>CM018094.1:2587723-3787723 GCA_008658365.1 Alca torda | reverse complement strand
TTCATAATGAGATCACAAATCTCTACAAAGCCTGTTTTGCATTCATGAAGATAGATTCTCAAATGAAAAGTGAGGAAATATTTGCATATGCTATTTTTGGTAGAGTTAGATTAAGATCTCTAAGGAAGCATTCTAGTGTAACTGAACTTGGTTCTAGAGAAAGAAGCAACAAACTCCCCTTGGCTGAGTATCTGCTAGTTCAAGCCTTTTTCTCCTGGAAGACTGTATCAACATACAACATTGTGTTTGCTCAGTATTTCACAGGAAAGGGTGGTGAGCTGCACAAATTCACAGTTGTTTTACGATTAGAACAGAATGAAAGACAGTGGTCCCGAGTGACCTGATGACTGGTCAGTTTCACAAGAATCTCACCCTAAAATATGTGGATGTTTTACTTCAACGTGCCATAGGACTTTTGTGCCAACAAATATATTTGGCTTGTACATATTTCATGTATTATACTACATGATAATTCTTTTATATCTTGCAGCTTTTCGTGAAAGTTTACCCTCCAGATATTTCTGTTTATCTGACTTTGAAAGTATTTGGTGAGCATTCAGGTTGTTTGCATTGTTTAATACTTATTTCCAGAAGAAACATTTCTGTTTGTTAAACAGGCTTTCTTCTAGTTATTGAGCTAATTCAGTAGCCTCACAATGAACGGAGCTATCTACTGGTTTATCATTCATTTATCAAACAAAGCTTCAGTATTTTTAATTTCCAATGTATAGTACTTGTCTATGCATTTGCTCTGCTGTTTCAAAAGTGAAATGAGACTGTTTTATGGGTTGATAACTGAATGAAAATGTATTCTTCTATACCTTTAAACCAGAGGACAAGTGAATTCAATCTTTCACTTGACCTCATGTTTGCTTCCCTCTTTCTCCCTGATATAGGTAATAAATGTGCTTCTGTTAGACCAGGTACCCTGTATTTCTGCCTTAATTATCTATCCTCCCCTTCATATTTTGGACAGTAATTTCCCCCTCCCCGCCCCATGAAAAGAGTTCTAATTTATTTCAGAATAAACAATGATGGAGATTATTTGTGAATTATTTGTGAACAACAGCTCCCTCTAGTTTTTGTTCTGCTCTATTTGTTGCCAACAGGGAATTGAAACTAAAATAAATCTCCCCCTAACACAAAGATTGATCTTGGTGTCTCGCTTCTACGTTCTGAATTCCAGTGTTTATAATTTTTATCCCAAATGGAAAGCCAAATGGAATTAAAACAGTGGAACTAAGTATGTTAAAATGGACTGTGAGGTTGGAAGATTATGCACACTTTATGGTCTCAGCTTAAACAAACATTAAAAGTATCTGGGTAAAAAGAAAGGAAATTACAATGCCCCTGAGAAAAGAATCTAAATAATTTTAAAGCTGAATAATGTGATTCTTATTTTCTAATCTGAGGTTACAGAACACAATTATTTGTCTTTATTGGCTAAAGCTTATATCCCAAACTAGCAACTGAGCACGTGGCTTTTCGGAATGTTTCATCCCTCCTCTGCTCCTCATTTGTACCATTCACCACAATAGATTACACTGCACTTCACTGACCGTTCACACTTAGGGCTGTATTGTCCAAAGCTTTGAAACAGCATCAAACGCTCTGAAGGAGACCTCTAGCCCCACAGTGGCAAGCAACAGTGAACATCTAGACATTTCTGAGATGTTTAAATAGAAGATTGAAGCTATGGTAGCATGTACAAAAGACCTACTTTGGTACCAACACATTTAAAACCAGACTTAATCCTATGGTTAGCATTCCAGTTTGTGGAGAACCTACGTAAAGGGAAGCTATCTGTTCTTAGCTATTTTCTTTGTCAGAGAGCAAGATCTGTGGTTGAAAGCTGAAGTTACAAAAATAAAATGTGAAGAAAATGTGCAAAGTTTTTATGATAAGCAGTTAATCGTTGAACAAGTTGTTAACATTGTGGTAAACACTCCATCCTGCAGAATATTTAAATAAGATATGACTATCTTTCTAAATTATAATATTTAGACCACAAAAACTGCACATAAGAACAAACAAAATGCTCTCCAAACAAACAAACCAACATACCCAGCACAAATAATCAAAAAACAGAATTAGAAAGCAATGACTTTGTGAGCTCAATGGCAGACATACTATTTACTTCAGAAAGGTTGTTTTGTATTTAGGTCCTACTGCTTCTACAAAATTTTATCTTTCAACAAGTCCCTTCCACTTTCTGCCTCCGCGCTATGAGCTCTGTAGATGATCTGTGGCATATAAGACTAGATGGTTATCTCCTCCTACCTGCCAGCAAATAACAACTAGTGAATAAAATAATATCCTTTCCTTCTTGGGGAAAAAAAAAAATAAATCATATTCCAAGAATGAAGTGAAAAATAGGTATTTATCTGAATATCTTTAAGAAAACTGGCCTTACCTACCAGCTATCAGTGATAAAGATGGAAAATCTGTGAAATTAAAAAAGCATATAAAAATTTACCTCTTTGGCTCTAATTTCATAACAATTAATGATGTGCTAATCCTTTTCATTGCAGTATTTTTTACTTTAAATTTCTTATATGAGGTTTACAAGATGTGTCATATCAACAGGTTTTTTTTTTTTTAAACATGCCAGGAACAGTTCACTAATCTGGATGACAAAATATTTTCTACTTCTGATTGAAATGTTGCTCTACGACTAACAAATAATGCAACATGTTGAACGTACAATTGTGATACAGCCTAATGACATAATCTTCATTAAAATGTGCAAGTTACTACAGAAAACAATTTTAATCAGGAAAGGACTTGGCAGAATCAGATCAGAGAGATTTTAGGAGACAGTACTTCAGGAAGAATTAACAATAATATTAATTATCATTCTGAGAGGCTTTCATATTTATCACCGTTTTGACGGTGGCCCAACAGGAAGATGTTTCTCTCTAGTTATTAGTCTCAGCTAATACACTAGAGCCTTTTAGCTAGATCGTTAGGCATTTATCTTCTTCCACAGAAGTTCTTCTCCTTTCCTTCTAAAGAAGGTTCATCAGTCTTCTCTTTATACCATGTAAAAGGAAGATTACATTTATACAGAATTTGCCAGATTGTGAGTAATGGATATGTTGGTACATGCTACAGCTCTTTGGCTCAATCTTTCTATGTACATATAAGCAAACCCCGAATCCTCCTCTTGCACATTCTATTCCCACTCACTAAACTAAAAATCTCCGAAAGAAGATGGGAAAGGGACAGTTTACTGCCATTAAAATTAAGACTATCAGCATAGTCTCTGTATTTGAGTCATTTTTACATTCCTCTCCCATACAGATATATGTAGTAGGAAATATATATAAAAATTATTTTTTTTAAAACCCATGATTATTCAGGGAATGAACGTAGATCTAAACTTTCACCAGTGCCATACATGAACTTTCTGAATCTGCAAGAGAAAAAGGGCTTTAGAAGTTCCTTGTGGCATTTGGTTACTATAAATTAGATTAACATGCTTATATGGGAGAATGTTAGGTCACTACCCTTATACAAGCTTCTGAAAAAAGGATTTTGCTTTAGATTATTGCTTTTTAGAACAATCCAAATAAGTGCTATGCTCATGAAGCAGGTAAATGCAATCAGACATGATCTGCTAAGTATTTACGTGACTCCGCCAGTAAGCCCTGTCTCAACACGCGACATGCCTCCTCTTTCCGCTTTTTCTGTGTATCCAAAGATATTAAGCCAAATTATGTAAACATGTTTGTCTGTGACTGGTACAAAATGTTGGATGTGCATGAAAGTCTGGTTGGTTTTTTTTTTGCACTTTGGATTAACATAGCTTTTTAAATTCAAAAGTTGAAAGACTGGTACATTAGCTATTCCATTTTTCCCTGCACATTAGTCTAAACTTAATGGTTCAAGTGTAGCTGTTCCAAGAATGAAGCTGTATTATCTCCAAGAGCTTGTTATATTCTTACCCTAAACTGTGTAAGCATTGTTGAGATGTGTTAATTTGAAAATTATTTTCAGTCTTCATCACTCAATATTTGTATTTGAGCATCCAGTAACATAAAACGTTCATATGTTTTATCTCTTTACAAGGAATTTTTGAAAGACCAGAATTAATCTCTGGGCGTTATTGACAAACGGATACATCTAAATGAAAAATGCTAACATCACAATGACAAAGGTCAGGCCTGTCCTCTAGAATACAGAGGGCAGGATTGTTTCGTGGAACAGGAACATATGAAGTGTTTCATAATTGAACCACCATGACTTGCTTTGAATGGCTCACATTGTAGTTCCCCTGATGATATTAACATGCACAAGGTCACAAGTCCAAATTAGACTTGCAAGTTAGCAGATCTAATAAACTTAACTGGAAACATTCCCTTGTATATCTGTTTATGTCATGTTGGTACTTTCTTACATTACAGAATCACAGCTTTCAGTTTTATTCTTGTAATAGTGATATCACTCTGGCAAATCGTCTGCAAAAGAGATTAAAGGTTTCTAACAGAAGGCTTTGATTTGTACAGTGAAGAGTCCCATACGCCAAAGAAGAACCTGAATAAAATGCAAACAAAAAAATTGAAGAACATCGTACATTATGTGGAAAAGTCAGATTTCAGTACCTGTTATACAACCTGGGGGAGAGATCAGAGAAGAGGAGGAGAAAGGGGGTTTCTATTTATGGACAGTGCATGGGTTTCCTTCCTGCTATTTAAAAGATCTGTTCTTATACTGCTTTATTTGTATTGCATTTTTTTTTCCCCCCTCAGACTTCCTTTTTATTTTCTAGACCTTCACAAATGAGAGTTCTGAATTCGAACGTGGATCTGTCATCAAATCTTCTGGGAACAGACCAGGCCTTAAATTTCCTATTATAGAAAATGTATCAGTCAAGCAGAAGTTGAAACGCAACGTAAGCTTAAAAAAAGTTGAGAAAAGCATACTTGACCCAAATAAAGTCACCTCAGGTGAGTACTGGGTGCATGAAATCAAGTCATTTGTCCTAATATTACAAATAGCAAACTGGATGGATGCTTTATAATTTAATCATCTTTCTATTACTTTGCTTTATTTTCTTCGCATATAAAAATTAGTTTAATACCAAAAAAGTTTCAAAATAGACTTCATGCTTGCATTTTTTAGGTGTTTTTTAAACCACCACATAATGGAAAACATAAATTGGAATTAAACCTGTAACTATAAGCTTTGTTGTATTGAATTAAGTGAAATGGCTTAGTGGTATTACTCAGGACACCCAAAATTACTTTTGGAATAAGGAATCACGGAATATGCAGATGTGCCCTGCAGTTAATTGTGAAACATGGGATCAAAGGCCAGAGATAAAACACATCTTCTGATCACCCTGTTCCTGCAGGGTGCAGGCCGTTTTGCAGTCATGTTCCCTAGGCCTTTAATGAGAACGGGATCAAGTCCATATTTCATGGAACTTTGCAATTGGTTAAGATAAGAAGGGCAATTTAAAATGAATTATTTGTGTTTAAAATACAAAAAAAATAGGAAACAGCTTATCATAGTTAATTTTATCAAAGCAACAAATAAATCCTGCGTAATTTATATAGCAGCCGTTAAACAAGTTCCAGCCTAACAACGTGTGTGAGTAAATTCTCAGAAAACAATATGAAGTTTGCCAGGATTAGCTAATCAGTTTATTGTTTCGGTGAAGTCAGTCAGCATGTATGCCAGCAAGTTGCTTTTTAAAGTGATATTCCATTTTTAAGCACAAAGCTTCCAGTATTTATAGAACAAAGATTATTCACTAAATATCATAGCAGATGGATGGTTTCTCTCTTCTTGAGGGAGACTGTGGGAACACGGCTACATCTCTGGAGGCAAAAACCCAGGTCCATGTAGACGAGAAACAGCTTTGTAGGAACGACCACCTTTGCAGGTTTATATCGTTGTAGAAATAGCTTACATAAACACAAAACTATTTTGATATTGTTCTTGACATGTATAATTAAACTGAGGCTCTCCACACAATCAAGAATGCCATTGAATATTCAAGATTCAGGTGGGGTTTTTTTAAGTTTTAGAGAGGAAATGGAATAGGCCCTTTCCTAATTCTGAGTTACAGCATATTTGCATTCCACTAACTCAAAACCAACACCATTCAGCAAAAATAAGTATTTTAAAATTAAGGTTAAACCCATTTATGTGCGCCTTCATGTAGGTCTGACGTAATCCCACTGACATCAGTGTTATTTCATGTCTTTGACTTAATTTAGAACAGAAAATAGGCCTCAGGTATTTGGGGAAAATGTATAGTCAAAATTAACTAGTGCCCTGATCTTGTAACGGTGTAAGGACAAAATCTTATTTCCATTCAGAGCTTCGCCTACATCAGCGTGGAGTCTCCTGAGTAAAGGGCTGCCTTTACTTAGTCAGACAGTCATTTGCAGGGTAGGGCCGGTTGTCTTTCCCTGCCCTTCCAGCCAGGGGAAAAAAAAAAAAAAAAAAGAAAAAAGAAAAAAGCAGAGAGCAGCATAGAAATAAAGCAAAATTAAATATTACTATAGGCTCATACTTTTACGTGTGTAACTTGCTGTTTGTCTGCAGGGAAAACACTCAAACTTTCCTTTAATTTTTCAGCAACAAGTAGTTCAAAGGAAAGCTTATCTTAAAGGCCTGTCCCTGTGGCCTTTCTGTCTGTTCTTTTCACACTGCATTAGATTGAGGATATATTCTCCTACTTGCCCATCCCGTTGCTAATATATTTTATCTTAATATTTTCTTTCTCTCTGACATCCTTAACATGCATGCAGGCATGCTTGCCTGATTATTTTACATCCTTATCTGCCCCTCACAATTTGTTACTGCCTATCCTCCGCCGTTCCAATGACTTTATCTTTACAGCACCCCTGGGTTTGTTTATTTGCATTTGAGTGAGAAGCTAAGGCATAATAAATGATGGATATAGGACAAGTTTTAGCAGAGTACAAAACTGAATCCAGCCATCTTATCTTCCATATAAGAGTCCTGAGTACCAGTTATATTTTCTCTTCAGAACTTGTTTGAGGCTGAGAGAGCTCTGCTTCTGCTGGGGCCACGGGCAATGAGGCAACTGTGAGAAATAACACAGCCATTTCTCTTTCTTTGATGTCATCACCTTCAAATTACCACTTTCATCGACTTCAGGAACTCTGAAATTGCTATCTAGAGAGTAAACGTCTTGTTTTGAAGGAGAGAAAGAAATACTGGGACTTCTCAAGACCAATGAGATTGCTGTGGCCCCAGTTTACTCTTACATTATGGGTTTTTTATGATGCCTTGGAGATAGAGGTGAAATATTTATCATCTAGACCATATTTTAGTGGATAGTAGACCAAAAGAAATAGAAGAAAAACTAAATGTAACAGGAAGTGTTGCCTTCTGCACCATGTATTACTGAATTCTTAAGTTGCTATTAAGTTTCTGCACGGTTTCTCACAGTAAAAGCAGTTTACTTGACGCAGCAGAGAGAAGGACATAGCCACAGTAAAATATGGGGCCGCAATCACAGATAGAGCACACGTGGTTTTAAAACTGCATTACAACTGGAAATAAGCACATTCAAGTGCACCCATGTAGCAAGAAGAAACATGATAAAGCAGCCCCAAGCAATTTAAAAATATGCTGTGTGAATGAGCAGATGGCCCAAGCAGAACAGTAGTCCAAATATCTCCTTGGGATAAAAGGCAAACACACACACTTAGCAGCCAAGGGATAAAACACGGCTGGGAGAATCCCATCGGCTGCAATTCCATGCTAGCAATTACAGTAGTATCAGCTACCAGAGTAGCAGTGTGGGTTTGATCTGGGTGATCTAACCCACAACTAAATCAGTCTGTCAGAGAGATTATTTTCTCTACCTGTAAGTTATATTCTTTCCTGGGCTTTAGAGATTGTACTGCATGAGGCAATTCCACAAGACGACACAAGAAGGTAGGCTGCCTCTCGCCTGTTGAGAGGGCAGCGATCTATCATGAAGCACGAGCAGCCTGGTTCCACCCAGCCAACTTGTATTTTTGCGCTAAACAAGACGACAGGATTTGCAGTCATCTCATGAGATTTATCACATTTCCTAATGTTTGTGTGACATTTTTTGTAAAATAATAATTAGACTCTGTAAAATTTTTTTTTTTTTTGGTTACCATAACATATGGTTTTGTGTATAAATGTTAACATACAGCGAGTTCTGTTGCAGGGTGCCCTTGAGGATTAGAACAAGCAGCAGGCCTCCCCCAGAGTACATATTAAAAAAAAAATCAGCTCAGCTTTGCATTCAAACTGGGGCAGATCAAAGTGCTTACTGAACGTTTACATTACTGTATAATAAGCAAGCGAGATAAAATTCTTAAAATCGAAAATCCCATCGCTTACATTACATACAGACCAGCTGGCAATGCAATTCCTGTTGCTTACATAGAGGTGGTTTCTTCTGAAACTACCTATTCAACAAAGCACAGAGCAGGTGGGTCAGAACACATTCCAGGGAGGAGGGAAATATTAATTGGCCTTCTAGGTGCCACTGCGTCATTTAGTAGTATCTATTAGCCTTCTTCACATGTTCCTACACATGTCCTGCCAGACAAGAAGTATTGATTTTCTGTCTGCGTCCTAGAGAAGTTCATGAATAAATTCATATTGTTAACAAGAAACATACTAGGATTAGAATTACCAATAACTGACTGTGCTATAATATCAATACCAGGATAATATTCTTAAGCTGTTCCAAATGTCTGGTAAACACTCAATACAAAAGTAAAATGGTATTTTGACAGATGTTTTGGGTTTTTTTAATTTTTTTTTTTATTTTGAATCCAGATCTTGGAGTTCAACAAAATTGTGCAAGAAAATCAAGTGAAACTGCATTTGAGAACAGGAGGCGATCTCAAAGGAGGAGTATAACGCAGTCCTCCAACCTCAGTCTAGACCACAGAGGCCTTGAGACAAAAAACAAAATAGGGACTATTCCAGCACAGAGACAACCTCCATCATCTCTAACTCAGCCATCCACATTGACCTCCCAGGGAACTATCGGTTCCTGCATAGGAAACAAATTGAGTGCTTCATCCATTCTTCGCCATAGAATACTCCCTTTTAGGTCAAGAGGGAAAAGCTTTTGTTCTATTCAGTATCTAACCAGGGAAGATTCTTTTAAAGAAATGGAAGATACTGAAGACGCCAATCAGTTAAAGAAAAGTCTTTCCTTGAGCATTAGCAAATTTCCTAGGATTCTGGGACATGGGAACAAACTTAGTGAAATATATTTAGCACAAGGTGAGTGACATAGATTGGGAGAAGGTGGAAATGACAAAAATGCATCATCAAGAGCGGGTAAGTCTTCCCATTGGCCTTTAAGAGAGCACAGACTGTAGAACTACAGTGGAGAGAATCTAAGGACAGTGACAAATTATACCCTCCGGATGGGAATTGTCTAGAAGATGCAGATCTTTCTGAATTTGAAGATAGGCCAAGCAATTCATCTATTCGAAAGATGCTTAATAATGTTAATTACGGAAATGGGGATAGAGCCCATATTTATTGCAAAGAATAGCGTTGTCGTGAAAGCAATCAGAGGTGCCACGGTTACGTCAGCTCTGTCAGCTGTTCCCAGACCACTACTGCACCTAACAGCCCGGGATCCTCGGCTCAGTCTGCGCGTACATCCGAGTTCTCAGCAAGCTGGAGCTCAGCAACACATTCTCCACAAACACTGGATTTATATGATAGTTTAACACTCAGTATGCATACACCCTTGTCCTGTATGTTATAGGGACTCTTCTTCTACTTCAGAAAGTTTTGATTCTTCACTGCCTCTTCTTAATACACCTGAAGACGGCAGTTTACAGGAGAGCAGCATCAATGACGGCTGGAACATTTCATCTCCCAGCGGTACCTCATACACTGGGGAGAGCTTACACAGTTCACCTAGGTCTTCATCTCTAGAGTCTTCCAGCCCATCTGTGTTTCAGGCAAGATTCACTCCTGATCTTCATATTGCTTGTGTTTTGCGTGATCAGTTGCCATTGACTCTTCTGGCAGTGCCTTATTTACAAAGGCAAAGTATTACAATAAGCAACACAACAATCTCCCATTCAGCAAGCACAGAGGAAGCGAAGAGACCATGGGCAGATCAAGAGGAACTTAAACAACATGAAAGGTGAGGAGTATATTCAATATTTGTGCAAACTCTAGAATTATACATAAACGCATAGTAGCTAGATCCTGAATTGCAAGAAACTGTGCTACAGCTAAGTGATAAGCTGTGTAGATTTCAAAGTTCTATTTTTATCACAGGTTGGTTTGATATTTGACTTGTTTTGTAAAGAAAGGGCTACATTTTTCTGCTTTCAAGTTTTCTATACAGTTGGAAACACACAAAAATATGTTCACAGTTCTTCCATCTATAACTCCATCCTTATCAGTCACATGCGACTTTCAGCTGGTTCTACTAGAGACACTGAAAACCACTCAAAAAGGAGATGGTCTTTGCGTCATGATACTTCTTCTACAAGTCACACACTCAATTGCTTTATTCCTAAACGCTAATAAACACCACCGAGGCTTTAACCAAGCTTTCTTGGGCAGAGACACGAGGGAGATTTGTGGGTCTTATCGTTACAGAGTTGGAGGCAAAAAATAGATTCCTCAATGTCACAGAGTCCACCACAACCCACAGATGGTCTCTTTGGGCACTGGTGTACATGGCTAATAGCACAGTCACAGAACTTGCCCTTTCATTCCTTTATAAGGCTTCCCTTTGGGATAGATCCCATTTAACCACCATCGAGTCCTTTAAGCTCAGCTTCTTTATGTGTTCCAGCCATAATCAGAAGTTCTAGTTAAAAGACACAGCTTTGTTCGTCAAAGCTATTTTTAATTGTTTGCTTGTCCTATTTTCTATATATGGTCTAAATACAGTAATTTCTTTGACTGCAGAGACTTTCAAATAAAGGCAGAATGAAGGAGCAATAGGTTTCCCTGCTGCTCATGGTAATCAACAAGCTGCTCGCTCTGTCTCAAGAAACCGCTTAAGCAATTAGATTCAGAGAGCTATCAGGAAAAACATTTCTGTTCCCAGCTTCACTCCAAATAAACCAACTGTCTGTATTTCAAAGTTCGTCAGCTATCCCAGGGGACGTGGCAGACAGCTAGACAGAAGTTTCAGAACGAAACGTTTCTCTTCAAAAGTTAAGGAAATTCAGAACTAGGGGTGCTACGCTGTGGGGAGGTAACAATTTAGATGGAAGGAACATCTAGAGGTTTTTCCAATTTTGCTCGGAAAGGTTGTAAACATTCGTCTTTCCTGCTATGCCAACAGGAAGCCTCCCTTCTCTTGAGTTTCCTCAGTTTCCTGATGACGTTAGTTGGAGTTAGTAATGGTACCTGTTCTGGCCAAGAAATTTAGGGGGAGACATGCCAGAAGATGGGAGAAAAGATAACCAAAGGGCAGACTAGAAAGAAACTGAAAGCTTTACAGGTAAACAGGTTTCCTGCTATTCCAGCTTTCAGACAAAAACCTTTTCCTACTTTCTCAGCACAAACCATTTAAGCAAACCAAATCATGGCTAGAAGCGGGTGGGAAAAGGAGGAGAGCCTCACAACCCCCCCTCCCCTACAACATTCTGCTGGTGACATTAACTTGAAGAGTGTGGTTTTCTGAGGTGCTATGTGTGTAGCACGTAGGGGTAGTAGTAGGCAAAGTTAGGGATGGAGATGTAATTCCATGTGGTTAAGGTATGAATGTGTGAAGTAATAAAGTCACAAATTGATTTTTCATTTTCATATTTTTACTTTTACAGTATTAGTTAATTTAGAGTCCAATCCAAGGCTCAACATTTTTGTGGTTTAGTATTCTATTTATTAAATAGGAACCCAATCTGCTCATCAGATTTCATGGAAAAAGCACTAGATCATAATCAGTAAATACTTCACATGTCATAAATAGAAAGGCATTAAAATGTTTTGTAACATAACTTTTTTTTTTCCTCTTTGGTTAAAATATAACTCTTCACCAAGAAATGAACTTCCCCTGCATCTAGAAAAGTTTCTAGAAAGACAGACACTCAGGACAAATAATATTCAAAATTCATGCAGTGCCCACACAGCTGAGAGGGGAGAGTTTGCAGCAGGTACCACCTCTCATACTTCATAGGCATTATTCAAACACACTCATTCTCCTCAAAGAGCAGCGGCTGTATAATTCTCAGCAACACATCCTCAGATTTGGATTGCACAAAAGCATAAAAGGGATTTAGAGACTACAAGGTTTTTCCTTTGAACATTTACCAGCTTTAAGGTACATATTAACTCTAAACTGTTGGATATTATACTTCCAGGTCACCATCATGTGATAAGGTCCTTAGTAAAATCTCTCCAAATCCTAGAACATCAGTGCAAAGGTACTGTCCATTACTCAACTGTAGACTTTGCCAAGAGCAGCGTTTGATTTCTTCTCTTATGTCCTAATAGTCTCCTGGCAAAAGACTCTGAAGAGGAAGGAGATCAGTGTCGTATCTGTCAGATTGCTGGAGGTTCTCCTACAAATCCACTGCTAGAGCCATGTGGCTGTGTGGGAAGCCTGCAGTTTGTTCATCAGGAATGTAAAAAAAAAAAAAAAAAAAAAAAAAAAACCACGGCTCAAAGCTAAAATAAAGTCAGGTGAGAGAGAGAGACCCACAAGACATAAAACATTATGTTGAGATGCTTCTGCCAAATTTACCTCTCAACTAATTCCTATATACTAATGGCTGAACAAGAGGAAGTCTTTAAATTTACTCAAAGGACACATTTAACTCATGGCTTGATCACCGTGGTAGTGTTTTTCTGTAGCACAAGCGTTCTCAGTGAAGTAACGGTAGATATTAATGCTTTTGATGAGGCTACTGGTATGTAGCGAGCGGATCACCAAAACCGTAATTTTCTAGTGCTTCATTTAGAATAAAACAAGACCTTTGATATTAAGTGCTGAAAGATTTAATGAGCCAATCTACAGCAATTAGTAGTATCAGGCGAACAGCAAATTTTGCCGGGATCATAAACTGCACATGTAAGAATAATAGGTAAGAGAAATGTTTGAATGACAAAAAACATAAAATGAGACTAAATGTGTGAAGTGTTGGAAGAATTCAGATGGGGAGGGGAGAAGGAACATGAGCAGGATGAAATTTAGCATTCAGGAAGGCGACTCCCAGCTAGAGAACAGTCCTGTTGATTATTCTTTGATTTCACCCTCACTTATGTCAGCATGCTTTTTTTCCCTAAGCACTATTCTTGCTGTGCCATTTCTAGTTCCATTCTGAATGAAGATTATCAGTGATGTTATATCAATGTAAATTTAGATTATAAGTGCATTTTCACGATACGGACCCTATCTTTATCAAGATAAAGATGTTGTAATCACAACACAAGTTAGGTTGAGGGTTTTTTTTTTTTTTTTTTTTTTTAAAGATGCATCCTACGGTGTTTGTTAAGCACTCAGGTATACTATGGCTTCTGAAGTTCCTGTGCGAGTTGTATAATTGTCAACTTACTCCTTGAAGTGAGCACTTAAAAAAACAAATTAAAAAAAAACCACCATCAGATAATAACCAGAGAATTAACCTCCAGAGAGGATGCAAGTAGGTATATAATATATACACACACCCTAACTTGTGTAGATTGTGCAAAATGCCAATCCTCTATGCGGGAAGATAATACCTTATGTCAGCTTTGTTTCTTCAGTCTTAAAAGGCAGATGATGTATCGGTGAAATCCTGTGTACTTGGTTCCCTGCCAGGCCTTGTTCATTTAAATTCCTGGCTTGCCCCCAGCTTAGGGAAGTGAGTCACATTTCCCAAACCTTCCCCAAATCCTGTCCTCATCATAGAATAATTCCAGTTTCCCCTCAGTGCTAGTTGACAGCGTACGGGGATGCGATCCTGTTCAGAGAGAGTTCCTTCGGTAGTTTGGGAGCCAGAACAAGGAAAGAGGTGGTGGTATGTTTAGCAGTGAAAGAACTAAGTGGAACCTTGTCCCAAGAAGCATGTTTTGGTGAGATACCAATCTTAACAAGCAGAACTTTTGCTTCTGGTTAGTGAAGCGTGTGGGGAGGATTTATTTGTTTGTTTGTTTAAACAGGCCATCGCTGCGCATGGAAAACAGGCCTTTTTCCTCTTTAGAAGTTTCTGTTCCAAGTCTTCCTTTAGAAGAAAAGGGGAAAAGAGAATCAGTTTATTGGGTGTGGGTGTATCCATTCATTTAAGGCACTCAAATGAAATTAATTGTTATCTTAAAAATAACAAGGGGAAGACGCAAGTAAACAATTCCAGGCAATTCCTTGGCTTTGTTGGTACTGACAAGGCCTTAGACAGAAGTTTGTGTATGGAGTCCATTATTGCATTTTACATCAGCGTGGTTCATAATCCCTGCAGTTTTACTCCATAAAAGCTACAGATTTTGTAATTTAAAAGCAAACAAACAAAAAAAATCCATTGCAGTCATATACCACACAGAATTTAGCCGAAGACTATTCCAATTATCCCTGCTACTACATGGGTTTAGCATAAAAAAATGCTGTGGTTTCAAATGATTCAGGAGAATTCCAATAAAAAGATAGCAATCTGTAGAAGACTGCTTTAAAATAAAACATTTCCCCATTCCAGTTTTATAGCAGGCCTGATGTAGTTTAAGGTTAAAGACTTCATTTTTTGCCTTATTGCAGGGGCTGATCTGGAGGCTGTGAAGACCTGTGAGCTTCACCAGCAGAACCTGATAATTGATGTGGACAATTTTAATGTGAATGCATATTACAGAAATCACCAACAGTCACGGGTAAGAAACTGCCTCTCTTCAGATAAGAGTCCATAATCCTATTTTGATACTGCTGCCTTGCAGTATTTCAGTGTGTAGTGAAACGTCAACATCAACTGAAACCTGCTGAACTGTGAGAAAGAGATATGCTTGCTCATGCAGATTTCAAGAAATGTAAAGAGACTTTATTCGTCTTAGGCTCAGACTGTATAATCCCAGAGCATTTCACAGAACTGCCCAATATCTGGAGGCTTTGCGTAGAGAAAACCTGTAATTAAGCATGGCAATGGAAAAAATTCTCGTTTGTTATGTAGATACAACATTGCAGGAGAGAAGCAGATTAATGGAGGGCAGCCAAGGATCTCATTGTTTGTCCTTCACAACGTTATGTAAGACACGGAATTTAGCAAACTAAGCAACAGAAGAATTGAACATCTTCCTGTTAGGCTTTTTTTTTCTTTTTCTAAATGAACAGGGAATTTTAAAAGAATGAAATACAGGAATGAGGGAGCAAAACATTGCAACTAACAGCCTCCTTTTTTAAGGATAGCTGAGAATACCTTGTTTTCTGAGAGATTAATTTTACCAAAGCCAGATGTATTGATTTCATTATAAAATGATGCTAGTACTGAGGAAAGAGATCAACATGCTCAGCAACCAAAATCTTCTTGGTAAGATTGCAAAACGCTATTCTTGAATTTTAATGCACAAATTCTATCACTTCATTGTTAGTGACAAGTTTCCATGACCCTAGGGAGTTCAAGTCATGGACAGGACCCCACTATACAAGCCATAAGTAAATAACATCTTACAACCAGGCCTTTTAGCAAATTGCAATAGAAGTTGCCTTCTCCAGAAGTCTTGCAAATGTCTTGATTTTCCTCAGAGCGCCTGGTAGGAGTTTCACTCCCCGCTTCTATGCAGCCTTTCTAGTACTAATAGTCAAGCAACAAGGCTTTCACACGAACAACGCACACGCAGTTCACTTTTGAAACTTTTAAGTACTTTACAGAATTTGAACCGATGCCTGTATTGGAGTCTAGTTAGATAATTCAGCGCATTCGTGCTTCCACGTTCCGCATAAGGAGAAACTGCAAAGCTCATTTCCTCCCCCCAGGCATTTTAAAAATGGGATGAATTGCAAGGGTGAATAATTGCTAGAGTATTTAGAGTAATTAAGATTATAGGTTGTGTTTCTTTCTTGAGGTGTTTTATATCATATTATACTGCTGTACTCTTAGGGTTTTATTTGTGATGCATTCCTAGCGATGCCAGAAGCATCTAAAACATATGGTTAGGTGCCCTTTTCGGCATTTCTACTCATCTAAATAAATTATTTAGAGTGCCAGAGTCTTTCCTATCAACTAGGAGAAGATGCACAATCTGGTAGAAGTGTCTTTCTCAAATTATTTGCAGTAAACAGTGTATATTTCCCCATCTGCATGCCTTCAGGCCTTACTTATAAAAAAAGTAAATGATTTCCCAGAATGCTTTGACAGAAGTGTTCACCAGCAAACTATTTTCTAGATGATTGATTTGCCACTGTGCTGTAAAATACATATGAACAGAAAGCCTTTTACTTAGGCTGAGATTGGCAGACCCTCATTGAAAGCCTAAAGGAGAAGAACATCACGACTTGAGATCTCCGAAAGGAATACAGAAATTTAGGTGCAAAGGGTGGAGAAAGATGCAACAGTTGAAAGAACCATTTGAGGAGAATTTATAAACATGTTCGAGCATAGAATACTATAGCACAAAGAATACACCAACCCAGTTACAGCCTCCCCCAGGTGTACCAGTATACCTAACCCATGAGAGGGACACCCCACCACCCCCAAACAAAACAAAACAAAAAAAAAAAAGTGTTTTTGATCAAAGTCCTGTGGTGTAGGATGAATTCAAGATTAAGGGTGATGCTGCTTCCATTCACAGGCTGGCTGGTCCTGCCCCTTCCTACTTATAATTAAGATGACCGTACTTCTCAGGAGCACTATTAGTAGCCTTAAGGTAGGTTTTATCAAGGTTAGATTTACAGAATGCACATGCTGAATATAAGTGCACACGTACACCCCCCCCCACCCCCCCCCCCCGCCATTCTCTCTCTCCCCCCACACAAATGCACTTACATATACACATCATTTTTTTTGTCTCTAATCAGTGGAAGACAGCCATCTCTGACTTGGAATAAGGGCTACTCTTCCACGCCAGCAATATTGTACAGTGTATTTACAGGGGAAATAATTATTAATTGCTACAGTTCGTTTCACTGTTGGCAGCTGGCACTTTAATTACAGAGGCAAAATGCAAACAAAACACTTGTTTGTCAAGAGCAAGACGAACTAAGTGTTTTGTCCTGAGGGTTGATTAGATTCACTGTTTAAAAAAATAAAAAAAAGTATTCAGTTAGAACCATAGAGTGGAAATTCGGGGAGGCAAAAATCAATTACCCCCAGTGGAACGCAGCCAGGGTGCTGCATTTTATTTTATGACAGTTACAAGTGCCATGAAATCTTCAGCACCTACAGGTGGTCAAGATCTCTTGCTGTATCTCACTGAGAACTGACATTTGTAGAAGCAGTTCATCCTTGTTTCATGATCTGTTTTAGGAAAGCTTAACACCGTCTATTTCTGCACCTGGTTCCCCACAGCACCAAGATTTTTCCTTAGAGACCTTCTGTCTAGGAATGCAGAAAATTCGCTCCTTGTTTTTCATATTACTGGTTATTATCTACATTGTAGTTGATCTAGATTAAAAAAGAAAGCAGCCACCTCCTCCCCAAAACCACATACGCACACCTCTCATGGTTCTGGATAGTACATCTGTAGTTTAATTGCACCATTTTTTTTTCCCCTTTTAACTGCTGCTTGGTAGTTGCCATTGCTCATATCAAATCAGTACTTCACATTTGCTTTCTTCCTGGTGAACTATACCAATCTTTACTAATATTTGCTCGAATAGACCCATTTCTCTGCTGGGACTTGCCAAGTTCCATTCTGGACAGTTATTGTACTCATACAGTGTTACAACCCATGCTCCATTTTATACTTGAGGCCAGACGAAATGTTTTAGTTACCCGTGTTCAACACCTTCATTCTTTCCTTTTTAACAGGATAGCGTCTCAGTAAAACCGGCAACTCTGCATTTCTGCAGGCCAGGACTCAAAATCTAAGAGACCTCCCCCAGCATCCTCCCTCCCTTCTGAGGACGCTGAATCCTCACAATAGGCCAACAGCTATGAGCATTACTAGTAAGAAAGATTACCATTACATACAATGCTAATTGTGAAAATAATCCAGAGTTATTTGGTAAATCAGATACCCAACCCACAGCCTTTTTGGCTGGATATGGCTCATATGCAACTTCCTTCTTTTTGAAGGCCTCTCAGCACGGACAGGAACAGCAACACCTTAAGCACGTTATTCTGGTCAACCCCTCCATCCTCTTTCTTGAGCCTCAAATCCATTACAGTACTGACATAGAATGGAAAATCATATCCTACATGCTGAGTTGTGACAGGAACATACATATGCATCCGTACCTAAGCGTCACTCACATGCCCCACAGCAGCAGCACCTTCGTTTTGGTCATGCCTGTCTTGCCACGTGCTGGAAGACACCAGCTGCCACTCGGGCTGGCCAGGCTGCACTGCCCTCCTCCCGCTCACGGGACACCTGCTTTTCAATCATGTAGTATGAGAGGTCAATGAAACACAGGGATAAGTATCTACGCAGCCTATCCCAGCCACTAGACAGGTTATCACTACTGCAACATTGCCCAAGCCTGTAGTCGCTCCTGGCATCTTTGTGTAGTTTAGCACAAGGTAGTCAACAAAAGGGAAAAAAAAGATTTGTTTTTTTACATCCAGGCACACCCCAAACTAACAGATCCATGTCTTGATCTTGGATTTCATCACCTTTACAAATAGAGATTTGCAGAACTCACGGGACTGAGCTACATTCTCATTACCAGAAAAGTAGCAAAAAAACCAGCGTTTCCCATTACCTTGTAGTTATGTCCCGTCCTCGCTGCTTTCTTCTGAGACTTACAGCAGTTTACTACCCTTCTTTTGTTGTCAAACCCTTCCACCCACACAGAACCAACAAAGTATCTCCCAGCAGACCTTCCTTTTCAAAAACCAGCCAGTGAACTTCTGTTGTGCATTTTTCTTCCAGGGGCAATCACAGCTGATCCTCATAGCCTTCTCCACATCCTAATGCAAGGTAGTTCATTTCCTTGCTTTCTTCCAATTATTTCAATGACCTTCACAGTAGTTTTGTCAGCTTAACGGAAGTCACCTGTGCTCACCCTGCTCAACAGTCATAGCATTAAAAAAAATTTTAGAAGAGATGCCAAGTACCTTTTGGGATTGTATAGGATTATATGCCTGGAAAATGCATCTGGAATGACTGAGGAATGAGAACTATAGTGACTTTTTCAACAGTGCTAATGAGTACAGGCACATCCCTACCAGCTTCTCTGGTTGATGTTAACTAGTCACCAGCTCCTTTCAGTAGTTGTAGCAGTGATGCATTAGGGAATCTTAATTAAACTAAGGGTGAATATGAGGGTTTTGATGAGGCCTTTTTGCCAGCGCTCCTCCTTACGGTAAGCATCTCAACGCCTGTGAAAGGTTTTCTTGGCTGTAGGTAAATACGATTTCCATCATCTTGAGAGATACTTCATTATTCCACTCATTTCAGGCGTGCAGACGGGAAGAGTTAGAATACATTTGTGGTGCTGTCATTTGTGACCAAGTCCGTGGATCAGCACTATGGACATGTCAAATTAAAACATATTTCCCTTGTTTTAGCTTGTTATGAATTGCAAAGCTGCAGATGAAACTTTCCAGTTAATTGTCAGGCAAACTCTACGTGAAACTGGGACTGTGTTCTGTACCTTGCAAAGCTCTCTGGAATGACATTTTTGATGTTTTTAAATTCACAGATCATCTTTTCACTGGAGCGTTATGACTGTAGTTGAGCTGATCTAAAAAAAGGTCCCAGCAACTTGATCCAGTGGCTGCTTGTGGTTTGAAGTCTTTCATCAGTCATCTTGAAACTGCAGGAACAGTGATTTTCAGTCCTGACTGTCTGGAGGTTGGGAGGGATTTTAATTAGAACCCAGGTTATGAGATGCTGGATCCTTGTGATTCCTTTCTAGTCTTGCCATTTGGAAATGTCCGGTCTAAAAATAATACTGACATAGTGATAAGAATAATTCTTTTTCTTCCATTGTTGTTGTTATGATATGTTTACCCTTAACAATTAGTGGGTATTTCTGGCTTAGTTATGTCTGAACATCATTCAAAACAAGAGAAGACAAAACAACTCAAAAAAAAACCCCAAAGAACCAAACAGTTTTCTCCCAACAAACCATCAGTCCAGATGAGAAAACAAAAAGTAAAATAATACTTTCATATATAGCACATAAGCCACCTGTCTGTGATGGTGCATCAGGAGCTGGCATTTCCACAAGCTACCTCTCATTTTGACTATCTATTTTAATAAATAATTTAAAAAGCTTTCCATTTGCCATTCAGAAAGCTAAATGCAGCCCCAGTGCCAGCTGAAGTCAGCGAAGAACTCAGCACTTCCGAAAAAAAATCAGGCAAAAGAACCGGGCAAAAGAAAAATCTCTGCTCAGTTTAGACATCCCTGGTAGAAAGTCAACATCGCTTGGCCACAATTTTGTTGTAGTCCGTATAGAGAAAAAGGGAAGTCTGAGATACAGAAATATTCCGTTCTCTTCTGTTCTAGGTATGGTTCATCTTACCTTGCAAAAGATGACTTAAACTTAAAGCCTCGCTGTAGAGGCTCTTGGTTTTTTAAAGGCATGACTAGGTAATATATAAATACCTGGGTTGCAGACATGAAGTGGAGCAGAGAGCCCACACTCAAAGTGGTTCATGCTGGTTACTGTAAAAGCCGGAATCAAAGAGCACCCCCTAAAATCACTGACAAACCCATAGGCAAAAATTTCAGCTTCTGAAGATTTGGGTTCGGGTGCGAGGTACCAAATCATACAACAGGTGAGAGAATGAGGTGTGGAATCTGCTCTTGTGGGCAGGTCTCTGGCATGGTGCAGCCGCAGGACAGGATTACAGCTCGAATGAGCCTGTTTTCTGAGCAACCTCAATTATCTGTTAATGGCCCAGCATTACATGGTCAAATGTGCTCTAAATTAGTCTAACTCCCTCTCCTGTAATATAACCCAAGCTCATCTGATGTGGGACATTTACTGCAAGCAGGATAAATAGTACAAAGTGCTGAAAATTTTTATTTGCCATCATTTTCCTAAAACCTTCAGGAATTGAAGTGACAGCTTTAGTGTCAAATGATAGAATGCTGCAGCAGTCAGAGGTTACAGATGGCCTTGTTAAAATCTCTCATAAAGAAGTCTATCGGCAACAAGCAAACACGAAAGAGAAACCACTTTCAAACAAACACTTCAGACAGAATACCGAATTAAAATGGAGAGTAGTTCAGCGAAGCTTTTCACAATCAGTCATTAGTTATTCATTGAAATATTTTGATACAGAATCATGTACATTCATTTTTGAAGTATGTATGCTTTTTGATAGCTGAGTCAGCCCACTTGATATAAACAGATCATAGCAGGAAAAGTAAATGAGCAGCCCCCCAGAGGTGGCACAGAAGTAGAAAGTGTTGCGTCGGTGATGGACAATTAATGAGTGTTTGATCCTATTTTTCAAACGTTAAGCATCAGTGCTCTTCTGCTCTTGGGCTGCTTGCACTGTTTAACCTTCTCTCCCACACAGGGCCGCGCTGATATGGTTTGGATGGGGAACAGCAAGTGAAACGCATGAGCCTCCAGCTATACGAGACCTTTGGGCTTTGAAAAAAATCCTGTCCACCCCCTCAATGTCGCTTTAAGTTCAAGGGGATGACAGAGGCTTCCCCATACTCCAGGTGCCATCCTGCAATGAAGAGGCAAAAGACCTGTAGCAGAAACGAACACACAAGTTGCATCAGTGAGATGCCACGTTCTTTCTTCTCTCCTCTTTCAAAGTCTCAATTCAGACTGGACTTGGAAATGAAAAATACCAAGTCCAGATGCCAAACTCTCTCCCACATGTATCTCGGAAGAACGCATTACTCGTAGGTTTGAGTTTAATCATACTTGTGAAAGCTTGTTACTAGCACAAAATTGTGATTAAATCCATATAAATCTCTGAGGGTCTGGTAGTTTTTCCCCCGTGTATAAATTTTAGTTTAGAAGCCAACGCGTCAAAAAAAAAAGATCAGAAATCATAGAAAGTAAGCTACAATCTTAGATTTTCTTGTTTTAGGTTTAGCTGCTTAAATGAAACAAGTCTTAAATGAAACAATATAGATGAGTAAAATTAATGGCAAACCAGACAGTCCTGTCTGTTGATAAGTCATTTTGATATTGAGAGTAATCCAAAGCTTTACTATATCTTAAGTATTAATTTCCTCACTTATCCTGTTTTTAAGCATTTTCATGCTTTCATTTTTTAAAAAAGCATTCTCTTTGCTTTCTCTAGCTATATTAAATCGTATGTCTGATCAGTGTTAAAATGGGAAAGCTTTATTAATCTTGGTTGCCTTTCTCCTAGTGCTCAAGACAGCCTAAAGCAGAGGAAAATGAAAGTAAGCTTTGGAGCTTAAACTCACTTCTACAAAATTCGTGTTTAATTGTTCTCATTAAATATGCAAGATCTCCTGAATTGGCAAGAGGGACTTAGATATAAAAGAGACACATTAAACATCAAAAAGTGGGTGGAAAATATTGAGGAAATGCAAGTTTCAGAAATTAGGAGAATTTACATGATATCAAGTGTACAGTAAAGATATTTAATTGAAGTTCCCCACAAAAACAACGAGCAATGAAAAGAAGAAAGAAGAGAGAAGAAAAACCCCACAGTGTACAAGTTCTAGCTGTTGGGCTTTAGTCCTTTAATTCTTTAAAAGTCTATTGCAGTAAAACTCGATTTGTTACGCATTTGGTGTGCTAGCACTCCCCTTGATTATTTGATTCAATAAGATGTTAAATTGCCTTTACCAGCATTTATGAGCTTTTTCTGGAACATCTAAAAAAGAAGGCTGGCATTTTGTTAAAGACTTTATTCATTTAATAAGGCTTTTGTTTTCATCTAGTTTTGCTTTAACAAAGTCACTGTGTTTTCTTTCCTTTGAGCTGATCTGGAAATTCTACATACCCCTCCAGTTTTAAAAGAGAAATGTTAACAGACATCGACATATGTAAAACAGGGCAATGAACTGGATTATTTTTTAAGATGCAATCACACACTGTAAGAAAATAAGTTGCTTTTACTTGCAAAATGATCTTGGATTCTGTGGGTTAGTGCTTACTCTCGCAGCTGTTCCCTACGATGTCAAAGAGCATGTCTCCATCAAATATCGAGTAGGAGCCCGAAGCTGTTTTCCACACCAGATTCAGTGTCTGAACAAACAGCAAGTGAAGCCTCGTCCTCCGAGAAAGTTTCCTGCATTTGTTTCTGGTGTTTCAGGGTTCAAGATCTAGAACCGTATTAAGCCATTCGATTTTAGGTGGGCGCCCCTGCTGAGCTCAGAAGGAAGTGGGGACTCCTACTATACTGCTTAAAAAAAAAATAAAATAAAAATTCCCCAATTTTAATTTTTCTTACCTTAGTGAAACATTCCAGAGAGGAATTTTAAAGAGGGGCTAGTACCACTGATGAAAAAAATATTTCTTCAGCAGTCTGAAACCAGTCTTTGTTCTTCAACAAAAAAAGTTTCAGTCTGCGCCCTCTTTTCCCACCCTTTCAAGCCCCGTATTGCCAGGCCGCTTCTTCCTGAACGTGACCATGAGTCATGATAAATAAAGTCTTCTTCAGGCCTACAGTATTTCTAAGTTTATAGCGATATCTACTCTGGAATAGCTTCTGTGAACAATGGGGTATTTAAATGAATTAATGAGAAGAAAAGAACAATTTTAAAAGGTAGTTAGCATACTTATTTTAACTTATTTGCTTATTGATACTTGCTATCAGCTGGTAAGTTAGGGATCATCCAATTCCCATATCTAACAGTAACTCAGCTTACATTTGTGCTTTGCCTTGTAATTGTAGAACTACTGCCTCCAAAGTTTCTAGCCACAACCTTGACTTTGACCTCGAAGTTAAACTATCCATTACAGAGATATTTTATCCATTTTCCATTACAAAGATATTTTTCTTTGTCTGAACTCTGATTTTGTAACGGGTATTTAACCAAAGTAAACTTCATATTTAGATAAGTTGTGCAGACAGTGATTATTGGCTAAGAAGAGATTAACTCCCCGTTTCTGATGTAAATGCTTTCTGAATTGCATTACGGAACGGGGACTCTTGTCCCTCAGCCAATAGGAAGGACTGGTACTTCTCTCAAAGGCAGAAATAAAATGGAAATAAAAGGGCAAGGAAACTTTCTCTGGTAAAACATTTATTAACCTTAGCATGTTAATATTCTCCAGAGATGTGAAATTGCCTTCTTTGGCCAAGCCACCTACTTTGCCTTCACCTTCTAGGTCCCATGACAATTCATTGTCCAGGATTAGTGAACAGAAAAATGAGAACGCATATTTTAAATAGACATTTTACCAGTGAATGACAGGTATTTGTTGTCTTGCAGATCCGTTTACCGAGGAGCTGATGACGAGGTATGAAATCCTGATGCTGCTGCTGCTGAAGAAAGGTTTCTCTGAATTCCAACACGCCAGTTACAGGAAAAATACCACATATAAACAGGATTTAAAAGACTTGAAATGCCTGGGAACAATGCTAAACGCCAAACGAGTTGTTTCATTCTAAAGGAAGGCTTCAGATCTTGTGTTTATAACACAGCTAATATTCTCATAGCAAACCTCTTTCAGCTGGAGCGAGTTTTCGTTCCTTTGTTGGACTTGCTTCCACTTCCTTGGGTTTTTGCCAAAGGAGGGCTCTTCCAGCTCTGTCAGCTGGGGCGACAGTGACACCTAGTAACTGCTCGGCTAATTACAGCTGAGGCTTCCCCAGGCTCTCTCCGGCCTGGGAGCTCCAGCAGGGAGAAATGCCTCCTCCACAGCAGGATTTGCCTTTTGCACTATTAGCAAATCCCTTTGGATTACCATCAGAGCCAGCGCTCGGAGCTGGACAGTCCCGAGCACTGAGGAACAGCAATTTACTTGTTTATGCTGACTTATACCTTAGAATATAAAACCATGCTTTGAATCAGACATTTGAATTAATTAATGATAGCGTCATTTCTAAAGAGACCTCCCTGCGTGCTTTCTACATTATACATCATCCCCCCTATGGCAGATACGCCAGCAGTTCCTTCCCCAGAAGAAACACATCTGCAAGTTATCTTATTTAACACACTAAATTTACTTCCCATCTAATATTTAAATCACAATTCAAATGCTATAGATTTGACAAACCCATCAAAAAGAAAACTGCATTTTTCAGCTGTATTATAAGCAATGACCAAGGTAATCTAAAAAAGCAGGACTTTGCAGTTTTTGCATGATTTGCAACCAGCGACTTGAGGAGGTTTTCCACATATTAAAACTGAGGCACTGGGTACTCAAGTGACTTCCACAGTGTTTAGGAGATGTTTGTGTGCAACAAGGAGACCACACCTGCCGCCTTACCGTATTTTCCCCACAGTAATTAAAACTATATAACTCTGAAGGCTATGTCAATTAATAAATATCTTTTAAATGCTGGGGAGCCTGTTGTATCCTCAGATAGGCAGCAAAACAGAGTTCGGAAGGGACTGAGCAGGTGCCTCAGAGCAGAACAGGAGGCTAGTAGCGCAGATAATCGGCAATCAAAATAATTATTCGGTGATTGTTCTCTCCTTCCAAGCTTAAGAGAAAGCAGTGACATTTCATCTTGTTATGTTCAATTAGTATTTTCCTTGTTGATGAAGAAAGGTATTCTAAAATACCCTTCTTTCTTCATTTACCGATCCTGACTCTAAGAAAAATAGATAAAACTCTCCTGACGTTTGAATTCCACCAAGAAGCCTTTATTTCAAGTACCCTTTTCATTGTTTTTTATACCCCTGCTTTTCTCCTACTTTAATTAAAGCCAAAACAAGTGTTTATGTCGCACAGTGCTTTTTGTAGTCCTACTGATGTCTTTGAAAGTCCAAACACTGACTGCTAATTACTTTGTAAGACCATAGGTCAAGGTAACTAGTAGTGAAGTCAACATGGCATTTCTATTGATTACTCCTAAAACTGCCTCACCTAATTGGAAACAGTTGGCTAGTAAGTTGGCTTTTTAACTGACCTCCTTTAACCTTTAAAATCACAAGCCATGGAGATGCCTGTGGTTTCTGTACTGCGGGTTTTGAGTCCCGTGTAATACTGACATTCTTTGCTTCTGAGGTTTCTTCTGATTAGAACTTGAGCTTATAAAGCGACGTGATCCAGTACACAGCTTACAGCCCAAAGGTCCAAAGCCCACTTTTGCATCTGTTGGTTGAATGCACGTGACAACAAATCATCGCGTGCATTGGCTTCGGCTTGAGCGGGATGAACTTTTGGTGAAGCGCTTGTACTTAATGTTCTCTTTAACAACTAGCATGGCCTGAAAAAAGAGGGTCTTTGTTTTAGAGGGGAGAATGAAGGCAGAAGAAAAGCAGTTACTCAGATCTTGACTTGAATGTTGACATACAGAGACACTGAGCTGAATCCATGCAAAGCAACTGCTGCTGTTTGGAAGTGAAGATAGGAAGGACCCAGAAGGCTTCACTGTACTGTACAGCAAGAAGTCTGGAGTAATTGTATCTCAGCAAAACATTGAATTGATTGGTACGAATTTGCTGTGTAGATTCTTTTAAGGTATGCTCAGATTTGTGTACGAGCCTTCTGAATTCTTGTCTGGTTAACACATTTCCTAGCTTCTCAATTCCATAGCAACTTGAAATATATTACTTAATAAATTGTAATTCTTTTTACTGTGTGTGATGAGGAGGTATAATTTTGCAAGTTTTAAGGCATTTAATGTCCCCTATGCTGCTTGCTAACACCGTGCTGGTTATTGTCCGTCACTGGAAACCTGATCCGCATGCGTGGCTGTGCTCGCTCGTCTCCAAGTTGGTCCTTACAAGCTACATAGCATGAATTAGAAGGTAATTATTAAACATGAACTATACATAACATGACCAATAACCATCCTGAGTGAAGAGTACTTAGCATATTTGTCATTATCCTTAAAAAAAACTACTTACTAAGCAGACACTGTATTCACAGAACATTGCATTCCTTCTCATCCAGCAAAGATTAATAACTTCTGAGTCAGACTTACGCCTGGATTCTGGGAATGAGGAAACAAAGATCTTGTGGTTACTCGTTTTGCACAAACTGGTTCTTTTCAGAGTAGCGGTTTCTACCATGGGGTGAAATGAAAGCAGCTGCCAACTGCAATTTGCTTCAAAAAGGCAGTGTCCGCTGGTCACAGTCCATCCACGTCGTATGCATTCTGAGGAGCCCCAGCCTCTGATACGCTACAGCCACCGAGTGTTTTCTTTATCCTGAATATTTAACGCTGAATTCTCACCTTCGCAAACACTGCGGCGTCGGATCGGAGCGGTAAAGAGAGGTCAGCCCAGCGGACTCCTCACCCTTTCTGTGCAAACTGTTTGCCGTAGCTTGCAGTCACAACAGCCAGGCACGGCCCAGCGGCTTCTCACTGCCCGCACCGTAAGGCTCCCAAGTGTATTTGAGCGCTTCCCACACTGTGGATACTGGCACCACCTCAGCGCAGGGCTAAAAGTACTCGACACAAATGATGAGCAAGTACTAAGCAGCTTAGGCCTGCTTTTGTCTGTCAGCGCAGGCAAACTCGAGGGAATTAGCCTCTTCGGGAAGGACTCTGCTCACCTAACACCAGGGGCGACATGGACACTGCAGCTCAGCTCGCTGCTCCAGCCGTCTTTTTTTATTCAAGGGAAAAGGGCGCTTTAGGTCACCATTCACCCGACTCAGTTTAGACCTACTAGTGCCCAGTGAGCGCATCCGAGCGGACTGTGCCAGGAGCCCAGGGCTATGCCAGCAGCCCAGGTTGACTCAGATTCATCAGCTGAAGCCCACCTTGGAGTCTAGGTGTGACGTGCTGCACTTAGACGTGCTAGAAACTGCTTCTGAAAATAAAACTGACATTTTTCTTCAAAACCTTTCCCGCTCGTCCGCAGCCCAGGGGCTGGCGAGCAGCACACCTCCAATGGCTAATTTTAGAGTGCCCTAGTTGCCTGCCTTGGAGGTGCTACCTTCCCTCTGTCTGGTACCTAGGTAGTCAGCAGGGAAATTAAAGAGGATTAAAATAACGAGGCTATTTCGTATCCTCCAGATGAACCCAGCCTGAACCAGACCTCATGGAATTTTCTAATGACTCCCTTAAAATGGGTGTGCTCAATTCAAGTTTAGAAGAGCAGATAAAACGAGACACTTCATGAGAAAGGGCCTTTGGTTACTACAGACTACTATCATCTTCTCCAAAGGCTGCATTTATTTTAAATTAAAAAAAAAAAAAAAAAAGCGTACTCTGTGCTTCACTGTTTAAAATCAGCAGTGCAAGTTTCACTGGGCTCCCTCGGCAGCGAGACCGCATACCTGAATTCAGGTCAGGTCACCCTGAGAGCGTTCCAGCTCCAGAAGGAGGACGACTCCAGTGTCCTTTCCCCCGCTGCACTGCGGCGTCGCTCAGCATTATTGCCACTGCTGTTTGCAATTAAACAGAGCAGCCCCCGCTGCCCCCCGCCAGCTCCTCTCACCTCTTGGGTGAAAAACAAAAGAAAAATCATCTGTTCCTTCAAAGGCATCCTGAGAGCTTCTGCTCCACACGCCTGCTCTGTGCTCTTCACCAAGTGAAAGGCAAAACTGAATGGCCATGGCAAACCCAAGGAAAACCTTGATGAGACCTCATCTCTCCCAACCCCACCGGCGTGGTGGGGGAGCGGGGAGGGTGCTGGATCCATCCCCCAGGGAAGGGAGCGCTGGGTGCAGGCAGCCCCAGGCTACCGATGGGATGGGGGGAAGCCCTGAAGCAGAGGGAGGTGAGAAACCAGCACCCTGAGCGAAGGCGGTGTGAGCAGGGGAAGCCTCGTGTGGAAACGCTGCTGGTGGCCGCCCCCGATGCGGTGCCCGTGCCCTGTGCCAGCAGGACGCTGCCGACCTCGCTGCTGCAGAAGCGCTCTTTGGTGCCACGATGGTCGCGTCCACCGTTCACCGCTCCTGAGATACGGGATGGAGCAGGTTCAGCTGGATCACAGCCCCATCTCCCAACCCTTGGTGAGAAACAGACGTTTCGGTGCTTTTCCAAAGACCCTACTCAACCTGATGTCTTCCTTGAACTCAAGAGTCATCCACAAGTAAACGCTGCCCATTCTCCATCATCTTCTCCCTCCACCGACTCTTCCAAACAACAACCAGGGGAGGAGAGCCACCATACCCATGGGACACACAGCCAAGCAATGCAAGGAATTCATACAACACCCCCCCTCATCTGGGCAGACCTTGACCCTCCTCCGCTAGAGACAGCCAGGTGTAATTTCAGTTTTGCGTTCGCTACTTGTTAGGGGCACAGGGAAAGACAAGTTTTGATTTTCCCAAATAAAAGGGGGGAAAAAAAAAAAAAAGGAATAGGTGGGGAAGGAAATTTTATTTCCGAGTTTCTAAAAGGATCTTACAAACAACAGAGTAAAAAAAATGCAAAACTATATATATATATTTTATATATATATATATAATTGACAGGGTCCTTGTAAGCAATTCTTCACATTATTCTAACGGTGATAGGAGATACCACTTAACCATATATGCATTTTTTCTGTAATCCTGATCACTGCCAACAGCTGACAAAACTCTTCTCATACAAAATTCCCCCTAGACTGTACAGATTTCTTTTCTTGAAAGTAAAGAAGGAAAAAGAACAAAATTAATCAAGGAGAACAAAAAAAAAAAAAAAAAAGAAAAAAGAACTCTCTTAAACAAGGTGTTCCCAAGCAGGGCTGCGTGAAAGCCAGACGTGATGCCTCCCGCACAGCCATGGGACCTCCTGCCGAACCCCCAGCACTCCACGTCTTTCCACGGCACGGGCTTTCCTCCGGCGCCGGTAACTCCCCGCCGTCCCAGCCGTACCCCTCGTGCTTCCCCTGGGATCTCACGCACTTCTCCCACCAACCCCAACCCTGCCCGCCTGCACCCCTCGACCTCAGCACCCCTCCTCGCCCACTCCTTCCCACCGATCCTAACCTCAACCTTTATTTTTTAGGACTTTCTAACAGCTCTGCTCATCCAGGAGGAGTTAATCCAGGACCTCCATCCCCACCAGCAGCACAGCTTCCAGCTCAGCATCCCTCCTGCTATTCCAAGCATCCCTCCAGCAGGGATGCCAGCGCACTCCAAGCTTGCCGCTTGGTCCATCAACGCCTGCTGGGGATGAGGAGGAATTCACGCTCCGCTTTTCAGGATCCGGCACCAACGTCGGAAAACCATGGGCCCGTGGACAAAACCAACAGCTGCAGACCAGAAAGGACCTCAGAAAATAAATGCGGAGAATGCCAATAGAGAGAAACGGAGCCAGGGCAGCTCCGTGCGCTCCAGATTCTCGCTCGCCCTGAAACGTTGTGGCAGCTTTTGGACATTGCCAAAAAGTAAACAAAATCCCAGCGATCCCTTGTTCCCCCATCCCACCCCCCCCAACACCTTCTTAAACACTTAATGTCCAGCTTAAGTGAAATCAACAGATCTTTAAATCCACACAGGTGACAAAAAGGAGATGAACAAAAAATTAGCTACTTCCCGTTGTCATCACAACAGTAAAAAACCCAACTCGAGCCTCGGAGGCAGAGAGCTAAACGCAACGTCTCTCGTGGGGGCTGTGCCACCCCGCTTCAGAGGTCTAAGGGGCTCTTTGGGTCCCATTCCCAGCAGGGAGCCCCCCCCTCGGGGCCCAAACGTCTCTCGCTGTCTCCAGGCATCCTCTGGCCAGACCCCGGCACCGGGGCTGCTGCAGGCAGGTGACGGAGGACGGCTCAGCGCCGGGCATCCCTGCTCCTTCCTGCACAGCTCTGAAGCCAGGCAGGGCTCAGCCCTCCTCCTCCTCCTCCTCTACACCCTACACGTAAAACAGGCAACCACAAACACCCCAGCCAGCTGTGTGAAAGAACGTATATATTCAGCACGCACTCAGTACAGTATAGCAAAAAAAGCTATCGTTTCCTTAAAAAAAAAAAAAAAACCAACCCAAAACCCACCAAACTTTCAATAACCACCAAAGCTTCCGAGTCACTCCCCACCCTACAGCCCTGACACTCGGCCTTCTGGCCCGAACAAGGCAACCAGCGGCAAGCGGCCCCAGCCCCGCGCCGTCCCTGCCCGGCAAGTGACGGAGGGTGGCCCCGGCTCTCCGGCAGCGCCTCGTGCCGCGGCACCCAGCTCCTCCCGCGGAGCCCGGGGTGCCGAGGATGCTCCCGCCGGGGAAGGAGCCTGGCCAGCGGTTTGCTATCATGTGCAGTTTTTTTTGTGGGGGACACACACCAAAGTAACAAAAAATGGGGTGGGCTCTGACTGCCAGCCCCAGGGGGAGCAGCCACAGCCTCGCCGGGGCTGGACGCAGCCCTAGGGATGTGCCAGGGAGGAGAGGGGGGTCCCATCGCTGACGCTGGGGGGAATCCACGCTTGGATTGCTGCGACGGCGTCTCCGCTGCTTTTTGCCAGAGATGGGGGACGAGGCTGAGGAGGGGGCGAGAAACGGCATGGCGGCGGGGACAGGGGGCTGGCAGGGCCCTCGCCGCTGCGCGCGGAGGGGAGGTAGATCAGCTTTAGAGACCTCTTGCCCAGGAAGATGCCTTCTCGGACACCAGCTCGGCTCCTGGGGGGGAACGAGCCCACCACACGGCCCTGAACACCCGCGCTTGCCTTCTCCCAAGGGGAAGGTGTCTCGGAGCTTGTTCACACCGCCGGAAAGCTCTTAAACTGGGGGTGCAACTTTCCTCAGAACTTTTTAGCCCTGAAACTGCCTCCACGGCTGCTGCAGTCAAACTCCTGGCAGCTGGAGACAAGCCCGGAGGTGGCAGCAGTGACCCGCGGGGCAGGGGGGACCCCAGCTCCCTCCGCTCGCCCACCTGGCCGGACCCCGACCCCGACCCCAGCCCCTCTCCCTGCCCTGCTGCAACGGTCCCGCTGCCGCCCCTGCCCCCTGCGCCGCGGGGATAGCGTGTGTGATGCTCTCCGTCCTCCCCCCTCCCCAGGTCCCCGTCCCCAGCGTCCCCCCTGCCGTTAGTCTTGCTGCTCGTTCATCTCCATGTCCGACACCAGGATGTTCTTCTCGGCGGATTCGCTGGGGTTGGAGGTGGTGCGGCTGTAGCGGGCGCTCTCGAAGGCGCCCCGCTCCGCGCTCCGCCGACGCTTGTACAGGTAGACGGCGACGCCCAGCACGGCGCACAGCGCCAGCGTCGACAGCACCACCACCGCGATGGCCGTCGTGTTCTCCGGCAGAGCTGCAGGGAGGGGAAAAGGCCGGTGGAAAGGCAGCCTGATGTCTCCTGCCATCTCACCCTGTAAGAAGGGCTCTGGCTGATGGGTCTCCAGCCGGAGGGGCAGGACAGGACTGGAGTCTGTTTTGGGGACATCCTGCCCGTGGCAGAGCTCCCGGGGCCAGGCAGCCTCTCTGGGTCGCTCCTGATGGCAGCTGCCTGGGATGGATCTTTGGGATCCCACCAGCAGATGTTTGCAAGGGCACGTAGCAATAGGACGAGGGGCAACGGTTTAAACTAGAGCAGGGTGGGTTTAGATGAGACATTAGGAAGAAGTTCTTTACCCTGAGGGTGGTGAGACACTGGCCCAGGTTGCCCAGAGAGGGGGTGGAGGCCCCATCCCTGGAGACATCCAAGGCCAGGCTGGATGAGGCTCTGAGCGACCTGATCTAGTTACAGATGTCCCTGCTCACTGCAGGGGGTGGGACTAGATGGCCTTTAGAGGTCCCTTCCAACCCAACACATTCCGTGATTCTATGATTCCATGCAGTGTCCATCCCCCAGCCTGGCCAGGCAGCGTGGGCGAGGGCAGGACAGCCTGGCAAGGGCCTGTCCAGACACACTCCTCCCTGGAGGGAAGGCTCCAGCTGCTGGGGATTCCTAACCCAGGGCCAAAGCCTCCTGGAAGAGGGATTTCCCACCTGCAAACACCATTTCTTTGGTTATTAATACAAGTTGCGCTGCAGCACGGCCCCCCCAACACCAGTTCCTGGTCCCAGTGCTGTGCCCAGGCCAATGGTGCCACTCACCTGCCCTGGAAAAGCTGCTCTCCTCCACTGCAACGACAACGCAGACACATGAGTGCACGGCCACGGCACCCTCCCCTCTCCCCAGCGCCACCAGCCCCACGTCCTCCACCCCTCCCAGCACCGCACCACGCAGGCACTGGGTGATGCACAGCTGCGGGGGTCCCCTGGTCCTGCCCCACCACCACCCCACTGGCCTCATCCTGCCCCGAGGTGCTGACCCGGCCACTGAGACACGCGCAGCTTACCACTGAGCCCAGCGGAGATCTACAGACCCTGACACTGGCCCCCACAACCCCCATACACTGGAACTGCCCAAAACACGTGGCTGGTGCTACCAACGGGACAGAGCTCTGCCCTGCAGCACCCTCCCCGGACCCCCAACTCACCCCACATCAGCCCAGGCGCCTCAGGGAGAGGGGGGGGGCCCTACCTCGGGGGATCTTGCAGATGACCCCCATGGTGACGTTGGTGCAGGAGCCCAGGCGCCACACGCCGTTGCTGCTCTGGATCCAGTAGCAGCTGTTCTGGCTGAGCATGCTGGGCCCCGTGTCGTGCTGGCCCCAGTTGGAGTAGTTCACAGCGGTGTTGTCATGCCAAACCAAGGTCCCACCTGGCAAACGGAAGAATTAGGTCTGGAGAGGCTGAAGGGGATGCCCCATCTCTGTCCCAGTTCAGAATCATGGGGAGGTGTGATAGGCCGACAGGGAGGACCAGGGGCTGCAAGGCACCTTCCTGAACCTGCAGGCTCCAGCCCCTTGGAGGAGGCTCTGAGCTTGAAAGCCACCACTCCCATCCTACCAAGCCAGAGGAGGAGAAACATGGCATGTCCAGCATGGCCTAAGGCAATGGGACTCTTGGTCACACCATGGCATGAGCCCCCCACACTGGTGCCACCACCAAGGGCTTCCTCTGTTCACCGCAGACCTGGTGGGAATTCAGGGTGTTGCCTAAGGGAGACAAAACCTTGTTCCTTCCTTTGTACCTTTAGGGTTGAAGGTCATGCCCAGCCAGGCACCCTTGGATGGGCCCTCGTACGCCTGGAGGTGCTCCCACACAAAGACGTTCTCCATCTCATCCTGGATGGACAACACCGTGCCACCAACTGTGGAGGAAAGAGTGTCAGGGAAGAGCCCGGAGCTTGGAGGGTGGAGCTCGGGAGCAGCAGTGCCCGAGAGGACAAAGCTGAGGAACCACGCACAAAACACGTGGGAGTTGGGGAACTCCAACAGGTAACAGTAAGGAGCAGATGGCTGACCAAGGCTGGACTTGGGCACAGGGACAGAGGTCCCATTCATACACCCACAGGCATCCTGGGGACCTCTTCCATTTCCAAGGATACGTCACCCCCCTCCAGCCACCACAGCCCCCCCGTACCTTTCTGGCACCTCCTCATGGCGTCCTTCTGCCCCATTGTGATCTCCATGTGGAAGGTGTAGCAGTGGTCCCGGAAAGGGATCCAGGACGAGTCCTCCAGCGACTTGGGGCAGCTGCCACTGTAGCTCCACTTGTGGGTGCGGGGGGCACCTGGGGAGCACACGGTGCATTGGGGGTGGGTGGGGGGGAACAGGGTGTCAGGGTCCCACAGCACTTTGGGGCACCCAGCCCTGTACGGATGCACACGGAGCTCCAGAAGGTCCCTGGTGGGATGCCATCTCCAACCCCTTGTTGCTCCCTACATGTTTTGCCTCCCTCCAAGCCCCCGTGTCCCCCCCCCGGCAGCACCTGCTCGGAGCTGGCAGATGCCTCCCTGCAGCTTGGTGTCGCAGCCGGCCGTGCGCCAGCTCCCATCCGCGTCCATGTAGGAGCAGCCGGCGACCTGCTGGGGCTCCCCGTCCTGCCAGTTGGTGTAGAAGAGGTTCTCCTCCGTCAGCCACGAGTAGCTCCGGCCTCCCTGGAGAACCAAGAGAAGAAGCTGGGGAGCTGCTGTGACCCCTTGGGACCCCCCCACCCGACAGCCTGCCTCCTTCCCTCACCTCATCGTTGGCCAACCCGATCCAGAGCGGAGCCCGCAGGCTGCTGACAGCCTGGGTGAGGAAAGCCTGGCTGTAGGGGTCAGGAATGGTGGCCAGGGTGGCGTTGAGGGTCTCGCAGAGCAGCAGCGCCTCGTGCCACCTGAGGGGTTTCTGCAGGATGCGGTAAGTGCTGTTGTGGTAAAAGAGGGTGCCGGTGGGCGACGGGGGGTATGGCGTCCGCGCGGGGCTCAGGGACGGGTCTGGGGGAGCAAAGAGACACGGTCAGAGGGCACGGAGGACATTCCTGCATCCCAGGGCTCACCCCATCATCCATCCTCCCCCAAGCCGGGGTGTCCCTGGCAGCACTGTGCATGGGGCATGGGCACCTGGGGACACCCTGGTGTAACTACGGAGGGCGGAGAGGCCACATCCCAAAGGGTGATGAACAGTGACACCCTGGTGCCATCCCCACCTTGAAGCTCTCCGTCAGGATGCACGTCCCTATGGGACATGCCGAGCCAGGTTGGTTTGGGGGTGGCCCATGTATCGCTGGGACCAGGGACCCCCCAAAGTCTGTCTCTCCAAGCTCCCCCAGTGCCCTGAGCCCCCCTGAAGCTGAGCCCACCTCCCCAAGCTCCCCAGCTACAACCCCAGCACAGCATGGGGCACCGGGGCGGTGGTGGCAGGTCCCCAGCGAGCAGAGGCTGGGCTGTCCCCCCGACCCCCCCTACCGATGCTCCGCTGGCAGATGTAGCCGTGCTTCTCCTCCAGGCAGCTCCGGTCATCCCAGCGCCCCGTGAAGTGGGGGGGTGAGCCGTGCCACACCACCACGCAGTTGGTCTGCACAGCCAAAGCCGTAAGGTCAGCACTGCCCTTCGCACGGTCATCCCACCCCCACGGACGCCCTCCCCAGGGACCCCCCACCCTGCAGGGCTGGATCCTGCTTTGCCTTTGGAGATCCAGCCTAAAACCTTCCATCCTCATGGTGGGAGGTGGGGATGAGACCTTCCCAGGGGACAGGGGATGCTATGGGGGGGGTCTTGCTCACCGGCTTGTCGCGGGGGCTGGAGGCACCGCAGCCCGAGGGCTCGCCGGGCGCCCAGCTCACGTGCCGCAGCAGCTCGCCCTCCACCCACTGGAACTCCCTCTGGGCATCGTGGAGGCCGATCCAGAGGTCGAAGGAGATGTTGGGCAGCATGGACGTGATGAAAGCTGCAAGCAACGGGCGAGGTGCTGGGGATCACTCCCCCGGCAGGTCCCCGGCCAGTGGGGCCGGTGGGGGCAGGGGGGGACCTACCCTGCTCCAGGGGGCTGGCGATGGTGGCCAGGACGGCGCCCTGGCTCTCGCACGCCTGCTTCGCCTCCGGCCACTTCACTATCTCGGCTTTGTCGTGGCCATTGAAACTGAAACACTGCACGGGCAGGGGCGTGGGACGGTCCAGGGGGTGCAGCCATCCCCCCCACCCCGAGCCCTGTGCCCTCCCCACTCACCCACCCTCTGCAGCCCCATTCTGCCCCAATGGTCCTTCCCCGCTTTGTGCCCTCATGCTGGCTGCTCCCCCAACCCCTCCTGCACCCCCACCCTATGGTGCACCTCTCCCAGCATCCCTGCGCACGCACCCCCATCACAACCCCATCCTGCGTCCAAACCCCGCAGTGTGCTTCTCTCCCAGCATCCCTGTGCACGCACCCCCATCACAACCCCATCCTGCATCCAAACCCCATGGTGTGCTTCTCTCCCAACATCCCTGTGCACGCACCCCCATCACAACCCCATCCTGCATCCAAACCCCGCAGTGCGCTTCTCTCCCAGCATCCCTGCGCACGCACCCCCATCACAACCCCATCCTGCATCCAAACCCCATGGTGTGCTTCTCTCCCAGCACCCCCGTGCGTGCACCCCCGGCATTTCCCCCAAAACAAACACGTGTGTTTCTCTTCACCCTGCCATTTCTCAGTCCCTGCCACCCTCCTCCATGGGGCTGGGGGAAGGCCAGGAGGTGGCCGCCCCCTCTCTGTTCCCTCTCCGTCCCACTGTACCTTGCTGAGGAAGGGAAGCCAGCCGCGGGGACAGCCCCCACTCGTGGGAGCGGGCAGCGGCGGGGGGGAAGGCTTCGCCGCCGTCCCATTGCTCCGCTTGCAGATGTAGGGCAGCGCCGTCAGGCACTTCTGGTCCCCCCAGTCCTCTGTGGGGAGGGACAGGCCAGGCGTGACCCCCCCGCCGCACTGGGGCAGGGGTGTCTCTGCTCAGCCTGTGGCCCCCAGCCCCCCCAGAGCCCCAGCACGGCCAGGTCCGGCCCCTCACCTCTGCTGGCCGTCATGTACACGCACTTCTTGTCCTTGTTGATGGGCCGGGGCTTGCCCGGCGCCCAGGAGACAAAGTTGAGGAGGGACCCGTCGGACCACCTGGGAAAGGCACCAGTGGGAGCACGAGACTGAGCAGCGAGCTGGCAAATGGGACCAGTCGCACGCCCTAACTGGGAGCATACCCCACCACTGCCCTCCCTTGGGTGAGGAATCTCCATCCCAGCCCCCCAGGATGAGAAGCTGAGATGTAGGCGCTGAGCCAGTGCTCTGAGAGCTGGGGACGGTGGCACAGGGACGCACAGGGACGCAGCGGCTCCGTCTCCAACTTACTTGAATCTCCCGTCGTTCTCGTAGGTGTGGAGCCCGATCCACCAGTGCTGCTCCTGGCCCCTGGAGAACTGCACGCCCAGACAGGACACATCAGTGTCCCCTGCAGGGACCGGGTGTCCCTGGGGACAGCCATGGCCACCCTGGGCACGGGGACGGGGCAGCCCCCCTGCAGCTTGCACTGCAGCAAAAAGCATCACCTTGCTGAGCCCCAAACCCACACCCAGGCACCGGGACCTGCCGCCACCACGCAACACCCACTGTGACCCCAGCAGAGCCGGGCTGTCCCCAAATAACGTCCCTCCAACCAGAGCAGGGCAGGTTTAGATCAGACATTGGGAAGAAGTTCTTTACGCTGAGGGTGGTGAGACACTGGCCCAGGTTGCCCAGAGAGGGGGTGGAGGCCCCATCCCTGGAGACATCCAAGGCCAGGCTGGATGAGGCTCTGAGCAACCTGATCTAGTTACAGATGTCCCTGCTCACTGCAGGGGGTGGGACTAGATGGCCTTTAGAGGTCCCTTCCCACCCAACACGTTCTATGGTTCTATGATCCCAAGGCAGGGAGGGAGCAGCCCAGGGAGGCAGCAGAGCCCGGGGAGGTCCCAGTCCCCATCCCCTTCCCCATCCCCCTGGTACCTTCTTCAGGTTCTGTCCCAAGAAGCGCAGCTCGGCCTCGCCATGCACCGACGCCAGCTCGGCCTGGAACCAGCTGCAGATGCGCTGCGCCTGCACCCAGGTCGAGTGGTGCTCGAAGAACTTGTACTCGGCATCCTGGTACTTCACCCACTCTTTGCTGCCTGCAGGCAGGGATTGGCGTCACGCCGTGGCTGTGCCACCCCCTGCCGCAGCCACCAGCACCCGCCACCGGGCCCGGGCCCGGGTCCCTCGGTCCCCCGCGGGTTGGGCTGCTTTGCTTTTACCCCTCTCCTGCAGGGAGAGGGTCAGCATCCAGCTGAGGGGCCTGATCCTGCCCAGTCCCCACAGCCATGCCATGCAGCAAGGGGCAGCAGGATGCCCTGGCTTCCCTCCCTCCTATGACCCGACACGGGATCCATCCTCCTCTGGATAACGCTGCAGGATGCCCCCCAGGGACTGTGATGGGGCGGCAGACGCCTGGGGAGGATGGTCTACACCAAACGGACACACGGCCATGGCCAACGCACCTTGGGTTGTGATCTCCGGCTCCTTCACATCGGCACCTGGCGAAAGGGCAAGGAGAAGCCATCAGCGGGATGCAGGGCTGGGACGCTCCCGCTGATGCTCACCTACAGGCTCTAAGGGCGAGATGCTCGCCTGACTCCCCCCGGGATGGGCAGCACCTCTCCCAGCCCCCGAGTTAAGACTCATCCTTCCACAAAAGCTCAGCCTTCGGAAGGGAGGTGATGGAGGGTCCCCCCACGCCCGCCCCACCATCCCGCAGCCCATCCTCCACCGGGTTATTCAAAGCTGAAGGGTCTGGGGGCCTCCTCGCCGGGTACCTTTGGGCAGTTTGCAGATCCAGTCCAGCTGGGCTTCGCACTGCATCGGCATCCACTGCAGGGAGGCCAGGTCCAGCACCGCGCAGGTCCGGATGTCATCGTCATCGTAGTTACTGCGGTCAAAGTTGTGGTAGAAAAACTGGGGGTCGAGAGAGACGGGCGGTGTTGGGCATTTTCACCAGCGCCGGATTTGCCCCCTCTCTGCACCCCAAATGCCAACGGGATTCACTTTGCGGCAATCGCCCCCGGACTCACCCCCAGCCCGTCGCTCCACCTCCAGCTCCTGTCCCCCGCGGGGTCCCGCCGGTTCAGCCCGATCCAGAACCAGTGCTGCTCGTGGAGCTCCGGCTCCGACTCCCTGCGGGGAGCCAGGGGGAAGGGTGAAAACACACCCCCCCTCCAAACTGGAGCTTTTTATATTTATATAACAAATATATATTTATAATCTGGGCTTTTTTGGTTTGTCTTCAAAGCCCGCTGTCCCCACAACACCCAAAGGCAGGAGCTCGGATAACAGGCATGCTGGCTCAGGCCTGAAGGAGTTTTAAACCCAAACTCCATCCCCAAATCACACCGAATTTCCTGCGCTTCTCCCACATCCCCTCTTCGGTGCAGTCACGCCATCTGATGCACCTTCTGCTCACAAGTTTGTGCTGAGAGAGCCACATCCATGCCCTGTCCATGCATCCCCGTGTGCCAGACCACGGGGAGGGCTGTGGGCTCGTGCCAAGCGCGCTCGGGCAGCGGGACGCGCGCTGGTGCCGCAGCCTCTCACCCGAAAATCTTGTTGAGGGTGTTGGCGACGAAGTGCTCCTCCTCGTAGCTGCCCAGGCTGAGCAGCTGGGCCCCCAGCTCCCGGCAAAACTCCTGCGCCGCGATCCACGTCTTCTTCTCTTGCAGTTTCTCAAAGTTGAACACCTGGGGAAGGAGGAACCGGCAGCGGAGGGGGCTCAGCAGTGGGAGAGGAGCAGAGCATCGTCCCCCACCGCGCAGCATCCCGGGGCACGCTGCCGCCACCCAGCCCGAACCAAGCTCGTGGGGTGCAGGCTACCCTTCAGAAGCACCGAAACATGCTGCTTCGCCCTCCCTGCACCCCCACGACGGCCAGGGCGAGCCCCCCCAGCACCCCTCACCTTGTAGCAGTGACGGAGCTTGGAGTCGGAGCTCCATCCTGGGGGGCAGGCGGCGGCGAGGCTGGGTGTGGGGTAGGGACCGGGCAGCTCGGGGTTGACCGGGGTGCCCAGGTTCTGCCGGCAGATGTACTTGGCCTTGAAGGTGCTGCAGTTCTTCACCTCCCACAGCCCCATGGAGCTGCCGGTGGCCAGGGCCACGCAGCCGCCCTTGTTGTAACCTGGAGCGCTCGCGGGAGCGGGGAGGATGCCAGCCTTAGGGTCGGACCGTGCCGGGCGGCAGAGCCAGCACCCACCACACACGGAGGGGACATCCCCATCCCACCCACGGCCGCCCCCTTACCGGGCTGGTCGCGGTTCCAGTGGGTGTACATGACCTCGTCACCGCTCAGCCAGCGGAAAGCGCCCGTCTCGTTGATGTCCTGCAGTGCTGTCCAAAAATACTCCCCGTCCCAGCCGTAGATGAGGCTGCTGACGTAGGCCTGCTCGAACCTGGAGGGATGGCGAGAGCGGGCGATGCTGCGAGAGATGCCGAGGAGCCCGTGCCACCCCAGCCCGCACATGAACCATGGACCCCACCCGCTGTCGGGTCACCCCCCTCCTTTGGGGGGCTCGTTTTGGGGCAAACACACCACCGCTGACCTGTTGGTGATGGTGACCAGCGTGGAGCCGTAGTCGGAGCACATCTTGCGGGCGTCGCTGTAGGGGACGCGGTCCTCGCCCAGCCAGAAGCAGGAGGGGCTGTGCCACTTCCAGCCCTGGGGACAGGGGGACAAGGGACGTCCACCACCGCTCACCCCAGCCCTCCCCAGAGGGACAGGAGTCAACCCGGGGTGGGGGAGAGCAGCGTCCTGTGTCCCCTGCTGCCACCTCCGCCTGCCACCTCCGCCTTCTCCTGGGAGGTCTCCTGCCCCCGGCCACCCCGGCTTGACCCCGCTCAGCTTTGAGCTCTAACAAGCCCCCGGCCCCAGAGGACATGGCTGCAAGGAAAACAAACACCCAGGCGCCTTCAAAGCCGGGGAAACAGCTCTCCCTGCCGATGTCCAGCCCCAGCCGGGGCGCGGGGAGGGGAGCACAATCCTCCTCTATACGCCGCGGGGCCGAATCCAGCGCGAGTCCCACCGCAGCCTGCTTTAATCCCCCGCCTTGTTGATGTTGGAGCCTCTCCGGGGCTGGAGACACAATAGCGCCTGTTTTCTGCCAGAGCGGGGAGCGAGGTGGCCCCAGGGCTGGCGGCGGCGCAGGGGCTCATCCGCGCGAGGGGACACGCACGTGACGGAAGAACGAGCCCGGGTGGGAAGAGCAAAGGGGCTCAGCTGGGGAGGCAAGTGGCCACAGGCTCGGAGACCCCCCTGGCACGGCAGGAAGCATCACCGGCGTTTTATCCCTGGGTCCCCCAGCCACTGGAAGGACAGTGGGGGCCACGTGCCATCTACAGCGTCATCAGCACGGTGGGAAGAGAAGCAGGAGAGCAGCTTTGGGAGGCCAAGAGGAAAATGACCCCAAATCCCGTATTTTTCCCCAAGTTCCGGCTCCTGCACCCTTTCCCCAAAGTCAGAAAACCCAGGTACAGACCCACCCATGGCCCCTGCCCTGGGCTGGGTCCCACTGGGAACAGCACGGACACCCCGAGAAGCTGGGAAAGGGGCCTGGAATGGGACAGTGTGGGTCCCCGATGTCCCAGAGGGGCCCAGATGGCCCCAGAGGGGTCTCCAGCCAGCCCTGAACCTCAGCATCACTAAAGTCACAGGGGTGCTCTCCCACACACTGAGCACCACAGCGAGCCCCCGTGATCCGAAAAGGGGCCAGAATGGGACCATCAACCCCAACTGCTGCTTCCAGCCCCCGATCGTGGCATGGTCCTGCATCCCCCTCCGGCTCTGCCTTCCCCATCACCCAAACCTTCATCCCCCATTGCTTCGTTGAAAGCTGTTCCAGAAATAAAGAGGTTCTGAAGAGGGAGAAAAAGCAGCAAAGCCACCAAGAATAACCAGCGCAGCGGCTGGAAAGGACCAGAGTCAATCCCCCGAGCAAGATGCTGCCTCCTCTCCATCAGCCTCCACATCTGGGTGGCAAATGGCCCCGTTGAGGATGAGGAGGGGGAGGAAGGATGGGAAAAGGCCTTTTCTCAGTTCATCTATCACTCCCGGTTTGTCTCCCAGCGGGTGCATCTCTCTGCTGGGCACCCAGGGCCAGAGTAAGACTGCAGCTGGAGAGGCAGGAGGGCGTTAAATCCACGTGGGGACATCCTGTAAGTCCTCAGGACTGCCGCGGGGATGGGTGGTGGTGGTACATTGCCACCAAGCACCTCGTCCCCAGCACCCACTGGCACCGGGGCTCCTCCGGCTCTGGCTGGCAGCCCCCCAAATCCGGCCTGGCTGCCCTGCTCCCCCTGAGCCAAGGGGCTGCTGGGGTTTGTCTGTGCTGCGATGGGGTAAAGACCTCGGGGGAGCCCGGCGGCACCGCTGGGAGCTGGCCCCGAGGGGCTGCTTGCTAGTCCGAGCGCGAGCTGGCTGGCTTTGAAATGCTGGGAGACGTTCAAGAGCGGCGGCGATGCCAGGCTCGCCACTCGGAGACTTTGCAAAGAGGCACAAAAGCGACTTCCCAGCAAGCGTGGGAATGGGGCGGCCTCAGCCCCGCCTGACCGCTGGGGAAACTGAGGCAGAGCGCGGTCTGGGTGAGAACCTGCCGATTCGGTGACTGTCTCCCCGAAACACCCGGATCTTACCCAGAGAGCGCAGCCTGCCACCGCGGGGCCGGCAGCTGCCTCCATCCCACCGTGCTCCCGCACGGAGCAGCTTTGCTGCCGGGTTTTGGCACAGAGGGGGGAAAAAAAATGAACATCCCTGCTGGCAACCAAGCACAAGGGGGAGGATCTTGGACGACAGAGACGTGTGTTTTGTCCCAGTTTCTTCCCGCAGCCTCATGCATCCACAGAAGTGAGGGGCTCAGCAGGCCCGGGCACAGACCCGCAGATCTGGGTGCTGCTCGCCAGGGCTCCCCAAAATGGTTTGGGGAGAGGTCCCCCGTGACCCCGAAGCCCTGAGCACCAGGCAGAGCCGTGGAGCAGCCAGAGCCACCTCCCGCCCCGCGTCCCCCTCACCTTTCGGCACCCGTGGTCATCCTCCTCCTTCTCCTGGCTCACCCGTCCGGGCTTTTTGCAGATGGACGGCAGGGTCTGGTTGCACGGGCTGTCGTTCCACCTCCCTTCCTGCGCAGCGGGGAGAAGAGCAGGATTCAGCCCAGCCGCCAGCCCGGGGAACCCCCCAGCCCGTCCACCCCCACGCTGGGCCCACAGACGTCCCTTCCCTACATCGGATCCCTAAGGATGCTGTGCTGGATCACTCCCATTCCAACAGCTGGGATGAGATGCATTCAACCCCAGCCGGAGATGCTCCCCGAGGTGTCCCTTCCCCGGCCACGAGAATGCTGCAGCGCTGTCTGCGGAGGTGCGGGATGAACCCCCCGCCCTGGGCTCTCACCGGTCCCCAGATGGTCACACAGTCTTCCAGGCTGTCGCGGAAGTTGTTGGGCTCGAAGGGGTGCCAGTAGGTGAACCTCACGGGCGTCCCATCCGACCACTCAAAGTTCATCTGCAGCTTGAGGTCGTTCAGGCCAATCCAGAGCTCCTCCACGTCTGCCGAGACAGGAGGGGCAGGGAGTCAAATTCCCTCTGCCTGCCTGAAACCTCGCAGAAACCCAACGTGAGCCCCCGTGGCAGGACCGCAGCTCCGCAAAGCATCTGCCAAAACCCCTTGCAGGTGCTGCAGGACTCAGCCCCTACCCCAGCCATGCCAGGAGAGGGCAGGCAGGAGAAGGCAGGAGAGGGCAGGGCAGGCAGGAGAGGGCAGGGCAGGCCAGGCCAGGCAGGCAGAGAGGAGAGAGCAGGGCAGGCAGAAGGTAGGGCAGGCAGGGCAGGCAGGAGAGGAGAGGGCAGGGCAGGCAGGAGAGGGCAGGGCAGGCAGGAGAAGGCAGGGCAGGCAGGAGAAGGCAGGAGAAGGCAGGGCAGGCAAGAGAGGAGAGGGCAGGGCAGGCAAGAGAGGAGAGGGCAGGAGAGGAGAGGGCAGGGCAGGCAGGAGAGGAGAGGGCAGGCAGAAGGCAGGGCAGGCAGGAGAGGGCAGGGCAGCTCCTGCCCACAAGGCCAGACCCATGGAGCAGGAAACACAGCGACATTCGCCAGCAGTTTTCGGAGAGGTGCTGGCAGCAGCAGCATCATGATAAATTCCGGACCCGTGGGCTCAAGTCCAGCGAGCTACTGGTTTTCAAACATTCCCTCCCACCCCCATCGCTCCTGGCCTGGGACCACCAGCACGTCACCTTCCTTCCTCCACCCTCCTATGGCTCCTGCCTCCCTTGGCATTAACTCCCTTCAGCCCCCAGCCCCTCCCCGGTCCCCGCTGACATCTGGGTCCCCCGATGTCCCCATGGTGGGTTTTGCTGCCAGGCTCTTCCCCTGTGGAGCAGGGACGGGCCATGGGCTTGCGGGAGTGCGTCACCTGGCTGAAGGGGCTGCATTCATATGGGAACAGCACAATGCCAGCTGAGGGTGAGGGGTGGCACCAGCGGGGTCCGGAGGATGGTGGTGTGGGTGCTCCCCTGTACCACCACACACGATGGCTCAGGCTGGAACTTCCCAAGTACTTTCCCAGCTCTGACACATCCCGACATGGAAACTTCAACCCAACTGCACCTGGGTGAAGCCACAACTTGCAAAAGACACCTGGGATGCAGGAGGCAGGAGTTCCCCCTTCACTTGACCTGCTGCAGGGGACACCCGTGTCCTGGGCAGATTTAGCAGCAAGAGGTGCAGCCTCCTCCCAGCAGGACCTTTTTTTCCATGTTCTTCTACATTAACCAACTGGGACTAGCGCCATTCCCAACTGCAGCTGTGTATTTTCTTGCCCAGCAGCGCAGCCTCCCAGGAGCGGCTTTTACATTTGCCGGATGGAGGATGTGCCTGGAGCACGGGCTCCTCCGAGCAACACATCACCTCCCGGCCTGGGGCCTCCGCTGCCTTCGCGGCCAAGAATCAACTCAACTTTGCAGCCCCCATCACACAGATGTCACCTCCCCAAAAATCAGACGGGCACAGCGGGCTCCCCCTTACCTTGCTTGACCTGCTTGGTGACGAACTCCAGCTCGGAGAGGGTGTGGATGCTGACCAGGTCCCCTCCGCTCCGCAGGCAGGTCTTCTTCGCCTCCTGCCAGCTCTTCTTCTCTCCCACCAGGCGGTAGCAGTTGGACTGGAAGGGCTGCCAGCTGGGCTCGCAGTCCACCTTCACCTCGGACCACGAGTCTGGCAGGACACAAAGCAGCCTGAGGGCTCTCCTCCCGCTCTCTAACCCTCTCCCTGGCAAGGAGAGGACCTCGGGCAGGGACCACAGTCCCGCAGGGTGCTCAGACCAAGCCAAAGCAGCCGTGGGAAGGCTACGGCCAAAACGTAATGCGCAACAGCAAGGTGCAGGCAGCGGTGGCTTTAGAGCTCCAGGGACAAAACTAAATCCCTTTTGTTTGCCCAGGAGTGAGAGCAGAGCAGAGCGGAGAGCACTCCGTCCCCTGGGGACCTCCCGCTCCTCTCGATCCCTCCCGCTGCTGGTTTTGGCTGGGATGGAGTTAATTTTTTTCATAGTGGCTGCTATGGGGCTATGTTTTGGATTTCTGCTGGACACAGGGTTGATAACGCGGGGATGTTTAAGTTACTGCTGAGCAGCGCTTGCACAGAGTCAGGGCCTTTTCTGCTCCTCACCCCACCCCGCCAGTGACTGGGCTGGGGAGGCACAAGGAGTTGGGAGGGGGCACAGCTGGGACAGCCGACCCCAGCTGCCCACAGGGCTATTCCATGCCATATGACGTCATGCTCAGTATGTAAAACTCAGGGAAGAAGAAGGAAGGGGGGGGGGACATTCAGAGTGATGCCATTTGTCTTCCCAAGTCACCGTTAAGCGTGATGGAGCCCGGCTTTCCTGGGGATGGCTGAACACCCGCCTGCCCATGGGGAGCAGGGAATGAACCCCTTGTTTTGCTTTGCTTGTGTGCACAGTTTTTGCTTTACTTATTAAACTGTCTTTACCTCAACCCAAAAGTTCTCTCACTTCTACTCTTCTGATTCTCTCCCCCATCCCATCAGGGGGAGCGGCCGTAGGGAGCTTAGCTGTCGGCTGGGGCTGAAGCCAACACTCCCCCCCTGCTCAACCCGTAATTTCACCGAGCGCTTCTCGGGGGATGCTCCTCGGGGAGGACCTTTTCCAAATCTAGGCAACCCTGGGGAGCTCGACCACTGCTCCGCACATCCAGGGCGCCAGCAAGCTGGGGACACCACGGGCATCTCCACAGGCTGCTCCGGCACGCAGGCAGCATCCCCTGAGCATGCCGGGACGGGAACACACCTGGCTGGGATACAGGGCTACCCATTCCCGGTGCTGCCTGTTCCCCCGCTCACCCGTCAGGAAGGGGTCGGCGGTGGCGTTGGGCTTCTTCTTGCAGACGTAGGGGAGGGCGATGCCGCAGTCGCGGTTCTGCCACCCCCCGGAGGACTCGGTGCGGATCACCCCGCAGTTCTCCTCGCTGGGGTTGTCGGGCTGGTCTGGAAAGCGGGGTGAGGGGGGGACACGCTGCTGAGGAGCTGGGGCAGAGCCGCCAACGCTGCCCAGGCAGGCAGGGCACCCTGCGAGGGCCAGAGCCAGCAGGGCGCAGCTCTCCCTGCTCCAACACCAGCAAAGACCTATTTATTTCGTTATTTTGCACGATGAAGATGTGACCCCACAAGCCCGGGATTATTTATTGTGCCTCGATGCCCAAGGACCTGCAGCATCGCTATTTTACGTACAAATGTTGGATGGCAGTTGTGGGGGGTACATGACACCAGACCTGAACTGTCCCCAAACCTCCTCCAAGGGTGTCACTGTCCCCACGAGTGCCTCTGGGTGACAGCACTGGGCACAACCGGAGCAGCCCTCGCGATGGGTCCTTCTGCCCCCTGAGCGCCCCAGGGTTAGAGATGGGTGTCTGCAGTTGGGGACCGCTCCTCAGCTGCGCTCCAGCACCGAGCTGGGATGCAATGACCCGCCAAACAAGGGTGCTCAACCCAGGTTGCCCACAGGGCTACTGACGGTCTGCAAGAGGACAATTCCCCCTCCAGCACCACCCTGTGTCCCCGCTCCAGCTCCTCGGATGCCCCAGGCTGCTTCGCAGACCCATGAGTCTCTTCATCCCCAGGCAGCAAGGGGACACCCCATGGCAGCCTGGGCCACCTGCCCTGCCATGGGCCCATCTCCAGCGGTCACAGGCTGTTCCCCAGCCCCCCCATCACCACCGCAACCCCCGTGGCTCACCGCTCTCCCAGTTGAGGTACTTGAGGGGCGAGTTGTCCGACCACTGCCAGCCTCCGTTGATGTCCAGGTCGTTGAGCCCAATCCAGAGGGTGGAGCTGTACCCAGTCAGCAGCCCTGGGACCGAGGGGCAGGATCAGTCCCCCTGGCCCCAACTCAATCCCCAGCCCATCACCATCCCCAAACCAACCACTCGGGTCAGGCAGAGTAACCTGGCACCGGTGATGGTCACGGTGCCACCAGCTCTGCCCCAGGTGAGGACCACGGGTGCTCAGCCAGCCTGCCATCATCTCACCGTTGATGTAGGTCTGCTCATGGATCTCAGTGATGCTGAGCAGGTTGGCCCCTTGCTGCTCACAGCTATTCCAGGCCTCCCGCCACGACAGCGTCGACTGGAAGTTGAACTGGTAGCAGCTGTTGGTGAGGTGGTCCTTGTCCCAGAAGGTCTCGCAGTCGTTGCCTGCGGGGATGAGCACGGTGAGCACCCAACACAGCCCCATCTGTGGCTCCAAAAACCCCCAACAGCAAGACAAAAAGAAGCCAGTGGGGCTGCGCTGGCACCACTGGCTGCTCACAGCAGGAGGGATGAGCCAGGAGGGAAGGGGACAGGCAGGAAAGCCCCCAGGGGGGATGAACACGGGGTTTCTGCTTTTCCCCATGGGACGCATCCCCCACACTTACTCTTTATGGGGCAGAAGCCCCATCGCTCGTCCTTGCCGTAGTCCTGGGTGGTGGCACACCAGAGATGGCCGTCCTCCCGCCCCGTGCTGGTGCACTCATGAAACCACTGGTTGTCGTACTTGAAGGGGATGGTGCAGGGCTTCCCGTGCGAGTTGCCCTGGATGGTGTAAATCTCTGCGGGGAAAGAGGAGCCCTTGCTTGAGGCTGCGTCTGCGGGGGGCTGGAGGGAGGTGTGGGGCGAGGGGTGCAGGCGGCTGAGTGCAGGGGCTGCCTCCTCCCTGGGGCTGATCCCCGTTGCACCGATTCTGCCTGGTTTTGCAGCCAAGCTCCCCTGGGCAGGACCCCATCGCTGCAGCACCGCGGCCTCAGCCCACCTTTCGGGGCTGATTTGGGTTACGGGGTAATACTAATGCCCAACGAGGCATTACCAGAGTACGGCACGGAGCACAGATCCTCCTCGGTGCCGTACGTCCTCCACTGCGAGCCGCGCGCCTGGTCACCCCTGTCCGTGGAGGAATTGCCCGGGCGGGCGCCGAGATGCTGGGAGAGCTGCTCCCCGAGGCCGCGGCAGCTCCAGCGCATGTTGACGGACTCGCGGTCGCACTCGTAGGTGGCCAAGGGGTGCAGCCCCGCCGTGGCGTTGGCCCCGTGCCACGACACCCCCAGGCACTGCATGGCCCCCACGTTGAAGAGGCGATTTCGCGAGACCCATTTCCACTGCTGGGCCGGGGTGCTGGCGTTGCAGCCCTTGGCGAGTCTCACCAGCGAGTCCTTCGTCTCCAGGCAGCCCTGCGTGCCCGCGTTGTAGATGAGGAAGACTTTGGAGTCTGGGGAAAAAACACAGGGAAAGGGTTAAAGCGTCGCTGGGGATTCTGCGCCGTGCCACGTATCACCCCCAGCCCCACCAGAGCATCCTGGCTCCCTTTCCATGCACAGCAAGTTTCGGGGTGCATCCCTGTGCAGAGCATCCAGCACGCTGGGGACCACTGCTTCCCTGTGGAAATAACCCGGTTTGCCCTGATGCCTGTACGTGGGGTGATGGGCTCCGGGCAGGGTGACACGGATGGGTGTTTGCACCAAGTGTGGCATCCCTGCAAAGCACCAGCAAGCGGCTTTTGGGAATCGGAGCCAGCGCAAAGAGCTCACCCGCTCAACCAGCATCATCAGAGCCATTTAAAATAGAGTTCCCATCGGCAGCGCTCCGCTGCAGCATCCCGAAGCATCGCAACGAGCCCCGGAGGAGCCCACGCCAACGGCTTCGGCACCGTCCATCTGCTCCGGGCGGAGAAAAACAGAGCGCATCCATCATTTTTATGTGTATTTGGGGACCTGTTAAAAAAATTTGCGGAGCAAACAAGAACTTCGGGGGAAGGTCTCCCATCGCGTGAACAGGGCGTGATGGAAAATGCCTGCACGCAGCCGCGGCTCCCGCGGGCTCGGCCCCAGCAAACACGAAACGTCGCCTCGGGACCCTCCGAAATCCCAGCCCAGGCGCTGGGAAGCGGGAGCAGAGCGAGGGGAAGCGCTGCCAGCAGATAAAGCGCTCGTGCAGCTGCGGAGGGGAGAAAGGCTGATCTCAACCCCGGCTCCGCGCACGTCCCGCGGTCCTGGCCGCCGCCACAGCCCAGCCCCGCATCCCCACGGCGACTCCCCGACCCCCAGCACCACCAAGGGCCGCCCCAGCGCCTGAATCCAGCACAAAACCTCTAGAAACCAGCAAACCCAGGACATCTCACTGGGATGCGTCGCTCCAGCTGACGTGTCATTTTTAAAAGATACTTTATTTCTTCAGACGCTTCTTTCTAAGCGAAAAAGCCACCCCCGGGGCTCCGCGCAGCTGCTTCTTGCCCCAACGCCCCAGCAAAAACCTGCCCAAAGCAGCACATCAACAAGACGACTTTTGTCAGGGGTTTTTTTGTTTGTTTGTTTTAAAAGCAACTTTCTTTTTTTTTTTTTCTCCACAACAAGCGCTCACCAGAACTCAAAGCGAACTCACGGGCCCCGCTATATTTAGCTTTGGTTTGCTTTGGTTTTTTGCCATTGTATGAATTTTTTGGGCTGAAAAAGGTTTTCATTTCCCATTCCCCCGCAACCTCACCCTGCCCCAGCTATGTTGTTACAGGCGGCTCCGGCACATTGGAGCAACAAACATCTCAGCCCAGCGAACTTTCCCAACTTTTCTCTGAAAGGAGGAAAGAAATGGAGGAAAGAAGGACATTTCGTTTCAGAGCTTCGGCATGGACCCGGTTCCAGAAAAGAAATGATGCAAAAAGGCCCGTTCCCCAGCCCAGATGACATCAGCGATGACCTCAAATAAACAAAAGTGAAGGCCGTTCGCAGGGCGACCTCCGGGGAGCAGGCTCTGTGCACGCGCAACAGAAAAAGGCAGCGACTGGAAGAAGAAATGCTTAATTTCTCAGAAAGTATTTTCCAAATCATGGCAAGTGAAAAAAAATAAGCAAAAAATTCAGACAGGGACCGTTTTGGCTGGCTGAAGCTCAGGTCCCTTAAACTGGTGCTGGTGTTCCCCCAGCTGGAGCTGGCTTGATCCTGACCTGGACATCAGGAGACTGGCTCATCCCCCCCGAGACACCCATCTCACGTGCCAGCATCACCCGTGGCACCACCCAGCCCATCACTCTCCCCTTCCCGCATGCAACCCACCCCCACCATGGGGACATGGGGTGGGGGGGTGTCTTTGAGCACTTCTGGGGTGACGCAGCATCAGCGCCGTGACCCGCTGGACCCAAGTACCGGCACTCGGGAGGGATGAGACCTCCCTGGGTGAAAGGCTGTGCCGCAAGGAGACGAACAACGGCACTTTGGTACCAGGAATAGAAAAAGCCGTTCTACTGCCAGCACCGCTGTGGCCGTCAGCAGCAGGGGTCAGCAACGGGACACCCTTCTCCACTTATCTGCTAACGTGGCTTTGTAAAAAAATTAATAGCCTGTCGGAAAAGCCCTGGAGGCAGCTCCAGGAGCCGGTGTCGGGGTGCTCAGCGCCGCATCGGGGCTACGCAGCACCGGGCAAGGGCGATGCTCGACAGCAGCCACGCAGCAGCACGGTGCTCGGAGGAAGCTGTCCAGACTGGAGGGGGCAGTCCCGGGGCCGGAAAAGCACAAAATATCATTTTACTCTAAAAAGAGAAAAGCTGGAGGTAGGAAATTATAGGCTAAGGGTTTTGGGCTGCCCCCGCACCCCGCAGGCAGCTCAGCTCAGCCCTTTTGCTCGAAGCAGGCAGAAGAGGGCATCAAATGGCCCCCTTGGTCCTTGCGGAGTCCTGGAGGAACGGGAAAGCTTTACCACCAGCTCAGCCCTCGCACCTCCCCGGCGCTTCCATCTTCTCCCCCTGCAAAAACCCCCGTGCACCGCAGCGGGGAGCTGCTCCCGGCGAGGCTGGGGCCGGGGAGGGGACGACCAACACGAGCTCAACACACGTCAGCAAAGGCACCTTCTGTGCTTCACCCAAAATATGCTTTTCTTTCACTTATTTACAGGGAATTCGGGGCTGACTTGACACCCACTGGCATCCATGGCACTGGCGCTTGGTCTGGCCCCTGATGTGCTGAAAGGAGCGTCCAGCCTCCCTGGCCGATGGCGTTCGAGACCTATGGAAGAAACAGCTCCCCAGGGCACCGACAGTTTTTTTTTGCGTGGCGCCCCTTTCTTCAACCAAATCCGGGCTCTTCCCGACCATCTCCCAGCTGCCACTCGTGCAGAAACCTGTGACACGCGGCCGCAGAGGCCACGCTGCCGAGCACCAGCCCGGCTGCAGCCATCTCCAGCTCCACAACGACGCTCAGCACCGAAACCAAGCACCCGAGCGAACTCCCCCTGCTCCCACCCGGCTACCGATGGATGGGATGGATGCGGAGTTGGGTGGGATGGGGCCAGTTTGTATCGATGAATCCCTTCTCCCAACCTGGTATCCCGCAAAGCAAACCCAACCCTCACAGGAGGCAGCTCCAGAGGAGCATCCCAGTGGGACTGGGAATGGCCCCGTCCCTTCCAGGGCGCCCTCTCCTGCACTGCCCTCTGCAGCCATGGCAGTGATGGGCGACTCCTTCCAGAGATGCTCCTCAGGTTTTCACACCCACCCGCGGGCTCGAAACCCCCCGGGCAGAGCTTCCCAACCCCCTCCGGCTCTGGAAACCCAACCACGGCAAAAACGCTGCCAGATCCTCCTCCCTGCCCCAAAGAGGAGCTGCCTGCACACCCCGTGCCTCTCCCTCTTCCATCCTACACCTTCCCCACGGTGCCAGCTCAGAGCAGCTCTGCTCCATCATTCTCCTCCTCCTCCTCTGCGGAGGAGCTGTGAAAGCAAAGGGAAAACCCACGCTTTCAGCGAGGATGCTGTCTCGTCCCAGCCACGCAGACAACTGGATGCTGCCTCCGGCTTACTGGTACGAGCATGGAAACCAGCTGGTGCTACAAGACAGCGTGATGGTGGGGACGGTGGGGAGTTGGGGCCGCGAGGGAGACTCCGGCTTTGCCTGCAGAAACGCTCTCCTCTCCCACGGGGGAAACATGGGGATGCTCACGCTTCGGCACAGTGGGAAAAATCAGCCTTGGCACTGGCAGCTGAATGCCGAAGAGATGGAGAAGCCATGATCCTTTGGGGCGGCTCTCAAGGGAGGTTTTATACCCCGTGCCTGGCTCCAGGTTTTCTCTTTTTTTTTTTTTTAATTAAAATAAGCAAGTTTTTAGCCAGCAGAAAGTCTGAACCGGAGGGAACTCAGCTCAACCTTTCCCACAGCAGCGTTACCCATAGCAAGTAAGGAAAGATTCGCAGCCTACAATTTTGGGGAACGTGGGCAGCACCGGATGAGAGAGGTGATGGGGAGGCTCCAGGGGACAGAGGTGGCCGTCGGTGGTGGCAGACACAGAAAGCACTGCGACATGGCCTGGATGAGCATCCTCGGCATCACCCTGCCCCGAGCACGTCCCAGCCCGGCCACCCACACCAGGACACCCACAGCACCCCTGCTACAATGCATTGTCACCCTCCCATCACCAGCAACACAAGCTCCGGCTGGACCCCAGTCCTGGTTATCCCGGGCTGGAGCAGCTCCAGGGCTCGGGTCGGTCCCGTTATCCCGGGCTGGAGCAGCTCCAGGGCTCGGGTCGGTCCCGGTTATCCCGGGCTGGAGCAGCTCCAGGGCTCGGGTCGGTCCCGGTTATCCCGGGCTGGAGCAGCTCCAGGGCTCGGGTCGGTCCCGGTTATCCCGGGCTGGAGCAGCTCCAGGGCTCGGGTCGGTCCCGGTTATCCCGGGCTGGAGCAGCTCCAGGGCTCGGGTCGGTCCCGGTTATCCCGGGCTGGAGCAGCTCCAGGGCTCGGGTCGGTCCCGGTTATCCCGGGCTGGAGCAGCTCCAGGGCTCGGGTCGGTCCCGGTTATCCCGGGCTGGAGCAGCTCCAGGGCTCGGGTCGGTCCCGGTTATCCCGGGCTGGAGCAGCTCCAGGGCTCGGGTCGGTCCCGGTTATCCCAGGCTGGAGCAGCTCCAGGCCTCTGGGTGCAATTTCATCTGACCGGAGCCGAAAGTGGACGCTGGCCCCAACATGGCAGTGCCGCTCCGGCTCTGTGCCCATCCCCTGCCACCCCCTTGGCTCCTCCGCGAGGCTCATCGTGGCACCCGCTCGACGGCAGAGCCCTTCCTGCAGCTCCGGGGCCGCGCTGGGGCTCACCCCGTCCTGCGGCCGCCCCGGCAAAGGTGCTCCCTGCCCGGCGCTCTCACTCGGGATCGCCCTTTATTTGGGGTGTCCCCAAAAAACCAGCTCCGAGCCTGCTTGTGTGGGAGGCTGAGCGCACACGAAGCAACATGGATGATCCCCTCCTCAAAGGTTTCTGTGCTGCAGACACGGCCGGGGAGGTGGATGGCTCCAAACCACCCGGCAAAGGCAGCACGTCCTCCAAGCCCGGCGCGGTGCCCCAGCCACGGCAGCAAACTGGGCTCTACTGGAGCTGCAGGACCCGGGAGCTCCTTGGGAGCCGCAGACCCCCGTGCGAGGAAAGCAAACCTGCTAACGAACGCCTTCATTCGGATTTGCGAGCCCACACAAAAGTTTTACCCAGAGCATCCTGCAGCAAGAAATCCACCCTTCGCTCGCGCGGTGCAGAAAGAAACCTCCTTCCAGCCTGAACCTCCCAGTCCCGCGTGCTCCCACCCACTGGGAAACAGGGCACAGCAGCCCCAAGCCACTTGCTCCAAACCACCGGCTTTTTAGCCTGTTATTGCTGCCCAAGGGTGAGCAGCGGCTCCGAAACCCACACGGCAGCGATGGAGGAAAAGGTGTGGGAAGCAGCAGCCCATTCACAACAAACAAGGTGGGGATGCACCAAACTCGGGGACGGGGGGAGAGGTCAGAAACAGAGAAGGAAAACCCCCTGGAATAAAAACCAACATAAAAAGAACCAAAAAGAACCATTCTATTCTATGAAAAAGCGTTGCTTGTTGAATACAGGAGGGTTTCTCCAGACACAGGGAGGCTCCGCCGGGAGCAGCCCCGCAGGAGGGGAGGGAGCTGCCGGGACAGGGACAGACCCAGCCCGAAAATTCACCCTCCGGGGACGCCTGGGAGCGCAGGACCCCAGGGCTCCCCCCGGCACTGCGCCCGCCGGCCCCACTGACATCTGCAGCAGCGGCACGGAAAAGCCCCAGCTCCATCTTAAATTCCTCCTGGAAAGAAGCTCCCGGCAAAGCCCGGCGTTGCCACCTCTGGCATCCGCGCCCCATCCGCACCCACATCCGCTGTTCCCAAGGTCTCGGCGTGGAGAAGAGTAAAAGCATGGCCACTGCCACAAAGAGCAGCGATTTTTGGCCCGAGGAAGGAGCCTGCGTGCCCCCCCCAAGGCCTGGGAAAGGGACGCAGTGACACGAAAAGCGGCGGCCGTACCCGCGGGAGCTCCCGAGGGCAGAGCTGGGGCATCCCTGCTGCCATCGACCACGGGGCGCGAGAGCAGCCCCAGCCCGCGGGGAGGGCAGCGCTGCTCCGCCTCCCCCCCAGCCGCTTCTGGGCATCCATAAACTCTCTGCAACCCCTAAAAGAGGAACTTCAGGCTAAAAAAATTAATAAAAGGGAAGGAAACGCAGACAGTACCAGCAGCCCCATGGCACGCCGTGAGCTTCTGGCTGAGGACGGGGCAGCGGCACCGCTCCGGTCCGCTCGAGAATCGACAGCAGACACCGACCCCCCCACCTTCAACACTCCTAAATTCGTGGTTTGCATCAAACCGGTGATGCTGCCCGACGTCCCGCAGGCTCGTCCCAGCCCAGCACATCCCCGGGGCTCGGCTGGGGCCGGACTCGGCCAAAAGCAGCTCCGGGCACTCCAAGCCAAGCTCCAGGATAAGAGAGGGGTTGTTGTTTCATTTTTAAAATAAACCTCAGGCCATCAGGAGCAGATCTCTGGCTACAGGGAAGAAAGGGAAGCTCCCGACGGCCTGGTTGAGGGTATGAAGCAGCAGGACCTGCTCTTGGAGCGCAGAAACTCCTCTTGGCTCGCCCAGCGGCACGGAGAAGCTGCTGTTTATACGGTGGGAGCCGTACGAGACGAGCTCCTTACTTGGCTGCGACCACGAAGGCTACCTACCACCCTGCTTACTCTCTGCTGCCTCGCAAAGGTTTTGGACGGGGTCCACATACCGCGTTTCAGCCTCTCTGCAGACATTAGTAAGTCCATTCTCCCCGCACCCTGTCTGGGATGCAGACGAATAAAGGTCCAGCTGTTTTCCACGGGGGATGCTCCCCCCTGGGCAGCTCAAGTGACTCGCCCACAGCCGTGGCAGGGGACAAGGGAGCCAGGAGGCACAGCATCCACCCTCCGGTACCCAGCGAAGGGTGGAAAGATGTAAATCTTCCTAAAATTTCCCCCAGTCCCTCTCCAGCCTCCAGCCCCACAGCGGCTGCACGCATCCAGAGGTGGGAATCCCAAGTTTGCCGACTCCGTGGGAATGCAGGAAGGCAGTGCCGTCCATCTAACGGGCTCCAGCCGGGATGGAGGAGTGCGATGGGCCCGCTGAGAGCAGAGCCTGGAGTGGCGATGGATGGGGCTCCCCCCTGCTGGGACACGGTGCCGACATCGCCGTGAATGTCCTGTCCCACATGCGGCTTCTCACCCGGACACAAAATCTTGGCACCGATTCGCCTCCGATTTGCTCACCCCGAAGCATCTCCCACCGGTAGCACAGACCACCCCGGCCAGCAAATTCGTGGTCACGGCCGGGGGTGCGATGTGACACGCAGGACAGCCCCGACATGTGTCCCCATAGACGCGGTTCCAGCACAGTTGGCTGAAAACCAAAATTTGCAACACTACTAAAGAAACTCCCTAAAAGAAGAAGTAAAAAAAAAATAAGATCCAGAGATTTTTTCCTCCCTTGTTTCTCCACCATTCCTCATATTAACACCCCAAGCGGCACCATCAGGGTCTCCAGACAGGCGACCCCCCTTTTTTACCAAGACCAAGCACATCTGCACAGCAAGGATCAGCCCCCGGTGTCCCACAGCTTTTTTTTTTTTCCTTTTTAATTAAAATGATGTTTAACACACAACTTCCACCAGGTGCTCTTTGCTCACCTCCTGCCCAGCCCTCAAGGGCAGGACCAGGGTAAATGGGGCTGTTCCCTTCGGAGCCCAAATTTGCTGTGTCTGGATTCAGGCGGAGGAAAGGGCTCGATCTCCCCATTCCTGGTCTCAGCACCATCCTGCAAACACGCTGTTTTACACGGAAAAATCCCATTTATATCCCTGTTTCAACAGCACAAAGCGTAAATCAGGACCGAGCTCTCACTGGGATGGGGATGAAGGGAACATCATCCTTGAAAAACGCCCCGTGCCCCCTGCAAACACCCAAACCTTTGCTCCCAGGCTAAAGAATAATCCCAAGAATTTGCAAGTCAATTCACTAATCATTTTCTAATCCTTAATTAATTAAAGATGGGTCCTTTAAGACAGAGAGCATCTGCGCGGGTCTCTTTTGGGCTGCGAGTAATCTTAAGAATGAGAAAAATGTCGATGCTCCGCGGTCTCGGCACAGTTCAAATTAATTAAAATCCTGCTCCTCGGCTGCACGTGAAGAACAAAATTTTACAAATTGCTTGAACAACCCTTCGAGGAAACGGCGGGGTTGGGATGGGCTCGAGCGGGCGGCGAGGACGGCCGCGGCGCACGCTCCCAGTGCAGAACTGGCCGCGCTGGATGGAGGCGAGCGGGGTGCGACGCACCGGGGAGCAGCACCGGGACCCCCGGCAGAGCCGACAACTGGGGCAACAACCCCTCTCCAAGCACCCACCCAGGTACCGCCGCCACAGTCTCCCGCTACGGATCTACCGGCTGGAAAAGATGAGTTAGCAGCCAGCAGCTGTACCCCCTCCGCAGCCATTTGCGTTGATTTCGGGGCAAAAAGTTTCACTGGAGAATATTTAAGGAAGAGGGAAGGCAGGAGCGTGTCTCTGCTCTGCAGGGAGAGGTGAGAAACCCAGCCACAAATAAAGTGGAAGAGAGAAACCCGCAACGCGGCTTTAACCATCACTGTCCTCTCCCGTGCCATCAAGGTGTCCCGGGGCAGCACCTTCACCTGGGAAACCTCCTGGGGCCACCACACCGCCCTGGGTGGCTCTGGGGGAAGGGGACGCTTTTGCTACCCAAGGCTGAGTCTCTTTTGCTTTTCATTCTTGTAATTCTTGCGCAAGCGGCCGTCCCACGTCCCCGTCGCGCCCGGCTGGCTGCTGAGCGTGCCGGGGCGCCGAGGTCCCCGGCTGTCCCCCGTGCCCTGCCAGGCACCGCGCCGCCGGGCTTTCAGCCGCGAAGCCGACACCTCCGTTCCCCTTTCCTGCTCCCAAATAACCCAAAGAAGCCCCAGTTACAACTTCCTGGAGCTGCTTTTGCCGCGCAACAAGCCATTTCCATTGCGAAGGGGAAAACGGGGAGGGAGCTTCACGCAAAGGCTGCTCTGTTTGTTTTACAGGCTGGAAATTCTTCCCCGGGTCCCCTTTGCCCCCTCCCCTCGTCGCAAAGCCCAGGTGGCCGCAGGCGCTTGGTCCCGCACCGGGGAGAAGCTGATCCAAAGCACCGGCAGCACCACATCCCCGCACCGACGTGGGGACCTCGTCCCTCCTGCAGCCATGGTGGGACGGGAGCTGCTGCCTCAGTTTCCCCAGGGCAGGCGCATGGGTGCTCAAGCCGTGGGGCAGACATAGGGCGGCCGGCAGCGATACCCCACCGAGGAGCCACAAACCTCCTGCCAAAAGCCCTGCTCCAGCTTCCCGGCTCTCCCGGGGGCGAGGATTTGGCACGAACCCCTCAGGGAAGCGTCAGCTCCCTGGGGAACCCAACGCCGTCTGCCGGGCCGGCCCCCGCGGAGAGCGTCCTTGCGAAGAGCACTCACTCAGGGGACTCCTGGGACTAACCCACCCTGATCCCAAAATCGAGCCAGGGTCCTTTCCGAGCTGCAAACCCAGCCTGGCACTGGGGGACCTCGGATGTGCCACCTCCATTAATCAGCGCCATCCCCTGTCCCCTTCACCCACTGGGTCCGAGCCGGGGCGATGCTGGGGAGAGCAGCGGAAAAGCGGGGATGGGGTGGGGGGATTGCGGGTGTCCGTGCCCACGGGCCAGCGGGACGCTCAGCGGGAGCAGCGCGGCACAGGGCCGGAGGCAGCTCAAAGCCGCCTTGTTCCTCTCCCTGCCCCGGCGCGGGGCCGGCTGCCACCGCGCTCCCGCCGGCACAGAGGTGCCTCTGTCCTCCGGCTCGCGGCACTCGCCAGACCTGCATCCCACCGACATTTTTCAGGGCGAAACAGCCAGAATCGGTGCTCACAGGTAGCTAAGCCCTGATGAGATCAAGTAACCCCCTCAAAAGCCACAAAAGGAGGAATTCAGGACCCTCAAGGAAATTATGGGGAGGTCGAAGAGGAATTCAGCTGCGGAACGTTGGAGGGTCAGCTGAAATGTCTGCAACCAGCAGCTGAGATGTCTCCAATTGGCAGCAAACCCTGGCACCGCTCTCCTGGATGCCCCAGGGAATGGGGGTCTCCTTCCCCATCGCCGCCTCCTTCCATCTCTCGGACAAGCGGTTTCTCCCAGCCGCGAGCCTCCGATCCCGGGTTGGATCCCTCACTTGGGACCGTCGCCCAACGGCATCACCACGAAGCGAGGGCAACCCCGGGTTTGCCCCTCGCGATGCCCAGCCCCAGGTGGCTGCTGCACCGGGGGGGGGAGAGGGGAAAGCGGGGGGGCAAGGGGGGAGGGAGGAAGGGAGCGGTGCCGTCCCATGCTGCTGTTTCCAAATCTGCTTTGGATTTGCTAAACGTCCTCTAATAAAATAGGCCAAGGGTTTACGGTTGTTATTGTTCAGGCAAAAGTAGCCAATTTTGCCTTTTTTTTTTTTGCTTTTCAAAAAAAAAAAAAAAAAAAGTTTTCTCAATGGGGCCAAATTAATCCAAGGAAGCAACAAAAGCCGTTCCTCGCTTCTGTGCTAGACTATCCTGGGGTAAAAAGTGTCTCAAATGGCAATTCCAGGGGCCGTCCCGAGGAGCCTCAGGCGTCTGGCACATGGTGTCTTCAGAAGGTTTTAAAAAAAAAAAAAAAAAAAAAAAAAGGGAAAAAATACAACCCGTTGACTTTATTGTGAGAAGTTGCGAAAAAAAAAAAAAGAAAAAAGAAAAAAGAAAAAAGGAAGTCTGCAAATACCCACTCGGGCCCCGATCCCGCGGGGGACCTTTTCCATAGGATTAACACGGCGGGAGAAGGTGGGGGGTGTCGGGATGGGAGAGGGAGGAAACCTCCAACAAAACACTTCGGCCCCTTCCCGACCTCCCCCTCCACCAACCGCCCCCCCCCCCGGGGAGACAAAAGGCCGGAGCGGGGCTGCGGGGCGCTGCGGGCCCCCGGCACCCCCCGGCGCCCCCCCGGGCTCCCCCCGCGGCCGCGGAAGCGTTTCCGCCGGTCTCGCCAGACGCTGCGTGGCCGCACGGCGCGGGGAGTTAAAACTAAAAATAATAAAAGCGAGCGAAAAGGCGGCGGAACGGGGGAGAAAAACCCGACACGGCCAAACGGGAGAAAACAAAACGCGGCGGGACGAAGCGCGACCGGAGGAGGATGAAGCAAAACAAACGGCGACAAAAGCAAATAAAACATCCCGGGAGGAAATAAACCGGAGCGATGTGAACCGCGCCGCAGCCAAGCGCCCCCCCCCCCCCAACCCCCCCCAGCCGCCGGGGGTCCCGCCGCCCCCCACCACCCCCTCCCCGGGCAGCGCCCCGCGGAGCCGGGCTGGGGGGGGTCCCGCATCCCTCCCCGCGCTGCTCTCCCTCCTCTCCCCCAGTAGTTAACTCAAGGGGGGGGTCGGGGTAAGGGGGGGTCCCACCTGGGTGCGCAGCGCCGAGCACCAGCTGGAGGCCGAGCAGGCAGCAGAGGGGGGCGCGGAGGGGCCGCGGTGCCGCCGAGCCGCGCCCCATGCCCGGCGCTGCCCCGCTCCGCTCCGCTCGGGGCCTCGCTGCTCCCTCGCCGGGGCCGGGGGACGGCGGAGGGGCGGGCGGGGAGGGGGACGGCGGGGGCGGGGGAGGAGTGGGAGGAGGAGGAGGAGGAGGGAAAAAGGAGGGAGGAGGGACACCGAAAGGAGAGAGGGAGGGGAGAAGGAGAGGGGGGAAAAAAAAAGTTAAAAAAAAAAAAATTAAATTAAAAAAAAAAAAAAAAAGCAGCGTGCCGGGCTCAGACACTGCGTCAGCGGGAGCCGCGCTGCCCCCGCCGGTGGGCCCGGCCCCGAGAGCCGGGGCGGGGGGAGCGGGGGGGCGGTGGCTGCGGCCGCCCGGGGGCTCCGCCGAGGGGGCGGCGGCGGCCGGGCCCAGGGAGGGGTCTCCGTCCCGCGGCGCGGCGGCGGGGAGCGGCGGGGTGCGGGGGTGAAGGTGGGGCTGGGAGGTGATCACGGGTTTGGGGGTGATGGTGGGGCTTGGGAGTGATGGTGGAGTTGGGGTGAAGGTGGGATTTGGGGTGATGGTGGAGTTTGGGGATGAAGGTGGAGTTGGGAAGTGATCATGGGGTTTGGGGGTGATGGTGGGGTTTGGGGGTGAAGGTGGGGTTGGGAGGTGATCATGGGTTGGGGGTGAAGGTAGGGCTTGGGAGTGATGGTGGAGTTGGGGTGAAGGTGGGATTTGGGGTGATGGTGGGGTGAGGGAGTGAAGGTGGGTTGGGGGGGTGATCATGGGGTTAGGGGTCATCATGGGGTTTGGGGATGAAGGTGGGTTTCGGGGGTGAAGGTTGGGTTTGGGGGTGATGGTGGAGTTTGGGGATGAAGGTGGAGTTGGGAGGCGATCATGGGGTTAGGAGTAATTGTGGGGTTTGGGGTGATCATGGGGTTTGGGGGCAAAGGTGGGGTTGGGGTGACGGTGGGGTTTGGGGGTGATGGTGGGGCTTGGGGGTGAAGGTGGAGTTGGGAGGTGATCATGGGTTTGGGGGTTAAGGTAGGGCTTGGGATTGATGGTGGAGTTGGGGTGAAGGTGGGATTTGGGATGATGGTAGGGAGCGAAGGTGGGTTGGGGGGTGATCGTGGGGTTAGGGGTGATCACGGCGTTTGGGGATGAAGGTGGGTTTCTGGGGTGATGGTGGAGTTGGGAGGTGATCATGGGGTTAGGAGTAATTGTGGGGTTCAGGGGTGATGGTGGGGTTAGGGATGATCATGGGGTTTGGGGATGAAGGTGGGTTTCGGGGGTGAAGGTTGGGTTTGGGGGTGATGGTGAAGTTGGGAGGTGATCATGGGGTTGGGAGTAATTGTGGGGTTTGGGGGTGAAGGTGGGATTTGGGGTGATGGTGGTGTTCAGGGATGAGGGTGGGTTCAGGGGTGATGGTGGGATTTGGATGAAGGTGGGGTTTGGGGGTGAAGCAGAGGCTTTGCAGGATGGCCAGTGCATCTCTGCAAACCCCGGGGAGGGCTGGCTCCCCCTGCACAGGGACCACGCAGCATCCCCCTGCCCCCCAGGTGGCCCCGATGCCCCCAACAGTGTGTGGGAGATGCCCACGGTGCCACCAGCCCCACATCGGGTCTCACTCAGCCATGAGCGAGCACCTTCCCTGTCTCGGGACCTCAGCGTGGGAGTCCACCTCCGCCGGCGAGAGGAGCCAAGGGCCGCGTGAGCTGCTGCTGCGCGTTTTGGGTGGCACCTGTGGGTGTTGGGTGGGGTTGGTTCATCCCAAGCATGGATTGCTGACCCAGCCCAGCTCAATCCTCCTCCATCCATCCATCCATCCATCCATCCATCCATCCATCCATCCCCACGGCACAGAGCCGGGCAGCTCCCGGCTCACCTCTGGGTGGGGGATGCTGAGGTCGGACACAGCTCGTTTCTGATGGACACACTTGGCCCTTGCTGTAGTTTGGTTGGGGATGACTAAGGAGCATCAGGCCCATGCCCTGTGGTGAACCTGCGAGCCGGAGAGCTCCTGGATCGCGTACAAGGGAGCGAAGGTGCCTCAGAAAGGTGGTTTTGAAGCCCAAGATGCAAAATCACCAAAGTACGGAACGAGATACCGGAGCTGAAATGAAGACATCTGTCTTGTCTGTACTGCTGACCAGCAGCCAACTACTTCACTCGGCAAATATTACCATCGGGATGGGCCCGGTTGGAGCCCCGCACGCCCGGTGACTCTCCCCTCGCGCAGGGACGCCTCTCGGGGTTCAAGGTCCCTCACCGGAGACTAGGAGCTCCTTCCTCGCCCAAGGCGGAGAGATCCCTCCCTCACGACAGAATCACAGAATCTTCATGGTTGGAAGGGACCTTTGAGATCATCGAGTCCAACCATACACGCACACAAAAAAAAAACCCCAAACAAACAAAACAAATAAAAAACCCCGAAGCAAACCACCCCCTAGAATCTCTGCCCCTGGAGCATGCCCCGAAGTGCCAAATCCAGACGCCTCTTAAATACCTCCAGGGATGGTGACTCCACCACCTCCCTGGGCAGGCTGCTCCAGGGCCTGACCACTCTTTCAGTAAAATAATTCTTCCCAATATCCAATCTAAACCTCCCCTGCCGCAGCTTCAGGCCATTTCCTCTGGTCCTGTCATTCCCCTGGGAGAAGAGGCCAACACCCTCCTCTCTACACCCTCCTTTCAGGGAGCTGTAGAGGGCAGGTAGAGCAGGTCCTGGGTAAGTGGCCGATGGCACGCTGAATTAATGCTAATGAAACACCACTAATCCATGGAGCTACTCAATTATTATAAACTTCGTAGAGGTACTTCCATTAGACATAAACTGTTGTCCAAGCCTGAGACGGAGATTGGACCTACGGCACCTCGGCTCCGTCAGGGGTTCGGAAAGCGAAAGGGTTGTGACTCAGCCGGGGGGGGTCTTCCTTACCCTTTGCGTCTCCGCTCTCTGCGTGAATCATTCTAACTCCATTCAAACTCCATTTTCCTTCCTATGTTTCTTTCCACGCAGTAATTAATAAGGCGAACCTTGTCATCAAACTTCCTCGATCTTGGCAAATCACGGTTAAACTTTGTCAAATTCCATTGAATATATTGAACTCTGTCAAATTATTATTTTACCCCAATAAAACATACTGCTGCTTCTCTCTTCCGGGTGCGGTGTGTTCCGCTCCTGGGGGACATGGTGGCACCTTCCCCAGCCCGTGCCCAGAGCGCGGCCTCCTGCCTCCAGCCCTGGGGGTGACGGCGCTTCCCGGTGCCCTGCCGAGGAGCGTGGGGTGAAGAGCATCACGCAGCACCCCAGGTGGATATATCCCGTATTCAAGACCTGGATATAAAAGGCTTTTAAAAACTTTTAAATATTTTTTTTAAACTTTTTTTTTTTTTTGTCACACCTCCCTTCTAGGTGGGGCTGCCCAGCCCTGACAGCACAGCAAAGAAGGCAGTGTACATGGAAAACGCTGGGAATGAGCATTTTCCCGGCTTCGTACGGCCGTCGGGCTGCGTGCTCCTGTGCGAGGATGCCACGGGAGCCACACGGGCACCACGGATTCCTGCTCGGGGGGGGGGTTCTTCGGTGCTAAAGGCCACTTGCACCTTGAAAACCATCAGCCCCAAAACAGCGCAGGTGCTGCCCCCCCTCCTGGAGCTCTGGCTGGAGGGAACAGGTCAGACGAGGCACCCGGAGGGGATTCGGCACCCCGATGTGCTGGAACCAAAGAAAAGCCCCAAATCCCTAAAACCCGGGTGGAGAAAATTCCCATTGAGCAGCGAGGCGCTGGCTCCCCTGGGCATTGCCTGGCTGCTGGTTCTTCTCCGTTTTTGGAGCAACCAAGAAAGCTTTGAGAGGGGAGGTGGGAACATCAGGAAGTGCGGTGGGAGCCGGGTTGGGAACGTTGAGCTTTTTTCGCTCGGGATTGTGCTGGGAAGGCCCGGGGCAGCGGCGCAGGCTGGCACCCACCGTGCACTCCCGTGTTCAAGGGTCGTGCTCAGACCCACCTGAAAAGCAGCAAATTCCTCCTTTCCCTGATGGCTGAAAGGGTCCGGCTGCTCTTGGCGTTGCCCACGGCGTGGCGACGTGGCACGCCGCAAAGATTCGGTCGCAGCGGTGCGGAAAGGGTGACGCCTGCGGTGCCCATCCCATGGGAGCATCCCGGAGGACGCCAGAGCCTCACCTCCTCCTCGAGCTCTCCAGGGATTTGGAGACCTCGACACCCCGACTCTGCCACGTAAAATCCAGGTGAAACAATGCTTTTAATCGATCCAAGATGATGGCAGCGCTCCCTCCAGCAGGGAGCAGGATCTGGCCCCGAGACGGCACGTCGCAGGCGGCGGGGGGGGGACACACACACGTGTAAACCGGCCACGTGGTGTTTGGCCATTCTTGTGAAAATAAATGAATCCGTTGTTTCCCAGCAAGGCAGGAAGGACCTGCAGACCGGTGCCAGGACGGGCTTTGGGGATGCAAACCCTCCGGGGGGGGGGCCCCAATTAAGCACATCAGCATCTGGGCTGTTGGGTTTTTTAAGCCAGGGATTAATTTTTAATTGAGGCAGCGCGGGGGGAACGGCCTCGCTCGCCCTCCGGGGCTGGACGCGTGCCGGGGGCTGCCCACGGGGAGCGAGTGTGACAGCCCCGAGGAGAGGAGGGAATTGCCCAGATCCTCCCTCCCATCCCTAAACCTTGGAGACCACTCCCGGGGGATCCCATCCACCGAGGTGCCAGCGGCTGGATGTGATGGAGCCGTGAAATCCCATGAGTGGGACCCTCCATCCATCCTGGACAAACCTGACATCCCTTTCCCGGGAGGCGAGTCCCATCCAAAGGACAGGACACGGCAGAGACGAAAGGCTTTGGATTCCATGGAGCATTGCTGCCTCCTGGCCTGGTTCATCCCATGTCTTGGAGGCCCCTGTGATTAGAAGATAATTAGCACTGCCTAATAATTAATTCCCTCAATGAGGGCTAACAGCTCCTCACCTACTCCCCTCCTAATCCAGTTTAGCACCAGTTCAGTTGCTACTCGTCGGAGCGGATCGGGAGGAAATGCATTTTTCCCTTCCCCTGGGATGTTTCCAAGCTGTCTGACCTCTCTGGCCCTAATGAGCTGCTGCCAGACGAGGGGAGGTGGCTGCGCGCAGGCGATGGCCGACGGCACCGCGGCCGAGCGCTCGGGAGGGCTCGTAGCACCCGGCAAGGGATGGGGGCGATGGGCTGGTCCGGGGTTTAGCCAGCACTCGGGACGTTCAGCGTCTGCGGCCAATTCCCGCAGCCAGAGCATCTCTATCTGTCCCCTTGTTGGAAAAATAAATGCTATTTTTTGGCCAAAGCAACACACTCTATGGGGGTGGTGACAGTGGAGGGGCTGCACTGGGACAGGGTGAAACCGCATCAGCTCCAGCGAAAGTGCCCCTGCAGAAGGATTTGGAAATTATTTCCGGAGATGGATCCGTGCCACTCACCAGCATCTGCCCTCGTTGGGAGCACTGGCAGAGGACGGGTCAATGGGCGATGCTCAGCTTCCCACGGGTTGGAAATTAAACGTTGCTAACGAGCTGTGGGACCCAGCCATTGGGGTTTGAGGTTGATACGGGGCACGTGCGGTGTTTGCTCGTGACAGAGGCGTTAGAGGAGAGGAGCCGGGGACCTGTGGACCACAAGAGCAGTGGCCGTAGCACCAGGCTCGAGGGCAGATACTCTGCAGGAAGGATCTGTACGAACCCATCAGCCACCTCTGAGGACCAGTGGGTCCAAAGGGTCTAATTTTAGAGCCTGGGAAGGACACGAGGGTACCGCATCCGACCAGGGAGGCTGCGCGTCCTGCTCCATCGTGCTCTTCCAGGGGTGTCCCTCACTTCCCGTGTGTCTTGGTGGGACTGAAGGGCTCCAGGAGAGCAGTGCTAGAGCCAAAGCCCTGCCTGCAGGCAGAGGCTGTCGAGGGGCTGCTGGTGCCACGGGCTTTGCTTCACCGTGGCAATGGCATCCGGGGACAGGCAGCACCTGCCAGGCTCGGTCCTGGGCTCAGCCCTCCGTCCGCGCCGCCCCAGCCTCATCCTGGCCCCCGAACGGCACCGGCCGGGCCAAGATCAACACCCACCTGGCAGCCGCCGCCGCGCTGAGGTCACTGCTTAGGGAAGAGGCCGTCTCGGCGTCTGCTGGCTCCTCTCTCCCCCGCGCCGGCGGCTGGGGAAGGCCACGTCGCTCTCTACCCGTTGGAGACAGGCGGGGGACGGCCAGGGCAGCCCTGGTCCCAGCAATGGAGAGGGTTTCCCCCCTCCGGAGCCTGCTGCCGGGCTCTGCATTGCAGCCAGCAGAGGGGTGGTCGGCAGCCCCCTCGCTGGGATGTGGGGCTCAACATGTCCCCCCCCACGGGCTACGGCAGGGGGACCTGTCCCCAGAGTGAATTTGCAGCCTTCCCTCCGAGGACAAGCCTGGGGACACCGCGCGGGGGCTCAGCTCCTCCACAGCCCCAGGCACGGTGGTGGCCATGGAGTGTCCGGGTGCCGCTGACGCTCCCGAGGGTTTGGTTTTCCCCAAGCGCCGACGGGTTCAGCGCCGGGAGGGGGGTCTCAGTGCTGGTGGCTGCAGGGAGCAGGGGGTGCGGGGGAGGCACCCTGCCCTGCACCCTGTCTGCTCCCCGTGCTCCTCGCCTCAGCGCGGAAACACAGGATTTAAAATAAGCCCCAGCTCTGCTCGACACCCAGCTACGGGTAGAAGGATCCAGGCCAAAAAGAAGGGCCATTTCCCTGCCTCCAAACCGACCATCCCCTTGGCTCTTGCAAGGAGCAGACGGGGCTTTGCCAGCTGCTGGGGTCACTCCAGGGGCTCGACCAGCCCCCACCCCCCCTCGCTCCCACCGCCGCAAAGGGGGTCCCTTCGTGGGTGCCCCGTGCTGCGGCTCTCGGGGCTCTTTGCTGCTCTCTCTTCTGCAGCCCTTAAGAGTCAGGCGAGTTCAAGCTGCAAATAATTTATTAAAACCAGATGTGCTCGCTCAAAGCTGCCACGAGGAATTTCAGGGCGCTCCAGCCCGGGGAGGGCCAGCACCGAGATCCCTGCCCTTCCGCCGCGGGGGCGAGACGAGGCCGGGGGCTGCCCGGGGAGCAGCGCTGCCCTCCCAGCCTGCTGCCTTCTCCTTCCTCCCCGGCCTCCCCAGGGCTTCTGGAAAGGGGCAGAGAGAGGAATTCCAGCCGTTTGCAAGAAATTTCGCCTTTTAGAAAAAACACTTTCTCCGCATGACTCAAGAGCAAATTAGCAGAGCCGGGTCGGGGAGCGGGGAGGGGAGGCAGCTGGAGAGTGGTGGAGGACAGCACATCCCGAACGGCATCTTCTTCCCGCCGGATGCGGGGATGGAACCGGGGAGCAGCGCTCCCACCCTGTCCCGCAGCCCTTTCCAGCAGGAGCAGCGCGGTCCAGCGGCCACGTAGTCGGCCCTAGATGCTTCGTTTCCACCTCCACCGCCGCCTCACCTCATAGCTACAGACCCCTCCGTCCCTCGCCATCTCCTTTCAGTCCCTTTAGCCTTGGAGGGGTTTTGGCATCAATCCCGGCCGGTCTCCTGCGTTTGGGTGCGAGCGGGTGGATTTTCAGGATTAGCAGGAGCCGGGATGAGCCAATGCTGAACAAAGCAGGTTTTGAGCCCTGATCTCGACGCAAAGCTGAGCCAGGCCAAGAGCGAGGAGGTTGCCGACATGGCAGCCCGTGTCCTGTGGATCCCGGCCAGCGTGTGCTCATGGCTCCTGCACAGCCGGCGGCTTTGGTCAAGAGAGGACAGGGCCGAGCAGACCTGTTGGTTTTTTTTTTTTCTTCCCATAACTGCAAACCAGAGCCAAGCACCTTATAAACCCACCCCCTGCGCTCCCCGTGGCTGCTTGAGCAGGGATGGGAGATCTGGACAGCACATGAGGCCAAATCTCCTTGTCTTCACCCTGCTGCTACCAACAGCATCCCTACATTTTTAGCTCCATCCATCCATCCATCCATCCATCCATCCATCCATCCATCCATCCATCGCCTTTTTAGCTCCAGCTGGACCATTGTACCCCTCTGCCCCATCCCTGCAGCCCAAGTAAGAGCGGATGGGCGAGCAGCTCCGGGCCAGGGCTCCCTGCGGGCTGGCGAGGCTCATCCCACACGCTGCTGGGGCAGGTGGTGGCCAACCTCTGGTTTTAGGCTTTACGGGATCAGCTCGAAGCACCGAGCATCCCCCGTGCTGACCCAGGAGCCGGCCAGCGTTTGGAAATGAGGAACAACAGAGCAACAGAAACACCAAGGATGGAGGGAGAAGAAAGGCTGCGGTAACCCATGCCCTGGCGAGATGCAGGGCTGGGAGCGAAGAGGAGCACGGAGGAGCGTGCGGCGCTGGCAGCAGCGACCGGCTCCTCACCAGACAGCACGTGCCGGCAGCTTTTCCCATCCTTTGCGCCCCCACGCAGTTAATGCATGAAATGAGAGCGTGTCTCAGCCCGGGTCCCGGCTCCCGCTCCCCCGCCCAGCACAGACAATAGCGTCCTTGTGGCCAAGACGTCTGTTCCTGGGTGCGAACGTGGCGAGGGGAGGCCGAGCGGCTCCGCGTTTGCTTGGCCTCTCGCCCCCACCCAGGGCGATGGCCGTGGGGCACCCAGCTGTCCCCGAGGGCAGCGGCAGGGCCAGGGCGAAGCAGATGCCGTGGGCACAGCCACGTGCGGCGACGGAAATTCAGGGTCTTGGTGGAAAGATTCATCAGCATCTGGTAGAAAAGGCACCTCCGGGCTGGGTGGGAGTCAGGGCTGCGCCGGGTCCTGCTTCCACATGGCGCAAGTCTCCTGTTCCCCTCCAGGCTGGGAGTGGGAAGGTTTAAATCAAGGCTGCTTGAGCCAGGCTTGCGTAGCACCCAGAGAAGGAACATCCTCCAGCAGCAAACCCCAGGGAGACACTGGCAGCGGTAGCAAACCTCGCGTCGAGGGTTTGCCAGGTCACAAAATAAACTGGGACTGGCCCATTTGGCAGAAGGAAGCTCATTTCATAGCGTGACTCCTAACTGCTAGCGTAGGAGGCGAAGCATCCAGCCAGGCAGCCCCTCAATAAGTCCCATTCCCGCTGGCATCCCGTGTACATCCCTGCTCCAGCTCATGCCACGCACGCCCCAGGGGGGTACCTGGCCGGGGGGCTCAACCACCACCACTGCAGGATGCCTGTGCATTCGCTGCTGAAAGGCTGCCGCTGCCTCCCCCTGCCCAAATATGCGTCGCATCATCAAAACTGGCAGAGGGGGCCAAAAAATAATCAATTGCAGCAGCGGGGAGGGAGCCGCGCTGCTCTCGGTGTTCGGTTTCACTCGCGCTCAACCGAAAGCCGGCTTTAACTTCAAGTGCAGCGAGGGTGACGTCAGGTTTGCAGAGAAATCCTGATCCCCAGAAACTCTTCCTGCGGAGGAACCAGGCTGCGGTGGGCAGGCACCAGCCCGTTTCGTGCTGGGGATGCCCCGCACGGAGGTTGGGAGACGCCTACGGAGGAGCTGGGCATGTGAGCCGGCCCTCCCCCCGGTTATTAGTCCAGATATAAGCAGACTCGACGTCTTCAGCTGCCAAGGTCTTTTTTTGTTTTCTGTTCTATGTTTTTAAAGCTCAGCCATAAATTAAAGAGCTGAATTACTCGTCACTGCCCAACGTGGTTATTCTGGGTGACTGAAACCAAAGCCCCGGGTGGCCGGGGCTGGGCTGCGGCCACCGGCTCGGCACAGCCAGCCAGGGCACGGGACTTCAACGCCGATTTTCATCGGCAGACAAAAAAGGTGGTTGTTGTGGCCCAAACATATATGGCTTCTTAAGGCAGCTGCCACTCTACGGACAACGAGGGACAAACCCACCTTGGATATCTGTCTCGGTCTTCCAGAACAAGATCAATGCCAGTAATTAAATAAAACATGGTAATTTCCAGCGATTCTCACCTCACACGCAGAGATCTCACTGCTCCGAGGTGTTGAATGCAACCGTCCTCCATCCTTCCTCATCTTGTCCCGTGTCACCTCCGCGCAGCCACTGCAAGAGAGCTCGTGCCAACGTTACAAAGAGCAAAACAGTAAGAGCCAGGCAAATCAGTTTCTTAAAACTTATTTTAATATCCATGTCTCATCTGTTGGGTAGAGCCAAAACAGTCTGGCCTGGTTTAAGTTACAAATTCTTCATACACTTTTCTTTAAGTAAATGAACAGTGTGGCAATAGGGTCTGTTACTGGAAGTGAAACCCATATTAACGAGGAAGTGTCGCAGCCAGAATTCTACCAGGGTTCTTCACGGCTATCAGTCCCGGGGAAAGGCCATGGCTGTCCCCAGGCCCCCGGATGGGTGTCGCACAGCAGGAATAAATGCATCTGACACAAAACTAATCACACCCACAGAGATAGCACACACTGTATGTCCAAGAAACAACGGGACCGGGATAGAAAAAAACCCTTTTAGAATTCTCCCCGATGCGGACAGACACCGAATCATCAGTTTCAGCAAAATGGGATGAAGCATCAATCCTGATTTCGCCTGACAGAGGCCGAACAGACATGTCGAAGCGCTGCTTGCTAAACAGTTAACTTCTGGAGTAGAGCAGCAGGGACGGAAAGGGCTAAGAAATTATGGCCGAGGATTTAAAGATGCAGTATTTCTTTTCTTTGTTTAAAACACTACAGTTTAGAGACCACCTTAATGCAGCTGCAAGTGAATACCTCCAATTAAAAGCCCAAGAGTCACTACAAAAATAGTAATAAAAATGAAAGCGGCAGAGTTCTCTGCTTCGCAGGTCCATTGCTTAAGTTCAACAGACTCCTCCGTGTTTCAGTTGATCAAAAGTTCCTGATCAGGTTTAAGCATAAGATTTGCAGACGATGGCTTACAGTAAGGCAGACAAGCGGTAGTTCTCTCTGAAAGCGCGTGACGGAGAACATCGCTTGCCAGGAGAATGCCAGTCGGGTGCGGAGCATCCCAAACAGCCCACGTGCTGCCGGAGCTGCGGGAACAGCCCTGGAGCTGCCGCACAGAGACACCGCAGTGGTCTGGGTATCGGGGTAGGAAGCGCGCACAGGGCGGTTTGTTTTTTAAAACACCCCCCTGAATTGCAGTAGTGCACCACTCGGCTCCCTCCCCAGACAAACCTTGCTCTTGAACACTGCATCTTTAAATATTTCTGGCTAGGAACTCCTGCCACATGTTAGGAGCACTCCAACCTGGCTGCCACATGTTCAAGTGCTGTGCTTTTCGTGTGTGTTTTCAGTTTTCCTTCAAGGCGGGGGGAAAAAGGGGGCAGAGTGGGGACAAGAGGCTTGCGTTTCACAGCAGGCAGGCTCCAGCTGAAGGCGTAAGACCCCTCCAGGCAGATTACAGAAGGGAGACAAAACCAATAATCAGAGTGTTTGCTCCCTTCAAGAACGTTATCTCATCCCCTCTCAAGTGAGAGTGGATGCAGCGACGGCAGCATGTTAGGAAAGTCAGCAAGTTTTAAAAGGAAAGTGTTAACGGAGAGAGGAAGCTTTGCTGCCAAGTCACCTAAGGGAGAAGAGCAGACAAGTCTTCAGCTTCAGATTTTCATAACCCGAACAAGATACGTGCGGTACTGCGTGAGCACAGATCACAGCTGCGATCAACTGAGCTGCGCTCCCATTCTTCCCCGTTCGCTGCCTGCCTTTTCAACAGTCAACAGAGATCATGCTCACGAGAGCAGCGAGCATGCCGTGAACACGTCAGGGTGTGTTTTCAAAAAGAACAGCACTTCAAATAAATTAAAAAGGTGCAACCGTTGAAGAGTGCTACGAAGCAGCGTCTGAAAACCTCGTGGCAGTCTGAGCTGTGATCCACCCTGCTCAGAGGAGATCGACGCAGGGCTGTTCTCCCGTGGGCTTCACCGCCCTCCTGAGAAGGTGAATTATTCCTAAGAGGCCACCCCAAGGGAGCAGAAAGCTGCACCGTCCGCAGAATGAACGCTGCCATGAACCTGCTAATATGGGTTTCACTTTGAGACCAGAAAACTGTTTTCTTCCAAAAAATTGTTATTTTTAAAAAACTGAAATTAATTAGGGGTAAAACACTAACTCTAGTGCCATGAACAGGCAGGATCAACTTTTTTCCCCTCCAAAGGGCAAAGAGTCATATACCATCCCCAGCTGAACCTTGGTGCTTCGAGCTTTTCAGGAGATGTTACCTAAACTTTATTAAAAGAAAAAGAACAATGTTTAAATATCAACACTGGACTAGCCCAGTCTTTTTCCAAAGTCCACATTCTTCATATGAAGCACACACGGCGTCCTGGATTCCCCAAGGCTGCATGTTCAGAAGTTCACAGTACATGGAACCATGTCTTTTTGTATTTTCTTGAGTTTCCCCTCCTTGCTCAGAGCAGCCACCCTTTGTGGTCATTTACTGGATAAACCTCAAGCCACCTCCTATCCGCATGGCTTGGCCTAGATGCTGAAGGTTTTCTTGATGAGAGTTGATGTTGTCATGCTCTATGGATGGAAAAAAGCAAGAGAAAAAAAGCACCTGGTACAGGTTTCTTGAGACCCTTGCAGATTCCTCTATTCCAAAGCTGTTTCTGAAAGTCTTTTTGCCGGTTTCTCAAGCAGTTTTTGGCCTATTACTCTGTCTCAGTTTGAAGAGCTGTTATTGGATGTTCCAGAGGTTGATGCAATTGCAGCTCCAGCTGGGCTGCTTGTGGATACAGATTTGCGGATGTGAGGCAGCAAGTATGGGTCACAGGCCAGCTGCTGGACATCTATCCGATCCTCCTTTCGGTAGGCCAAACAACGTCTGATAAATGCCTGCAGACACCCCAAAGGCAAAACAAGCATTAGCAGAGGGAGAGAAACGGGAAGCTTTCTTTGACAGACAGCTCTTTGGGAGCAAGGCCAATCTGACAACCCCAGCGCTGAAATTCCTTCCCCAGTGACCAGAGACAGCCCAGCTCCTACACCAGAAGCCCATCTTTTCTCAAGAGAAAGCACAGGCAGAGGCACACGCTGCGCTCTGTTCCATCCTCAACCTGACAACTACAACGCAAAGCCACCAACCGACCACTGCAGAAGGCAAGCATTAAACGCAGAACTTCTCACTGGTTTTAGGGAGGAAGGAACTGCCAGTGCCTATTGCTGACTGACACACACAGTGCGATCAAACTCGCTGCAAGAAGATTTACCTTTGCTTCTGGCGTGACTACTGGCTTTGGAGGGAACTGCACCTCGGTAGCTTTCAGAATTGTGTTCTCCTGCAGAATATCTTGCTGTGACTGGTTGTGACCGAAGGGCTACCAAAAAAAAAAAAAAAAGGAAGGCGGTTGTTAAAGGTTGATGACAGGCCTTAAAAAGCCCGTAACGCTACTGTTTATCATCACTTGACATCAGTATTTTTCCAGGCAAGAAGCCCACAAGTGCTGTGAAGGTGCTGCAGATTCCAGCCAGATGAGCAGGACATGTTGCTCCTGCACTTAAAGCGAACAAAAGGGACCAAGCTGAAACATGTCTGGGGTGTCTCCAGCTCAGACAGGAGGGATCTCCGCCTGCTTCCAGACCTCATAGGGCCTTCATCTAAGCTGACAGGAGATTCACCCACTTCGCTCTTCGCTGGGCTGGTTCCACCGTTGGTCTGACTGACAACTATAAGCAAGAGAGCATGTTTGTCAGTCCAGGCTTTCACAACACTTGGTTACCAAGGACTTGTGAAAACACGAGTTGATGGAATCCTTTTCCTGCTCAAGCCTATTTCTTCTGTTGTCATAAAACAAATTACTTTTTGTCACGACAAATCACCTCTCCTGATCTGGACCCCTCCCTTCCAAAAGCCATCCTAAAAACTTCTAGAGTGGGTCCTTGTACCTACTTTTTTTTCCTGAAACACTCGCAGCTGTCAAGCAGTATCAGGTTGAAGAAAGACTGAGCGCATCGAAAGCATCACAAAACAATGCCAGACCAAGAACCTCAGTGTCTGGCTCTGAACGATACACTTGTCCTGCCATAATGGCCTCAGTGGGAACACGCCCAGTGGAAGGAGATATTCTGCAGAACGTTGCTTTTGAAAAAAGTGCCATGTAGAGCAAAACACAACCTCGTGAGTTCTCCCCACTCCGTTAGCATGGCCTCTGCCTTGGAACTGATGGCAAGGAGACAAGGCAGAAGCACCTTCTAAGCCTGGGGAGGAGAAGGAAGCAGAAGCCAGGGCTGCCTCCCAAAAGGTTTGGGAATGACCACTAGGAAAGGAGTTAAATACCTTCTTACCTTTCTGCCATAGAGACACTGATAGAAGATGACTCCCACTGACCAGACATCAACTTTATTTGAAATCTTTGGAGGTTCTTTCCCAACCACAAAACATTCTGGTGGCAAATACCTGAGATTAGAAGGAAGAGGCAACAGGTTATGAACAACATCTCCAAATACTTTCAAATCATTTTCTTTTGAAAGCAAGGAACAAGCTGTTCTGTGATCAGATATTGGCTTGGGACTCGAGGGACCCAATTTTATTCCCATGCATCTTTGGGCCAAGACCACCAATACATAACCCTTCTGGGGACAGCGATCCCAAGGACTCTCCAGACACTCATGGTCTGAGCAAGTCAGCACAGTCGGTTTCTTTTCACCAGAGCACATAAACCAATCCCATTTCCTTTTATCTTCAAGCACTGGTATTTGTTGTTAAAAGGGCTTGGCCAACAATTCCACAATAGAAACACACAGCCAAAATACATATTTCTAGAAATACAACCCCAGAATGCCACGTCCTAGTTAAGAGAGACTCAGCCTCGCTCGAACTACAGCTAGTGTCAATTTTTAGGAACGCAACAAACCTGTACGATACCAAATGCCTTAACAAATGTTCCTGTACAACTGTTGCCCGTAGTGACAGTCATAGAATCATAGAATTGCTGAGGTTGGAAGGGACCTTTAAGATCATCAAGTCCAACCATTAACCTACCCTGACAAAAACCACTTCTAAACCATGTCCCTAAGTACCACATCTACCCTTTTTTTAAACACCTCCAGGGATGGTGGATCCACCACCTCCCTGTGCAGCCTCTTCCAATGTTTAATAACCCTTTCGGTGAAAATGTTTCCTAATATCCAATCTAAACCTCCCCTGACATAACTGGAACCCGTTTCCTCTTGTCCTATCGCTTGTCCCCAGGGAGAAGAGGTCAGCCCCCATCTCTCTACACCCTCCTTTCAGGTAGTTGTAGAGGGTGATGAGGTCTCCCCTCAGCCTCCTCTTCTCCAGGCTGAACAACCCCAGTTCCCTCAGTTGTTCCTAGCTTGGGTAATATTTAAGAATCACGTTCGGTGGCACTCACTGTAGGTCTTGCTCTCAGCCACGGGTGGTGCAGTGACAACACTTGGCACTGAGGATAACGTACTGCTGAAAACATCTTTCTCACGACACTTGAAAGCGAAGCTCTGGCTATAGACAGCACTGTGAGATTTACATCTTTTGTAAGAGCTAACTATGGATTTTCACCTCCTCATTTCAGCGGAATACTCTTTCCATCTCCCTGTGTACCCGAGTTTCCAAATAGGCATGGTATCCTCCTCCTCCTCGCTTAAACTGTTGGTGCCATTATGGACTGTGAAATAGCAGCCAAGCTCTACTCCAGAGCTCGCCATCTCAGCAGCGTATGCAGTTTTTCACCAGGGCCTTTGGATAAGAGATGATTTTCAAATGTATAAACACTAACCCACTAAAAAGTAAAAAGCTGCCAGCCTCGAAAGGAGCTGTGTGACGATCAGAACAGTTTCCAGGGTCTCAAATCTCCAGTGTCTCAAGCAGTGGCAGCACATACAGAGCTGACAGATCCAAAGCGGTTTATAAACTGTTCTTGATCTGCAACTTTCAAGTGCCTGAGGCGATGCTTACCAGTAAGTACCAGCCCCCTGCGATGTCAGTTCCATGCCATCAACAGAGTTGTAGCTGTCATCATCCATGATTTTGGAAAGTCCAAAATCCGTGATTTTTATCTCTCCACATGCAGTACCATTGACTAGAAGAATGTTACCTAGACAGAGGAAAAAAACAGCCCCTTAGGATACATGTCTAGCAGGAAAAGAACAAGAATAAAATTGCATTGAACTCTGGCACTCTGCACGAGAGGACCAGGAACCCACAGTGAGCTGCAGCAGCCTGGGGTAGATGTTTTAACACTCAATACCCTGAGCTCCACAGACAGGTCAGCTCCCACCAAGTGCTAGAAATGTCCATCCTTGAACGACCCAGTGGCCTGACATTACTTGGAGCCTCCAGATTCTGAGACCTATTAGCCAAACGAGCTTGACGCCCGTGCTGTTTTGACCCCTCCCAAAGGTCCCGTTGGAAGGGCAGGTCAAAAAAGGAGGACTAAGGAGAGAAATACACATACAGAGGTATGACTCATTCTGCCCAGAAGTCCTGACTTGCCCTGGCCTCTCAACAGCCAGAGACTCTCTCCTTCCTGGCAGTGCTCCCCAGTGGCTTTCGAAGCTCAAAAAGGACAACTACTGCTTAGGCGGGCAAGAGTCTTTTAGAAATCTATCAAGGATCAAGAAGTCAGATCATCACTGTTTTTCTCAAAGCCTACAATAAAGCAGGAGAATCGTGCGTGATGGCAGTGGATGAATCACAGTTTTAGGCAACTGTAGGCAGAGCTCTGCAGCGTGCTCGGACAACATGAGAGCAGTCGGCAGCTGGGGGAAGAAACAGGGTCACTACAACTAGTGCAACAGCACCACCACCCGTACGGATTCCTCACGCTGATGCAATAAACCACATCACATACCGATTACACAATGCCGATGAAGTGCCACCAGCATCGGGAGACAAGGCAGGGATAACTGCCCAAAGAGCTGGCTGAATGTTACTGGACTAGGAAAACAGCTGAGCAGCCTGGATGCAGCACCCCAGAAGAGAGCACTTCCATCTCCCCCCTCCTGACTCTGCCCAACGATAAAGGGAAATCTGCAACAACGTTCGGAGAGGACCTTCTTCGCGGCAGATGTTACAGAATTCAAAGGCAGAGCTGAGCAAACAGTTCGACTGCCCGTCCTCAGCTTTGTGAGCTGCCACCCGGTATGAAAAACCGAGTACTTCCAAGCTCGCTTATCCCACCACATTTTCAGGCAGATCATTACAGAAAGAATAAGCCGGAAGAATGGGAACACGAAACACACTAGTAATTATGGGAACCCTTTATGAAGCAATAACAGAAGCTCTCAACAGCAGAATACAAGCAGGACATTAAGAAACCAAACACAGACACTTGGTGGTTCAAGGGCTCATTCTGAACAAGGAGCCTACTTTTTCTAGAATGTTATTTCCTTGTTTTATGTTGCAATTCTGGGAGACAATACCCTTTTCACAGCACGTTCTATGCATTTTAGTGTTTTTCTTGTTGCAAGTTAGTTTTCCCAGAAAGCCCCATCTCCTTTTTCCTGTCTGACCAAAGTAAACTTCCCCGTGTTACTTATAACCCATTACCTTTAGTTAGCATCCTTAAGCACGTCAGCTAGCAGCACAGCGTACCTGGTTTAAGGTCATAGTGTATGATGGGAGGTTTGATTTCATTTAAGTATTTTAAAGCATTCACAATCTGCATGATAATGGATCGTGCCTCTTTCTCCGACATTAACTTGTGCTGTTTCAGGTAGAAGTCCAGATCATTTCCCTCACAGTATTCTAACACCGTACAAAACCTGAAGGCAAAACAGTAGTTGTTGTAATTAAGGCACCTGATAGAAACCGGAACACTTTGTTATTGCTTGTCTGTAAGATTCACCTATTTGGTCAATACATTAAATTAAGAGTCCTGCAGCCTATTAATCCCTTTCTAAAAATAAGCTACCGGGAGCACAGTCCTCAATGCTCAACAGTACAAAGGTCACAGATCCCCCATTAAGTGCTAGATCCAGAAGCAGAAAGCTGTATCAACTGGGGCATCTGCCCAGGCCAACAAAGAGTAGGATCTACCAGTAAAGCACCACATCTGACATAATACGGCATACTGGTTTGTGAGCTAGAGTCTCTAGAAAACCAATGTTATGTTGAAACTGCCTCAGATCTCTCTGCAGTAGTCTGTAACATCGGTGTGGACATTCTCTGCACTCTCCTGGAAAGTTTTAAGTGACCAAATACTTTGTCTGTAGTGAATGGGTCAAACCACGTCAAAGGACACAGCAGCATAACTTACGAGTCAGTATCCAGCGAAAAGTAGTCATATAGCTTAACTATTCGAGGATGATCCAGTTCTTTGTGAATTCTGTACTCCCTACACGCATGTCTGAAAATAGGAAAGTTTGAGCATTAGTCATACAAGTGACTTAATTCTAAGTTCTGCAGATAGCAAACCCAGACATACCACGCAGCGGTCCAACTCCAATCAAACCCATGCACGTTATTCAGAGCTTAAGAAAAGGCAAGCAAACAAGGGACTGCGCAGAACAGTTCTCGAGAACCACAGAATCTGAGTGCATCTCAAATGCTGGCAATACTACAAAATAACTAATCTTGATTAATGGTGCTGCTTGCCAAAGTAGAATAACCTCATAATAAATCGTTAAGGGATCCAAGATAGCTGAATAGAAAAATCAGCAAGTTCTAGAAAAATTCCAAGATGCTCAAGAGCCCAACCTCCAGGTTTCAAATTCAGCTTAGTTTGCCCCAGTGACTTTTTGGGGAATCAAGATAACAACTTTTATCTTTGAAGCTCTGTCGAGAAGGCTTGGCTGCCATTCTGCAGAGCTTATCTAATCCATGGCACTAGGGAGCAAACATTGCCAACACCAAAAGGCTTCCTGTATGTCCCTTCTAGGCCATGACATACCTATAGTCCTAATCATCTGTGAAAGGATTAGGTATTCTAGGAGGCAAAGGGAAGGGGAAGGCTTTCAAGGAGCACGATGCAGGTGTGTATCTGGAAGATGGGCATGAATAATTGTTTCCCACAACAGCAGAGCTCAGACATTCCAAGGAGGAGAAGCCACTTTAACGCTTTCTTCAGAGCGCGCTACTGGTGCTTTAGAACCTCGTGTCATAGTACTTATACAGAACTGAAGTTAACTGAAGTTAAACACTTACACAGAAGTGTTTAACACTTTTCTAATCTGACCAGCTGGTTTTGTAGGAACTCAGCCTCTGCTGGGACAAGAGAAAGAGGACAGCGCTCAGACACTACTGCAAGTAGCTACCGGGCCAGAGAGTGGCTCATGAAATGTAGCAAAACACAGGAAAAAGTGGCAGCCTGGTCAGAGATGCTGAGAACCAAATGCAGGAGGAGTTTGGAAACACGGCTGTCTGCTTTACAGCCTTACTTACTTGTGATAGTTTTCTTTCTTCTCATCTCTCCAGTTTTTATTTAACTGGTGTATTTTCACAGCTACATATCTCTGTTCTGTTAAATCAAATGCCTGCAGAGAGAAGAGCTGAAAATCAGTAGGAATCACAACTTCCAAGTTAATACTGCAAAAGCAGACAAGCTCTAACAAACCAATATCCCCACCCAGGAAATCAGCATTACGACACACATTGAGCGAAGAGCAAACCCACATTTTGATGTAATTAGTTTCACTAATGAAACCAAGCAACTCTGAAAACAATTGAATATTCTGTGCTTTGATCTGACCTGCCCCATGGGATCTAACTAATGCCGCATTTATTCTGACATTTTACCACCAGAGCTACAATGGGATCAGAAAGGCCAAATTACCAAAATATAGAGAGTTAATCACACTGGGAAAGACTCTGACATTATTCCCCCAAGCCACCTAACTCATTTTCTACACTCAGTTAAATAAACCCAGAACATACAGAGGATTTTCAGTACTTCTGTTTCACACTGGTAGCTCAGCTCTCCATCTTGGAGCATAATGTTTCAGCTTATTTAGAAGATGGAGAATTCAATGGCAGGACTGCGTAAATCTTCTGCTGTGTCTTTTTTCCCTTCCAGTTTCTGGCTATTTAGGCAGTCTTTAAAGAACGGACCACTGGAATTCTGCTCTTGGGAGAAATGCAGAAATCTTTTGCCTTGTCTGAGAGCAGCGATGGCTAATAATTCATAGGACAGGGCAAAATAAGCAGACAAGGAGAAACTGCGTCCATCTCAAAAGTTGTATGCTTAACTCCTAATGCTTAATAGATGGGTCAAGAGCCTGGAGAAGAAGGGCTAAGCATTTGTTGGTTTTAATAACACAGTTACAACTCTTAAGCGCAGTCAGCTAGGAAGCATTCATACTCTCTTGCTTTCCTCTATGGAGCCAAGGCTTTCTACTGAGTCAGCAAAGCCTCCAAAGAGCAATTCAGGGTACTTACACATGCGGCTCACTCTTTTTTTCACTACCTGAGCAGTCTAGCCCCCTTGGTTTAGATATCTATTGTACTGCGTCAAAATAATAAATCAACGTGAAGCTTCCAACATTTGCATTGGCATAGTTCTTTTTATTCTAGCCAAATTCAACGTAAATTAAAAACTACTAGATGGGGAATATTTAGAACTGGGAAGGGTCTAAGCATAACAGTCAAATAGCAAGCACCAAAGTACCGCAGGTCTCGGCCACGCAAGAGTGCTGACACACAAGTAACTCTCAGTTCCAAGGAAGTCCCAAGACTCTGCACACACACCCCCAGTCTGCTACTTCAGAGTGTAAAATGAAGACACAAGGAAGAAAAAAAAGCCTTCTACCCGCAGGAAATGCAGGCTTTGCTCTTATTATTGGAGCTATTGTCTCTTATTTACAGTGATGTTCAGGACTTGCTATGCCATACTGAATAAAACTTAGCCTCTTAAGGTATGTGTGTAGCACTTGCAGAAACAAGTGGTTTGCTTATCTGTTGTGACAAAACTTGCAGACTTGGTGGGACATTTTCTCGAAACATACATTTGCAGGGAATCTGACCTCTGAGGACAAGGGCAGAACCCAAAAATCTCAAGCCTGCTGTCTAATGCAAGCCAGGTGCAACACATGCTTTGTCCTCCCTTCGTCCTCCACAATCACACACACACCACTGAGAAACCACGTCTAAAAATTCCGCTTGCTGCAATATTTCATCCCAGATTCAGATCACACCACAGATTGCCACTTCAAATTTACCTTATATACTTCACTGAAGCCGCCTCTACCCAGAAGATGTAGCAACAAATATCTATCATTTAGCGTTGGGTGGTCTTTAAATCTATCAAGAAAGACACAGTTTAAGAACACTGACAGGAATACTGCAATCTACTGCACAATACACTCCAGCTACCACACAGCTTAGAAACAACATTTTTATATTAAGACAGAAAAATATTATAATTGTGTTAATGACTGACAGATTTGATACTATTTGATCATTTTGCACTGATGAAAGACTATATAATGGTGCCTTGACGCACTTGCAAGCCTTTGTCTTACATGAACTTCAAGTTTATCACCATGCCAACTTAAAAAAGATTGTTTCCCATCATGAAGGGGACACAAAAAATCGTTATGTGTTCTTGTCCCTGAATCCCATGCACTTACTGTGAATTATCTTCGTTGTGTATCCTTTTCAATTCCCTGATATGTAGATTTCTAACTCTCTCTAGCCGTTCCAACTCTGCCTGGATCTCTGCTTCTTCCTGCACGAGGAAAAACCAAAAGGAAAACACAACACTGTGAGATGGTGCAGTTAGCATTTCTGCCCAATTTACAGAAACACACGTTAATTCCACTTGTGAAGAACGTATTGGTAAATAACTTGTTTGGGAGATTAGAGAGATGGTCATAGTCAACTAAAAGTCAGGTGGAAGGTGATGGGAATGAAAACTGACTGGGCAGTTTTGTTTACACCCACACACAGACAGGAGCAGACACATCTTTACGCCTTCTTGTTTTTAACGTTTTCTGTAATTAAGAAGCATTGTAGCTCTGGTCCGGCTCCTTCCCTGATTTAGGTGCTGTGCAGCTGGTTTTGTAGGAGCTCAGCCTCTGCTGGGACAAGAGAAAGACGACAGTCCTCAGAAGTAAGGAATAGGGATGTCATGATGCCACGTGGGGACGGGGCAGCATCCGGAGAGGATGGAGAATGTGAAGGGGTAACATGTAGTCCCATTAGTGGTAAGAGGTAGAAGAGGTCAGAGCGTAACTCAGTGCCATGTGGAAGTTTTGATGTAGAGTTGAAGTTCTACTGCCCTCAAACACAACGCTAGAGTTCACATCGCTGTGGACAGGGTTGCAAACCTCAATTAAAACATGTGCCTTAAGCAGCATTATTTGGTATATATGACTCAAGGGACATAGTTACCCATTTGTCTAGTGACTCTTTTCCTTTCCTTCTCAACTTGTTCTATTTTTAGGCACAAAGAATGAGCCGGTTTCCAAAAGCGGAGAAGGATAAGCACAGCTTCAGACAATGCCACGATCCCGGAACATTACTTCATTTGCCATTAAGGTCCATTTCCAAATGGATTCCTCTGTTCCAGGGTGGCATGCTACATGCCGGCATAGATGGACCTGCAATTAATCCACTCTAGCAACGCGGAAGCTGTAGATTGAGCATGCCTTTAGTATAGTCCTGCTCCTATCACTTATCTTTGCTCACAGGTCAATAAAACATAACGGGCAGAGTGCCAGCGGATTCCACGTGTGCATTAACTTTCCCTTGCCACTGAAAATAACAAGGAGCACAGTAGCATTAATGAGGCCTTGCGTTCAACCGGTGTGTCAAGGTTACAGGAAAAACTAAGTGTGGAGCTCAGGCACCACCTGAAAAAAGAAGGACGACTCCAGCTCCTCTTTGTTTCATACGGGAAAGAAAACTCTTTGGCTCAAGGCGCAGAGATCACAGCTAAGCAAGAAATCGTGGAAGACATCTATTTTTTTTTTTCCAGTATTTTATCTGTTGAAGTGTCCCAAAAAACTTATTTATAGGTTATTGCAATCACTTTAAAGGTAACCAACAGCTTATCTAATTATAACCTCACTTGCAGGCACGGTTCCTACTGAAGCCAACGTATTTGAAAACAAATGTCTGTTGCAACGACCTAAACAGTGCTCGTTTCCAAAAGCCCAAGACATTTTATTGGACTCTTACTGATAATGCTGGTTATTTGCTATTGCAAAGAAATGTGAAAGCCAATGATGGTTGCAGTGTTTGTTGTGTTCTTGTCATTTTCTTCTCTATAATTTTCCATTCCTTCATGTTCCCCCCTATTAGACACGTACAGAGCCCAGCACAAGGGCTCACCATAGTGACCGAGTAAGATGCATCCGAACAGTGGAACTCCCTGCAGGAAATCGTAATTGTAAGGACACAGAAATCCATTTATTGAAGCAAAGAACATCTTTCCTGAATACCACTGCCTTGGAAAAAAATTATTACAAAATCCTGGCCGTCTCTTTCAAGCAAAAAAAAGCCTCTCTATTATCAAACAAACAGTAGTGACCTCTACAGAGCAATGCTATTGTTCACAGAATACTGAATCAAAAACCCACCTAAAAGCCTTTTCTGTGGTTAGTTCTTACCTTTTTAAGATGACCTAGTCGGAGTTTGAAGATTTCTTCCTGTTCGTGGTATTCTGCTAACGTTAACCTGCATAGACGAGAGATCCAATGCGTTAGGTTTCAACGCGTGTGGTAAAGTGAACAGTCTGCAGAATACACATCTCCAGTGGAAGTGACAACTAGGCAGAGTATGTCAACAGAGACAAAAAGCTAAAACCTTGATAAAGCATGTATTAATTTCAAATCCAAGTCCTGAATAACACCCGTTTAGGCTAGCGACTGATTTTTAACAGAGAGAGTTAAATCATAATCTAAGTGTGGAACACTGAAGCACAAGTATCCCCCACCTTATTTTTCCATTTAAAGTTTGCTTTACTGACTTGTTTTCAAAGTTTCCTTTGTAATAAAAGCTGGGTAATTCAACCCTGCTATTTATCCTGGGACTAGCAGTACCACCTGGCCACAGAGCCACTGCAAACAGAGCACTGACCTGGGATTCAGAACTTTTTCCTGTTTCAGGCTCCGCAAAGCAGCTTCCAGGGAAACCTTGGGGACTTTACATCACCTTACCACCTCTTTGACCTCACATGTAGTTAGGAGGAGCAATGGGATAAGGGGAATAATCCCCATTTGACTGATGGTAAGTGATGTGCAAAGTTTCCATCCTAGGTGGCTGCTCAAAAAAAGTTTCATAATATTTTCAATGCCTTTTATAGCCAAAGTGTGTCACGTAAGACAGAGGCAAAGCACAGCCTTACACCAGAATAATGACAGATCCCATCACTAACGAAAGGTAATGATGTGCTGAGATCTTTAAGGTTAGAAAAAAGCAATCATTATACTCACTTTCTCACTACCACCAACAAGGAGTTTGGTAAAGGCATCACATGCGAACATGAAGTTATGAAGCCCGTTATCAACTGCATCGGTTTACTTTGTAAACAAGATAATGCACGTGACAGCATATAAATATCTTTTTTGAACCTAAATGGAGTTCAAAGCGCATCCCAGGAGGATTCCTGTTGCAGCGGTTATGCTCTGCATAGGACTTAGCGCAGAGGTTAGCGTATGAGGTCTCCGCAGCACCAACACCACAACTGGTTTGAAGAGGGGACCGAGTCCTACGTCTGTGCAGGGCCGTGGGACACTGGCTCAGCGCTCAGTAAATTCAGAGGAGGCAGTATTCAGCTGATTAAGTGCTCATCTCGAAATGCCCCAACTTCTCTCCACTGTTGGTAATGCAGAGGGTCCACACGGTTGAAGTAAGTGCTAAAGCAGTTGTTAGCTGATAAATTTAATGCAAAACTCACCAGCCAAGTTCCCTTTGAAAGGATCTTCACCATAAGAAACTGCTTATTACAAACTAAAGATACACACAAAACACAGCCCATACCATAAATCACAGAATCTTCATGGTTGGAAAGGACCTTTGTTTACATGTTGTCTCATGTCATATAAAAGCATGCTAATTCACACACCTCCCCCAGCGACAGCTAATCAGATTCCGCTAATCTAAAAGACCATCCCCGAAGTTTAGGTCTTTGGTTGGTGTTGCTGTATAAGGAATAAAAAGGCAACTGAATAAACCAGCAACAAGCTTTCCACATATTCTTGTGCATAAATGAAATACAGAGCTAAACACCAACAGGCTACTCATTAAGCAAGAGATGTAATGAGTACCACCAGGCTAACACGGCTCAAAATAGCTGCCTGTTAACAGCAAGCATTACAAAAACCAAGGGGGCTCTAAGACAAACACTGCCCTGTTTCATAGAAACATGCCTGAAATACACCGCTAGTGAAGCTGAAGACTCTAAGGTTGCCCAGGCTGCCCTAACAAACCTCAAAAAGCCCCAGCAGACTAGTCTTCCTGAATTAAAATCTTATTCACAGGCTAGAAAGTAGTTTCAGAAGAGCTGGTGTTTAAATTCGCATCATGGGACCCTCCTCTCCTTTTTAAGACAGAGGAACAACCACCAAAATGGAACTGAAAATCAAATGAAGGAGTTTGGCTGTCCACCTCTCATTCAACTTTCAGAAACCTTTATATTCAACTTGCCTAAAAGACACGCCTCTAAGAAAAAACCTCCCTCCAAAAATAAGAAAATTTTGTACCTGATACACATCAGTTCAACAAATGCATTTACAGGGTAACTAGTGATTAAGGAAGCAGTCAGTCAGTACAGCTGCTTCAGCTGACTTGCAAAAACAATGTTTTCATAAGCTAAAACACTCCACATGAACCACATCCATACACTGGCAAGCAGTTTTATCAAGAATGCCACAAGAAGCTCTTGTAAAAACCACAACGATAAACCCCTGAAATAGCCAAGTGAAGAACGATAAACCAGCAAGAATAGCAGAGAAAAAGACCTGGTAGCACAAGAAGGCTTGCTAGCAAACCCAAGTAAAGCTAGATTATGTCAAGGCAGGCTCACAACACAGGGAGGAGCTCAGGGTATATCAGGGACATTATCGTGATTTCCAGGCACATCAAGAGCTGTGCTGCCATGTCTGCAGAGTGAGGCACACTACAGCTGCACCAGGGGAAAAACATCCCTGCAGGAACATGGAAGGTTAGACGTGTCCCTTAGACGTGAAAGGTTACCACAACGACCAGCAACGCTTCCAAATATCCACGCACAGATATTCAATTTACTTCTCCAAACTCAACTTGCAATGCAAAAGGACGGCTTTAGAACCTTATTTAGTTCTTTTTCAGCTCACTTGGCCAGAACGAGGGGTGAATGTTTCTATTCAAGCTACCTATTTGCAGAAAGGACACAGTGCCCTCCAACGCAACACACCCGATCAGCGGGCACCAGCACCCTGTTCGGGGGCACTGCCCTGGCTGCTGAGAGCACCCCGAAGACCACAGCTCACCCACGTGCCACCTCTGCAGTGACTGCAAAAGGCAGCGGGAGCTTTTGCTTCACATGCACTTTTAAAGATCAAGACCAAGAATTCAAAAGGAACTCCGAGGTCAAGTCATGCCCAGGAGATTTAATAGTGCAAAAGGAAAAGTGTCATTGAGAGTTATGCTATTAGCCAGCAGCAATGAAATGAAGGCCGTAAAGGAAACTGGTAGAAGGTAGGGGTAGTTCCAACTCAAAAAAACTTCCAAGAAAATAATGTTCTGAATTTCTTGTGAGGCACAGCTTTGAGAACACTGGGACTCTTAGAGCACCAGTAACTTCAACAGAGGTAGGAAAACAAACCTCCCGTAAGAAGAAAGAGTAGCACTTCAACTACCTGTCCCTTTCCCTGACTCGGGTATCTGCGAAGGACTGCTCGGGCGACACAGGCCAATGCTTAATATACTGTCCTTATAGAGAGTATATTTTTTCTTCAGTATACCAAATTGTTTGAAAATCCTCACCAGAAAGTACATGGAAATAAAGGCTTCTAAATGCGTACAACTTTTTGTTTCCTTAAAAAAAAAAAAAAAGGCCCCATGTATCACACAGTGATACCAAAATAAATTCTGAAGTTGCAACATGGAAGAAAAAGACACTACTTTTCAAACTCGATGCAACAGAAATACTGAAAAAGTTACTGCATTCAAAGTTAAGCTCACACAAAGTCTGGACTCAGCAATGATCCTTGTTTTACTCCAATGAAAACTATTTAGAACTGCAGCCAGATGTTGCCGAACGCCAGGCTAATGCCACAATATTCATTTGTGCATGGAGTGAAGCCTAGAGGCAAGGGCAAGATTCCGTTTCCCAGTAGATATTTTGTGCTCTAATCAAAGCAGGCAGCTTTGCAGCGCACCAAGAAGGCCACGTAACCTACGTTTCATTTTCTGCTCCATTGGTCTTGTTCTTGCGCTGCTTCTGCTCGTTGCTTGCTGGAGGGGTCTGTCCCATTGCAGGTGGCTTCCGTTTTGCTAACATTTTTCGTTGTCTTTCTATTTCTTCCCGCTGGGAATTTATCCTTTCCTGTTGCCTGGAAAGAAGAGCGCAGAAAAAACCATGAAGGATGAACTATTGGTAAGTACTCAGTTGTCTTCAGCATCTGTTCTTAACAGATTGGAGCAATGAATTTCAAATCAGTTGTACTTGTAAGATTAGTAACAAAATATTTTTGTACAGTAAAGGGGAATGTGCCAAACATTATGCCTCACATTTTTGAAAGGTATTTTTACATAAAAGGGGATTCTTTTCCTGGCCCACAGAAACCTTTCAGTAAATGAAAGGTTTTATTCATGAAAAGAATATCCAAAAACAAGGAGCTGCTAACCTCACGGAAAACCCAGGGATCCATGGTAAGTCACTAACTTTCCACACACTTTTTCCTAGAAGGCTCTGTTCTAAATCTCAAGCTTTCCTGCTAAAGCTATTCCTGAAGTCTGGCACTGAGAAAGTACCCTTATACTTCAAGGGTACAGTTAAACTATCCTTAGCTCTCTGAAATACAACCAATGCCATTCCCAATTTCGCTAAGAAAAGTCTCTCCTCCAAGATAAAAAGACATCTTAAAACGTTTTACAGTGATAAAAGCACTCTTGAAATTTCAAGTCTAAGTGACTTGAGCATTTACATACTTAATTCACTTTTAAAAAGAGCCTGAGACTGCAGGTAAAGATTCCAGAAGTATTTCTTCCATGTCTTACAGCACAAACTAAGGAGGAAATATAAAGTCCTTAATCTGCACCTAACAAGATCTGCACCTCCCTATCAGACTACAGAGAAGTGATATGATTTTAAAGGATCACACATAGCTCTAATGCAATTAATTTGCCAAGTCCTACTTAAAGGTCTCGGCCAGGTGGGAATTCACTGGATATTTTCATTAACATCCTGCATAAAAGGGTCTCTGATCTTCATTTCCAGGTTTCTGCAGCCCCTTTGATCACTGTTACCAGGAGGCAAAAAAAGTTAAATAGTATGGATTTTCTCTTTTAAGCTTCTCTACTTTCTACTTTAAAAAAAGCAAAGGAGCTAATTAGCCTTCCGTGACTAATATATGCAAGTATGCAAATCAAACTGATTGACTCAAGATACACGTGAGAATCTGGTCGATCCCTCCACCCCAAGCACCGCACAGCCGGGCAGGTGCACTGCGAACACCCGACAGGGCAGCTGACTGCGTTCCAACCCAGGGGCCAACTCAAACAGTTTGATTCCAGTTTCAAGTCTCTGGGGGTTTAAGCAGAGACATATTTCTCACTACAACGCGAAACCGTTCCCCATTGTCAGAAGCTGAGTTTCTATCTGATGCTTTCATGCATCAGTCACACCATTCTCATATTTTGACATGCAAGACATCACAGACAACTGCTTAGTTTTTCTGTCTTGGCCTCTGGAGGTAAAGACAATTCTGTCCTCACTTGATGAGGTTCTGGAAGGCATAGCCATCTGTCCACTGCTCGGTGAAGGACGCCCCGTGCCGCACCGTAGTGAAGTGACCTAGCCTCAATCGATCCTGCATGCTCTTATCTCTACATGCCATCTTCTCCTGTTTTGACTGAAAACAAAATAAAACACATGTTAAAACATAAACCATAAATTAGCAGCTGAGAGCTGTGCTGTGTTTTAAATCATTACCAATTCTTAACTGCTTTCCATTGTTTCAGTACTGCTTATCTGAAACCCAGCTGAAAATCGCTGATCAAATAATTGCTGGCGCTTCACACCGGTCTGACAGGCATTTGTTTGACCGCCTCCTTTCTGACATTTCAGCCTCACCTTTCCTTCCCCATTACTGCTTGGGCTGCTCACACCTATTCTACCATCAGCTGAAATCAGTCTAGCAGTAGGATTAAAACTCTCTCTTTGTATCAGCAGCTTAGCAAGTCTCCAGACGTGGCTCTGATCAGGGCCTTATTCACTCAAACAGGAGATGAAGGAAGAAAATGCACCTTGAATCACTGTTAAGACTAAGACACAGTGACGAGCCAGCTCAGTCCTAGACTTGCACCACTCCTAGAAGTGACACAATCTCAATTAGGTCACCAACACGCCTAAAACTCGGGGGTGGTGTCTGTCACAGCGCGTGTCCAGTAAGGGAGCGGAAATTTCCAAGGCCTGAGATGAGAGCAGCAAAGCTTCAATCAGTTCAGATTAAAGATGAACCAGCAAAGCTCCTCGCTGGAGTCATATATAACGCCAGGTCTACATAACACCTAGCCCAGAGTTACAAATCCTCCCAGAAATGGGAGTCCCATTCAGCCAAGAACAATCAGCTCCGTGACAAAAATCAACACAGACTGCACGTACCGGCCAGCACCCTGGTAGTTTTGCCCATCCAGTGCCCACAAACAATAGATGTAATTGGCCAACAGGTGAAAGAGCAATCAAACCCCCACATTGTTTAACCATCAGGAAATCTGGAAATCTTTCAACACTGAAGCAGGCTGGACGCTGGTACACAGCAGCCTGGCACCTTCCCCAGTGTCTTTAATGTGTTGTTTTGAGTGTTATACAAAGCAACGATCTCCAACTTTGCTGTTTGAAAGAAGGAAAGGTCTAAATCACTTGCCCATGTCACAGAGCATATCTGGCAATTTCACTGCACAATGGGATACTGCTCTTGCATTGCCAGAGCTAGACAATGTCGCTTTTCAGGAGTACGAGTTTCCCAATCATGCCTGCTGCATTTAGAGCTCAGACTATTTCACTTAAGCAAGAGAGACCACTCTTTGAGACCGTGAAAAGTAACGAAATCAAAATATTCTGAACCACTTCAGTCTTAGCATTACATTCCTATCTGCAGAGAAATAGCTCAAGACAGAATTCCAGTTGTCTTTTATCACTGTAGCAATAGCAGCAGGTTTTCACTGAGAAGTTTTCAAGGACGTGAACTGTGGCTGCAGAGATGTGAAAAGTCCCCCGCTCACCTTTTCTATGAGAAGCTTCTTGCTCATCGTTACACATCTATTCAACCGCTCCTTGTACTTCTCCAGCATCTTTTGCTGTTCATCTATCTGCCGTCTCAAATCGCAGTTGGCCTAAAAGTGAAAAGAGAAGAAAAGCCTTTGACTTTAAATCACTCAGAGCCAAACTAAGCATCACCTAGGAAGAAGCTTCTCCAGCCAGCTCTAGGCATCAGATTAAAGAAAGCAAACCAGGAGGATAAGGAAAAAAGACCAGGTTCCTCTTAGCAAAACATGCAGGCCAAGCTCTTCAATTTTTAACCCACTCAAATCCTAATACCCCTCCTAGAACAGGGAAGTGTCATCGCCCTGGTTTACATATAAGGAACTAAGGTACAGAGAGACTAAACACAAGCACCAGGAACATTTTAATTTTATAAAACATTTAAGACCTTGCCACAGCTACCAAGTCTCAAAATAGCTTAGTCATCCCTGGACTATCCTCCCTCTTCAGCCACAATACTGGCAGAGGAAAAGGATGGGGTAACTCCCTTTGCACTTCCAATTAAATTCTTGTTCAAGTTGCTATCCATTAGCCCTGCTATATACACTGCTCCCAGTAACAGATGCTGTTTTTAACACCGCCAGCGTACAGCAGGATTTTGTGTGCTGCGTTTTCGTTGATAAATAGTTACATTTAACCATCCCCCTTCCAAACAAAAGTCTGACTTCTGATTGAACAGTGGATGGTAACAATAAATAAATTTATTTCCTGCTTAGAATCATAGAATTATAGGGTTGGAAGGGACCTCTGGAGATCATCCCGTCCCACCCCCTGCCAGAGCAGGGTCACCCACAGCAGGTGGCACAGGAACGCGTCCAGGCGGGGTTGGAATGTCTCCAGAGACGGAGACTCCCCCACCTCTCTGGGCAGCCTGTGCCAGGGCTCTGCCACCCTCACAGCAAAGAAGTTCCTCCTCGTGTTGAGATGGAACTTCCCATGGTCAAGTTTGTGCCCGTTACCCCTCGTCCTGTCCCCGGGCACCACTGAGAAGAGCCTGGCCCCGTCCTCCTGACACCCCCCTTTCAGTATTTATAAGCGTTGATGAGATCCCCCCTCAGCCGTCTTTTTTCCAGACTGAAGAGACCCAAATCCCTCAGCCTTTCTTCATAAGAGAGGTGTTCCAGTCCCCTAATCATCTTTGTAGCTCTCTGCTGCACCCTTTCCAGCAGTTCCCTGTCCCTCTTGAACCAGGGAGCCCAGAACTGGACACAGCACTCCAGGTGCGGCCTCACCAGGGCAGAGTAGAGGGGGAGGATGACCTCCCTTGACCTGCTGGCCATGCTCTTCCTGATGCCCCCCAGGATGCCATTGGCCTGCTTCATGGATTGTTTCCCACAGACCCACACGTGTATGTCTCTACGAGCTTCTCTTAGCTTTTATGTGCCGAGAGCAGACACACAAACACAGAGAGCCTCCCCTCTTCTCCCTTTAATGTGTTTTCTAATCCTTTTCAACACTTCACAAGAGATGCCTCTCCAGCTGATGAAAGCCAAATCAATGAGAACTCCTCCATTAAGACAAGATCCTTGATTTAAAGGTATTTATCTTTTACTGAAGAATACTAATGGGGTTAAGAGAAGCTTTATTCTTTCGGTTTAACCAAAAGATGTTCCCCTCATCTCTGTACACGTCACTGACTCTCATGAATGAGCACTTCAGAATACAACTTGCCAGTCGACTGAGAGGCTACTGAACATGCTGCTAAACAAAAAGCAGAGTCAGCTCCTCAGAAGAGAGGAATAATTCTGCAGAGAAACACGTTAGGTTAGCTAGCAAAATATAGAACTGTGCAACAGATCAAAGAAAGGCCAACAACACTGCGGAGGACACAAACACCTGAGCTACAGCTGCTCCGCGCTGTACAGCCACAGTCGCTGCTACACCGTGTGTGGATTCAAGCAGGCCCAAACAGAGTATCTACAAGGCAGGCAGGAATCTTGCAAGTAAGGGATGACCGGATTTGTCTTACCTTGTGAGTGTTGGTTCTACAAATGGTATACAAAATCCTGCTCTGCAGCCTAGCTGGCACATGCATTCTAGGTATCTTTAAATAGCAGCTTTTAAAAGAGTTGTCCCACTTTAAATACTTACTCTTAATAAGTCATCTATCCTCCCCTCCTTCTTCTCCAAGTCAGAGTTTTTACTGTTTTCTAGTGCAGATATTTTTTCCATTGTGAGGTCAGACTGTAGGGAAAAATGACCATAAACCACATTTAAGAAAAACAGTTGATATTTCAGATAGTCAGCACGTAACATCACGGTGTAACCCTCTCTGATCTGAACAGTTAGGCCTAAGAAGAAGGAGCCGATGCCCTGCATCAGGGGAAGAACTTTCTCCATTCTTCATTTTCGTATTGCACGGTGGGCTCCTCCAGCACAGGAGGTTCAGTCGGCTAGCACAAAGCTGTTCTGGAGGACACAAACCGGTAACGCGTAAAGGGCCACAAGATCCTCTGTGCCCTGCAAATTTTGGTTTCATAGTTGAGCTCCGCCCACTCCTTGGTGGTCTCTGACATTCACTGTCCTTTCCTGCAGCGCAGTGCACCTCATACAGGAAAAAGGCTTAAGAAAAAACCCACCAAATCCCAACTCTCAGCTGGAATATCAAATTTATGAGATCTTTCATAGGCACGGACAACTACCTGCCAGACAAAAGCCAGTACCTGTGGGTTCTACAGTGGTCTTGATAGAAAACACAGGTCTTCATTTTAAAGTATTATAACAGATTGAGAGCAGGAATATTAGGCACAAGCCTTTGTTTCTGACAAACTGATGTATTAGTGCCCACTATGGACAGACGCTTTATAGTTCTTGAGCGAAACCTATTTGGAAAGTTTTATGGGGTGCAGCACATCTCAAATACCTTCACCAATGAAGTGAGAGTTATACCCAGGAACAGAAGACAAAAGACATACGCTGTATTCCCTAGCAGTAGAAACATTTCAAACTCAGCACTCTCATTAATGGGTGCGGAAGAAAAGGTGAAAGAAATCAGCATGTACACGAACACTGCATCTAAAATACCCAAATCAACACAAGGAAGTCTCGCTCCATGACTGCGTACACAGATTTCACATTTACGGCTAGCAAGCAGCTACCCTGGCTCTGAGAAGAGTTAGCAGAGACTTACCTGCGGAGTCGTCATATAACTGTTCTCCAAATTTCAGGCTTGCCTGGAAGCTAACACCATGAAGTAAGAGACAAACTTGGCGGGCTCTTGCTGCTCTACATATGCCCAGTACGGGAAAGATCAAAAAGAAGACGTGCCAGCATTGCACATCAAGCAAGATGATCCTAAATCCCAAGATACGAAGAGGAGGCCTGGGCAGGTCACCTCACTTCTGCCTTAGCTTGGTTTATGCTTCCTGACAACGTGCAACCAAAGCTTTTGTCACTGAGGGCAACGAGAAGGCTGTCTGCTGAAAACCTAGGCTGCATCCACTCAGCCGAGCAGCAGTTTCTTTAGTAAGAGACTGTTATTACGCCATTGTACCAAACACACAGCCATGCTTGCACCGTCTCAGATGACGTCATGTTTCACGCTCTTACATGTGACTTCCTCCCAACTCACCTTGCCTCAGAGCGCTCGGAGGGCCCTGGCACTGACTGAAAACGCCAAGAAAATCATGCTCACGCTGACTTGCTTTTGGCATTGCCAGAAGTGATTCAAACTGGGAATTGCTGAACTTTTTTTTTTTTTTTTTAAAACCTATCAACTCCAAACAGGTTCGGAAGGGAAAACCAAGAATATATGCATGTCCTCATCACACAGTCAAACATCTTCGTGGATTCTTTGCCTTAAGCACATGCTACGTCTAGACCCCTGGAGAATACCAGGAAGCTGAGCACTAGCAGAAAGCAGCCTCAGATAACATGTCACTCTTTTCAAGGAATATGGACCCTGTGGGCATGCTAAGCACAGGAGAGAATAAAAACCTCTTGCTCACTCCAGGAGGGACCGCTCTTTTAAGCATTGGCGTTGGGACAGCAAAGATTGAAATCTGAAAGTTGTCTGCGGCAGGTTCTCGAGTTATGGCATCATTCTCGCACAAGAACTCTCCATGCACTAGCAAGAAAGTGGGATCGTCAGAAACCAGCATTTTAACAGGACAGACAACAGATCTGACCCCAGTGACACAACAGAGCTCAGAGATTTAAGTACCCCAGAGGTAGAACTGCTGTTCTTCATGCACAAAGAACTTGGACCACCCTGCTGGGGAAAAGGAGAATGAACTTCCCCCAGCAATAAAATCATCTCTGACACAGACCGATGTGAGAAAATGACTGACACAAAACTCATTGTTGAAATATCACTCAAGGGAAGGGTCAGTCACAGAGAAATCAGAGATGGAAATCAAAAGAAGATTAAAAGCAGGCTTGGAGAAGAAATAAGCAAAGTGCATTGCAGATAAAGCTGAACATCCTTCTAAGCAACAGAGGAAGATGACACAGCTAAAAAGTAAATCTTGCCATAAAGCCACAAGAAGAATCTTAACAATTTAAAAGGCACCAAAAAGACATCAGCACAGTCAAAGGAGCTACTCCTCTTCTTGACTCCATGTCAGTGGAGTTGCTGAGAAGCACTATCAGGAGCACATCATGTTCCACCTTGACAGGACAAACTATGCCATGGGTGTGCTCTGCAGAACCCAAAGAACTTCCAGCTAAACTGTGAACATTTGTACTGTAAGCAGCGTGGAGGCACCCATGACCAGCGCTTGAATAGAGGCATTCACAGCTATCACTTGCGTTTCCTTCACATCTTCACTTATAAAGAGAGGAAGAACATTCAGGATACAGCAGAACCGAAACAGACAGAGCTAAAGTGTTCCTCTCCTGAGCACATTCGCACACAGCTGGAGAACTACCCACAGTACTGACACAGAAAAGCCTCACTAACAGATCAGGCAAACTTCAGTAGCAGCAACTGGAAGCATCCCTTACAGGATAAGAAACAAAGTTCAGAGTGACTCACTTCAATCAGCAGCTACAGACCGACCTGGGACTACTGACTCTTTTCACTGGAAACATTACGTCTACTACAAGTGGCACCCTCTGGTGTGGGAGACAAACTGCATCAAGCTGCAATCTCATATCCAAGAGATGTATCATCTAGTGAGCTATACCTGTGACTGTTTGTGCTGGATGGAAATCTGTTTTTGGGAAGTGCAGGAATGCTCAGTGTTCCCTGATCCGGTAGAAGATGGGCTGCCTTGCTGGGCCTGCAAAAGAAAGTCAGTGTATCGTTATATGCCCTTCAGCACGATCACTAGTGCCCATGCAGATACCCTTATCTTTACACGGGAGGTGCAGCCTGGCCTGGGCACCATACTTTCATGTTAAGGTTTAAGAATGCTGTAGAGATTTAGTTCGTTAAAACAAGAGAGTCAGTTTCTTTCAAGAAGTCTGGCCCAACCTGCTAAAAGACAAAGCTTTTAAAAGCCTAATATAATTAACGTCAGCTGAGATTAAGCGAGGCCAAAACAAACACTTCTCACAGCAAGACTATACTGCATTCTTTTGCTTTTGAATCTATCAGATTAGCCTCTCAGATGCTATTATTGTGATCTGTGTAAGATTTTGAGTTGTTAACTTAAAACTCACATCATTTTATTACACAAGCAAAGCCTGGGACCTAGAACTCTCCACAAGGAAGATGAACTTACCAGAAGATGGTAGACTTGGTCATCAATAAACCAGGCTGCACTTGAACCACTGTTTTTGAGCAGAAAAGCTTCAAATTCCCCATGCCTTAACTAGAAACATCCTCCCTTGGGATTCAAATCTTTTCAGAGCTGCTCACCGAGACAAAAGTAAAACAGAGGCCACCTCCCCTCTGGGCCAGCTGCTCATTCTCTAGCCGCTGCTTCGCCAGCATCACCGACATCAGCGTTGGCAGAGCAGAGTGTTCCTCCTGCGGTTCCTTTGCTGTGCTGCCGTCTACCCCATACAGCGGCTGCTCCACTCGCCGCTGTAACACAGTCAAAAACAATACAATGAACTTTTTTTTTTTTTTAAAAAAAAAAAAAAAGCAATTCTCTGACTCTGCCAAAACTGTTGTCAGCGAAGCAGCAGCTCAGGAATGGGCAGGCAGCACGGTGAGGATCTGATAACTCAAACAGGACTCCTGGAGTGACTGTTCCAATGGCAGACATCAAAAAGTACATGAAGTTTACAATTAAAAAAAAGTAACAAATGAACACACAGGACATGATTCCTTGTCAGTTAACACACCCCCTTCCTTCGTATAGATATGTGTTTCACAGCCAGTGGGGCAAAACTGGTTGTAGATCCAGAAACCTTAGTGCATTGCAGTTTTGGTCAGTGCATTCAAAATTATACTACTTGATGTTTTTTAAGGATTCGTTTTACAACAGCCAATGTCACGATACATTCATTATTCTGGTGAAGTAAACTGAGTCGGAACTGCTAAACGCCAGCAACCTAACCACGTCTAGGACCCAGACGTCACGGTAAGCTCATTTCTGTCATTACAGCTGGGACCAGTTTCCTGCAAGACAAGTAAAGTACTAACGTGTTTTCAAAATCTTTTAAAGATGCATCGCGTCTCTTAAAGGCCAGCTCCATTCTCCTGCAGTAGGCTAATACTGCAACTCTGATATAGGAACTGGGTTCAATAAGAACAAGAATCATCTGAGCTACATTGATTACAGCACTCAGAATCGCATTGCCCTCGCTTTAAAAGCCAGCCCATCACTGATAAAAATTGGCAGTCTGGATAATAATCATCTAAGTCCTTCCAAGTTGTAACTCTCGGCCAGGCATATGCCACATAGAAAGTAAACAGTCAGGTCAGGCTTCAGTTTTTCTTAAAAACCTAAATTGCAACCTGAAGCATATTTCGTGGCTAACATTCCAAATGTCAAGAGCATGCTTTCTTCCCCAAAAGAATGCTTGTATATGAGAGCAACCATAGAAGAGTCTGAAGACCTGCAGATCATTCTTCCGATCAAAGGAGAAGCAAGGCAGTTCAAAGCAGTCAAGAGATTTGAAGACAAGAAGTAACATCCTGAAGTCATTTACCATTCCTCTGCAAGTTCTGATTGCAGAAGATTTCCAGTACAATACAGATTAACTCACAGGTTTGGAGGAGGTTTGTCTCATCATGAAAGACATTTTAACACTGCTCTCTTCCTAGACCATACTGACATCTGTAACGGGTAAGATACTCAGTCTTCTCCAATTTTCACTCATCCCCCTGTTTTTGGGGGCTTAGTTCAAACCACTGATATTCAGTTTGTAAGAAGAGGACAGATCTTACAAATGCACATAATAATTTGTTATGAATAAGCAAACATTGTAGGTCTAGCTGCAAGAGTAAAGAACAGAAGACAAGAAACACAAAGAGCACCTGCGTAAGGAGAGACACAACCTGGCCTAGCTGAAAGGAGTGTAACATCAGTCTTCCCCTCACGAGAAATACTCTGTTCAAACTTTTACCTACTCTATACATACAAGTAGAGAAGAAGAAAACCACAGGAAGAATCAACTTGTCCCACTATAAACACCTGCAGGGCATCTCATCTACTGGAATAAAGAACTGTCCTTAATACCTCATGCATATGCAACATTCAGAGATGGTATTGCTTTAATTAACTTCTCTTTACAGAGGTGTATTAGTGAATTAATAGGACAGGAGAAAGGGCTGTTCAATTAACCAATATATTATAATTTTTGTAAACATCAAATATATCTAGAAGCATATCTGATGTCCCTTAAATCAGCGTTAAAAGCTTCCAAAATCTAGCAATGTATATTGAATTCTGAGCAGAGCATTCAGTGTTGGGATTTAGTTCAGTACACATTCATGAACTGTGCAAAGGTCTCTGCAGAATCATTTAATCAGGAAAGACTTTGCATTTGGTTTTCGGAATACGAACCTTTCCCATAATGCTCCATACCTTTGTGACACTCAACAAATGCCGAAAATTTTTAAAGAGGGACCCAGGCAACATTCAAAACTAGAGATCAGACACCACAGCCTCTGAATATTGCTTTGCTAGTTGAAAGAAATGTCTTTAGCTGCTCTGTGCTAAAATGGCTTAAAAATACCGGTTATTTCTTCACATTCAGATCTTGTAGAAATGCTGAGACAGCAAAATGGAATTACATAACAAAAAAATAACAACAGATGTGCATGTATACACATTGCTTTGCAAGCTTTTGCTAATGCTCCTTACAAGGCACACGCACGTAAACAGAAGTAAAAGACCTTCCCAATATAGTTAAAATATGCACGTTTTTCAGTATACCCAAAGGGTCCAATCAAGATCAGAATATCATTGTACTGGTGGTACACAACATACGACATGGAGAAGTTCACGAGCTACAACAGAATACAAGATAACTAATATGTCAGTTCCACCTTTTATTAAGGACAGCGATCTATCTGTAACGACACAGCGTGCTAAAAACATTCCTCTTGCATGCTGTAAGCTCAGATATTCGCATCAGTTACAACTGGACTAGCCACTGCTACGGGGTCCTAGACATCTGGCTTTGCTGTTAGAACCCAGTTTCAGATTAAAAAAAACCACAACTGAATACAGAATAAGCCACATCACTCACCAAGACACCCTTCTTTCCTGTTCAGAACCTCTTATTACCTGTCTGAAGCACGGCCACCAGCCTAATCAATGCCATGCCACCAGCTCCGTCCCCGGGGAGAACACTTACCGGCAAGGGGTTGGATAAGGAATGCTGTGGTGACGATCTGGCGACGGGCGGCACACTTCTACCGGGACTGGTTCCTGGGCCACTTCCCCCAGCAAACTGGCCAAAGGAACAATTCGATTATCAGTAATTTCACAGAGATACTATATTTAAGCAAATTTAACAGAGACAGAATAAATCATAGAATCATAGAATCATTTAGGTTGGAAAAGAGCCTTGGGATCATCGAGTCCAACCATCAACCCCACTCTACAAAGTTCTCCCCTACACCATATCCCCCAACACCACATCTAAACGAGTCTGAAACACATTCAGGGATGGTGACTCCACCACCTCCCTGGGCAGCCTATTCCAGTGTCAATGCATTAATCTTAAAAATGCATTAATCTTAAATGCATTAATCTTAAAAATGGAGCCTTATAGGCTCAAGGGACTCATTTAAACAAACTGCATATAAGTTAAGAGGAAAACCTTAAAATTTCATGCACTCTTTTCAAAAACAACAGCTGAAGTACTTCAGACAAACGTTCATATTTGCACGGAGTACATTTTTTCCTTTTTAACACAAAAAGATATAAAGCTGCACACTTGGCTACAGATCTGTTATTTACTGTATAGAATCAGGAAGCCCCCTCCCAGTGAGGAGACACGTCTAACTGTGCACCACAGGAGTGGTAAGAAATGTACCCCTCCACCGAAGCACCTGCGCCAGTCACTGTTGAAGACGGGATACGTAAGCAGGTGGGTGACTGGTCTGGTCCGTACAGAAATTCTTGTGGTCCCGCACCTAAAAAACTTTGGCCAGGAAAGAAGGAAGCGCTAACAAGCACCGACTCCAAGCTACTCAGCAAAATAAAGAACAAACTTAAAAGCTAGAGCTCTGAATGGTGCAGACCTAGAAAAATGCAATTAAAAGAATATTGATTTTTACAATGTCCATCGTTATTTTGGGGAGGGGTCTCTGTCTCCTGTGTGGTGCCAGCTTCCCACAGCAAGCTTTTCTAAAGAGGCAACCCTGTAAACAATCTCCTGCTGAAATCAGCATGACTTTGCAGGTAGGTTCTTTTGCAGCACTGGACTCTTATCAAAGTTGGTTTGCACACCCGGATAGCCTCATCTGAGATCCAAGTTCCAATGGAAATCAACCTCGAACCTATACTTATGTGGCTGTTCTTTTAAAAGATTGCTTTATCAACTGTTCAAAGAAATGTTAATTTAAAAATCAACTTCCGAAAATCTCATATCCTCTACGTAAACAGATTAGAGCGTATCAGGTTAAAGTCGTCAATCAATGACTCCCATGATGGATCAGTAACAGAAATCACATCACAGACTTCCGTCTACAGATTTTGCATAATGGGAATTCAAGCAGACTTCTCAGACAATGTAAGGATGCTTACCTCAAAATAATCACTAATTTTATGTCCTCTAGGAGTGCCTTTTCCTAAAAAGCAAAACAAAGGATGAAAATAAGAGTTCATATTTTTAAGAACAGAAGCTATGATGCCATTCTAAAAAAAAAAAAACTATTCCTCTGTTTTGACGCTCCTTTTACTGCAGAGAGGTGCAACACCTATCGCAGCAAAAGCTTCTGCACAACAAAAGGCTGCCCCAGGGTTACGGCTCTTGTGCTGTTGTCGGGAGGGTTTACAGTTGACAATTCAATTAACTCTCAATTCCAAACACGTCAAATCCAATCAAACAGCATTTGCACTTGCTAAAGTACTTAGAAAACACTAAACATCATTGAATGTTGCATGGGTTCTGCAGAATTTCCTTCAAGGTAAGGACAGAGCAAAGTGTGCTTTTAGTCCTCCACCTTCAGGTAAATTACTGCGTATTAGATCTCTCACTAGCATTACTGTAAGAGTTAGAGAGATAATTAGCGGTGGCTTAATACCAGCTCATTAAAACTTAGCCCTTTTCTCTCATTTTAATATATTATCAAAGCAGTTCTGTCAACACAATCCCTCGATGAAGAACAAAGGAAACAGAAATCTGCCCCTGTGCCCATTTGCTAAAAAACCGAACTTGGACACGCTTTTTCTTTCGTACTGCGAGACAGCGCTGCCTGCTTCGTACTTGAGCACAGTTTGTTCTCTATTTGTTATGGTGAGAACTTACTCTTAACGAGGCAGGCATACGTCTCAAAAAGCAAGGAAGAGAGTACAGTCTGTATTTTGAAGCCTGGCTGCTGTAGTGTCGCGGGACCAAAACAACACTCCAGAGAAGCCATATTAAGCCTTTGGGCAGCCTGTCCCATAAAAATGCAATAGTTTGTGCGAATAAGCTGTAGACGAGTATTTTCCTGCCAATGAGGATAACAAGGCTCCCAGAAGGGAACTACGCCATCATGGAGTAGTTTATAACAAGCTGCCTGACACACCCTTGAGAAGAGCCATTAGTTTCCTAGGACACTGACTGTGCAAAACGTGCGCAAATTACCAACCGTTCAGAAATCCTGCAGCAGGGTCAGGAGAATGAATTACCTTGACTGGTCTCATACGCTTCTGCTTTCCTTTTCCTATTCCGCTGGTCATTCTGTTTTTTCTCAGGAGTCTGTTAAACAATACTTCAAAATTAACATTTCTGCAGTTATTCCAAGATTTAAAGAAAATACCAAAACACAATAATCTGCTCCGTATCCCCAGTGGCCATTTCACTTCTCTGGTGCATTTGTTTCTACTGCTGGTACTTAAAGAAACAACTGCTCTCAGACAGCTACTACCTTCTGATATCTGTGCTGCAGAAGGGAGAGAACACGGTTAGGAATGAGGTTAAATTTTTTTCCTATTTCAGCTGCAGCAAGCCAGCCTCTACTGCCTGGTTACCTCACATGGTTAGCAGAACTAGTTCAAACACTTATAAAAACCCATATAAACCATTTCATGATGATCACAGTGCTGGTACAAGAGGAGTAATGACAAGAGGTTTGAGTACAGACATCTAAATTTGCAGTCCAGTGGCTACTCGCCGTCTACCAGGACAATTCATCTTGTCTCCACCTAATGTTTCTTCCCAAAGCCCTTTGCAGATGGCTACAAGAACTGTCCTGTCTACTGGTGCACAACTTCAACCTTACACAAAACAAGGCAAAGCTGCCCAAGATGGCAGCCAGGAAGAAGCTGCCACAGATGCAGCAACTCATCTGGACTTATCTCTCATTCAAGTCAAGGGTCTGGTACACCTGCCATTTCTGCGAGCAACCAGAGACCCTGAGGGGCAGTTTATCCATGGACAGTGATATATTTATGCACAGGCACAATACAGAGCACAGGTTGGAGGCCTGAAGGCTCCAAAAGTGTCACGTCTGTCTGTCTGTCCGAGGCTAGCAGGCCCAGACACGTGAGAGTGGAGGAGACCCTGGCATGAGACCCTGGCGTGGTGCTTTGCCCGTCACCAGAGTCACTCCCGTGGCCAGACCTGCTGAAAACATTAGGAAACGCTGGGCTAGAAGCAGCTCACTGAGGTTGCTGGAAAGAAAGATAGCTTGTCATTTCCATCACCAACGTCATTTTAAAAACATCTCTTATCCCAAAGGGTCCCAAATAATTTCTGAGCTATATGCTTTACGATCACTGCAGCCACCACTAAACTATAGCCTGGGGGCAGGAAGAAAACCACAGTGTGCAAAACACAGCTCTGGGGGAGGGAAAGTCATGGCCAGAAAGTTTGTGGTAAACCTAAGTTTCATGCTCTTTGGAAACCAAAGTCCAAAGTACCCCGTTTAAAGATCTCTGCCAAAAGACTTGCACACAGTAAGCGCAGAAATCAATCTACCTCCTTTAATAGGATAACAAGGATAAAGCTGACACAGCCAGAATCTAAACCTGGCTGTGTCCCCAGGGGATGCTGGACATCTACAGGCCCACGTTACCAGCTGGACAGTCACCGACACGTTATTGTACTGGTAAGAGGATGGAGGGGACGTTAAGACAAAGGTGGCTATTGTGTCTGCAAAGCCACTTTTTAGAATGGGAGGACTGAAAACTCCACAATTATCTAGAGACTTGCTGTACCAGCTCCTGTATCTGTAAAATTCAGTGACATAACCTCCTCACTGCATAGTGAAGAGCAACTCATGAACAGCGTTGGCGTGACTGTAACACCACAGGCTCCATTACAGCCTCCATGGAACTGTAAGCATATTAATGAGATTCAGTTTAAGTTGTTTTTCCATTCAAGTACTTACATAACAAAAATTACACACAACATTATCTGTTACAAACCAAAAAAGCAAGGAATGGTAGATTGGATCATGTCAGCTTGGTCAATTTAAATCCCTCCACAGAAGTCCGTTAAAGAAACCAAGTAAAATTAGAACGAATACTCGGTTTTCCACTATTAACGATACTTACTTGTATGGAGTTTAAGATACTGCGTTCTCGAAAGACTTAGCTTCACCAGACACCTCATATCAGTACTGCCATATAATAGAGGGAAATATGATCCAAAACTTACCTGATAACCGTGTGGGAAGTTCTTTAAATGCATAAGAAAATGCATTTAAATTCGAGATTTTGCTTTATTAATGTGGAATTTTAAAGTAAAAAATGTAACTCTACAGTTCATTTTGCTGCTTTAGCAAGTGTTTTGAAATAGTTAATCCTAAAGCAGTGAGATTAAACAGGGACAAAGTATCAATTTTTACCTCCTTACACTTCCACAGAGCGATTCACAAAAATGCTCCGCCTTGTACATACAGACTTCTGCAAATTCACGTATTTGATAGGTAAGGCAAACTTTTCCGTTAGTGCTCTCTGGCTTTTTATTTGGCCAAAACTGTATCCAAACCCAGGAAACACATCACAAAGCAGTTGAAAATAATTTCATAAGATCAGCTTTACGAATGCTGTGCTTTTGGGGTTGGGCAAAATCTGCCTGCTACAGTGGGAAGCTTCACAGCATGGTCCAAAGACTGTAAAGATCCAGACTAAATACTTGCACTAGTCCCTTTCACACCCGCTCACTCTCACACAATTCCTTCTATGTTTTGAGTTCAATCATGTCCACCTTAAACCCGACGACCATGAGGATTTGTGCCTGCTTACCTCCAATTCTTTATCACTCAGAGAACCCACGCTGCACAAGCTCTGGTTGGAAGACTCACTATTTAATGGACCCTAGTGAAAAACAAGCAAAGACTGTTAGAAACAATTTCCATACAAGGCAGATACGTCCTATCAAACATTGCATCTCTGGGCTAACTACGCTGCTCTTAAGTCACGTGGATACAGCAGCAACACGGGTCAAACACCCAGGCACATGATGGGGCACTAAAAAACTTCAGGAGTGGCTTGGAGCAAGACGGAAGCTGGACTGCCCGTTGGAGGGTCTTTTCTCAGTATACTCCAGCCTCTGCAACTTCTATCTCAATTTATACCCTGACTGCTCAATTTAACCACATCCACAAAAGAGCCAAGGCAGTATTCATAAAAGTCTAAGACAACCCGTTTGAGAAACAAAACTTCTGATTTGTTGAGTAGCAGTAGTTCCAAGCCCGGCTCTTCAGGCAAGCATCTGCTTGACCCTGGGCTAAGAATTGAGACGCATCTTCCATCTGGCAAGGCAGCTATTACTGTTATCAGATGCTGGCAGTACTGCTGATTTTTCTTTAAATGCGAAATTTTTATGCTTTTTTTAACACTAAGAAAACGAACAAGCGAAAGTTGTGTTAACAGCAGTACAACTGGTACCCATAAGACGATATTTCCCACTATTTTATGGACTCATGGCTGACCTGCCAACAGAGCAGGTGCTCCTACCAGGCTAAAGCACAAATTCAAGAGGCTGGAACAGATTAACCGAAATAGTATCCAGGTACCTACAAGCGTCTGCCTGCATCTTCTACTGGATACACATCTGCATTTTTACGTATCCAAGCAGTTTTGGAAATTATTTTTTTAAAAACTCTATCAAAACTGGTTTTAAAAGGAAAGAAAAGTGAATCATGCAAAGTCACTGTGTTTTATCCTAGTGCTCTGACATAAAAGTATCCTCCTACAGTTCTAACTTAAGAAATCTAGACAAATTTGACAAAGATATAAAAACAAGATTCACATTTACTGATGGAATGTATTAACAGGAAGAATGACATGATAAAGCCACCTCTCCATTAATAACTTGTGAGCATCTTTTCCCAAAGATTCATTCTATTTTAGCCTTCTTATTTTTGCAGTAACCACTTCCCACCAATCAGTCTTTCCTCAAAGCAAAGCCACTTCTCATTATATACTTGAGCAGAAGACTAATGGGAGGAGTGGGGGAGAAGCCTTAACACCACAGAGAAATCATTATTTTTGAAGGTAGCAGTTCTCCCTTCCCCATTTATAAGACAAACACCACCATCAAATTAAACTCGTGACATGACCTAGCTGTTACTAACCCCAATTTCCAAGCAGGCATCCACAGAAAGTAAAAGTTCCGTTTACCTTCTGTATTACACTGCGAGCGTTAACTACCAGATTTGTTTCTCCTAAAAGGACATGCTTAGTTGCTTCAATAAGAAAATAACAACAACTTGAACAGCTCAAGAAGCTACACATTTAGGATTTCTTTTTAAAAGCAAATTACTTTAAGAAAAATTGCAGATGATATTATTTAAGCCATACCGTTACCCCTTCAACTCATCACACAAATAGCTCAAGACCAGAAAGATGTTTTACCTCATCCCTTCAGCAATACAAAAGCTTACAATTTAGTTGCTTTTTAAACAAAGCAGCAAGCTTCCCCACCACCCAATGCGATGGCTCACAAATCTTACAGGTACAACTCTTGGTTATGTGAGGGATTTACTCCTTGGCTGATAGGACTTAACAGAAGTGCCAACACTACCCTTGGCTACATCCACACGAAGGCCTCATTGATCAAAAAAGTTTAATATCTTATGGCAAGTGGCAACAGAAAGTTAATCTTTTCACCCATGTAAAAAGCTTGTTTATAAGCTGCACAAATGCTGTCCTCTAAAATCTTTCACTTCCTCGTGTGAACTCAAACGCCAACAGCACATCCAAGACATCCACCTTCCGTGCAAGCGTGAAAAGCTTTATTAGGTGCAGGAGCATCTCAACAAATGCGCGTTTGCGGGTCTCAGATGGACGGGCTGGGGTTCTGACATGATGAAGATGAAAGTGAAAGTTGCTTCCACTTTTGCTTAAATTTCACTGCCTCCATTTTGCACATGAATAGCAAATGACAGGAACAGCTGCTCCCAAAATGCCATGTTTGAGCTTTCCAGGAACACTGTGGTTGAAAGGGTATGTCAGTGGCTTACGAAGGGCTAACGTTTCAGCCATGACCCTAGGTATTCCAGGCTAACCTGGAGAAAGAAACTGGTGAGGCTGCCTATAGTTAGAAATGATCCTCAGATTTTTTCAGAGATACAAGCTTACCCTCTCCAGTACAAACAATCCACTCAGATGCATCTGAATGTAAAGTTCTGGAATGCAAGCAGCTGGAAATATGCCCAATAAAAAATCCACAACATTTTTCTTACTTCCAGTACTACAACTACCTGTACCGACTATTCCGCATCGGAAATTTACAGCTCTAGCAGTTGGAATCAAACCCATTTTTTGCATCAACAAAAGAGCAGTTCTGTTCTGATCACGGATACCTGAAGAGCAAAAAAATACCTTATTTTTCCTTTACTTTAAAACTTCCTCGAGAAAGCACGCTGACAAAATTGTAAAATTGAACTCAACGCAGTAGTAGAAAGGGTGAAAAGGAACTAACTACGTAGTTATGGAACCAGAGAAGAACAGATTGTCAGATGTCTATAAGTATCCAGCCAGTTCACTGTCATGTGTATTGATATTGTGAAAAAATGCAGTATTAAGTCTTTGTGGGCAAGTTTTGACCCATTTCCACTGCACGGGCTTTCCTCCCCCTTGAGGATCTCCTAGAGGACCTTCCACTTACGCTTCTCTTAAAGTAAAGGATTAGGCCTATCTTACAGACAAGCAGCTGAAGCATCTTGTTCATGTCAAAGCTGGCAAAAAAATTCCTCTTGTTTTGAGGAATTCCGGCTATGGAAACACAAATTGTTCATTGGAACGTGCTGCACTCGAAGCAATAAAGATGCAATACCTAGGAGGTTTAAGGAACATGGCCTAGTCCTCAGCTGCACCTCTTCTCACATAGTTATACAAAGAAAGGTAAAGGTAAAGCAAGTTTTCCTGATCACCCAGCTAGGTATCTGGTTCCACACATAACCTCACGTTATCAACTGCTTATAGCAACAGGTTTAGACAATGGATATGAGAAACCATACATCTGAGCACCTCCCCCTCAACTAACAGTCAGTGAGTGTGTGTATAAAAAAAAAACACCCTTCAAATTTATGTTATATCATTCCTAACTGTTTATATTTAACTCAGCAACTGACACTGGATAAATGTTCAGCACTTAATTTAGCATACCATCACAAGTGGTCATGACACAAAAGGAATTAAAGGAACAAACCTGAATTTTGGAAAAAAACAAGTAAGCAATGGCAAAAAATACTAACATCAGAACATTGCTGGGGAAGTAGCAAGAGGGAATAATAAACTAATAGTTTATGCAGGAAGGGCTTATAAATTTTGTTCCTGAAGAAGTCATCTGCACTGGCATCTGGCTTTTCTAGCATAGGCTACTTTGGGATAATACCGCACTTCTCTGGTCTCACTTACGGCCCACTCATCCGCTGTACCCTGTCAAGGGAACTGGTGATGGGGCTCAGCAAAAATTCAAAATACGTGGGTCATCTGAAATAAGCTAATAGTTTCTATAGTGTTTACCCAAATGACAAGCACAAGAACAGCACACACTTCCTCCTCCGCAAGGAATTTCTGTCTGAGATAAGCTGGCATGCTCTTTTCCCTTGTGATTCACCTATCAACTGCTGCTTCTAAGTCCGTGACCTACCTATGCACAACAAAACCTCCATGTTGAGAAGTGGATGCAGCAGTAACAAGCGCTTTCAAGACTCCTACTCAAAGGCAAGAAATTAAAATCTGTCCACTCACGCGAGTTGGTTAGTCATTTCTCCCTTTGCAAGAGCCCTGGAAAGGCCACAAATGAGGCACAATGGCTGAAGTTTCAATAAAAACGACTTTGCTTGATAATAGCTCCCATCGGGTCTTCCATAACACAGCTAGCCTGACTCAGACTGCCCTTACCTATATCCTCTTCAAGCCTATCTACTGCCTAGCTTGACTTGTGCATTTCCTCAGCCTCGCCAAGCTCCCAAAAATGATCCCTCGGGCCTATTCATAATTCTTACATTGGTTGGTCTCCATTTCGTGCTCTCCAACTCCTCGTATTGAAAGAGAGCCCTAGGAATCCAAGCTGCCTAGCCAGAGTCTCCAATGCGGACTTACAGCGACACACGCATTGCAGAATTCTTTTGCTCAATGACGGAGACACGCTTCATTACCTCAAGCCAAGGTAGCCCAAGTTCTTCTGAATTCTGTAGCAAGTCAAGAGATTTCAAAAGGAAAAGTCAATCCTCAATTCCACTAAAAGTTAGTGCTGACTCCACACAGGCTTACACCAAAGTGAAACGGCTGAACGGTTTTCCAGTTACTCTGGTCCAGTGCTATTGTATAAATCAGGTTTAATTAACATATTGTTATCTTATTTCAAGCATCACATAAGTATGAGAATTACAGCCTGCTTCTTAATTGGGCTTTTAGAAAAGCTCAGTATTATAGCCAATAACGAAATCCCCAAATCACCTAGGTCTTTTTGCCACGAGAAGTTAGTCTACTATCAGATGTTCACAGGTAACCTCCACTGTATCAGATGGGTAAGCAGATTTGCAAGAGGATTTACTTGGCTTCCATTATGCCCCAAGAGTTCTCTCAGGTTGAAAAAATAGTATTTGTATTTTACTGATGGCAAACTGGACAGAAGGGTCATGCAATTCCCCCTAATCCTCAGTTCAGGGGCAGAAAGAAAACTGAGACCCAACAACTATTTCTAGGCTCTAGTAGCCAGACAACACATTTGAAATAAGTAAAGTTGCACATGGAAGCATCCAAACAATTTTCAAGTATCTGGCATAAAGTCCTGGCACATTCTGTGGTAGCTGATAAATTCAATGCTGAGTTTCAAATCTCTTATTAACTAGTTTTTCGGGTGGCATGTGACACCTGTTAAGGACCTTTACTGTGCAACCACTTCCCTCAAAGGAAGACATGATTATTCTCAAACCCGAATTCTCAACTTAGTAACTCTGCTGCTAAAAACTTTGCCAAGTAGACCGCACAACTGGTACTTGCTTAACTGATCAAGACTGCTAGAGTGACAGAGGAAGGGTAAAAACCAAAATAAACCCAGTAAATTCTGTTCTTTTTTTAAGACCAATTCTCTTTTTGCAGGCAGATGTTCTGCAGCGTAAATGACACTCTTCAGGTTATTTTCATTTCCCTCTTTACGATACCTCAAAGAGGGAGGAAAGGGAGCACTAGCTACCACCAAGACCAATACTTCTTCAATTCTAGCAGAGTCATCTGGATCTAAAAGCTTCCTACAGCACGACAGAGAGGGTTACTCTCTCTAGAAATACTTCAGCCTTTTTAATTTAGCTATAATAAAGTGGTGCACACAACTTCGTTTGAAGATCTTTTAAAGACCGAACTTGTAGAAGATACGCACGCTGCTGTGATGATCCACCCTGGATAAGCCTCAGACAAGCCATGTGCAAATACAGAGTCACCCATCACAATTACCTACTGCAATTCTTATCCAGGAAAAGTCTGTGGAAATGACACAAATCCTTGGGAGTTAACCCACCTGATATCTTAAAGGCAGCACCCAAAGAGGGGGAATGGAGGCAGAAGATGAGAACAGACAAAATTAAACAATGTTATCTACAGAAACAAACTACATTTTGTCTCCTGTACCTACTGACCCAAGGAAGATGTCTGAGATGATTAGTCAGAAAAACGCTTCAAGTGAACGTGCTTAGATTTTTCCTAGTAAGTAAACATAAACAGGAGCTAAATAAGCAGGAATACTGGTAGGTGTCAGATAGTCATGCATTAATTCAAGGACTTGCGTTGCAAATTTGGGGAAGAAGGCACTTTACCATATGGCAAGAATAGACATCTAAAGCATCACTGGCTTTTTGAAGCTATCTAGTGACCTGGATGAACCACATGAGTATAACAGTTGCCTAGAAACATTCCTTGCTCATAAATTTGTTTCCACGTATTAACTCCAAGCTTCTAGAGAAATATATTCTCCAGCTACTAAGGAAGATAATTCATCACAGACTTGCAACAGAATTTTGAAGCATTTGGGACTGCAAACGACCTCAGTCATTGGGGTTGTGCCTTCAGCTACCACAGGAGGTGACAGCACACAGCTGTTTCCAAAACAGTTTAGGATTTCTGACCTCTACTACTGTTACTGGAAAGCTCTTCCAGAATCCCATGACTCTGATGGCTAGAAGCTTTTTTTTCTACTTTGCAGCCTAAAAATTTATTCTAGATCAGCTCAGCCTCATTCATTTCTCAGAAACACGTATAGTTGCTCTTTACTTGCAAACACAGAGGGAAAGCGAGCTTTAAAGCTGGAGCTGTATTAAGGACGTAAACTAGCGCATTAGTTTTACGCAGGTCCAAAATGTACCCTGTATTTTTAAACGTTAGAGTCCTAACCAAGCACACTAAGCGATACACCCAGTCAGTGGAAGGCAGGAAGCTCAGTTACAACTGCCTGCTGCCTTCGCCCAATAGGAGAGCATCTAAGATGACATTTCTTCCTTTTATGCAATAAACAGCAACAGAATACCTTCTATCCCAGGAGGATGTGCCAGGCCCGGTCCCACTAGATGGCACTAACTTACTCTACGTAGCTTTCCTTAAACATTTAATTGGAGAGAGCTAAAAATCTTAAGTTGAATCATACAAATTGTATCACAGCTTTCCCAATATATTCCCTTTAAGACAATGACCTACCAATGCCAGTGCGGAGCATGACGGACGGAGACTTGGGGGGGTAGGGAGGGAATTTGAAGCACCAACCTGGGAGGGAATGTAGTATCTGAGATTAATATTGCAACCAAGATTTGCTGCAACATAGTAGAGTCATGCTAATTCATATCAACGGTTGGCTGATCTATCGCAAATTAGCAAGTACGCAAGTAAATAAATATATATTGTTTGAAATAAGTGTAACGCACTTTAACAGTTTACTGACTAGTACAAAGTAAAACTCTATACTACATAACAACAGGTAAAAATAAAACTCAGTAACAGAACAGCTTTGCTCAAAGCAAAGCCTCCAAGAAATGAGGCTTTTTTACTTGGATATTCTTTAGAAACAAAAATGAGTTTTCAATATTCACCCTACAGAGAAAGGGCATGTACTTTCTGCTCCAAACATATTGAAAACATAATTAAGACTTGCTTTCCTGTATCTTTTAAAGGTTATTCGTTTAAAAGGAAAAGTTCCTAACATTCTTTGTGAGCACTGACTATGTTGGCACTGTTTTAAAGCAACAACAGCATCTATGTTTCTAAGTCTCAGCTAGTCTAGAAAGTTATCTGTACTGGTACAGCTAAAGATGTTAAAATGACATACATGGCGGGAAGAGACAAGAAACAGATGAAAAAGTACATAAAAAGTTGTAATGGTGTACAAAACAAGTCTTTCAAGATCATAAATACGTTATGTAGCATACGCATTTATGCTAGTAAAAGCCTTAAGATTAAAAAAGTCTTAAGAGCGGGGCAAAAGATCAGAAATACCCCACACTCTTACTTCAGTAACTGAAATTGTTATCCCTTACCAACTTCTAGCGTTAATCTTCCTTACTACACTACCTTACAGCTGAACATTTCACTTTCTCATGTTCCCTTCCAAGACTTAACCTTGTCTGGCTCCTGACTGAAGTACGGATCAGAAAGAAAAGTATGAACTCAAACTAAGCCCTTTTTCAAGTCCCGATTTACTTTGAATTTTTCTGAAGAAATACAGCACCTACAAAGTTTCTTCTCAATATAATTCTAAGAGGTTTCTGAAAATTACCTAGCAATGATACGTCGTTTTACCATCTACCTTGAAGTTGTCGTCTAAAACTCAGAATCTTCCTCAAAAGTAAACTCCTTATCACTGACCTAGTTTAAGAGGAGTTCTGCCACCATTTCATTGCTCAGAGAGACTATCAATTAACACTACCAACAACATCTGGAGAACTAATAGCTTAATGCTAATTTAGAAAGCAACCACACAATGTTATTATTTAAGCGCCTTACTCAAAAAAGGCAGCTACTGAACAGTTATGCAGTTGCACGTGAGGACAAAGATGGGATTTTACTAGCAGGTTGTGGATCAGGAGAGCTTACCTTCAAATACTTTTGTGTGTGTGTGTTCTATGCGACTGAGTACACAATTTTAGCACACTGCACTCACAGAGAACTGAACAAATTCCTGAATATATTAAGTCTGGTTACATGTTGTATCAAACACAGTAAACTTGAAACTGTATCTAACAAGTGGCCAAATTCAGTTCTCAAATGCATTCTTGGAGAAAGGAAGAAACAGGTGAGATTCCCACTTCCAAAGACGAAAGTTGTCGTGGTTTTTTTGGGGGTGTACAAGCTGCCTTAAGGTGGAGCAACTCCTAAGAACTTAATAAGAACCCAAAAGTCTTCTGTATAGCAAAACATCTGCTCATAGAGATCCCATTTTCATTCCTCTTAAACGTACTTCAAGCAAATTACCGTTCAAAACACAACTGTTGACACAAAACATTCTGCTTGCGAAGCAAAATTATCAGTGTAGAAATGAAAAAAACCAAAGCGCAGTGCAGGATGGATAAGCAGTCATGCCTGTTACCAACGGTGCTCACACTCACCTTAGCAACCCCGACTCCCGTGAACCTGGCCTCCAGTAGCTCCTGCCTTCGTGGGTCCAGGCTATGCAATTCTTCCATCATTTCTGCTGCTATGGGAGAACGACACTCAGATTACGCAATGCAAGGAAAGGAGAGAAATTTAATATTCTGGGCCACTGACAAGGCTCAAAAGTGCCTGTTCTGCAGCATAACCATGTAGAAAGCATTTTCTTGCAAGCGAAATGCAGGATAACCATGCAATAACAACATGACTCTGCCACCATATTACTGTATTTAAACCATAACCCTGCAGGAGAGTTTCCTCTTCTATCTGTTGTACCAGCCATTTCAAGATCTCTAAATCCAAGAAACCAATTATGTCACATTCTCCCACTGGATGCTTTATTAGAAGGAAAACATGGGACCGGAGTGTTATGACTAAAAGCTTCAGAGCTTTTCATCTGTGCTGCATGACTAGCAGAAAAAAAAAAAAAAAAAAAAGGCAAAATTCTTTACCCCATAATTAATTTTTGGCCAATCCTGGAAATACTAGATCTCCCCAAACTCCAGATTTCACTGACAACAGCTTTGGTTCTTCCAAGCACAGAAAGGGGTTATAAGAAGAAAATAATGCTCGTTTAAACCTTTTACTTTACAGAGTAAAAAGACACCTTTAGTGTGACAGCTGCCTCTACATACTAGATGTACCTGGGGTACTTCTTGGCAATCCAACACAACGGATGCCATTATTTGAAGGGTTAAAAAAAAACCCCAGCATAGTTGCGTAAACAGGTTGAAAATCAGAAAATACACAATTCGAATACTGAACTGCGAAAAAATGGGACAAATTTCAACGTTCATTATAACTGTGAATCACATCTTCCCAACTGCACCAATCAAGTTCATTTCCAGAAATGTCTGTTCCAGTTTCATTTTCTGGACTAAGGTAGAAAAAAAAAAAAAAAGAGATAGAAGATAAAGATTTGCTGTATAAAGAGCATATGTGATGAGGAAAGTTCTTGAAGGGCAGCAAGTGCCCTCTAGAATAGGCAGTATACAATTGTTCCTTTTATTAACTGTCCATTTTGTCCCTGCCGTTTCCTCCAAACGCTGCAGATCTAAGTTAAGGGGGCAAAGCAAATCCATCCAGGGGCATTTACAACTGCTCTCCCAAACCAGTAACAAGCCTCAAAAACTAATGGGATACTAAATGTGGTTATTAGAGAACCCTATTTCTACTATCGGTTTTAAAACCCCAACAAAGCTACCAGCCTAGTTTTCAAAACAGGAAATCTGTGCACCGAGGAAAATGACAGGCAAGCCATGAACGCAAAGATGTTAAAGTACTCCCAGGTCTCTCCCCCATTATGGGGCACAGGGCGACCATCCGGGAGGGAATCGCATCCCCACGCCGGGATGCTGGCCTGGGGAAGGGATTGCCACAAGTTCCCGAGCCTCTTCCCCCTCCCCAGCCCCACGGCAGGACCCAGCTCCCTCCCAGGGCCTGCCCCGGACCCCCCTCCATCCCTCCCCGCAGGGGATGGCATTCCCTCCCCGGCTCCTTTGCGGGGTGATTTTCAGCACCTCTCTCCCATCCCACCCCCCCCCTCCCATCCCATCCTCCCTCCCCACTCGGGAAACAGAGGCACGCGTTTCAAAATAAGCCGGTGAGTGAGCAGCCTTGCCCCACTGCCAGCTGCTGCACCGCCTCGGCCTGCCTCCTCCTCCTCCCCGGCACCCCAGGCAGCACCGCCTCAACTCCCAGGCCGGGGATCCACAGGCCGTGCCCACCCCTTCACCTCCCCCGCCGGCCCGGGGCCTCCACGCTCCCCCCGGGCCGACCCCCCCCCCCCCCTCCCCGTTCTTACCCCCTGCCCGCCGGGCCGGGCCTCGCTGCGAGCCCGCGGGGCCTGCGCTGCGCCGTGCCCCGGCGAGGCGGGCACCCGAGGCCCAGGCCTCGCTCCCGGCGCCTCGGGGCACAGGCCTCGGGCCCTTCCGCCGTGACCCCGGCCCGGCCCCGACGAGCGTTTAACAGCCTCCGCCCCCCGCCTCTGCCGCGGCCCGGGGTCGCTGCCCGGGCTCCCCCCGCCCCACCACACCACCACCACCGCCCCCGGCTCCGCCGCCCCCGGGGCGGCCTCGGGCCCGGCGCTGGGAGGGAGGCGAGGGGGGTCCCCGCGCTTCCCCCGCCGCCCCCGGGCTCTCTCACCTGGCGCTGCCGCCGCTGCTGCTCCTGCCGCCGCCCCGCCGCTCCTCTCCCCTCCTGCCCGGGCCGAGCGCTCCCCGGGCACCGCTCGGATCCCGCCGCCGCCGGGGGCAGGAGCAGGAGGAGGAGGTGGAGGAGGAGGAGGAGGGAGGGAACCTGCTGCGGCGGCGGCAGCGGCGGCGGCGGCACAGGCGGGAGGGGGAGGCCAGGGGCGGCTCCGCGGCCTCTCGTGAGCCAGGCGCCGCCGCCGCTGCGGGCACCCGGGCTCCACGCGGGGGAGAAGGGCGGAGGGGAAGGGGGCGGCGGCAGCGGTGGGGGGGGAGAAGGTGAGGGCTCGCCCCTCGCCGGCTGCGGGGCGGGGAAGAAGACGGGGCGAGCGAGAAGGGATGGATAGGCCGCGGATCCCCGGCCTCGCGTAAGAAACCTCGCCGGGCCGGGCTGCGCGTAGACCGGCTGCGAGGCGCAAGGCCTGGCGGGCAGGGACAAAGGCCCGAGGGAGGGCTCGTCGGGCGGCGGCGGCCGGGCAGGTGGGGAGGGCTCGGGGCAGGGGGCGGCGGGGAGCGCGCGGGGGGGCGGCGGGGCGCGGGCAGGTGGCGGGGCCGGTGCTCGCCCCCTCCCCGCAGCGCTGGGCCCGGCCCGGCCCGGATCGATTGGTGCACACACACACTCTGGTGAAAGCGCGCGCCGTCTCGCGAGATTTGCACGGCGGCGCGAGGGCGGGGGAGGGGCGGGGAGGGCAGGTCAGCGCGGGGGGGGGGGGGGGGGGGGGGCGCGCGGGGGGGGGGGGGCAGGTCAGCGAGGGGGCGGGGCCTAGGGAGGGGCGGGGCCTGCGCTGAGGGGCGGGGGGGCAGCAGGTACAAGGAGGGGTCAGTGGGCGCTGGGGGTCAGGGCAGGTCTTGGGGGGGCGCTCATAAAGACCTTGGGGGGGGGGGTCACAAAGGCCTGGGGGATCCATAAAGGTATAAGGGGACAGGGCAGGCCTGGGAGGGGGGGGGTCACAAAGGTCTGGGGGAGCAGGAGGTCTAGGAGGGTCACAAAGGCCTGGGGGGGGAAGCAGGAGGCCTGGGAGGGGCAGGCCTGTGGCGGGGGGCGGTCCACAAAGGCCTGGGGGGCAGCACAGAGTTGGGATGGACCATGCAGTCAGGATGCCTGTGGGGGTCGGGGGGGGGAACAAGGCACAAGGTGGGGTCAGATCCAGCCTTGGGGTGTGGAGAGGTGAGGGGGGGCTGCAGGAGCAAAGCTGGGGGGGTCAGGGCAGGCCTGGGGGCATTTCCCCCTCAGGGGAGCAGAGGATGACCTGCCCCCCCCCCCCCCCCCCGCAGTGTCCCCAGTGACGGGGTGTCCACCCTCCCTGTCCACTCTCCATCTCCTATAGCCAGGAGCCACCTCGCTCCCAAACCCACCGTCACCCCCCTGAGGGAGGGGGTGAGGGCACCCCAGCCCCCCCCCCCAACACAGCACCCGCCCCCCCAAGCCTCCCCGGGATGGGATCCTGGCCGCGCTCGCCCCCTCCTCAGGGGCTGAGCAAAGATGGATATCGCGGGTGAAACACAACCCCGGCAGCTCCGGAGAGCCATTGTCCACCCTCGCCTTCCTACGGCCGGGCTGCCGCGGGGGGGGGGGGAACCCCCAAAATAGGAAAATTATCAAAATAAAGGCTCATCCTGGCTGCAGACGAGTGATTACATCGCCGTTTATTCGCCTTTCTCCCGGGCGGCCTGGGCAGAACGCGAAACGCCGCTGCCGGGTGTTGACACCCGCTCGGCTTTAAGGCTGAATCAGCTTTCTGAAAAGCAAACAAGCAGGGGAGAAAGGGGGGAAAAAAACCAACCAAACCACCCGAAAACCCCGAGGTTTGTTGGGAAGGGAAGTGGCCGGACCCGTCCGAGGGGAGGCAGGCGCGGATTAGCCATGGAGGTTCCCCGAGAAGGGATTGGCGGGGCAGGGAAAGCCAAGGGACATCCGTCACCTCCGTGTCACAGCGCGTCCGACAGCGAGCGATTTATGACCCAACTGGAACCTACCAGTTTGGCAAAAGCGACGATGCGGAGGAGAAGAGCTGGCGGAACAGCGCGGAAAAAAACCCCACTCTCGCAAGGCGGCCAGGGGGGAAGTCGTATTATTTAAAAATTGTGAATTTATCGCGCTTCGAGCCCGGCCTTATTTTTTAATTCGGGGTTGCAAATGGCTTTCGAAGCGCCTGCCTGTTCTCGCAAGCTGTGTTTCCTGTGCTTTAATCCGTTTTGGGATTTTTATTTATTTTTTTTTTTTTTCGGTAGAAGAGCCACTCCAGTTTCAGCTCCCGCTGCGTGAGTCACATTTTCAGCACAACCAGCGGCAGGAATTTGTAAAATAAATAAATAAATAAATAGCGTTTTGTGTGTTGTGTTTTGTTTTTTGGGGTTTTTTTTTTTTTTTTGGAAAAAAAAAAAATTCTAGAGTAAATATTCCATCAGCTGGTAAACTAATCACTGCCATTTAGGAGAGCGCTAATTAGTACCATTCGCAGTTAACATTGGGGAGGTATAAATTTCATTTGCGCGTTTCTGTTTGATGTTGGGTGGAAGGAGGGGAAGATCTGGGAGCCCTTACACCCCCCAAATGGACCCACTTCCCCTCGGCTCTTCTGGACCCCCACCACCGCCCCCACAAATGCCTCCACCTTCACCCCCCCGAGCACCGGGCAGGAATCGGGCGCTGTAACACCACATCTCTGGCACCGTCCCCCCGGTTTTGTGTTTTAGGGGTGATGGGAGTCGCTTTGATCTAATAGTTCTCCTGCTTTTTTGGAGGGAGCTTTGCTGAGGCTCTTCCTCCTCTCCCACGCGTTGCTGAGGATCGCGTTGCCGGGGATCACATCGCCCTCAATCTTTTCCAATAGGATACCAGAAAAAGACCAGGGGGTTATAATTTCCTAACAGCGTTTTGCTCGCTATTGTTTTCACCGAAGTCAGACAGATCACTGATCCTGCTCTTCTGCCCTCTGGCAGGACCAGATGCCCAGGGAGGTAGCAGGCTCCTGGAGAGTTTTCTGGAGGAATGTTTCCTAAAAGACACCCCGCAGATTTTGGACATAGGACCCGTGGCTGCAGTCCTGGGCTCTGCCGGGGTCAGGCTGCAGCGGTGGGTGGTGACTTTTGATAATGAACCTGATAAGCTGAGGTTGCACCATCTTCCTCTTCTGACCTGCCCTATGTTCCTCTGCGCTCTGCAAAAGGGTTGGAGTTTCTCTTCTCACTTGTGTTTCAGGGATGGAGCATGTGCCCTTCAAGCATGTCCCCTACAGTATGTTTTGGGGGGGCTCTGGGGAGACAGCCCGTGTGGCTTCCTATCCAACGGCTCCACTGGCTCAGCTCTGCTCCTGGATTTTCAGCCCACAAAGCCTTTCTTCTTCTCCTTGGCCAGCCATACAATCCCATCCCTGGAGGTGTTCAAGGCCAGGTTGGACGGGGCTTGGAGCAAACTGGTCTAGTGGGAGGTGTCCCTGCCCAGGGCAGGGGGTGGGACCGGATGGTCTTTAAGGTCCCTTCCTACCTGAACCATTCTATGGTTCTATGATCCTTCCCTACTCGTCTGCTGCAAACTCAAATACCGTCCTCTCCGCCTTCGTCCTCTGAGGAGCAGCTCGGAGCAACACTTCCAGCTGCAGTTTCCTTTCCAGGACGTGGCAGCTCGTCTTTCTGTGGCGCAGAGGGGAATCCAGGCATCAAGTTGAAACTGTGTTTCTGGCCAAATTTTGGAGCAGCCTTTAAGGGCACGTCCTGCTGTCTGCTGAGTGCCAGACGGGTACGACAGGATTTTAGACAAGTTTATCCGATAGCCTCCGTAGGATATAAGTTACCAGACAGATTTCACAGGGCAGCCAGAGCCCGTAAGTCAGCGACCTCCAAGGCTTTTCCTCACGCGCTCCATCTCCATCCTTTGAGCAGGGATGCACCACCCATCCCAGCCTGGTACTTCTTTCCGTGCTGTGACAGTGCAACCAAGACCGCGTTCCCTGCAACAGCAATGGTCTCCAAGGTAAAAATATATTTATCGGTGATAACACACAGCACACTTGGACTCTTTGTTATGGCGTTATCTCCTGCGGGAGCTAATCCCTCAGCAGAGAAGTGGAAGACTGTTGTTATTTTTTAATCCTGCTTTCTAAACAAGAAAAGCCAAGTTATTAGAATGTGCTTCTGGCAAGAAAAGGTAAGTTTGTGACTTTCCGTTTTTACAGGGAAAGGTTTTCTAATTCAAAGTGTCTGGAATATGTAATTTAATATTTAATAATTTTCTATAGGAATTTTTTTGATTCAATTAAAAATTCTAATGTCGACTTTTAAGATGCTACTTCTAAAAGCCTATGAAGCATCAAAACGAAAACAATACTTAAGGTTAGGAAACCGAAATTCTATCAACCTCAACTTGATTTTCCCCATGGTATTTCAGTTTGTGAAAGGTTTTTCAGTATGTTTGACTTTCTGGCCCAGCAAGAGAAGAGAATATTTGGATCTCCAAGAATTCTCATGCAGGAAAACTCCTCCTTCCAGCCCGCACAGGAAAAGTATTCCATTTTCCCCCCTTTTTCCATTAACTTCGTAAGAGCCCCTGGTGCTTTTAGAGGAGCTGGTTTGAGAGCTGGCGACGGGATGGTTGTGAGCAACGCAGTACGTACATGGCCGACCAAATATTATCTCATCCATGGGGGCAAGCCAGCCCTCCTACACCGTCGTCTCTGCCAGATTCCTCCCGTCCAGCATCCTGCTCTCCAGGTCTGCCATCAGCCAGTGTTAACGCTTCCCATTACATCCCCCGTGGCAGCTCTCGTCTTCTTGCGCTGGTCTCCTTGGACGTCAGCAATCTCCTTGGCACGTTGCACTTGTATCATGTTTTGAAGAACTCCTCAGCTGCAGCAGCCATTTGCTCCGTCACTGAATGCGACTGGAGCAGTCTCCGAGAGCTCCCCTCCAGCCAGCACGGCGCGCGCAGCAAAATAAGGGCAAACCCCCGCCTTTGCATCACAGCTTTGCTGTTAACCCATGTCAGATTTGACCAAAATTAGGTAAGATTGTAGAGAGATTTGAACACAGCATGTACGTTCTTTGTCTTGAATTTTGAAAAGATAAAATACCAGAAGTCAAGCTCCTGATCTTTTAAATGTGGTTTTGGTGATTTTCCTTTGCCTCTGCTTTTCAGGCTTGTGAAATACTCTAACTACATCTTTCCTAGCATATCCGTACTGCCATGAGGTCTAGAAACGGACTGACATAATGTAACACATAACACAAAAAAAGAGAGCCGAGATTGCTCAGTGATAACAAGGATGCTGGGGACTTGAGGAAAAGCATCAAAAAGCCTGAACCTTTAAAACACAAAAAAGCTGGCATCAGTGATTTCAAATCTGAAAATTTTCCGGCCATTGAGAAAAAAAACCAAAACAAACCCAACAACAAAAGCATTCAGCGCTCAACAGGTTTCTTAAGGTTTTAGCACTGGGGGGAGATCTCACCTCCAAGCACCACATCCAGGGGAGCCAATCCTTGTCTGCAGAGCAGATTCTGTTGTACCTGAGGAGGGATGAGTCGCAAGTGAAGGAGTATTCACAACATCTCACCCTTGCGTGGACTGAGCATCTACTAAGGGCAGGGCTCCCTCCCGGCACAGCCTTTCCCTCACTAGGAACATTAAAAGGGTCTCTCCTCATTTTCACTAGACTGGGAGAAAGTTGGTATCTCACCTACTCAAAGATAACATGCCATCGCCTGACTCCTTCCCGAGGCCATTTCGGAGAGCCTCCACCCTCCCACACAATGGAGTTTATCTCGGAGGTTGTTCCTGCCCCTCCCTCCGTCTACACCTTCAGGTATCCCATTAGGGAGGCTTTGATACCCGAATCCAGTAGGAAAGCATCCAGGTCGCTCAACCTCCACACACGCAGCAAGCCAAGCGCAACCTCAGAGCTGTGCCCCGATCCCCGGCAGCGCGTGTCCTGCGGGCTGGAGGAGGGATAACCCGTGCAACCGCCACAGCCCTGCCGAGGGGAACCAGAACCCACTGGTTTTTCTTCCACACGCACCTGAAACGATGCGATTCTCCTTTACGTGCCAGCAAATCCTTCCCTGTCCTCGCTCACTACCAGCTTCCTAGAATACAAGAGGGTATTATCCTCAGCAGGATTTGCCCCCTGCTTCTCTTCCTCCTGCATAAAACAGGCATAATAACACCCTACCTTACAGGGCTTTTGAAAGCCTCAATTAAACAAACTGCTCTGAGATTTGTGTAAGAGGAAAATTAAATCAACATCCTATTGTAAAGCTAGAGCTACTGCACGCATGCTTCTCTAAGTATATTCAGCCTCTGTGTGGATGTCTGTAAACACATACCAACCTTCGTAACAAGGCTTGTCTCGGTAGGGAAGAAGTCACTTGAAGTTAAGGAAAAGCCAGATTTAGTTTTCCATGCAACCTTGATCGACCTCTTCGCATCCACCCTTGGCACTGAATGTGGAAAAAAACGTGCGGCTGTGTAATTTCAGACTGTAGTGTGCTGTACCTGCCTGGGTGGTGCTCCCCAGATGAGGGGCACCCAGCACCGTGCCTTGTGCTTGGTCCCATGGATGAAGAAGCTGTCTCAGGGGAGGATCAGCCAATTTTCCCCCTACATGAGGAAAGCCACATCCAGTGCCCCTGGGGCGGCGCTGCAGGGTACCTCTCCACTTACAGTCCTAGAGCAGATCCCCTGGTGTTCCCTACACACGACACAGAGGTGTGAGCCCGGCCTCTGCGACCCAGGACTGCAAACGGCAACTCCCCACTTCACATGAGCTGAAAGAAAGTTTCATAGGCCAAAGGATTGGCCGCCATCCCCCAGAACTCCCCAGATCCTGGGAAAGCACCCCCAAAGAACATGAAAATGGAAGCCTACAAACCATTAAAACAACCTGAATACAGCAGTCGTGCTCGCTCTCCACCCTAAAATCAAGTTTTTGTTCACACGCTGTGTTGGCGCTTGCAGCGAAGACTCTTTGGAGTTATTCAATACCAGGGAGCATGTTTTAGAGCAGCAGGGTCCAAACCTCACCAAGATGTTCTTCCTTCCTGGAAACAGCCATGGACCAACAGGCTGGGAGCTCCAGGCAGGTGCTGACACGTTAGATTTGCTAGTGATCTTTGCCATCAACGCCTTCCAATCACAGCGAGTTCCCACTCATCCAACTGTGGGTCAAAGACTGTATTTTCAAGAGTAAAAGTCTTCCCCGGCAGGACACCTCCCGTCATATCATGCAGCCTTTGGGCAGGAGGCAAAAGCAGAGGCACGCACGCGGCTAAGCTTCTCTCGCTTCTCCCTGCCTGTGCTCCAGCCAAGTTGCCAGGTCTGGTTTGTGCTCTCTGTAACAAAGGTAGCTGCATCCTATTTAGTTGAAATTAGCACTCACTGTTGCCTACACAGGTAATTTCCTGCACTGTGTCCCACTTTCTCAGCAATACAAGCTCCCATTCAGCCAGGCACTTGCGCACAGGAACTTACTGCCTTCAGCAAGAGCTAAGCACAAACTCCAGCGCTTTGCTGATTAAGCACACAGCTGACAATTCCTTTCCCTCTAGAGCACTTCACTTTGCAGGAGAGTCCTCCAAAAAAAAAAAAAAAATAAAAATTCCTCCTTCCTCCTCACTTTTTTAGTAATTTCTATCGTGGCCTGGAAACGTATGCAACCATACCGTTAGAATCAGAATCCTACGGACACTGTGCAAAAAGACGTGTGCCAAGCACACAAACCCCTGTCAAGGAAGATGAATAGCTACAAGAGCTAAAGTGATCCTGATCATGAGTCTCCTCTTCCAGACTAATTTTCCCCAATACGGCACCAAACCAAAAGTGGTGGCACTGCTCTGATTGACAAATCAGATCCAGTTGACCTACGAGGAGAACAAAGAACACTCCATGACTCAGTTTCCCTCCCATCTGTCTTTACGGAGATGGAAGGATGCTCTCCAAATCCCTTCATAACTTGATCCCTGCAGCCTCATCTTCATCCGTACCCTCACTTTTAGGCACTGAAACCTGTGCATCTTTCATTTGTGCTCAGGAAAAACAGTTAAGTTCAGTTTGGATCTGCAATTCCTGCAGGGAATCCAACTGGGGACCAGCCCGGGCTCATCCCAATGCCAACAACAAAAGGCAGCTCTTTCAGCTTTAGTTACGATGCAACGCCAAAAGCCACTGGGATGCGTATGTGGAGGTTCCTTCTGCTCACACCTCTGTTTTATTGAAAATAATCAGGTCTCATTTATCCTGGAGCTCTACAACTAACTGCAGGATTAGAAATGGTGGTGATATACCCTGAGAAGGTGGAGCTGAAGTATCTGGGAGAGAAGACAATTGTGTCTGGTCTCACATGCTTCTGGTCAGAAGCATTTGATGACTACTGCTGTAACAATAAAAATCACTATGGATGACTGCTGTTTCCTGCTTTCCTGTGCTGTCAGGAAGATCCTGGGAAAGCCCCCGGTTCCAGTGGAATTTACAATTTATTTATTTTTGAAGCGAGGGTATCAAAAATACTCCCCAGCCTCTTGTTCTCTTTACCTCCCTTGTGCCCTTCCTGCTTCCCAGTTTCTAGCCAATCTGTGAACTCAGGATGCCGCAAGAGGAACAGTGTACCCGGGGAGGCAAAGCGTTCTTTGCCATTCGCTGGAGCCCTCAGCACCACGGCTGGATTGAAAGCCTTTCTGAAGGACTAGCTCTGGCTCAGCCCAAGTCACAGGCTTGATACCATAATCCCTACACGAAAGGGTTATGCAAAGGGTCAGAATAGGTGATGATAAAGTTCCCTTCCAGCCAAAACAATCTACGAACCTCCAAGGAAATCCACCATCCTCTGGCAAAAGCCAGGACCAGACTTTCTGAAGTGTAACAATGTCTGGCCCAGAACTGCAGGGGCAGTGCCTCCGAAGAGCTATGAAATCATCTCTTCTGCTTGGGAGGTTCGACGAGCTATGTTGGCATTGCCTGCCAGCCACAGACCACAAGACTGGAATGCTGGGAGCAAAACCAGAGCTGATACGTTCAGAATGGCTTTAAAGCTGATGTTACACTGCTCAAGAGAAAAAAAAAAATGAAAAGAAAGAAATAAAGGCACTTAACCTGGCTTTTCAGCACAGTAAAAGTGAATTCAGCGATTTCCTTTGAACACGCTAGGAAGCCGTTGTGCAACCCAGCCTGCTCAGCAGGCCCAAGGTGGGAATGGCAGAAGCTGCTGCAAGTCAGGACCAAGGTACCTGAGCGGAGCTGTGTGGGAGGCAAGGCCCGGAGTCGCAGGAGAGCAGATGCTTCAGAGAGAACGGGAGCTGGCAGAGATTAATGAAGGAAGCTCAGATCTGTCTGTAGGAGGCCCGGCTCAATTCAAGGCCATTAACTTGTTGCTTTCTGAACACCAAGAGGACTGGAAACAAAAGCGTGTCTGCCCAGCATGGTTCATGCTCAGCAATTGCTTAAATACTCCAGCAGAATGAAGAGCGTTAAGAAAGGCACAGAGCCACTTCAATGGCTGCAGGCTCACAGGGCTGCAAGTTTTTGCATGAAGCCCAAGTCAAAACCAGGCAGGCAACTGGGACGTAGCCTTGAAAGTAGAAACAAATAAATTACTAGCCTTCATTTTCTCCCATTCAGGAGTTTAAATTTAAAGAGGAGTCCATCAACTTTAAATAAATCATGTTTATAATTAAAAACATATTTTCCTGTGCTGCTTACAAGCCTTTGGATGATTAATAAGGCATTTTTCAAATTACTTTAATTCACACTAATTATGCTGCTTGTTTACCCCAGTCAATGATTTTTCTTCCAGGGAGATAAAGCTATCCCAGGAGGAGGTCTCCCTCCGGGGACCAAGGAGGGAAAGGACCCCGAGGCAACCGCCTAAGGCACCAGCAACACATGGGAGGTCTTTCCCTGAAAGCGACAGAGCTGGTTACATGAGTCACGTCACGTCAAACACTCACAGGACTCCTTTTGCTAAGCCTGACTCTTTGCCTGGCTGAGATGAGAAGACATGAGCTTGCTCAGCTCCCAGAGGCCTTGAGCTGTGTTTTGCCTAGACCTTGCCTGGGGTACCAACCTTGCCAGGGAACCAGACTTTGTAGGTTTAGCATGAAAACATAGCAGCGACTCCACAGCTTCTGGGTTGGGTCAGGCTTGTGCCTGGCAGAAGTCAAATGTGCTTAGGAAGAAAGAAGCCTCATCTCCTCCTATTTCATCTGCAGACGCTGGAAAGTCTCTTAGCCCTTTAGAAAATAGAGTACAACAAATTGAACAAGAATTCTCTTCCCAGTTATTTGACTCCCTTTCAACATTATTGAAAAGGGCGAGATATATAGAGAAAAGCAATGGTGCATTTCCATTCCCGCCCCGGTACTGCAGCCTTTGTGGTATGAATGGCTTTGCTGGGTCACCTTCCCACAGGAAGGGCTGCAACGTCCTGACCCAGAAGCCTTCGTGTAGCAGACATACCAATACCTGCAGGGTGACACAGCGACGCAGAAGTTACGAACTGATCATGCTGCCACATGCCCAGCAGAGAGTATTGCTACAGCCCCTTCCGATGCTTTACAAATCCAGGTGCTCCTGGTTTGACTCTCCAGGACTCCTGCAGACTCTCCAAAGGAAGCAATGACATTTCCTCTTCTTTTTACCCTTTCTCCCCTGTTTTAAGACAGCAGTTATTTCATAACCTACGTGTCTCTATAGTTGACGGTTATTCTTAGGCAACCGTAAGCTATGAATACGCGTCTAGCTAACAAAATATCCATGCTTTGTGTAGCATGAACTGCTCTTGAGCCAGTGGTGCACACACAACAGACCTTGTTGCTTCATGAACTAAAACAAGGTGTGAGCTATCAGGCAAGGCTTACCCTTTTGAGAGAGGAGAGCAGGCACTAGCGAGACCCATAATAACAGAAGAGGAAAAAAAACCTAGTTACCTAACGGTGGCTCAAATCCTTCAGATCAGGCGCGCAGAAGCATGTGAGTTTCTGTAGAAGCCTGATTTATATTAACCAAACCAGCGCTGAAAAGCGTCACCACAAAATTTATTCTAATACCTGTGGTACCACACCCTAAAAGTAACAAAAGAAAACAAGCTGAGATAAAAGACATTTGCTGTCAAAGGTGGGGAAATACCTTCAGAAAGCCACAATGTTGGCTTCCTCTAAGAAATTAAACAAGAGTGGTAGACGTTCTTCAGATTGCTTATCAAAGACAGCTGTCTTGTCTACTTGGGTTTAGCACACCACCGTGACAGGGCGGTGCAGATTGTGACCTGGGTGCTGCAGCCACCAAGAACAGTTTCTCACTATTCAAGCACAAAAATCAGGTAATTCTGCGTAAAACCTGGTCCTGTGAGCTGCTTGTGATACTCTGCGCTCTGAAGGTACCCCAAAACTGGCATCAGCCCCAAATCTTTGAAAGCCTGAACCTTGCCTGATATGAATTTATAGCACCCGAGCTATAGCGTGCTAGCTCCCTAGATGAACACTCTTGTGGACAGTGAGGGCAAGACAGCGTAACCTGCTTTCTCCACAGGTTATCTGCAGACCACGAGGCATCCATGGGGCAGCTGGCACAGAGAAACTAGCACGTTTTTTTTTTCAGCTCCTGCCCTCGATCAATGTATTTTAACTTGTGGATTTGCACAAACCTGGATGACTAGAAGAGAGCAGCACGAGATAAGTTGGCCAAGGGATCCATATTAGGCATAGTCACCAGTTGCAAAAAGGAGCAGATTTATCTTTTATGTGGTTTTTGTGCCCAAAACAAGAGTACACAACACAGAGGTGAGGCTGAAGATCTCCTTCTGTTTCATGTGGACATCCAGAGTAAGAGTGACTCGCTATTCAACTTGCTTAGTTGCTGTAAGACAGCTTGACCATTTCTTAAGTTGTTAAAACCATAAATAATTTTAAAAACTCAACACATCTAAAGTACCGCTTGGTCTCCTCTTATGGCATTTGTCCTTAGCAAAACTCACTTGAGGTGATGCTAGGCACTGTAAAAGGCACTGAGGTCCCACGTGCGCTGGACTCTGTAAAACCACATCTCACCAGGAGGACACACCGCACACGGCCATGAAGAGGCTCCAACCGAAAACCCGTGCCCTGTTTCCTCACAGTGGAGGGGCAGTAGGTTTGCGGTATTTGCACTGGATCCATACTCGATACATTGTCATTTGTTTCCCGCGGTTCACTTGCAATCGCCGATCAACCAGATTCTGGATTTTCTCCAGCCCAGCTGTCGTGAAGAGATCATTTAATTCATCTGGAAGCAGAGAGAAGGAGATTGAGGATGCCATAGCTTTCATTTAACTGATACCTGCTCACACTGAGGGCTAAACTACGTTGAAAGATGGGCCAGAGGAAACTCACAGTCTCACTCTGGCAGGGAAACGTAAAGGTCAGACAGGACTTAACTACTGTACTATGGGGGGGATTAAGAATCACAGTTTCTCGAGTTCCCCTTGAGTTTCCCTTCTACCAAGGAAGAAAATAATTATTTGGAGGACATTAGAATTATAAAAACTTGACAAAAACAGTTTCAGACATGGGCATCGCCTCTAGTAACTGATTAAGGGAGCACTTTCCGGTGAGTAAGGACAGATCCATTCCTTCCCCCTCCCCCCTCTCTCCAGAGGAATTTTAGAGTCTGCAAGAGCACAGAATGGGATCAGACGTATGCTTCTAAATGGTGGCAATAAGATCTGTGCTGTATAGGCTGGAGGGGAACGGGATTCATTAAGGTTAAGGTTAGGAAAAAAAAAAAAAAATCCTTAAAAAACCACACCCTGCTGGGGCCCAACCAAAGCACTAGGAGCCCTGGAGGCTGCAACACTTACAGCGGCAGGTATTCCTGACCAAGCACATAAGTATCCTAGTGTTCCAGCACACTGGCCCTGGGCAAAGCCAGAGCCAGTCCCGCTGAGCAGCAGAGAGCTTGTTCAACTGCAGCCTGGGAGCACGTGATTTGGATGGAGTTTCTGTAGAAAAAGGGCTAACAGGTCCCAGCTTGTGCTCTTTTATCAGATGCTTGCCATCGTGAAGCGTTTGCCAAACACGCATTAAACATTAATTTTGTTGTGACAATCAAGACTTGTGCAGCAGGGAAGGGAATCGTTTGTTGCAGCTGGGCCACTGCTCTAAAACTCACTGTGGAGAGGGACCCGCGGTGGAAGTGACTGGAGGTGTAACTGGTGATAAGCAGAGAGAATACAGCCCCTGCTGAACACCAAGCAGCAGCAGGACTGGAGAAGCTGCCTCAGGTCTATGCCAAACCATGCCCTCCTTATTTCCTCACAGGAGAACAGTAAAGTTAAGAGAAGCTCCTTCAAGCGGTGTCCCTCTCACTCCATCCTCTGCAGGCAACAAGATTCAAGGAGAGCTCCTCCGATCCCACCCCTTCCAGTGTACCAAACACACTAGTCTTTCTCTAAAAGGATGTTCCGCTAAGGAATTCACCACATCGTATGCATCAGCAAGTGACAAGCCCAGCTATGCGTGCAATTGGGAGACACTTAACATTTCACACTGCTCCAAGAGAGAGGCTGGGAAGAGCTAGTGGCAAGACTTGAGGGCACAGGGACAAAAAGAAGTGAGGAGAGTCAGAGGGATGTTTTCTAGCCTCCTACCTTGTGTGAAGAAGTAGACTCTGGTGCCATCACCTCTCACATAGAAGTTATCAGACAGACATTGACCTAAGGGCAAGGGGGATTTAAACAGTTACCAGCTACCATTTAAAAATCAACAACTGCCATCCAATTGCACGTAAAGACAAGAGGCGCTTCTCCCAGCGCACGCTGTGCTTAAGGAGAATTAATGAGCTGCCTGCTAAACAGGGTAGACAGAACTCCAGAGAAGCATCGTCTATTAGTGAACTGGCAAGAATCCCCAGGGGAAAAAGAAAATACCTTTCTTAAACCGAAGCTGGGCCAGATCATAACGGCCATAATCTCGTAACAAAATCATTCCTCCCGGTTTCAGAAGGCGACTCAGTCTGCTAACGATGCATTGCATTCTGAGGAAAGAACAAAACAGAAGTATTCATCATTCTGCAAAACCATGCTTGTTTCCTTAGCCTACTTTCCAAAAAGAAGGTATAAAGTTTTACATATGTTTCAATTTCATATAAAAAAACTACGAAAAGCTAGCACTTTTCTAAGCTCTCTCAGGCTTAGATGGGTTGATTTTATTTGGCTGCCTTACTTCTGACGCTCCTCAATTCTGCTTTTTTTTTTTTTCCTACAGCGATAACTTAGCCTGCCACAGCAGGGATTAACTGCTCTCTTTTACTAATTACAAAAGTATCTCTGCTGGTTTCTGTAAAACAGTAGTTTCACAGAAGTAGTTTTACAAAAAGTAATAGATGAACTTGAAAAATGATGTGAAATAAACCCAAAGGGAACAAGAAAGAGAGACCAGTAGGTTGTAACACACTGTCACAGTAGGATCACAGCACTTTTTAACAATGTTTTCTGAACCTGTCCCCTCCCTTCTTGCTACCTCCCATATAAGAAATTCATCTAGCAGCACACTTTCCACAAATGGGTGCTGAGCGCTCAGTGGGGCTGGGGTTCAGAACAGGTGACCAGCTGTGAGCACAGCAAGATGTCACCTGTAGTCACCCGCACCAGAATTTGTTACAACGGAAAGTACCTGCAAATTTCATTTTCAGAGGCTTAATGGGAAACTGGACCAGGCACAGAACAAACTTGAATTTTCCTTGCTGTAAGGGGACCTACTATTAAAGAACTCCAGTTCTATATGCATTATCTTCTGCAACCAGAAGGAATTGCTAAAACTTACTTCTCTGGGAGAATCGCTGAGAGGACAAAGATAAGAATAACAACGTCAAGACTCTCGTCTGGCATTGGGAAAGGACTTTGGTCATTGCACAGGTCATGGACAAACGCAAAGCAGCGAGAAGAATCATATTCTGCATTGTTCTGTATTAAAGGGGAGAGAAATTAGAGCATTAGCAGCAGACCCTGGACATGGACATAATCAATATTATCTGGACACTGAAGCATTTTAACTTTCACATAATAAAGTGGTACGTCCAGAGGTCTGCTACAGCCTCACTGAACTAAGGCAGGTGGAGTCAGATAGGCTCCCTGGTCAAACAGGGAACAGGGGTGAAATGTGAAAAATAAGTACACGTGGGATATTCACAAAATGCTTTGGACTCATTACATTCAACAATCACCACTGCCAAAAACCCAACTGAGGGTTTGAGGGACTATTGCAATTTTAAGGTCAGGTTTTCCACTGATAGCGGTAAGAAGTGAGGGATTTACACCTAAACTGGGTATCTTTACAAAAGTGCGAGTGTCAGGGCCTCTCTCTGCATCACTGAAACCAATATTCGTTTCAACTACAAGCAGACTACTCCCTATATCCCAAACGTCAAACCTGTCTGCCTAAAGTTACGCTCTTAAAAACCACATTCAGACTTCCAAAAGAAGTTGTGTATTTTTCTAAAGCTGCTGCTGGAGATTGCAGTACCCTCTATAAACAGCATTTGTGTCAGCTTAAGAGGATGAAATGGCATGCTGCCTCTGCTGCTGCGCTCCCCATCTCATCTCACGAAGAGACTGATTACATTTGATACTTCATATATTCTCAGTTCTGTTCTGGCCTGAAATTTTTTAGCAGTATTTGTCCTTTGACTAAATTACAGCCTCCCGCTCCACAGACAGCAGTCCCCCTCCTCGGCTGTCTGTGCAGAAGCAATCAGCTGATGTTCCCAGAACTGCAGTGACAGTAACGCACACACAAACCAAAACCAGCTTCAGTTCCCGTTAAAAAAATTGCCTGAATGTTTTCAAGGTTCAGCAGTTACTCAACTAAAAAAGCACTGGATTTAGAAAAGTACTGCCAACCACAGGGGAATGAAAATCTGGCTGACTTTGCTGCCGATATGACATTTTGAGAACTCCAACTTCCCTCATTTCTACAATCTCTGATGGCTCATTTTCCTGATTTACCAGTACAAGGGTCAGTATCAGGGCTAGCTAAAAACAGAAAGCTGCCAACACAGTTACACAGCTGGTGGCAGCTGTGATACATTTGTGTTAGTGTGCAACTGTCACCGCGTACTTCCTACCTTCATAAGTCACCATTGAGTTTACCTGGACAAGATCCACAGCTGTTGTAGAAAAATCACAGCAATAAACAAAAAGGCCTGGGTCACTGAAATAAAATAAAATAAACTATCATCATTTATATAAAGGTGCTCCATAGGAATTACAGAAGTTTCTTGAATGCACAGAGCACAGAATTGGGAGCCAGAAATCCTGGGCTTTAGTCTATCTCTATCAATAATGTGTTGCGCAAAATCCGGTGGATCGCACTGCTCCTTTATGCCTCAGTTATTCCCACAGGGAACTGACTGCTTACTTTTCCTTCTGCAAAAGGAGAGATACTAAGGCCTGTATGAAAACGCTTTCAGAATGAGACATGTAAACCCGCATTAGGTTTCATTGGTTGCATTCTAAGACCAAAGATTTCCAAGCTCAAAACACAGTCATTTGAAGTCGGACATGGCAGAGGGACCATTTGCATCTAGCCTTTCTCTGGGATTGTGTAAACTAGGAACACAGGCAACACTTTTCCAACTGGTTTTCAGAGGCTGGTATATCATGCAGGTAAAAACCTACTGAGAACTACTTACTTGTTGGTTTGTAAAATCGGGAAGACTGTATTTCCAGCACCACAGCCAACCTGCGCAAACAAAGTAGATGTACACATAGTGAAAATAAATTTCTTCAGCATGTCCCATGCAGCTAATTCCAAATCATCTCTCTACAGCCACGGAACAAAGAGCAACTCATGAGTAACAACTGAGCAGGGCAGTGACAATTTGCAAATCTCACTGCAAGATCTGAATACATTCAGCTCTGAGGAGCGGGCTCACATATAAGCATTTGTGGGAAACCACTAAGCCAGTTCTTGTAGAAATCTTACTAACAAGCAATATATTGTTACTCTTTTGAAAACTGTTATGGCTGGAATCCCAAGCAGAGCAACCAGTCTGAGTCACTGAAGCACTGGCAAAGGCCATGGATTAGTTGCATTCACTTCCACAGAAAATCAGAGCAACGGAGAAAGAAGTCTGCTTTACTGTAATTAGATCCTGCTGTTTCAGAGTTTCCTTCACTAGATGGCTCTTCCTCAAGTTACAACTAGGTCTACAGTGATTCTGCCTTATTATTCCTTCTACTTGTTCCCATTTGAAGAGAAGATGGCTCAAACAACTGGGTTTGGGGAATTTGCCCAATCGATGTTTAAGGAATCAGTAAAATTCAAACAGACTGATCAGAAAACACCACTGATGCCTTGCAGGGACAGTTATTACTGAAAGTAGTCGGGGAGACAGGAAAGCCGCAATGACCCAAGAACATCAAAGTCTGAGGAAGTTTCAAAGCCTCAGATCAAATAAAAAAATCAACAGGACAGTTCATGTTGACTCTCCCTAGAAGGGCAGAACTTCCATAGAACATGGAGCATTCATCAAAACCAGCGGTATCCACAGTGAACAAACTAGAGGTGGCAGAGTAAAAGGTCACTACCAGCTGTCAGGAGTCTAATATTTAGAAGCCCTACAGAGTTTTCTGGGATAAACCCTGTGTCAGTCTGAGATTCCCCGTTATTATATGGGCCGTAAGAAACACACCAAAGAGCATCTTTAAATTCTTGGTTTCACTGTTTTGTTTCACACCTCCCAAGGCAAACACGAGTCAGCACAAACACGCAAAACATAAATGACAGGGGAAAGCCTTATACAGACAAGTAAAAGAATCAGCTTCTTCAAAAGATGACTTTTAAATGCTTGTTTCAACATCTGATAGTAATAGTTTGTCTTATATATAGAGCAACAGCTAGTTGGCCCTTGTGCTCTGCCAATTCACAGCCTGAACCAATAGAATCCCAACAGATTTAATTCAGTTCTAAGCTGCCCTCTGTTTTTTGCGTTTTACTGACTTAAGACAATCATCCCATTCACTTGCTCTTTGCCAATGATACATACTTTTATGTTCCAGTCACACTAACACAAGGGACTGTTTGATGTGTGACTCTGTTTTAGAGCTATTACCTCTAATATACGGTAAGATGCAGATGATCCTGGGTAATCTCCATCACTTTGATTCAGCTCACTAGACTTCTGTGCAGCCAGCTCCTCCATGCAGACCTTAGGTGTGCTTTTTATCATGTTTAACTGATTCTCTGCCCTGGTTTCCAGTGAACAATGTCCATTTTCACAGCTTCCCAGCCCTTCACTGTTGGATTCTTCTTTGTTACTAAATTTGTGCGCAGAATCCCCATTTTGACTTGGGCTCCTGTTAGGTGCCAGCTCAGGAAATTCAGTGAACAGCCAGTGTCTGTCCTTGAAGAAGCCATTTTCATGGATTTTATAAAAGTCATCCCAGTACCTCTTAGCATTCACCTCATATTCCTCTGTGAACACAAACAAAAACGTCATCAGCAGTCAACTCAGAAGGTCTCAGAGTTTAATCAGTTCAGACAGTGAGGGATCACTACAGATATCTATTCAGCAATCTGCTTTAATAAGTAAGGTTATTGATTTTAAATCACCTTTATTTAAATTCTGCCATGCCACATAAACACTCAGCCTGCCTCCTCACAGTACCTTTGTTAGGACTCCAAAAGGGAAAAGAGATGGAAGAGGAAAGTGTCTGTCTCCTGGGAGGATTTAAAGGAAGCTGACAACAGAAAAGGCCTCTTTGAAGGAGGCTGGAATGAAGAAATCCAGGTTTTACTTCCATCTCTAACACTAACTTGTTCAGTTCGCTGGAACCATTCATTTGGAGCCTCATGACACTGTGTCAAGCACTTACAACTTATAAGGAATTCTAAGACAGATGCCTGGAGCTGAAGAGTCCTGTCCAACACGCTACCCCTTTTTTTTCAGATGGAGAAACAGGAAAAATAGTGAACTATATAGGCCTGGCAGAAAGCTCAATTAGCATTTGCGCAATACTCCAAGATTACAGGACAGCGTGTTTTACACAAGTATTGCTAGAGCCCAGTCCACAGCACTTTGTTTTCCAGAGTTCTGTGCATGTTAGAGCATCACACATTTATGAAATTAAAAAAAAAAGAGGGGAAGCAACAGAAGTGACCACTGTCGTAAAGTAACAGTGGAGAGCTAAGGGGGACGGACCAAAGGTGATAAGAATTAACTTTAGCAGCATTATCATTTTCACCCCAAGTGGATACATTCCAGTAGCAAGATGCGTATTACAGAAAGTTGGAAGAACTCTTACAAAGCCACGAACTAATAAAATTCGAGACACCCACAGAATTATTTCCACACATCTTCACAGATTTCAGATCAAGTACATTTCTAGGGGAACTATTTTTTCCATGGGAAGTTATGAATCCAACTGGTTTCCTGAATTCTCATCGATGTGATGAGTTCTCTGTCCTGGGAAGTAAGAGCTAATTATAGCATCCTGTGCTTGTAATCACCTACAGACATTAACAGCCACGGCCAGAGATCCCAGCTGCATTTCAATAACATGCAACTCCTTAGCTGTCTTTGCACAGCAACAAGCGCATTACTGAATGCAAATGATTCTCCCATAATTAAAGATGACGACGGTATGTGAGAATGGATAACCCCTCTCCAACGTCTACTAAGAGTAGGGTTAAAAGAAAAAGCAGGCATCTTAAAATTGGAGATTAGTGTTATTATCTAAACTGCAGTTTATTTATTAGTCTTCCTGAAAAGTATACCAGTGTTTAGAAGATATCTGAAGCACAAAGAGCTTATATAAACATAATTTCTTTACCTCAACTACAAGGATTTTCTCCTTTTAAGAAGCCTTGGCCTTAAACCCAAGGTTAAAAGAAATTTTAATGTCCGATATTAGACTAGAGCAATAAATTTGTGCCATGATCTCACTGTAGCTCAAAGCAGGCAGGGTCAAGTCAGTTTACTATTTGCATAGGAGAACTTAATGACTGCTAATGTCAGAGGACTAAGTGTTACTGATTCATACCCTGGCACACTCCTTCCCGAACTGTCACTTCTTCCACGTACTAGTAGGGATATGCAAGGCTGCTGGGGCTGGAAACGCTCTTTCACCTAACAAAAATATAAAGTCCTGATTCCTGCTGGTCCCTAAAAATCCTGTAACAGCTTGGCTGTAATGGGATGCTTACCTGAGGTGCCGGGGTGAAATTCCAGCCCAGCCATTTTGGATTACCCACATTTTTGCCATAGTGTAATAGGATAACACCAAACAAGACGTTGTGCTCCTCCTGTGTTAAATTATTGTGAAATTCTGTTGGATGCTATTGAACAGCTGTTACACTCCAACCCACATGTGTGGAAGCTTTCTTTAAAGCTCATTTACCTCATAGGCTAGCGTTTTCTAAGCACTGGAGTAAAGGATCGGTAACAATATAAATGCAAGAAATCAAGGGCCAGCTGACGAAGATCATGCAAGAAACAGATTTAAAGCAAAAAAAATAAAAAGTGACCATAGTAATTTTTTCAGTCTGACTTCCTGCACAACTTATGCCGGAAAAGTTCAAGTAATACTTGCTTCAAGATCCTTTTTGTGGTATTAGCTCATGAGGACATCAGCGTGCGAGCCAGATTCCTCCAGAGACTTTTTTGATAAGGACTCCTGACTTTTCTGCTCGTCTTTGTAAGGACACCCCCAAAGCCAAGCCCATACTCACCGTCTCACATTGCAGAAGAAGGGTAAACAAAAGTAACTGTTCACAAAAGACAGGAGGAGAACCAGGGACCCCCTGAATTGCATGGGGGCTAATTATGGAGCCTCAAAAGGAAACCGAGAAACTCTTCCGCTTCTTTCTTTGTTCCCAGCCAGGAGACACATCTTCAACATGCCCCATAGAACTTCTCTCCTCCTTCAGAACAAATTCTGACAGCCCCAAGAAGTCCACAGAATAATACAGCCATAATGACCAATAGCCTCTCTTTGTTCTCCTGCTTGGACATTACTGATTCTCAAAATACTAGCCCCTTCAGGCGCACTTGGCTGGGCTGGCTTCCCTACGTTTCAGCCATCCCATTGTCTTCACACGCTTACCACTGAATAGCAACCATCAAAATCTGACTGGCCTCCATTGTTCAGTCTGGGAAATACATCATGAAGACCTGACAAACTGCTCTAACAGCAAATTGCTCCACAATTTCGTAGTTGTATATAGGTTCTCAAAGCATGACAGACAGCACCCTTTAATGTTAACCAGATTTTAAAAGGAACTCAACACAATGGGCATCACAATAGAAACCGCTGGATACTTCTGGGAATCCAAGAACTTAGGAGGGTTGCTCTTTGGTGTAATTAAATTCGCTATTGTGAACACAACTGGAAGCTATATGGGAAGTGTCTCAATAGCTCCAGTAGTGTTCAGCATCGCCTTACAGATGACACACTCAATTTAATTTGAACAAAAGGAGCAGATCCATCCTAGAGCTCGGCAGGGCACAACAAGATCACCGTCAAACAAGTCTCTTATCATACCAAAGAACAGGAAACCATTTCACCATCATTCAAGGGACTGGATGATATCTAACAGGTGTGGAGGAAAGACGCAGTATTAACCAACCGAGAAGCCTCAACCATATTACTTCACTACAGAGCTGTGCACCTTTAGCTTGCTTCGGATTCAGGTAAGCTTTGCGTTTTGGATGTATAAATATCCTTTAAGCCAAGTTTGAGGAAATAAAAGCCCTGGAATCCCTCTTCTGCCTCTCTGATGATAAACACTTCAATCAGTATAAAATAATTTTTCTTCGCTTTTGATTTTATCATTATCATGCTGCTTGTTAACCTGGTAAAGGTGAATATGGACACTACTTTATTAGACCCTCTTAAGAGAAAAAACAAGCTTGCATTAGGGATCTCTCCACAGCATGCAAGCAAACAAATGATTGCCTGTTAGAAGTCAAGATTTGGAGAGCAAAAGCAAGCAGAGAAAATAAGATTAAATGAGTCTGTTGCTCTACACTGAAAGAAGTTTGTTGACAAGGAACACTAACAAGTATTTAAACATACACAACATGCACAAAGAAGCTCAACCCAAGATGACTCCTCCCAGGCAAGATCATTTCTGTTCCAGTAGGATGAGACCCTGGAGAAGGTGGAAAAGTCACAAAGAGGTAAATAAAGAACAGAAAGATTCATCCTTTTCCATTTTTCGTTATCAACCACTAGGTGAGGCATTTTAAATGATTTGGGAGATGGGGAGAAGGAGAAATAAATGATGATGCATATGCAACTCTGGCCAGACTATTCCACTCTTGTATGAACAAGTTAAGACTCAGCATTACAATAGTATCCAAAAGTACCTTGTTTATCTTGTGGCAAGAGCTGCGAGCTGTTCTCTTGAACTTTACTCCTGGCACTGGCTTCCTGCTCTTCTGACCATTCCACATTATCCCTGTTGTAAAAAATAAGATGAACTACTCAGCTGAGAATGGTAAGGCGAAGACAGACAGAAAAGAGAAAGGTCTAGACAGCTCTCCAAACTGGCACCTGTGGAGCTTTTCCACGATCTCTAATTCTAGCTCAGCAGCAGTACAGCAGCTATCAGCACATACGGCTCCCCATTCTGAATGAACTGCACTTGTAGCATTACAAAAGATGTAACTGCAAGGGATCCCAAGAGACACCAAATCTGTCCCCTAATCCTTTTCCCTATTTGATGCTCAGCCAAGTTTAGAGGGAATAAATCCTTACTGTAAAACCACGAGGGCGCTCAGCACAAACAGGCCTGCTCGGAGAGGAACTGCCATTCTCACATGGTGAGAAGCACCTGTGATTGCCAGCTAGGTGCTTGTGCGCAGATCATCAACACGGGCCATTTGATTTAGCTGTCTTGGAAAACTACATTTTCTTGCTCAAGTTAAAATAAAAAAGGCAGTAGGGTTATTTGGAAGGTAAAGCGTTATATTAATATTAAATCCAATTATGAGGAAAACATGTAGGAAGCTTTAAAGCATTAAGAACCTATTAATAACTTAAATGTGCACACGCAGTTGTGTAGTCATTAAAGTGATTCACTTGACCTTTCTTCATTAGAACGAGTGAATGAAAAGCAGACTACAAGATCAAGAAGCACTATTCTGGCCTCAGGAGGAATTTGTCTTTTGATATTAACTCATAAAACAAAGACTTAAATGTCAAGTCTGTGAAAAAAACCGAGATTACTAGGAGTTTCTGTAGGGAAATACTACTGAAGATGCGCTTTTGTAACATACCTTTCATATAGTATAGTCCCAAAATTAATGACAAGCTGATACATGCACATATTACTTTATTACAAATTAAGCATACCCAATTCTCAATAGGGCTTAGCAGTCTGAGACCAAAGGCGGACCTATTTACCTCAACAATGCAAAATCCGATATTTTGCGTGCCTAACATCTCCTGAAAAAACAGCTTTCTCCAACCAAAGACCTGTTCCAAGCTAACACCTAGCAGGATCTCACACTGTTACAGCATCGTGTGGCAGCAGATGGGTGAAGTGATCTTTGTTCAGTCTATAGATTAGTCACTAACGTATACAGATGGAGAAGAGCTATAGAGATTTCTGAGAAATGACAATTTAGCTTTATTAACTGTAGCAATGAAACAATTGCGACAGAGTAAAACAACACTCCTAAAAGTCCAAGGGGGCCTGAGGAATCCTGACTGCTTCAGGAGGAGCTGAGGGAAGCTCAGGACCCCACAAGGATTAGCACCCCTGAGCACCCAGGGCCCTCCCGCACCCCTAAGCCCTTATGGCACTGCCTGCCCCACGTTGGCAGCACCCAGTCCGGAGGGTGCCAGCCTCCCGTCACAGGCCCCTCTCGCTGCCTGACCGCCAGCCCCGCACCCACAGCTCCCCCGGCCTGCTCCGCTCCCCGCCGGACGCTTCAGAGACGAACCCAGGCGCCGGGTAAACGCGCCAGGAAAGAAGGCGAACAACGTCTGCGCCCGGGCCCCCGTGAAGTGGAGCAGAGCTACTCGGGGCCGACCCGCCCCGGCCGCCGAGAGCCCCGTTATTTAGTTCCTCGTCCCGGACTACCGGCAGGCCGAGGCGGCGAGGACGAGCCCCCCCCACCCGCCATCCCACCCCAACCCCCGCGGCCGAGCGTGGACAGGCCCCACAGAGCAGCAGCGGCCCACAACGCCTCGGACGGCTTCCCGGGCCTCCCCACTGTGGGCAGCGAAGGGCCGAGGATGCGGAGCCGAGCACTGAGGGGGCGAGGAAGCGGCGGCTGCCCTCACCAGGCGTTGTGCTGGAAGAGGCGGGCGGGGTCGGTGAGGAAGCGCCTCCCGAAGGGCCGCCGCTCCGGCGCCTCCCTGGGCGCCGCCATGACGGACCGAGCGCCACCGGAAGCGGAAGCATCGCCACGCCGTCCGACCCGAGAGAGGACTAGGCGGGCGGCGGCGGTCACGTGAGGAGCGCCGCCGTCACGTGGGGGCGGTGGCGGGAAGCGCGCGGTCGCGGCCTCAGAGGAATGGCAGACATGGTGGCGCCCGTGTTGGGCGCGGAACGGCCACCACGGCGAGAAGAACGCTTTCCCCCGCTTTTATTTCGCATTTCATACAGCGGGAGGCGGCAGGCCCGGCCCAAGCCGCCGTTGTCCAGCATTCACCGGCCGCTGGTGGCGTCTAAGTATGGCCTCTGCCCAGTGCCCATCGCTGTCTCTGCCTCACAGGCCGCCGCCTGCAGCAGAGCTGGCGGTCCAGTCTGCGGAGGTCGGTCACCGTCACCAGCTCCCGGCAGGCGTTCCAGGACCAGGAGTAGGTGCAGAAAGTCTGGTGGAAGGACTTGCTGCCAGTCTGCAGGCCGATCTGGGTCCCGCCAATCTTCTGCCACAGCTCCAGCAGGCTGCGGCGCTGGCGGAGGGCTGGGCTGTGGCTGTGCGGCTTGGCTGCTGGCGGCTTCTGCGAGGAGGGAGAGATGTTGAAAGGGGAGTCAGGGGACCACGAGGGGGAAAATCACACAGCGTTGCCCGGGTGGGAGCACGTGCCATATATGTACATACACGACTAAAAGCACCTCAGTGGTGCATTATGATGCGGTGCTGGCAGGTTATAACCAATTCATGCTGACCATTAACAGTAATAAACAGCCAAGCTATTATTATACCTGTGGTTTCATTTTTCCTTGCACTTATGACAAAATTGCTCTTTAATACCTGTGTCTAGGTAAAATGTTCACCAGACAGCTAATTAATAGGTTACACGAGTAACCAGTCACACTTAGTTCTGCTCTAATTACAGTCCCGTAAGACAAAAGGTCACATCTTCCCTCTACGTTTCACACTCACTTGGGCTTGTGTCTTGGCCAGGCTGGCTGGGAGGATGTTGGAGGCTGTTGTCAGAGGACGTGGTGTGTTCGGGCACTCAGTGTTGACAGCAGAGGAGCACGTCTGCTTTCTGTGGTGAACAGGAGGCCTGACAGCAGCTGCCTGATTAAACAAAGCACAGGTTTTCAGGCTTGTTCCCACACCTCTGGTGCTCTTACACAGCTGAAGCATTGCTTGTCTCTCACCTGCACGTGATTTCTCTCACAGATGATGTGGCTCCTAAATGAAGTGGTTGGCTTGTTCCTCTGCCTCGCCACCTTCTGCGAGCCCTCTTTTGGCTTTGCCAGTCTGGTCGCCTCTTGTTTAGAAACCAACGGGAAGATGGGTACCTGGGCATAGGGGCTGCCTGAACGGGGCAAAGGGAAGTAGGAACCAGAGTCACCGGCTGTGTGGCCAACCCCCAGCTGCCTCTTGGATGGTCTTCTCTTGCTGGGGAAGGACTCGAGAGGTCCTGAATTCCCCACTCTGACCCACGAGTCGCAGGAGCTGCCATCAGGCCTGCCCAGCATTAGCAGGCATAGAGCGGCAAAGACACCAACCCCTTGGCTACAGTGTTGAGGTGTATCTGCAGCAATCCACGGGGCAGAGGTGCCTGCGGGTGTTGGGGTAACCCAGAGCTCACTCGCTGCTGGACGCTTTGCAGTGGGGTGTTTAGGGCAGCCACCTTGCACAGACACCTCTGGGGGCTGATTCCTTTACCCGTATGAGCCCCCGGAGCAGAACCCACTACAGCTATTTGATTTTGCATCCTGCCCCGGGAAGGTTTTGAGCTGGATGGACTCCCGAGGTCTGCTCCAGCTCCATTTTCTGTGATCTTGGAAATGACCTTGGGAAAGGTGTGCTAACGCAGGGCTGACCCTAAGACGTGCTGAACTCAGTACCAGAAGCACCGATCCTCCCCCTTTGGAGAAGTTCACATGCCAGGAGGCAACAGAAGCAGCTGTGGCAAATGCCCCAGCCAGGCTGTCACCCTCACAGCTCTGGTGACACCCCTTTCGGACAGAGTGGGAGTGACAGTGTGCAAGCCTCACCTTTGAGGTGCTCCACGTGAGCCCTTGCCTCCCTTTTGTTCATGGCTGAGATGCGGGCAGCGCTTCTGAAGGATGGCATGGGGTAAACAGTCTCTTTCTGAGTTTTGTGGGGCTTCTTTTTGTGACACTTGGGGAACTCGCCATCCATCCAGACTTCTTGGCCAGTGCCGTCACTCAGCTTCTGCTGGTAGCAACTAGAAGACAAAAGAGGGCGTCGTTGTCCCATGAAACACAGCCCAAGACCCCGCTCAGCACTGCCTGCGCTGCACCCGCGTGTCTGGACAGACCCAGTCCGTGAGGATATTTAAACTGGAAAAGTGTGTGCTAGACTTTTAGATGTCTGGTGCTGGCGCTTTTAGATGTCCAACTAGGTATGAAATATTTCTGGAAATCTAGTCTTGGGATCCCCGTGTATAATTTGTTAGATAAGGCACAAATATCCCGGTAAAATGGGGACTTCTCTATCTCACAGAGCTCACCTGATAATCTGAAACAGAGTTCTCTGGGGCAGAGCTGCCAACTCCACCAGATTCAAGAAGGCTTTGAAGAAGACTATTCCTCTGGCACAGACAGAATCGAAGCTGCCTAAGTCATTTTTCCCACGGGCTGGAGAGGAGGAGAACGGTCAGAGCCATGACTGTGCCTTGTCTTCCCTTCCCAGAGCTCAAAGGGACCAGAGATCCCAGCAGCCCCCAGGAAGATCTGGACAAGTTATGCCATGGGGATCCATCCCCATTTTCTTCTGAGCACTGGTTAGGTATCTAGCAGGGAGGACAGTTCCCTGAAGCTTATCATTAGCCAAAGAAGGTGAGGTCTTCTACTATTTCTGTGCCCCATCCTGTGAGAGAAGAGTTTGGCCTCTGCTCTTGTAGCCAGGAAAATCTGGAGCGACTGCTGGATTCCTGCCCTGGTCCCTGAGACTGGCAAACACAATGATGGTTGGCCATGGGGGCAGAGCGAGCCCTGAGCTGGCCTGTCATGGCCCATTGAGTGATCGCTGTCTTGTCTGAGTAGAGCGGGCCTTCGTTTCTTTGGGTCTCACATGCTGATTTCTTGCTCAATTAGTCTGAGAATCAGGTAAATTCATATATCTCTGGAATGCCTTTGCCAGTGGCAAAGCAGCTGCCTCTAAACAGCTGCCGAGGGTGCAGGGGAGCTGGGGAATCTGGGCAGACAAAGAGTGAGCCTGTACTTAATGTGAGGGTGAGTGGTCGGTTTAGTTCTAGGTCTGTGCGCATGAGCTTCAGTTATCTCTCTGTCAAAAAGGGTATTGATGCTTCCTTCAATCACTGGGCCCCCAAATCCTTGGGACAGGGGATTGTCCCTTCCTTTGTGTACCCCTGGTTGTTGTCTCAGGAGGATCTGCAATGGTGCAGGACCAAGCTAAAGGTCAAACTGGCCATACCGGCAACATGCCTTCCAAGGGGGAAACCTGTAACAAGGTGACATTACCTTTCTGTTGTTTCCTTGTCATGCTCTTTGCTGCTTTACGCTCAGTTCTCTGCTGCAGGACGTGTGAGGGGTCCCTGCCACACACATAGGCATAAAGAGGGATGGACAGACTGACAACTCAGAGGCTGATGGAGCTGGAGTGAGCTGGAGCTGGAGGTGCCGGTCCTTCTGCCAGCCCTATGGACCAGTGCTGGAAGGACTGGCAGAGAAGAGCTCACCACCCAGCCCAACGCTCACAGTGGTGGAAGCGAAACGCTGTGCGGCAGCTCATGTTAACTGCTCAAGGCTGCACAGAACCCGTAATGGGATCTCAGCTGTCTTCCCCAGCTCAGGCCAGCTTTGACAGAGGGCAACTGTGGTTTCCCTGGTGTGTGCGGGGAAGCAGAAACATCAGCCAGGAGGAAACAGCCCTGGAAACCTCCCTTGGCCACACCGCTGTGCTGGATGCACCAAGCTCTGTCACCCACAACCCTTGTCGGGGCTGGTGCTCAGGAGCCTGGCTCAATCCACCACCCATGCCTCGGCATTTCTTCTCTAGATTGACAATGCCAACATGCCCAGCACCGTAGGGATGAACGTGAAGGTAGGACCCCAACATGGGATCACATAACGGGCCAGGGACAGCAGCAGTTCCACACACCTGGTTTTCACCTTTATGCTCACCTGGTTGTCTCCCTTGGGAGGGATTTTATCCCCCTCTTCTTTGGTAGAGGCTTTGCTGTCACACTGGTTTCGGAAGCACAGCCAGGAGAAGGAGCAATTCTTTCTGAATGTGGGAAGACAAATAAGTGCAGAGTCTCATGGACTTCCCTCCAGGCTGCAGCCATCTCCCGGAGGAGAGCTGGAAGGACCCTGTGGTGCTACCGCAGCATCAACTCACTGTCTCATCCTGTTCATGGGCAGCAGGCTATCCCATCCAGCAATGGAAATCCTGTGCCCTCCCAGTATTCCCTGTCCTCTGCTACAGCATCTTCCCTATGGCTAATTTGAATCTCCTCTTCTTGCCGCTTGAGCCTCTGATCGCCTATCCCACCTGCCATGGATGTGCAGGGTCGTTTATTCCCCTTCCTCTGCCCTTCCTTCCAGAGTAGCCAGTGCCTGGGACAGCAGGTGGCTCCGAGACAAACTGCCACCCATGGAGGTAACACTTCATGGACAAGCTGGTTTTCCTTTCTCTACCCCTTGAACATGATGTCTCACGGTAGCCAAAGGCTGACTCGTCACAGGGGGAAAATTAACATCACACCAACCTCTCCCTTACAGGTATTGTCCTCCACCTGCTAATCCAGAACCTGGTTCAGCTGACGGCCACACAACTGTGATCGCAGCATGCCAGCCTGTCACCCCTGCACCACTGTGACCCAGCATGAAGGTCCGTGGTGCGGGTGGCTGAAGACCCAGGCTCAGTACCTGCTGTCACCCCAGAAACTCTGTGAGACACTGGGCAAGGCGCCTTGGGCCATGCCCAGGCTTCCAAGTCCCAAAGGAGATACCCAAGGCTTGGCTAGACAAAACCTCGACCAACCTGATCTAGTGCTGGCAAGAGTTGTCTCCTCGTGGGAGGCTGGTTTGGAGGCCTCCAGAGGCTCCTTCCCACCAATATTCCCACCATTCACTTCTGCCTCTTTCAGCTCCTCTGGGTTTGAATGGATCTGTGGGGTGGCCAGGACGGAGCCCTCACTGCTGACATCAACTTTGTCCTCTGGGAAAATAAAAAAGCCCCTCTGAGTATTGTTTTCCTTCTAAACGTGGGTGTTTTAAGTACCATCCTAAACACGTCAGCAAGGTGCTACCACCTTCTATGCACAGCCAGGCCATGGAGGGAGATTGGTTATATAAAAATAAGAGCGGTGTTAGTAGCATCTTTTGCCTTTCTCTGGCTCTGTCCTCCAGAGGATTTAAAATCTTTTCAGCACGTTAGCGAAACTGTGCTCTCCTGCATGCAGGGAGGGGAAAAACCCTGCCACCGCTGCATCGAGGGGGAAGCAGAGCAAGTCAAGGTGGCTTGTGGACAAATCGGGTCTTGAAACAAGGAGGGAAAGAGAAACCAGAAGGTGTCAAGTAAATCTTTGTCAGTCTCAAGCAGCCCATCCTACGTGTGTGATTTCCCACCCTCGTGGCGCCAGCGTTACGACGCGGAGCAAGGGGCGTGCTGAGAGCAGCACTGTGCTTTGATTTTTCTGGCAGCTTCAGCTTCGGTGTGTTAATCTCGGGTGGCCCTGAGCAATATTAGGGCTTCTGGTGGGAAACGTGTTCAGTTGGAAAGTTGGCTTGGGGACGGCGCGTTTGAACCCTTGATGAGAAGTCGGAGTTTAACACGGTTCCTCTTGGCGTGCTGTACTTGGGAGCCTGGCTGCACAACCCCAGTGCTGCCACTGCCCCGTGTGATCGCCCGTGTTAAGGAAGGCGAGTGAATTCGGGAATTTGTGTTGCCTGTCTGGCCTTGGTGACACACGGCTGTAGTGAGCACCTGCAGTGAAGTTTTGGAAACCTACTGCAGCTGCTGGTGTGCCTCTGGCTCTCCCTGCACAGCTTCACCGCCAGCAGATTTGCAGTTCGTTGAGACAGGTGGCCCCGGAGTTTTCTTCCGAAGGACTTTTATCTAATCCCATTTGCTGTCAACAAGCAGCAACTTGGGTTATGGAGATCCTCACCACCTTCATGGATTCACTAATCTGTTGGTTTCCAGAGATTCCTAGGTTTCCTCCAAGAAAAAAGACCTCAGAGACCTTCCCTTACCTTCCATGTCTCCTACGGCTTCCAGCTTCTCCCTGCTGGTCAGGTGGACCTCGCTGGCCAGGGAGCCCTGGATGGAGTCATGGTCCTGAGTGTCGCTTTTGAAGCCTACGGTAGGTAGAGCCCTGGCAATATTGGAAAGGAGCAGGGCACCTCGCCAGCAGCAGGGACTGGCTCTCCAGGGAGATTTCAGGCCTTGGCGACGGCAGGGAGAGGGCAGCCAGGGACATACCAGCCACAGCAGCGAGACTGGGCACCTCCTGCAGCTCTGGGGTCAAGCAGGTCTCCACCGTGTCAGAGCCCAGATTATCCGCAGAGGCTGTGTCCTCTGTACACAAGAAAGTGTTGGAAACTTCCCCTGCGCCCTGGCAGTCAGCGCAGAGAGACTTGGCAAAAAAATGTTTTAAGTAATAATAACAGCGACTCCTTTGCCTTTCACCTACCCTTTCCATCTCAGGATCTAAAGGGCTGTAGCCGCAATAATGCAATGAAACTCCCTCCCCCCCAGGCAGGGTGGGATGCTGAGGCCAAGAAAGATTAAATTCCCTTTCCACGGCCATTCATCACCCGTCACCTCCCCTCCACACGCTGCACCACGTGCAACACGCTCCAGACACAGCCCCCTTCGCCTTTGATACGCTGAGGGATGGCGTTTATTTCTTGCTGAGACACAGAGAGTTCCCACCGTGCCCCCTGTGCCAAAGAAGGCGAAGCAAAAATTCAACGCGAGATTAAAGGGAAGAGGGAAACGGAGAGAATTTGACCTCGGCTGAGCGCACAGCACGTCCCACGCCAGCCATGGGCCAAACAGGAGCTGCAGGGAGCCAGCAGCGTCCCCGAGTCCCTGGCGCTGGGTTGCGGGCCGGAGGGGCCATGTAGGAGGAGAGGGCAAAGAGGGAAATGTCGGTCCCCACCTCCAGCGTGTCCTAGGGCTTCCTGCAGTGCCTCACTGGCTAAGGATACCTCCGTGGTGCCCACGTCAAAGTCTGAGTCCTGGATGTCGACTGTGTCCCCTGGGATATGGGGGAAGATGGAGTTTAGTCAATGGGGAAATATGTTTGAGGAAGGAGAGCCCGAAAGTACAGACAAGAGCTTGCAGGGAGGCTCTTGGCTGCAGCTTTACGTGTCTCACCCAGAGGGCAGTTTACAACACCGAGAACTCTCATATCCACAAAGGATTTGGTGATTTTAGAGAATCTCACCCCAAAACAGCTTCCCAAACCGGGGCCTTTTTGGCCAGCTGTAGGCTGGAGGTCCAAGCTTTCTCCAGAGCGCAGCACCCTCTCATCCCAGGCTAACCCCGACTCCTTCACTGCCCTGGAGATCCTATAATGCATAAATCCCGGAGCAACCCAGTCTAATCTCTCGGCTGACCCAGCTTTGAGCAAGGGGTTGGACTAGAGACCTCCTGAGGTCCCTTGAAACCTGAATTATTCTGTGATCTTGTGAAATGTCAGCATTTTGACTTTTTTTTTTTTTTTTTTTAAATTCCAGCTTTCTCCTCTTCCCCAAGTCTTAAGATTTTTGCCCAGCAGATGCCTCAGATCCTGAACAATCCCAAAGTGCTGATATACTCACCACCCACAGCCACGTCCTCCAGTACCTCCTGGTGATTCTCCTCTGGAAAGTGGATTTCCCCCAGGGGTAGGTCAGACTTCACCTCTCCGACATTGACCTGCTTCACTAGAATCAATGGGGAAACGGGTTTCATTTCAGAAAATTTCCTAGAGGCCTGGAAAACACAGTTCTGGGTTGTGAACGGGGCAGAACGCACCTTAAATCATCTCCCAGCTGCATCAGGAAGCGCTTTGCTCATTCTTGGATTTATTAATAGACATCAGTTTACAAAAGGAGTTGATGTGTTAATGGGCTCCGAGAAGAGGGAGCCGTTCGGTGCTTTCAGGAATAAAAGTAGCCCTAAAAAGAACCCCGTCCCGGGGTGTTGCTGCAGGAGCTGTGTCTGTGGCATGCGTTACGGGGTGTCCCCACTCTCTCGAAACCTCCATGGGGAAAATTTCCCTGGGGATCCATCCATGCCCGCAGTGGGAGATGATCGGAAAGCAGCACAGAAAGGTGGCAAGCATCTGACCGAGGGCGTACAGACATCACCATCTAGTGGTCCCGAACACCAACACCCTCAACGCGGCCCGAAATTTGCAGGTTCAGCGGGGCTGGAGTTATCACGGCTCACAAATGGCTTCTGCCAGGGAGCAGTGAGCCACTGCCACCTCCGTCTCCTGCCCCAGGAGGCACCTCCGGCTGCTCACACTCCTTTACACCAGCCAGCACAGCAACACAGCCCTGATTTTTTGGGGAAAAAAGCCACTGCAGACTCCCAGCAGCTGGTCCTCACGGTCACGGGCTTGATCCTGCAAGCAGCCATGCCCACTGGCATCAAGGGGCAGTGAGTTTAGCTAAACAGGGGTCTTGTCTCATCCCACAGCTCAATGGGAAATGGATGTCTGCCCAAATCGCACATGTGGCACCGCTCTGGTTTCTCCAGCGTGCCGGAGTCATGGAGGCAGGACAGGATTTCAGAGGAACACGATGGAGCAAACGTGGCTGAACTGGATGGGGAGGAGCAGGTTTACCTTCCAGCTCCAGCACAGCCTCATCCTGCTCTTCTCCCTCCTTGTTGTCCGTAGTCATGCCCAGGCTGGACACGCTCTTGCTGCCGAGGGAGCAGATGGACACATGTGAGATGACCCTGCCCAGCACCCGTCCCTCTGCCATGGGGGCACCCTTGGGGGAGACCCAGGGGTGGGACTGGCTCAACCCCAGACGGTCCCTGCGTTACCTGCTCTGGGGTGTGACAGCCGCCGCCGGGGGGCTGGGGGGTCCGTGCTGCGACACTTCAGAGCAGCTCTCCATGGCACTGCCGGCCCTTGAGGCACACCGCTGTGGCTGATCCTGGCCGTTGCTCACGTACTTATTTTTCTTCTTCTTCTTGCCCCGTGGCTGCCATTCCTTCCGTAACACCTTGAAGGAAGAGGGGGTCTGGGGCCGGGAGCACCCGCACCATCAAACACTGTCTGAGCACAGGCTGAGCCCAGGGAGGGGAATGGGAGGGACCTGGCAGCCCCCATCTGGGGGGCTCTGGGAGGGTCCAGTCCTCCATCTCTGGAGGGTCCCCAGCTCCTGTGCAGGAGCCTGTCCCAGGCTGTGCCACACCAGGGCGCTCAGCAGCAGCCAAATCCATCTCCAGGCCAAATCCTGTGCGTCCCAGGAGGATGTAAGGATGTGTAGCCCCTGGCTTGACCCAGCTGCGTCCCTGGGGATGAGGAGTTGTGTGTGGGGGTGATGGACACATAGTTTTGGGGTGCGGGCACACTTCCAAAAGAAGTCATGTGAATACGTGCAGAGCCCAGCGCTGCCCACCCTCACCTGCGTTGCTTTATCTGCCTTCGGCACGTCCTTCCTGCGCACCACGTGCCTGGGTGGATACGTCTCGGCCGTCAGTACCATGCAGCACGAGCCAGCCCTCCTGCAATGTTGGCACCATCCTCTATCACCCTCCCCTTCCCATCCTGCAGCTTTTCTGCTGTGAGGACGAGCGGGGAACACGAGAAGACCAAAACATGGGCAAATGTGGGCTCCCACCATAGAGTCATAGGATGTGTTGGGTTGGAAGGGACCTCTAAAGGCCATCTAGTCCCACCCCCCTGCAGTGAGCAGGGACATCTGTAACTAGATCAGGTCGCTCAGAGCCTCATCCAGCCTGGCCTTGGATGTCTTCAGGGATGGGGCCTCCACCCCCTCTCTGGGCAACCTGGGCCAGTGTCTCACCACCCTCAGGGTAAAGAACTTCTTCCTAATGTCTCATCTAAACCTACCCCGCTCTAGTTTAAAACCATCCAAGGAGGCAACCCCTTGCTTACTTGCGGGTCCTGCTGCATGGGAACTTCTTGATGGACTTGGTGCTCCTGCTGGATGTGGAGGTGCTGCTGGACGTGGAGGTCCTGCTGGACACGGAGGTCCTGCTGGGGGCTGATGGGGGTCGGGAGCAGGCAGATACGTCCTGATTGTCTGCGGAGCCACATCGTGGTGGCTGCAACTGGGCCTCGGTGACTGCGGGGCCACAGGGTTTCGGTGGCTCACAGAGCTCCATGCCCTCCTCGTCCCAGCCCTGCTGTGAGCAGGGGCACCCGTGGGGACCCACTGACACCTGGGGGTCTCACACCCAGTGGGGCTGTGGCCAAGGGCACGGCTGGGAAGGATGCGACCCGGGACTCTGTGTCCGTGGTGAGGCAGGAGGTGGCTTCAGTGCCAGGGGCTGCCTAGCAAGAGGGTGCTGCAGAGCAGGCCCCCCCCCGGCAGCACCCCGCGTCCCCCTGCCCCGCTCCAGGGACGCTGCAGGCGATTCACCCTCCAGGCGAGTGCCCCGGTGGCCTCGGGTGCACCCAGGCGGTGCGGGGCAGCCCCCAGGCTTGCTGCCTGGTGCCACCTCTCTGTCCCTGTTCTGCCTGATGTCACAGAGCACCTGGCGGCACCAGTGGCATTCCTTGGGCTCAGCTCCCTGTCACCAGCAAGCACTGAGCTGGGACAGGGTCCAACGGGGTCTCTGAGGCACAGGGTGGCACAGGGATGGGGACAACATCCAGGACAACAACCGCGCCTCTGCCCCTCCGGTTGCTGCTTGTCGGAGCCTGTGCTGTGCCCGTGGACCAGAGCAGGATCGGGCCCTGCGCAGGCTGGATGCATCCTGCAGGAAGGACCCTCGTGGGGTCAGCGGGAGAGCGGGGCAGGTCCCAGGCTGCGTGACCCAGGAGGGGGTGGCTGCCCTGAACCCTGGGCTGCCACCGTGTCCCTGTGGCACCACGAGCTCTGCAGCATCACGGAGCAGGTGCCCAAGCCAAGTGCTGCTTCAGGGCAAGCGCAGCGGGCTCAGACAGACCCCCTGCACCCCAAACTCCCTCTCCAGCTCCCTCTGTGCCAGAGCAGCCCCAGCCAGCCTGGGGGACTCATCCTGCTCCTTCGTGTGGCATCCAGGCTCTGCCTTGGGCTCTTCTTCACCTTCCCCTCGGCCAACCCCACAGCTGAAATGCTGCTCCTGGGGCCAAACCCAGCTGAGCCCAAGCCAACCCCACGCCGGAGCTCTCATGGGTGTTGTTGACACCCACCCTGAGCCCCCACCAGGTGCAGCTGGGAACACTGAGTGCTGGCCCAGGTGCCTGGACCCACTGCATGGGCTGGGGGCACCCCATGGCCCAGGGGGTGCATGGGGGTGTTGGAGAGACCGGCAAAGAGTTTTTTCTGTCACCTTGTGTGGTCCCAAAATGCTGCTTGGAAGGGTGGCCACTGGGTGTCCCTGCAGCCCTGTGTGATGTGGTGCTGAGCATGGGCTGGGTGCTCTGAGCTGGGGGCACCGGCAGGACCCTGCTCCCACCTTCACCCCCAGCCCCCCTGGGATGGTCTTGCAGCCATCCCAGCCCTGCTCCCCTCCTCCGAGGGCTTCTCCAGCAGACCGGGGGGCTCACAGGGACCTGTGGAGCAGGATGGGGCGCTGCTGGGGGTCACCCCACTTGCAACGAAGCAAGGTGGCTGCCAGGAGTATCACGATCTGCAGTGGGCTCTGTGTCCCCAGGTGTGTTACCCACCCCCAGGAGGGCACCAGTAACAAAGCAGAGACCTCCATGGGGGCCCACAGCCCTGCTTCCTCTGGCTCCCCCATCCAGACCAGCTCCCCGAGTCACGCTGGGGTGCCAGGGGCTGCCCACAGAGGGGGGAAGCCTGGGCACAGAGGGCTGCTGCGGACACCGACACTGTTAGTAGTTCAAGGTTTCTTTATTTTCATTTTCGTGGTGTGAATCGCTGCCGCCCATCCACCTCCCCGCTCCGGGGCTCAGCCCCAGCTCCCACCCCAGCATCAGCTGCCTGCAGCCAGCCCCTGCCACCATCCCCGGGCTGCTGGGGACAGGCCAGCTAGGGAACAGGACATATGGCCACCACCAGCCCAGCCAACACACTGCTGGGGCCGTCAGGGCCAGTCCCATGCCAGGCACAAGGTCTCTGTTGCTTTTTGGTGCTATCGAAGGGAATGGAGCCACCGTGCTCTGGCCAGGGCATGGACCATGCAGCAGCACCGTTACAGCCAAACTCTGCTACTGGGACATTTTTTTTTTTTGTTTTCCCACAAGGGTCACCCAAACCACAGGCAGCAGGATGTGGCCTGAACCCTGCCCGCTCTTCTAGAACCCTGAGCTACACAGAAAACACAGCGTGGTGCAGTAACGCGGCCCCAAAAAGCACAGAAAAGGGAGAGAGGGGGCCACCCTCCCCCAGCTGCTTGCCCACCCATCCACGTGCTTTGTGGCGTAGTGATGGTGGAGGGGGACATGGGGAACCCAGCACCATCATGGGGCTGAGCCAGGCTGCAGCTGGGCCCAGCACAGCCCATGCTACATAGAGTTGGCCAGGGGTGCAAACCGCATGTGGAGGGAAGGAGGAAGGGCAGTGCCAGGCCGGGGCATTTGCTTTTCACTGTCCCGGGTCCCAGCAGCGCCAGAAACACGTGGCTGCGAGAAGCAGGGGGCTGCCAGGTTGTTTGAGCGGTATCCTCAACCCACAAAGCCGTGCGATGGCTCCTGCGGGCTGGCAGCGAGCGTAGCTGCCCCGTTCCCCATGGAGACGGCTCCCGTACCCAGTGGGGCCGCGTCTGTCCAGTGCACGAGAGGACGCTGGGAGCGGGCAGAGCTTCACCAGCACGGGCCATGGAGGAAAGCACAGCTCAGGCTTCGGTTGGAGCAGCCGCTCCTGAAATCCCCGTGGCCCGATGAGCACCTAACAAGTTCACAGACTCGCCAGGCGGAGAAAGTCCCATTTCTCCGCGTTCAGTGTATGGAGGGGCCGCCGGCTCCCGCGAGGCGACCCGCCGAGGTAAGGACGAGAGGTTTGCTGTGGAAAGCACGTCCCTGCAGTTACAGCGGGGTGAGGGACAACAGGGCCTTGGAGGGATTGTTAAATTACACTCAGACACACTCACACACACACAAGACACACACACAAGCTCTTCTGTAAACCGGACTCCAGAAGATCCCACATATCCTTGGCTGATCCCACAGCCAGCGCTGGATGCTGCATCCTTACATATTCCCGCGGTACGTGATGTTGGTGAAGGTAGACGTAGCTTCTTTGTATAAAGGGTTGTGGCCCTGGAAGGAGGAGGAGGAGGAAAAAGAGCGTCGTCACTTTGTGCTTGGCACCAGCATTCGCTCTACTTTACAGCTGGGGAAACTGAGGCACCATTTCAGCATTGAGTGGTGGATCCATGTCTCCGCTCAAGCTTTCGGCCGCCCAGTTTAATGGCTCCCCATGAGGTTTCATGGGGGAGAGTAGGGAAAAGCTGCTGTGGAAGAGAGGAAAGGCAGCAGGAGCTCAGGAGCAGAGCGGCCTCCTGAAAGAGCCACCTCACCCCATCCCACCCCATCCCTTCCCTCAGGGAGGTGGAGGAGAGGTGGGGGACAGGCGCTGGTGCCATCCCTGCCCCCTCCCTCGTGCTCCAGGTGCCTCAGCACTTCCAGCATCCCGTGGCAGGAGGGACCTTCCGCCTCGCTCACGGGATGGAAACACTGGTGTGGGCAGTGAGTAAGAGGGTCACGCTGGTGACAAGTGCTTGGGATACGCTGGAGGCGGGAAAAGCATCTGGGATATCTGCTATCGCCTGTGCGCATCCCCTGGGACCACCGCGGGATCTGGGAAGGGGTGTCCAGGCTGGCAGTGTCACCCCGAGTCCTGCCTGTGACACTGTGCCGTGCTTCAGAGAGGGATGGGGCAAGGTGGTCCCTAAGGGCCGTGTCCCGGGACCACAGACAGCAACTGGAGTCTCACGCTGGGAACACTGGGATCTGGATCCGCTCAACCCAGGGGCCGTGGGCTTCAGGGGCTCCCGCCCGGCACACCCGACCTGCTGGCCCTCACCGTGTCCCACTTGGCCCTGGCCTTCTCCTCCTCGAAGCGGGCGAACTCTCGACGGTCATGGATGGTGATGAGGAGCTTCCAGATGAGCAGGGCGGCGAGGCCGATGAGCAGGATGGCACCCGTCACTGACAGCAGGACTACCAGGATGTCCGGCCCCTTTGGGCAGTCTGGCAGAGGGAGGAGGGCAGGGTTGTGGGGGGGCTCAGCACCCCCAGAGCAATTAAAACCAGCTCTGGGGCTGCCTGGCCATGGGTACATGGAGCTCCTCCGGTCTCAGGAGGGCTTCATCCTCCCCTGTCAGGGAGCAGGAGCCTCCACCCTTGAGCACAGCAGGCTCTAAAAAGGAGGATCCTATCCATGAGGTGCACGTGCTGAGACCCTCAAGCTCCTGTCTATAGGGTGGGGGTCTGCACCCAAGTCTGGAGCAGCCCAGGTCAGGGGCATCACAGGTCCCACCCGCGCTGGGGGATGACACTGGAGACCAAGTCTTTGGGCTGGTGGAAGTTCATCCCCACACCGCCCCCGCTCTCCGGCTGTGCGTCACCGCTGCGCCCACAAACCGGGGCGGCGAGATCTGGTACGAACCCTAGCAGCCACCCCGCTCTCCCCGCACACTGCCCGGGGCTCTGCAGCCCCCCCGGCCCTCGCCTACCTCTTCTCCCTGGGCATGGGGGCCGGGGAGGGTGGGCTGCTGCCCTGCTGATGGCTGGCAGCTGCCTTCACAGAATCATTTATGTTGGAAAAGACCCTTGGGATCATCGAGTCCAACCATCAACCCCACTCTACAAAGTTCTCCCTTACACCGTATCCCCCCACACCACATCTAAACGAGTCTGAAACACAGTCAGGGATGGTGACCCCACCACCTCCCTGGGCAGCCTATTCCAGGGTCTGACCACTCTTTCTGGGAAGAATTTTTTCCTAATGTCCAGCCTAAACCTCCCCTGCTGCAGCTTGAACCCATTCCCTCTTGTTCTATCGCTAATTACCTGTGAGAAGAGACCAGCACCAACCTCTCTACAATGTCCTTTCAAGTAGTTGTAGAGAGTGATGAGGTCTCCCCTCAGCCTCCTCTTCCTCACACTAAACACTCCCAGCTCCTTCAATGGCTCCTCATCAGATTTATTCTCCAGGCCCTTCCCCAGCTCCGTTGCCCTCCTCTGCCCTCGCTCCAGCACCTCGAGATCTCTCTTGTATTGGGGTGCCCAAAACTGGACACAATACTCAAGGTGTGGCCTCACCAGTGCTGAGCACAGGGGGACAATCACCTCCCTCCTCCTGCTGGTCACACTGTTCCTAGCACAAGCCAGGATGCCATTGGCTTTCTTGGCCACCTGGGCACGCTGCTGGCTCATGTTCAGCCGCTTGTCAAGGAGAACCCCCAGGTCCTTTTCTGCCCGGCAGCTCTCCGGCCACACTTCCCCAGGCCTGTAGCGATGCGTGGGGTTGTTGTGGCCCAAGGGGAGGACCCGGCACAGCTTTTGAAAGATCTGTGGCCACACAGTCCCCAGCTCAGCTGGAAAACAGAGCCCGAGGTCACTGGAGACCCCGGAGCTGCTCTGCATGGCGGGGGGCTGCCGTACCTCAGCCCAGCATTGCTCCCACCAGGCTGATGGGAGGCAGCAGCTCTTAATGGCATCTTGAGAAAAATCACACCCGTGGAGTCAGAAACAGGATCAGGGCGGTGGGAAGGTTGAGCCCCCATCCTTGGCCTCAGTGAGGGGGTGAAATAACCGAGCAACGAAGTGTGGAAATGTGAGACAGAGGCAGGAAATCTCAGCCCCGGTGGCACCGAGCAGGGAACAAAGCAGCTCTTTAACCCCTCTCAGCACCCGACCACGGTGTCCCGTGAGCCTGGCTGGGGTGGGAGGTACAAAGGGGACTCAAAAAATCCCCCCATTTAGCACAGAAACCCAGCGCGGTATGCTCTGCACCCCCTCCAGTGCGACCACAGCGGACGGATCTTACCAGGCTCCTCGATAACGTAAAGGATGGACTTGCCACTGGAGTCCTCAACGTACTGGAACCGCACCACGCAGTCGTCCTCGTCCTTGTAGGTGCAGTTCACGGCGTCCTTGCCCCTGTCGCCTGCCAGAGCGAAGGCTCAGAGCCCCCCGTGCCGGGGGATGCACACGCGGAGGGAAAGCGGACGGCGTACGCACCCCGCCGGATTGCCACGCTTTATGGCAGGGGGTTGGGTCTCCTCTTACCCAGTTCCTGCACCGTCTCGATTTCATCGCGGCACATGCGGCTGCAGGACTGCTGCTCCACCAGCGCTCCCCGCTCGAACTTCTTGCACTCCACGCACTCCCTGAGGAAGAGGAGGGAGGTACCGTGAGCTCCTCCATGCTCTCCCCAGGGAAACCAAACCATCACACTTTTTGCTCTCAGGCTGCGGAAGTTGCTGCAATCCCAACCCAACCGGGCTGCAGCCGGTGAGGGCTCCTGCTGGCACCACCATGGGCTCCCCGACGGGGTACGGCCCGTCCCACCTCTTTGCCCTCTCTCACTTTTTGATGGTGCAGGCGTCCGGGCACGTGGGACACTTCTCGCAGGTGTCGCCGTAGGAGCCGGGCTGGGTGCAGTCGCACTTGCCGCAGACGCAGGAGCCGTGGCCGCTGCACACCAGCCCGTTGCTGGACATGCAGGTATCGGTGCGGGTGGTGCAGTTGCAGTAGTCGCCGGTCCAGTCCGAGTCACACAAACAGTCCCCGCAGCTGCACTTCCCATGGCCTGGGGACAACCCAGAGGGCATCAGGACCCTCAAGTGTCCGGACAACCCAGAGGGCATCAGGACCCTCAAGTGTCCCCATAGATCCTGTTAGCAATCACCCATATGGGATATCCATGTACCCAGCGCGGCAGCTCCACCTCCGTGGGCACGGCAAGGCAGACCAGCCACGCAGGACAACCATCCCTGGGGTGGGACAGACAGCAGCTCACATCAAACCTTGACCTTTGCCAAGTCCCCAACACCCTTATTCCACCCAAACCGGAAAAAAATGCCAAGTTTCAGGCTGAGCTGCCCCAGCTCTGGCAGGTTGGCAGCAGCTGGAGATACTCAATCAGATCTGCCTCTGAGCTAAGTCAAGCTTTGCCTTGTAATTTCAGATTGATTCAGGACATCTGGTCAAACCCCCCAAATCCCACTCGTTTCCCAGTCCCAGACCAGGCAGGGGAAGCCGACTGCTGGGAAAAGCCGGACAAGCTCTGCACGCTCGCCGAGACTGGTTTAATCAGACAGACAGACGTGCTCAAATCCTGCCAAAGCCCGGGGCTGTTTGGATTGCGGTTTGATTTCAGCTCAAAGACAAGCCACGGTGAGCGCTGGAAATGCCGCGGAGCCGGCACATGCCGACCCGTCCCAAGCCCCGAGCGCAGCGGGGCACGTTGGGAACGCTGCTCCCGGCGGGGGATTGGCCGGGCACCGTCCCCGCCATGGCCTCGGGGGCACCGGCATGAGAAATAAATGTGTAAGCCCGTTAATGAGGAACTGGGGCTGAGTCACAGGAAAATAGCGCCGCACTGGGTGACAAGGCATGGAAACAGACTGGGAGGCTGGGAAGAAGTGGCTCAAGGCATGGGATGGATGCCAACAGGGTCAGACAGATCAGGTTAATTAACAGCTTGCCCAGGATGGGGGCAGCGCTTCCTTATCACCCTTCAAACCTGGCAGCCCTTGTGCAAACAGGCAGCAGGAGCAGGGACAGGCGTCCGGCTCCCCAAGGGCACTGACTGTTCCGGGTGTGGGGGGAAAAACCCCAGTTTCCACCTCTGTTATCAGCAGGCTGTTAAGATAAGGGATCAATCCCAGCAGCACAGAGTCAGCCGTGAGCCATGAAGTTGGGCTGGGGGGGCAGGTGGGGGTCCCAAAAACGATTTGGGGACAGTGGGGAGCAGGAACCAAGTGTTATCTGGCCAGCAGGTTTCATCTCGCCCACGGTGGGCTCCAGCGGAATGGGACCAGCTTTGGCCACTGAAGTTTTCCTGGGGAGTTTTGGCCTTGCAGCACAAAAGCGGGGGCTTTTTTGGCACTGTGTTAGCAGCCACCTTGCCTGGGCTCCAGTGCTTACCGGAGATGTGGGTGGGATAAACCCTGGATGGGGGTTTCCAATAGGGAAGAGGCCCTGGTACATCAGGACACGTGAAACCACTCTTGGGGTGGGTGTTTTGCAGAGAGGGGCTCCTTCCCCAGTTCCTGGCATGGGGGGAGTACCCAAGGACCTGCCCTCTCTCCCCACTACTGCAGCCAGGCAGTCTGGTAGCACATGGAAGAGATAAATATTCAGGAGGGACGATGCCGTAATACCAGTGAGGTGGGAGGATTTGCTTCCCCAACTGCTTTTGCCAATTGGGAACCTTCAAGAACTGGGGGGGAGGATAAAAGTTGCCTCTCCCCACCCCTCTCCCTCCACCCTGGGGTTTCCTCCTGCAGAGCAATACCTCTGGTGTGTCGGGGGCTGCGATTCGAACAGGGGCTGGCTGGTCCCTGCTCCCCGGGGTGCCCACTGGCCACCCCCATGGGGCTCCTGTGTCTAAGCAGGGACTGAGGTCTGCTTTTAACTCTCAGAGCCCATCACCCTGCCACGGCTCTTGGGCACAGAAGGTGATACAAGCTGCCAAAGAGGGAATAATTCCCCCTGGCATCGCTTCAGACCTAGGGCTGGTCCAGGGAGAGCCATGGCTGAGCAAGCCGCTGGGGACAATGCATGGGACAAGCCCCAGAATAGATGGTGTCTCCTTGTCCGTGAGGTTGGTCAGCGTAAAAACGCCCTGAGCTGCCTCCCCTCCAAGCCCAGCACTCACCCGAGCACATCTGGCCCTTGAAGCGGACGCAGGAGAAGTCGTCGCACTCGCAGTACTTGCCCGTCACCTTCCCGAAGTCACTGCTGTGGCACATGCACTGCCCGCAAATGCACTCGCCGCGCTGGCTGCAGAGGGGCTGGTCCCGCCGGGGGCTGCAGTTGTCCTGCTGCGAGGGGTTGTACTCCTCCTCCGAGCACTCGCAGTGCGAGCCCAGGCGCCCGGGGTTGCAGCGGCACACGCCGCACTCCAGTGTGCCGTTGCCTCGGCTGCAGGACGAGCTGTTGGCCTCGGCTTGGGTCTCGCAGGAGCAGTCGCAGTTGAAGTCCACCACCACCGTCAGGCTGTCCTTGAAGCCCACGGGTTTGATGGTGAAGGATTTCTGCTGCTCCCGCGGGCACCCCCGTACCTTGGCCTCGATGCTGAAGCTCACCTGGAGGGCAGAGGGGTGCGTCGGGGTGTCAATACCACCAGCACGATATGGGGGTACCCACTCCAGTCCATGCCCAAGCTTAAGGAGCCCAGAAATGGGACCCACCAGGTCTCTTTGGGCTTTTCAAAGCTGTCCAGCCTGGTTTGGGTCAGGCCACCTGCCTGCTACAGTAACCAGGCTAAATCCCACGCACTGTGGCCAGCAGCCCAGGCTGAGCTAGAGGACCACAGAGTCTGCATCCAACAGACTCAAAAATGCATTTTCCCCCTTGCACCCACCCAGCTGGACCCCTCCCTCCACCGCAAAGATGGTGACACAGAGCCTGCGTCACCCACAAGGTGGTGGGCGCAAGCAGACGGGGCTGGTGGAGAGTATCATCCGAGCTGGCAGCGCTGCTACATAGCGGAGGAGAAAAACCAACCCCATGAACAGGATCCTCACCGTGTCCCCGATCTTGAGCCCCATGCAAGACTTGAGCCCGGGGATGACCTCGTCGTTGAGGCAGGTGGCATTGAAGGCCAGGGACAGCTCTTCGGGGAGGTCACGCACCTCCAGCTCCACCTTGGAGCGGATTTTCTAGGGGAGGAGAGAGGAGCGATGAAGATGACAGCACAGGCTGGGCAGGGCTCAGGCCCGGGGAGGAGCCCCCCTGAGCACCACAGCGATGCTCCCACGCACACGGGAAAGTGGCCAAGTGCCCCGGGTCTTTCTCAGGGCTCGACTACATCACTCCCCACAGGGAAACGCCTTCGAGGATGGGAAGGAGCAGGCAGCAAACACAGTGATCTCCCTTCCCCGGTGTCCCCACGGACGTGGGTGGAGGCAGATGCTCGCAGCTGGTCCAGGGAGGATGCTCGGGGCTGGGGGAGCTGCCAAATCCGTGTGGGCTGCTTGCAGTGTGAAGCAGTGGCTCTTTTTGGGAGGTAGAGAGCTGTGGGGCCATCACACTGCACACTCACCCCATAGGAGTCCACTATGAGCTGCAGGACGTTGCTGGAGTCTCTGGACAAGGTGCCCACGGTTGTGCCTGGGATCAGTTCACTGTAATTCTGCAGAAATATCATAAACATGGTCTGCTCGTGACGGGTGAATGTGCCACGGCTGGGCCAAACCCTGTCTGGGCACATGGGAGCTTCCCAAGGAGCTCTGATAGGTCAGGAGACCACCAAGCTATGTCCAGCCACCCATGGCCAGCTGCAAAGGGTGCTCCTCAGGACCCACCAGCCCAAGAAGGTGGCTTTGCACAGCAGCTGTTACCTGGTAGAGACCAACAACCGTATCCGTCACAGCAAAGATCAAGTTGATGTTCTTCTGTGAGAGTTTCTCAGTCATCAGGCCCAGAGAGGGATAGTCCTGGGGAAGAGGAGAGATTATACCCTAGGAATATGTACCCGCAACCACCCTGGTACTCATCATGCTCTGCAACCAGGCCCAGACCACCTTTCCCATCCCATGGAGACCCTCAACAGGAGCTCTGGGCTCCCCAGCCCCATGTGTGGGTCAGGATTTACCAGCGTGGTGGAGGCAGAGTAGAAATTATCCTCGTCAATGTGGCACTGGGCATCATTGGGCTGCACGATGCCGGCCAGCCTGCCATCCAGCGCGATGTGGGTCTTGGCATCCGTGGTGAAGACGAGTAGGTGGGAAGCATCGTTCCTCCAGCCGATTTTCTCCTGCAGCGAAAGGCAGCTCCCAGTCCTGCGGCAGCACATGCCGAGGGCAGCCCTATGTGCCAGCGCCCCACTGCTGCCACCCCGGGTCAGGGCTTGGCCATAGGGACCGACCTGCCACTGCAGAGGGAACCGAGGGCGATGGCTCTCCCAGGGAAATGCTATGGGGGTGTGGGGGCTGTGGAGCCTGGCAGGTGGGCATGGGCTGCTTGTACCGGTGAAAGGCAGGTTTTAATTCGCTAGAGTGTTAATCAAGGGGGCTAATGACTAAGGCGTGCAACCCCTCCCATTTCCAGCAAAATCAAGGTGCAGGCACAGGAGAAGATGTCCCATCTGGCCTGATGTGGGATCATCATCAGTTCCCAAGCACCTGCTCTGCTCCTCTCTTGTCCCAGGACCACATAAGGGTCCTCCTCTTCCCTTGCCTTAGCTATTGGTCTATAAACGTCCTAGTTCAATGTTCACCCACAGATCTGAGCCCCACAGCATCTCCACAGGGCTTACAGTCCTGTCCTGGTGGGGTTGGGAGGTCTCTGTCAACCCACCCGTCCCAGCCTGATGATCCTCTCCCAGCCCCAGCCAGGCCTTCTTGCCCCTTACGTCGCACACGGTGGCCTGGATGATGGCATCGAAGCCGCCCTCGGGTGCATCGCGGTTCCGTGAGACGCTCTGCTTCCGCACCTCCTCGTTGAAGCGGGTCACCTCGTCCGTGAGCGACAGGACATGTTTGTAGCCAAACATGGGCAGGCAGGTTTCCCCGATCCTGCAGGAGGAGAGAAGTCAGGGCATGAGGTTCACAGGGCTCGTCCTGCTCCCATCCCCACCCTGCAGCCAATCCCCCATCTCATGGTCCTGTTGAGGATGCGTTGGAGGGACCCAACCATCCCAAGAGGACCTTTTAAAAAAAATCAATTACATGTTCTAGAGATGCTGGGCTCAGGTCAGCTCCCAGCCTCAGTCCTGCTGGGATTTTTAGAAATCACTGTCTTTGAGCCTCAACATCTCTCCTGAAAAAGTGGCGTAAAATTGTTTGTTCCCTTAAGAGTTTTTCCAGTCACAGTGATACTTTTAGTTTAGACCTGCTCCTCCTCCCTGTGCCAGCAGAACATGCAGTGCAGCATGGTTTAAACTCTGCCCAAAATCAGGTACTCAAATCCCTACTGAAATCCATTGGTATGGATTTCCAGCCACGTTCCTGTGATGTCCCATTGACTTCTGGCTCTTACAGGACTCCCTCAGCCTGGGACTTACTCATAGCAAGGGTTCGTGATGGCTTGCGGAGGAGAGATATACATGTAGGGCGAAATGGGCTTGTCCACAAAGGCCCCAAAGCCAATGCGTAGGTTGCTGGTGAGCTTGCGCATCTCACTGGCCAGCTTTGTGCCCAGGTTCTGGATGTTCCTCAGATCGTCCTTCATGGAGTTGGACAGGTCCATCAGGTAGTAGATGTCCACAGGGTAGTCTTCCACTTGACGCACTTGGACGCGAAAGATCTGCGAGTCATCTGTAATGTTACAGGGCAGTGGAGTGAGAGATCTTCTCCTTGGAGGAGCAAAGGGGGCTCACCACAGGACTAGCGAGAAAGTCAACCTATGGGGTCAGCAGGAGCCCAAGGAGGTGGTTTAGAGCTGCTGGGAGGAGAACATCACAGTTAAACAGACACAAAGGGGCAAAGCCCTTAGGGCAGGGTGCTTGCACAGGACATGCGCTGTGCGCCCCTTGGAGGTGGCAAACGTGGTTTATGGCTCCTGTTCTCCAAACCTCTCATTACCAGGACGTGAGCAGATCCTCCTGCTCAGACCTGACCCCCAAGGTGTCCTGCATGAACAGTGTGACCAACACATGCTGGATGGAGCGAGTGAAACACCCAGTGCGTGGGCAGCAGGGATTACAGGGATTACCAGGGGGCTGCATGGCTGCTTCGGACTTCTCTGAGCTCCCAAGGACTTTCAGCATCTGCTGGGGCCTCCCCCATCCCTGTTCCTTCCCTCTCCTCTCAGCTCCTCCCAGCTTCTTCTGGGAAATTTTTTGTGAAATGTTTTCCATTGAAACAAAAACCTCCTCAGACAGAGCCTTCTGGGGAATAGGCCAGTTTCGATGACTTTTGCACTTCAAAAAAAAAAAAAAAAAGGCGGAAAACACTTTGGGTTGACCTTTTCTTTCTGCGTTTTAAAAGTGACAAAGGTTCTTTCTTGCTGTTCTCTGAAACGGCTTCTTTGAAACATAAGCTGGGGCACAGCTCCAGCCTTCTCAGAACACCTCAAATGCTGAAAAAAAAAGCTTTAAGTAACCTTAAATTGTTATTGTTTTCATATTTCCTTCTAAATCTGCATGTCACATTCTAACTTTCAGGATAGAGAAAGTTTCAAAATCTATGAGAGCCCAAAGTCCTCCATCCCCCCTCCAGCTGCACTGATGGAGCACCATCACATAGTCGGGGTCCCAATTTTGCGCTCAGAAAGCATCTGTTTCTCCTTCTTGAGCTGAAACCATGAGGACTCTGAGCTTGTGGGACATGGGCTGTGACCTGTCCCACTTACACCCTTCAGCATTTGGTCTTGATTCATGAGTCAAGGCAGATAACTCATGTCAAGCCTCCTTGGTTGGGCAGAGAGGATACCAAGCTGGGGTTGTCTTCTACTGCTTCCAAGGAACAGGGACTTACAGCACTGCGTACTGCCTCTGTTCCTCTCCAGAGCAGCACACCTACATGCCTCCTGCCAAATATCTTTAGACCTAAATAGAGCAAAGGGCCACTTAGCAGCTGCATGTCCCCATTGCGTGGGGACACTTCAGACAGCTCTCATTCAGTTGGGTCAGGACTCCTCTTGGCCAGGCCCAGGGATGTGCACAGCACGCCTTGTGCTATCAGCCACCAATATCTGGCCCCAGGGCTTTAATGAGCACAAATAACCAAAATTATTCCTGCTGGGACTGGAAGAGTCATCCACGAGTGGATGGTCGGGGCGGTGGGGGACTACGTGTGGGGCAGAGCATGGTGATGGCACCACTCACTCCACATTCCCCAAACCCATTTTGTAACCTTGGGTGAGCGATGCCTGTTAGTTTTGCCTCCTGCCTGGCATCACTTGAAATTCCTTGATGCTGGCAAACGACCATAGCAGTTAATTGGCTCCAGCCTGCCTGGCTGAAACAAGCCCGGGAAATTACAGGGACCTGTTGGCAGCCCAACCCCACCAGCTGCTCTACGGCTCGTTAGACACGAGCGGACTTCCACCAAAGCGTTCAGAGTACAGCAGCAGCGGCTAAAGTCTAAATGGCTTTATAAAACGAGCCCATGCGTTGCTGAAGTCGCATCCCCATCCCACGCCCTGGGATAACGCGGGATTGAGCCAAGACACTGAAGAGCAGAAATCAGCTTGCAGACAGCCTGGCTGCCCATCAGGGATGTTCTGGGCGGGTTCAGTGCAGCCCCCAGCCTGACCTTGCCCCCGATGGACGTGGGACAGCCTTGGCCAGCGCAGCAGAATGATGGCTCACTCATGGCTTGAGCCCTTTGGGTTATTCCCACGGCATCTCCCCTTCCTGCAGCACTTCGGGGGCTCTTACCTGGCCGCAGGTTCAGCTGTATTTTCTGGGGGCTCATCTGGGTGGTGGTGGAGCCCCCTGAGCCCTTGTCGCTGAGGGGTCGGTTCTCCAGGATGGTTACGCTGCTGGTGGGGAACTCGATGTAGTCGTGGCCACAGCCATTTTGCAGGAGGTTGGCGAGCAGGTCACAGCGAGGGGATGATTGCGCAAAAACCTGCAGGAGGAGGAGGCAGTCAGGAGCCAGCTCCCCCCAGGAACTCCCAGAGTTACGCCAGGAGGAGGGAAGACCCCCTTTTCCCCAGAAAGCCCCTGCTTTCACAGAATCATCATGGTTGGAAGGGACCTTTGAGATCATCGAGTCCAACCATACACACACACACACGAAAACCAACCAAAGAAAAAAACCAAAACCCCATGAAACAAACCACCCCCTAGAATCTCTGCCCCTAGAGCATGCCCCGAAGTGCCAAATCCAGACGCCTCTTAAATACCTCTAGGGATGGTGACTCCACCACCTCCCTGGGCAGGCTGTTCCACGGCCTGACCACTCTTTGAGTAAAATAATTCTTCCTGATATCCAATCTAAACCTCCCCTGCCGCAGCTTCAGGCCATTTCCTCTGGTCCTGTCATTATTCCCCTGGGAGAAGAGCCCAACACCCTCCTCTCTACACCCTCCTTTCAGGGAGCTGTAGAGGGCAGTGAGGGCTCCCCTCAGAGAGTGCTTTATTACACCTAATGCAAGACCAGGTTAAGAGGCTTTTTGGGGCACGTGGTCCCTGCTCGAGGGAGGCGGCAGACAGAGGGGATCTGGGATCAGCAAGTCCTGCTGGGACTCAGAGCAGGTTTTGGTCTGCTGCGCTTCCCAGTGGAACTCCGCAACCCCTGCCAAGAAGGAGCGATGGATAATATATCCCTGCCAAACCCCCTCCTGACTCCTAGCTGGAGCCTCAGGTTTGGTTTTCGGCAAAGCTAAAAGGAAAGCTCATCTGTGTGGGATGGCTAGAGGAGGGTGAGGTGGGACGTGAACACGGCAGGCTCGGGGTGAGGGGCAGAGTCTGGGACTTTTAAAAATTATTTTCTAAACTTTGGCAGAGGACGAGCCACCTTTCCCCCCCATTTTCTTGGCCCGTGCCCTTCGAAATCTCACCACGAGCAAGGAACAGCCCCGCTGCGGGTGAGCCCATCGCATGGAGTGGTGCTCGGTTCCTGTCCGAGAAAGGGTCAGGCTTATCTCCAGCTCTCCAGCTTCCTGCCGGATGGAGCCGGCCGGGGGAAAGGAGAACCAAAAAAGGAGTGAAAGAGCAAAAAGGCATCGGGGCTGCGGGAGAAGCCATCAAGTGCCCGTCAGGGGCAGGAAGCACAAAGTGTGGTGTCACGATGGGGCTCCAGCCCTGTCCCTCCTTTCCTAGAAAGCTCCCGGCTCCTCGCCCTTATCGCCGTACATTCAGAAGGGCTCCCGGCGCTTGGGTTTCCCATGAGGACAAATAGGGGAAGAATTTCTTTCCCAGCCCAACACTGCCAGGATCTGCTGCTGTGTGTTCCTGGCCGGGCAGCAGCCACCCTCCCCTCCAAAGGGTTTCTCCATCTCCCTCCCACAGCCCAAGTCTTTCTACAGTCCAACGGCAGATGACCAGCTCAGCCTTTCCCCGCAGCAAAGGGGGGTGGCACAAGTCCTGGTGGGGCTGGTTCGGCTCCCTCCCTGCTCCCAGGGAAGCTGGATCCCGACGCTGCAGCCTCCCAGCCCTGCAGGGGTTCCCCATCTGAGACACCATCTCCCCTACGTTCAGGCTGGCTGAACGCAGAAACAAATTTGTGCCTTTTACGCAAACAAGTAGAAAAAACGCCAATGGTGTGAGGAGGCCCTGGCTGGCCCACAGCCCTCTGGAAACGGTGGCCAAGTGATAGCCAGAAAATACATCAGCAGGCGTGTTCCTCCCCCGCGGCCTCCCGCTCCCACCCTCGCCGCCTGGACAGCATGCTGTCGGTGAAGAGGACAAGTCATCCCTCTGAATTAGCTCCCTCGCACCCACCCACCCCACAGGCTTGCCCCACGGGGCTCCCGGCTGTGGGAAGTGGTGCCTGGTTTAGTCCAGATCCCATCAATCATCACGTACATTCCTGTCCCAGGCAGGGAAATCACTGGAAAAATATGCGGGTGAAAAGCAGGCTGGGCAGGCAGGTTTTTAACTGCGGTGCTGGGCTCTTGGGCGATACCTGGAGATCCTGGGGAGCTCCCAGGACCTCAAAGGCCATGTAGCACCTTATGGGATCAGCAGCATCATTCGTGCTGCGAGATTCCCCTGGAGAAGCTATTTAACCCCAGGGCTGCATCCTTCCCCTTGAGCCCTAAATACTACGATTGACTGAGGACTCACAGGAGCCTCCCCAGCAACAGAACTACTGCAAAAGGCAAAGGAAAAGGTTACTGTGCCATTGAAGGGGTATTTGGCTACGGAGCCCTCGTAGCCCCCACTCTGCTTTCTACCCCAGGCTCCGCCAGCCTCACTGACTCAGCAACTTGGGGACAGCCCCAGGTAGGAGCGACCCGGAGGCAGCCCAGGCTCGCTGGTGACAAATTCACAGCGCGGGGACTTCGTCCACCGACGCACACCCTTGCAAACCCCGCTTCCCCGTCAGCACAGACCTGACGGCATGGGCTGCCCACCACGGAGATGCCGCCGGGGGCGCGTGTTCCCACCCCGCTATCACAAGCCACCCCGCAGCCCCTGCCTGAGACGCTCCCCAGCTCCACCTCCCCTTCGGGCACCTCCGTCCCGCTGCAGGGAAGGAGGTTTCAGCTCAGCATCTGCTCAAGCTCCTTCCAAGATGGGAAACGGGATGATTTTATCCCCTGATGGCTGCCTCCAAAGCCCATAAGCGAGGGCAGGGTCTGCCCCAGCTCCATCCCCCAGCTCCCTGCTGGGTGGGGAGGCTGTGAGAAGTCACACAACCCCGCGGCATCTCCGTTTTCATCTTGAAGGCAACCACAAGCAGCATCAGCTTCTCTGCAGAAGAGCTCCGGGGAGGACCCAAATCACAGATGCCTCTGCAGATTAAGCTAAAACCTTCCAGCAGCTTCTCAAAAAATCAAACCCTGGTCCAGCCTTGCCTCCACCTTTCCTCTGAGGGAACCAGAGGGGGCGAGACCCTGAAAAATTTATCACGATAATCTCCAAAGTGATTTTAGAGCCACATCTTGGTGTTAGGGCTTAGCTGACTTTTTCCAAAAGGAAAAGTGAGTGGATGGGCACTTTGTTGGTAAGAGCAGTGAAGGTTTCTGAAAAATAAATAAAACTCAATTCTTCTCTGCGTCAGCGCTCGGTGGGGTCAGTGATGACAAGAAACCACAAGGAAATCCTTCTCCTGTCCAAAGCCAGGATGGAGCAGGAGTCACTGGTAACTCCTGGCTCCTTGGAAAGGCAGGGGGGGTGGGAAAGGGCTGCAGTGGGAGCAGATGGAGCACAAATAAGGGCACTGTCCCTTTAAAAAAAAAAGGGGGGTGCAGTATCAGAGACCTCCCCCGCCCCAGGGAAATTAAACAAACCCACAGAAAAAAACCCCTCATTTGCTAAATTAAGCCAATGTGGTCCAGATGTCGGAGGCAGAGCTGCTGAGCAGAGCTTGCACAGCCCGGCTCTCCGGGGGCCGGCTGCTGGCAGCGGGACGGCTCCCTCGCTGCTTGTCACGTCTGTCCACGAGCACAGCCCGGAGCAGCACTAGAAATATTTCCTTTTTTGGAAACCTTCGCTGATCTGGGAGAATAAAAATCCCCATCACAGCCCCTGCCGCAGCGTCAAGACACCAGCCCGGCCCAGGATCAGTGGCTGGGAAGGAGCAAGGCCCCTTATCACGCTGTGCGGTTCGGCCGCTCCTTGCGGGAGATAAGACAGGGCAGGAGCATCTTTATTCACACTGAGATCCTGGCCGTATCTGATGGGCACAGCAAGCAGAGGCACCCCCTCCAGGTACGCACTGACCCCAAAGCATCGGGCCACGTAGGCACCATCCGACAGCGTTTTCCAGCTTGGATCACTTTTTCCCCAGGTTTCCCCCCCCCCCCCCACTCACAGTGGGCACCATGGGCACAGCCGGACAAAGCAGGGATGGAGAAGCAGAAAGCAAGAGAAGCCTTTGCTGAGGGGAAACTGCTCCCAGCTGCATGCGAAGCCCTGAGAGAGGTTTCCCAGGGTTTCATCACCTCTCCCAGTCCCAGCCTCACCTCCCCGGTCTCTGCCCTGGGGAGTTGGGAAACTCCCTCCACTTACACCTGGACTAACCCCCAGGGCAGCATTTTTGGAGGGGAGCGTGGCAGATCTTCCAGGCTCTCACCCACCCACCCAAACAGGGTGATTTTAAAGCCACAGCTCAGCTCTCACGTTCTTGTTAGCTCAGTAACCAAAACCAGGCACCCTGTCTTCCTTCTCACTTCTTTCCAATGGAAAAAAAGGCTTTTAAACCCAAACTCTAACTTCTAATCAGTATTTTTTCTTCCTCTCACCAGGCCCCCTTCCCTTTCCAGCCCTTCCAGCAATTAAACTCCTTTTGCCTGAGCTTTACAATGGCTTTTCAAGAAGCAAACCAAAAGTAAACTAAGTTTTCAAATGCACATTTTTTTGAGAGACAAAGCAAATTCCCAGTGGAAACATCAGCATTTCCCAGCCAGCTCACTGTAGGTGCTCAGATAAGGGGCAGATTTTTCAGAGCAAGGCAGGAAGGGGCAGCCCAAGCCCCATAACGTGTACCTCAGGCTGTGGTCAGAGCCAGATGCCACCGAGGAATGTGTTTAGACACGGTGGGAACAGATGGAGACGAAGCTTGTGGCTGTAACACAGGCACCGGCACCCATCCCACAGCCCAAAGGCTCATCCCTTCCTACACCCACCCTGTCCTGCTCAGGGACACGTTTCAGCCCTGCTCAGTCTCCCCCAGCTCTTACCGCCTTGGAGCACCATGCGCAGAGGGGGCTCACGGCCAGGCACTGCTTGCAGGAGTTCACCCCGCGGGTGGTGCAGATGTTACCCCCTGAAACAGCAAAACAGAGTGCGGTTACAACCTGCAGAGCCCCAAACCCACATGTGTGCTGAAGCCTCTCAGTGCTCAGCGAGCAGGAGCAGGAGCAGGAGCAGGAGCAGGAGCAGGAGCAGGAGCAGGAGCAGGAGCAGGAGCAGGAGCAGGAGCAGGAGCAGGAGCAGGAGCAGGAGCAGGAGCAGGAGCAGGAGCAGGAGCAGGAGCACCCCATCCCACCAGGGCTCTGCTCTAACCCTTCCCCAGCCCCAAAACCCAAGTGTTCCCTCCCTACCCCTTTTATAACCACCTCCCCAGCCCGGTACCAGCTGGGCTTCATCCTGCCCAGCACTGAGCATGGCTTCCCACCTGCCAGCTCCTTAAAGGGTCCCCCCATCCCTGCAACCTTGCACACGTGTTGGAGTGAAGCCCCCGGTGCCAGTGGGGAGACACAACATCTCCCCTTTTGCCTCTCTGCAGACATTTTGGGGCAGGAGGGAGGGGGCCGGGGTGAATTCCCAGGGGTGCAGCCTGGTACCCACAGCCCTGCCAGCGGTTGGGGAACTGCCACCTCTTCCCACTTTCCCTGGCCCAGGGTGGTCGGTGCTTTCTTGTGCAGACGCTAAACTCAGCGGCTGGTCTTGGCTCAGGTTCAAACCCAGGGGAAGGAGGGGAGGGAAAGGGCACGAGTCCACAAAGGTGCTGGTGGCAGTTTGTGCCGATGCCCTGGGCAAAGGTTGGGCTCCGTCGGTGGAAGTGGCAGTGGGGACTTTGGGAGATGCATAATGGCACCAGTCCTGACGGTCAGAGGCCGGCGGGTCTGTGTGGGGAGTTAAAGGGCCCCAAAACGCCCGCAGGGGCCTTGGGGCAGTGTCGGATCTCGCCGGGGCAGGAGGAGCTCCTCTGGCAGAGGCAGGACCCTGCGGCTCTGCGGTTCCCGCTGCCAGTGGCCGACGCAGCGAGCAGCTGGGGGCACGGCCGTGGTGCCGTCACCCTCCCTCTGGGACATGAGTGTCTTGGCAGAGTTTTAGGATTCCCTGGGCAGAGCAGACTGTAGCCATGTGCCTGCCCGGCTGGGGGAACGCTACAGGCTGGGGAGCCCGGGGGATGCCAGCACGAAGCAGCAGGCACCGGGGTCTCCCCTTTGCCCTGTGTCCCCCCATCCCTGCCCAGGGCTCTCCCCGGCAGCCGCAGGCAGAAAAAGCGGCATTTTCTATAGCTGCAGGAAATGCAACACAAAGCAGAAAGAGGAAATGGTGAAACGATATCGTCAGATCTTTGGGCAGAACCACTGTGACGCCACTGCGCGCTCGTGCCCGCTGGCACGCAGCCTGGGAGCGCGAGAGTGCATGGGGGGGTGTGTGTGTGGGGTGTGTGTGTGTATGTGTGTGAGAGCACGGCGGCCACGTGTGCAGCGTGTCGCAGATGCGCGTGTCTGGACAAGGTTGGTGTGGCTGTCCTGAAGGCTAACGGTTGCCTGGGGACGTGCCCCAGGGCACTGGGGACGGTGTGCCCCGTCGGACCCCGTCTGACACCCCCACTCCCCACTCGTCCCACGCAGGGGGGGCTAAACTAAACGCTAGAATCCAACAACTGCCTGGCTCAGCACCAGTTTTGGGGTTGCAAAGCTCCCAGAGCTCTCGCCGGACACCCAAATACCCAGCTACGGCATGTGAGGATGGGGAAGATTTCAAATTTAGCGTTGCCCAAAAGAGCGACAGGTTGGTCTCCGGTGCTTTCTGCGCCGAGGACACTTAGCGACGTGTTAGCAGCACTATTGCGTCCTCGGGGGGACAGGTCTGGAGGGCTGGGGCTTGGCAGGGACAAAGCAAAGTGGCACCGACAGCGCCGGCTCCCGCTTCTCACGCTGCTCCTGCCGCATCCCTGTGAAATCCCTCCTGCCTTGCCAAGCGCCGGCAGCTGCAGCTCAATGCCGGGGCACGTGCCCTGGATTTGTGCTGTGCCGTGCCTTGGATTTGGGCCGTGCTGTGCAGCTGGGAGCCGGTTCTGGCGTGGCTGGCAGCGGCTCAGCCCCTTGGGGACAGCAGGGGAGGCATTGCCCTGGCAGCCCTCAAGGATGGGGACGGCACCGGCGGCTTTCGAGGCGCTCGGGATTAAACTCTCAGAGCTGCCAACCCCCAGGGCCACGTGCCCGAACGTGGGAACAGCTTCCGAAACTGCAGGTCCCTGGGGAGCCCCGATGCTTTGATACCCGGACCAGCACCACCGCCCCTCGGTCGGGGATGCGGGGAGAGGTGCCAAGTAGCCGCTTGCCCTGTGCCAGGAGTTTCATTGCTTTCCGCTCTCACATCTCTCCCCGTAGCCACCGTGTCCAGCTGCTGACTCACGGCCGCGGTGGCTGCGGCCCTGGCTGGGGCAGGGTCATGGCACCAGTACCACCAGCAGCGCTCCTGGCCCAGACTCCTATTTAATGTCAGTGTGGGTTTTCCCCCCCAGGGGTGGGTTTTAGCTCACTGGAGGATGGTTTAGCGACCTGGCTCTGCCCCAGCACCCAGCACCCCACTGGTAGGAGCTCCTGCCACCCATGGGTGCCCCAGCCTTGCTCCCAGCCTGGCGACAGGACCCAGCAGCATCTGGGATGTGAGATGCACTGGTCCAAATCCTATCCCAAACAGGTTTCCCCTGCGACTTGAGCCAGGTCTCTCAGCTGCTCCCTGCCTCAGTTTCCCCTGTGCAGCGTGGGGTTGTAGGGAAACACGCACTGCGCAGCTACAGCCCCCACCCGAGCGGTGCCGTGTGATGGGACCGGAATTTCTGCTGGTTTGAGATTGGGCAGAGACTCCGGAGCCACCAGCTCTGCCCATGCAACTGCTGGCGTAAACCCAGCGCCTGGGGACCAGCCAGGTCCTGGCCAGACCCAGCTGCACGGAAACATGATGTGGAGGATTTCCAAGCTCGTGTCTGCCGGCCGAGCCCCCGGCTGCCTCCGCTTCGCCTGGGCATGCCACGAAACCTGAGCTTTGGGGCTAATGAGCCCCAGGGTGGTCCCTCTGGGCTGGAGGGCTCATCTGCTCCCCAGCAGCTGGTACGCGTTACCTCCTGCCTGCGCACAGCCCTTCCGCACTGGTGGTTTCCTCGGCTCCCCTCCTGCCGCCACTCCACAGCCCAGGGGGGCCTTGATCTGCCCCCCCCCCCCCCCCCCCCCATGCTGGAGATCTAATCCCAATTTTCTGGCAGACTTTGGCACGACGGCCACGAGCCGGGCTGTCCCGCCCGGGCAGAGCAGCAGCCCCATGGCCGGGGAGCAGCACACGGGGTTAGATGGGGCTGCAGCACAGAGGGTCCCTGCGGGAGGGGTGCTGCCATGCCCGAGGCTGCCCTGGGGGTCTACTGTCACACTGTGCCACCATGCCATTGCTGGCAGCGGTGGCTTTGCCCAGGGGGTCCCCACAGGGGGGTACCGGCCCCCTCGGGCTGCCTGAAGCCCCAGCCCAGGGGTGTTTGCCCCAGATGCAGCCCCGTGAATTGCTCCATGACCAAGCCATGTGCCCGGGGATGGAGGACCCTTCCCCACCCTCCAGCACCCTATGGAGCCATTCGTGGCTGTGCTTAACCCAGGGTTGGATGGAGCAGGGCCATCCCTTCCCCCTGGGAAGGGGCCGAAATCCCCCGGGCGCCGGCGGTGATTAACAGAGGGGAGTTATCACCATCCAAACACGCAGCTCGTCCTGCTTGGAGCAGGCAGCCTCACCCCCCTCACTGCCGGGAAATGTCTCGATTTTGGCATTTCCAGCAGTGTTTGCGTGGCTGGACGCAGGGTGAGGTGTTGGGAGGGCTTTACGGGAGGAAGGGGGGACGCTGGGGTGATGTAGGAGCACAAGCACAGGCGGAGGAGAGCGGAGGATGCTGCGGCTTGAGCCCCTTCAGGCTTTGGCCCTGTGAGCGCCCAGCAGGGCTTCCCAGGCTCAGGACACTGCCTGGCCGTCAGCAGGTTAACAAGAAGCCAGCACAGCCTAAACTAGTGTTTTTTAAAACACTTAAAACTGGTGTTTTTTAGTTTGTTCGGTTTTTTCTATTTTTCATTTTGGAGGCTTGTTTTTCCAGCCATAAAAAAACTAATAAACCGAAGTACGAAAGCCGCATTTTTTCACTAGGAAAGCAGCTGGTCTGACATAACGATCTGATCCTAAAAGCTCGAGCTTAAAAACAAAAAAAGAAATCTTAGCACGCGAAATATAGGGAAACGGGAGATAAAGGGGGTAGCACGGGAACCACCCACCTGGGGCTGGGCAGAGCCGTGGCCCCAAGTGAGGTGAAATGACGGACTCGAAATACCCCAGACGTCTGGGGCTGAGCATCACCCTTCCCTGGCTGCAGAAAGTTACTCAGTCCCCAAGCTCGCACGCCACATAACCTCCTCTACCGACCGCGTCAGCCAGCCACACGCTTTGTTTTTCCTTCCTCTGCCAATTTGAGCAAGAATGTGCACACAGAAAACTTCGATAAAGATATTTTAGAAGACTTGATAAAGACACAAACCATACTGACTTAACTCTCTGGCCTTTCTGCTTGACTAAGCGATAAGGATATGGGCTTTTCTGGCTGATCTCCTGCCCACGCCATCCTGGGGCTGTGCCTTTTCCGTGAACCTCTCCCTGTCTGCCAGCATCTTCCCGGAGAGGGGATGCCCCAAACGGAGCTCAGCTGAGTACAGGCACCGACGCACAGGACCAGAGAAATCACCTGCACGGCCCCAAACTGCAGCTTTAGAACCACTAACTCTTCCAGGGGTTATCCTATGTCCTGTCCTGATGAGAGCTCTGTGCTGATGAGAGCTTATTCCGGCAGAGATCGGAGCCTCAGGCTGTTCCTGGGAATTCAACAAAGTCTGGAATTCTTTAGACAGAACAATGTTGCCCCAAACCTCCTCCAGTGGGGCCTCGAAAACAATGGGACTGATTTATAAATCAGGAGCTGAAAACACTGTAGTGTTTTGCAGTTGCCAGATTTGCTTTGAGCCCCGGGAACACACCTGGGGAGGAGATAACGCTTTTCTAAGCTGCTTCTCCATGCTGCAGACATTGGAAGCTTTTTTTTTTTTAAATACAAAGTATTTTAGGTCCTGAAATCACCTGATGCCAGAAGTCAGAGTTTATAAAGAAAAGCACCAAAGTAGCATGAGAAAAAAATAACACAAGACAGCAACGCTGACATGAATACAACCCGTGCCCTTAAAATGACAGGGATACAGCGACCACCTGCCCTGCAAACTCCCCCAGCGTGTTCTCTGTTTATGAAGGACGGAGCTCAAGTCACGCCCCAGTCCTTCCATTACAAACCAGTGTCCGGAGCCAAACACGGCGTAGGTAGAGAACATAAACTTGCCGCACCCAGCGCGAGAATAACGGACCAAATCATCTCTTGACCCTATAACATCTTTGAGAAACCCTCCTGGCCCCGAGCCAGCCGAAGCCCAACCAGCTTGAGCCGAGCTTTGTACTTGGGAACTCTGCCCGGGTTTCAGGCTGCCACCTCCCACTCCGCGTGATTTTCCCGGGAAATCACAGACCCTGGGAATGCAGAAAGTCCTGGGATTTGGGGAAATAACAGGCAATATAATCACTAAATGACCTGGCTTTAAGCAAGCGACAAGGCTACAGGCTGTAAACCTACCCCAGCCGCCAGCAGCGCAGAGCGCGAGGATCCCCACGGCCACGCAGAGTTTTCCCATCTTCTTCTCCGAGCCCCGAGCCCGGGGGGCTGCTTGGACCAGCCCCGCCGTGAGCGATGGAGAGCAGCAGCTCTGGGGCAGCCGGAGGTTTTGAGCAGTCCAGGAGATGAATCATGAGTCTGGGTGTATGACACACAGCGCGAGCGGGGCCGGCGGAGGAAACGGCGCTGGCTTGTCACTCTGTTTTGAGTCAGGAGTGCCCCCGCCCGCTCTGCCTGTAGCTCCTCAGGCTTTTGTTTTTTTTCTTTTTCCTCTCTCTCAACTCAGGCAAGGACCTAATAAACCCCAGGCAGCAAGTACGCAGCCAGCGCTGGTGACCTGCAGCCCTGGGGCTGGTAACAGGCTCTTTCCCATAGGCTCTTTCGCCTGGGTTTTAATTCCTGACAAAATCCTGTGCTCACTCCCTCCTTTTATTAACTCTTGCATGAGAGGCAGCCTGGGTCTTAAACCTGCTGGAATCTGGGCTGCCTCTGAGCTCAAGGATTTTAGGGCCAATAGAGCAAACACACGTGGAGATGAAAGTGTGGTTTTGCAGCTCCCTTCCCCAGAGCACGGGTGCAAACGGGAATATCTCAGCTGAAACGGAGCTGGGAGCCGAGTGAGACCCAGCCAAGAACTGGACCTGGTGAAACCAGCGGTTTGGGTATAAACCTGGGCATCGCAAAGGGAGGGAAGTTTGGGTCAGATAATTTCGACCTGGTTTTCTTCTCCCTTGTCTTGTTTTTTCCCCTCTGCGTCCTCAAAAATTGCTCCGGTATTGAGCGAGTGCAGGGAGGCGGATCTGCACAGGAATTGTCCCCGCTGAAATGCCGGAGCTGTTTGTGGGTGCCTCCCGCAGGTGTTTTATAAACCTCTTGCTCCCCTGCAATACCAACGTCCTACTCAAAGAAGAGGAAACTGAGGCACTCAAAATACAGGCCGGGGGGGAGAAGGGAGAGAAGGGCTGTTTCTCTGGAGCCCCGGGATGGTCTCTCCCACAGGTGACAGGGCTTGGGGACAGCAATGACACAACCCTGGGTCAAGACGATCCGACACGCAGAAACACCAGGCAGCGGAAAACGAGCTCGTGTGGGTGCCGAGAGCTGCGGCCGCAGCCAGGCGGTGCCGAGAGCTGTGGGGCGATGGGCAAGGGGCCCCCGCACTGGGAGAGATGGGGATAATGGCATCGTCCCCAGAGCCATGTGGCTTTCAACGAGAGGTGATGGTGTTTGCGAGGGTGAGATGGAGCGTGGGACCCTGCCTCAGGAGCTGGGGACTTCTCTTGGCTTTTAAAGAAGAAGTTTGGATGCCCCTTTGCTTTCCCGCTGACCCCCCGCCCCGTCCCTGCGGGGTGCTGCTGCCCTCCCGCGGCTGCCTGGGCTCTGCTCCACGGGGGATTATTTTCCGCCTGGGATCCAGCTCCCTCTCCAAGACTTGTTAAAGCGGACTAGGAGAAGCCCATGGACCCCTCGTGCAGCGTCAAAAAGGGCTGCACCTTGGCCGGGACATCAATACAAACCCCAAACCTGGTTTCTGGGGGGCTCTAGATCTTGCCCTGCTCCAGATCCCGGAGCCGTTTCGCACCACAGATCCCATTAGCCAGTTTTAGGGTAGCCAAATTCCTGCTTTTCCTGCACAGGTCCTTCTCTCCCTGACTGGAAATGCTTGTGTGGCCTTTCCCTGTTGTGCAGGAGGATTTTTTGGCCCCGTGGCAGCCTGTCCCTGTACCACCCCACAAGCACGTCTGATGCTCCATGGAAGGGAGGATGAATTTGTCCGAGTTTCTATGGAGAGAAATGTGGGAGCCCTGCTTGGCTCTGCCCATCCCACGGATCCGACCTGCCATCGATCCCACAGGCTCCTCTTCTTCGAGGGACTCATCCTGCCAAGCAGCTGGTTGCTTGAACCAGCAAAGGAATGGTCCTGAAAATCCCTGCCCAGCATTAACCAGCATGAACGTTAACTCCAGCCCTTGCTTCCAGCATGGTGCAAAAACTTTGAAGAAGACGGGAAAAGTCGCAAAATGAAGTATTTGACCTGCCTGCACCTGCCTGAGCTCTCATCCTGCCTGAGGACAAGGATGGCGTGAACTTAAATCAGTGCATTTGGACTGAGTCTCCCTGCCGACTGCAAGAAGGTGCTGCTTGTCCTGAAAACATCGCCGTGATGGTAACTCCGGGCACTGTGTGACTGTTATTGGGATGCTCTGGGTATGGAAGTCCCTGCTGGGACTCAGGCAAGAAGCAGGCAGGGGTGTTTGGAGCTGGGCGGCCCCAGTGTCCCCGCTGCTCCGTCACCGCAGGCTGTGACCCAGGAGCGATGGGTGCAGCAGTCCGAATCCGTGCTCGGGCGCGCGGGGAGAGGAGAGGCTGGAGCTGGAGCCACCAGAGGGAGCAGAAACTCCTTCAGTCTGGGAGCGAGCCGGGGAGAGGGGCTCCCGGCCGGGCTGGGGCACCGGGGATGCTCTGCTTTCCCGGGGGGATTTTTCCTGGCCCTCGGGTTAAACGGGGGCAGATGCTCTTGTTTGATCAGGGTTTTCCGCTTCCCTCCCGCAAGCGCTTCTGCTGCAAACTGCCCTCGCGGACCGGGCAGCCCTTCGGGGAGAGAAACGCCACGCGCAAAACAAGGAGGAAAAAGCAACATGTAAAACCCAAACCAAACAGTTTTCGAGCCCCTAAAGTCACAGCAGCAGAACAGGGCCACAGATCCCAGCCGCATGAAAGGAAACCCAATCGACACTATCCGCCATGCCACCCTCCATCCTCAGCCAGCCTCACGCTCCTGCCCTTAGCCGCGGTTTATCAATTCTCATTTAGGTTTATTAAAATCCTCTTCGGGGTCTAGGCGAAGAAAGTGAGCCAAGATATACACAGATAAATCAGGACAAGCTCCCCACATCATGGCTCGAGGATGATCTCCTGTTTTCTGCCATCCAGACACGTTTCCAGGCAAACACCAATGGGGAAAGCCAGGATACAGCAGCTCCACGGGCACAGCCCTGGGACTGGCAGGATCGGCACTAAGCCGGACACGGCTGGACACCCCGACTTGTGCTTTCGCTTTGGGAGGTTACGCAGGCAAGGAGAGGGGAGCGACGACAAACCTTCCCCTGGGATTCCCTCGGTGGGGCGGAGGGGCCCGAGGCAGAGGGTCTGCCATGCTCCAGCCCTCGGTGATGCCGCTGTAGGACCCGGAGCTGGAGACCGGGCAGGGCAGGGGTATCGGGCAGAGAGCAGGGTGCGGCATCGCAGTGCTCCCCTTCGAAGGGGGCTAAAGGAGCCGGAGGGGGAGAAGAGGGAGAGAAAGGTGCCGGGGGAGGAAACCCCCAGCCTGAGGAAGACAAGGATGCGGAGAGGGGGATGGATCCAGCGCTCGTCTGGAAGCACAGGACAGGCATCGCTGAGCAGAGCTGGGGGTGGACCGGGCTGCACTGGGCCAGCGCTGCTCTCAGAAGGAGTGGGTGGCACAGAGCAGCAGCGGGGACCAGCGAGAGCAGCACTGACCTGAGGCTCACGGGAGCCTGCCTGGGGGGGGGACGGGGACCTGCCAGCAGTCCAGGACGGACACCGAGCATGGGGGCTGCTTTGGGGAGCAGGTGGGGGGGCTGGGAGGAAGGATGAGTTGGGTGCCGCTCCGCAGGGCCTCAGGGGTCAGCCCCCACTTGGGGGTGGCCCAGGGGTGGGTGCGGGCACCCCTGGCAGGGCAGAGGGGGGGTGCACAGGCGTGGGGAAAGGGTGGGCAGCCTGGGTGAGCGTGGAGGGGGAGGAAGGCGGTCCTGGGGGGGAGGCTGGAAGGGGGTGGAGTTGCTGTTTTTTCCTTTGAACACGGTGAAGACTTTAGCTTGGAACTTGCATTCGTGGAGCTCCCAGCCGGCAGGAATCAGCTCTCCCTCCTGCGGGAGAATCCCCCCCCCCCCCCCCCGCCCCCGGGGGCAACGGGCACCGCTCTGCTGCCCTGCGCTTCGGGGTGGCACCTTCGGGGCAACAGCGAGGGCGGGAGGCATGGGGTGATCTTTGGCTGCCTTCCCCTTCCCCGCGCCCCCTTCGCCTCTTCTCTCTCTTTTTGCTTTTCTGGGGGCTTGCGCTAAGGCTGCCTGTGCCAGGAGGGATCCGGGAGCGAGCCATCCCTCGGCTGCACGAATTGGCTTCCCACCTGCTCGCAGCCTCGAGGAAGTTTCCCCTCCATCCCAGGCTGGGAGAAGAAAGGCAGGAGGTGGAGCAGAGCCCGCCGAGCAGCGCCGAGGCTTGGCGTGTGAGGGGTGGGCAGGGGGACGGCAAGCTTCCCTCCTGCCTTCCCCGGAGATCTGGGATCACGCATAGACCATGAATGGATCCTTTTTCAACCAGACTCTCCTAGAGCAGGGAGCTTACCCCAACAGGACCCAGGGCTTGGGGATGCTCATGGCCTGCTGCAATGGGACCGGCTCAGTGCTGGCGACCGACGGTGGCTCCTCGGTCCTGGCGCCCGACGAGAGGAGCCTTTACATCACGCGGGTGGTGCAGATCGCCGTCCTCTGTGTCCTCTCCTTGACTGTGATGTTCGGCATCTTCTTTTTGGGCTGCAACTTGCTCATCAAGTCAGAGAGCATGATTAACTTCCTGGTGAAGGACCGAAGACCTTCCAAGGATGTGGGAGCTGCCATCATGGGACTTTACTGAAGCCACCGGGCTTTTGTAGGCAAGTGAATTCTCTGGACCTGGTGCTGAGATGCAGATTCCCATGTGTTTGGGGCAGCTGGGGGGGAGTGGAAAGGGGGGGGAAGGGTTCTTTCAGTGTGTCTGTGTCCATGGGAAAGCAAACCTGTGCTTCCCAGTCAACAAACTGTCGTGGTGAATGGGGATATCTCCCCTGAGTTGTATGAAGTACAATAAATGACCAGCATCGTGTTGCATGCAGAAATGGCTTAAGTTTTGCATGAAACTTGCAGAAACAGTGATAATGTGCAGATCTGGACTCTTTTCTGCTGTTACCTTGGATACCGCTACCTGGGATTTAGGGCTAAAAAAAAAAAAAAAAAAAAGGGCAAAAAAAAAAAGGCCAAAAAAGAGAAAAAGGCAAAAATCTCACTACAAAAAGAAAACAAACAAACAAACAAAAAAAACCAAACTAAAGGGAAAGCAAAACGCATGGCACAGGCCACATCTTTGACCATGGGGCAGGGGAAGGGAAGTGCTGTGTGGGTCGTACAACAAAGTCTGCATGCTACAAAATGTGTCCCTGTGTTTGTATGTCGGACCTCAAGCATGCATCTTCTGGCAGAGTTTTGTAACGGGGAAAGCATGTTCTTCCTTATTTTTCTGAGCTATCCTGTTAAATAAACTGGAACTTTCTTCTTTCACACTGTGCTGAAGGAAGAAAAGAACCCAGATAAATACAAAAAAACCCCACTCCAACCCCAAAACAAAAGCATGCTTGTTTTTGTACACAACAGCCTTTTTTTTCAAGTGCTATATTGTTACAGTCCTTGAGGCTTTTGTAGTTTTTTGAAAACTGGTGAACATTCAGGAAACAAAAGAACCTGTTTCAAAAGAATTTGGTGTTGTCTTCCTTTTCTTTCTCTGCGTGTGCCGAGTTCAGGTATTTCAATCCTAGTTGCAGATATAATCATCTCACCTCCCGATTGAGCTCTAATCAGAGATATTTATTTAAAGCAGAAACCACCACACGTTTTTCACAGGCGAGTATCAGTTACCACTAGGAAATAAATTCATCAGGAACTCTGTATTTCAGGCTTGCGTTAAATACCTGCACAGTACCGAAGCAGAGATTCAGAAAGGCACTGAGCGCCTCTTGCAAAGCAAGATTTCAGCCTCCGAATTAAAACCTCCAGCTCCTCTCATCCTGATGAGCTGTCAAAACTAAATTATGTGAGAGGAGGAGGACTCCTCACCTTTGTTCTGTGATGGAATTACAGTTCGGTCTGTGGGTGTGAGATGGAAATAATTGGAGTTTTGTTGCGCCAACAGTATTCCTGCTGGGTCCGCTTCTGTAGTGGGAAAGCAATCCTGGATACTGGAGGAGCTGATGATCTGATGTACTTGGATGTAAATCCGGAAGAACAGCTCTCTGCCTTTCCCAGGAGGAGGAAGAAAATTAGAGTGCCTTTTGTAATTAAGCAATATTTGCTGAGCACCTTCTTCAAGGTTCCCACAGGGTATTGATGGACTAAGCCCGATGCAGAGCAGCGCTGCCGCTGGTTGCTCCCACTAACCTGTTGTCTTTAACGCCTTGAAAGCACAAAGACAGTGTGGCAACAGGACCAGAATTTGGGATTCAAAGCCCTGAAATGTCCCGTCGATGCCAGTGAAATGGCTGAACAGGCAGGGCTTTGATTTTTGTCAGCAGCTTGCAGCTCCGCATACCTGAGCAGCCTTCTCAGCATGGAGGGTTGGCTGCCCTGCCGGCAGAGGGAAAAGTGGCTTCTCACCGCAGCGTGGAAGGGGATTTTGGTCCCTGCTGCTGACGGGGGTGTTATGGCCATTGATCTCTTGGCGTATGAGTGCAAATTGCTCCCACTGTGGGAGCAGAGCCTGCTCACGACATCAGGGCGAGACGCAAATCACCCTGATGCATACGATGACCCAGCTCTGCAAACGCTTAGGAGTGTACTGACGGGTATAACCTGAATGTGTAACTGCATCTTCAGGTCGCTGTGTGATCAGGGGACAGCCCGGATGTACTCACTAAACTCCCATCCAGCTCCTGCTTTAAGCTGGTGTTTGGTCTCTCTTGCCAATCCATCCCGGTGCGAGGGGGAATTCAGAGATGATGGAAGAAACCTTCCAACGCTAGCAATGCAGGCAAGGCACAGAAAAAAGTTGCTAAACCAAAGAAAGCATCAAAATCACCTTAACCTTGACCTGCAGCAGTGCCCTAAGTGAAGAAGCTGCTCAAATGATCTCATCTATCCCTACCCACATTGCTCTGCCAGGGGTTGTGAGAGCTGGTGTCCGTGTTGAGGGGTCCTGCTGAGGAGTGAGGAAACATGGCTCTGCAATCCCCCATAGCCACCAAGTTGCCAAGTGTCCTTAGAGGCCACATCCAGGGGTGGGGCGTGGGGGTCTTCGTCCCTTTTGTGCTGCGGAGTCTTCCAGAGGAAAGGAGAAAAGTCAACCACAGTAGGGTCACGTACACATGAGGTGGAGGAGCAATGTAATGCCCCAGAAAGCAGAGCTGGGCGCCTGCTGAGACGGATGGAGCTTACTCAGGAGTCAATTAGGAGAGGGAAGACTTTCCTCATGGCCTCTTGGGGCAAAAGCACAACTTGACATTGGCTTATTCATTCTCGAGTCGTGCTGTGTGTCCTTCCTGACAACAAGGGCTATTTCTACATTATTGGGTCACGTGGACCAACAGATGAAGGTCTGCAGAGTGAAGCAGTTGTTGGCCACCATCCACTGTTGCCATACTATATGGCATGCGTCCCCATGGGGTTACTGGGCTTCTGTCTTGCTTGCAGTGGGTTTAAGACACTTGCACGCAAGTCTCCATCCTGTTAGATTCCCAATAAAAGGCTGATTACCCCACTGAGAGGAGGTATTATTTGGGGAAAAGAAGATCTCTGGAGGATTGATGCCAGCACTGAGGTGGCAAGGGGAGACCAGAAGGAAGGCAACAGAGGGCTGGCATGGTGAGGGATGCCTTTGGGTTAGCGATTTGGGGTCTAAAGTCCCTTGTGTGGTTAAGTCATTGGTTGCTGGTTTAACTGCCCTGATTCCTTCCCCATCCTGCTCGCGCAGAGCAGGTGCCAGCGCAGGTCGTGCCTGGTGGAAGGGAGGGTGCTGAGGGCACCACGATGCTCCCCAGATCTCAGGGGAAGAGCCGCCGTCTCAGGCCCTGGAAACGCAACTGCCGTGCCGCAGAGGCGCGAGTCCCGCAGCCAGAGGATGAGGTGGTTACTCCAGGGCTTGCGTAAGGAACGCGGACCATAACGGCTCTTTCTGCTGCCTTTCCCCACAAATAGCTGCGTTTTTTCATCTCACGCCTACTCATTTAGCTTAAGCTCACAAGTGGGTACTGGCTCCCAAGAAAATTTAAGCAGGTTTTTTTTTTTTTTTTTTGATAGAGGCTGTTTTAATGTTATTTTGATTTATTTTTTTCATTGTCGCTTGTAGAATGTTAGCTTCCAGAACGTCACTGGAGTGCCAGGAGCTGTACAAGTACGACTGAGAGACGCTGCTGGCTATAAAGTACAGCAGAGGGACAGGGAGAGAAGGGACATGCTTAGGTGGATCATCACATCGGTGGCAGAGCCAGCCACTGAGTCTCGTTTAAAATCATCTCCTAGCAGTGGAATACAAGATACCAACCGGGACTGGCCACATTGGTTCGAGCCACTAGTCCACCTAGTCTGCATCCTTGCTCTGAAAACAATCATGATTTTAGGCAGTACGTGGTCAGTCAAGTTATCCTGCTAATGAGGAACTGCTTCTTGACCCGCAAAAAGAAATCCTCTACCTCTGTAATCACTGATTTCACAATTGGAGAAATAAAGAAGTGACTTGACCCACCTGAGAAAAGCCAGCAACCCTGGTCTGCCTGCGGTGGGGAAAAACCCAAACCAAGCCCCAGACGATACCCACCTCCTTCTCCTTGCCCTGGCAGTCTTGGCTGAGGACAATGAAAGAGTTAAACAAGACGAGACAGACAAATAGATTAGGGGGGAGGGAGGATCCCAACCTGAGCCTGGCACCAGATGTACTAGAGCGCGTGCACCAAACATACACAGTATTTAATAATTCCTGAGAATTGCCATGGTAATGAAGCGCAGAGTCAGGTTGTTATGGTAACAGCTTTTTTTTTTAGGCAGGGAGGCATTACCCAGGTTGTAACCTCAATCCAGACTGAACACATTGCTGAGAGCCCAAAAAATAAAAAAGAAGTAAAATAAAATCAAATTAGGTAAGTAGCAGTTTCCTGTCTCTCGTCTGGCAGTTCTGGGCTTGTTCTGTAGGTAGGTGGAGGGAACGAGGTTGTTCCAGACACACATTGCCCTGGGAAATCTGGGGAATGGCTGGAGTGGATCTCTGCGGGTCCCAAACCGAGTGCTGATGGGGGTGAGGGCCTGGACCCCTCTCATGGGGGTTCTGGGATGCTCTGTCACCACCTGGTTTTCCTTCCACACCTCTGGGCTGGCTTCAGGCGTGTCCCCAGCTGGCTAACGGGAAGGACACACGCATCTCCCCAAGAGAGCAGGCATGGACAAGCCCTCATCCCAGCCGAGCCCACAGAAGGATGCTGTGATCCCAGTTCACGGCCTGCCTATGGTTACCTGCATCCCAAGCGATGAAGGTCCCAAAGCCGGTCTCCAAGACGGGGCAGGCAGTTTGGGGACTGAAAAGGGGGTAACAGACCGCTTTTCCTAAAGCCACATGACAGACCTAAGAAGAAAACACAGGTTTCCTGAGCTGTGGTCTCCAGGCTGCTGTGCTCGCCGAAGGGCCACCCACTAAGGCAAAATGGAAATCTGCCGTGTCTCCCTCCTGCCCAATGGACAAACAGCCACTTCCATCTCCCCTCCTAAGCCTCCAGCAAGCGTGTCAGGTTTGTGCAGCTGATCCTCACATTACATTTTAACTTAGTGCTGGTTAAATTGGCAGCTTTGCGAGCCCGTTTGCTGTGGGGGGGGGGGGGGGGGTGAGGCAGTGCAGCTGAACCTCTGAGCAGGGGTTCACTTAGCAGAGACATGGCTTGAAATGCGCAGTGCAATTACTCAGGAACATCGCTCCATAAATCCCCACCGCCGCGCAGCATGGTTCTCTTGTATCGGCAGCGTGAGAGCCATTAGCTTCCAGATAAAGCCTCTCTAGTCCATTAGCTCTGCCAGAGAGGGACAAGGTGGTGCCACGAGAGGCAGGTACTCAAGGGAGAGCTGAGGCCAAACAGAATTCAAGAGCCAGCATCACCTCACAGCTTCGGTGGCTTTGCCTACCAGTTTCCCTGATTGAAAGGGAAACGTTTCCCAGTTCCTGTGTCTTCCCAGCTGCTCTGCTACTGTGGCCTGGAGTTCCTCAGATCCCTTCTCCTGCCCTGGCCTCCTGCTCGAGCCTGCCTGGAGCTGCTAGCCTGGCACAGGGCTCGCTCCCGACTGAGGTGGGCAGAGCACCCAGCACCCACCACAAAACTTGGGGTGCGGAAAGCTCCTCACTTCCAAGTAAATCTGTGCTGTCTCTCTTGCTCTTTGCCAAATCAGAGCTGTTACGGGATTGCACGAGCATTTAGAGTCGTCAGTAGAAAACATGGGCCTCACAGCTCCATCTGCACTGGGAAAATAAACAGTGCCAGGGATGTCCCTCGGCATTGGAACTTGACCGATGATACTGTTAACTTGTGAGAATGGTTCTTAGTATGGTTCAGACCAGTGCCAACAACCCAACCCCGACAGTCCCTGGGCAGTGGCAAAACGACAGGGTTGAAAGACCAAAGTGCATTGCTTTGGTCTGTGCTGCCTGTGCGGGGCGAGTGTCTCGTTAGATCTGATGGATTTACATGCCAGTGTAGATGTCTTTAAAGCAGTTGTTTGGCTTCTTGAACCCAACTTGGTTTTCTCAAATATGAATGAGGGACTGGAAACCCCACGTTTTGGTCCTGGAGAACATGTCTTTGGAAAAACAGTGAACACAGGGAAGCACAAACCATCCTCAACAGTCTTGACAACTGCCCATTCCACCGTGTTGGTCACATCTTTGGGTTCACACCAGTTCCCCCATTAAGATGGCTTAGCCAGGCAATTCCCCAGCAGTCTGGTCAAGTTTGTACTCCTCTGATTTTAGAGACAGGCAATTCCTCGGACTTGTTTGTTCCATGAGGACATGGTTGTGGAAAATTCCGTTAAGAGAAAAGCAGAATGTTGCCAGCAAACAGTATGGTTTGGCACATCCCCGAAGATATTGCTGTCAATGTGCTGGAAAGTGGTGGGGACACTGGCAATGCTCAAAGACATGAGCACGTGTCTAAAGTGACTGTCTCTGATCTGAAAAACGCTTCTCATCTACATGTATTTCGGGTTGTAAGTATAACAGAAGTCTAGCTTCAGAGATGCCTTTGCAGCTCTCGTCCTTCCCAGAAGCTCATTAGTGTGTGATGACGCTTTCACATCATTAATTTAAGGCAGGTTAATCAACAACAAGCAAAAATGTCTTTTTAATGACAAAGATTTTAGCACAGTAGTGCAAGAAGCTGCGAGGTGGGCCTGGTTGGCAATCTTGGCTGCAGGTCACAGATGACGTCGAGGTGAAGGCAGCAGTTTTGGCACTCTGTCAGCCCATGGCACTCAGCTGGTCAGGATCACGAGTGCTCTCTGTTGGGGTGCAGTCAGGGACCAGCTATTAAATCAAACAAGTTTCCTCTTTTTGAGCTAATGAGATCTCTCTGAACATTGCTTCTCAGATGACTGGGGTTCTGCTGTCCCAGTGACGAGCTTTGAAGATGGTGCCACTCCTTGCAAGCAGCTGTGAGATTAGAGGACATGGCACCAGAGTCCCTTGTCAGATCTGCCCTTTCTTTCCATGTGGACCCCCTTGCTGTTTCTGATTTATGCAGCACCAGCTGTGCCTTGCTGATACGTGCCTTTGATGACCACCACCACTTCTGGTTTCGCTCTGAGAGACTCTAGGGGGAAAGGAGACAAGATCCATCCTTCCTGCGATGCTCCAGTTCTTCTGAAAGGGCCCAGTACTGTGAGGACATGAGTTATCACCTCATTCTAACTGTGGAAGTGGAGATGATCAAGGCAATAATCAACAAAAGGAAGGAGAAACATCTACCCTGTGGCAACAGGCAACTAGAATGACCTGTCTGTGAAAGGGGCTGGAATTGCAGAGCTACACAACTCTGCTTCTTCACTCCATTTTTGTTCCCTGATGTCTCTGTTGGTGTTGTTCGAGGCTGATACACAAGCGCGGGTGCGCAGATGGATGCAGGTGCTTGTGCAAAACACTGCACCTTCCAGGAAAACAAGGTGTGGATGAAAGCAAGCTCAGGGCACTGTTCCCTTCCCAGGACGGCTGCCTGGCTGCTGCTGGGTGCTGGCTCTCTGCGCTGGCATGGCAGAACCGTCCTTTCTGGCAGGCCCCACAAGTGTTCCCATCTTACAGGTTTCTGTGCAGCTGTGAGTACTCCCCTCTTGCCTCACTGAGGCCCAAAATGCAGGTTTAATAGGACAAGACAGCTGAAGAAGCAGGCAAAATGTAATTAGGCTTTAATTACCCAAGTTGGTTTTCTCAGATAATTGAAAATCGGACTAATTGGTTGCAATGAATTCCCAGTACAGACAGCCATCCAGCTTGGTGTGCGCTATGCCAGCTGCCACACCACTGCACAAGGACCAGCCTGGAAACTCAACACTGCTACCCCCTGACCTGCCGTACCCTGCAGGGCCCAGTTCCTCATCTCCAGAGAGATGTTAAAACCCCCCAGGCTGCAGTGAGGGTGGTTTAGTGACTCACGTACACAGCAAAGCTCATTGTTCTTCATCCCACGCGTTACAAACCGGGGAGCTGGTGGACCATTAAGCCTCACACACCCAGGCAGGAGCCAACAATCCTAGTGTGATGGGACCTTCCATGGGCCATTTGCAGCGTGGCAAAGGATTACAGCTGGAAAGGACAATAGGTTTAATCTCCACTTGCCTCCGTCATGATTACAGCATGCAAGCAGCTGGCTGGCCTCAAAGACGGGCTGTGTATGGTCAGCACTGAATCAACTGTGCTGGTTGCCCCTTCTCCTGCCTCTGCTGCTCAGTTTGTCTCAGGTGGTGGGTTTCCAGAAGCTCTGCTTCATAGAATCATAGAATCATAGTCTGTGTTGGGTTGGAAGGGACCTTTAAAGGTCATCTAGTCCAACCCCCCTGCAGTGAGCAGGGACATCTTTATGATCTGGGCTGATGGAAACCGCTAGGGTACAAGTTGGAGTTGGCAGTGACACTTCTAGATCTGCCTTGGCAACGCTTTCTGGTAGAAAACCATAGATTTAGTAGCCTCTGGCTGTACTGGAGATCCCTTCCACCTGGGCAAATCTGAACATCTCCACCACGAATGTGACCAGACAAAGTGAAGCAATGATTCTGGCTGAGGAGCTTCAGGAAATAGGTTGCTTTGCCCAGGTGCACACAATTTTTCTAGCGAGTCCCTTGTGAGACTCCACATCCCCGTTTCGCGGAGCAAAGACTTGGTATTTGGTACAAAAGGCAGTTTCCCAGTGGCCAGGGATGGCTCAGAGAGGTTGCACAGGTAGGAACAAACGTGACGTTCTTTTCATCTTGAAGGATCATGGCTAGAAAAGCGCTGGACTTGTTCTGCATCCTTGGCTCGAGTTTCCCTTCTCTCCCACTGCTAGGCAGTGTGCTGTGTGCCAGGTGGCTGCATTTCATTACGGAGTTTATAAAGTGCCTGGGGAAACAAGGCATGGAGGGATGAAAAATTATGCATGCATTTCACTCCGCACTGACTGTTCGTCATCTCGTTGTACAGAAATGCAATAATCACTGGGGTGGGCAGGGGGTGCAGGAGGGAGATACTAATCACATTTGCACCATTCCTGTAGTTTGCAGCTTTTTTTTTCATGCTTCCATCTGCCTGGGCTGTATCACTAGGGATATTTCTTTTCTTTTGGGGTTAAAACCATTTCCAGCTTTATGTGCTTCCCAAATGAATGGGAAGAAAAAAGAAAGGAGGCAGCTCTGGGGTGGCTGGGTACTCTGGATGTCGCTCCAGTTTCATGTCAAGACCTGACATCTCGTTTTTCCCTTGGGCTGCAAAGCAATTCCAAAGTACTCCTCTGCACTGACCACATTGCATGATGGTATGAATGGCTCTGCCCACTCCCACCCAGTTTGAGGTGCTGGTTTCAAAGCACTTTGGGCTAGAGATGAAGCCTCCAGTGCTGCTGTACGAGCCACAACAAACCCAGCTCCTTCTTGGCTCCGGATGGAGCAGCAAAGGCCGCCGGGAGAGAGAAGTTAGCAAGAACCTGCTTAGGAATTTGCCCCATGCACAGTTACTTTAAATGGCTCCAGCCTGCTGCCTGCAGGTGTCTTATTTCAGGGCTTTAGGCTGACTAATAGCTCCATTATTCTCTGCGAGGTATATACCAGGTTACCCCTTAACAGACAGGAGGGAACAACACCTGGCAACAAAACACAAAGAAACACAGCTGGCCATTCGGAGGCACCGGGCCAAAGTCCCTTTTTATAGCTCCCTCCTCATGGGCAGGGGGCTGCGGGATGAAGAAATTGAAGAACAGCAAGGCCAAAGCTCAGCGCCAGCGCTCTCCTCTTTGTTGTGGTGGAAATGCCCAGCTGAGCCTCACAGTTGTGATGGTTTCTGGAGGAGGGGATCGTTTTAGGGCTGTGCTTTCCTGCGCTAAAGCTCGCGGCAGCTACAGCGTAGAGCATCCTCACCTCCCTGCACCCTTGCTGTCTCTTCATGCCTCCCCACTTCACGCATAGGAGATCAGGGAATCTGAAAAAAAACCCCATAGTAAACTATCACTAAACAAAGGTTTCCATGTTGGTCAGTTAATTCTCTGGCTCACCATGCAGCCCCAGGAATGCTGTCCTGCAGGAAAGAGGAGGGCAAGGCTGTCACGTTGTGACAAGATTTCTCAAGCTCCCTCAAGAAACAGCTTTAGAAGGGTTCTCCCTCAGCCTTGGATCCACTAAAACCCCAGGACCGCCCCTCTGTATCTTCTGCCTAACTTATTGTCCCCCACCCACAGTTTGTGTAGCTGATGATCAATGATCAGCGCAGGGTTGCAGAACGCTGTGGTTGTTCCTAGTGAACCCCATCACAGGGGCCATTTCAGCTCCATTTCTCTGTTTTACTGGGCTCTGTTCGAACTCTCATCCTGCCTTGTATTACTCACACCTCTCCTCCCAGCGTGAGGTGTCTGCAAACCTATTACACATCCCGGCCTCCTTTGTTCAAGCCACCAAACAGTCCTTGTGCAGAAGCCCCTTGTTTTCCAGTAGCTTCTCCCTTGCTTTTCTTTTCTGGGTGCGATGAGGCATTTTTGGGAAACAGGTAGCGTGCCACCGAGTCTGCCATCTGCAACGGTAATAAATGCCTTGCCCAAAACATCTTACATGGGACCTTCCTCCCGTACTCAGCGTCAAGTCTTCAATGTAGATCAGTTCACTGCAGTGGAGCTGGGAAGTTTTAACTCCTGCTTTGAGTTTGGATCGCAACGCAGAGATGGTGGGAGTACGTGGCATTCCTTTCCTGCTGATGGGTAATTCTGGTGCTTGGGAAATAAACAGAAAGAGACAAAACATTAAAATCTCGTGATGAAACTTGGCTTGCTTTGCCTTAGTCCAGCTGCCTCACGTTGTTTCCATTTCTCAGGCTTTTTCTCCCTTCTTTTAGTCTCTATTTATTGCAACGTGACAAGAAAATAACGTTTTATTACAAAATCGGCCCTTGTCACTTTGCCTATGTCAAAATGTCTGACCTTCTTGCCTCCTCTCCATTTTTTCCCCCCATTTCCCTTAAAATTTTCTCCCTTTGCCCAGCTGGGATAACATCCCTGGGAATCCAGGCTACTCCAAGGAAATGCTTCCTCTTAAAAATATCCTAGGGCAACCAATTCTAAGCCATCTTGTCATGGTTTTACTTTGCGTGGGTCTCCTGCAAGTTATTTCCTCCTGAAATCCCAAGCTCAATGTAAGAGAATTACGTGTCTTTTTAATCAAGGAATAATTTCAGCTGGGTAATGAAGTGCCTGAGAAATGAATATGGAAGGAGCCGAAGCCCTCCAACAGAACAGCCTCCAGTTTTGCGCTATTAATGCTCTTTATGAAATGTGTCAAAACTCTGCCAGCCTTCGCTGTGTCTGCTGTGGAGACTCTGCCTCGTGACTAGGAAAATGCAAAGACAGTGGGGGAAGTGTGCCCAGAGCAAGGCTTGAGGAAAACATCTCCCGAAGGCCAGAGCGCTCTGGCACGGCTGCTGCATTCAAGCTGACCACAGGGAGGCCATTGTGCTCTGCTGGGGTTGGAACTGCCCCCGAGCACCTCACTGCTTTGCCCGCAGGCAGCCAGAAACCCCCTGATGCTGGGGACAGGCTCTGAGGATGCACAGCCCCTTGTGCGAAGCCCTGCTCAGATAAATCAGGTCCTGCGCTGACCGCGCGCTCACACCAGCTGAAATCACACCTTCCTGACTGCACACCAGTGGAGGTGCAGGCAGCCACCAGAGAAGGGGGTTCCCTCCTTTCATCCCCTCTCCTGTGCCCATCAGTGAGGCTGATCTGGCTGAATATTGGGTTTTTTTTGTCCTCTGGACCAGCTTCCTCACCTAACTCACAGACATGACCCATTTGCTGCCAGTGCCATGACAGGGGAGACAAGTGGGAACATGGGACCCTCCATGTAGATGTCAGGAGGATGGGGCCAGGCTCTTCTCAGTGGCGCCCGGGGACAGGACAAGGGGTAACGGGCACAAACTTGACCATGGGAAGTTCCATCTCAGCACGAGGAGGAACTTCTTTGCTGTGAGGGTGGCAGAGCCCTGGCCCAGGCTGCCCAGAGAGGTGGGGGAGTCTCCGTCTCTGGAGACATTCCAACCCCGCCTGGACGCGTTCCTGTGCCCCCTGCTGTGGGTGACCCTGCTCTGGCAGGGGGTGGGACGGGATGATCTCCAGAGGGCCCTTCCAACCCTATGATTCTATATGTTCTATATGTTCTATATGTTCTATCTGGCAGTGGCTTGTGCCTCCCTGACCACAGCCTCAAGATCGCGGCCGAATCTTCAGACAAATCAGCTCTCCACCGGGAAGGTCAGTGAGGCAGAGGGAAGAGCCCTGCAGCTGGGGACACGGAGCAGCAAAGATGCCAGTGGCCACTCCTGCAAGTGACTGAACCCCACTGGTGGCTCAGGGTGAATTGGGTGCCGGGTCCTGTCCCAGCAGGAGGGCCAGGAAGATGATCTGAGGGCTGGAGCCTATGAAGGCAGGCTGAGAGAGTTGGAGGGGTTCAGCCTGGAGAAGAGAAGGCTCCGGGGAGACCTTCGAGCCCCTTCCAGTACCTGAAGGGGGCCTACAGGAAAGCTGGGGGGGCTGTTTGCAAGGGCATGTAGCGATAGGACGAGGGACAATGGTTTAAACTAGAGCAGGGCAGGTTTAGATGAGCCATTAGGAAGAAGTTCTTTACACTGAGGGTGGTGAGACACTGGCCCAGGTTGCCCAGAGAGGGGGTGGAGGCCCCATCCCTGGAGACATCCAAGGCCAGGCTGGATGAGGCTCTGAGCAACCTGATCTAGTTACAGATGTCCCTGCTCACTGCAGGGGGTGGGACTAGGTGGCCTTTAGAGGTCCCTTCCCACCCAACACAGTCTGTGATTCTGTGATTCTATGAAGCCAGCCATCCTGATGCTGAACGCCCCCTGCCCGCTTGCCACGTGGGATCTATCGTCGCGCTCCTGCTGTGTGCTGATGAACCAAAATAACTCCCTGTTTTTCCCAGCCGACACTGAGCTGGGATGTGTTTGGGAAGGCGACTGCCGACACTGTGACAGATGGCCAAGAAAGCAAATGCTGTTTTTTATGTCACCTCCGTGTTTCCTCCTCTGCTGTCTCCTGCGCTGGAGGTGGTGTTTGGAGGTGGTGTGTGCTGCCAGAGCCGAGGAGACGGCAGAGGGTGGAGCAAGGTGCTGGCCGCCTCGCACACGTTTCTCCCCCGGTTCTCTCATGCTTTGTGACCTACATCAAGGCCTTCTCCTGCAGGAATTTGTGCCAAAGACGGGGCTTGGAAGCAGACTGGTGATTGAGATGGGGTGTTCGCTTTTACAGAGCCACTGAACAGCCTCCCATAACCTGCCTGTGCTGACTGCTGGCTCAGTCTATTTGCTTTCACCCTGAAGAGTCAGATAGGCCAGAATCCCAGAATCCCAGACTGGCCGGGGTTGGAAGGGACCTCTGGAGATCATCCCGTCCCACCCCCGGCCAGAGCAGGGTCACCCACAGCAGGGGGCACAGGAACGCGTCCAGGCGGGGTTGGAATGTCTCCAGAGACGGAGACTCCCCCACCTCTCTGGGCAGCCTGGGCCAGGGCTCTGCCACCCTCACAGCAAAGAAGTTCCTCCTCGTGTTGAGATGGAACTTCCCATGGTCAAGTTTGTGCCCGTTACCCCTTGTCCTGTCCCCGGGCACCACTGAGAAGAGCCTGGCCCCGTCCTCCTGACACCCCCCTTTCAGTATTTATAAGCGTTGATAAGATCCCCCCTCAGTCGTCTTTTTTCCAGACTGAAGAGACCCAAATCCCTCAGCCTTTCTCCATCAGAGAGGTGTTCCATCCCCTCAGCATCTCGGGAGCCCTTTGCTGTCCCCTCTCCAGCAGTTCCCTGTCCTTTCTGGAACCGGGAAGGCCAGCACTGGACACAGTAAGCCCAGAACTGGGTCTCTAGAACTAGGCCAGTGGCTCTTTCTGCCTGCTAGTGTGCAATACTGGCTCTTCTTCATATGGATCCAGTGCTCACTGCACAGAGAGGACTCTGGAGAAGCCAAAGCTTTGATAAAAGCCAGTTTCTGAAACTCCTTGACGCTGCCTCTCCTCTGCCTTTGCGCATGTCACTCAGTATCTTTGGGCAGGGGACCACTCGCCTCCCCTCCTGGGGCACAAGCATCATGGCAGTGCTCAAGGAGGGCTGAGCTAGCGAGAGACGGAGCCCCAGATCCCTGACGCACGGTGGAAATTCAGCAGGGAGAGAAGCACACCTCAGCAAGGGAAGGGGAGCACAGAGAAGCCGGTGACTGTAAAGCGTTGTCACTTGGGTTCTACGTTGAAGGGCGCAGGAATGGCCCCGGTGCAGGGACACAGGCAGGGACACAGGCAGGGACACAGCCCCTGCAGGTGGCTGCGGCTCCACGCTGTTTCCATGGCAGGAGAGAGCCGCTCCTGCCGCACAGCTCGGCTGCCAGGATGCCGGCTCCTCTCGCAGCCTGCCTGGGGCGGAAGGAGTGACTGACATCTCCGTTTGGCACAGCGTCTATCTGCCTCCTGCTCCTGCCTTGTTGCACTTGGCAATTCTCCCCCTTCTCCCTCTGTTTTTCCACTAGGAGATCTCACACTCCTCTGCCTTGGCAGCGGGTAGACAGACGAGGAGGGGTGGACAGATATATGGATTCAGAACGGCTCAGCAATGACTCTCCTGAGTCTCCCTGCCTGTGATGGAGGAAGAGGCTTCCTGAATTCAAAGATCTCTGAATTCAGATCCCTGAATTCAAGGATCTGGCATTAAGCAGCAGGGATCACCGGTGTTTAAGGCAGCCAGAGCCTCTTTTCCTAAGACAGGGAACTGAATTTAGAAGGCTGGTGAAAAATCGGTGTCACACTAGGTGACAGAGACTGGACTCATTTCCACTGGAAGCTGGGGCCTGGGGAGCACCAAAGGGCTTTGCGCAGCATCTTCCAGCCTCGTGGCCCTAAGGACCAGGAGGCGGCAAGTGGAGGATGAGCTTCATCCCTGCTTTGGGCTAGTGTTGCGCTGGGCTTACTGCCACCTCAAAGCCCTGGGAGGGGTAACCCCCATCTAATGATGGTTCTCCAGTATCTTTATTTGGGAGAATAAAGCAAAAGAGATAGCGGTGGGCAGATACGAAGGTGAGGGAGCAGGGCAGATACAACGGCAGGAAAATTCTGCGGAGACGCAGTGCAAGGCAGGGAGAGGCAGAGACAGAGCTGGTTGCACCCACACACCCCGGCCCAGCCCTTCCCCGCAGCAGGAACACTGAAATGGAAATTACTTGCTATTTACAGTGCCAGCATCCTTCCTACTCCCTCCACAGAGCCAGACTGGGGCTCAGCGGGCAGGGAGGGCCCCCGTCTGTCTCTGTGGGGGGAGCAGGATGGATGCTGGCTCTCTGTGCTGCAGAGGAACCAGGCAAGGTGTGAGACGCGGAGCCATGGTTTCCTCCAAGCGCCAGAACAGGCCAGGAGGTATTTCAGACCTCCCTAGAAGGCCTCGGTCGTTATTCTGCAATATTATTCTGCTACGCAGGGAGACACATGCGTGGGAGTGCGTAAAAGCAACGCCAGCCCGTGACCTGGCTTCATTTACCCACAGAGGCAGCGTTGGCGGCAGAAAAGAAACTTGATCCCATGGGTGCTCACTGCTGTGGCTGCGCCCGCGGGACCCCAGGGGAATTACTCGGTGGTGTAAGAGCCAGGCACCAGTCCAGGTCCCCGGGGCCAGCGTCTGCTGACGGGGGCCGGCGAGCAAGAGCTGAGGCTGAGCCGTGCCAGGAGCCAGCACCCTCCTCCTGAGCTGCTGAGCAGCAGCTCGTGGTTGTGGAGACCTCCCACGTCTCAGTGTGCCCCTGGCGCTCAGCCTCCTGGGCCCATGCTTTCCCGGAGCGTGGAGCAATGTCAGGGTCAGGCCTGTCACAGGGATGTGCCCTCAGCGCTCGGCAGAGAGCAGATGATGGGTCCTTTGAGAGCGGGGCTGTGAGGACACAGCTTCGGGAGAGCATCATCTCTCTCCACACTGTCACACACCAGCTGCCCCAGACCTGGAAAAGGGTCTGTAAAGACACAGAGAAAGTCTATGAGGTGTGACTCTGGTGGCCTGTGGGATGGTGGGATTAAGCCCACCTTGCAGAGCTCTGAGAGCTGCAGAGGTCCTTGGTACTTCCCGTTCTTCGCCTTCATCAGGTCTGCTCTGAGCAGCACTTCCACAGAGCACAGGTCACTGATGTGGCACTCCGCAGACTGCGTGACGAGAGACTTAACTGTCCCCTGGGATGGGGCTGAGGCTGGCAGCAAAGCAATTGTGAAGTCAATTAAGCAGAAAGCTCCTCCAGCTACTCCAGGTGCCTCCCTCCCTGCTTTTTCCCGCTAGAAACGGGGCTGGAAGATGGAGGCAGAAGAAGGAAGGGAGCAAAAGACTAACACTGACGTTAGCTCCCTGGGCAAAGCATGAGAGAAGCCTCATAAAAGTCCTTTTGGAAAAAACAACAGAAGCAGTGAAGCTACAGACCTGGAAGTAAGAGCTTTTTCAGACAGGTATTTGGTTCCCCACGTGTCACAGCCCAACCATCTCCCCGTTCTTATTCTTCCCTTCCGACGTGCTCCCAAGCATTCACACCAAACCAAATGGCTCGTACCAGCACTGGCCCAGTTCCCAGCCTGGAGAGACCTGCGGGTTGTTCCCTAAATGGGGTTTTTTCAGGCCAGATGGCCGGAGGTTAGAGGCTGGTTGGTAGGCAGAGAGTGTTCCCAGCAAGACAGCTGGAAGGGCTGGCCAGATGGAGCACGTCTGGGCTCAGATGATGGCAGGGCAACACACAGCCACCTCCTGTTTCAGCAGAGCTGGCTGGGAGGCTTCTCAGTGAGAGCTAGACCTGCTGGATCCTCCCTTCCCTCCCACCTGGTACCCACAGTCATTCGGAGGCAAGAGGCTGGTGAGGCTCAAGTAAGATCTGTCAGGCATTTCTCTATTTTCCAGCTCTCCCTGGCCTTTCTGAAAGAGCTGCCGCCTACGTGACTCCCCCGCTGCAGCACGGCTCGCTCCACAGAGCCGACCGCAAGTCTCCGCAGGAAGGGGCCTGCCGACCGCTCGGCCAAGCTCAGCACCTCAGGGCCTGAACCGGCAGCACCTCGAATGAAACACAGCCAGTTTCAAACGAAACAGAGCCAGTTTGTTACACAAGAGCAAAGACGGTGTGAAAAAGGAAGTCACGTTTTGAAGCGATGCAGTTGTCCATCATTGCAAGGTTCTGCCATGTTTTCCTGGGGCAGCTGGAGCCCAGGCCTGGTTAAACAATATGACAGCCCAGGGTAGAATGAGCTCAGGAGCGTTTACACCTGGCTCTGGGCTGCTTGACGACTAAGTTATTTCAGTCAGGCAGCGTGCCTTAGTTTCCCCATTTATAATGGGAAATCAGCGATGCTCAGTTTCTGCAGCGGTACTGCAGTACGCAGTTTGCTGTGCTGCAGACCTGGGTCTGATCCTGGCTGTTACTCCATTCCCCTCCTCAGTCTCTGGACCTCATCAGCCTTCCCCTATGTACCTTCACAAGGAAACAAAAACCCAGGACCTTTGGTGGCAGCAATACACGCTGCTCTCTTCCCATGGCAAAGAAGGAGCTGCCTGCTTCCCCGCGAAAGGCTCCTGAGAAGTTAGACTTGTACCAGAGGTCTGTCAAACTGCATTTGGGACGAAGATACTGTGAATGAGCCACCACCTGCCAGCCAGCAGCTCCATTAACGTAGGACTCCTTGCAACACAGCGCAGGCAGGAAGGGCACGGTCCCTATTTATTGTGACTTCCCATAAGAAAACAAGAGCATACGGTGGATATTGATCTGTGCACACAAGAAGATCTGATGCTTCTGGGCTATCACAGGTCCTGTTGGGCACAAATAGCCACTATCCTGTGCGTGAATTGTCCTGGAAGCCTCTGTGCAGCACAGCTGTAATCCTTTTTTAAGATTACTGCTGCCTCCTCCTTCCTGTAGTATGGATTGGGCCCAGGGTCCATAGAAGATGCTCTGCCTTTGTTGGCAGAGGGATGTTATGGGCTCAGCCTTCCCCTCCCGTGGCAGCACAAGAAGGGACAGGGGACCGATGTGTCTGTGTTGCAGCTTCTAACAGAATTGAATCAAAGATCAGAAGTGTGGAACGGCTCCTCCACAGGGATGGACTAACCTAGAAATCTTCAGCCTGGAAGAGAGTTCAGTGCCAGGAAAGAAGTAGCTGAGGTTTTGTAAGATCTTCAGACGGTGATCGGGGAGAAAATGCTGCTCGTTCTTTACTCTTCAAGAACCAGGAAGGCGGAACTCGAAAGAAATGAAAAATCAGCAGGCGCGAAAGAAATACACCACGGCGCTTTTGCACGCTGCAGGATTCACGTTTGTCTGCAGGAGCCAAAGCCAGCGCCAGGCTCGGCCTGGGGCGAGACGCACTCACTGGAATCTCCTCACCAGGACTTTAAACCACAAAACAATCCCTGATCTGCTCTTGGTGCAGGGAAATGTTCAAGCAGAGCCGGACCCTCTATCGCTGCCCTGTTACTTGTGTGCTTCAAGGAACAGCAGTGCCCGCAGGCAGCCGCCGCACCGCACGCCCTTCGGTCTGCCCCGCCGTGCCCTTTCTCACCCCCCACGTCCCGCTCAGCCCCACGGCTGGGAAGAAAAAGACAAATTCCACGCGTGTCCGCCTGCCTTGGCTGACGCGGGGCAGGCGCAGCGTTATTTCGGGATAAGATTTCCATGAATAAGTCCCCTCATCTGCCAAACCCAAATGAAAATTTCCTGCCAACAGTCATGAGCCCTCCCCCCCCCTCCCCATTCCTCCCTCTCTTTTTTTCTTTCTTTTCTTTTTTTTTTTTGTTTTTGGACAATTTCCTGCATTAAGATAAACCAGTGATAAAGCCAGATTGTGCATTAAACACTGGCCCACGCGGTCTGGGAAACAAAGAACACTGCGATTCAAACTGTTGCTAGCCGATACGCATTTGGGCATGTCGGCTTTTAAAGGATTTTCTAGTCTGTAACGTGAGATTTTGGGAAAAAGCACCCTAGCCTGCAAGCATGTGAGCCCCAGGCCCAGAGATGTCCTGGAGGTCCTGGTATTGATGCTTTTCCGTGTGCGGGGAAGAAGTCTGGTTAAGGGCTGGGAAAAGCTACTGTGTGAGGCCCGCAGCTCTGCGTGATGCTGTAGGATTCCTGCAGTCCGCTCACCAATTTTTGGCCAGCTTTGGAAGGCTCCCAGCCTACTTTCCAGGGTAAAATGTGTTTGCTTTATCTAGCCGTACAGAATCACAGAATCACAGAATCTTCATGGTTGGGAAGGGACCTTTGAGATCATCGAGTCCAACCATACACACACACACAAAAAAAACCCCAAAAAGCCAAAACCAACCAAACAAGAAAACCCGAAACAAACCACCCCCTAGAATCTCTGCCCCTAGAGCATGCCCCGAAGTGCCAAATCCAGACGCCTCTTAAATACCTCTAGGGATGGTGACTCCACCACCTCCCTGGGCAGGCTGTTCCAGGGCCTGACCACTCTTTCAGTAAAATAATTCTTCCTAATATCCAATCTAAACCTCCCCTGCCGCAGCTTCAGGCCATTCCCTCTGGTCCTGTCATTATTCCCCTGGGAGAAGAGCCCAACACCCTCCTCTCTACACCCTCCTTTCAGGGAGCTGTAGAGGGCCATGAGGTCTCCCCTCAGCCTCCTCTTCTCCAAACTAACCATGCCCAGCTCCCTCGGCCTCTCCTCACACGACTTGGTCTCCAGACCCCTCACCAGCTCGGTCGCTCTCCTCTGGACCCGCTCCAGCACCTCAGTGTCCCTCTTGTACAGAGGGGCCCAGACCTGAACACAGCGCTCGAGGTGAGGCCTCACCAGGGCCGAGCACAGAGGCACCATCGCTTCCCTGCTCCTGCTGGCCACTTCCTACAGAATGCTGGGGTGCCCAGGCAGAATCCGCCATTCGAAAAGGGTCTGGTGTTTTAGCCGACAGATTTCTCTCTTTTCCAGTTTCTTGGAAATCTACAGGACTCCTGGTGCAGTGACGCAAAACCCCCTTCTTCTGCCAATAGAGGTGTTCCGTCGCCTGGGAAAAGTGAAAGAAATGGCTCAATGGGTGACCTCCAGTGAAGAATTAGGGTGGGCTCTCATCCAGCAGTCATCCCCACATTCTCACAAAGGCAAACGGCTCCCCCTCTTCCTCACGGAAGCCGTCACGGAGCAGATCAGCGTAGCACAAAACTTCCCAGCAGCCAGGTTCAACGTGGCTCAGGCAACCCCTTCGCTCACTGAAGCAGTGGCAGTAGCTTCACGCGTGAATGCGAGTGTCTGCAGGGTAAAGTAAAATTGAGCCGAGTAAAAAAATTGAGCCAGCAATGTGCCCTTGTGGCCAAGAAGGCCAATGGCATCCTGGGGGGCATCAGGAAGAGCGTGGCCAGCAGGTGGAGGGAGGTTCATCCTCCCCCTCTGCTCTGCCCTGGGGAGGCCACAGCTGGAGCACTGGGGCCAGTGCTGGGCTCCTCGGTTCCAGAAGGATGGGGAACTGCTGGAGAGGGGACAGCAAAGAGCTACCGAGATGCTGAGGGGATGGAACACCTCTCTGATGGAGAAAGGCTGAGGGATTTGGGTCCCTTCAGTCTGGAAAAAAGACGGCTGAGGGGGGATCTTATCAACGCTTATAAATACTGAAAGGGGGGTGTCAGGAGGATGGGGCCAGGCTCTTCTCAGTGGTGCCCGGGGACAGGACAAGGGGTAACGGGCACAAACTTGACCATGGGAAGTTCCATCTCAACACGAGGAGGAACTTCTTTGCTGTGAGGGTGGCAGAGCCCTGGCACAGGCTGCCCAGAGAGGTGGGGGAGTCTCCGTCTCTGGAGACATTCCAACCCCGCCTGGACGCGTTCCTGTGCCCCCTGCTGTGGGTGACCCTGCTCTGGCAGGGGGTGGGACGGGATGATCTCCAGAGGTCCCTTCCAACCCCGGCCAGTCTGGGATTCTGGGATTCTGTAAAGGAGTGATGGAGAGGGCATGAGCCAGGCATGGAAGTGGGGGAAGAAACCCAGTGGAAGAGACCAGACCCCAGGCACTTGTGTGCATCACGCACACCCCAACCCCTGGCAGCTCAGCCTGGAAGGGAGAGCCAATGCATCTCCACAACATTAATTTCCCTTCACCTCCACCTGGTCTATTCTCGGAAATCTTGCCTAGAATTCATCCCCCCCGAAGTGTCACACTTCACAGCTCCCTTCCCACGCAGAGCTCACCCAGCAGCTTGCTTCCTTGCTCTGAATAAACGCCGCTTCCCTGCTTGTCTCCCCACAGCCCCAAAGGCAGCCAGGGGTACCCGCTTCCCCCCACGCCCAGGGGAGGATGCTGCAGGCCTGATCCATCCCACGCTGGTCTTGGGCAGCTGTGTCCTGCTTCCCACCAAGGGCAGATCCCAGGTGGTAACACCAAAGGGTTCAGTTCGGGGCCAACCTGGGGATCTGGCCCCATGCAGATCCCAATCCACCTCTCAGAGTCCCTCTGCTGTTAAGCCACGGGCAAACAGCAGTTTTGAGGACAGCGGAAGGTTTTTGGCTCCCTGGAGAAGAGTCCCAACTCCTTTCTGGCTCCTTGATGCAAAGAGGGCTTGCAGTGCCCAAACACCCTTGGTTGCTGTGGATTATGACCCGGCCCTTCCTAGAGAAGACACAACTAATTTTCCTGAAAGCTCCCTGTCAGCACTACCACACAGCGCCAAGGGCGAGAGACTCAGTGAACCCCCGCTCCCCTGAGACGTCTCAGAGGCAAGAACAGGCACGAGCGAAGAGCAAGTTCAGAATCTCACTTGCTTTCGGGCCTCAGGCCAGTGCTCATTAACAAAGGAGGTGCGCTGATCCAGAACACAGAACATCATCCCACTCTGACAGGACACATCCCAGTAAGCAAAGACTTGGTAACAGTGCTTCGACCATGAAATACACAGGACAAGGACTGCTTCTGCGGGGACTGATGACACGACATGTGAAAATCCAGAGAAAAGGAGAGAACTGGCCATTTGGGGAAGGCACCCGTGGAGACCCCAGCAAGCCCAGGTGCAGAAGACGACAGACTGTGATATTACCACCACTAGACCAGACTTAGATGGTGAGATTGTGAATACTTCTGTCCCACTTCAGCCTCTCGCAGGAGTAGTTGGCAATACATGGAAACTCCAGTGAGCCCCGCGTTCAAGCCTCACAAATGGAAACATCCCACACGCTGTCTCCCCCGAGGACTTCATTTATGAAAAATTCATAGAGAACCAAATTCAGCCTTTCACCTGCTTGTAGCGATCAGCTCAATGTCAGATTGATGGCAAGGCAGACAATGGCTTGTATCCCTATAAATCTGTTATTTTAATGTCATTTACTTCCTGTAATTTTAACCCTCTCTGGCCCAAGTAGTATTTCAGTGGCCGCAGTCAGACACCTGTATAACCAAGAACAACTCTTTCCTCAGACAGTCTCACTTCTCCCAATTATTTTCAGACTTCCAGACCTTGCTGTGGTTTCATTGAGTAATTCTCTCAAATTCCATGAATTTGCCTAGTTTCTTTTTGAATTCATGTAAACTTCTACCACCTTAACAACACAAAGAATTTCCCAGGTCAACTCATATGTAAAATTTCCCAAAATGTGAGGCCTCCGGCTGCCCCTCAGCTTTGGCTCCAAAGGACACTCTGCCACTGTTGCAATTTTTAAAAAACCCCACACCATACTCTGGTAGATGGTCTGGCCCAGAATTTTTGGCAGGTGCTCCTTGAGGCAGCCGTAATCACTCATTTAAATCTCATTTATTTTTATTTTAGAAAGCTCCCTAACAACACAAAAGATTTCTTTCCCGTATCTCACTGGAATTGTGTGCACATTGCCATGGCAACCATGCCAGAGATTTTTGTGGTCCCAGACCCATTTTATTGGTTATTAGATATCTGTGCAATAAAAATATATATATAGCTTTGTTCTCCCATCTGTCTGTTCCATCTGCTTATTTCCAAGTGAAATACAACCATTTGGCTCAGCCACAGCTTTCTCTCCTTCCTCATGGGATTGGCTGAAGGAAACAGAGATGCATCTGCTGGTGGTCATGGAAGCGGTGAAGGGGAGCAAGAGGAATGAAAGACATTGCTGTGGACATGAACCTGACCATGACACCCATGGAAAAGCCTATCAACGGTGATGACAACGTCTGTAGGGTGAAACCAATTCTTCCTCGCGGTCCACGTCCCTGGCCACACCGCTGGCCTGTCCATTACCAATTATCTCCCAGGTGTGAAGGGGAAGAAAAACTCAAGAAGACTCTGGCCAACACAAACCTCATTTGCTCCTGGTGGAACTGCTGTGGCCCAGCTGCAGCTCAACCCTGGCCAGTTGGTTTCCTGTCACGGGGGAAGTCGAGTCAAACGTTATGTCACCAGTCAGCGAACAGGAAACTCATCACAGCTCAGCTGCATCCATTAAGAGTCCTTTCTACCTTCCCAAAAGAGGAGGAGAAAAGTATCACCTCATCCAAGTACACAGTGTTCCATGGAATGGGAAAACACCAACAACGAGACCTCTGTGCCAAAGTGACCGTGTTCCTCCCTACAGCCATCTGCCTCACGTCGGAACCTGTGCTGAAAGCGATTTGACATGCCCCCATGCGAGGGACTAATTCCTTCTGGCAATGTTTGACTTACCTGCCCACCCCCACAGCCTCCGCTGTGGGAGAGAGGATGTATTTCCAGTCTCCCAGCTCCCTTACATTATTTAAGCTGTCATCTGTTAATTATAGACCTGCATTTCATCTTGATGCTTCCCAGGGGGCCAAACCGCACTAACAGACTAAAAGCAGTTCCCAGTCGAATACTTTGGGAGCCTCCACTAGAATTGAGCTTATGTCTCCATCAGCCAGGGGGAGAGATTCCCTACCGCCCTGACTGCTCCTGGGAGACTGGAACTGCACTTCCCGCTGTAAGACCCATATCTGCATTTTCTTACCCTACAGACTGAACATTCCCGCTCACCAGATGGGAGCCACAGCTTTCTGGGAAGGGATTTCAAATCGGCCTTCAGCTTTCTCAATGTAAACATCTCCTCTCCTGCCTTCCCATCAGCTCCGAATCTCCCAGTGCAGATGGAAGGGGCAGGCGGGATGCATAGCCTTATCCACCTGGGGATGCCTCAGAGTTCAAAGTGACAAGCAACCCTCACCGCCGCCTCTCCCCGTGCTCCACCTGACCTGCAGAGCAAGGCCGGGATGACAGTCCCATCAGACGAGCTCCCCATTTCTCACAGGCTGGAAGATCTCCGCTGCCCTTCTGTTGAAGCAAATGAAGTCTCTCAATCACACAACCATGACCACCAAGCCTGGGGGACCAGCACAGCCCTCTCAATGTGCAAGGCGTTGCCAAGCAGTTGCTAAGCAAGTGGCCAGGTCGAGTGAGAATAAGCAAATGAGAAACTCGTGTGATGTTGATGTTTTCTAGCTGGTAGCTACATCCTGCAGCCAGGCTGCCCCTTGGCCTCGTGTGGCCACGGAAACATCTGCTTCAAATGCAGAAACAAGTACAATGTTCAAACCATCAACTCGCTCACGGCAAGAGCACGGAAAAAGACAAAAAGGTGGGAGTAGACAGTAGCGTGGGCAAAGGCTTGAGGATTCTAGCTTGCCAGCTCCTGACGTAAGAGCATCCATTCCCCTTGACTGTGTTAAGGGAGATGTTTTGTGGGGCTTTGTTTCCAGGAGAAGCAGCTGTAATGGCTCAAATGTGCCAGAGGAAACTCAAGAGCTGGTTGAAGAATGCTTTGGAAAGCACCTGCTGCTGGCACCACTTTCCTGTTGAAGCCCCAGGAGTCCGTGTCCCGCTAGCAATCACCGTGAAAGAATCCACAGCACGCTTAGCAAGATACAACTCTTTCTAAAAACAAACAAACAAAAATAATCAGAAAAGCAGTCAATAAATGAAAAAGAGGAAAACCAGAAAGTTGAGAGTTGCATTGCATTGGGCCATACCTGTAGAAGTCTAGTAGCTGAGGACAGCCTTCAGACCAGGGAGATTCAGGGCTGCTGTTCAGCGCTTATGTGCTTTGCCAAATTTGCATAAACAACCCACAGTAATTATAATTTCATCTTGAATAGGTGTTATTTTAATTGTGACTGCCTTTCCTGCTCAGCACGAATTGGAGAAATCACAAAAGAACAGCAAAGCTGGAAGGCTGTTGATGACTTTGGCTTTTTCTTCCTCCAGCCAGCTCGCGAGCCCTATCAGACCCCGCTTCTGGGTGACCACCCTGAGGCTTTGTGCAATGCAAAACCATGCAGTGCCCAAATAATTACAGCCCCTAAGTGGCCGTGCAAAGAAACCAAGCACCTTCCTGTCCGGGAGGACTGTACCTCTCAGCAAAGCTACCTCAGAACATGCTCCCAACCACAGACCCGCTTTGGGAGTTGATGGTGGGGTTGGCAACTCGAGCTCCAGGTGGTTTCTCCTTCAAATTGCCAGAGTGGATAAACTGCTGCAGTTCTCTGAGAGCCTTTCCCCCTGCAGCAACCCCCTTCAGGGAACGACCCCCCCTGCTCCTGCCCCCTTAGCCTTCTCTGACCTGAACTGAATACACTTGATCTCTCAGTTCTGTAGAGGGGGTGGTTCAGGCCTTCCCGATGTCATCTGCCCTCTCTAATTCGTCATCTTTTAAAGCATGGCGCTCAAAAGCGGACAGTCTCCAGCTGAGAACTCATCAGCAGTGAGCAAAGTGCACTAATTACCTCCTGCATCTTGCATATAATAGTAAGTATGTACCTTTGGAGGAGAAAGAGCAGACCCAAGCCGACAGTGGTCTTTTGGGGCTAGAAATAAAAGATATGCAAAATTACACAGGAACACTTTTAATTAATTGCTGCCTACTGACAGCAGCTGGCAAGGCAGCCCTTTGCCCATCAGCATTCAGACAGTTAGTTAAGTCTGTACTCCACCTGAGATGGTGGAGCAGCTCTGTATTTATTCATATTTTGGATAAGATCAAAGTGAATCACTTCCGTCATTTATTGTCTGCAGAGAAAAATCTCTACATCTCATTTCTTCAAAGGGCGCAGTCTCCAGCTCAGGGATCAAAGCACTGTCAGGAGACATTCTCCTCTGGGGAGGGTTCACGACTGGGCTTCTCACTTCCTTGGTACCTTTGGCAGGAGTTGAGTGCGACAGGGAGCCCGTGCTATGCTTGTGTGACCAAGGACCTTCAGCCCAAAGCCAGCTTGCTCACAGTGGCAGGTGCTACCACGACAGTTTGTCTTTGGCACTGCCAGCTAGACAGCCCTTTTTCCTGAAAATCATAGAATGGTTTGGGTTGGAAGGGACCTTAAAGCCCACCCAGTGCCACCCACTGCCCTGGGCAGGGACACCTCCCACCAGCCCAGGTTGCTCCAAGCCCCGTCCAACCTGGCCTTGAACCCCTCCAGGGATGGGGCAGTCACAGCTTCTCTGGGCAACCTGGGCCAGGGGCTCACCACCCCCAGAGTGAAAAATTTCTTCCTCACATCTCATCTAGATCTCCCCTCTTCCAGTTTAAAACCACAGCGGGTTTGTGGTCAGGCAAGCGTCCTCAGCTGCAGCTGGACGGTGGACTGTAAGGGAAACCAAGCAAGAGAGCACAGGCTGCCGAAGACAGACCTGACTGCAAGGTCCTGCTGCCAGCACTGATCCTGGAGCTATTGCTGCCTTCGAAGCTCATCTCCGAGACAACAGCGTCAGCCAGCCCCCCGTGCAGCTCCCTGGGGGCTCCCATCTTCTCCCTCTGCACCTAAGCGAATCAGTATGCATCTCCCAGTAGCTACTCGGTGAGACAACGATGGTCTGGGCAGACTGCGTTTTCATGGTTCGAGGTGGAACATGTTGTGTGAGGCATGGGGAGACGCTCTTTCCTAGCCTCAGGTCCCCAGAGAGCTGTGATGAAGTCCATCTCACAGCACATAAGGAGAAGAAACAACTTGATTTTCCTGCTAGGTCCCTGCCTGTAGGCTGTTTGCCACACGTGCAGGGGTATCTTGGATAGTCGGGATCCAAGATACTCCTAGAGTTGCAGTGAATTAATACAAGGCTGCCATCAAGGTGTTTATACCTCCATCGGCTTTAAAAAGAAAGAATCCCAAATGCTCAAACTCAAAGCAGGTCTTGCTTAAGGCTGAGGTTACACAAGCAGGCACTGGAACTGCAAATTGTAAACTGAACTTGCAGGAGGGCTGTGAGCCAGATGGGGGGTCTTTGATGTTTCTCAGCAAGCTTGGTCCTACCAGCATGAGCGACTACCTCAAAGGGGTTTGGGTTGCAATTTGCCTCATTATTGGAGCTGAGGTGCAGCATCCCCAGGATGCCTCCTGTGCCCCGGAGAGCTACCTAATGAGACGTCACATGAGCCCAGTGGTCCTGCTGGTGTTGACTGGGGAGGGGAACTGGGCTTCAAAGGACCCCACTCGCTTCCTTTGCGCGGAGGAAATTTCCCCACATCATTAAAACCAGTGGGCTTGGGAGTCTGCAGACCTCGGTGATGGAAAACAGCACGGAGTTTGCACTGCAGAGCAGGGTGGTCCTCCCGAGAGGGATTCTCTGGGGGGGTTGATGCTGTCTAACACCAGGGTGGCTCCTGCTGCACTGTGGAGTCGTGTTGTGCTGGCAGGGGCTGCTGTGAGCAGATGATTTTACACCACGTGGGGGAGGCAGAGGAGGGCAGGCTCAGCTGGGAGATGTCATCTCCATGCCCGCTGGCTGCTCTGTGCTGGGGGTGCAGGGGCAGCGGGGGTGCCTCTAGAGCCCCAAGCAGATGGAGGGATGGAGCCACTCACCTTCTGGAGGGTCTGTCCATCACCACTGATGCCAGAGCGCTGATGGCAGTGATGCTCACAACCTTGGCACTACAGCAGTGTACACATCGCAGTGTGCCCAGGTGGCCAAGAAAGCCAATGGCATCCTGGCTTGTGTTAGGAACAGTGTGACCAGCAGGAGGAGGGAGGTGATTGTCCCCCTGTACCCAGCACTGGTGAGGCCACACCTTGAGTATTGTGTCCAGTTCTGGGCACCCCAATACGAGAGAGATCTCGAGGTGCTGGAGCAAGGGCAGAGGAGGGCAACGGAGCTGGGGAAGGGCCTGGAGAATAAATCTGATGAGGAGCCATTGAAGGAGCTGGGAGTGTTTAGTGTGAGGAAGAGGAGGCTGAGGGGAGACCTCATCACTCTCTACAGCTACTTGAAAGGACACTGTAGAGAGGTTGGTGCTGGTCTCTTCTCACAGGTAATTAGCGACAGAACAAGAAGGAATGGGTTAAAGCTGCAGCAGGGGAGGTTTAGGCTGGACATTAGGAAAAAATTCTTCCCAGGAAGAGTGGTCAGACCCTGGAATAGGCTGCCCAGGGAGGTGGTGGAGTCACCATCCCTGAATGTGTTTCAGACTCGTTTAGATGTGGTGTGGGGGGATATGGTGTAAGGGAGAACTTTGTAGAGTGGGGTTGATGGTTGGACTCGATGATCCCAAGGGTCTCTTCCAACCTAAATGATTCTATGATTCTATGATTCTACATGGAAAGCTTCTTGTCCTTGTGAGCATTGCACTTCTGTGCCACCCCCGACCCATCACACGTGTGTTCACTCCAGACACTGCCATCCCAAGGCTCCTTTAGACCCCCAGCAAGTGGGTCCACTCCCAGCAAGGGGTGCTCCGGTGCAGGAGGAGAGTTTCAGCAATTACTGTGAGCACGTAGAAATGAGAGGTTGTCATGGATACCAGCATGCAATTGAGGGCCCAATTCTGCACTGCTCTGCTCCTCCTGTCCTCCCTTGCCCTGTTGTGCGGGATCTGTGGAGGCCCCATTCACAGAGGAAAAGGATTTGAAAACTAAAATCTCCTATGAATGTGGCTTTGGTTCCTAACTCTTACTCACCCAGCTGTATCTCGCAGCTCCCATTTCGCTGGGCTGAGTTTGGATTCAAACAAGTCTGCATGGGGGCAAAACCGGGACAACGGTTTGAGTGCAGAGCCCCCAGCCTCTCCAACCGGCATGGGTATTCCAAAACACACAAAGCCAGCATGTATTTTGGGCTACCCAGTTGCTGACAGTGGAGAGGAAGATGAGGGAAGAGGTACACGCAAGGGAAGGTGTTTGGCAGCTTGGGGAGAAGGCCCTAACCCTGAATTTACTGGGGAGATTAAACCTCTTGTTGGCTGGATCCAGGCCCCCGCAGAGACCTGGGCAGCAGCTTTACTCAGCATTCCCCCCCTGCGCTGTGTAGGACTGACTTTGTGACCTCCAGAAGTTTTACAAAGACAGGCAAGTTTCACCACGTTTTCATTTTCAGAGGAAAACATCTCCCCGGATATAAAACTGAGAGGTCGGGTGATTTCATGGTGAAATGTTTGGGATTTCCCATTTGAAATTAGTGTTCCTATTTATCCAACACATTTTTTTGTTTTCATTCTGGCCTATCAAAATTTCCCATTGCTTTTTCCCCATAGAGTTGATCACAGTGTTCTAGTTGGATTTTAGGCATAAAATAATTTCTGGACCAGAACGTTTTTTAAAAAATGGCAATTACTGAGGGACCTTGGGAAGACGAAACTTTGGTTCCCGAGTCACTTCTGAAAGGGTTCTATTACATGCACACACATGCACGGAACTGCCCTGATTTAACAGAAGACCTTTTTGGATCCAGCAAGACTGAAATCTGACATATAAGAATATTTTCAAGATGATTGCTTGCAAACACAAGCATCAATTAGTTATCTCAGTCTGGTTAAATAGCAGTGTGGGCAGATGATTACAGCTGATTGTGCTGCTGCCACTTCACTGCCTTATCACCCCGCACCAAAAATCCCTTTGGTTTTCCAGAAACCCGATGACCTTGGGCTTTCTCTCAGATCCCAGTCCAGGGAAGCACCTAAACACAAAACATCCCCGGATGCTGAATAAAATAGCGTGGGTGCTTAACAGACTTTTGAATGGAATCCAGAATGAGAGCAGCCTGTTTTGGGTTTGGTGGTTTTTTTTTGGTGTTCATGTGGAACAGCAACTCTGACATGTTGTAGGAAAGAACCAGGAACCCACAAAACATAATGAAGTGAAAGAGGCTTTTGACCGACCCCGTGACAGAGCGTCGGGAGACGCGTGCGCTGGACCCTGCTTATCTGCAGCCACGCCATCAGCTGGGCACCATCTGCCTGTCTCTGGGCTACCAGCCCTGCTCTGCCCAAACCCCTTCCACGGCCCATTTCTTTGAACCCTCCTGGAGGAGCCTGACTTGACTATGGGGAATTTCACTGCCGAGCTTTTTGCTCGGCCTTTGATAGCGGGGGCAAACCAGCCCGTATTGCGAGCCAGCTCCCCCCAGCCCTTCCCCACCAACCCACGGTACAGCCCACACAGCCGGGGACAGGGCACAACCGTGACTCCCGCCCACGGCCCCTGCCACAGACCTGCTAATTACACTTGTCTCAAGATTAGTCAGAAGGAATCTGTTCGCTCCAAGCTGGGCTGCAGAGCTAAGTCGGGCAGCAGCTGCCGCTGCCTCCTCATCCCGGCCGATGCCAAGCGAGCAGTCCCGCCACACGTGGCTGGGTCTCTCTGGCACGTTCGCAGCCCCCTCAAGGCAGGGGGTGGGCATTAGCTTTGCCTCATTAGCGTGCTTGTGGTTTGGGCTGCAGCCCTGCTGGCACGCAGGTTCCTTCAAAAGGGGCCTTGCAGCCCATTTTAGGATTTTGCAGAGGGGAGAAGCTGAGAGCGACCGAGGAGGTTGAGCACATCCAGACTCCTCAGCAGAGGGGGAGAGCCCCAGTGCTCCTCACTCCCCATGCTCAGTCCCTGTGTCTCAGGCTGCCATCCACAACCATCCCCCAAGGACTTCGCCTCCAGCCTGGCAGAGCAACTTTAAGGTGACGGACCCAGAACTGACCTGCCTGTTCCCACCATCCTCTTTCCTCGGGCTTTACTCCGGGTCTCCACTCTCCCTGCTTTCGGAGAGCATGGAGGCCAGCACTCCCATGGCTGGCTTTTCCCCCTGCCTTCAGCTCGCTGATGCCAAATCACCTGCTGCAATCCCACAGAGGAGCCTTGTGAGCTGGGGAAGAGCTATGAGGAACAGAACAACCATGGAGCTTTATAGCTAACCAGTGGCCTTCCTGCAATCTCCTGCCTGCGCCTCCCACCTGAAAACCCACAGCCCCCTCCCCTCAGACATCACATACGTGTCCCCTACTCTGCCTCTCCTCTCCTCTCCTCTCCTCTCCTCTCCTCTCCTCTCCTCTCCCTCTCCTCTCCTCTCCCTCTCCTCTCCTCTCCCTCTCCTCTCCTCTCCCTCTCCTCTCCTCTCCTCTCCTCTCCTCTCCTCTCCTCTCCTCTCCTCTCCTCTCCTCTCCTCTCCTCTCCTCTCCTCTCCCTCTCCTCTCCTCTCCTCTCCTCCTTCTTTCTCCTTCTCCCTCTCCCTCTCCTTCCCCTCTCCTCTCCTCTCCTCTCCTCTCCTCTCCTCTCTCTCTCTCCTCTCTCTCCTCTCCTCTCCTCTCCTCTCCTCTCCTCTCCTCTCCTCTCCTCTCCTCTCCTCTCCTCTCCTCTCCTCTCCCTCCTCTCCTCTCCTCTCCTCTCCCTCTCCTCTCCCCTCCTCTCCTCTCCCTCTCCTCTCCTCTCCTCTCCTCTCCCTCTCCTCTCTCCTCTCGCCTCCTCTCCTCTCCTCTCCTCTCGTCTCCTCTCGTCTCCTCTCCTCAATCTCGTCTCCTCTCGTCAACATCGTCTCCTCTCCCTCTCCTCTCCTCTCCTCTCCTCTCCCTCTCCTCTCCTCTCCCTCTCCTCTCCTCTCCTCTCCTCTCCTCTCCTCTCCTCTCCTCTCCTCTCCTCTCCTCTCCCTCTCCTCTCCCTCTCCTCTCCTCTCCTCTCCTCTCCTCTCCTCTCCCTCTCCTCTCCTCTCCCTCTCCTCTCCTCTCCTCTCCTCTCCTCTCCCTCTCCTCTCCTCTCCCTCTCCTCTCCTCTCCTCTCCTCCTCCTCTCCTCTCCTCCTCTCCTCTCCTCCTCCTCTCCTCTCCTCTCCTCTCCTCTCCTCTCCCTCTCCCTCTCCCTCTCCCTCTCCTCTCCTCTCCTCTCCCCGGCAGTTTCTGGCATTCCTGCCTGGGGACTGGCCGTTGTTGGGCTGACTGGTCTGCAGGCAACGCAACGGATGAATTGCACCATTTCTTCCTTTACTTGGCCTCAGCAAACCGTTGCCAGCCCGCGATTTCTGCTAAGTTTCTTGGGACAGTTCAGTGCCCCTGAAACTACCAGACTCACACAAAGACCTGGAGCTGGACCAATGCCCCTGCTCTGAGCTCGCTTCTTCTATACCAAGAAGCAGAGCGAGCCCCTTCTCTTGCTTGCGTTTTGCATCCAGAATGGATTTCTGCTAAAAATCCCCCCCCCTGCCTGCCCAGACTGGTGTGTGCTGGAGCGGTGCCTCCCGCACGGCATTGCTGCCCTCTCCTGGACTCTCCAACAGCCGCTGGGCTCAGGAAAAAAATCTCTTCTTTGAGGCCAAGAAGGTGGGAAGCCGTCCCGAAGCCCTCTGTCCCTCACATGGCAAGGCCTGGGTCTGGAAATGAAGACATTTAAGGCTGAACTTTCTCCTGCCCTGCCCTATATAACCTTGACCCCAGAAAATGCTTTGGATTAGTTCTTCCTGGGGGCCACTTTTTCAGGGATGTATAAAAAGTGGTATAGGAAGGAAACGGAGTCATTCTGTAGGTGTAAGGGCTGACTGGCAATGATGTCTCCCCCAGCTAAAGACAACACTTGGCTCAACATGTATGATCGGTCCCCTCCTAACCCTCAAGTCGTGTTGTGTCGGCAGCATCTAGCGTTACAGAGAAATGCAAACAGAATCTTTATTAGCAAAAGGAGTGGTTGTAATCAGAGCTAATTGGGAGGAAAAATTCAGAGAGCAGAAGGCGGCTATCCCTCTCTCCATTGCTGGGTATTTCAGGCCAGCGTGGGGTGGCTGGGGACACAAGCGAAATGGACAGCGGTGGCTAGGGGCAGGCTGTCCCTCAGTGTTGTTGTGCACTTGGGGCGAATCTCAAAAAGTGTCCTTTTCTGTCCTCCTGTGTCAGCACAGGGGCTGTCTCATCAGTCACAGCAGCAAGGTTCGAGGTCACGGCAGTGGATGGTGCTCCATCGCTGGGGCTCCTCGTTACCCTCCCTGAGATGTGCTGGCATCCACATCACTGGTGTCACTGGTGGGTCCAGCATCAGGGCCAGCCTGGGGGCCCTGCCTGGGGATCCTGAAGAAACTGGTCACCATCTCCAGCCCTGTGGTCCTTCCTGTAGTCCTTGGAAGCCCGTGGAGATGACGCCGCGTACTCTCTATAGAACCAGTAACAAGAGCTGCTACAGAGAGACAGAAGCCCATAGTGAAAAAACAGGAATTCAGTGCCAGGAACCAGCACCAGAGCCCTGCAGCCACCCAGCACCGTCCCTCAGGATTAGGATCCCCCAGGGCCATACCCAACCACTCCCTGTATCCCTGTGTAAGCTATTGACAAGGATCATCCCAGCCATTTGTGTCCTGCACCCTTATTCTGGCATGCCACCGTCCTGCTGGTCACAGTGGTGGGCTCAGGTTTTCTTTCATCTCCTGTTCCCAGGAGGAATGTAGAGCTGCGGGACTCACACCAACAAACAATCCCCAAAAAGTCTCATGTTGGGAGAAGGAGCTCAGACTTACAGGATGAAGAGAAAGTTGAGGGGCTAGTAATGCTGGCAACATGATAAGGATCAGGACTGGGGATCCTGTGCGCGATGGAGACAGCTGAGGGGAGAGAAATGGGTGAGACTGACTCAAAATGAGAAGTCCCGCTGCAAAAGGTCCTGGAGATAATGCTGATGCTAATTGTCCCCAGCCCCAGAGACGGGGGGGGATGGTGTGACCTACAATACTCCTAGCAGTGAGGTTGTCAAGCTCAAGGCAAGTTGGGGACACCAAGGTGGAGAGAGAGAAATCAGATTATTCACCATTGGCCTGGTGTGAGGAGCAGCAAGGGAGCTGTGATCTCTTCAGGGATGGTGATGGGAGAGGCAAGAGCTGCCTATCTCCAAAGAGACCCTCAAGGGCTGTAGAAGTTGCCATGGCCAACATATTTAGGGCAGCTGCTCTGGGGTCCCACTGTAGTGCTTGCCCTCAGAGTCCCCCAGGCCCCTCCCTGCCCTGCTTCAGTAGTAGATGATCTGTGTACCCTGCTTGGTCCTTTCCTTCTTGACACAGTCCGTCATGGAACGGGCGCCCGGCACCCGGGTGATCATGCCGTCCTTGCAGGGATGCAAAATGCCACCCCGTAGATTGGGCTGTATGTCCCAACAGGGCATGGGGAGCACCGGCTGGCCTTAGGAGGGCTGGACGTCCCTGGTGGGCATACAACTGAGGATAGGACATGTAGAAAGGCCTTTCTGAGCAATGGCACTGCTGCTTGATAAAGCTGTATTCAACAAAGAGTCAGGGAAACTGAGCCCTGATGCTTAAGGGCTCAGAATTACCCTGTCCACTGGGCTGGGTGTGCATGGGGAGAGCAGCAAGTACCCATGGAGCTGTGCGTGGGGAGGGAAAGAGACTAACAGGGGGAAAGAGGAGAGGGGACCAAAGGGCTGCGGACTCTTGGCTCACTGCAACAGTCGAGACATCTTGCAGCTGCTTGGTCTGCCCATAGCCCCCCCTGCACTGCTTGGTCTTTAAGAAGCCGACAAACTCGTTGGTGAAGTTGCTGCTGGGGATGTCAGGCCCTGTGATGTGGAAGGACTTGTGCTCCTTGAAGAACCTGGTAAGGGCGAGCTGGACCTGGGGAGGGCAGAGCAGGCAGAGCTCAGTAGGGCAACGCTGGGGTCCAAGGAGGAAGCTGAGACCTTGTTGCCCAGCGCCGCAGTGTGGGAGCTGTGGTGTGTGAGCCAAGGGGGACAGGCAACCACATACCAGCCTGCGTGGAGCTCTAGTTGGGCTCCAGGGAGACTGAGCAAACCCTCAGGGCTCTCCTTTTCATTCCGGCACTGCTGAAGATAGCTGGGCCTGGAAGGACCGTCCCAGTTCCCCGCAGCCCCCATGCCATGCTCCCTCCTTTGCTGGTACACTGGCCCCAGGGCTTACCTGCCCGAGGTTGTGCCGGACTGTTCTGCGGTAGCAGTCTGTGACTGTCTCCACGTCTTGGGAGTTGCAGTGTTCGTCCCAGTGTGGCCCAAAGAGGGACACTAGAGTATGGAGAGTCACCAGTGCAGCTCAGGCAGCCCCAGCTCCAGCAGGAGATGGGCAAAGCCCTGAACAAATCTAGCCATTAGGCACCACTGTCTCCCAAGAGCCCCCTAATTTCAATACTCCCCCTTCAGCCCTGTGCTGCCTCCCTCTTCCCCCTGCAGGCACAAACTGCGATGCCTCAATGCCTCTCACTCCACCCTCCCGTTGTCCCCTGGGGACTCTGCTATGGTGCTTCTGCCTGGGGCTCTACCTTCTAGCTGTACTTGGACAATGAAGTCATCTGAAGGGCTGTTGAGTGAGGGAAGCAGAAGGTGGCAGTCAGATGGAGTTTGCAGTGCTGCTTGATCTCCAGCTGTCTCAACTTATCCTGTAGATCCCGCAGGAACCTTTTGGTTGGCTCATCCTCACAGAGCTTGCTGTGGAAGAGCAGCACAGTGTCCAGGCCTCCGAGCACATGGTAGCCTGTGAGGGAGAAAACCCTGAAAGGTGTTTTGTTCTTCCCCCCTGCCAACAGAGAGATCCCTTGTCCAGAGAGCTGAGTATGATCCCAACCCTCCTCTCATGCCATGGCCTCTCCACCCTTCCTGCCCTGTTGGGTTGTTGGCATGGTGCTGGACTCACCAAAGATGCTGTAGTGAAATGTTTGAGACACAGGGACCCTGTGCTTCATGTAGGAGATGATGCAGGAGTAATTCCCACTGTCGCCCGCTTGGAAGTGTTGGAAGAGGAGATGTCCCTCTTTGGTGACCGAGAACAACCTGGAGGCTAGTGCAGGAGACAGAGGGGTTGAGGGCCTGGCTGTCCTGTGCTGAGCTGACCCAGTTCCTGGGTGGTTGTGTCATGCTCTCCTGCACTGCCCCAGATTTGGTCTCCTTAAACCACTGCTGAGACTCTACAAGGACACCCAAAGCTGCTCTTCCCCTTCCTTCTCTGATAAGTTATTGAGGGACAGGGAATAAGAAATTAAGAAACCTTGTACCCTCTCCTCTGTCAGAAATGTCCAAATATCTGCAAGGAACTATGTGAATTCCTGAAAACTTTCTTAACAAAACCTCTCAGACCTTATTAGGACAGAAAAAGGGGTAAGTATTACCCCATACAGTTTTACCCCATAATCTCATGTTCTTTTTGAGTACAGCGCCTCCCACACATGCAATCTCACGAGATCCCAGTCTTCTTGTGCCCCTCACCTGCTCCACAGACCTGCTCCTTCCTCGGGTAGCTGTTTCCCCTCCTACCCACAGGAGCAGAGCCCATTGCAGCTCGCTCCTGACCATGCAGGAGGTTGGGACATTACCTGAGGAGCCGAGACATTACCTGCCCTGTCCTGCACCCAGCGGTAGGTGGGATGAGCCACCTCCATCTCAATAGGGCTGCAGGGCAGTGAATACAGGCTGCTCTCTGTGTGGATGAAGACAAGGCCTAGACCAGAGAAAGAGAGACAAAAGCTGGGGACACATTTGAGGAATTTCAGGACCTTGCAAAAACCGGGCCTGGACCTGAGGAGAGAGGATGGTTGGGAAGCCACTGGAGCAGGCTGGCAACCTGTGTGGCATGTGGATGGACCCAGCCCCACTGGGGATGATTCTACAGAGAGACCTGAGGTGTTTATGTGCCTAGAGGAGAGAAAATTCCAGGAGATGTAGGCGTAAGTGGCAAGGATGAGGCTGTGGTGAGCAGAGCTGGTGGAGACCACAGAGTCAGACTGGGCCATCTCTGCTCATGTTGGCTGTGACGGCGAAGCTACATCCTCTGTCCAGGTCATTGGCAGAGTGGGCAGCGAGGAGAGGGTTCTCCCACCAACACCTGGACACAGGCTGGATGAGGAGACTACTTCACCCAGGAAAGAGGAGCGCATGGGTCAGGGAGGTCCAGCAGGAGAGCTTTGCACATCTCACCCCTTGGTGTTCCCAGCTGGAGTTGCCTGGCAGGTCCCAAGGCAGGGCCGCTGTCTTTCCTAGGAGGAAAGGCGTAGGTTGGAGGGTGCTCACCTCACTCTGGTCTCCTCTCCAGGGCTCCTGTTGGCCCTCCAAGCAGTCAGCAGAATATATCCACTTGATCTTTTACCTGAGCAGCTACAAAGCACCAAAGTCAGGATCTGCATGGTCCCCAACACCCTGGGTCCCCCAAGGGCTGGCCAAATGCGTGGAACATAGAGCATCCTGCCCCGCTGTGCCGTGTGGAACATCTTGTTACCATGGCAATGAGGAATCTGCTGCTTCTCCCCGTCACCTTAGTGATGGCTCACAGGCTGGGCAGCGTCATGTCTCCTGCCCACTTTGGTTACACTCACCGGATCTGGGCTTTGTGGGAAACATGGCCCTTCTGATGGGGACCATCTGGGAACTAGAGGAAATCTAGCTGGGGACATAGGAGGGAGATGATCAGAGGGAAGGAGGAGGAGATAGATGATGAGAGTGCTATGCAAGGCTCTTTTGGTGGAAATCCTAGCAGGCCAAAAGGCAGGGAAACCCCAGAAAGCCTAGACTGAGGGTGAATTTGCCCCATAATTCAAGAAGGAGAATCCAGGGTCTCCAGCTACGGAGGGTACCTAGAACTAGCTGTGGAGCATATCTGAAAAAAATAGCAGCACATTGAAGAAAGCAGGAAATTGTGGTTTTGAGGGGAAATTAACAGGCACCAAAAGTCTCAGAGGGAGAAATGACAGGAGCTGCTGAGCAAAGGAGAGCAAGGTGTGACCACGTACCAGAGGGGACCCTTCTTTCTGCCAATTTGGGTGCATCCTAAGCAAGAGCCCAGCCCACAGCTTCCAGCAGAAAGTTTGGATTCGAGCCTGGGACACTTCAGGCAATCTCTTGGTACAGACCGGAATCTCTTGGTACAGATCGGAATCTCTTAAAAAGGGTCTGTTTCCTTAATGTTCCTGTTTGTCCTGCAAATGAGATTTAGGTTCTTATGACTGTCCATTGAGAAGTAAAAGTGAGCGGTTAAATATACGGCCAGCCAGAAATTTGGGAAGAGTAAAGCTGAAAACTCCTTACTTGTACCAGGGTTTCTGGAGGCGAGGTGTAAGGGGAAGGAGAAGTGTTTTTAGGGTAAATATGTTCAATTCATCCTACCGGCTTGTGAAAAAAATGTATACATGAAAAAACAGCACAAGTTAAAAAAAAAAGCCACAAGAGAAATCAGAAAACACCCACCACTTCATTTAAGATACAGAAATACAGAGCACGCAACAACTTAAGAGACAGTAGAAAGCACCGGCGATTATTCTTGGGGAGAATCGTGAGAAGCGAAGGCGGCCCTCCCTGTCCTCCCCAGAATGATGAAATCATGAGGAAATCAGTGAAAAACCTTAAACTTCCCAGCCCGGTGGCCGGGAGGGGGGGCCAGATCCAGCGAGGGCCGAAGGGAAGGGCAGGGCTGAGCCCGTCTCCGGAGGCTGTTTGTTTTCAGGCTGTGCCTATGGAGAAAGCTTCGCCCTGGTGAATAATAGGATGAATGAATCCATAGTTTTTTAAAAGAAAAAAAAAACAAACCAAACCAAACCCTACACCCCAGCTCTCAAGTTTTTCTTGACAGTTTTAGCATAAATAAACCAAGTCTGGCCCGAAGTCGCTTGGGATAAAACCAGACTTGTGCGAGCAGCAGAAGGAACGAAGGTTTCCTTTCGATTTATAGGATGGGGCTGCGCGTCGCCTCCTGCCTGGTGCAGGCTGAGTCACGGCACAGCTGTGGCTTTGCTCCCTGATCACCTCCTTTTACTAAACGTGTAGGAGCTCGATAGTATCTTTGAGATCTCCGCTCCACCCAATTCGAGTGAAACCTGTGCTCAGAAGTTTTATTACGAGGGCAGCCAGCCAGGCCAGACTCTGAATGGCTCCATGGATCTCATTTCCTGAGGGAACCAGGCTAAAAATATATGATCTGAGGCAAGTGTGATGTTTCTGAAATTTCCTATTTTTTGCCTTCATTTGAACTCATCAGCTCATTAAGGGATTTGTTTGTGAGTTCTCAGAAAATGTGTTCAGCAGTCACTGAACATGTGCCGCGGCGTCAGGGGAAGGGATACCCTTCTTACATAGCAAAGAGCTTGGATCCCTGCTTGAAATGCAGAATTCGGGCTCACGCATGAAGCTGAATTGGGTCATCCATAGTAAAATGCCAAGAATACAGATTCACCTTCTTACCATCTTACCACATTTGTTATTTATTTGCTTATTTTGGAGTAAGCAGGACCACTGCTTCAGCAAGTACATAGGAAGATCATTCCCTGTATTGTTCTGGCTAGGAATTAACCTTCCTCCCTCCCTCCAAAAGAGTGATGAGTTATATTCAGATGCAACTCAATTTAAATAAGAATTGATACAGGAGTAGTAGTTTCAGGCATCCTGCTTGGCTGGGAGGAAGGGACTGGCGTTGTGGTGTTTTCCATTGAGGAGGTTTCCTTTTCCCTTGGCTTACGTGAAATGCAGCAGTGCCCAGGGATGGAGGAGCATCCTGTTGTGCCGCACAAACAGACCCGCAGGCACTGTTCCTGCTGTCCCTCCCTGTCCCCTGCTGGCAGGTGGCACAGGATCTCACAGTCTGTATGTCCCCACAGTGGTCCCCTAAAATTGGCTTTGTTTGACTGGGGAGACCTGGATTGCCAGAAACGAAGTTAAGCCTGGCTAAGGTTGGGATACATCTAAGTCCAGATTCACAAGGAGACAGCGGTGCCCAAGTTTGGTCTCTGGTGCAGATTAAACTTGTCAAACAAAACAGTAACCAGCTTCAGCACTGAATGAGAAGGTGCCCCGGTCCCTTGGGGACTTTCCAAGGGCATCCAGGAGAATACTGCAGGGCTACAAGAGGAACAAGTGCTTTATGACCGTGGCTGGCTCCTAGCCATGACGCCCTGATCCCTCAATGTTTTTTAGCACAAAGGGAACATGCCCCTTTCTGCAGCCCTTGAGGGCCCATGGAAGCCAGAGCTGGATCTCTTGAGATTGTGGTGCTTCCTAAAGAGATCCTTTGGGCTCCCACTCTTCCAGAACAACATCTAGACCGGATCCAAGGAGCACCATCTAGACCGGATCCAAGGACCACCAACCTAGAAATGTCACCACAGCTGCTAGGTGTTTTGGTTTCAGGCCGGGACTGATGATTTGGTGCCTATATTCTGCTCCAGGAGCGCTCTGCTAAAGGTAGCAACACTGGTTATCGTAAGCAATCAACAAGTTTGTCAGCAGCGCAGGGTCACGTTTCTCTCCCTGAGAGACCCCCAGCCCATGGGACAGGCAGCGGCGTGCGGCTTCCCGGGAGAACGGCACGGCTCCGCGGCTGCCGTAGAAAACTGAATTCAGAGAAAGGGACTCCACGCTTCAGATCCTATCAGGAGACAGCTGAACATGGTTCATTAGGAAGGAATTATGCCCTGATCACTCTTCCTGTGATAATGTTTCTGGTGATAAATATTCAGGGTAGGCACCAAAGCAACAAGGCTGGCATTTATCTCTTGGCTTGTTTTCCTCTGTGAAGGGTCAAAAGTTGTTAATAAAGGCAGGAGCTGCACTGATAGCACCTCAGGATTAACCCTGGTGATGCCAGGCTCTTCTCTGGGACCTGCAGAAGGGCTTTCAGTGCTCGTCAGCTCTGGGTCCAGCTCTCCCTGTTTCATATTTGTGAGCGATGCAGAGGGGGAAGGGGCACAAGGGTAGGGTTAGGGGCAAGGGACCATGCGGGAAGCAGGAAGGACAGTGTGAAAAAGCAGGCTGGGGGATGGAGGCAGCATAGCTACTCTGCGTATGGAGATGATAATATTTGGGAGACTGAGTGCTCTGGGGAGCAGATGGTTGAGGGGGGCAGCAGGCTCAGCCCAAAGGCACCTGGAGAGGCTCAGTGTCTTCTGATGTGCAGGATGATGGCCCCACCTTGAGTACTACGTTCAGTTTTGGGCCCCTCACTACAAGAAGGACATTGAGGTGTTGGAGCGTGTCCAGAGAAGGGCTACAAAGCTGGGGAGGGGTCTGGAGGACAAACCTTATGAGGAACAACTGAGGGAGCTGGGGTGTTCAGCCTGGAGAAGAGGAGGCTGAGGGGAGACCTCATCGCCCTCTACAACTACCTGAAAGGAGGGTGTAGAGAGATGGGGGCTGACCTCTTCTCCCCGGTGACAAGCGATAGGACAAGAGGAAAAGGGTTCCAGTTATGTAGGGGAGGTTTAGATTGGATATTAGGAAACATTTTTTTCACCGAAAGGGTTATTAAACATTGGAAGAGGCTGCACAGGGAGGTGGTGGCTTCACCGTCCCTGGAGGTGTTTAAAAAAAGGGTAGATGTGGTACTTAGGGACATGGTTTAGAAGTGGTTTTTGTCAGGGTAGGTTAATGGTTGGACTTGATGATCTTGAAGGTCCCTTCCAACCTCAGCGATTCTATGATTCTGTGATGATGCCTCTATGGGCCTCTAAGGGACATAAAGGAGAGAGGAAATAGCAGTGGTCTCTGCTAGAGGGAGGTGAAGTAGCAGGAGGAGGACAGCAGAGGGTAGCAAATGCCTGATTCCTCTCCTGGCCCTGCAGGGCTGGTGTGAGCCACAGGCACGGCTGGGTGATGCCGCCTGGTACAGATTCACCGCGCACATTTGGGCAGATCCTGTTTAAAAATAAACCAGGGAACAAGGCGTTTTGATAAGATGGATATGTTCTTACCGCAAAGGCTTGTTTTGAAAGACATTTCCTTTAGAAATTTCCTGCTGAGATATCCCCAGCAACCCCATCACCGCCAGGGAGAAGGCAAGGCAGAATGTGATGCTTTGATTATAATCAGAGCGGAAGGTTTTGACCAAACAAAAGAGACGTCTCTGTGTGGGGATTTCATTTCCCAGGAATGGTAGCAACGTTGCATCTGGGTTGCTATTTGGGCAGATTCTTCCCAACTTTCCAGGTCTGAGCTTTGCCCAGCTCTTGCTGTGGTGTCGTGCCTGCGGACTGCAAGGACGGAGATCCCCCGTTCCCTTTGGGCATCCTCCAAAGGCCACATCTGGTCTCACTGGTTCAGAAGGGGAGCAGTTTTCCTTCGTGCTTACAGACACAGCCAGCCAAGAACAAATCAGCACAGTACTTTGCACTCATACTGGAGGACCTCAAGCCATCCCCTGTGCCCAAATCCTGCTCAGAATCTTGCCACTGCAAACCAGCCCAGCTGGTCCTGCTGAGACTTCACCTCTGGCACGTCAAGGTCTTCTGCTGCCCTTTGTGTGCTGCAGCTTCCCCATTTAATGCAAGGGACTGGGCAGGGGATGATTGTAAATGCTCTAAGTGTCATTAACCCCAGGGCTAATTATTGGGCAATCTGTCTCCCTCCTTCCCTGCAGACCCGACCACCCATGTCAGAATCAAGGCTTTGCTTTGCCCTTAAAGCTGCTGGGAGGTGGCCCCAGCTACTGGCTCGTGTCGTCACATCAATGGGATTATTCATCTTCATGAGAGAGCTGGCTGAGCGGGGCCGTGCGTGCCAGGCCATTCCCAGGCTCTGGCTGAGGGCAATTGTGATTTTTAGGTGGTGGAGAAGGGCACAGAGCCCTGGCTGCTGGGGGAAACCGCTGCAGCGGCCGGTCCTGGTCTGGTGGCACCTGGGGTATCCCAGGGTGGAGTTAAGGCTGTTCCCTGCTCTTCACAGAAAATTTTTTAAATCCTCTCTGAGTTATTTTTATGACGACTGTAAATGACTCTGCCAAGTATGAAGGAGTGGAGCTTTCTCATTGAGCATATTTAGTTTGGTGAAATCAGTTTTCAGGCTCGTGTCGTCTGCCAAAGAGGTCTTACAGAGGTGCAAGAGCCATATCTTCAGTGTTCATGGTGGCACTTAATGAGATCCCCATTGCGTATGGCTGTGACGAGTCTTTAACACAGTAAGTGGGTTACAGATGGTAGAGGAACATTTGGGAGGAAACCTCTTACATGCTGCTTGCACGACCACAAGGCTCTGCTTAAGTTTTGACCCATGGCCATGAGGTCTGGCGTGTCAGGCACGTGGAGCAGGAGAGAAGTCACAACCGGAAGCAACTGGGAAATGCATTTTGGGGCTTACAGCGTCCATATTCCCCATTTAGGCTGGGGATTACCGTCCTGCCCTCCTTGCACAGGAACCCACAGGCCAAACACGCTCCCCCGGCCATGGCCGATCGGCTTCTCTTCTCTTCCTTCCCTCGTCTCCTGCTGCCTCTGGAAAAGCGGCAGCTTGAAACATCACTTGATGCAGGAAAATAACAGCGTGCAGATGATTTTCAGAGTTGATTTATCTGGCTCTTTACTGATTTCCACACCACATCTTACACCCCTCTGTTGTGAATAACAGGACCAAGTATTAACAGTCAGAGGGAGCCAGTGATAGGACTGGGACCGGGTATTCAGGAGAATTTTCTCTGCAGTTTTTGCTTTGAATTCAAACTAATATTGCAGAGCTTTCAGTTCTGTTTTAAAGAAGGATACATCTCTTTTTTCCCCTTGAAAAAAGGAAGAGATTTTCCCCTTGGTTTTGTATTTCTGAGTCATTCCACATTATAGCAAATTGCTGGCAAAGTTGCAGTTATGGCTAAATGGTCACTTCAAATTTAAGTCTCTTTTCCAGCAGCTGTATACCTTTTTAAAGCAAACAATTGCTCTTCTGGGATGAAAATTTCTCCTCACTTGGTCTCGCTCTGATGTCAAAATATTCTGGAACATGGGGAGAAAAATCAATCTGAATCCCTGACATAGCTGATAGCACCTTTCCTTTCCAGCGGCTTTTCCCCGTGCTGATGGCTGAAGAAGCCACAGTTCCTCTAATTTGAATTGTAATTAGGGGTAATTTAGCCTCTCTCTGAAAGTGAGAGCAAACAAAAATATAGTGGTTGGCAAACAGGGTGGGATGTTGGATCTGTGGACTGGGTTATTTGCTCAGAGCTGGAAAGCGTGGCTTTCTGCCGCTGCTCTGCTTGAGGTGGCCGGGGTGAATCCAGCCAAGTCATTTTTCTGTATCTCCGTTCCTCCCTCTACAAGATGGGGATAAGGATCCTGTCTTCTGCCAGAGTCACGGACCAAATACTGCCCAGCACGCCGAAGGTCAGAAGGCCAATCGCATCCTGGGCTGCATCAAAAGAAGCGCAACCGGCAGATCCAGAGAGGTGATTCTGCCCCTATACTCCGCTCTGGTGAGTCATCACTCTCTACAACTACTTGAAAGGACACTGTAGAGAGGTTGGTGCTGGTCTCTTCTCACAGGTAATTAGCGATAGAACAAGAGGGAATGGCTTCAAGCTGCAGCAGGGGAGTTTAGGCTGGACATTAGGAAAAAATTCTTCCCAGAAAAAGTGGTCAGACCCTGGAATAGGCTGCCCAGGGAGGTGGTGGAGTCACCATCCCTGGATGTGTTTCAGACTCGTTTAGATGTGGTGTGGGGGGATGTGGTGTAGGGGAGAACTTTGTAGAGTGGAGCTGATGGTTGAACTCGATGATCCCAAGGGTCTCTTCCAACCTAAATGATTCTATGACCCCACCTGGATGCTGTGTCCAGCTCTGGAGCCCTCAGCACAAGAGGACATGGACCTGTTGGAGCAGGGCCAGAGGAGACCACGAAGATGATCAGGGCTGGAGCCCCTCTGCTGTGAGGACAGGCTGAGAGAGCTGGGGGGGTTCAGCCTGGAGAGAAAGGCTCTGGGGAGACCTTCAGCCCCTTCCAGTCCCTAAGGGGCCTACAGGAAAGCTGGGGGGGCTGTTTGCAAGGCCACGTAGCGATAGGACGAGGGACAATGGTTTAAACTAGAGCAGGGCAGGTTTAGATCAGACATCAGGAAGAAGTTCTTTACACTGAGGGTGGTGAGACACTGGCCCAGGTTGCCCAGAGAGGGGGTGGGCCCCATCCCTGGAGACATCCAAGGCCAGGCTGGATGAGGCTCTGAGCGACCTGATCTAGTTGAAGATGTCCCTGCTCACTGCAGGGGGGTGGGACTAGATGGCCTTTAGAGGTCCCTTCCACCCAACACAGTCTGTGATTCATGATTCTATGATACACCGTGTAGTAATCCCTAGGGAGTCTGGAGACAGGAAGACTTTGGCCCCAGGAGACCAGACGGATGCAGGTGGCTGTGGCATTGATGCGATCAGTTCTCTTAACGGAAAGTGTCGAGGTCCTCCCACATTACCACCCACCAGGCAGAACCCAAAACACTGGGTCCAGCTACAGCAGGGAGGTGATGCAGCCGGCCCAGCTCTTGGAAGGTGCAGAGAACATGGTGCAGCCCAGGGACGTCAAGGTAGAGGCGGGCAGGAGTCACACCAAAGTGGCAGCAGGATTTCATAGCACGAGATGGCAAACGGTCTCTGCCTTTCATAGGAGGGAGCTGCTGGGGAGATGTGGGAGCAGCCTGACCTCTCTCCACCTCAGCAGCACTGCAGTGAAGCTTTCTCCTTTCTGTTGCTTTTTCTGGAGGAAAGCTGGCGGCAAAAGCAAAGGGCACCTTCTCCTCTGCTGCTCACTGCAGAGACATCAGCCAAGAGCTGAGGCTCTTATTTCTCCCTCTCTTTGGACGGGGAGGCTTTTCCTCTACAAAGATTTTTCACATCTGGTGGTGTCCAACCTTTGCCAGCCTTCATGCTGTCTGGCCCAGGATGGATGTTTTAATCCTTGAGCTGTTCAGGGAAAGCCTTTGCATTTATTTTCTGGCTGCTGACAGGCATCTTGCCAAGCTCCTCTGGCTCTCCCTTTCCTTTCCTGCTCTTTTTTACCCACTCCCGATGCCACACACGGTGCAGAGGCCGTGGTGCCAGGGCAGGGGTGGTGCCAAACTGCTTCTACTCGTCCTCAACCGGTTGGTGTTGGAGCTGGCTGCGGTCAGTGGCAGTGCCGGGATAACTGTGCCCCGGGGACATGATGTGGGGCAGCCTGTGTGCCGGCGAGGGATGCAGAGGCTGTGCATCCAATTTCCCTTCTTGCAGAGGTCCAAGACCCCTGGGGAAACAAATCCCACCCGTCTGGCAGGGCCATCTCCCAGCCCGTTGGCAGGAGGGTATAGTGCCAATTGAGGGAAAGCATCATGGGACCGCCGGGGAGATGGATCTAATAATTTCCTAACTGACACCTGCAGTTATATGAGACAATGTAGTGAAATGCAGAGGTGGGGAGGCAGAGAGATCTGTCTCGGCTGGTGCACGATTGCTCCCTGGAGGGAACTCACTCAGATCTTGTTCAGTGTAATTTCGAGCATCCCAAATGATGGAGTTTCTAACTCTTCCACACTCAGGGGGCTAATTTCACAGGCTGATACTTTTCCTTGCTCCTCAGCCTAGGTCATCCCACCTCTGTTTTCACACAAGCAGCTCAGCCGTGCTGCCTTTGATCTCTTTTCCACCGTAAATATTTCCTTTCCTTCCTCGGCAGCAACATCCCCTGATATTTGGAGATTGCAATTATCTCCCTAAAGCTGAGTCATCACAAAGCCAGCTGGATCTGCCTCACCGCGGCTCGGCATGGCCCCCTCCTAGAGATTTTCCCTGCTCTCAGTTTTAAGCATTAAGCTCCCTCCACTGTCTCAGTAACTGAGACTAAAACTCTCGCCGTCCTGCAGCAGCGCTGCCGGTGCCCGTTCATTGCCCCGGGATGAAGGAGTTAAACCACGTAACGCTCGTTCCTCCTCTACGCCATGGTTGAGTAAGACACTGCAGCTGTAGTAGAAACCACGGCGCGTTACAGCAATGGACGTATTCCAAGGCCGGATGGAAAACAGTCAACCAGTTTGGATGTTCCAAGTGTGTTAATACTGCAATTGGGGATGAGAAGGGAGAACTTTTCTCAAACTGGGAATAAATAAAAAAAAAAGAAAATCAAATGAGGCCAAACAGTTCAGTGATTCATGACGTCTCATTTTGCCTTGGACCGTTTGCATCTAAATATTGATTTTATTTAACCATCATTAGCCATTAGTGCCAAAATGTATTTTGAACCAGAAAACTAGCTTTTCACCTCAAAGCAGCTGAAACCAAATACTTGGATGTTTTAAAGCTTTGCCAAATGTCTCCTTGAGGTGAGAAATACATGGAGGAGCCATCCGCTCCTGTGAAAAGCTTCAATTTAGAGGGAGAAACATCACTCACTGGAAGAACAGGAAATAATAGATTTCCTGTGGAGCCACTGGTCTGAAATGAATCGCGTCCATCCTGGCAGGGGAGACTGGGGACACAAAGCCCTGCTGCTGGGCCACTCGAGAAGGATTTTGCTGTCGCCCTGGTTTTACAATGGGGACATCCTTCAGGAAGGAAGCATCCTTCAGCATCACGGGAAGACGACTATCCACAGGTAAAGAGGTAGGGATGAAGAAGGGAGACGTGGGGGTCAGTCCCAGCAGGGGTCTGAACGCTGTGCTTGTTCCATGGCATTTCTCTGGGATTTACTGGCTCTGAGCGCTGCTGATTTTCCTTGCTATTTCATTATCGACTGAAGGGATGTTTATTACTGATCCCCAGGAAAGCATAACACGAGGTGAGTGACGCTGCTGTTCAGAGCAGCCAGATGGGATTGTTCAGTGAGTCAAAGCAAAGCAGAGAAGAAAAACAAGCCAAGATACCCAGACTCTCCCTACTCATCTCAGCGACCGTGATGTCCACCTCAGGGGGTGCCCTGAGAACTGGACAGGTAGGTGACGGTGGCAATCTGGGCCTTGGGGCCTTTCTTACGTGCTCCGCTGTGACATTTCGACCGAGGTAAGCTCACAGCAGATGCCAGGCATCTTGCTTCTGTTGCAGCTTCTCTCTGGCAGAGGTTATCTTATCATTTTTGGCAAGAGTTTTCAGATAACCAACTCCAAAGCTGTTTAAGCCACAGAGGTACCCCTACGTGTTACACCTTACAAGGGAGCATTGTTTTCATTTAAATTGACTTTGTGATCAACATAGAATCATAGAATCATAGAACTGCTGAGGCTGGAAGGGACCTTTAAGATCATCAAGTCCAACCATTAACCTACCCTGACAAAAACCACTTCTAAACCATGTCCCTAAGTACCACATCTCCCTTTTTTTAAACACCTCCAGGGATGGTGAAGCCACCACCCAACAGCCTGCCCAGGGAGGTGGTGGAGTCACCATCCCTAGAGGTATTTAAGAGGCGTCTGGATTTGGCACTTCGGGGCATGCCTAGGGCAGAGATTCCCTGCTCCACATAGAGCAGGGAACGTCAGCTTGTCCCCTGGTACGCCTGTGGTGTCTTGCATGAAACCGTGGCTGCCAGGACCACTGCTGGCTTCCATCTGATGACAGCAATAAGGGATGAGTCCAGCACTGCTCCAGTTAACGAGTCTTTGGGGGCAAGTGGGGCTCTGTTTTGGGCCCCTGGAAACCCCGGCCAAGCCCCTGGGGCTCTCTGGAGGGCACAGGTCTCTTTACAGGTCACTGCCAGGCCTGGCAAGGCCCTGGTGGCAAATTCTTCATACTCATGCCTGGTTCCTAATGTCAGGGTGTCTGCCTACCTTGAGCCTTTTGACATCTTGCTATGCCTTTTCTCTACTGGATGATAAAGCTTTCAGAATCCGTTATTTTCCCCTTTGGAGGTGCTCATCCACCGTATGCAACTCACCTCTTTATCTTCTGTGACATCTAAATTGTCTAAATCACATGCCTGGAACCAAAGCACTTCTGTGCACAACACCACTCACAGACCCATCGCTCTCCCGTACCTGACGAGCTCTCACAGGGACAATGGCGTGACAACGCATTCACGATGTGCTGGGTCTCGTCTGTTACCTTTTCCACAGCCCTGCTTTGATGATCTTCCTTGGCTGCCTCCTCACTGGGGTCTGAGAGGTTTGTCAGCCCAGGTAGAGCTTGGAAGAGTAGGGGCAGGTGGACCCTCGGGTTTGCAGATATTCCGGGCAGTCTGTAAGACACTTGTCTGCTAATAGAGTAAAAGCCATGAAAATATAGTATTTTGTGAACTTTGAGTATCTCTTGTTGTCAGCAGTTGTTACTGTTTTAAGTGGGTGACAACAGGAGTGACTGTGACATGGAAGCTGGTGCCAGGCTATCATTCCACGGCGAGCAGTACTGCTTTTGCTGCCTGCCGCCGTCAGCTCCTCTGCCCAGCAGCATCGATTTAAGAGACTTTTTTTTTTCCCCTAGAAAAGGAAAAATCCCAACGAGCGACTGCTGGTAATCTGGGTGGGATGGGATTCACCTGACCATGCTGGCAGCCACAGACAACTGGTGTCCCCAAACCCCTGTGCTGTCAGAGCAGATCCAGTTCATGGAGCACTCTCATCCCCCCGAGTTTTTACCTCCACCCCAATAACCACCTAAAACAGGCCAGAGGAACACAGAAGTGCTGTTCACAGACTTGTTGTAAAGGCATCCTCAGGATGTGGGGACCTTGACCCTTGATGCTGATAACTTTGAGGATCACGGACACGGTATCTCCCCGAGTCACCCCCGTTTTGCTACAAGAAGCGTTATATGCAAAAAGCTCTGCTCGCCGTGATCATCCCTGGGCTCCTGTGCACAGAGCAGAGCCAGCCCTCGGGGTCGAGCAGCGCAAATAAATCCACGACCAGCCGCCTGCCAGCGCACCCCGCGCTGCGTGACATCTCTTTGCTTGGCGTTAACTTCCCAGGTGCTTTGGAAAGCCTTCCCTGCCCAGCGTGGAAGAGTTTCGCAGTGCAGCACGGCGAGACATCTGAAATCTTGCTCGTTTTTGTTTGCGGAGCCCTCATTTAGATTCCTGCAGCTCGTGAGCACCTGTCAGTCCCATCGCCGGGGGCTAACGGGTGGCAGGTTGGTTGTACACAGGGTATTTTTAGCTTGTAGGCACCCACGGGATGGGAAAACTGGCAGCTGAGCCGACTTCCAGTGGGATGGGGAGGCAAAGTCCCCCAGGGATACTTTTCTCCCTGGAGAACAGTGGCAGAAAAAAAAATATTCTCTCCTTGGAAGGTTTGTTTGCTAAAAAAGTTGAAATAGCCTGCAGCTGAAAGTTTCCACTGAAAATCGCATCCCCAAGCTGCAATCATTGGTGGTGGAGCAGCAGGACTCGTGGGTTCTCTGCTGGGACCTGGCCCGATAACCAGCGCATCTCCAATGCCAGGAGTCAGGATAGAAAAAAACCCTCTAAGATCCTCCTTCTTGTGTCTGTTGTTGGCAAGATGACCTGCAGACCAACACCACCCTCTCCAAGTGCCTGCCTGGTTCAGCCAAGGGTGATCGGGCAATGTGGCACCTCCTGCATCGCCTGGAGGTTGTGGTGGAGCTGGAAGGGCAAAGAGTTGCCGTGTGGGACCGTGGGGCATCGTTCTGCAGCTTTGCCAAGACCCATACCCACACCTATCATCAGCCCTGTTTGCTTTCCAAGCTGTGCCTCCCATCTCTTGCCTCCCTAGAGCTGAAGTTTTCAGAAGCTCAAGAAAAAAAGCAGCTGAAAACTTTTTGTAAACTTCGTGTTTATTTTTTTTTTTTTACTGCAGAATCAGAGAGAGCAGAGAAGAAAGCCTCACCTAATCTCAAGTCATTTTCAGTATATTTTTGTAACCTCTTCCTGTAAATAATTGAATCATCGTCAGTAAGGCTATCCTCAGGCAACCCGCTTGTGCTGTCGAAAACCTGACTACATCCTGGGTGATACTAGCGGTGGTGGGGAGGAGAGATGTGCATTCACACTCCTCTGTTGCATAAAGCACCGAATCCACGAGAACACTAATTTTGTAACATTACAACAGGAGCACGGTCTGCCTTAAAATCCCTTTCGAGGTGGGTGGAAGATGAGGACATGGAGAATTACGTGGCTGGGACCAGCATCTGCTCATTGGAAGCCTCTGAGACACCTCAAATGGGGACATGGGATTTTTGACCTTCTTACTGGTGGCAAATTCTGTCTTCAAGTCCGAGCTGTGGCATGAGGAAGGGAGTGGGGTCCAGATTCAACACCTTCTAGGTCAATAGTGACAGAAAGCTATTGCCGCCTGCAAATGCCTTCTAACCTCCACGAAATGAGTTTGTTGGGGCTCAGTCCCCTTTTCAATGAGCTCCTGGGCCAGGACGCAAAGGGCCACTGCAGCGTTTAGCCTTGCACAGCACAGGGGGTGGCCAGGGGGGACCATCTGGGCGTACCAGGTTGTGCTCCGTGTGTCAGGTGCTGTACGCTCAGACCTGATCCACAGCAGCTGGAAATGGTTCAATAAACCGTCAGTGAGCGAAAAATCTACCCACAAACACCGAAGGAGAGAAACTGTGGACTGGAGGACACAGAGAGACAATAAACCACCATCACACACATGAGCGATCCATCCTTGTGCCTACACATACGCGAAGATTCCCCAGTCGTGGTGGTTTTTGCGTTCCTGATCCCTCCTTGGGGAGCGGAGCTGGCGGTTGGGGGCAATTCTCCATCTCTTTCTCCCTTTACCCCTCTCCATGGCTGCACGGGGTCATGTCAAACTTTTCCTTTTCGCTGCAGCGTTTCCAACGCGTGCCGGTTTGCAGGTGCTGCGCGTTAGCGTCGGATGCTCGAGAGGATCCAGCCGCAAATGGTGTTTTTGGGGCAATTTGCGCTGGTGGGTGTTTGGCCACTCGTCCTCATTGTTGTCTGGTGGCGCAGGAGCAGTCACGTGGAGATGGAGGTTTATGATCAAACAAAACATTAATTAGGAGGACTTGATTGCATCGGTGGGTTTGCCACTGAAGAGGCACTTCGGCTCCCTCTGCGTGTGTTTTTTCCTAATGGAAAGCGATGAACTGAAACGTTCCCATTAGATGTACGCTCCCTGGCTGCGTACGGCGGCAGAGACCTTTGCAACCAAACGTAAAGAGGAGAGGTCCCTCATGCAGGTTGGATTTGGTGACCTTGGCAGTGTCCTTGCGCTGAGCAAGTTCGAGAGGTCGTTCGTCATGCGCACCGCAAAAATCCCCTTGTTTTCATGACAAATTCTGGCCTCATTCGGTAACTGCTTCCTTCAGAAGCTGTAAGTCGTATTGTTCTGTGCCAGGAAGCCAAAAGCACGGGGCAGGATGGATCCGTAGCTGATGTGAACCAGCCTTGCGCCATTGATGTCACCTGGGGAACACCGGGCTACTGCCTCCGAGCCGGTGGCTTTACAGGAGTGTGGGGAGGAAAAGCACACGCACACAAAACCTACAATTAAAGGTGAGTGTGGCAGTTTTAACAAGAAACTGCTGCTGAACTGTTGCTGCTGAACGACCTCCAGACTTTATTGCCGAGGCAGGTAAATAAAACACAGCCTTGTGCCATAAAAAGCCCAATCCCCATCAGCTGTCTGTTGTAAGCAGCTCTGGATCCACAGGAGGGTGTTTACACCTAAACGACTGTTTGATGGAGATTGAAGACTTTGCAACCGCAAGATTTCGGTGAGCCTTTGCAGCTTTTTCTCTTGCTAATCGGAAGGAAAACCTTCATTTTGAGTAGAGTCCCAGCAGGACTGCGGATGGACGGAGGAGCAGAATCAGTTCAGGGCTGTGGGTGCCAGTTTTTCCAAGGAGCAGCCTGATGGAGAGACCCAGAATCACTTCCCACCAACAGAAGCTCTCATATCGAATCCCTGTTGACCCACTTGGTTTATTAAGGGGGTGTCGCTGGCGCACGCTCTCCTGAAGACTTCTCCACCAGCTCCCAATCCTGCAGTTCCTCTGCAGTTGCCTGTGGGAGTGGGCAGGGAGCAGAAAGCACACGGAGACGTGGCGATGCCGCAACCCATGTGCAAAGTGCTGGCAAAGCTGGAGGGAGAAGCTCGGTGTGAAACTAATGTGAGAGAAGCCAGGGAGAGCAGGGAGGCACGCGTGGCTGGAGATCGATAGGGCCAGAGCTCGGCGGCTGGAGAGAGACTTGTCCGCGCCGGGCTGCTTTGCTTGACCGGCTGTTTCTCTGCCTCCGTTCCTGGTGTCACGCTGGGGCAGCTCCTGAAGTCACCATGCAGGGTGGCCTGCAGAGCTTGAGGATGAGGATGGTGCTGCCGAGCTCTCCTCGTTCAGAGCCTGCCCAGAGCATTTCGGGATTAAATCAGGTGCATTTTCTCACTTCACCCACAACGTCTGCTCACTCCCTGGGGTGCCCGATGCGGTTCCCTCCTGCAGAGCCCCTCAGGCAGTCCGGGAGGAGGTGCTCATTACTGCCCGTGTAGCATGTTGTCTGCCTCCAGGTTCCTCACCCTCTGAGGTCTGGGCTGGCAGAGCATCGCTTGGGCAGGGTGCATGGGCTCAGGCGGGCAAACCTACAACGAGGACATTAGCCCAGCCCATGCAGGGCTCCAGGGCTGAGCGGTGAGCGGGTTTCAGCTGCTGCTTCTCACAGCTGCGCAGCCACCGCCCCCAAATGCTTGGCTTGTGATTCACGAGCACCTCCCTGCTCTCCTCCTCCCCGCGGCTTTGTTATCGCCACCAAAACTATTTCCATGCATATTTGATTGATGTCAAATGCAGGCTCAGGATCTCTCTGTTCCTGTTCCTCACCATTTCCAGCAAAAGGAAGAAAGATTGAGTCTGTCTGTCTGGTTATTACCCTGATGCTTGAAGGCCTTACACCGGGCGGGGATGCTGCTGTCATCTGTGAGCCTCTACGTTGCCTGTCAGAGATGCTCCTGCATCTTCTTCCTCCAGCAAAACACGGGCTACGGCGACTCCTGCAGCCCCACGGGCAGCTCAAGCTTGGCCCTGGGACTAGCTGATGTCTGAGCCATGAAGCTCAGGTCCCCCACCTCGCAGTCGTGCTCCTGCCCAGAGTAAAAGCAGCCTCACGGGTGGCAGTGGAGGTCCCTCATCACCGCACAGCACATCAGCAGTGGCCAGAAAGCAAGTCAATTGCTAGGTAAAGAGGAGGAGAAGCACGCCAAGGTGTGTTCCTAGCCTCCAGCTATTCGTGGCTTGGGGAGTTTGTGAGACCGAGGTGGTTTCTCTGTGTAATAACTCTCTGATTTTCCCTTCTGCATGGTTATCTGGTCCCCCTTACACTCCTGCAGATGTACCTGGATCTTCGTGCCACAAGCTCTTGAGGACACCGATTACCCTCCTGACACACACGCTATGGCACAGCTTTTATTAGATAAAACGGGGCTTAACGTCCATGCAAGTGTTGCCTTTGGCTCAGGGGCCCCAGTGTTCCTATTTGGGAAAACTCTGGTTTTCCATCAGAGGCAACCAGCCGAAACCCGGTCCCTCCTGGCCACTCTCTGCGCCCATCCCTTGGCAGCAGGAGGTTAGAAGGCATTTGCAGGCGGCAACAGCTTTCTGTCACTATTGGCCTAGAAGGTGTTGAATCTGGACTCCCACCCCATCCCTCATGCCACAGCTCGGACTTGAAGACAGAATTTGCCACCAGTAAGAAGGTCAAAAATCTCACGTCCCCATTTGAGGTGTCTCAGAGGCTTCATGAGCAGGAGCCAGCCAGCAACAGGCTCCTGTCAATTAGCCTGTAAGGCAATAAAATCCAGCAGGAGCTGCTGGCTAGGCGGAGATTTAGCCAAAATTAGCTGTGTTAACAAATACTTAATTCAGACCCGCAGCAAATTCCCTCTGTCTGCAATTGCTGGGGAGCACCAGCGGGGGAGTGGGAGCGCTGGCCGGCTGAGCCTACCGGGGCTGACTGGTTTTTGGATCCATCTGGCAGTTTTAAGAGGCTTTTGAGCACGGACAGCTCTCCCTTCAATGTGCTAATGTTGTTTTGGGCAAAAGAGGAGCGGAGCCACAGATTAAGCCTTAAGCAGGTTGGGCTAACTGGTCCCCGGGCAGAGGAACAGGGGACTGGAAGGCTCCAGACAAGATAAGAAGTGAGTGCCAGGGTTTGGCGGGGGGGTGATCCAATCTCAAACCACAGATTCCTACTGACAGGGAAGGCAGGAGGTTTTCAGAAGCATTCGGCGTGATTTTGGAGCTGAGCGCCAGGGAACTGTAGCCCTTCTCAGAGGCAAAATCCCACGGCTTTGAAATCATCTCCCACTGAAATTGCCAGGAATATTGGGAAAAAAGGCAAGGGCAGCTGTTTCGGAGTCAAACACCTGCACATTTATATCTTTCAACTAGTTTTCTGTAGGAAGGTATTTTGGAGCAATTGTTTAAAAACAGCCCCTGGAAGCTCAGGCCCACATCCCTTCAGGTGCTGGGCTCCGATGCCATCATCCCATGGACAAGGGATGGCTCTGTGCCATCGCACAAGCGTTCAACACCCCAAGCGCTTTCCTGGTGGCAAAGACATCCCTGTCTCCTTCCCACCACAGCTTCCGTATAGTTTTTAAATGCCTTTTTTTTTTTTTTTTTCCGAAGTTACACCTGTCCCCAAGGATGGGCACCGAAGAGCAGCATCCCCGTTTGGTAACACGATTGGAGCACTGTCTTCAAGCAGCAGCTTCCTCTAGCCACGGAAAAATGGTGATTAAAATGGTACTGGACACCTTAACCTAAGCATTACAGGTCTCACAGGGCACCAGCGTGGATGTGTACCCACATACTGTGAACGTCCTGGGTACTTACTGCTGCGGGATTCCTTGACAGACCTTTGGAGTTCCTCATATTTCTGATTACACTTATGGAATCCATTCCAGTTTAAATCCAATTTGTTAGCAGCTGTGGTGGGCCCTTTGTAGTCGCAGTGAAAAATAGATAATAAGGCAAATATTATGTAGGAGCAGTTATTGTAATTAACACATGAAGCAGACCCACGCTCATATCACGAGACGTAAATAAAGGTAAATGAAACCTCTGCACCTGCTGTTGCTGATCCCTTGCTGAAAGAGGCACTGCATTCCACAGCACTTTGGGGGGTTGCAGAGACGAAGGTTTTTTTCTGGGTTTATAACTGTGAATAAAGGGCAAAAAGAATTGCCACGGAAAGAGTGTAATTCAGAAAAAAGATCGTGCTTGGGTTTAAATTATTTGCATCCCAGGCAGGAAAGGGGGAGCAGGCCGGGGGAAGAGCGTTCCTCTGCCCACGCCGCGGTGGCCAGTGCTCCCGCTCCTTCCTTCTGCACTAATGTCTGCCTGAACGGTCCGGCTTAGGATGTTTTATAGATAAACTTCATCTGTAGGGAAATGGAGAATGGGGAACTGAAAATGAGCAGGGGGAATAAGTTAATAAAATTCAGTAATTACTAGAGGAAGCTAAGGTAGCAGTAAAATGTCCATACGCGTGCTGAGTCTGGCTTTCTGCTCCAGCTCCTATTTATCCCCCGCCTAAGAGGTGTTTTAATGCTCTGTCACACTCACCCAAACCTTAATGCAGGCTAAGGAATCCTCCACCCATACCACGTAAATTCCCAACTGGATTTGCACAGGCTTTGGGTTTCGAGCGACGGCACGGCTCGATTTGAAGATTCCCTGCGATTCGTTATATTTCACCTGCTGTTAAAGACCCTGCAGCGCCTTTGCAATCGCCGCCATTCTCCTGCCCGAAGGAAGGGGGGAAGACAACAAAAACCAGCCCGACAATAAACACCTGGGTTGTCCCTGTGCGAACAGCAGGACGACTGACCGCAGCAGCAATTTTTCTCAGCTGTCACCAAGTTGTCACGGATTCCCCTGCCGAAGCCCCTCACCGGCAGAGCAACGAGGCAATTTCGCTCTCCCTCTCCCTGCTCACAGCCCTGCAATCCCGGAGCATCCCCAGCATCCTGGGAAAGCAGGGGGGTATGAGGATGGCTCTGTGTGTGCCCGCGTGTTTTGACGCAGCAGCCACCTGGTTTGGCGGAGAGGCGCAGGGTCACACTCAGCGGTTTGAACCCAGCGCCCGAGCCGGGGAGGAAGCATTGGAGGGCCCTTCCCCACAGTTTGGAGATTTATTGCAGTAGCTTCAGCCTGGAAGTCCCAAGAAACCCACCTGCCAAAGCCGTGCTTTTCTTGCGGGGGGGAGATGCTCTGAAATAACCTTGACACCTTGGCTGGTGACAACCACGCCGCGTGGGTGGGGTGACAAGGCTCCGGCTGCACTCCCCACCCCATCCCACCTGGGACCACGCTGGGCTTCCTCGGAGGCACCATCCTGCCGGTGCTGCCGTGGCTGTTTCACTGCGTCGGGCTGGACGCGGGTGCAAGCATCCGCGTGCCCTCCCAGCACTTGGGATGCCGAGGGAATGCGATGACTTCAATTTCGCAGGTGTGCAAGCACCGCTCCCCCAGGAGCTCGCCGCAGAGCAGGAGTGAGTTCAGGGAGATTGTCTTTGCATGTTAATGAAACTAGAAAACCTGATTATTCCACACAGAGTTAATGGGTTACCCAGGGAGGCAGCAGGAGCTGGATAAAATCACGGCGGTTGCAATCCTAGGGGGACTTTCCATCTGATGCCACCTCCAGCTCTCCACAAGTCTCCTTTTTGGGCTTCTTTTCAGCTCCTTTTCCTATGCGGCTCCTGTCATCTCTTAACTGCCTCTCGGCTTTGCTGCCGCCCCTTCTAAGTTTCGATCCCATCTCCTCGCTCGGCTGCTTACTCTGTTAAATCAGCATGGCGTTCCTCGAGTGCTGCGTTGGGAGGAAAGATGCTCCGCGCAGAGTACCCGCTGGCTCAGCCAGCAATAAATACGCCGGGCGTTCGCCTCCAGCCGATTGAACGCCCGTCCTGTCCGTGTGACGAAATTACAGCGCGGGGAAAGCCTCCGGGGCCAGGCGTTCCGCTTTACCCCTGCTCTTCTCTCCCCAGAACATGGGGAGAGGAACTGTCTGAGCCGCCTGAACTCACCGAGACGTGTCGATCTGTCCAGTGCTTTAAAAAATGAGCAGGTCTCCGTCTCCGTTGGCAGGCGCCCAGCTGCTCGTGTTGGCTGCTCTGGGTCAGCGGCCTGCCCGGCCCTCTTGTTTTTCATTTTGAGCTGGCCACCAGTTTTGGGCCTCTCGTGGCAGCTGGACCCAGGCGTGGGGGTCACAGCGGGCACCAGAGGCTGCTGCCCGGGGCTACAAGGGTCACGGTGCTGCTGTTTTTCTGTGTGTCCACCTCTCTGGAGCTGTCAGGGCCAAGGAGAGCCCAGCAGCACGGCACTTCCACCAGGTTGATGGCAGCCGCTTGCACCAGAAGGGAGGATCATCACGTCGTCTTGGTTGGAAGGGACCTTTAAGATCTATTAAGTCACACTGCCCAAACCCACCACTGACCCACGTCCTCAGCACCACGTCTGCCCGGCTTTTAAATCCCTCCAGGGATGGCGACTCCACCACTGCCCTAGGGCAGCCTGGTCCAATGCTTGACACCCTTTTGGTGAAGAAATTTTTCCTATGTCCACCCTACAAACCTCCCCTGGTGGCAACATGAGGCCGTTCCCTCTTGTCCATCGCCTGTTCCTTGGGAGAAGCGACTGACCCCCCTGGTTGCACCCTCCTTTCAGGGAGCGTGCAGAGAGCGGAAGGTCTCCCCTCAGCCTCCTTCTCTCCAGGCTGAACACCCCCAGCTCCCTCAGCCGCTCCTCACAAGGCTTGTGCTCCAGACCCCTCACCAGCTCCGTTGCCCGTAGCTGGGACACGCCTCCAGCCCCTCAATGTCTTTTTGTGGTGAGGGGCCCAAAACCTTACACAGCACTCGACGTGGGGCCTCACCAGTTCCCAGTACAGTGGACAATCACTTCTCCAGTCCTGGATCCACAAGCAGTTGCCTGTGCACACAACACATAACACCATGTGTGATCCTGGCTGCTGCTGTTTCAACGGAGCCTGACTTCAGGTGACACTCGGAGGACCCAGCCAGGAGCTGCAGGACCTTCCCACCACGTGCCAGGCGCTGCTGAGGAGCAGAGCTGCTCCCACCAGCTCGGAAACCTGCTTTGCAACAAGATGTGCAGATGCATGGCATGCAAACGCCCCAGAGAAGACCTTGGGGTGCCTTGGGTCTGCCTCCAGCTTTTTCTCCACGGATAAGAGGCTTTGCCAGCAATTTCTCTTCAGGTGAAGGAGCAGAATGGAGTTTTCCAGGTGATTAAAAAAAAACACCCTAATTTTGTAAGAATGGCAAGGGGAGGTGAAAGCAATTAATAGAAGAAAGGGAATGTGGTCACACCCACACCACCTTTCCAGCGTTCAATATTTCCTGGAGAAATTCCTTTAATGGAGAGCGACACAGTGAAAAGAAACCTCTTGCGCTCTGGTTTCGTCAAGGACCCGTGCGAGCGAAGCTCACCTTGCCTCTCTTTGTGTAAATGAGGAGGAAATCTCTCCAGCACCGCCACACCGATGTTCAGTCATTAGTTTTCAATTTGAAGGCAATCAAGCTTCCCAGCGCTGCCGTGGCCCGCTGCTCCGTGCCGTGCTGTGCATGCCAAAGCCGGTGCCAACGGTGCCACACACGTGATTTCCAGCTCCCGCTTTCTTTTTGCGGGAGGAGGATTGGAGGGGCTGGGGAGGATCGAGGGACACGGGTGCTTAAATCAAATACTTCTTCAAAGGGAAACCAGCAGCTTCGTGGGTTAAATCACTTGGGTGGGGAATGAGGTGAAGAGAGAAAGAGGGTCCAGATGTGGCAGGGAGGGTCCAGGACTTTAAAGCATCCTCAGGAGCCGCGGGGAAAGGCAGAACTGCAGGCAGAAGGCACTTGAGTCTCTGGGTTTCTCTTTTCCCATTTCATTTTTTTTTTTTTTGATTATTTCTTTGCTGCTGCTGCTGCTGTGGAGAGCACCAAGTTAGAAAGCTGCCTCTGCTACCGCATTGCTGCTACCCAAATCGGATGCCTTGCCAATATGTCCCATCCCGGATGGGATCCCGGGATCCCTGCTTGGGCTTAGGGAAGGTGAAAACTGCTCAGAGCTCTGAATTAACCCAGGAATGACTGTGCAGGAGGAGCTGGGGTGGGGAGGGACGTGCCAGGGCATCCTCAGCTCCGTCCTGCCGTAGCCGTGAGCGCAGTGGGAGACACGACCTGTAGACAGAGGTGAGAATATGCACAACCCCCTCCCCGACTACCTCTGTTCCAGGACTTGTAAAAATAAATCTTAACTGAAAAAACCTACAAACCTAAGAGGAGTTTCGAGGTTTAGAATGTTCCTTGGAAAGACTTTCGTGATTTTGGTTCCAGGCCAAAACATCTCGGTTTTTAGCAACCGAAAGCTGAAAGCTTTGCCAATAACGTAACGCTTGGGGTTTTTGATCTGCTGGTGGGAAAGAAAAACAGGAAAGAACATAGGTACTTATTACAGAAGAAAAACAGTAATCAATCCCAAATGCTTCTCAAGAAAAAAAAATAATTTTGACTGAGAGGATTTGATGAGCCCTGGCTAGTTTTTCCCTTTACTGTGTAGGAAAGAGATGATGAAGAAGAGAGAAACACCATCAACCTGGCTAGGCATCAAAGGATATTGTATTCATTTATATTGTACATGAATATTATTGAACTGCTAAAAAAATCCCACTCCTTGGGTAAAGTAAGCAGCGCAGATGCTTTTTAAGGTGGCATCGCTTTTGGAAACAGGAATGGCTATTGACTGGAGCGGGTGAGAGCACACGGAGCAGCGGGTGTTAGGGACAGATAGAGAGAACATCAGCCAAACTCCAAAGTCCACATTAATAAAAAGCTCATACATAAATACAGATGACAGGTATCGATTTTTCCTTTGCAAGCTGCACGCTTTCCCCCGGCTAATGAAATGCGGCCCCCTTCTTTAGCGAGAGGTCGGGTAGCCGCAAAGGTTTAACCGGCTGGGAAAATTATAATGTTCCTCCGAGAGGAAATGCTGCCGGTCTGCCCAGGTCGTACCCGCTGGAAAACGTCTGTTGGAGGCTGGAAATATGAATTTAGGCAACAGTATTTTGTGTTATGATTAGGCTCGGCACAAACGGGGTGTGCAGGGCTTCTGGTTGGAATTTGTCGGATTCCCCTAAAATCCAGAAGGACTTTTTTCTCCTCCTTCAAGCTCGAAATCTTTTGCTGTGATATATTCAAAATTACATGATGGTGGATCCTCCCAGGTACTGATTTGGGTGGAAATTTACTCCAAAGCCTTTTATTATTTTTTTTTTGTGTGTGTGTGTGTGTCATATTTTTTTTTTTTTGTTTTTTTGCATAGCTGCTCGCATCCGCTGAGGAATTCCTAACCTCAGAACAAAGTCAGTGCTGGGGAAGGGGGGAAGACTTGAGTTCCACTCCCTTCTTTGTCTCTTCTCTATGTTCTCCCACCTACGTTCTTGACGTGTGCCAGTGTGCAGCTCCAGAGTGTGGCTTGGGTGGCCAAGTTTGCCGAGCCAACGCCGGGTGGAACCAGACTATCCCCTTGCAGCAGAAACCGGGAACCCAGCGTCTTCCCTGCTCGTTTTAAGGAGCCCATGACACTGTTCACGCGCTGAGCATCGGGTGTGAAACAAAAGACGCTGATTCTCTGTGCCATCCGTGCCCCGAGAGCGCTGCCTGTGCCCCTTCCCGCAGTGCCCCGAATGCCTTCGGTGCCAGCGCAGCCCTGCGCTGCCTGGCAGGGGCTGCCGAGATGACAAACGCTGCCGCGCGCCGCCGTCCCATTAGGATTCCTCTCACGCCGTGCCATCGCCCTCTCCGAACGTGGTGAGAGCCCCGCGGGGTTTTCTCCGCAATTGCTTTGCAGCACGGGAGCGCTTGCGGCGCGCGGCACCGGCGCAGTGCCGCAGAGCCGCTGCTCAGGCTCGGCAGGGGGAAGGTTGCGAGGAGCAATATACGTTTGACGGAGGAAACCGCCTCTCCTGTCTGTAACAGCGTGGGCCGATTCCGCTCCTCCTGCTCCTGGTTTGTGTCCCGGTTTGAGCGACACAAGTCTGATTTCTCTTCTAATGCTTGGGAAAACTGCACTTGTAGAAGACTCTGGTGTCTGAATTTGTGAAAATATTTACTTTATAGTCAGCCATGTATGGGGGTTCAAGTTGGAACAAGATGATCATTAAGGTCCCTTCCGCCCCAAACCATCCTATGATCCTATGAAAATCTCAGTGTTTTCGAGCTCGCCAGGTGCAGGGATGAGGAGGAACGAGACCAGGCACTTCACCCAAGCTGCCAACAGGGTTATTTCTATACTATGATTGTTGCCTTCTATATAAATTAGAAAGTTGCTGAGGAGTTCTCACTCTCTTCCTTGATGGCTGCCATCCTGAAAACTCCTTGCGTGGTGCCGGAGCCCTGAGCCCTTCCCTTCCCCCGCAGTGTCCCACATTTGCTCGTCGCTGCTGGGGTGCCCAGCTCCCTGCTGGTGGAATGGTTTGAGTATAGCTCCTCGGTATATTTTATATTCTATCGTGATCAATACTGGTTCTTTAGTGTTATTAATGTTAATTCTTCTATTAAATCTGTTTATGTTTCAACCCTTGGATTTCTTTGTTTTTTCCTGTTTCCTCTTCCCGGGTGGGGAGGGGTCATTGGGTGATAGAATGATTGTCTAAATGACAATAAATTGTCTGTGTGTTCCTCAAAACCAAAACAGTTTGCTAGGGTACATGCCAACATTAACTATGCCACATGCCCCTGGGAAGAGCCTTCTTCAGTCTCTCCTCCATGCATCTTTGCCTTGGCCCAACAGCTCCAGTAGATTTTTAGCCCCTGCTGACAGGCTCTCTGGTTATCTGAAAATGGTACATCTAAAATCCAGTTTTTCCTCTTCCCCAGAACACGTTTTGCTTTCTCGACACTTTGGTTCCCTGCACATCATCACAGGGGCAGAGTTAAGGGTATTTGGAGGACCGCGGTGGTTTGGTGGGATGATAATGGTGTCCAAACAAGCATCAAACATCCCTGAGTGACCTGCCCTTCATTAGCGTAGTGCTATGGGGGGATAACCTGCTTAAATTCATCCAAAACCCCAAGGGGGTGACTCAATCGTTTGAGGCTGGATTCTGGAGCCAGGTGTCCTGACACCCGGCTGCTTCCCGCTCCCCCTCCGCTGCCCTTGCTCTGCCACCACAAAGAGCTGCTGCTGCTGCTAGTTCATCACACATCAAGCCAAGAGGCACTAATTACCCTCCAGCAAGGGGGAGAAGGGCGCAGAGCCCACGGGGAAGGAGCCTGCATGACCATCCTGCTTTCTGCCTGCTTAGCACCGGGCTGTCATGCTCCTCGGGAAGAGGAGCCGTGGTTGGGGGCGTGAGAAGTTTCCGGCTCAGTTTTCATGTGCCGGAGGCAGGGAGCTGGAGCAGCCTAAGGGATGGGTATTAGCGAGTGGCTGCGAAGCACGGGGAACGCGGGGCCGGGCATCAGGAATGGCAACGCGGTGCAAAACCTGGCCCCGCAGCACCTAAGCAGTCCCTGAGCAAGGTCAGTGCCTTCCCCACCTCCTGCCAGCTCCTTCCAGGCAGGAATAACCCATTCCTACCCTCTTGCCAGGCAAACTGGGTGTCCCAAGGATGTACCCACTGCCCTTGTCCCAGCCCACCAGCACTCTGGGTATGACCCACTGTCTCTGGTCATACCCAGAGTGCTGGTGGCCTGGGACAAGGGCAAGAGCCCGATGGACACTGGCAGCACCCTTCATCACGGGTGATCTGGATCCATGGTCAGAGACCTCTGCCTGTAGGTGCTCTCCACCTACGTACACCTCCTAGCCAATGCCACAGGCTTGATTTGCCCCAGGAAGAATGAGATGAGGCATGAGGGAGCTATTCCTGCCGGGGGTTAGGAGCAGATGTGTCCCAAGAGCCACTCTGGGATTCACCACCGCTCACCGGGGGCTCCGTCACCCGGAGAGCCCTCGGACTGCCGACGGGATACTCCCGGCAACAACCGCACTTCACCGAGATAGATGGCTCTGCGCGGAGCACGGTGTCGCTGTCGGGTAATTAGCTCCAGTTTACATCCGTTAGGTGTGCGATTAGTCTCCTATTAACGCAATTAGCGCTGTGGCATTAGCGTAAGTATGTAATTGGCACAGAAGGCAGCTGCAGCTCAGCTGCTGAGAGCCAAGTGGCACCTATTTGGGGGTTTATCTGAGTGTGGCGAGAAGGGACGGCTGGTGGTCACTCCAAGTGCAGGACGGGCTGTTTTTTGTGTGAAACCCTGGTTGTCCACCCACACGTGCTCCCTGCTTGCTTCAGCTGCAATCCAAAGCAATTTTCCACCCTCCGCCCTTGTTTCAACCCCCCAGAGCGGTTTAGGGGAGCTGCTGAGAGGTGTCCTAGCTGCTTCCCAGAGCCGTGGGACTGGGGGAGCTGGGCTCTACCCTTTTCGGGGGTCAGAGGACCAGATCTGACCTTGGCTGGATGCAGGTCCTCTCCCAAAGCCTTTTATTCTGCAGGGCCATGCGGATGTCAGAGGTGACCGTCCATCTGGTCGCTGTGCTGGGGGGTGAGGGTGGACAGGGGGAGGAATCACACGTCTGCCCACCCCCAGCCCTTCCCTGGCACCCAGCACATCTTGGCAGGTTATCAGCTCATGTCAAGGCTTGGCTTTTGGTAAGGTGGGCTGACAAAACACCCTGTTCGCCTGCTGAACCGCGGTGCTGATGGCAACACCATTGGCCTTTCGGGATGTCAGACACATGGAAGGAGAAAGGCTGCGTGGGATGGGGGGATGGGCTGCGGAGGGTCCATCTCCATCCGCCCCACCAGAGGTGTCACCTTCACCACCACTAGCGTGAAATCCCCGGCCCTTTTCTGAACAAACCAACGATCTTTGCTTCCTCTGGCCAGCGCTTCTGCGGTTAATAGCTGAGCAGATGAAGCTGCAGCAAATCGAAGGTCCCCGCTGAGCCCTCGCTCCAGCGAGGATGTTTGGCTTTGGGAAAGCTTCTGACAGTCTTGATTAACCTCTTCATCTGCTCACGCCGGTGATAAGCCATGGGAGCTCTGGGCCATTTCAGCTCTATAATCAAGAGGGTTTGAAAGAAGCAATTTCTCCTCTTGCACCCTGGTTAATTCTCATTTAATTGCTACCCATTTTGCATAGATCTTCCTCGATTGCCATGGCATTGGCTCTGCACTTTCTCCTCTCCAGCGGTGCTTGACTCGTGTCTTGTTTGCCAGGCTGGGATTTGTGATGCTTTGGGTTGCATTGGGGCCTTCAAATCTCCCCACGCAATTTAGGTGTAACGTGCCTGAGGTGCGGCTTTTATAGGAGAAAATCTCTGGGGATTGGGCTAGGCTTTGTTCCTTGCTATCAAGCAGTGTATTGGGGCACTGCTTTCAAAAAGAAGTAGAAAATCATGGGAATTGCACATAGATAGGAAATTTTAAGGACAGAAACACATCTTCTTTAAAAAATACCCAAACCAACCAGAATTTAGCGTTTAAGCAAAAAAACTTTCCCCAGGGGGTCGAAAGAGATGGATGAAGCATATGTTGGCTGATCTGAATTAAAATACGTGGGTTTCACAGAATCCCAGAATCCCAGACTGGCTGGGGCTGGAAGGGCCCTCTGGAGATCACCCCGTCCCACCCCCTGCCAGAGCAGGGTCACCCACAGCAGGTGGCACAGGAACGCGTCCAGGCGGGGTTGGAATGTCTCCAGAGACAGAGACTCCCCACCTCTCTGGGCAGCCTGGGCCAGGGCTCTGCCACCCTCACAGCAAAGAAGTTCCTCCTCGTGTTGAGATGGAACTTTCCATGGTCAAGTTTGTGCCCGTTACCCCTTGTCCTGTTGCTTGTTTGACCCATCTTCAGGTTGGGTTTGTGTGCAAGGGCTAGCACCAAGGAGGGAAGGGGTTAAATGCCTCCCTGCCACTGGGGACAGGCACCCAGAAGGACTCAACCATGTTGGGAGGACCTGGAGCTGCGTGGAAGCAGTGGGGCTGCTCTGGGAGGGGGTGGGATGCATTCAGATCCAGTTTAGAGTATGTGTGTTGGGTCTCAACCAACCTGGGGAGTTGGACCAGAAACACAGAAGTACTGGAATCTGCTCGGTGATCCTGGCCATCCCTGGAGATGCTGAGGGTGAATGGGAAAAAACACATGGTGGCATCTCAAAGCCGTCACAGCGAGGGACGGCAGTCCCAGCAGCATCTGTATGGCAGGGAGGGGAGGTCGCTGCTAATTCAAGGCTGCACCTGCACAGGACACATCAATGGGGGCTGGAGAACGCCCCGAAATCGTGGTCGTGGGCTGGTCTCGACCGGGCTGGGCAGTCTCCAGGGCATGCAGGTGACAAGCTGCAGTGGCTCAGCCCATGTCCCTGTCACCGTGGGTGAGCTTGCTCGCTCTCAGCTTGCAATTTTTTTTTTTATCGCTAGTAATCGGATGAGTTTCCCTTAGCACCGCCTGGCATAAAAGCAGCAGCCAGAAAGATCCCTGTGTGGAAAGATCTATGGAACGAGCTGTTCCCCACTGAGCAAAAAAAAAAAGGCTATTCTATCTGCTTAGTCAATCTGCAATCTCTAAGCTCATCTTAACTATATTAATGCATTAAAATATAGCTCCCATTAACTACCCAAATAATTTTCATCAGAATCATAAGCATTTCTATTACCATGGCTTTGGGTTAGTGATGCAGCACCGGTCAAACTTCGATAAGGATGTAATCATTCCAGCCTATAATCCAAGGATTTCCTGAATATCTCATCTTATTTTCCTTTTGAACCAGCAGGCACAGTCACACTGCTTTTTCCTGGCTTGTACTTAGATCCTACTTCTGTCTCTGCAGCGTATTTCATTTACATGTGGTTCTCAGGCTGCGGTTTTCCTTGTTTCTGTTCCTCCAGGTCTCTGGATCCTGCTGTGCCGACAACCCCTCTGCAATGGGGGACGCTGCAAGCTCTTAAGCCAGGGATCCCCTTTTTGTCCCGTATTTCACATACCCACGGGCTTCTCCAGAGCCACCAGCTCCTTGGGACTCTCCAGCCATCCCGCTGAAGTCATGCTCCTGCAAAGAAGGGCCTCATCCAGCCTCCAAGACCTCATCCAGCGTGCCCAGAGCTGTAAGCACAGGACAGGAGACCTCCTAGTTGCAACACGACTGGATCATCTGCTCTCCCGAAGGCTGGCTTCATCCCAAGCAAAGCCGAAGCCCTTCTGGAAGCAGAGAGATGCTAATAGTCTCTGGCATTGGAAATGATCCTTTAGGACCGAGCCACAAGCCCTGACACCTTGTGATGGGAGCTGGGCCACACTCTGCAGCCAAACGCCGAAGACTTTGTGCTGGCTGAGCCGGGACGGCCGTGTCACCGACACCATGTGCTGGAAAGGGCAGGTGAGGACCAAGCATTTGTGATTTGCCCCAATGCAAAAATGGGAAGGCAGCAAATGAAGCAGCGAGGGACCGTGAGAGATGGACCTCTGGATCTGAAGCACTTGCCACCGGCCTTGCTGGGGGACCCCACTGGACATTGGTCCCTGTGGGCACGGTGCTGAGCAAGGGAAATTGTGACACTTCCCTGCTGCACCTAAAATTAGGATCCTGCCGTGAGAGCCAGGAAGGGCAGCTCAGGCTATCAGCAGGCTGCTGGAAATGGGTGCTGCCGTCGGAGCAGAAAGCAATCGTGTTTGAGGGATTGCTGGTTGGGTCAGGGTTTGTCCCTCTGGGACTATTTCCTCCAGGGCAGAAGGAGGCTGTGGGCTGCTGGGGAGGGTCCCGACCCCCCATCACGCTCATGTCTCCTGAAGCAGGTCTCAGACCTGGATGACTGGGGCTGGAGGATGCTCTGCAGCAGAGGTGTCTGGCAGGACGGTGCTCAGCAGGCAGAGGCCAGCATCTCCTTCTGCAACACGCTGCAAATCCATGCCTCAGTTTCCCCTGCTACCAGGAGGCTCAGCAGCAGATTTGAGCAGTGCAAAAGTAATAGTTTCCCATGGGAACTTTTGCCCAGCAAAGAGGAAGGCAGGCAGGGGAGCCTGGCCACGGTGCTTGCAGGGGCTCTGCTGGTGCTGAGATGGGAGCAGGCTGTTGGGGACTGCAAGGGACCAAACTATTTCCAAACAAACCTGGAAAAGCTGGGCCGCCCTTGGCGCACATCCCCATGGGAGCATCACTGAGGGCTCCAGCTGGGAGGATGGATGCGGGGTGGATGGCGACTGTGGATAGATACAGGGCCACAAGCACGGGTGACTCTTGGCTGTGGGACCGACCCACCACTGCTCCTTGCAGATTGTTGTGCGATACACACACTCACGCAGCCGCCGGCACAGCCCTGGGGCTGCTCAAGGAACAGCCAGAAAAGCCTTTTCTCCTCGGCTGAACAGACGGGCTCTCTGATGGGATCAGGGAGAGCTGCATGTGCATCTCTGATCTTCAGATTTCCTCCAAATGGGAAAAATACCGCCCTTTGAAAATTTCATGAAGGTGGCAGAGAGCTGCCTGTCTCTCGCCGCCACGCGCTTTTGAAAGCCGTTTAACTGTGGCTGCAGTGAAATGTCAGCGGGAGGCTCACGCTGGGGGGAGAGCTGCAAGCGGCAGGGCACTGGAATTAAAGGATGAAATATTTATTTCGGGCTTTGGCAGCGCTGGAAGGACGACACATCACAGGCGAGAGGCACGTTGGCGCGGATGGCGCCGAAAGCCACAAATGAGCCCATCGGGCTATAAACCGCCACGAGATGTCCTCTCCCTCCCCACTCCCATCCCTTCCAGGATCATTGCCAGCCTGGGAAGGTCCAGAGAGGGTTAAACATCCAGGAACGGCCCAAAGCTGTGCACAACCAGACAGAGATGCAGTGCCTGAGCCAGGACGGAGGAAGGGGAATGATAGTCCCAGCTTGGCTTTAAATACAAGCTATAAACCCTCCAACCGATGGACAGTGCATCATGCTCATGGCAGTGGAGCTGGAACTGGGAGGTCCTGCCTCTGGCAATGGGGTTGTTTGCCCAGGGCAGCCCGGCTGGAAGGTGGGACGAAAGCTCAGATCTTTCACAGAAGGTCAGGACCATGAGCTTTCTTCTCCCTTCCTCGGTTCAAGCTCCGGACAACAGGTTTTCTTCTTTGCCAGCTGTGGTGTGCTGGAGAAGTAGCGCAGGGCAGTCAGGACCCCCAGGCTTCAACCCCAGATGGTAGGGCTGAGGCTGGGGAGCGATTCCAGGGCTGGAGGCAACCTCGATGGTGGGTTTCATGTGTTAATCAAATAAAGAAGCTAAATTAAACTCCATCTCCCTGTGCCAGAGAGGTTCCTGTGAGACCGCCTTGCTCCCAGCCCAGGATGCCCTGTAGCTCCATAAGGTCCCATCCTCACAGTCCCACTTTGCCTCTTCCAGTCCTGAGAGGCGCCAGGATAACATCAAGGGTTAATGCAGGATTATCTCAAGAGGCTACAACCTCGTCAAGAGCACAGGATTGGCAGGTCATTAATCTCAGAATTACTTGATAACTTTAAATACAATCATGTAATCAGCAGGAACCTGTAATTATTATTTATGTGCATGGTGCTTACCAAATTACAGCGCTCTCCAAGGCTCTGTGTGATGAGCAAATTAATTCCGCAACGGAAGAACTTGACCAGAAAGAGATGTTTGTGTCTGAATTTCACTCGTAAACATTGATGTATGAAATGAAATTCGGGTTTAATTGCCCCGCCCGCCCCCCTCCTCTGCAAAGCACGTTACGTTTTTATTCTCTTCTAGCTCAGCTGGCGAGAGGGAGCATCACGGAAAACTTGGAGGAGTTTCCGTAACTCTGATGGTACTTGCGTGGGAGACATACACGGGGTGCTCCTCGCCCCCCCGTAGACGAGATGGTGTGGATGCCTTCGTGGAGAGCCTGTAACCCACCTCCACACTATGGGCATGAGGATTTGGAGCAGAGAAGAGACAAAAAAGCCACCAGCTGCCCCAGGTGCCCCTGTGGGATGCTGAGCCCACCGCAGCGCGAGGATGCTCCCATGGAAATTGGGGAGGGCCCGTGCTGGGGTTGTCTTTTCCAAAAGACAAGCATGCCCCAAGAGTCCTGGTGAGAGGAATCAAAGTAATTTTAATCAAAGAAGGCTGAGAATACACACAACTCTCCAGCTACGGAAAGCAAAGTCACGTCAATCAGGGTAGACCACCGAGAGAGGAAGGGAAAAACAGTGACACAAACACAGATGCTTCTGTTTGGGTTTCTTTCTTTGGTTTTTCAATTGCCATCTTCTTTTCCACCACGAATGACCCCACTTTAGAAAAATCCAAATTGGACATGTAGTGCGTCACTTTTGGTAACACCACTTGTACGTACGATGAAAAAGCTCCCTGGGGAATTTCCCCTTCTCTGTAGCCAGTAGATCTTTATTAGCTCCTGCCAAAGCACCTGGCAGAGAAATCAAACTGTCCAACAGTGGGGACAGAGCAAGTTTACCCCTTGCAGGGCATCAGCCCCTTCCGAAATCAACCATAAAGCCAGGAGCTGCCAGTTTTCCTATCGCATAGCTCTGGGGGCATTTTTCTCACCCATGTATTGAATAAGGGGTAGTTTCTGGGACTGCTGGTGAGGACCAACTTGTACAAGGACCAAAAGCTGCCCCATGTGCAGAACATGGTCCTCATTGTGGTCACTCCATCATACTGGGAGCTGTCGCTGCTCCCAGCACATTGTTGGGGGCAATGGGGGTATTTCTGGTTTTGGCTGCACAGTAGATAATGCAGATAAGAAATCTCAATGGGAGGGAAATGTGAAGAATTTGCTTCAAACTACTGAACATCTTGAATGTTTAAAGAAAGAACCTGGAGGTTTTAGCCTATGCCTCGCTTTGAAGAAATAAAGAAAGATTTTATTCCTTTCTGGTGGTGTATCCTGAAGAAATCACATGTTACTACAATTTCCAAGATGCTTAAAACTCCCCAGGGTGGGAAATACTTATGCCTGTTCTTTAGAGTGGGGAAACTGAGGCACAGAAGTGTGAAGGGACTCATGCCAGACCCTGCAGGGCCTCAGCAGCAAAATCCCTGGGACACAGAGAGCAGACTCAGCTCATAACCCTTGGGCATCCCCCCGCTGCCCGAGCATCCCCAGACCTCGTATGGGACGGGGAAAACATGGCTCCGAGGAGGCTGGGTTACCCTCCTTGCATACTCTCTGCTCAGCTGCTTTCAGTGACCATGTGAAACAGGCAGCGGGGGTGGATCGGGGACTTGGTGGGACCTGGGAGCTGCACGGGAGGGTGTCCCCAGCAAGGGGAGGGAGGCTGCCGCTCCTCCAAGGCACTTAACCCAGCGTGGGAATGATTTGGCCCCATCCCCTGCGTAAGAGCAAGGAGCAGCTTTGGCACCGAGCCCTCCTGCATGGGTAAAAGCAGGGCAGGGAGGAGGGGAGCGAAGCCACGGCATGTCCCCGTGGTAGCTGCCTTTGGGGAGATGAGCCACCACTTTGTGCAGCTCTCCTCGCCTTTCCACCCGCCGAGGAGGGGCACGGGGTCAGCCCGAGGGCCAGGGGCTTTGCAAAAGCCTGTAGAGCCGTCTGGGGAGGGATGGACCACAGGATTAACTAAACCTCAGACTGTCACCCCTCCGTGTAGCTGTTCGGAGCCCATGGGACACAGCCCTGTCCCCTGCATGGTTCCCTTCCCTCTCCCACCCCATCCCTCTGCCTCACGTCCTCTGTGTCGATTTGAGAAATGACCAGGTCAGACCAAGCAGCAGTTATGGGACCTCCTGGGGACCAGGCGAGGGGCAGGGGAAGGGCTCAAATAATCCCAGTGCTACAAAAACCAGCCACATAAAGCAACGTCTGCCATCAGTCCAGGCTCTCCATCCATCCCCCATGGACCCAGAGGACTTTGGTCCCCCTAGAGGGTTTTTTCCCCCCAGTAGCATCCCAGCATGCACTCACTGGAAAGCTGACCCAGCTTCCCAAGGGATTAGCTCCATAACTGTCCCAGCAATGTCCTGGTGTCCTGACACCTCAAAGCAGTGACAAACTCGAGAGAGGCAGCGATGGGACATGGGGCGTTGTGCCCGGGATGGAGGCAGGCAGGGAGGCTGCTCCAACCCCTCCGAACTCCTCCGGCTCCTTCTGCCACCCCAGCAGGTCACACTGCTGGCAGGGAGATGAAAGCAGCATCTCAGCTGTCTTATCCTACAGGTCTGCCCCAGCAAGCAGGACAGGAACTTCTGTAGGGTTTCCCATAGCTGCAGCGAGTTTGTGTGTCCTCTGCGAGACTGGTGGGTGCAGGCAGGACCCAGCTCCTGTGCTGTGCCATGTCGGGGGTCCCACGCAGTGGGGACACCGTTCCGCCATCCCGTATGGCGGCTCGCTGCTGGCTCAGACGGCCGTGGACTGCTTGATGCTGTGGAAGCTGACGCGGGTCGGGGAGGTGGGGATGGACATGGCCCGAGCCACGCGGGCACGGATGGAGTGCTTGTCCTGCCATCGGTGCCACCGCTTCCGTACAGCTGATCGGACCTGGGGGTGCGAGACAGAGGAGAGGACGTTTAGTCACCACACAGCTGTCTGACGTTGTTCAGAGGCACCAACCATCCCCATCCTCAGTCTTTCAACCAAAATTGCTGCTGAAACCCTGCAGGGTCCCGGCAGCCCTGACACCTCCCAGGGCACCCTTTGACGTGATGCTGGTGAAACACAGCCCTTGCAGCTGTGAAGAGAGATGGACCCGACCAGTGGTGCCTCTGGGCACAAAATGGAAACAAGGTGGTGAAATAGATCTGAGAAGGGACTCTGCAGGACAGCCGGCATCTCACACGCTGCATCAGATGCTGTAAGGGGCTGGGAGGGGAGCGAGAGACAGTTGGGGAGGTTTTACAGCTTGTCTGGTTCATGCTAGTGGCATTTCTTTGACATTAATTCCACCCTACAACAGCCCAAGTGCTCCGTGTGGCAGGTAAACAGTGAAGAAATGCCTTTTCATTGACTGCAGCGTGGGGTGGCCCTGGGAGGTGGGCACTGGATGCCGGCGGCTGAGACGGTGTGGTTGGGTGAGCACCGAAATCCCTAGCCAGCCCAGCTGGGATCGAGAGACGTAGGACCATGAATGGCACGGTGTGATATGCTCCTGGTTTACCAGCTAGCCATGGTCCAGTCCCTTTTCACGCTGCATCAATTATTTCCGATTTGGTAATGAAGCAAGCTTGTCTGGGGCAAACTCTCCTGAGCCAGCAAAGGTGCAAGATCATTTGGGAGGAGACAGAGGAAAGAGCTGCCCAAACGATCGGCCCCACGATCAGCCTCTTCTCTCACCTCCTTTGCTTTCTGCTGTCTGTGGTTTGGGTCAGAGCCTGGGAGATGCCCCTGTCCATATGCCGGGGGCGTGGAGATCACCCTGGGGAAGGATTTCCCAGGGATGGGGGACACTGGGCCCTTCTGCTGCACCAAATCGCACGGGTGCATCCCAAGGGCATCTCTTCCCAGGTGTAGCTTTTCCTCCTCCAAAGGAGGAGACCGACCACAGCCATTCCCATCCAGGCACAACCTGTGTCTGGAGCTGGGGTAACGCACTGACTGATATGGCAGACGCCTTCAGCTGGGAAATTGGGCGCCAGCACCCTCTGAGCTCTGTGCAGGGGCAGAGCCTTGGGCTGAGCTTGCATCTGCTGGCAAGGAAGGCTCTAGATCCACCCCCCCAGCCCCTGGTGCTCACCTCACTGTTCAGGAAGCAGTAGAAGACGGAGACGAAGAAGCCCTGGAAGGAGACAAGCAGCAGTCACCATGGAGCTATGGCCAGCAGCCACCCCCAGGCTCAGGAGCTTTGGAGCAACCCTGGGGTTTGGGGAGGTCTGGTTTTGGGAGGGGGCAGGAGCAGGGTGAGGCATCAGCCACAGGATGGGCTCCTCCACATCCCTTGGTGGGGGGGACTGGGATGGAAGCTAGCACTGAGGACCATACCTGGAAGGACTCCAGGAAGGAGTTGAAGTAGATGAAGACGATCCTGGAGATCTCATCCTCCCCGGGTTGACAAAGAACAGCATGTAGGTGATTCCCAGCAAGGGCAGCAGCACCAGTGTGGCCTTGACTGCTTTCCTGGGGAGAAGACATGGACTTGAGCTGCTGCAGGGCGGCTCTGGGCATGGGAACTCTCCCCATTCCGCTCCCAGCACCAGACTGGTCTGTCTGAGTCTGGGCAAACCAGTGACCAGGGGAGGATGGAGCAGAGCCGGGCTGTTTTCCAATGTGATCCCCAAGCCATGGGGCTGGTTTGAGCACTGGGCACCTTCCGTGGTTTCTCCATCCAGAAAAGGGCGGTGGACAGTGGACGCCTGACCTTGAGCTGGCGTGAAATGATTGCTTGGCTGATCTAGGGCGATTAAAAAGGAATTAAGGAGGATAAAATAATTCACACCCTTCAACATGGGTTTATGAAAAGACTTATCTCAGCTAATTAATTTGATATCTTTTCTTGATGAGATTACAAGTGCGGTTTGTGAAAAGTAATAGTGCTGATACAAGAGGAAGAACAGGGGCTTGGCATCTCATTCGTTGGATTAAGGGACAAGAACAATGCCAAGCCAACGCTTTTTGCGTAAAAATCCTGTTAATGGACAGATTCCAACATTAGCTGAAAACAGGAAAAGTCCCTGCTGGCAGGTCTGGGCAGGGCAGGGCCGGGGCCGGGACCGTGCTGCATCGCTGGCCTGGAGGAGAGCCACAGCCACCGACACAAGCTGGCAGATGGCACGGAGGAGCTGGAAATAACCGAGGACACGAGCATCTTCAGGCTGGCAAACCATGGGACGGCACATGTACTGGCGTGGCTTCCCCAGGGGAGCAGCCATGGTAGCAGGGCATCCATCAGGTTTTTACCAAAAGCCATCATCTAAGGTGAAGAGGAGCCCTCCAGGGCTGTCCCTTGCCTGGTTTAAGCAGGACTGCACAGTTTAAAACCTAACAAACTCTCCAAGCTTTCCTGTCCCACAAAATTTTTCTGGGAAAAATGTTCTTCTGCCCAAAGGTGAAAAACCTTCCCTGCCAAAATCAGCCAAATACTGGAAAACCAGAAATCCCAACCAGCCTATTTCGATAACCCTCATCTTTGCTCACCCCAGGCTGAATCGTTCATCCCAGCTCAACACTCGTGATGAGGCAAGCTGGCATTTCCCAATGAGAGCATCTGAATTTTTCCATTCTCAGCTGGAAGAGCCACCCTCCACCCCAGCCCTGCTTGTCTTGACCCAGCACACAGTGAGATTCCCTGATTCCTGCCCAGAAAATGATCCAGAGAGAAGCACTGATGAAAGCCGAGGTGTCTTCTCCTGTTCCAGCTACTTCGGAGGGCTGCTCTGAGCGTGCACCTCCCAAGCTGTCTGCAAAATATTCCCCAGCAGGGAAGGGTTAAGTCTTCCTGCCTTGTGCTGCCAAGAGTGCTGCCTTCTCCTTGCGGCTGGAGGAGGTGTTTGGGGTGGCATTGATTCATGACTTCTTCCTCGGTCTTTGCTTTGCTGCCAAGCGGCGATTTAATTCTCACCTCTGTGCCAGGATTTGCAACTCTGAGCCCAGTGAGCTGATCAGGTCCCACCAGCAAAGGCTTTTGCAAAGAGACTCAGCTCCCAACGGCTCCCTTCAAAAGCAAATCCAGCCATCCATGTTCTCCATCACAAAGCTCTCACTGGCCAGGATTTTTGGACAACCCCACATGCAATGGCCACGTGCATCCAAAAGCATTTGAGCTGCTCTTTGATGTCTCTCCGTGCTCCCATCCCCTAGATACTCGGCTGATGGGGCTGTTCCCATCCCCACTAATCGCGCTAATGCAGTTTCTAGGTCTGCTTTCTGCTTCTTTCATACCTGTACTGGATCGTCTCCGACGTGGTTGAAGCTCGGAGCTTCGTCATGAGGATTCGGACAATGTTGAACAGAAAGATGAAGTTGATCTGGAAGGAAAAGGGCACTTGGTTAGTGTCCGCTCCCCCAGTGTTGCATCCCATTTCCTCAGCAGACACAACAGGCTGTGCCAGGGGAAATGGGAATGTTTCCCCTTGAACCTGATCTACTGCCTTCCACGCACTTGAACAGGCCATCTGCATTTATCATTTTTAAAGCACTTCAGCAATAAGATTTAGGAGTTTTTTCAAGGGAGCGGGGCAGCAGGACACATCAGGAGATCGGTGAGGAAGAGCAAGCGTTAGAGAAAGGGCTGAAGGGGAAGAAGTTAGTTGGAGGAGGAGGAGGAATATAAGGCAGCCGAAGGGATTTGGGGAGAGTGGCTGCCATCACAGCAAGGAGCGCTTGGCCACTCTCCCAGCTGCCAAACCACTAACGAAGGCGGGAAGGCAGCGCTGGGAGCCGAGAGCAATTGACACAAATTAGAAGTGGCCTGGCTACCTGACGGGCTGGGAAATGAGAAGCGGGCTCAATTATTCAGCCAGGCCAGTTGGTGCTGGTGATTAGTACTCCCTCAGGCTTTCTTAGCCCTGGGCAAGGAAGGAGGAAAAGCCATGGGACCTTGTGCACGGCTTTCCCCCTACAAACAGGGGCTGGACCCTGGCACTGCTGTGTGACATGCCACCTCTGCATCCCTTCCCAAAAGGGCAAAGCCCCAGCAGATTATGTTCCCTATGGCCCCCGGTTCAAGCATCGCTGCTCAGCCAAGGGCCAAGCGATGTGGATCAGGGAATGGGGTTGAGGTCCCCAGGCTGCTGAATGCTTGGCAGAGCACCCACCTGCACCCAAACAGTGCCAGGGCAGGGATGGAGGGAATTACTCATGCATGTGGGAGTCTGCTGATGGGAGCACCCCCATCGCGGTGAGGTCTTCAGGCTCCCTTTCTAGCCCATCCCAAGCCATCAGGATCCCTGCACGCTATTTCTCATCGTGGGTTAGGCGCCCAAATTTGCTGAAGGTGCAGTTTGGCTGCAGGGAGCTGGGCTTGCAAGGCGAGAGGCGTCGCTGCTGTGGGGCGATGCTGCAGGATGGGGCGAGAACCTGCTCCTTATGCGACGTGCAGAGGGGAAGGACCTAAATTTAGCAAGCAAGGTGCTTTGCTCTTACCAGAAGCACCAGGATCATGGGACCTTGGTAAATGTAGTCGGTATAAACTCCCGCTCGCTTCCCAAACCAGCACCTGCAAGGCAAGGACAAGCGGTGTCGGGGACATCTGTGTTGGGGACAAGCCTGCAGTGTGAGTGACCTGGATTTACTCCTGTCCTTGCACAATCCCTGTAAGTCACTGTCCGCAGGGTGAAAGCACTACAGCTTAAACTGCTGTAGCCGTTATGGAATAGCTTCCCTGGGAACCTGGTATATAGAGGCACGTGGGGGCTTGTGGGGGTGTTTATGGGCCCTGTACGGATGCGGGAACTGGTTATTGTAGGACAAGCAGGGACAACCTTCCATGCCCCCCAGGTGCTGGTTGGCTCTATCCCCAGCAAACCCTGGGGGAGCTCATGCAGGTGCATCCGTGTCCTGGGAGCACCTTGTTGGGGTTCTGTTAAATCAGTGCTGTGCCTGCGTGTGTAGCACAGGACCGCCTGAAGTCCGGGGGCAGAACTAGCACTGAAAAACAAGACAAGCTGCCATTCATCTAAACGGGCTCCTTTTAACTTCTCAGTCCACAGGATGAACTCTCAGGTGCCTGTTAAGTCCTCCATTAGCAAGTCTCTGTGAAAATGGCTCAGGTGGTGGTAGTTTATATCTCTGCCGGTAGATTAAATCCCAGCTCCATTTACCAAACACATTGTAGGAGCTCCGCCTTAATCTTGCTTTTTCCCCCCTTAAAAATCTCATTTGCCCTTTGAAGGGGAAAAATGCAGCAGCAGGCGGCTGCAGGCAGGGCCCGTGTGGCAGAAAGCATAAAGGTGACATAAAAGAAGGAACGGAATAATATTATCTTTTTTTTCCTCCCACCCTTTCTGTGTTCCCTGCCTCGTGTCAGCCCTTCCTGGCAGGATCTGTGCCTGCCACAGCCCCTGGCTCTGGGTAATTGGGATAGGAAGGAGAATGGGGAATGAGAGCGATCGGGCTCACTTCTCGTTGTCGTAGTACAGCTTCCCGATGGCCCAGGCGACGATGATGGGAAAGGGGATACCTGCAGATGAACACAGGGATGAGTCTCAGGGGTGCAATGTTGCCACCAAATTATGCTGTAGCAGCAATTTTCTCCCACAGGGTAAACCACTGGGTGAGCTGATATGGGCATGCAAAACCCATCCTCCTGCTCCTGGCAACCTTTTTGTAGCTATTTGGGTGCAAGAAGAGCTGGAGCAGAGGGTGGGCATCACTATAACCCCGCGTACCTGGTGGGTGAGGGGGAAATCCCGGTACTTACACCAGCCGATGCAGATGAACATCCACTTGCGGAGCTTGTCCGTGGAGTAGGTGAGCACGATGGCCGTGTGCAGGTAGCAGCCCTCGCCAAACATCCAAAAAAAGTTGGTGACATGGAAGTAATTGTAGGCAGCAGTGACCAAGCGGCACCAGACCTGCGGAGGGGTTTAGGAGGAGATGTGGAGGATGAAGAGCAGAGCTCTGTGTTACGGTGGTGAAACCAATACACAGAGCAACGCAGGCCGCAGCAGAGCAATTGAACCCATGTTCCTTATAAGCTTGGGTTGTCTTCCAACCAGCAGGCAGCCCTATTTGGCCCCTCAAGCTGTTTTTGTGGCCTCATCGTTAGGGTCCTCGAGCTCCCCGCACACCCCAACCGCTCAGGACCAGGCTCAGGCCAGCTGCCGGGCAGAGCTGCACCTACCACGTTGCTCTCGTGCACCTCCGGGTTCATGGTGAGCTGTACCACGAACCACGTGGCGTTGCGTAGGATGAAGGCTGTGATCAGGTTCCAGTGGATGATGTTCCTCAGGCAGCGGATGCTCCTGGAGACAGGGAGACAAGGGACCATCAGAGCGTGGTGGGTGTTTGGAGGCCGGCCACATGTGGGCTGGGGGACAGGACTGTTTGTGGAGCTGAATGTTTTTGTTGGGACCCCAAGGGTGAGCTGCTGGGGCCATGCCCTGGGTGAGGTGCACAGGACCAAGGCCAGGAGTTGGAACACACCAAGGAGGACCCTCTGCCTCCATAACCAAGTGCGTTAAAAAAAACAGCAGAAGGAAAATAACCCTGAGATAGGCACGATTCCTCCAGACTGGAGAGCAATGGCCATGGGGGTGGATACGGCAAAACACAGGGGCTGGGTCCATCCCCAGCCCGATGGCCGTGGGGTGACCTCTCTGGGCTCATCCCCCCAGCCAGTCAGGTCACTCACCGCAGGCGCATGAAGAGGACGAAGGCCACGAGAAGGGCCCCCAGCGAGACACAGTGCCCCAAGTAGTTGATGATGACGGCAATGTGGTAGTGCAGCTTGCTCTTCTTCTGGTGGGGGAGATGGGGAGAGGGTCAGCAGCAGCCCCGGGTACCACCACCAAACCCACCACATCACCTCTAAGAGCTGCACCGCACATTTGGGCCCTTTTTCACAAAGCAACTGGAGCCCACCTGGTGCAGGACAGTGGAGGTGGGGCTGGAAGGGGATGTGGCTGGTTGGATGGAGCTGACGCGGACAGGAGAGGCAGCAACCTGGCCCTGCAGAGGCTCAGGCATTTCATATCCTACCCGTGCCAGGGCAGCTCAGGGTTGCTGCTCCTACATCACCGTTGCTCAGCGCTGGGACATCCCCAGCACCTCGTCTGGGGAAATCCTGCTGTAATTCAGCCAAGCTCCCTGGCTACGTGACATCTGATGTCTCAGTTCATTCCCCATTGCCCTGAGGGCAGCTGAAAGGCTGGGATGAATTTGGGCAGAGGGAGCAGGGGATCTCAGGAAGATGTGAGTGATAATTAAATTAATTGATTGCTCCTGCTGTTAGGCACTCTTCCAACCTGTGAATTAGCGATTAACTGAGTGAGAAAACCATTCCTGGCAAGAGATGTCAGCATCTTAAATACCAGAGGTGGTTATCAACTGCAAATGAACAGCCAATATCTCTTCCCCTCTGCCCTGAGGGGTGGCTTGACCTACTCAGGGGCTTATAATTCTTGGTCCCTTTTTTTTGTTAATCCCTTCCAGCTTCCTAAACATCTTTATTTCATTGCCAGCAGGGAGGGATGGGTTTTGCACTGAGTGCTTGCATCAGGAGGGAGCCGGAGGAGGGTGATGGGGCTGGAGGGCATGCTGATCTACACCCAGCGGTCCTGGGGCCAGGAGACCTCACACCGCAAACCCTCTTGGATTTTTAACAGGGAAGGAAACAGGCGTGGCTTTATTTTTGGCAGGGAATGAAAATGCTAATCAAGAAAGGGGTCATATATGCTGCACGCAACCTTATATCTGGGATGCTGCTGCACACCCAGCCTACAGCTCCCTTGGGCCATTCCTGACCTGGATGCTGTTTCCCTTCAGAACTCCACTGTCTGTCCCTCACCCTCCTGCCAAAGCCCGGCTGAGGGGCTGCCGAGGTCCTACCTCTTCGCTGAGGATCTCCTGGCACTGGGAATAGTTGACCCGCGCTGCCCAGCTCCCGTTAGCGAGGCACTCCCTGTAGCCATTATCTGAAAGAGAAGGTGCATGTCGAGGGGTTAACGGTGTGTGAGGATGGGCAAAGATGGCATCGCCAGGTGACCTGGTGATCGTCACTAATGGGGGGTCACTGGCATCGAGAAAGCGGCACTTTTGCTTTGAAGCCAGCTCAGACTGCCATGGTTGGGTGCAGAACCAAAATGCTTGGAACATTTCAGACCCGCTTGGGGTCTGCACCAGCCCTGCCCCTTGGCACTGGGGGTCCCCGGTGCCTCCCACCACCGAGATGCAGTGGGAGCGGCATGAGTTTGGTTCTCCTTCTCCTCTCCTCTGCGCCGTTTGGTTCTCCTCCCTCTGCGCCGTTTGCTCCACTGACCACGTGCCCTCCTGTGAGTGCTGCTTCATGGCAGCATGAGGTTTTCACTCCTTTCCCTGCGTTAGGAGCTTGCTTTGCCTCTCAGCAAGGACGGCGAGTGGCAAGGCTAATTGGGAAGGAACGGCCACGACAGCCTCGGAGCAGCCTCCTATTAGTGTCAGCGCTGGGGTGATGCCAGCACTGGGGCGATGCTGGGCTTCTGCTGTTAACGGGAGAGACCGTGAGCCACATCAGGGCGATGGGATGGGACAGGGATGGGGATGGCTCTTAGGCAGGCACAAGTAGGGATTAACGCAAAGAGACTCCTGTAACGGCATGAGAGGCACCGCACAGCAGGAGCCGTATGCCGTCTTCCACTGCCGCAAAAACCTGGGCGACGGAAAAAAAACGATGTTTTCTGCAGGAAGCAAGATGGTTTTTTTCATCGAAAGCAGCACTTGGGTGGTGAGAAACTCAACCAGCTGCTAGGAATGGCTTTGGGCACTTTCCAAGGGCCTTTGCTTTGTCCCCTGTTCCCAGCACATCATTGGCAATGACAACGCAGTCAGCCATGCTGGGAGGGGATGCGCCTCAAGGCCCCAGTCCTTGCTCAGCTGGGGGTTGCAGACCTCTGTGCCACCTCGAACAGCAGGGCAGGCTCACTCTTCTTCCCCTGTCCCCAAGGGGGGACATCAGCCTTCTCCACCTTCATGCGACCATATCCAGGAGGACCTGCTTATAAAGCCGCTGCTGTGAAACCACTCTCCCAAAATTTGGGTTATGAGGGCATTTTTCTTTTTTGGTCGATGGACCCCACAGAGCTCCTCAACGAGTTCTGTACCCAGGGATGTATTGTCACTCATGCCTCTGCAGCCCCTGATGCTCATGGCTCTCTGAACTCCCCCATCCCTCGTCCACCATGTCCCCACCAGTGCTGCTCGTCTTACTCGTGGTGTTGTACCGCACGCCATAGAAATATTCGGGGCAGGGTCGAGCAACCAGCTGTCCCACCGCACTCCGGGGCCAACATGTGCCGATCAGGTCTACCGAGGCGTTGCACTGGGGACCTGTGGGGAAGAAGGGTACAGAGTTAGTGGAGGTCTGTGGGCCACTGTGGGCCACCTCCAGGCTGTTGAAGGTTCAAGGTTTGCCTGGAGAATGGGGGCTAATGGGTCATGGCAAGCTCAGCCCTTGGAAGAGCCTCATGGCAGACACCAAAGGGGGTCTGTGCCAAGACTCCCCAAGGGCTGGTTGATCCATCCTGGCCATGAGCTATCATCCTGGTCCTGTCTGAGCACCTGGGTTAAGCCCAGTTCTGGCACAAGCCTTGTTTTCTGACCCAGCTTCCCAAGTCAGCTTGGGGTTCCCTGGCTCTGGTCTTCCAGCCCCGCTCCTTTCTTCAACCATGACTTCGGCGCCCAGCCCCGTAACAGCCAGCAGTAAGCCAGGTTTTCCCTTTCCCAGTGGTGACTCCAGCCTGGTGCTGGTGGGACGTTCCTCAGAGCCCCTCCAGTCCTCTCACACCTGGCTGCAAGATCTCCTTCCCAGCCATTCCCATTGGTCTCTTCCAGCCTTTCCTGGGAAGAAAGCTCCAAGTCTGTTGCTGCTATTTCAGATTTCAAACAGGACTTGTGTGCTTTTCCCAGCTACACAAGTGTGCTAACGGAGGCATTAGGTAGGCCAGATTGCAGGCTTTTTTATGTATAATTTGTGTATATTTAGAACAACATGTACTGTAGCTAAATATGTCCTAGCTACATCTCATAGTGAGGTAGGAAGCATGACGGCTGTAATATCCATGTAATACGGTCCTTGACAGGCAGCAGGTCCCTGGAAGGGGCAGACTTCGGTGCAAACCGCTCCTGGATACCCGAGATGTTTGCACTGCCGGCGCAGAGACAGACATCGCCATTTCCTAAGACAAAACACCCCAATTCACAGCTCTCTGGGTGTGAGAACACAGCGTTTCCATTCCACCCGGACTCGGTGGCTGTGATTTGAATGCCTTTCCCGAGACTTCCTATGGATAGAGCTGGCTAAAGAGCGACTGAACAAAAAAAAAAAAAAAAAAAAAAGGCAAATATTGTGTTATTAATATGATGAAGTTTTCATGGGGAATACTTGTTCACTGATTATCGGAAAAATTGCCTCCTTGGTTTCTTGGGATGTTCTCAGAGCAAATTTTCAAAGAAAAGGAGGGTTTTCTTCCAACGCTTTGTAAGGGAAAACAACTTCCAAGCGTGTGAGCTGGGGAAGCATCAGACGCGGTGAGCGTTACCTTCTGCCTTCCGTAGCTTGTAGTGAGAAATTAATTTTAACAATGACCTTTGCTTTTAGCTTTGCTAATGTGTACGGTTGCTGCGGCAACCTTCACTTTAAGTTAACTGTTTTAAGACGCTATTTCTTAGGAAACAAAGTGCATTTAATCATGTCTAGTGTGCGTGTCTGTGCTTATCTGCATCCATTTGCATTCGTTGAGCTCCTTAGTTGTTTTGACCCAAATTTGACAGAGAAATAGAGGGTCACAGAAAATGAAGTCCCTGTTTAAAATTTTATGATAACATTCATCCAGGTAGAGAAAAAACAACCGGTAATTGCTTCAACTAAGGACAAAGTTAAATTGCGAGTGCCCTCCCTGTTAGCCACCTGGGAATCCACCCAGGTGAGAAACCGCATGAGTATCTGGAATAGGAAAAGCTTTGCTTGGAATAACCCAGCATAGGAAAATGGGGGTTGCAGAGTGCTAATGCCCAGAGCAGCTCATGCAGTCGTTGAAAACCCTCCCTGTGACCGGTCGGGCTGAGCACAAACTCTATTTTCTCCTCCCCCCCCCATACCTCGGTTTCCCTCCCGCAGCCCAGGGGCCGTGCTGGGGCACAGACGCAGCCTGCTCGGGGAGGACAAGGAGGAAGGCTCAGTAATTAAAAGTCAGCAGAGCCGGAGAGCAGCAGCAACGGTACCCTCCATCAGGAGAACAAAACCACAGCAATGCCATTAATAACCAAACCCAAGGCAGATTTATGGAAATGATGTGGTCAGACAAAGGTGGCATTGTTCTGTGTGCGTCCTGCTCAAGTCTGGATTTAATATCTCCACATTTCTCCAAGGCACTTGATTTAATGCTAATTGGCACTCTCATTAAAGCACTCCGGCCACCCAGCAGATGACAAACGGAGTGGATGGGTCTGGCAGTCCCACCACGGCAGGGATGCGGGGTGAAGCTGGCGCAGCATCACCAGCTCAGCCCCTCTTTGTCCCATGGGTTGGGGTTGTGGGGTGACATTCAGGCTTGGGGGCTGCAGCCGGGTGAGCAGAGGCTGTGGGAGGCTCCTGGGACTTCACCCTGTGCACAGCAGGCTTCCCCCCGCCACCGCTGTAGGCGGCATTTTGAGGTCTGACCCATCAGTTTTTGATCTAGTGGCTGCCTGTAATATTTTTCCCGGGCTCACGCTAAGAAATGCTTGATGAAGAAAGCTGCAGAAAGCAGACGCTGCTCTTTCTGTTCTCCCCAGCGTATAAGAAGAAGAAGAAGAAAAAAAAAAAATCTCCTGCTGGGGAAGGGTTAAGAAAAACAGCGAAGGCGAAGGGTGCCGTGAGGGCTTCGACATCGCGTTTGCCCAGCACGACCGGCTGCTCCAGCTGCTCCCCAGCGGCACGCGGCTCCCGGCACTTCGAGCACTGTTTAGCATGGAAATTATATGTATCAGTGCTAAATGCTTTCATATCTGCTTTGCGGCCCATCCTATTTGCAGGGGGATTATTCTCCCAGGTTCTGCAGACGTCTGCTCCGGCTTTCCCAGCACCGTCGGGTGCACAGACACGGCTTTGGTCTTTGCAGCGTTATGGCAAGAAAGGTCAATGAATTTCCTACCTGCACCCAGTCCCCCCAGTTTGGCTCCCTCCTGCACACAAACATGGCATTTGGGGTAGGAAGGAGCCGGCCTGCTTTGAGACGGGGAATGTGGCACGGGGGAAGTCACTCAAATCCCTTCTCACTTTGGGTTGCGCTGCTTTGAAGCAATATAAAGCATTTTCTTTCTTCTGAAGGAAAAAAAGCGGCTGTCCAGGGACTTACACTGAGACAAGTGTATCACAATAACTGTCTCAGGATAACAGTAGCAATATCCCTCCCGTTTATACAAACCATCCTTTCCAGCCTGCTTCCCTGGCTCGCAGAGGCCCCTGAGGTGGCTCCGAGCTGAAGGCGTGCAGTGTGTGAAGCCTGGCAGGGCAGAGCTCTCCGGTCCCAGCTAATCCGTCAAAGATTTTGAGCGAATTTGAAGAGGATGGAGCATGTTTATCCTGGGCCAGCACCACCAGACGTGTGGCCGTGGTGCTCTTGAGCTGATGCCAGGAGGTCTGAAGCGTCACCGTACCATCAACCATTGCTGGGATGGTGTGAAGAGGAGCAAAGCAAAGGTTGTGCTGATATAACCGTGCCAATAAACGCGTTCTCGTCTCACACCAGGTGCAGCTTTGCGCCAACGCAGCATCCCAGCGTGCTGCTGCGCCCCAGCGACGCCGCAGGCCAAGCCTCTCTCCCCTTGTGCAATGCAACGGGGCCAGGAGAGACCTTGGCAATCTGAATCACAGGCTCATTCCCATGGTTGGGAGTGATGGGGTCATTTATCTAAGGTGTCTCAGGAGGCTGAGTAACAGCTGAAAGTGTTAGCTCGTACCTCTACTGGTCCTGAGCTTTTACTCAACCACAATTATCGCAGTCCATCCCTGATGTCCTTGGTGACTGCGTTGCTGCTGCTGCCTCCTGAGCCGCTGGAGCCTCTGGCTCCTTGAGGGTGTCCCTGCTGCAGCATTTGCATTTGGTAATCAGGGCTTCATCTCCCCATCTAATCAAAATGCACTCGCTGAAGACAGCATGCAAAAGGTCGCTTGTCCTCCTGAGCAGCTCCACCACGCTGGTGGAGCAGGAGGCTCCAAATCACACCTTATTGCCCCAAAGCAGGGGTCTCTGGGGGATGCTCTTATTTCAAGCTGCTGGTGTACCAAGGAGGGGTGGCTCATTCCCAGCTGCGGAGCTAAATGCTTGAATAACGCCTCAAGGCATTGAGGGAAATGGCACTGGGGGACAATTTGTGTTAACGCAGGGTTGAAATCGGGTGGTGGAGCTGCTTGCCTTCTCTCTGAGTCAGGGTTGGTTACTCAATATGGCTGGGAGAAACTGTGGTTGCCTCAAAATACTCAGATCCCTGCTCACAGCCGACCTCCAGCACTGCTTTCAGTGGCCTTGGGTATTCCTGTTTATCTGTGTAGGAGTCCAGTCCTTAAAAAACCCCCAGCAATCCTCCCAAGCGTTCAAGTTCCATGATCCTCAATGTAAAATAATTACACAGGCTAATTAAATGTTATGATAGCAAAGTGTCTTTGTAATGAATTTTCGGCTTGTTGCTATTCACCATCACCGACTGTCCCCTTGGGTCTTTGCTGCTGTTCTGGAGAAGAATAAATAGGAGGCACCAAACCTAGCTCCTGCCATTGGTATTTGATGCATCTGCTCAATGTTGTCATTTAAGATAGACCATGTACAGCATATATACTTATTGAATACATAATGTAGCGGGCTGGGTTTCGGGGAATATCTTGTTCTCCTGATACGACCCGTAGAGTGGTTGGCGTTGTGTTATCACCAACAGTAGCAGCAAGTGGTTTATTCCCTGGGCTTTGCTGGTGGGTGAGTGAAGAAGCATAATCCCTCTCTGGCAGAGTTTTCCTAGCCAAGACTTCGAGTTGGCTACAACTGAACAGAGTAGCTGGCAACGATTTTCCTGCATTCAGTCCAAAGTGTGGTTTAACTGCTGGAGCTGCCGCTCCGAGACGTGCCAGGACACTGTTTCCTACCAGAAAATCTCATCACCTTCTTCCCTCCTCCCCTACAATAAAATCTATGAATATAAGCAAGTTTCTATTGACATCCCTGTGCCCTAGATGATGGAGCAGAATGGCTTTATCCATACATACACTTAAAACACTATGATTTTTCCATATAGATGAGTTCAAATTTTACGTTCCCAAACCTGCCCCAGTGTCACTGCTCTCCCTTGATGCCAAGTCCCTGCCAGGACTCACTGCTGCCTCTTTAGCCCCTGCTCTGCTCCTTTATTAGTATTTCTGCCTTGGTGGGAGAGATGCCAACGAGGCCGAAGGGAAAAGAAGCGCTGATGTTGTTAATTTGACCTTTATGAATTTAAATTCGAGTCTCTCCCCCGGGGAGTCAGTGGGTGAATGAAACGGCAGCGGCAGGAGCGGGGAGTGCTGGAGCAGCGTCAGCGGTTCGGGGCGCTGAGCCGGAGCGGGTGGAGAGTGTCTTGGTCAAACTGTCACCCGCTGTGAAACGTGTTTCCAAACCTGTCTGATAAAGTGCCCCGAAGGAAATGCTCTCATCGCTCCCTGCTCCCCTGTGCTTCTCAGCCACAGGCTTTTGCTATATCTGGACCAACTTGATTTTCTTTATTTCAATGCCAAGCTACGCTCCATTCCCCTCCTTGAAAAAAACTCCCGTTTAAAAAATAAAAAGACATTTCTATTCAGTTCTGCCTAACTTTGATGTCATTTTCCTTTGCTTTAGGAGAACTTGCATGGCAGGAAACATTTCTTTCCTGGGAAGGAATCAGCTGTGCTCCCCTCCTCTCCTGAGCCCTCACACAGGACTGAGGATAACAATTTATTGCAATAACAGTTTAACAGCTTAAAGGAGTGCATCGTGCAGCCAAGACCGGCTGGGGCTGTTAGCAGTGGTGCCAGCTCCTTGGGCTGATCCGAGCTCGAATGCTACAAAAAGCAAACAACCCCGGGGCGCTCCGAGCTCTCTCCGCTCGAGTGCTTTCTGCTGGGCTGCTTTGGAAAAGCCTCATCTATTAATTAGGAAGAGGCTTTCCCATCTGCTCAGATTCCCCTTTCCTTCCCCAGGGAGGTGCCCTGACGGGAAGCGGTCCTGCAGCTGCCGGGGATGCTTTGCTCCGATGGGTGAAGTGACCTTATCCCTCCCCTCGTGGCAGGGCAAGGCGAGGAGCAGCTGCGCACGGACCCCAGGGAGCTGAAATCATCACTTCGACAAATTTGCGGTCTGAGGCAAGCTGTTGGCTGGGAGCCCTTGGGATAGGCACCTATCCACCCCGGACAAGGGATGCTGATCCTCGCCGCATTCCTTTGCGAGCCTCATCTGGGAATTTCTTGGCTTCCAGATGTCTGGGGGTGCCGCTGACCCGACTTTCCTAGCGCACCACGTTCACCTCAAGTCCAGCCTGATATGATTTCAGCCCGGAGGAGAAAAACATTCACTGCTACTGAGGGAAGCAGCCTTCCTGAAGGAGTGGCCGATTGTGCGTGGATGCCCATGTTCCCCAGTACCAGCCAGAATCAGGGGCTCACCAAGAGGTATTTCTGACGCGTTCCTAAAATACCAGGTTGGACCATCACGCCTCTCAATTCCAAGGGACGTTGCCCTGTGTGGGGACAGCACGCCTAAAGGAAGATGGGTAAATCAATGCTGATAAGACGGCAGGACAAGGGACCTCTGCGGGGCTCAGCTGTTTGCTTCCCAGGATGAAGGTTTGCTTGCAACACCCGCACCCTGAGCCCGGTGAGCATCACCCCGGGTCTCTCTCCACCACACTTCTGTGAGCAGAGACCTTTCCAGCTCAGTGCATGTGCCTCGGAGAGAGCTGGCGCCCTGCTGATATCACTGTCCAGCCATGCACCCTCATTAGGAAGTGTGAGATTAAATAACGGAGGGACCGGTGACCCAAGAGAGGAGGAGAACCCCCCGCTGGGCTACGTTTCAGAGGAGGGATGCTGCACCGCGGGCGCGGGGCCGCACACCCAGCCGATGCCCTGCTGAGCCGCGCGCCGGGGCACCGCTGGGCTCGTGTTGTCGGCATGTGCCATTTCCCAAGGGTTACGCGGGCATTAACAAATTAAGTCTCACAACCTCGCTGCAATTCTCATTAGCATCATCCTAACAACTCTCCATGTTAAATAGCCTCGAAACAAAGTTTGCAGTTTTGTAAATATCCCTCCCTAGGAATCACTGCCTGAATCATGGCAGGGCTTAAATGGACCCCGAGGACGAGGGCTGGCGCTGAGCTCCACTTACCAAGCAGCAGACATAAGACAATTAAATTCATCTCTACCTCTTGTCCAAGCCCCTCCCGGAGCTGGAGGCGGCTCTCACATGTGCCAGCCCATCCCAAATTAATGAGTTACTCAGGGATGACGGTGTTGGATGCCTGGAGGTGCTGGAGATTTTGCGAAGCTGAAACCTGACATGTGTGCTCCCCTGTCCCAGGGTGACGGGCCCCAAGGTACACTAAATCCTGCTTGGATTCACGCTAATTAAATCCCTACAGAGCAAAGCCCCAGTCCTTGCAGAAAGCTTGAGGGTGGCGGCAATTGCAGGGCACATCCTCAGCAAAGCCATGGCAGAAATTCTGTACCCTCTCTGCCCTCTCCCTTGGGCTCAGGGGGTTTCAGCAGTGGGTGGCAAAGGCCTTGAGCTGGGCATGCGGATGCTCTTGGACCTGGGTCGTGCCACCGGCTGGTCTGTGCATCACAGAAAGTCCCTGCAGTGCTTGGCCAGTGCTTCTGCGGGTCAGCGCCCACGGAGCTGGACATGTGTTTGCACCAGGGAAGATGAGTAAAAGAATATAAATGCCATTGGTGGACGAGAAGCTCAACATGAGCAGGCAACGTGCACTTGCAGCTCAGAAATGCCCCGCAGCCTGGCTGCATCAAAAGCAGCGTGGGCAGCAGGGTGAGGGGGGGGATTCTGCCCCTCTGCTCCGCTCTGGTGAGTCCCCACCTGGAATACTGTGTCCAGCTCTGGAGCCCTCAGCACAAGAAGGACTTGGAGCTGTTGGAGCGGGGCCAGAGGAGGCCCCGGAGATGCTGGGAGGCTGGAGCCCCTCTGCTGTGAGGACAGGCTGAGAGAGCTGGGGGGGGATTCAGCCTGGAGAAGAGAAGGCTCCAGGGAGACCTTATAGCAGCCTTTCAGTACCTGAAGGGGGCCTACAGGAAAGTGGGGAGGGACTCTGGATCCGGGAGTGTAATGATAGGACACGGGGTAAGGGTTTTCAAGCTGAAAGAGGGGAGATTTTAGATTGGATATTAGGAAGAAATTGTTTGCTGTGAGGGTGGTGAGACGCTAGCCCACGTTGCCCAGAGAAACTGTGGCTGCCCCATCCCTGGAGGGGGTCAGGCCAGGTTGGATGAGGCTCTGAGCAACCTGATCTAGTGGAGGTGTCCCTGCCAGGGCAGGGGGGTTGGAACTAAATGATCTTTAAGGTCCCTTCCAACCCGAACCATTCTATGATTCTATGATTATCACAGCCTACATGGCCAAGGACAACCACCTTGCTGGGTAGAGTGATGAAACCTTCAGGAGCAAAGCACATGAGCAATCACCAGGTTTCCTGTCTGCACCATGCCCAGGCCAGAGACACGGGGGCGTTTCCATTGCCACTGGCAGCCCTGCTTTTCCTCGGCTTTCTGCCTCCGTCCCCTGGGCTGGGGGTGCTCTGGGGATGCTCCCTGCAGGGCTGCGTGCCCTGGGCTCTGCCAATCGGCCAGGCACTGAATCAGCTGGTGCCAAGTTGTAATTTTTTAAGAAGGAGTTTTTAATGCTGCTGTTAAGGGGAGCCGGGTGGCGGGCAGCCATCTGTCAGCGCCGGGCTTCCGCAGCCATCCGTCACCCTGATGGAGAGACCTGCTCTGAGCAGCAGGGACCGGGGCAAGCCGGGCAATTGCTTGGTGCCTGCTCTGGTCTTCATTCAAACATGGGAAAATGAACTCTGCAGCATCCCTGAGCCGGGGAGGACTTTTTTCCTTATCCCTGTGAGCTCCCTTCCTCTCCCTCAGCCACTTTTCCTCCCTCAAAACCTGTCACTGAACCAGACCTGTCACTGCCGAGGTGACATCCAAGTCACGTCTTGAATATAGGCTAGCAGCCAGTTTTGGCACAAACACATCTTGGGCCTGACCTGGTTGGATGCAAACCCATGTGCGGGTGTTGAGCAGGAGTGAGCTGCCCATGACCCTGCTGGTCTCACCCAGCTCAGCTGAGCCAGCCTTGGCCATGGCCATGGCCCCAGAAGCTCCTCGTGGCTGGTGGCCTCCCAAGTGCTCAGTGACGCACATCTAGGAGTGCTGGGGGATGGAGGGTGGCCGAACCCTGAGCACATGGTGGCCACACTGCACTGGTGACGTGGTCTCTGCACAAAGTCACAACCACCAGTTGTCACCCCTGGGCAGGGGGATGGCAGAGGGGGGTGGACACAGGGGATAAGGTGCTGGTGTCCCTGGGCATGACAGAGAAAGGGCAGCATGGGAGCAGGGGGCAGGCAGATGTTTCTTTGCCCACCTCCCCCTTGAGCCCAGCCCAACAGACATTTATTTTCTCTATTTTTAGCTCTTCTGAGCTGTGCATCTCCTACCTGCCTCAACTGTCACCCTCCAAAGAGGCTGCTGCAGCAGCAGCACGGGGCTGTAACGCAGCCTCAGCACATCCCGCCTCCCCCGAAAAGGAGCGGGAAGGCCCAGATCAGGCCAGAGACACCCCCTCACCCCCTCTTCCAGCCATCCCTGCCACTGGGGTCCCCTGGGGATGGCTTGGGGACGCAGGGCACTCACCCGTGTGGTTGGTGACAGGCGGCAGGCTCTCGCAGTACTGCTCTTGGATGGAGGCTGCAACTGGGCTATCCCAGAGGAGAAACGCCTGCGTGGGGAGAGAGCAGACCGCAGGCAGGGTTATACGTGCAATATGCTGCCTCCCCAGCCCCCGATCCCTCCTTGGACATGGCAGCGGGGGGGGTCAGATCTGAGTTTGTCCATGTCTCGGTGGATGCCACCCCCAAAGCTGCACGATGGACACGTACCCATTTGCAGGATGGGTTTCCCAGCCCAGAGGAGCTGGGTTTATCCAGCCCGGGGTGGTGAGACTGACACTCTCTGCCCTGTTTCCCACTCACCGATCCTCTCCTGCCCCAAATATCCCCCTCGGCAAACCATCCTGCAGCCCTGCACAGCCCCTGCCAGGCCATGGAGCTTCTGCTATTTAGCAATTTAATCAACACTTTTAGTTTTAGCATCTTTGCATCCTGAGAGCAGGCAGGGGAAACATGATGAGCCTGACACCACGCTCAGATTTTCAATACCTTATTAAAATCACAGCCTTGTAAGCTGTCAGTGGGAAGATGTTAATACACATCCTTAAGGAGATCTGATCCCCGGTCAACCGAGTCTGGCTAAAGCCTTTTTTCAGGAGAAGGGCTTGTCTGCAAGCACTGCCATTCCCATTGCATTGGGAAGCATTGCCCAGCATCTATCCCATCCCTTCTCCAGAGCAGCTCCGGGGTGGCTCTGCATCTCTGCTGCTAGTGAAAGCCATCGACTCCGTCAGCATGGGGAGCTATTTTGGAAAAAGCTACTATGGAATTATTGTGCCTTTGCAGGAGTCTGGGGAAACTAAAGCCGAGGAAGGCAATTGCAAGTGGAAGACAGCGGAGGGATGGTGCTGTTAGACCCAAGGCTCACCAGGGAGGCAGACGGGGGAAGGAGGGGACCTGCTGTTTTGCAAAACACATGGATTTCTACCAGAGCAGCAGCCCAGTTTCTCCTCTGGCTTATAGACAGGTTTCATGGTGACACGGGCTGATCCTCTCTGCTCAGGGGACGAATGCCAGGGGACGAGGCCGAGCTCCGCTTCCCTCGCCCCGAGCCTGCCCTGCCAGGGCTGACCAACCCCCTGGGAGGAAAGCTCACCGCTGATGGATTGAGCGGCGGAGCTGTGCCCCGAAACACAAACACTCACAGATCCCTTGGGGGACTCAAACTTGAGCCTGGGGGTGGGAAGGCTCCTCTACTTTCACCTCCTCTACTTGCGAGCGAGCTCCCGGCTCCCCGGGGCAGTGGGCTCAGACACCATCCTGTGCTGAGCCAATGCAATGAACAACCTCCGCCTTCCCCACCGGCCAGGCTGGTCCCTGATCTCCCTTCCCGAGTGCCATTTACCTTCAAAACTGCTCTGGGTAGGGAGGAGAAGGTCCTCCTCTTGCCCTTTAGCCATATAAACACTGGCTGCTCTTGCTGGCACACTCAGCAATCCCCTGCGCCTTACCAAAGCATTAGGAGGGTTTGTTCAGACATGGAGACAAGCTCAGCACCCACTTGCTCTTTTCCAAACAACTATTTACTGCTTTGGAAAGCTGGTTTTGACAGCAAGAGAGATGTCAGGCAGACATATAAATGGAGCTGAGAATAGCTTCCTTGTTATGACTGCTCCAGATGGCACAGGGGATCCGGCAGCAGAACCCTGCCCCGAGCCCGGGCGCTGCATGGAGCTCCTCTTGCGCTGGTCCTGCAGGAGCCGGGCACCTCCTGGGTCTCTTTGCTGAAAGCTGAGACCCTCCCAAACTCCAGACATGGGGTAAGCGAGGTGTAGCAGGGCCGGCTCCCCTCTGCGCTGATGCTCACTGGACCTGGTGGCTCTTTGCGCGAGTAGCTGGGACAAAAAGGTTCCTCCAAAAGGGGCCAGGATGGTTTGCCTACCTGAACAGGCTCTCAAGTGTTAATTGGATGTGTTTCTCCTAATCACAGCCTGCTCCAGCCTGGCAGTGCCCGTTCTCCTTCCAGACACAGGGAGAGGTCTTGGCACTGAGCAGCAACATGGACCAAGCTACAGCTAGAGGCGGGTATGGATGGAGCGCAGTCTCTGGCTCTTTGCAGGCTTTGTAAACGAGCTGCAACAGCTACAGAAGGAAGAAAGAAAGAAAAAAAAAAAAGGTTCCCCAAAACACAACAAACCCTAACAGCTTTTTTACCAGGCTCTCAGTCTCGTCTCCCTGCGATGTGGCCAATGCTTTTGACCGAGGCAGAGGTTTTTCCCCCACTCCCGTCAGCACCAGCTCGAGGAGAACAAGCTGGGGAAGGTGGCAGCTGCAGGTGGATTTGCACAAGCCAAAAGCATGCTGATGTGGTACCCTGAAGGTCGGGCTCTTGCCTGTTTTGCCCTTTGCAGGTTACTTGAACCCCTCCCCAGCTTTGCAGAGAGAACAGGTCAAAACTCCGTCCTTGAAGAGCTTCGTCTGCCAGAGCATCGCTGCCGTAAGTTGCCACATGGCTCCCAGCAGGTCCCAGCCTGGCTGGGCTGGAGCCAAGCATGCCTCAAGAGCCCCGAAACGGTGGTGGGTCGCGCTCAGGCCAGAGAGGGGCCGTGTCCCTCTGCCCTCTTGGCCCTGCTTGGACATAGGTTATGGAAAATCATGCTCTGCAGCGAGGGATGCCTCCACGACCTCTCTCAGACTGCCAAAATCCCGCAGAGCTTCAGCTGAGCGTTCAGCTGCACGGGGAAAGAAAAGCAATCTGCTTTCCTAGAAGCAGCCGCTGTGCACAGAGGTCCCAGTCAGCCGGGGGGGAGTTGCTCCCACGGGGACGATGGTTCTGCTGGGAACTGCGTGGGCCCCGTGAGGCCCCACACTGGCAGCAGCTTCTCCTCCATCAGAAGCCCCCAGTGGCTCCACTGCCATTGCCTCAGCATCCACCCAGCTCCCTTCCAGGCTCTGCAACATCTCCGTTTTGCACACAGGGAGGCATTGCCACAGGCGCTGGTGGGACTGGGTTGACCTCGGACCTCGCGGAGCAGCTCACTCCTTCCTTTCACCCCCACATTTCCTACAGCGGGACCAGCCGGCCCCCACCAGTCCTCGCTGCACGGCTCAGACACCAAAACCTGACACTGCTCCAGTGTCCCACACAGCAAACACCAGCGTCAGTCGGTGTCCCGCTACCCTCCAAGTCCCAGAAGGGAAACTGAGGCATGGAGCACCGCTTGCCCGAGGTGGCTCAGGCTGTGCTGCACCACCTGGGGCAGGTTGCTCCTATCCAGACCCACCAGCCGTGTCCTGCTGTAATGCCACTGGGTTTTTCGGAGCCATTCCCTGTGCCCATGGAGGACACAGGGTGGCAGATCCCTCGGGCTAGGAGATGTGGCGCAGCAGGCTGAGACAGTGTCGGCTCTTGGGCACGAGGAGGCTGGGGGGGGTCTCGCTGCCGGTGTGGGTGCGAGCAGCAAAATCACACACACACACACACGGCATCAATCTCCGTGACCTGCCACTGACCTAGCAGCAAAATTCAATTAATAACAATTAGGAATTAATGTCCCCCTGCAGTGCTTTCCCTCTCCAAAGCAATCCACAGATATTAATTAATATATTCACATCCGAGCCAAACGTCAGCCCCCTGCACCGTACTACCCAGAGACAGGCTCGTCCCCTCTTGATATCTTATTGCCTCAAACGAGATTGGATCTGCGTGGCAGGAAGGGCTGACAGCTCCGAGCGGCGAGATAGATGGCTCGTAGCCTAATTAGCAATCTAAGATGGGGCTTGGGTTTTCCACTGCCTACAGGGCTGTAATTGGAGAGTGGAGCGATTAGCGGGACAAAGCAGTGCGAGCCAGCGGCTTTGCACAAAGCTGGAGAGGTCAACGGGACCCATGGATGGTGACGGTCAGTGGGACCTCCCTGGGAGGGGGGTCAACACCAGCCACCCTGGGGTCATCCTTGCTGTCGGGACCTTTCTCACCCATCACTTCTCCTCCCCGGCTTGGCTGGGCTTGCTGCCTCCTGAGACACTCGATGTGGAAGAAGAAACTCCTCCCGGGACACACGGAGAAGGGAAGGGCTGAGCACAGTCTCTCTGCCCTGGACCTTCGCTGAGGTTCCCTGGGGTGTCAGGCTGGGATCGAGCCTGCTCTTGGCCCCGAGCCTGCAGAAAAAGGTGCCAGACTTTGGGTGTTAAATACAGCGAATGTTAAAAGAGCTGGATGCCAACCTCAGATGGCAGAGCAACATCAGCGGCGCGGGAAGGGAGGGCACGGAGCAGCACGTCTTGCCAACACCGCAAGCCAAAGGCTGGAGGTGGCTTTGAAAAACCTGACGGAAAGAGTTGTCCCCTCAAATGGACTTGGAGGTGGGCAGGGAGCCTCCAGCCCCTGCTGCCCAGCCCTCCCTGTCCCCTGCCTTCACTCCGCTGGGGGGATCCCTTTGCCCTTGTCTCCTCTGACTTCCAGGCACCGTCTTCTGCAGCTGACGAGCTTCTTACCACCTCCACCCCGAGGGCTTTCACTTGGATAAGTCCCATCCCCAGCCCAAGCCACGAATGAAACACTCGGGGAGCATCTGGCCCGTGAAGGACCCTCTCTACAACCCCCTGCCTTAACTGTGAGCTCAAGGTTTCTCCGCGACCCCGGCTTGAGTAACCACGGCCCCGGTGCTCCTCCGCTTGCTTTCGTGCAAAGCCCCATCAGAAGCCTGGCTTGCGTCAAGGCATCAAAAGCGCAGGCAGTGGACTGAGGCTCAAAGCGAGAACCACGGGGGGATTTTCTGTGGCTGATGTTACTCGGGGGGGGGGGGGGGAAGAACAGGCAATGAGAACGCCTCCATCTGGCATTAAAATCTGTGAATTTATGAATTTAGCCATAATAGAGGGCCAGCCCCTGTTGTGTGCAGACAGAGGCTTTGGTGTGGGTATTTATGCTGTTTGGAGTCGCTCTCTGAGCGTGCTGGATGCAGATCCTAACAAAAGAATATCAATCAGGGCTAAATGAATGCCCTGTAAAACCTGATTTATGAGCAATTAAAGGTTTTTTTCTGGATTAAGCTCTGGTCTCTCTCACTTGCCATAAATAATTCTTACTTATCTATCAAAAGAGGCATGGATTTTTGGGGACAGGCGAAAAAAAGAATAATGGCGTTCAGATGTTGGAAGCTAAAGGCACAAACGGGGACACTGCGCGAATCAAAGTGGCTCCTATGGCATCGGATTTGCCAGAGCAAAGGCTGCTGAAAAGAGTTGGGGTGATGGGCACAAGCACGGGGGAAGGCTGATTTTCTAAGGTGGTGGAATTAAAACTCTTCTGCAGATTGTACCTGGGGGGACCCACGTGCATTCACAGATATTTTCTTTTTGGGGTTGGAGATTTGTTTTCCCCAGCTGCCTCCCAAGCCCCACATCTCGGCTGTCCCAAGCCCGCCCCCCCCCCTTCACCCATCACCTTTTTAGGGTCATCCCCTTGGGCTGAACATCTGCCATTTCATTCACCTATAATTTTCCTCCGGTTTATCTGCGCTCACAGCCAGGGAAAGTTTGGCCACAGCAAAGCGGCATCTGCCATTGCCTTTCCAGGGCGAATAGTACAGGATCCCAGGGTGGGAGAGGGACTATGATCTGCAAAAGACCATCACCCTTTGCCCTCTGCCATCTGAACGGGGGCGATTGCTTCTGGGTGGGTGACTCTGATAAAGCAGGACACTGCAGAGAAGGGGGGGGGGGTCTCTTCTCTTAGCTCAAAATACGGTTAGGAAAAAAAAAAGGAAAAAAACAACAGATGGGCCTCTGGGTATGTTATGCCATCTTCAGAAAAAGCCACCCGCTCGTGAGTGACAGCTCTCAAGCGTTGGACAACGGCTCCTGGGCTTGGTTTGTTGAGGGAACCCCATGCTAATGATTTGTGCTTTCCTTTGGGTCCGAATACCATTCTCCAAGACAAAAGCACGGATGCAGCTTCTCTAAATGCCGCAGACTCGGACCTCAGCTCGAGCTTGTCGCTCGCAACAAACTTCTGGGCCATCCCCGTGCAGGATTTCTGGTGAGCAGAGCTGTATTTCAGGGCAGGGCTGAGCAGGCTCTTCTCACTGTATTTCTATATATTCATCCGATGGCGACAGAGCAGCTATTCTGGGAACAGGCTGTGCCATTGCCATTCACTTCTTCACGAGAGATGCGAAACCACGGGGATGATTTCATACACGCTGAATCGACTCCGGCTTTTAAGGAAAGCGAGGACTGGGAGAGATCCCCAGGGTCGGCGTGTCCTGCTACCGCAGCTCCGCGGCTTACGCAAGGCTTTGAGCAGCGAAGGGGCAGGGGGCTGGTTTTGGGGCTTGTTAATGCTGGAGCTGATGAAGGGAGGGAGGAAACCACCCCACCCCCAACACCGAACCCTGGTTTTTTTCATAAAATGCTTTTGCAAAGAGTTTTATCAGCCCCAGAAATGTCATCGGTTCCTGACAAAGCTGCAGGTGAACTGTTTCTTTTTAATCACTTGTTTAGTTTGTTTAAATGACTTGCAGGGTGCCGGAGAAGCATTTTGCAGCAAGTTTGGCTGCTGGTCTGTCTGTCCGACCCCCCTCCCCCCCGAGGGATATCTACCCACCAAGGCAAAGTGGACAAATGGATGCTGAAGTGGAGCTGCTGGCCAGATGCATGGGGAACGCCTTTGGTGGGCCAGCCCAGGGATCTGCGGGATGCAAAACCTGCCCGAGCAGGGGAGATTGGCCCCTGCTGAGGTCTGTGTTGGGGCCAGACCACTGCAGGTCTCTGCCAGACGCTGCCTGGCTGCGGGGACACGCTCACACGAGGCCGGAGTTTCACTGTTTTTTTAGCCTGCGTCGTCCCCAGGAGAGGGTTGGGATTGTGCTGGAAAAGGGTCTGAATTTTAAATGCGTGTATTGAGAAGGGAAAATAGACGGCTGGATTGCAAAGGGGCATTTTGTAGCTTGGGTGTTTCTTTTTGGAGCGGGCTGGGAGAGACTTCTCTCTGCTTGGGCTGGTTTTCGTGACCCCCCCGTCCTGGTTCCAGCTCCAGCACGGGAGTGGTTTTGCTCTCAAACTGGAAGGTTTTTGAGCATTTGGCCCTCCATCCTCGCAAGGAGCCCACCCTTGGGGGACACGTCGAGGTGGCCACGGAAACCCCTGAGGTTTAGCAGAGGATGGGAGCTGTGTCTCAGTGCCTTTGGGCTTTTTCTTCTAAGCACTTTTCGCTCAGACAGTGGCGATCGGGAGCTGTCACGCTCACTTGGCTGTCCCCATCTCAACCCCTGCCCCTATTGCACCAACCCTGTGGCTTTGCCAAGGGTGTCCCCACATATTGGCCAAGGAGGACCTGGGCTGGGGGGGAAGATGTCCTGCCCTGTCTCACTTGCGTTTCTTACATCAGAACAAACCCAAACCTGAACAAGGGAATATAACCGCAAAAGAGTTCTTATAAAACAGGATCAGGGGCGCGCAGTTATAGGAGAAAGCAGCTGCTCAGAAGAAGAGCTTTTAAAAGCAACACCAACTTAGCAAGGAGGTCACCTGGCGCATATCAGCTCTTCTCATCCCTTAGGTGAGAACTTTCCTATCCCAAAGGTGCAGCTAAATACTCCTCCCTGCTCTTCCCATCGGTGATGCCCGGTGAGGAACCAGCCCGCGGGGTACGAACCTCAACGGCGCTAACGGGGAGGGCTGACCCTCCGCTCCTTCTGCCGCCTCAACTCTGCAGTCACAACTGGGCCACTGAGACAGCATTTTGCAGAGAGCTAGGCAAATTTTTTATTTTTTTTTTTTTTTCTTTTAACCCTCTTTGACCCAGAGGTTTAATCAAAGACCTGATCATTTCGTTTAACTGCCTCCCCAGGTTTGTTCAAATAACGTTCAGGATTTCACTGGAAACCTTTTCGTCTCCTCGTTTCCCCAGGGTTTGCGGTTTAAACATGCTTTGGGCTGGGAACATTTCCTTTCTCCATGAGCCCTTGGGGAGGAGGAATATTGCTTCTGACAAAGCATTTGCGTTTTGAGCAGAGCTGCAAAATTAGCAGTGGCTACAGTTCTAGAGCAAGCAATTCAGAGAGGAAAGTCTTCTGCTTTGCAGGTGGGGGGGGGAAGGAGAGGTTTCTTTAGAAAATCAGTTAAGGATGCGTACAATCAGGCATTGCATTCATATTGTCCACATCCATCACACCCCCAGAGCGGCCGCCCCCTCCCAGCAGCCTCAGGGAAACTGGTGGCAGCTGGTTTCACTGGGAGGTGCGAGGTAGGGAGCTGCTGGGAGAGCTGGGCTGTGCTCAGGAGGACCTGGCTGCAAGTCCCCCACCCTCCCCCCCCCACCTCTTAAATGATCCTTTCACCCCCTCCAGCCCCCTCCCCATTAGTTTTTGGGCATCGTGAGCTTTTGCCAAGCCCCCGTGCCTGGACTGGAGGAATTCTCCGGAGGGCCCTTTGTGTGGCGGTTTCTCCTTTTACTTTTTCCCTTCCTTCAAAGAAATGGAAAAGTCATTGCGGAGGAAGCGAGCGGCGCAGGGTGCGGAGGGGCGATGGGGAGGGAGGCAGAAGAAGACTCAAAAGCATCTTACCTGCAGGAGGAGGAGGAGGAGGAGGGCAGGACGCCGGCTGGGCACCATCCTTAACTCCCGCTGCGCCCAGCTCTCCGGGGCATGGCTGGCAGCGGTCCCAACTCCCGCTGGGCTCCTTCTGCCGTCGGGGATAAAATCCTCCCGGTTCCGTGCAAAGGAGCGTGTCCGGGTCCCGGCGGGGCTGCCCGGGGGCGGGCAGGTCCCTGCCACCCTCCCCTTTGCTCAGAGACCGGCTCCTGCCTTTTATAACCTCCCTCGCAGCCGCTCCTCCGGCTTCCCACCTTCCAGCTCGCCTGGCGATGGGCTACATCCCTCCTCGCCAGCCTCCCACTCCCCCCTTCCCTCCCTCCTCCTCTTCCTCCTCCCCTTTTCCTTCCTCCACCTCCCTACTGCCTTCCAAGTCTATTTTAATTTTTATTTATTTATTTATTTTTCCTTTCTCCTTCCCTCCCTCAGCATCTTTAGCAGCAGAAACTTCTCACCGGTCCAGGGACCATCCTCCCACCCTCGGCTCCCCCCAGACCAATCTCTCCCCTCTCTGTCCCCTGCACTCCCATTTTGCAGGCTCTCCTGGGTCTGTGCAAAGGGCTTGGGGCTGCAGTTTGGGGGAGGGTTTATGTATTCGGGGATTTGGCTCCAGGGCTCTGGCAGAGGGACTGGGGGAAAGGGAGGCTTCCCCCCTTGCCGCCACCCTTTGTAGCCCCTTTGCAAACTGGCTGGAGAATGCGGAGGGAGGTGAGACCCCCCCCTTCCCCATCTGATAGGGATGGGGTGGAAGAGGCTTCAGACCTTTCTTGTGAGCAAGATGCTCCTGAGACAAGGAGGGGATGTGTAGCAGGTGGATTTAGGATGGAGGGTAGATTTAGATGAGATTTTAGGAAGAAATTCTTTGCTGTGAGGGTGGTGAGCCCCTGGCCCAGGTTGCCCAGAGAAGCTGTGGCTGCCCCATCCCTGGAGGGGTTCAAGGCCAGGTTGGACGGGGCTTGGAGCAACCTGGGCTGGTGGGAGGTGTCCCTGCCCAGGGCAGGGGGTGGCACTGGGTGGGCTTTAAGGTCCCTTCCAACCCAAACCAGTCTGTGATTCTGTGATGTAGGTCTTTCCATGCAATGGGGCTGTGGTGGGGGCACTTGATCATAACAGGGGGAAACTGAGTCATGGAGGAGGTGGGGGTGGTGCTGGGAGGGTGGTTTTACTCATGGGGTGGGTGGTGGAAAGGGCAGAGGTGATGGGGCAGGAGCAGGATGTCTTCAACTCTTTTGGGAGCAAGAGGAGGGGAGCACTGTTTTGGGGGACATGTGCCCTGGGGTGGGTGGGGAGCAGCAGTGGGTGGTGCACGGGAACCTGGATGATGGTCTTGGGGGGTGGGTCTTGGCTAATGATTTCCCCCCACCCCCAAAACATAACCCTCAGACCTTAAAGGGTCTCTGTCGTGCCTCTGTGTCTCACCTCCTACTGTCCCCTGGCAATGTCCATCCTGGGTTCCTGGGGAGGGGTGCCCCACATCCCGTGTCTCTTGGCGATGCCATGGCCAGGCTTAGGTCCATCTCTGAACTGGATCAATCTCTGGCTGGGTGAAACCTGCTCCCCCGTGCCAGGGCAGCTTCAGGCCATCCCTTCTGCACCCACCTGGGGCTTGAGGGGGTTGTTCCAGCTGTGGCTGCTGTGGCCACCCCAGGGAGCGAGCCAGGCTCCATCTGCCCAAGGTGACCTGGCAGTAGAAAGGCAGGCAGCACATTACGGTTTCTTCTTTCCTTGATGAAATAAGGAGAGCCAAGGTGTGCTGCTGGGAAGGGGAAGACATTGCTATTAGGGTCACCATCCTGGTGGGATCAAAGAGGTTTCCCCTACCTGGTGCTGGTGCATCCACCAACAGCCTCTCACGGGGTGCTGGACCATGCTCCCTTCTTCATCCCAACCACAGCTCCTGCCTCTGTGGCTGCAAGACCATGGCGTATTGCAGACGGATCAATAGGAGGGCAGTGTCCTTTGATGGATTCACATCCAAAGCCTCCATCCATCTTTGCTGAGCCGCTTTCTGTCTCTGAAGCATGGGAGAGGGCAGGAGGTGATCAAGGTCCTTCCTGCATCTGCTGGACCAAGGCACGAGCGGCTGTCCAGGGCTGCACCCCAGCACACGGGTGCAACCATCCCAGGCCCCAAAGGGTAAATGCTCATGGCCCAGTAATTAAAAGGAATAAACAACGCAGACAGAAATCTTCCGGCATTAGCTGGATTTAATCAACTGTGTCATTGCTTTGGCAAAGAAGTTCAAAAATATGTAAAGCTCTGGTAAATTCAGGAAACTCTTTGTTTCTTAGGTCTCCTAACACCCCTACCCCTGACAAGTGACAGGATGAGACGCGCTCCAGAGGCACGCTTGCGTTACCTTCCACTTCAATAAGCCCAAATGAAAATGCAAAATTTTCTAAAGCAAGGCTTGAGAACGCTCCCGCACCCTCGAGCATCCTGGGCTCGGTCCGTTCACCGAGTCCATCGTGGGTCTCGGGCTCAGCTTCACACTCTGGTTTTGGGGGGGCTGCTCAGGGCTTTGTGCACCCCAGGGCACGGGAGGCACCTTGCAGTGGGAACCCCATTTCCACGCCGAGAGCCTGGGGTTGTCCTTAGCCATCTCAGCCTGCCCATGGCCATTGAGTGGGCCATGTGCAATGGCCACGCTCTTTCTCAGGTGCTCAAAGTGCCAGGTGACGGGAGGAAAGCAAAAGTGAATATCAACTATTTTTAGTCAAGGAATCAGTTGCCAGGGACATGAAGATAATTCCTTCCCCATATATCAGGGAAATGGCCGCAGTGCTGTTTGAAAGGCCTAATTGAGGGGATTTATAGTAAAATGCAACTTGTCAGATGTGGCAAAGGAAAAATAAAACAGTCCCCGAGACAAGGAAATCAGTCCATTCGTCATGGTTAATCTCAAACGCCTCGGTGCGGCGCAGAGACAAACGTGGGAGATGGGTATTAGGGATGGGGAGAATGAAGAGAAATGTCGGATCTCCAGGAAGGAGGGAGAGGAGCAATTTAGCCTGACTTCATCTGCCTTTGGTGTGTTTTTATTACTGTTTTATGTAACTGCATATGTGTTGATGCTCCTGTGTTTGAGCAGCTCCACGACGGCTGCTCTGTGGGGCTGTTTGTGTGACTTACACCACCGCAGTGCTCCTACATTGTCCCCTGCCTCCATCCCCTCCCCTGGTTTGGGAAAAACATGCAATTCCATGTGTCCGTCCTGCACAATGGGGACGAGACTGGGGCCAGTCCCAGCACTGGGGGAATGTGGCGCATGTGTCCCTGCTTCCCGCATGAGGCATCGGTAGCAGCGCAGGCCATGGGGCTTTGCTTCCAAGAGGGACAGCTGCAGGAAAAAAATAATCCTCGGTGTCATGGACATAGAGCTCAGGTTGGTGGAAGAGTGGAGTTCGGCTTCTGAGCTGAAAACACAGCTGAGATCAGCAGTGTGCCTCAGTTTCCCTGCCGCTGTGTTGGGACTGTTTCTTTCCTGCACAAGTGAGTGAAGCTGAGGATGCTTTTCAGCGCGGTGCCCAGTGGAGGAAGGGCTGTCAGCACGCAGAGCTGCGCTAGCGACTGCAGGCTGTGAAAAAAATCCCGACACAAGACATCAAGTTTCTCCCAGGGGACTTGCTTTTTGCCCTGGGTTTAAAATCCAGTTTCAGGCTTTCTGTCTTGTGTCCCTTTTCCCCCTTCCTAGACCTGTAGTGGGGGGAGAACACGCTCTCAAATTCTGCCTGACAGAGGAACGTGGTTGCTGGGACCAGTTTTCTCTCATTCCAGGCCCCCGTATCATATAATCCTGCCCCAAATTTGGGTTGCCCTGTTGTATTTGACCGCTCTGTATAGCCTGCCCTGTCCCTGCAAGCCTTACGGCTGCTCCGAAAGGAAGAGCAGGAAATCTTAAACCACAGACCCGCTGAATACGTTGCAGGGAGGGAAGCCAGAGGCTTGTTACTCAATCAACAACCTCCTTTAACGGTTATTACCTTAGAGCTGGGCTGGCAGAGAGGTTTCTTGGTCCTGAAGAGCTTGGGAGAGGCTTGAGTGGCCTCTCAACCCTCCAGACCCCTCTTCATCCCCTCAAACTCTGCTGGGGATGCAGAGTTGTCCGTGCAGTCATGCAGGGAGAGAAACCAATGTCCTCCTGGGAGAAGGAAAACCCAACTGAAACACGTGTTGGGCTGGGTTTTGCTCTGACTCATTGCTCCGTGCACCAAACGACTGATTCCTTCAGTCCATGGATAATTCTCTCCTGCCCTTTCTCCTCCCCTCCCCAGACTATGTGCATCAATAGGAGAGACTATATTAACAAAAACACTGAAACTGCAAATTAAAACAATCAAACTTAAGCAAGCTGGGAAGCCCACAAAGATCTGGGATCTAACTGAACGTCTCACTTGATTTCTCAGTTTCTTAAAATAGCTTGTCATATTTTTCAAATTTCTTTTGGGAGGAAATGTCAATTTTGAATAGAACAGAAACACAAAAGCTTTTGTTTTACAGCTAATTAAACCTCAAGGCAGAATGCTAAACTAATCATAATAATAGTCATAATTATTATTTTCCTCAATCAAAATGCTTTTAGCTAAGTCAACCAAAATTTGCCAATCAGGAGATTGGCATTTCTGATCAAACAAAATGCTGCGGTTTGTGGTTGGGAAAAAACTCCGCGGTTTTACTCTGGAGACTGATCCCATCAATCCAGCAGCCAAAAGTGCTCTGCTTTCATGCACCGTGTGACAGAGAGACGCACGACCCTGCGAGCATCAAGCCGTCCTGTTCATGGCTGTGTCTTCGTTAGCAGCACGGGGTTCCTTCCTTGCAAGGTGCTGTCGCATTGCACATGGTGCTGTTACATGGATGTACGAGTTGCATGGATGTGCATGATGTGGTTGCATGGATGTACATGACATGGTTGCATGGATGTGCACGAGTTGCATGGATGTACATGGTGCTGTTGCATGGATGTACGAGTTGCATGGATGTACATGATGTGGTTGCACGGATGTACATGACGTGGTTGCATGGATGTGCATGAGTTGCATGGATGTACATGGTGCTGTTGCATGGATGTACACGAGTTGTGTGAATGTACATGATGTGGTTGCATGGATGTACGAGTTGCATGGATGTACATGGTGCTGTTGCATGGATGTATGAGTTGCATGGATGTACATGATGCTGTCGCATGGATGTACACGACTTGCATAGATGTACACGATGCTGTTGCATGGATGTACATGAGTTGCATGGATGTGCGTGATGCTGTTGCATGGGTGTACATGAGTTGCATGGATGTACATGATGTGGTTGCATGGATGTATGAGTTGCATGGATATACATGATGCTGTCGCATGGATGTACATGAGTTGCATGGATGTACACGATGCTGTTGCATGGATGTACATGAGTTGCATGGATGTGTGTGATGCTATTGCATGGATGTACGTGAGTTGCATGGATGTACATGATGTGGTTGCATGGATGTACGAGTTGTATGGATGAACATGATGTGGTTGCATGGATGTACGAGTTGTATGGATGAACATGATGTGGTTGCATGGATGTACATGACGTGGTTGCATGGATGTGCACGAGTTGCATGGATGTACATGGTGCTGTTGCATGGATGTATGAGTTGCATGGATGTACATGATGTGGTTGCATGGATGTACATGAGTTGCATGGATGTACACGATGCTGTTGCATGGATGTACATGAGTTGCATGGATGTGTGTGATGCTATTGCATGGATGTACGTGAGTTGCATGGATGTACATGATGTGGTTGCATGGATGTATGAGTTGCATGGATGTGCGTGATGCTGTTGCATGGATGTACACGAGTTGTGTGGATATGCATGATGCTGTCGCATGGATGTACATGATGCTGTTGCATGGATGTACATGACTTGCATGGATGTACATGATGCTGTTGCATGGATGTAGATGAGTTGCATGGATGTGCATGATGCTGTTGCATGGATGTACGAGTTGCATGGATGTGCATGATGCTGTTGCATGGATGTAGATGAGTTGCATGGATGTGCATGATGCTGTTCATGGATGCACTTGATGCTCTTGAATGAATGGTGGCCGGTGCAGCTCTGCTGATGCAGGGATATGCCTGTGCCTCTGGGGACCTGCCAGTGGTATGGCCACATCCACAGCGCTGCACATACTGTCACCGATACACTCTTCCTTTGGGCACGACCACAACATCAGAAGAATAGAAACGTCATGGGTGATGGAAACATCCTGCAGAGATCACGGCAAGCACTGGGACTTCCTCAGAAACAGCTTGTGGCAAAACCACCTCCCCAGTCGTCAGGTCTGTAAATGCCAGTCAAGGCAGGAGAGATTCTGGATGTCTTTCAAATCTGGTTATTTATTCCCTGTGCATTTGATGAAATATTAATCTCCTCATCTCCAAAAGGCAATCAGATAAAACCCAGAAGGAATGACGCACAGGGCCTCGATGCAGAGAGCAAAAAGCAGCAAAATAAAAATGAAATAAAACATCAAACATAATGTAAAATGCATCTCTCTGGTGGCACAAAGGGCAGGGATGAAGTGACCCAGTGCCCTTGAAGCAGATGGACTTGGGATGCTGAGCAAGACCGTACTGGAAAGGCTATGAGGAAGACTTGGATCAGGCAACTGCTTGGGCAGGTCTCAAGCTTTCTTGTAAGGGCTGTTGGTGGGATTTCTTTGAAGGTTTCCCCTTCCTTCTTTTATGCCTTAATTAGAGGGTGGGTTTGTGCCAAGACACCAGCCAGCTCGGGCCACTGCGCTCGGAGATGGGAGGAAGCCAGATGGTGGATGTGTTGGAGGTGGTGCCGGCTGTTACTCGTAGCAACGGCGCCGTTTGGCACGATGGCGACTGGCACTCTCGCGGGGAAAGAGCTTTGGTGTGGGGATGTTTCCCTTCAAAGCTCAAGGCTGATACAAGGCCCTGTCTCCGGCTGCTTTCAGGGCAATGCAACCTGAAAATGGACTCAACCATTGTTTGAGGTGTTCTGCATGACTATATCCTCCAAAGCCATGCTCCTCCATCTTTCTAAGCCCAAGCGCATGGCTCTTGGAAAATGTTCATGGCTACTGTGGATGATGCTGGTACAAACTGGTTTGGACGTGCAGCCAAAAAAGCCTGGCAAAGCGTTGTCCAGTTTTGTATCCTCTCAGCCCGTTTTCTTTGTGTGTTTGGGGATGTTGGGGCATCTTTTCCTTATAATAATCTTACAGACAAGCTCCTGATATTTGATGAGTCCAAAACCTTTCCACCTTCTCTGTTTCTCCAGCTGTAGCCTGTGTAGAGGTGATGTGGTTATTGTGGGAAGTGATGGGAAAGCTACCTCACCTACTAGTTGCAGTGATAAAATAATTTGGCCATGTAGGTAAAAATTCTCTTTCTACCAAACATTTTTCTCCAGTTAATTATGATCCTGTAGGTCCTCACTACTTCAGCTGGGCAACTATAAAAAAGGACAGTCATTTACTGGACATTTCTTTTAGTCTGTTCTCTTCTTTTACGAAGCACAGAGAAGCTGTCCATGAGAAGCACAGAGATTATTAATATACCTGTAACGCTTCATTCCATAGGGTTTAAAGTTTTGGGCGGTTTGCTAACTATGTTTCTCATGCATGTTTTACTCCACCGTTGCTCAACCAGGATTTCTCCTTCGTTAGGAATAATTAACTGCTGAGTGAGGGCCAACCAGAGGACTGCGGTTTATTACAGGGGGAAAGAGGAAATCACAAAGCTGGTCTGCAGAAAGGGCTCCAGTTTGGATGGGGGTGCATTTCCCTCTCCAGCGTACGCTCTTGAATGTCTTTGTGGTGGGCATCATGTATGAATGGGAAAGTCGTCCGTGGCAGCCCGTGCCTCCCTCCACGCACACGGAGCATTGCTGTGGCAACTGCAGTAATTGCTTCTGCAGAGCAGTTACTAACAGGGCAGAGCTGCCCCTGGAGCAGGGCATTCCCTTTTCTGGATGAAGAAGAAAAATTAAAACGAGGAGAGGAGAGGAGAGGAGAGGAGAGGAGAGGAGAGGAGAGGAGAGGAGAGGAGAGGAGAGGAGAGGAGAGGAGAGGAGAGGAGAGGGAGAGGAGGGGAGGGGAGGGGAGGGGAGGGGAGGGGAGGGGAGGGAAGGGAAGGGAAGGGAAGGGAAGGGAAGGGAAGGGAAGGGAAGGGAAGGGAAGGGAAGGGAAGGGAAGGGAAGGGAAGGGAAGGGAAGGGAAGGGAAGGGAAGGGAAGGGAAGGGAAGGGAAGGGAAGGGAAGGGAAGGGAAGGGAAGGGAAGGGAAGGGAAGGGAAGGGAAGGGAAGGGAAGGGGAAAACCCCTGCTTTTCCTCCTTTCCCACCTCTCTGAAAGCAGCATATCCCACTTGGAGAAGATCTCTGTTCCTCACAAGCTGACTCCCCCACCTCCCCTGCGCATGTCCTAGGCTATCTGGGATGGAGCCAGGGATGAAGCTAGAGGCATCTTTCACACCCAGGCTTTTGCACGGGGAGTTTTTGACCTCAAGCTATCAGGGAATGCCTGCTGGCAGGAATGATGCTCACTGGGAGAAAGCAGCCTGGCTCAGGCTCCATCTGCGCTGATGCTGGGCTGCAGAAAAGCCTAATCTCCCAGTACCCCATGGTCAGCCCCAGACTGTGTGAGCCCACGTTGTGGTTCAGGTCCTGGGGAAGGACAATCCTCCCTTGCCATATCCCAGCTGCTCAGCACTGGGGGTGCTGCACAGCAAGACAGGACACCATCCTCGAACCTCTCCGCACTGCAATTCAGCGGGACTGAATCCAGCAGCAGAGCCTCACGGATGCATTGACAGATGTCTGCTATAGCTCATTCCTCTCTCCCTGTCCATCTTCCCTGCTTTTTCCTGCCTGCGGCAGAGATGACAGCCTCCAGGGTGCTGGGACCCCCGGAGCAGGGTCAGGACGTGCAGCTAGCAGCCTCAGCATCTAATTCAATTCTACAATCAATCTCGCTGCTTGTGTTTTGCCAATTATCCAGAGAAGCAGCTCAGAAACCAGGCGTGATGGCAGCACAGATAACTGCAGGTTTACGTCTTAAGCAGAGGAAGGAGATGGGCGGCAGCTGGAGCTGCTGCTTTGTTGGTGTGCCAGCAGAAGGTGCCTTGGCAGCACTCTTACCTGCGAGCAGATGAAACCCACACTCAGCTCTGCTGGGTACAATCCTTCCTCCCAACTCTTCAGCTTTACAGAAAAGCAACCACATCCACTCCGGAGCAGGGATGTGGTCTCGTGGGTCTTTTTCTACTTGGGGTTTTGTTGCTACAAGGGATGACTCAACACAGCTAAAGCCTCCACATTCCCATTAACTTGAGCATAAACATCTAAATTCACTAATTTTGCAAGGCTTGGCTCCAAGCTTGGCACTGCAGTGGGCCGGGCTGCTCAAAGCTACCTCCAGCTGGAAGATGTGCTCAGCAAGGTGCACAACGCGGAATTTGCCCCATTTAAGGCTGAGCAAGCCACTGCCTTTCAAAGCACTCTGCACTTTGAAAGCTTCCCGGCTGCTAAGGAAGTCGTCTCCGTGTCCATGAATTCCTCCCTCATGGGAAGGAACTGGCTCTGTTTGCTTGCTATACAAACCAGAGGTGTTTCATGCTGCTCAGGTTTACTGTGAGTCCCAAAATACTGGTCTGTGTTAAGGCTCCAGCTCCTGAAGCTGCAGGAATGGTCACCTTCTGTTCAGACGGGAAAATTAGGAAATGATGGCTAGAAAATGTGACCCAAGGGCACCCAATCTAGTAGGGTAAGAACCCAGAAGTGGATCTTTTTCTTTTTTTTTTTTTTTTTTTTTTTTATAAACCATCTGTAAATTTAGTCTTTTTAATAGCTGGGGCCTTCCAGGCAATGGGGGTGACTCATTCAGCATCAGGTGAGAGGCTCCCCTGAAGACGAAGGTGCCAAAACAGGTTGAGTGAGGCACAGAAATGCCCTGTGAGAAGTTCTGGTCTGGGAGATATTTTTCCTGGGCAGTTCCAAGGACAGATCGCAGGAGCTACGGCTGCTTCGTGGGAAGCTATCACTTCTGCCGTCCCCGAAACTTCCCGAATATTTCCCTTCGGAAAGCCACAGGGAGGAGACTTGGTTCTTACAGAGTGCCTGGAGCGTGCTGGAGGCTTGGCAGCCGATAAAAGGCCTTTAACCTAAAATTAGCTGTGGAGCAGAGGCAGGGGAGCGGGCCGGGGGAAGCAGGTCAGACCGTGAGTGCCGCGGCTGCTCGGGCTGCTCACCCGGGCCTCCAGTAACATCATTTGTGGTTCTTCATTCTTGGGATTTCTAGTGCTGGTTAATCTTTCTGACAGCTAATCACAGCCCCAAAGCGCACCAGGTCTCTTAGCATCACCTGCCCTGTCTCCTTAAGCTTGGTTTGTGCAGGTTCAGTAATTCAGTAAGTGGTGGGTTCGCCAAGACATCTCCTTTCCTCCCTGTTTACAAGTATCTCAGGCCAGAGTGTCCTCCACAGGTTCATTTTGCTCCTATGGACCGAGCCACGCTTGCAGGAACCAGCGTAAAAGCCTCTCTGGGCTGCTGGGGTTTCAGATGAGCACACCGAGCTGCTGGGCACTTCAGCCGAGGCTCTGCAAGAGGATGGGAGCCTGGTCCGGCCTCAGAGGGATGCTCTAAAGTCTTGGTGTCCTTAGATGCCAAGTAACAAGGATCCAGGAAATGTCTTAGCAAGGTAAAATTTTTTGAAAGAGGAGAGACGTGTCCTTGTCCTTGGCCGAGTTATGTCTGAGTGGCTTCCACCATGGCTGAATCCTCAGCTCCTGAGCGGCGCCACGTGCAAGGAGGTCAGAACTAAATGAATCGCTGATCTGTCACTGCCTCCGGCTGGAGATTGGACATTTATTATCCCACGTGGTACACCTATAGGGAACGCGTGTCCTGCGCTCTCAGCAGCCAAAGCAGCACGGGCCGGGAGAGCAGCGGTGATTTATGTCACGCTGCCAACGTGCTGAGCCAGTGCTGGGGCCTGCTGCACCCTGTCCCTCCCTGGGGCAGTGAACTGCCTCCCGAGCGAATTCACGCTATAGGCAGCACGTCCGAGACCACATCCCGCTCTCCAGCCAAGCGATGTAGGTCAGACACCTGCTTCTCTGAGGCACCTCCATCCCTTTGACCTCCTCCAGTGGGGGAGAGGACAAACTCCAGGATTATTTCTAGGGTCCTGCAATCTGCCATTTGTGTGTTTAATCCCTCCGATGTTTGCTTGCAGGGGTCTACGCTCGCCTGGCACTTCCTCAGCTCCTGCCTTTCAAGAGCTGGGATTTCCCAGAGGTTCCCCTTTCCCCTTCCCAGTTTGGGCAGAGCCACCAGCCTGGCTGGGACAGTGCATGATTCCCGGGAGGTGCTGGCTGATGGGGACTGGCTCCGAGGATGCATGAAGGGAGCATGGAGAAATGGAGGAGGAGGAGGAGGAGGAGGAGGGCTGGCAAAACAGCGGAGGGTGCTGAGAGGGAGGGAAGGAGCGACAGCAGCAGACCAACAAGGCTGGAAGAGCAGACTGCAGGCAGACGGGAACCTTTTGAAAATTGGGCTAAACCAAGCTGGAGTCCCAAAGGCCAACCCCTCCGTCACGAGAGGGATCGGGACCAGCATCACCCTGTGCAGCTTCTTCCTCCTGCATCTGCTGGAGAGCAGCGGCAGCTTGGGAAATCAGGCCCCTTTCCAGTGTTTTTCAGCGCTGTGAGCAATCTGCTCGGGCAAACTGGGGGCTCCTCTGTGCTTTCATTTCCCATATTGCAAACTAAGCTCAAAGCCCGGCTTGTAAAGGATGTTATAGAGACAAAGCAGAGCGTATCAACACTGTGAACAGGGTGAATTACAGCGCAGGATCCCAATGGGACGTGTGTGCAGGAACCTCACAGGGTGTCTCACCACAAACACAAGCACCCAGCTTCAGGCCCAGGGGCAAGAGTCGTGCTGCGTTTGAGAAAAAGGTCGATCCCCAAGGAGGTGTTTTTTGTGCTTGGGCAGGGATTTCGGGCGGCACCGTGCTGCTGCTGGGTGTGGGGCTGTGTCCCAGGGCTGCCACCCTGGCGGGGACAGTGTGGGGACAGCGTGGGGACAGTCGCTGCACAGTGTGTAGATGCCACCTAGGGGATGCACGCAAGACCTCACTCCACTCTGCAGAATCATAGAATCACAGAATGGTTAGAGTTGGAAGGGACCTTAAAGACCATCTCATTCCACCCCCTGCCCTGGGCAGGGACACCTCCCACCAGCCCAGGTTGCTCCAAGCCCCGTCCAACCTGGCCTTGAACCCCTCCAGGGATGGGGCAGCCACAGCTTCTCTGGGCAACCTGGGCCAGGGGCTCACCACCCTCACAGCAAACAATTTCTTCCTCACATCTCATCTAAATCTCCCCTCTTCCAGCTTAAAACCATTCCCCCTCATCCCATGGCTCCCCTCCCTGATCCAGAGTCCCTCCCCAGCTTTCCTAGAGCCCCTTTAGGGACTGGCAGGGGCTATACAATAAATCCCAGAGGGAGCAAAATAGGGGACCCAAAAACAACTGCTGGTTTTCACCCAGGTGCTCAGCTGGCTGACAAGAGCTCATTGCTTCTCCGTGAGCCTTTTGATGAATGTTCAGGATTTCAGGCTATTCCTGCCACTGAGCAAGTTTCTTCTGGGCTTAGGTTTTACTGGGGTTTGCGGGAATGTCACACGCTGCCATGACGGGGACATCCTGCCACATCTGGGGGGCAAAGGAGTACAAAAAGACAGATGAGTAAATAACCCCCTGGCTGCTGAGACATGACTCTGCTCTCTGCACACGTAATTTTTTAGCAAGGGAAGAAGAAAAACATGCGGGAATATAACCAATGTGCACAGCCATTACATTTACGCTGCGATGAGATAGCATCGCTGATACGATCCTGTCTAACCTGAGGCAATCCAGGACCTTTGTCAGCTTTTACAAGCTCAAGGGGTTGCAGAGGCAAATTGCTTCTCGGTGACAGACACCAGAGAGTGGAGGTTTGATCTCAGAGCAGAGGGCCACCACCGCAAACCAAAAAGCTCTGCTTTCACCTCTGCCAAGGCCCTCAGGTGTCCAGAAAAATGTTAATATTGTCAAAGTTTACCCAGTTTTTAAGCATTTCCTGGACCTGAGATATCTTGATGAGCTGTGGTTTTTTTCTTCCAGTCTTCAATGTGTTGTTTTTTTTCCTGTTCTCACTCTGTTATCGTCATTTCGCATGCTCAGTTAGCCAGGGACCAGAAGCACTTGGCTTAGCTTGGTGGGGGGAAGGAGCCTGTTCATCTTGTTTGAGATCAGCCCTTCTTCCCTGCGATCCCGTCGGACCCTGGGGTTGCTCTGCTCCCTTCAAGCTGCTGTTATTTCATGTGAGTCTCTGTGAGAGCTTGACTGTGCCTTAGGTTTTACTCTACCATGAGCTTTATAGGGATGCAGTTCCCATCAGGGGTGAGGAAAAGAAACACTGATGATGAGGGGAGACCTTATCACCCTCTACAACTACCTGAAAGGAGGGTGTAGAGAGATGGGGGCTGACCTCTTCTCCCTGGTGACAAGTGATAGGACAAGAGGAAACGGGCTCAAGTTATGTCAGGGGAGGTTTAGATTGGATATTAGGAAACATTTTTTCCCTGAAAGGGTTATTAAACATTGGAAGAGGCTGCACAGGGAGGTGGGGGATTCACCATCCCTGGAGGTGTTTAAAAAAAGGGTAGATGTGGTACTTGGGGACATGGTTTAGAAGTGGTTTTTGTCAGGGTAGGTTAATGGTTGGACTTGATGATCTTAAAGGTCCCTTCCAACCTCAGCAATTCTATGATTCTATGATTCTATGCAGACCAGGGCTTGGCTGTGGGATGCTGGGTCTATGGCAATGGCTCAGCCAGATTTCCATCCCTAAATCTGCCCTATGGAATGAGAAATCATGCCCCGTTTCCCAATAGCGGGACGAGCCCAGAGCCTGGATCTCCTCCATGCCGTGCCCCGTGGCTTCTCTACTGTGCTGATGCTGCTGTGATGAAGGTGTGTGGGGAGCTTGAGCTGCAAAAGTAATAGTCGGGAAACGAGTTTGTGTGATTAACCTCGTTATTCCAGCCAAAGGACCTGGATCAGCCCCCAGTCAGCTTAATGGCTGCTCTGCGGATATTACCCAGCCGATACATCTTCCATGTAATCACCGTGCTGGAAGGAGGAGACAGACTGATCTATGGATGTTTGCCTGCCATTTAACCAGCCCTGTAATGGTGGCTGGGATTATTTAACACAAAATGATTCAGGGACTGGGAAACGCCGTTCAGTGGCAAACAGCGATCAGGACGACTTCACTGGGGAAGAAGCCTAAGGGCATCCCAGCTTGGGAGAGCTCGGGAGAGTTTTCTTAAAGCACTGAAATATTTTGTAGAGCAAAACCACATCTTTCACCTTTGTTCTTTCGGTTCGTTTTGTTCCGACTTTTATACTGCTCGGTGGGGGAAGGTCATCATCTGTCACCATGGAGGTCTCCCCACCTGGAGGGACCCACCCAAACAAGATATCTGCGTCAGGTCAGACGAATCAAGCCTTCAGCAAGGCAAAGCTAGAAGAGGGAAGAAAGTCACTGAAAAAGGGGAAAAAAAATCATCTCAAGGAAGAGGTCAAAAGCATCCAGTGAAGGGCCAGCCAGGCTGTGTGAAAGCTCTGCAAAGCAAGTCAGGGCTAGTTGCTGAGCCTGGTATAACACATACAAAAAATTCCTAAAATCTTCCTGTAAAATGAGGTGTAGTTGAGCTGATGGAAGGGAATTATCCAGAGATACCCTGCTAATATGTTGTGACAAGCTGCCTGCTGCAATGCGTTAGGTCCCTGCTTAAATGCAGCAGCACAGAGAGGGCATGAATGAGCAAGAGCTCGAGAGAGGTTCCCTGTGCTCAGCTGTGACACCGAGACACCTCAGAGGGGGGAAAAAAGACAATCAGGGTCACTAGCACTGACCTACGGCAGGAGATAGCCTGGCTGTGCCAGTAAATACTTCGGATCACCATTTACTCTGAAATTGGGGGGTGGGGGCAGGTGAGGGTGATGGGTTTCCAGCTTCGATGCTTCATGAATATTGAAGGAGAAGAAAACCAGCCAGGCAGGATCAAACTCTGGTCTGGGGGATGCTGGTGAGCTACAGCACATCACCGGGCTCTTCAGTGTAACCTGGAAGCCAATAAATCTCAGTCAGATCCTACCAGCAAAAAACTGGTCCTAAAAAAGTAATTAGACGCGTGTGTGTGTCTGTCTCTCTGCCTGTATGTATCTCAGTAAGTATGAACTTATTTCCCCAGCTCCACTATTTCAATACCAGCCATTCCCTGGGGATGTAAGAGTTGGTACCAACAGGAGAAAAAAGGCGCTCGCGTTGCACAGCGTGATGTGTGAACTGGGAAAAAAGCAGGCTCCCGTTCCGCTGTGATTTGCAGAGGTCTGCGGTTTGTGCTTGTGAGGCTTTGGAGGACCACGGCGTGCTCACAAGGAAGGTGCCTCACAACCAGCAGGTCACTGGAGCCAACAGACCAAGGAGGGGACATCCTCCGTCTGCCCAGACTGACTGGATTCAGATGAGATGAAGACATGGGGAATGACTCAGAGGGCCCAAGGACCAACTGAAGAAGGTTCCACTGATGACAGAGATTACCTGCAAGGCAGAGTCCACCCCACCTCTTGAAAGCAGAGATGGTCAAGGCTGAATTCATCCCCTTCTAACCCCCAGCAGTGTTGCTGCTGGAGAGGATGAGGATGGGACAGGCTCCCAATGCTGTTTTCAGCATCTAAAGCTGCAGCTGGCGTTTCCAAGGACTGGACCCCACTTCTCCTCCACGTGCTCTCACTGCAAACCAGCACACGTGGATGCTAAATATTCCCCTGATGGTGATGGGACAGTGTCAGGCTGTACCCCAGGAGCGGCTGGAGTGGAGGGGCTTTTCCAGGCATCTGTGGCTGCCTTGCAAACAGCGTGGAGACCTGTTCGTCTCAGGCAGGCTGACAGCACAGCAGTCGCTGCAGAGGGAATTGCCGGAGGCAAAGAGCAAATCTAAAGGATGAGATGGAAAAGGCTGAGCGGTGCCAGACGGGCAGGCAGAGCGCAGGGTCCAGCGACAGCGCCCGGGGGAGGCGGATGGGGGGGAGAGCCCTGCGTGGGACCAGCTGTGATAACTGCTCTGCTCCACAGGGAACTGCCTGGGGGGACCTTTGCTGGATTAGAAAGCGGAGCATTTCTGCACTTAATTGACTTGACAAAAGCATGCCACGCCGGAGGACATGAGCCAGTCCCAGGCTGTGGCAGAGAACGTGCCATCGCCCTTTCCCTGGCCGCTGCAGCTGCCCCAGAACTCCTTGCTCTGGGCAGTGTTTCCAGCCATGTCATTTCCAATGTCCATATATGCATGGCCATCAGTTCCCACACACTCTTTCTACCATTTAAGCATCACAGCCCTGATTTAAGGTTCTCTTTGCTCCTAACCCAGCTCTCATTACAGGAGGAGTGGAAAGCTTTGGTTTCATTCACAGCAGACCCCCACAAACCCACAGGTCAGAATTTATTCCCACTCAAGTCCTCTTCCAGCACCAGGCCACTCCTGGATAAGGGTGAGCTGCTGAATAAGAAAGTCCTTGTAATAATTTGGCTAAAAGAATTAAGGGAGGGGAATCACAGAGTAATTTAAGTCAGAAGGGATGTCTGGGGGACTTCTGGGTCATGTTACATCTTGTCCTAGGGCTGGATCCTGAGACAGGCCAAAGGATGTCCCTAGGAGAGCTTGCATCTCTGCACCAAGGGTAGTGTCTGGGGACACCCACGCTGTCCCTTCCTCAGCTTGGACACCGGAGGGTTTGGGTTCACCAGCTCCATGCACATCATGCCACTGGGGACCTGAGCAAGGAGGGTGTCCCCAGTGTCCCCTGTGAAAGAGCCACCCTGCCGGCAACAGCCTGGAGACAGCCAGGATGCCTTCTCCATCCAAATAGTCAGCGCTTCTCCTACCACCCTTGGTTTTCTTTTTGTTTTTCCTTTTCCTTTTCCTTTTCCTTTTCCTTTTCCTTTTCCTTTTCTCTTTTTCTTTTTCTTTTTCTTTTTCTTTTCTTTTTCTTTTTCTTTTTCTTTTTCTTTTTCTTTTTCTTTTTCTTTTTCTTTTTCTTTTTCTTTTTCTTTTTCTTTTTTTTTCTTTTCCTTTTTTCTTTTTCTTTTATTTTTTTCTTTTATTTTTCTGTTTTCCCTTTTCCTTTTCCCTTTTTCCTTTTCCTTTTCCTTTTCCTTTTCCTTTTCCTTTTCCCTTTCCCTTTTTTTCTTTACATCGTACCTCATCTTGGAAATTGTGTTTAGAAGCAATTTGTGTCTTCAACCTTCTCTTTTTTGCAGCAGCCCAGTCATTTGCTATTCACACTTTGCAAAGATTTAATCTCATTGCCTCCCGACAACTTCCATTTTCACTTGTGCAGGTACCGGCCTCCGGTGAGGCTCACGCTTCAGCTTTAAGACACTTTCTGAAAAGCTCTTTCCAATTGGAGGCAGACGCCTGGCTTTGCTGCAATTTGAAAAGTATTTGCATATGAAATAAAAAAGGCTTATTTCAGGGAGAAGTGCCAAAGGGCTGCAACTAGTTAGGGCCAACTCCCCAAAATTGGGAAACTGGGAGCATGTGCATTGTAGGGGGAGGGGGGAAGAAGGAAAAAGGTGTGTTGGGTAGGGGGAGTGGAGAGAAATTAAACAAGCGAGCGTGAAAGAGAGATGGATACAGGGGAGAGAGAAAGCAGTGCGCTGCAATGTCTTTCTTCCCTAAAATCTCTTGCAAGAGAAATACAATTTTTTCTCTTTTATGTGAGGGAAGAGACACAAATTGTAAGGTTGTCCTACGAGCCGCCACCTCTGGAGAGCGTAGGGTGCTTTTGGAGAGTCTCAAGGCTCTCGTGCTCTGCTGGTGCACAATAAAATAGCCAGGAACCTCTTCAAAAATCCATCCTTTTGCACTGGGGGGATCCAGCCATGTTGCAGCCAGGGCGCAGCTCACACTCCCCCGCCCCTGGGCAGTGGAGAAGGGCCAAGGCTGTTCTTGGTGGTGGTCTGTCTGTGCAACCTCTTGGGTTCAGGGACCCCACAAACACACAGCCCTGAGCCACCTGAGCTTGCCTGGAGATCCGGTTTTGTGAGAAATAAGTTCTGGTCCGAATGAAATAGGCTCAGGCAGAATCCTCTGCGAAGCACATTTTTATTCATGTTCTTGCAAGAGCGGGTGACCCAGCAAGTGGACACACTTTTGGTTCTTGAAACACACCTTTTTATTTCCTAATCCCGGCCAAATTTTTCCCTCCCCTGTTTCCCATTGGTTGGGTACTCCAGGGTTCACAGTCTGTCCGAGGCGCTCAAATTCTTCCCGGATGTCTTCCCTCTGTTCACTCCTCTTTGTGCTACACCTAAAGGGATTATCTGACTAGTTTAGTTCTTTCCTTTTTGGTAAAAAATTGCTCAATGTCATTAGCACTGGTTACATGTTTGACTCCCCTTCTAGACACTAATCCAGCATGAATCAGTTTGTCCTTTTGTCTGTGCAATAAGAGATGTTCTACAGGCCTTTGCTGGAGCCTCTTTGTCTTAGTCATTCCCTTGTCGTGTCGCCTCTGATGGAAACGGCTTTTCTCCTCTGCAAAAGCAATACCTGCCTTTCTTACAGTTTTTACCATTTCCCTTGCACTGACTGCAAACTTAGGGCTTCCCATTTATTATTCTTACAAACAGCATCTTACAAATCAAAGTCAATTGCAATAAATTGAAAAGGAACGGAAATGTAAATAGCCCTGGATGTGACATTCCTTGGAAGCTGCCTGAGTCTCTTTGCCCCCACGAAGCCACCATTTGATTTGCTCTTTGGAGGGAGGCTCTGATCTCCCATGGTCGAACGACTGCGCGCAGGGCCCTGTGCCTAATTGCTGCTTTTGTCTTCTCCGCATTTTATCCTCTTTTCCAAAGCGAACTAGGTTTCCAGAGCAGACAGGAGCAGCTGCCAAGTAGAAGGAGGGAAAAAAATAAAAATGAAGTGCAAGCGCTAGAGTCAAAGCCCCACTGGGGTAAACGTGGGAATTAATTATAAAATTCACACATGTATGTGTGTGCATGTGTCAGGCCTAGAATAGAGGAGAAGGGGGTTGCAGAGTGGGATCCATCATCTGGAATTTTGTCTGACCAAGTAGGCTTTGAGCCATGCACACCAAAGCCAAGAAAAAAAATGCCACCTTGTTGGCGTTGGCCACGGTCTCCTGCCCTCTGGTCTTTTCCAGACTTTCTCCAGTGTCCCTGGTTTTAGAAGGCAGTTCCCAGGCTGGGTTGTCCTCCTCAATTCTCCCGTGGAGATCTGCCATGGAGCTGTGCAGATGCCTAACACTTCTTTCTTTCCTTGACTCTCCCAGTTTCTGTTGAACATACGAAGGCTTGCAGATGTCATTTGCAGAATAGATAAATACCCATTATACGTTCTAGCCAGAGCCTTTGTAATGATTCTACAGCCTCAGTGAAATCAATACAATTTTCTGCAGCTTTCCAAGCTGAGAGCCAGTCAAATAAAGGAATGTTCTCCCTTCTGATTCCTCCAAAGTGTCAGACTGAAGTCAGGACTGTGTCTCCTTCCCGTGGGAATCTATTCACTCCTAATGTTATGTGCAATGATCAGTTAATAATGTTCTTGCTTTCTCAATATGCCATATATGCATGGAGGGGAGATGATGCCAGCACAAAGCCTTTGTTAATGCAACAGAAATGTATTGGCTTTTCTCTGTTCTGAACGCGGTCTGTGCTCTGAGAGCAGGAGTGCAGGAGGGTGCTCGAAGGGGGTTGGGGAAGAAGCCATAAACTTTATCAGAGAGATTGTAATTGAAATTAAATTGCATTTGATGTACCACGATTAGCAATTCCAGGGTGAATGTCAGACAGGCAGAGTGATACTGCTCATGTGAAATGCCTTGTTCAATCACTTCTCCACATTATTAAAGCCATTTGGAAGCATCATTCCTTGCCATTGGCACAGACTCGCCTGACCCAGGAAATGTGTGCTCCGAAGACATCATTCATGGGCCAAAAAGCTAAGCGGATGGGAAGTGCTTTGCTCTTCCCTATGAAGTAAGCCCGTCTCTTGCTGGGGGCATGGAGCTTTGCCTGAATTGAAAGGCTCGGTCTGTCTGCTCGTGGGTCAAGACCTACCAAAAGGGTCATGAAAAGGACTAGGGGAGGATTTGGAAAGATTGGGCTAGCAAGAATTTTAGCCGTAGGTAAAGGTACAGCTTAAGCCATAAGTGTAGAGGTTTCTTTCCCCATGCATGGGTCTGTTACAGCAGGCTGAAAATCCCTCCGTGACAGCTCTGCCCAGGAGAGGGGGACATCCCCTGAGCAGACTGCATGGTCCTAATGGTACCATCACACACCAGCAGGTGTGGCTGGACTCCAGACCTCCAAAACAGGCTGGCTGGGGGCTTCAGCCAGCCCTGACAGTCCTCAGTGTCCTACTGTGTCCATGCCACCTTCAAAGTGGTTGAAATGCAACTGGAGATGAAGAAGAGACCAACCTGGGAGTCCGCTGGGGGAGTTTAGCAGAGGGTCCCCTGTTCTACTGTGCAGTTGTATCCTGCAGGCCCCCTGAGCTCTCTCTGGTGACCCATTTGGTCGTGATGCCAGGGTTATGTTCCATGGTGGCAGTGCCTAACCAAGCAGCTCCTGCCTCCTCCTCCTCCTCCTCACCCCATTCCTCACTCCCAGTTCCATATGAGGTTCTCGGTTGTGCTGGAGGTGCCATTTCTGGGTCTGCTTAGCCAAGTGGATGGAGCAACCAGCTGAAGCTTTGAGTTTCCCCCTTCTCTCACGTTCTTTCATGTACTTCTGCCAGCACGAGTGCAGGAGCGGTGTCCCTAAAGGCTCTGCCTAATTATTTTCCAGGACCAGTGGCGGGTTTCACCGAAGGAAATTGTCTGAATGCAGAGCAACAGCTTCTCTTTATTGGTTTATTATACAAATGAAGTTCCTTAGAGGCCAAAGGGCTTTCACCGCACTGAACTTGCAGCGATGCAACACTAAAACAATCATTTTGAATCCTTAGAGAATGAACTCTTAAATAATTCAGTCAGGGAGAAAAACGATTCCAGGATGTTTATGAGATGGATGAAGGGATTTTAATTAGTCGTCAAGATTTCATTTAAACTCCACGGCACTCCGGAAGGGGGGATATTAGCTCCTTTGTGAAGTTTTATGCTGTTTCTAGCATGTATCTGATGAACTTGCTTTCACTGCAGGAGTCGCGTGCATCTTTTTTTAACCGTGTTAAGAGTCCTCAGGACTAGGAGAGGCTGTCGGGCGGTCGCTGGTGTGCAGCGGGCAGCGCTGGGGAAGCGATGCGTGGAGGGAAGCGACGTTTTTCCTCGAAACGGCGGGAGGCTGGTGCTGTCTGGCAGCCGCTCTGGGTAGAGGCTGCAGGAACTCCTCCCTTGCCATAGGTACCGCTTCCAAAGAGGTGGAGAGAAATACCCTTGGGAGCAGCAAAGGATACAGCCGCAGTAGCTGCAATGAGCTAAATCAGCTTTTGACTCAGCCCTGCCCAAGGAGGGCTTCAATTTCCAGGTATTTCAAACCCGGCCCACTTCTACTTTTCATTAATGGATGATAAAGGTAAAGTTGCGCCTGAGTCATCTCATCCACCAGTGCCGGGGATGGCGTATTCCTTTGCTGCCTTTGGACCTGCAGACACCCCCATTCCTGCACTGTGAGTCATCCCCCCCAATGCCATTTACTCAGCACATTCTCCCACTCGGGCTGAGTCACTCCCGGCCACCCGGCTGTGGCGTGTTCCCCACCAGGACGGCACTTGCTCAGCAGGAGTTAACCCGGCACGTGTGTTATTTGAGTATAAATCCGGGAAGAGCCCCATGCTGCCGAGAGGAGGAAGCTAAAGGCAGGAGTTGGGCTCCTTCTGCTCCCTGTGGAGTTTTTGGAGTAGGGGCACACATCTGCGTCCAGTTCCCCATACCTGGACCACCGTAGCACAGGTTAATGGCCTAATTAACTCCCGCTGTCTGGAAGGAAAAAAAATCACAACCTTTTTGTGTTTATTTTTTTTTTCCCCTCCATTTTCTGCAGAAAGCCTAAATTCGGACAAAGAAAGCGTGTACTGAGGACCCTGTTTTTCTGCCGGACAAACTCCAGCTCCGGGCTGCTCCAGCCACAGGCTCATTCCCGTGGTTGAGCCCATGATTTCCAGCCCCACCGCTGCTGCAGAGCCTGTTACGGGCAGGTGGGATAGCAAAGTCACTGGGCTGTTTTCACACCGCTGAGCTCTTGAGCCTGATCATTTCTGCTGGACACAGTCCCTTTGCTAGGAAGGCACCCAGCTTTGCTCTGGAAACAACAGAAGGATGGCTAGTGCCTTGTTGCATGGATTAGTCATGACCATTGCAGGGGTAAAAAAAAAAACATGTGTCTCATTTCCAATGCAAAGCTGCCCTGGTTCAGATCCTCACCACTGATTCCTTCTCCTCTACATTCAAGAGCACTCGAGTACCTTGTATTTTCTCTGCAGGGAGACGCTTATTCACTGTGATCAAATCACCTCTCAATTGAGCTCTTTAAATCTCCCACAGTATGGCATTTTCTTTAGGTCTCCAATCACGCCTGGTCCCTGCTTGCAGTCCCTTCTGATTTTTCACCTTCTCTTAAGGACCACAAATGCCGGCAACACCTGAGCTGCCCCTGTAGGCAGAGACAGGGAAGCACATATTTATTAGTTGGGCATTTCTGGCTCTAATGCAGACACATATTGCCTCCAGCCCCTTCGGCAAGGCTGGTGTTTGATGCTGGTTCATTTTCTGAGCTGTCAAATTCCAAGATACAGCCCCCCATAGGTAAGCCTGGCTTCTCCTTTGATGCAGAGCTTTGTTTCTGGGGAGAGATGAGGGCAAAGAAGAGGTATAAAGAGATGGATTAGAACAGGCTTATTGTACGGGAGACTTGTAATCACTGGCCTGTCTTCTCTTCTTTGCTATTCACCAGTTTATCAAGCTTTGCACATGAATTTATTGCATGTGGTTTTCTATCTCCTTGAACGATGGTGTTGAAACGGGAAGAAAGCATCTGGTTGCGGTTCTGCAGCGCTCCACCAGAAACATCCCACCCGAAGGTGATTTCCTCCTGGCAGCTCTTTATTCATCTGCTTCATTAGCAATGGCAAGCCAGGCTTTGTCAGGAAAGGTAATATCTTTTCTCAGTCCAGTTGGGCAGATAAAGTAATTTTTGGGCTCAGTGCTCATCTTTTAACCAGTACTAAGTGAAAGGCCTTGCAGCAATCAAAATCTACTGTATCAGAGCAGGTATTTTTGAAATCTTTAAGTGTGACACTGAAAATCCACTTGACCAGAGACACCCTCAATCAATCAATGGCAAGACATTCCCAGCCTTACGTTCCCAATTAACTGAATCCCATGATGAACTTCCCCATTATTTTGCCTTTGACAGGCACCTGTTTAGCGAATGGCACCTCTTTAGGGGAGACCTTCTCACTCTCTACAACTCCCTGAAATGAGGGTGTAGAGAGTTGAGTGTTGGTCTCTTCTCCCAGGGAACAGGCGATAGGACAAGAGGAAATGGCCTCATGTTGTGCCAGGGGAGGTTTAGGATGGATATTAGGGAAAATTTCTTCACAGAAAGGATTATCAAACATTGGAAGAGGCTGCCCAGGGTGGTGGTGGAGTCGCCATCTCTGGAGGTATCTAAAAGCCGGGCAGACGTGGTACTGAGGGACATGGGTCCGTGGTGGGTTTGGCAGTGTTGGGTTGATGGTTGGACCCGATGACCTGAAAGGTCCCTCCAAACCTCAACTCTTCTATGATTCTGTGAATGGGTTGTGGTCTGGGACATCCTGCTTGTCTTCCCTGCACAATGCTCTACTGAGTTCTGCAAGTTCCCCCATAAGAAGGATTTCTCACTCATTAGTATTTAATATCGGAGGAGAACTGCTTGACCAGCTTTTTTAAGACTCCTGAATAAAAATTATCTCAGATTATCAATTTGAAATGATATAAATATAGTTTTATTCCTAACAGGTGTTCTTAGTTACTAACGTACTGAAAAGTATTTTATTTCTCTCATGTCATACAAGCATATTTTTCTGCTCCTTCACAAATATAAAAAATAAACAGTATTGGAAACCTTGTCAAGACAGCGAGTATCTGTTCCTCAGAGATGTACAGAGGAATGAAACCTCATCAAAGGACGAGTCTGGAAATAACCCAGTTAATGTTCTTAGGGAAAAAAAAATGACCAGTGTTTTTGTAAGAGAGGAAGCTATTTCTTAAAAGACTTTAAAAGAAGAACCAAAGGCAACCTCTGACTCTTGTTCTGGAAATAATACAATTACACAGAGCACATTAAAGCCCCAAGTGATCATTTATAGCACATGATGTGAGAAACCGAAACCTTCAGGAAAAGCTACATGAAAAGGAAGAAGGGAAGAGAAGTGATGGAATAACTATCCCACTATTAACTCACTTCTGTTGGAGGACGTTGACATCTCAGACACCTACCCAGCTGCCCTCCCTCCCCAGCACACAGCTGAAGTGGTGGAAGGGGTGAATGCTCCTCATATCCAAGGCTGCCAAAATAATTCCTGTGTCCTGGATTGCTTCATCCCTGAAACACCTTTCAGCAGAAAAGTGGTCTGAAATATGAATCTGAGTTTCTGCAGACACTTCAGAGGTTTCCTCCCTGCCTCCCTTGCCGCCTAGGGTCAGATTTAAGGGCTAGGGGTGTGAGTACAGCTGCACTGCTGGTGCTCCCGGGGTGTCTCTTGGTGGAAGTGCTTTGCTGAGGGTTAGCACAACTGTGAGAATGGGAACTTGGACCCTTGTGCTGTAGGGGGTACGCAGCTGATTTACTGGAAAAAACTTCTTCTATTGACGGGTCTTCATGGTCAACAAAAGAGATAATTGCAGGAGAAAGTATAAATGCATCCTTCCTACCTCTGCCATTCCACCGCCTTTCTCTCCCCGTGTCCTCCCCAGCGAAGGCTCACCCTCATCTCCCTCCATGCTACAGAAGCCAACGCTTCTGTAGCAAGCCCTTGCCTCAAAGCCCAGTTCAAAGGCGGAGGGATGAAGGATTTGCAAAGTGGGATGGGAAGCAGGGGGGAGCAGGGGTCCTTGCACAGACCCCGGGTCCAGGTACACGGAGTGAGGGCGGGGGGTGAGCCCCGTCCGGGCTGTAAGGAAGGGAGTGGGGCAGACACTCTGCCCCTTCCTAATAACAACTACACATGTGGACATAGGAATAAACAAGCTCCAAAATAAAACGGAGTTTTGCCCAAAGAAATGCATTGTGAAATTTAGGGGCAGGATAGCTCAGGTGTCCCAGGCCGGCTCTGCAAGTTTAGACTGATTTCCAGGCTTGAGGAAAAAATGACTTTCCTCTTCGTGTGAGCTACCTGCAAATGGAGTTATGGGAAGCAAAGTGCTCTTTAGAAGGCCTGGGCGGTGGGCGCAGGCACGGCTGAACCCTGCCAGCCTGGAGCTGGGAGCTCCAAGCCTCAAGTGTCTCTCTGCCATCGCTGTGTTTCTTGTAAGGCTGCTCTGACATGTCAGACTGCAGCACTGAGAACAGGCAATAAAACGAAATCTGTGCTGCTTCCATTCATGAATCTCCATGGTCCCATCAAAAACCAATCAGGGATGGTGCTGGAAGTCCAATATGGTTTGAAGCAGGGCTGGGTTGTAATTTGTGCTTGCAGTTTAGTTTGAAATCTTTACTTTTCCCGACTTAGAAAATCAAGAAGCAACTTGAAAAGACACTGAGAGTCGATTATAATTTCTAAAATATTGTGACTTGAATCAGTCACCTCAATTTGATGGAGAGGGTGGAGAGGGGAAGGATGAATCCTGATTTCTCAGTCTGGTGGGGGAAGGGCCCTCCTGTGTTTAAGAAAACCAAAATGAGACAAGAAGGATGTTGCATCTTTGCCAGATGCCAAGCTCAGCCAATCTCTGGGTGAACTGCATACATACATAATCCTCATTCCATATTCCACAAACAACTTCCACTCCGCTTCCAGACAGCCGCCCACCAGCCACTGAGCACGATGATGTTCCTCGCATGACAACCATGAACTTCGGCAGCCCAGACGCCATGGAGCGCAAACCACAAAGGCAACTGTGGCATCTGCCATCACCTTCGTCCCGTGGCTTCGTCTGAGGCACGGCGAGGTCAGAGAATCACCGGAAAGTAGGGGCACAGGTCTGGAGCCAGGGCAACACGGGTTTTTCCCGTGCCACATTTTGAGATTGGGAGGGTGCTGCTGTAGAATTAGAGAATCTGGCAGAAAATGGAGGTATTTCAGCAAAACCTCTGATGGTTTTGGGTCAGGAATTCTTCCTTCGTGCCACATGGCTGCAACAGAGGTTACCTAAAATAGACACATTGAGTTCAGTTGCCCAAACCCGGGTGGCTATTGCTGCCTGAGGTACCTCAAGCTATCTGTGAGGTCCCTGGGGCTGGAAAATAAAATATAGGACCAGTGGAAACATTACACCCTTCTGAAGAGACAGCCAAAGGCTGAGGAATATCTTGTTGCATCTAACATGGAGCTAGACACCTCCATTTAGGCAGCCACGACAAGTCCGCGTGGCTGGTGAGCTGCCTCCCTCCTCTTGCTCCATTCACTGCCTCCCCGCAGCTGAAGGTGGGACATCGACCCCATGTGCTGACAGACGTGCAGGCACCTCGTGCCAGCTTCCAGCGCTGAACCTGCGATGAACGCAGCCTCTGAAGTAGGCTGCCAGAGAAAAGAACTCACCAGGAGTTTACAGGAGAAACAAAGGGACAAAAATCCCTCGGCTTGTGTTTGGCAGCCAAGGCGAGGAGGATGACTCAGCCCTCCCGGCTTTCAAGTGCCTGAATCTGTGACACGAGCAAATGCAGCAAAACGCGACGGGATGCAGGTCCTGTTCCTGAGTGCACTTCTCATATTTATTCCAATACGTGGAGGCAGCTCTGAGTGCTGCAGAGCTGCTGAAAGCTGTGCTGCTGAATGTGCCGTGAAAGCGAGGGTGGGTTTTGCAGTGGAATAAATAGTACTTCAATAGCAGTTTCTCATCAGGGCTGCTACAGGTCTTTGCCAGCCTAATTGGGATGGGGGATACTTTCCTCCACTGGTGTATTGTTTGAGCTGTGGCGGCGGCTGTGGTCTGGCAGCTGGGGGAGGTGCCAGAAATCATGCGAATTAGTAAGGTGGAAATGAGAAAAGTGTTGTTCTGGCAGAACTGAACCTGAAATTGAGGTCTGGAGCAAAGGGCTGAGGTCCACTCTGCTTGGAGAACAGTGCTCTTCACCTGATGAGCTCCAAGCATTTGACAACGCTACTCCCTACTGCAAGAAAACCCCTCTTGCCCCATCTTCTCCCCTAAATCAGTCATCTGCAGGTGAAAGAAGCTGAAAAGACGTCCTGCTTAGCAAACTAAGACATCTTCTCGTCAAACATACTTGTCCTCCTAAACCGAAGCCCCACTCTGCACAGCGCAGGGCTGCAGCCCCAATACAGAAATGCCTATTTCTGTATTGCCGAAATCTCTCCCTACCTCATCCTCCTCACCATGGGAGAGATCGTGTTGTGGGCATGATGAGACATCAAAACAGATATAGGAAGCTGGCAAAAGAGACCATAGTCCAAATTAGGCAGGGAAGAGGTAACTGTTTTCCTGCCTCTCATCAGGAGAAGGGGCTCAGCAAATGGGAGGACTTGTTCAATGCATTGGGCAAGTCATTATCTCGTTACACCTCTACATTTGTAAAAGGAACCCACTGAGCTGTGACCTTTTCAACCCCTGCTTGATGGTCCACAGATTTCCACCCGCTTGGGAAATCAGCAACAACAAAAAGAAACTTGTACTTTCCGGTGCCCGTGAGAGTCCCTGCAAAATGAACGTGGCTGCAAAGGGAAACAAAGGAGCGTTGAGGGGACCTGGCAGGGAGAAGGAAGCAAAGCTTATCAGACACGGCTCTGAGGAGCAATCAGGATTTGGGGTCATGCTGGCCTGAAGCAAACGGAGGAAATGATAAACATTTCAAGCATGGATAGACTTGGCCATACTGAGCAGCCAAGTTACAAGCGTGTGCCTAGGTGGTACTCAGGATTTGCACCTTATCAAGAAATTCAAAGACCACCACAAAGCTGAGCTCCTGCCTACAGATCTTACCTCAATGGGGCAGGAACTCAACAGCTTTGGATTGTTGGGAGTAAAAGCTTCTTCTGTTTTCTAGGAATTTCCTTGTCCCTAACTCTCTGCAGCCCAGGAGCCTCAAACACCAAGTGAAGCATGGTGTGAGACACCAGTTCATCCAGGGATGAACAAGCATGATCCCTTCTCCAAAACTCTCTGGGGAAAAGCTCACTGGGTTGTCCCTCTGCTCCTGGTGCTATGTCCCTGAGGTCTTCAAAGGTGTCTTCATCCCTCCCCAGCAGCTTCATGGACTTTCTTCCAGTTTTTGTGACTGGAACAAATACCCTGGCTCCTTTTGACAAAGCTGTGCATTGGTCTGAGAAATGCTGGCTGTAGCTGTGCAACTGGAATAACAAGGGCGATGAGAATGACTAATAAGCAATTAGATGCTAGGTTACTGTTCCCCATAGAATTCTCATGGAAAAACTGGCTGCTCATGGCCTGGATGAGCATACGATCTGCTGGATCAAGCACTGGCTGGATGGACAGTCCCAAAGAGTGGTGGTCAATGGAGTTAAATCCAGCTGGTGGCCGGTCACAAGTGGTGTTCCTCAGGGCTCAGTGTTGGGACCATTTCTGTTTAACATCTTTATTGATGACCTTGATAAGGACATAGAGTGTATCATCAGTAAGTTCACAGATGGCACCAAGTTAAGCGGGAGTGTTCATCTGCATAAGGACAGGGAGGTTCCACAGAGAGGCTCGGATAGATTGGATCGATGGGCCAACCCTAACGTTGGTATGAGCTTCAACAAGGCCAACTGCCAGGTCCTGCACTTGGGCCACAACAACCCCACGCATCGCTACAGGCCTGGGGAAGTGTGGCCGGAGAGCTGCCGGGCAGAAAAGGACCTGGGGGTTCTCATTGACAAGCGGCTGAACATGAGCCAGCAGCGTGCCCAGGTGGCCAAGAAAGCCAATGGCATCCTGGCTCGTGTTAGAAATAGTGTGACCAGCAGGAGGAGGGAGGTGATTGTCCCCCTGTACCCAGCACTGGTGAGGCCACACCTTGAGTATTGTGTCCAGTTTTGGGCACCCCAATACAAGAGAGATCTCGAGGTGCTGGAGCGAGGGCAGAGGAGGGCAACGGAGCTGGGGAAGGGCCTGGAGAATAAATCTGATGAGGAGCGATTGAAGGAGCTGGGAGTGTTTAGTGTGAGGAAGAGGAGGCTGAGGGGAGACCTCATCACTCTCTACAGCTACTTGAAAGGACACTGTAGAGAGGTTGGTGCTGGTCTCTTCTCACAGGTAATTAGCGATAGAACAAGAGGGAATGGCTTCAAGCTGCAGCAGGGGAGGTTTAGGCTGGACATTAGGAAAAAATTCTTCCCAGAAAAAGTGGTCAGACCCTGGAATAGGCTGCCCAGGGAGGTGGTGGAGTCACCATCCCTGAATGTGTTTCAGACTCGTTTAGATGTGGTGTGGGGGGATATGGTGTAGGGGAGAACTTTGTAGAGTGGGGTTGATGGTTGGACTCGATGATCCCAAGGGTCTCTTCCAACCTGAATGATTCTGTGATTCTATGATTAGCAAACAACATTACTGTAGACTGTCAAAGGAATAACACAAGTCTCTGAAAGACTCTGTGCTGTTGTATGGAGAAGGATGTGGACACTGTGAAATGTCCAAATGTAGCTTTTAAGGAGGATTAGCATGAATTCAAGATAAGCCTTATTGCTTGTGCATTTGATACATAGGTTATTAAGCAGACACGTGACAGAAGATAATGGGCTTGATACCATGTCTGAGGGACAGGCTTAATGCACACAAAGGGAACATGCAGGTTACATTTGTGTTCTTGGATAGCTTACACTGCCCTGCTGTTATCAGCTGGTGGCAGAAGAAGGTTACACTTGCTATTTGCTACCTAGCAGGGAAACCCAACTGACGGATCTACTGCTGGTCCTGGTTGTATGTCTGGCACGCTTGGAGTGAACTGGGCAGCGGTGGGTTAGATACAGTGATCCATGGTCTTCCAGTGTGAGATCAACTCACCTTATTCCCTTCCAAGGGCCATATGAACACAAGAGACATCTCCCTTTCATGTCAGCTCCTATGGGTCTCCAGTTTCACACTGTGCCTGTGGACTTAAAAAAAAGTAAAACTCAATTTGGCCACTCAATTTTGCTGCGTTTTCCACTGTAAGGGGAAAACAAATTGTTGGGTTTTCAGAAGAGCAACCTTCAGATTGGACCAGATCTGCACAGCATCTCTCCATGTCTTGGCTGGGAGCAGATTCTCAGGCTGGACATTTAGTTCAGGGTGGAGCAGCATTTGCATCTTTAGCATTCAGTATCCCCGGCTGGGAGTCTCTGTAAACTTTGTGACAAATCCCAGTCCCGATCACCTTTTCCCCTCAATTCTAATGCTGGTATTTTCCACTAATTCCCCCCAGATTAAAAAAAAAAAAAAAAGCTCATCGTGACATTCAGCACTGATCTAAACCTGGGTAAAAAATCAGAGGATGCATGTCAGCTCCTGTTTACCGAGATCTGAGCAAGAGTCCTTTGTGTCTTGGAGTGGGCAGAAGAAATAAAGCAAGGGCAATAAATATTTGTTCTTTGCCTGCAAAGGAATTTCCCTGTAAGCCTCACCAGCCTCCAAAAATATCTTGACATGTTATTTTCTCCTTTCTCCTATTGATTTTTGAAGCTGTCACTGTGACAGACAGTGGAAAGTGCTCTGCAAACAGCCCTCTCAACAGCGAAAGCTTTCAGCTGCCTTTTAATTTTTTGTTTAATTTTTGTTTTCGTACCTTCAGTGTCTTTTCGGTACCGGTTCTTCAGCTCAGGAGGGGGATCATTTGTTTCAAGCCTGACTAAGTCACTGACTATGTGATTTTCTCATTATTGTGTGTTTCATAATTCCTCCCTCATATTACTCTGGAAGCAGTTTTCGATCTGAGGATTAGGTGCTGAAAGCTAATAATGGGCTGGTTAAGAATTAATTGTTCTCCTTCTGTAAGGAAAATAAATAAGTGAATAAAGATTAGCAGCCGTGCTACTAAAACACACTAAATACTGGTGTCTCTCTGAAAGCCTGCCTGGCGAGATAGGGGTTTTTATGAGCCGTTCAAGTGCTCTGTGGACATAACTCCTCAGATGGATCTGCTGCATGCCTCTGTCTTCACACAATAAGCAGAGTGTGTTTCCTGTACATTAGTTACCCATCTGAAATTGCTTGAATATATTTATGAACCCATTTCAGATGCCTGAATTGCAGTTCAGGCACCACCGGCAGACTGATACTTGTTTTTGTCTTTTGGCACTGAAAAGCTGCTTGAGGCCTCTCAGTCTGGATGGCAGATATTACCAAGAGTTTCAGAGACGCTTCAGATCTGGGATGTTTCACTTCATCCCCGGGAGATATCTCTTCCAGAATGACAGACTTTGGGTAGGAGACGTGAGGAGCAGGGCGAAGAGGAGGGATGCGGCTGGGTGGTGGGGCTCGGCAGTACGGCACGGGGCAGAGTTCTCGTCAAGGGACTGCTCCTTGTGTAGCAGACTTGTACCTGCTGAATGGATCTGGGTAAATTCACGTGAATAGAATGAACGAATATCAGAGATGTTTTGGATGCCCTGGTTAACAGCTTGTGTGTGGACTCGATCCAATGTCTGCTACCAAATGAGCTGGTTTTCATTCTGGGAATAGTCAGAGCCTCAGTTTATCAAATTAGCAGCTTTCCTCCTTTTATTGAGACATAGCAGTCAACCATTTGCCCCTTCTTAATCAGCCCAGCTAAAAATACAGTAGGTCCATTTAACTCGTCTTCATGTGATTAGTCTGGTAACATCCTAATTTAGCCTTGGCTAATGACTATTCCCCTGCCCCAGTCTGAGCCCTTCTCCTCCTAGAGAAGGAACCAAAGGGCAGAGGGCAATGGCATGGGGAGAGGAGATAGATAGTCTGCAATTTTCTTTTCTAGTCCCCCCAAAAATATTGCAGTGTTGGCTGCTGTGTTGTGGGAACTGAAGGTGTGTCATGGTGGATGTGGCCGGACCAGGACAGCATCTCTTAGTGAGGTCTTTCCTGGCTATAAGGTGCCCATGGACATTCCTACGGGGTCCAAACCTCAAATGAAGGATTTATTTTAGCATCTCCCTCTCCTCTTTCCTGCTCAGCCAAGCTCAATATGACTTACTTCTACAAGCACAATAAAGGGAAAATCTGAAGGACTGAAAAAAAAATAGTAATTTTGGAAATGTCAAATTATTTTAACAGTTTTTGACTGATGTGAAAGATCTCAGCATTGTCAAAATGGAAATGTCTCTTTTGTGTTGGTTACAAGACCATGAAGTGCTGTTTCACCTCTGTTCAAGTGAGTAAGAAGAACGAGATGGCAGTCACAGAAAGGGTACTAAAAATGAGAAATGGCTTATTCCATGTGATTCGGAAATCCCATAGAGTATATGAGGAAATGCAATGAGGGGTTAAAAATGTCCTATAATTGTAGGAGCCCCTTTGGCTGCATCTTTTTGCAGGTTGGTCAAGGTGGCCTCCAAATCAGCAGATATCCAACTTGCTTTACCTCCCACAAATGTGCAGGACGGGCAAGTTGCAGGAATTGTGCTTCTGGCTTTTCTGAAGCTCACTGAGTATTTGCAGAGCGGAGTAAAGGGATCTCTCAGGAATTAACGGCAAGATCACCTGCCGAGATTTTCTGGGTGGGTTTCTTGCAGCGGGCGCTGCCGTGGAGCTCGGAAGCGGCGGCAGCAAGACTGTAAGGAGAGCGAGCTGCCCTCCCCGCTGCCGTGCCTGTCTCTGAGGGCAGCCTTGCAATGTAATTACCAACAAATTGCAGTGCACCGTCTCGGGCAGCGCGGGTGTGATGTCCTGGTTCCAACCCACACGCTCAGTCCTGGTCTCAGCCCAAGAGAGACCCTTGGAGGGTTAGAGAGGGGAACCAGGAAAAATGTTGTTGCCGGCAGAAATGTCTATTGCTTGCAAATAAAACCAGGCAGATGGCCTACTGAATATCAGTCCTTAATTAAAAGTGCTTTATTCTCTAAGCTAATTATAGAATAATTCCTGCTGTGGGAGGGGCTCCTTTGGCATGGAGAGGGTGGTAATGAACATCTCAGTCCGCCTCCTTGTCAGCAGGCTCAGCCCTTCATTCTGCTGCCTTAGGGATAAAGATACCCCTGGCTGTTAGCTCCGAAGCGGACCCTGTGAAGGGAAATGAAAGAAAGGAGCAAGAGGTCTCAGACAGCCCTGGCATGAAGAAATAGGATCTCACTGCCGTGTCTGTCACAGCATGGATAACCTAGGGAGCTCCCACGTGAAGCTAGACCCCAAACTGGGTTGTGACTATTAGTGAAAGCTCTGCTAAAGCAGATACATTTCTTCCAAGTGACAAAAAAAATGTTTTTGGGTAACGTTTGACATGATTAGATGAGGTTTCAGCTAGCGTTGTGATTCTGTTCTTCAGGATTTGCAGTTTAAACTAACTCCAGCCTCCCCACGTCGCATAAACCTGGAAGCGCGACCTCACTGCATGTCCCTGTGCTCCCTCCGTGAGCCCCCATGTGTACGCTGCATTGTGGAGAAAAAGCTCCAAACACAGATGGCAAGTTACATGAAAAAGGACCATTTGTGCAAGATGTGAATGTTTAACAGCTTGAGCAATGCCAAGTCCTTGCAGACACCGTGATCCTGGGGTGGCCTTGCTGTCCCAGCAGGTCTCACCCCAGTGAAATAGCCTTTGTCGGTGCAAAGTGTCTCCTACCTCCCAAAGTCATCATCCATCACTTTGATGGCTCCGCTAAGTGGCAAAAGATCCAACAGGCTTGTGCCCTCCTTCCTCATCTGTCTCCCGTGACCCTTCCTAAATTGGAAGGCAGCGAGGTTCACCCCGTCCGCCTCCCATCCTTTGCTGAACACTAATTCGCCCGGACAGCCTTCCTGATTTCCCCAGCTCCTCAGGTTTATTGTCCCATCTCCAGCCCTTCCTTGCAATTAGAGAAAGAGAAAAAAAATGATGCCTACAATGCTGTGCTCGACCCCTTGTGAGAGGCTTGGGCTGGCCTTGCCTCATCAGGGCAGAGCGTCGGCAGGGCCCTTGTCTTTCAGACAGGGCTCAGGGAATGGAAATGCTGCTGGTGTCTATCTGCCTGGCATTTCTCACTCTCTTTCTCCATCAAAATCAGTGCGAGGGATCTTTTTCAGCCCCTCTCCCGGTTAAGGGAGGTGTGCGTGTGTGTGGAAGGATGGAAAAATACTCAGCAGATGAGAAACTTTTCATGCAATTTTTCCTGCCTGCAGCTTCTATATATAGGTTTAATTAGAACATGAAAGGCACCTCAGGATTATGCTGTGAGATTTGTTTCTTTAGCCCTGTAACTAATGCCCTGTGGTTTCAATAACGCTGCCTTCGCTTCGTTAGCCTCCAAGCAAATATCTACCTGTGGAAGCTGCAGAATTGCTATCCTGGGTCAGCACACCACGTGAGCTCGGGGAAGTCTGAGGCTCTGCCTTAAATGCTCTCTAATTATCTCTAGCCGAGGTTACGGAGGAAGCGGTTTGGCACCTGTGAATTGGATTCTTGGGAGAGAGCCCCTTGAAATGAGCTTCTTCGCCTGAGACTGGGAAGTTTTGTCTCTTGCTCCCCACGGCCCTTCGTGGTGGAGGCAGATTAACTCTTTCTCGTTTACCTGGAAGAAGTAGCCAGCTCCGTTCTGGCTGCCAGGCTACCTTGGTTTGCCCCTTTGTATTAGAATCATCCTGGAAAAAGCCTGTGGCCGTGTGGCTCGTAGCTGCAGTTTGGAGGAGAGCTATTCGTGCCGATCCAGGAGGGTTTGTGGCTTCCAGGATACTTGCTGGGGGTCCTGGAGACCTGAGGGTGGATGCTTCTGGGCGGAATGGCCAATTGCTAAATCATTTTATAGGCGCTTTCTGTCCCGTGACTCTCCGTCATCGGGCTGAGGCTGAAGAGCACGGTGCCTGCAGGAGGGGCTGGGGCACGGCCAGGGGCTGAGCCCCCTCCTGAGGCACAGGCCGCATAGACCAAGCTGGTCACCGCGAAATAGTGTGGCATCTCCAGTTCTGCCTCGGGAATACTTCTTGTTACCTGCTCCAGCATCATGGTTGTAGCTGGATATTGGACCTAAAACTAGGGCAGGGCTTATGAACCACAGCCGTGTGATTATATGGGACGCCTGAGGAAGACAAACACAGTTTTCAATGTTCGAGAAAGCCTTCAGAGGACTTAGGCGTTTGAATTTAAAACTGAATTATACATTTTTTCCCCCGCCTTTTTGTTTTCCAGCTGCAAATGGATCAAAAGAGCAAGCCTTTCTGCAGGGCACTTTGATGAGGCACAGGCTGGTGTTGTACATATTACCGAGGAACCTTAAGAGTCTCAAGGATAGCTTTCTACCCGAAGCCTTTCTCAATTACTGTCATCAAAACAGAGAGCAGTACAGGAGAAAGGCAGAAGGTGCATCTGGGGCCGCTCCCTTCATCGTGGAGATGCACTTAGAAAAGGATTTTGTGGAGCAGACGAGCTCACACCTGCATTTCTTTTATTCCCCACCATTTTCTGTATACGCAAGTTAGCTGACAAAACTGCTGCTGCAGCGTTTTCTCCTCTCTCCTAGGATTATTATTTTTTTTTTATTGTCATTATTATTAAGGGCACAACAAGATTTATTTTCTGTAAAACAAGCCATGTTATTGTCAAGACAGATTTAAAGGGCTGGATTAGGAAGGGGCATTAAAATACATTGTGTATGAAAATGAAATATCACGAGCAGTTTCTTGGCAGACCTAATGTCTTTCAGGGCTGTTCTTTGGGAATAACAATTCCAGGCAGGGACTCTGGAAAAAGTACAGTGCAGTGGTATAATGAGAGGCTGTATCAGGATGGATATGCATGAGTCGGGCAGATTAATATTTAATGAACAGTGAAGTCTGCTATCCCCTAATCATTGAGTGCCTGGGATTTGCAAAGTGGCTAATTTTAAAGTATTTTGTATGGAATTATTCATGCATTAAAAAGTACATGACTCTCTTGCGGTCTAAGTCACTGAAATGGAATTAAACTCAATGAAATTTAGTCATCAAAATGCCGGGCGTCGGGTCGAGCCGAGACAACGGCAACGGGACGCGGGTGTTGCCCATCTTAAAGGTCTCGATGGAGCTGGAGAAGACAGGCTTCGGGCACAGAGCCTTTCTGCAGGGCAGGGATGGCTCATCTCAATGGCTTTATTGGGAACCCAGAGCAGAACGGAGCCCCTGTTGGGCTTTTCAAAGCAAGGAAGAGCCAGCAGTGGCTAATGGGGCCAGCAAGAGCAGGAAAATCACTCAGATGGATGAAAACATAGCACAAGGGTACTGGTACTGGGGCAGGAATAGGGCCGGGTCAAAAGCAGTGGCCTCACTTGAGTGACAGCTCTGACACCACTGTCATCATCTTTATTTTTGTTTGTATTTTGCCTAGAACGCTCATTTAAAACACACTCGTTGATCTGGAGTTTAATGAGACTACTTTGGCTTGAACAAGTGTTTTTTGGACCTCAGCTCAGACAATTCTTCTGGCACGTCTTCTAGTCTTTTCCCCACCGGTTTCTGGTAAAAGAAGAATGTTCCAAAGAAAATGTCATTTTCGCTTGGAAAATGATTTTTTAATTGGGGGGTGGGGAGGAAAGATTTTATTCCCTGGCATCTTTAAAAGGTTTCCACTCTTTCCCTGTTCAAAAACAGTTTGTGGAAGTTAATGCACCTTCTAGAAAGTCATTGTTTGACCCAAGCTTGTGTTTTGTGCAAAAAGCGCGAGGCAGAGGAGAATGATTCTTCCTCGCTGCACAATCTATGAACGCAATAAGATCATTGACTTAATGAAAGAAGACAAAAGGAACCAAATAAAAAGTGTTTACAGCTATTTGAATGCTACTAATTAAGCCGAAGAGTGTTGCAGGAGAAGAGGGAGAGAAAAACATGGCAATAAACGTATGGGGAAGGCAGGGAAGGGAAGGGCAGAAGGGGCTGAAGATTCATTTTCTTCTTGTGTGCCTGCGCGGTTCCTCATACAAAGGATCTGTGTTATCAGCACAAACAATAATGATGATACCGGCTCATTAGGAAGACACAGTAGGTAAACACTGCTGGCAGGAATGAGCAAGTCACACCTACCCTCTTAGCTGTGACCCTTGAAGCACAATGACTTTTGTTAATAACGAAGGAGGAAAACAAAGCGTGCGTGCACATGCATCTGCAGCCTCTGGATTCGTATTGAAGCAGTTGGAGCATTCTATTTTGGGCTTTTTTTGGAACAAAATGTTGACTCAGAAATCAATTTATCCTTTCTCTGGATAAATTAAAACAAAAGGTGAGCCTGAAAATGAGGAGAAAAAATTTCACCTCAGCTTGAGAAAAATGCTTTAATAAACCCAAAGCAAGCAGTTTTCTTTTTCTTTTCTTTTTTTTTTTTTTTTTTCTTTTTTTTTTTCTTGTGGACAGAACAAGGATTTGCCACTGGATCTGCCCAAAGGTTATTTATTCTTTCCTCCTTTTTTTTGTTTAATCCCTGAAAAGAAAGATCCGTTATATTCACAGCAATTATTCTAAGTACAGCTAGAGAAAGCCATGTTAAGTCCCAATTTGAATATTAAACATAATTAAAAGACTTTTCTACATTGTGAATTGTTCTCTTATCTGCCTGCCCATAAATGTCAATGTATTAATGGTCACAATTTGTTTCAGGTGTAGGAAATGGCCTTTTCCTCCTCCCATTGCCTTTTTTAAGCAGTGGGGAAACAAACACGGCAGGTCATGCCCATACGACCATGCAAAAAAAGTTCCCAGTACAATTTTGCTTCAGCTTCAATGGAAAAGCCAATCTTTTCTTGCCAGCTGATTATCTCGGCTCTTGAATATACTCTTTAAACCAAGAAAATGTTATCTAGAGGCAGAAACAGGCAGGGGTATATTTTAAAAGTCTTTAATTTATTAAACTACAAGCCAGAAGAAAATTGGAGAAATTAATAACTCAGACTGTGATTAATACGAAACTTTTTTTTATTATTATTTTGATAGCTGGAGAGATGTAGATGCAGAAACTTGATGCTTCGTAATGACATGAAGAAAAGGTTAAAGCGAGTGTTTGTCCATCACCGGATTCTGAAGTCCTTGTGTTTGACCAAAGCTTTTGAAAATCCCGACAACCCTCTCATCAAGGCTTTCCACCTCTGAGGACTCTCGTTCCCTGTGATTAATTTCTGTGGACTTTGTGAATCATTATCAGGCTAATAGTCTTCAGTTACTTATTTCTTTGATTTGATTTGAAACGTGTCTCTGGCTCCGGGTGGCTGCATTTCTATTAGCGTACGCACGAAGGATGGAACCACCACACGCACATTGAACTGCTGCAACTTGGTGAACTTCTTGGGAAAGGTGCCTGAAGAAGCTAAACACATGCGTGAACGCTGGAAATAAAAGTATTAAAGACCAAAAGTTACAGGCCAAAAAAAGGAAAAGAGAAAAAAAAAAAACGAAAGAATGCGCAATTTTTCACTCCCTTGGCCAGACCAAAAGATGGTTTAGGGACAATTGAAAATCAATGTCCTTGGGGAAAAATGGGGGGAAATACACAAATGTTAGACCTTAACGTTGCTGTGAACCAGGCAGGGGGCTGTGAAACCTGCACTTTTTTTTGTGTGCGACATTTCTGAACTTGATGGGTACACAAAAGGCAGTTTTCCTCTGCTTTCCAAAGGAGCTTCTTCTTAATTTACACCAATGGCTAGCAGTCCCCCACAGGTTCCATTTTTCAGCTGAAAATAAGGATTCAAAGAAACTAGAGTGTGTCCCTGAATGGACTGATTTTGTCAAGAAAGAGATTGAAGTGGGAATTAAAGCCTTTTCTTCCGCTTTTGTAAAATTCAGGTGGAGAACCAGACGGCTGCCGCTGGAATGGACCCAGCTGACCACGTTGAAGTGAAGCATTTCAAGGTTTGTCAATACCTGTCACACTTTGCAGAGACTTTGTTTAGCGAGAAATTTCAACTTGTCCTCAGTGTTGGAAGATTACGAGATGTATGACTGGATGTGCAAGATGGAGAGCATCAGAAAATGCAGCGGCCAGTGCTGTGATGGCTGTTGCTGGGTGCTACATGGCCACACCTGAAGGTCCATTCCAAGAAGATGCTGTCCTTGTCCCCACTTTCTTCTGCATCCACAGTGCTTTCTCTCTTATCCTTGCATCCATGTACGCATGGCCCTGGACTTGTTACTACTAGAAAAAGGTGGAAACCCATTTGTGGATCTGTTGGGAACCTGGCTGAGCACAGCTCCGTAAAACCATCCTGGGTGAAAATGAGCCCGAGGGGTGTATTGCTGTTGGGACCCCTTTGTTCCTCTGCCTTGCCCACCAGTGCTGCCTGCATTGGTCCCTGTGCTGCTCTGGAGAAAGGCAGGAGGGAGGCACGGCTCTTGCGTGGCTGTGGAGGTCCAGCACAGGACAGCTGGAAATCGAGGTCGGAGTTGCGGTGGGAAGAGGCGTGGCGAGACGGTGGCTCCAGCAAGGCAGAAACTCCTCCTCTGGCATCTCTGTGCGGCCGGCACAGCCCAGCTTCCCTCCTTTCCCACCTGCCAGAGCTTCTCCCCAAGAAGACATTTGGTTCTGCAGTGTCTCGGTGCTGCTGTTAGTCTGGCAGCAACAACAAAATCACCAGGTTAATTAAATACACAAGAACATAATTGCAATTAAAACCAAACAAACTGCTGAATCAGAATAGCAAATTGCCTGGACACTGGGGGAAAGGCTGGTTTGCTTATTCTTTTTTTTTCTCATAAGGGCTGATGAGGCACAGAGCGGCCAAGTGAATGCTGCAACATGAGATGTGCCACTGGCAAGAACGTTTAGCCTGCTGAATAAAAGATAAAGATAAAGCCCGGACTGGGAACAGCCTGGCAGCTTGAGTCAATTTAAGTTGGTTTCACTCTAGGGAAATCCCAGGAGTCTGCACTCAGCAAACATCCTCGCAACCTGGAAACCCTCCCCCAGCCCCACCAGTCCACTCCACTCCCAGCTCCCCGTTCCAGTGCCGCAAACCCATCGCGGGGCAGTATGATGGCCAAAGCACCCCCTTGACCCTCACCAAAATCCACGCCGAGGATGCCTTCCAAAGAATCTGCAAGGAGGACACGCGATTTGCTCTGCGGCATGCCTGATCTTCAAGGAAAAAGTCAAGGACGCACCAGGGACCACCTGGAAATGAACCCACGGGGCATTACTGCTGCTGCGCCTGGCCAGCAGTGCCCCACAGGGCACATGGAGGAAGCTTTTGCACCTTCCCACCGCCACTACGCAATTTCTGCAATACTTCTTTGCAGCAAACCCATCCATCACGCTCGCTCTAGGGTTGGTTTCTGTCAAGCTGTTTCAGCGTATCCCACTAAAGGCATAAAGTTGAGAGAAGCCAGTGAATTATAAGGTCCCCAATAGTAGGACTCAGCAAGCGGGTTGCTGTTAATCTTCCCTTCGCTACTCAGTTTTTGTTCTGCTTGTAATAAATCCCTGCGCCCTTTGCTGTTGAAACTGCAGCCTTGCTACTGAAAAAGGAGGAGAAAAAAAAAACCAAGCCGGAGATTACCATGTGCAGAAATAAAACACGGGATTCACGTCTTGGCCTGGCCAATACTTTTGCTTATCGAGGTCTGAGCCTTAGTGCGATCACCTGGTGTTACGTGTAGTGCTATGGTAACTCATGCTGGTCTACAGCAGATTGGAAAAGCTGTCGGATTAATGCAGGAAATGGGGCACACAGCACCGCGAGATTTCTTATAGCAGGGCTGAATGGGCAGTTGGAGACACGACGTGATGTTGCTTCCGAATCTGGAGTAATAGCTGGCTGGGAATCTGTTGATGAAAGTCTTTTCCCCAAATGCCACCTCTGTGGATTTACAGCTACTTGTGGGAAAAGGTCATATTTATAATAAAAGCTGGGAAAAAAGAAATTCTGAGACTATCAACTGTTTGCTTTGATATGATCATAATAATAATTTCCATTTTGGTTCAAAATTACTTTCAATCTGGGAATTTATATAAAGCAGAATATAAAAATATTAAAAAATAATGGGAAGGAACACAGCACTTGATAGCACTCAGATTTCTGCACTTTTAAGCAGGTTCCTCATTTGTGAAAAATTTTGGACTTTTGACTATTCGTCTCCAGCTGAAACATGAAAAAATGAAAGCAAATTCGGAGAAAAATCACTTGAGGGCTTTGCAAATGTATGCCGCAAAGAAGAAAAGGGGCAGATCTTCTGATGGTGGGAAAAAGCTGCGTCTTGGTGGCAGTTCCAACCATCCCACCATCCCTCCCCATTCCCTGGTCCTTCTGCTCGCAAGCTGCTGAGTTTCATTTCCTCCGGCTCAACAAATCCCTAACCTCAGAGCTGATTTAATGGTCAGGGGTTTACTTAATGTCTAGCCCTGATTCCTGTTGACAACAAGATAGCTTTATATTACTTGTCAGGCCAGGGAGCATTGAAGAGGGTGCAAATTTATATTCGCTTCCAGGCAGGAGCTGTGTAAGATTGCCTTTGTGTTGCTGAGAATTGCGTCTCTGCGGAGCCGTCGCTGGGGCAGCGCTCCTGCCCGATGCGTTAGAGTAATGCGGTCTTTCACGGCGAGACCGTAAATGCTGTGACAAAGGTGGAGCACGTTGAGAGGGATGGTATCTTTTATTGGAACGACGGACATCATAGTTTGAAAATGGAAAAGCTTTTGGCACGCACGTCTCTTCTTCAGGTCTATAAATGTTATGTGGCTTTTTACGGCTGCACAAGCAACCGCGTTCCTGGCTACGGGGTTGTGGAGGATGCTCCCTGCAGGAATTAAAGTCAGGGGAGAAAAATTAATGCCAAGCCATCGCCATCCAACAACGCAGGTAACAAAGCTTTCAACCTCTGGGTGAAGGAACGGAACTGGATGGCCCGCATTTGAAGGACTTAAGACCTCAACAGCGCAGCCCTCACCCGGGAAATGGGCTCTGCTCTCCCGCAGCACAGCTGGCTCCGGGCAGACCCAGTGATGGGGCAGGAGCTGCCCAGGACTGGTGGTATTGAGTGGGAGGACCTACTGGTAACCCCTTGAGCATCAAACAGGCAGGGGAAATCAAGCAGAATTATTCCCAGACTCTGTAACTCATGGGTCTTGATTTCATAGAGCAGCACATGAATTGTTTCTACCGGGATCTTGAAAATTCCCATCAGAATTGGTGGAAAAAGAGGTTTTCAGTGCCATGTGTTCCGTCACTGTGGTGGGAAACACCAAGACCAACACGGTTCTCCACCTCATACAGTTCCCAAGAGAGAATATCAAAGAATTTTCTCTGAGGACAGTTCTATTTTTTCAATGGCTGTGGTCCGAAAATGCTGGGGATTGGTCTAGAAATGGTCGTGATTCGGAGAAACTTCAGCAGGTTGGTTTTCACAGAGTTGAACTTTTCTGGAGTGAAAAGAAAAATTCCTTTTTTGAGCAATTTTCCTGTATCACTTTCAGCAGATGAGAAGTCACAACGAACTAGCCTTGAGTAGGAGTTGAACATGAAAAACAGACTCTTGCAGAGGAAGGGAAGATATGAACTTAACTTAATGAACTTACTGGCTCAATCATATAAAATTGAGCAAGACAGCAATATCGCTGCTTGGGTGACAGCTGTGTTGCTGTTCCCAATTTTTTTTCTTTCTTTTTTTTTTTTTTTTTTTATTCCAACTGGGCTAGCTAGTCTAATAAAAGATATGACTTTACTCCCCATGCTTTGCCCGGTTGATTATCTACAAATGCCAAATTTGGTATCGTGTCCTCAGTAGATGCAAAATTAACTGGAGTTGCCCCCATTTGCGAGTGCCAATCTGTTGGAAATGGTTTATAGTAACACGCTGGGTCGGTAACATAGCACGGGGGAAAAAGTTAAAAAAAAATCCTGTAAACTCACTCCCACAGAATGAAAATCCTTGCCCTCCTCGTTCCATTTATATTTTTACACTGTTATATTGATGCTGGTATTTTTGATACACTTTGTAGGATGTACTGAAGTGCTTTTTAATATACTCGGATGTTTAAGAGCACTGAACGTTTTGGCTTTTTTTCTTTACTCAAACCTTTAGACGTTATTAAAACAAAACAGTGTGATATTTCTGAGGCAAATGCCAGGAATTTCAAAATTCCAGAGATGTAATTTCAATTTAGGGTGAAAAGTCAGAGCAGAGATTTGAGACTTGCACACCAGAAGGCTTCTCTGCTCTGAGTGTGACCATGGGAATTGTCCATGCCTTGTTATAAGGGCATTTCTGGCGGATCGCTTTTCTGGCCTGCTCAGAAGCAAACACGAGCACTTTCCTCCATTTCTTCCAAATGTTTGCATTTTCCCTGCATCCCAACAATTGCTTTTGGGTCATTTGTTTAAAGAGAAGGGAAACCAGCTGGTTAAATGCATCAACTCGGTTGTTCACGAGATGTTCAGACCCTGAAGCATTTTAATACCCATTTATTGCTCATGAAAACTCCTGCTCGATACAAGCTCTGGTCTTTTCCAGGCCTTCCCAGGTGGCTGGTTTTGGGAATGGGATGAGAATGTCCATCCAGGTTCGTCGCTGGGGGCCAGGAACATCAGGTGTGAATCCCCCATTGCCCCCACCCACTTCTCCTACCCCGTCTCCGTGGGGCAGCACACCAGGGCACAGCGGGTCGGGGTTAAACGAGCAGCTCACAAAGAAAAGGGATATGTTTGGTTATTTTATATTTAATTTCTGCCCTCATCAGAGGCCTCAGGGCTCCAGCTGACGACACAGAGTTAAGAAGTAGAAATTTTTTAAACTGAGTTTTGGCCTTTCGCAGGAAGAAAAGGTGGTAACGTGGGGTGACTGGGATCCCTTTGTAGGGAAACATGCGGCAAAGCTGACAGTAAAATATTGTTCACCAGGTGAATTATTAATGCTGACATAGGAGGAAATATCCCTTGGGAATTAGGCAGTACTGAAATAACTCCTGTTTCATCCCCCGCCCCATACCACCGCTCTCAGGTGGTGGGGTTAGGCTGAAATATTTACTGTTGGACAATGACTCCGGAGCAAATAAGCTCAGAGTTTACAAGAGAATTTCTCCTTTCATGAAGTCCCATCTCCAAAAGCTCAGCCTGTGCTGCCGGAGTCCAGCCGCTCTCTTCCTTTGTGAATCACGGCTGGTGACAGAAGTTCACAGGGTTCATGCTGGCTCGTGTGACAGCACCGATACCCCGCGTCTTCAGCAGAGGATGGATGGATGCACCTGGATCTCCTGTAATTGGATTTGGAGAAAACACCAGCACAACCCAGAGAGTGTCACTAACTAAAGCCAGCTGAAGTTTTCCATATGCAGCTTTGCCATCACCTGTATCTCCTGCAACACAGGAGATCATCATTTCATTGCCAGGGACGAAATCTGGGGAAAGATATCTCCCCCCAGCTCTGCTTTATCTTCTCTCCTCATTCATACAACAAAGTTCATGCTACTGTGGTGCTTTGTGAGGCCCTAAGAGGTTTACTGGTGAGAGGAGCATACTTCCAGCTCAGGATGATTATTTCTTGGTTGTTCATTACTTTACAGGGTGAAGATTTTTTGTCTTAGAAGGCTTCTTTTGCCTTGTCCTTAGATGCGTGGTGCTGTTTGCTTTCTGAGTGATGCTGGCAAATTTCTCTGTAGTACAGGACCAGAAAGGGCCAAATCCTGTCCTCCTACACGCCGGGGGAATGTGTCTCTCTTGCATACCTCACCCTAAATTTGGCTGAGTGACCTGGAGGTGCAGAGATGTGCTGCCCGGTGCTGAGCATCCCGCAGAGCCACGCTGGGATTTTTTCTTTGCGGGCAGCACCATCTAGTGCAGCGCCCTGGAACTTCATGTTTTCCCTTTAGATGTTATTCTGCAATTGCAATCGATCGTTGGAGCTGGTGGAATAACTGGTGCTTAATAAACGAGCCGCTGCACGGAGCTGTTTGTTCTCCTCAGCATGGCAAAGAGTTCTCAAAGTGGGCAAAGTGAATTTCTATGGCCTTGATGATGGGAACACTCGCTGTTGGGTTCATTGGCTCTAAAAGGGAATTTGAGAAGTGATCACACTGGCTGCTCTTTGAGGGCGTTTTTCTGGATTTTGAAGCTGACCCAGTCCCTGTTTGCACGACCTAGGCAGGCAGGATAGCCGTGAGGGTGAGGGAAAGGGAAAATCATCACCTTTTGTGAGGTTTGCGTGTGAACCACACACCAGGCAAGTCAAGGGTGCGGACATTTCTCAAGAGAGCTGGTGAGAGGTGCACTGAGGCGGCACCTTCCACCCGGACAAGCCCTCTCCTTTGATGGCTGGTACCCTACCTATTTATTCTTAAAAGCTCTCCTTATTTCTGCCATCTGGCAATTTTTTCATATGAATTGCTACAAAAGGATGCAACACTGGCATGGTGGTGCAGGAGGTCCCTGCTGCTGAGCCACCACTGATGACTCCTGACTCCCGGAGCCCTATTGCTGGATTAGTTGTAGAAAGTGAGACTGGAAGGTGCAAACAGAGAGGTTCGTTAGAGCCAGAGTGGCTTTTCCTTTCCTGAGAAGTGTCTCAGCGTTTGAGTGGATCATGCCATGACTTTAACTAAGGACCTTCAGATCTAATGCTTGCAAGGGCTACAGGGTAAGGTGGAGGACCTTCTTTTCCTCCCAGTGTGCTGACACATCCCCCAAAATTAGGTAAAGAGGGAGCAATGTGACTGTTACTCACCTCCAGATCAAATAGATTTATATTTTTGTTTGCCCTGAGATACTCCTCCAGCACAGCTTTCAAATGGAAGGTGATTTTCCCAAATAAGAAGACAGAGAGGCCCCCAACTCCGGAGTCTGGGGACAGTTGCTCAGGAAAGCATGATCCAAAGCTCTGGCATGTGTCCCATTTCTCCCCATCCCGTGGCAGCCTGGTCACGGTCATGACCTGAGCGTGGGGGAGTGATGGGGTGACGTGCTTCGGGGGAGTGAACCATGGGGCAGAGTCCCCCAAGCCTGTTTGCAGTGTTGGTCCGTAGCCAACCGGGACAGCCCTCCATCCCTGCCATTCGCTCACAGGCAGAAATAAAAAGACATTATTCCAGGCAGAGCTGATTTCATGAAAAATGCATTGTCTTTCCACGGCTTCAGTAAAAATATATTGGTTTCTGCCAGTTTTAATTAGAAACCATCTATTCTCAAAACCTGGGAAGAGCTAGCATGAGAGGGGAGCGAACACGAAAGGTTCGAGAGACTTTAAATCTCTTGTAGGGACTGAATTAACGGACTTTAACCCTTTGCCTGCAAATGAAACTAAAGTCATGTTTCCTCCTCCTGAACATGCACTGGAAAATAATCATATGAGAACACTAAAATATTCGTTTATTTATTATGTGGGCTTGGGAATTATTGCTTTGCTTTGCTTTTCCTTGAAATACATAATTTTGTCCTAAAAGGTGAACTAAAAAAATTATAAGTAAAACTATTAGCAACCTTAAAACCAGCAGTAATAGTAGGTGAAACAGAAACTTTCATTCAACAAAAAAGAAATATTTCCATTTACTTTAGAAGGCCTTCAAATTCTCTTTTTCTCCGGTTTTCCCAATATTGCATTGTGTCAGTCTTTGAGATGAAGGCACTGCAATGAGAAGTCAAGACTTTTCATTTTGTAAGTGTCAGGACAAAGAATCTTGACTTTTCCAAAGTCTTTCTACCCATTTTCTTTCGAGGTGAACTCAGCAAGTCTGCAAAAAGCTGTGGGGCTCTCAGAAAGGACTTGACTTGTCTTTTTAAACTCCCTGTCCATCAGACGACTAAAGCCCTGTTTGCTAATGGCAGTGTGTTGATCAGAGACCAAAGACTTATATCGTTTTGCTGGCATTGACTTCGCTACCAAACAGCCCCAAATATGTCTTTCTGAAAAATAATTGGTCTTGGAACAACTCTGGATGCTCTTGAACTGCAACAAAGGGTCTTATTCTGGTTTAACCTTTGAAACCAAATTAACCTTTCTCAGAGCAAGGCATTTGTATTCTGGAATAATGTACTCACACAGAGAGTTATTCTGCAACGACTACGCACTTTAAATTTCATCTCACTTTAAACTTCTCACTTTAAATTTCATTCTCAACATGAAGTGCGTAGATGGAACAGCGTGTGCTGTCTAATGAATACCAAGAGCATCCCCTGCTGCCTGGCAAAGGCATACACTCTGTGTACTGATCTTCATTGATTTCTGAATTTGATATTTGTCAAATAAAAAGCAACCCTTGAATGAAAGCGTGACAAAACAACATGACCGTCCAAAGGTTTTGTGCCTTGGGAATCCCAGTGAAATCCCTAGGAGGGACTTTCACACCTGGCCTCTGCAGGAAGACACTGATTTAACAGAGGGGATGTGAATCATTATCATAGGGCTTTGCAAGACCTCCAACTTTGCTTTCGAGTGGTTTTGTGTCGATTCCTCTTCAACTGGTTTGAAACAAGGTAAATGGAAAAATGCCATTTGGACGCATTCATCCAGACAGCAGCTCCCAGTGCTCAAAATAGACTGGGTTTGTAAAACTTGGGCAGAGGGTGGAACATAGAAATGCTTCAGCTTCCTAAATACCTGAGTTGCACCACCACGGAGCAGCCCGCCTGTGGAAAGTCAGCCAAAAATTATGCTACGCTGAAGATGACTTCTGCCCTGCCTGGGGCCATCCCTGGCTCAGGCGGTCCCTGAGTGCTGCAAATGATGGGTATGTAATGATGAGTGAGGGTAAAGGATTGACTCTGACACGTCGAGCTCTGGAAGAGGTTGGCTTGCGTTGCTTTGTCCTGTTTTTGATTAATGGGTGTCAGCCCTGCATCTCTCTTGCAGTTATCAGCAATTTCCCTGAGAGGAGGAAACAAAGCAGGTTTTGGCAAGGTTCTCTCAACCGAATCGCAGTTTTCTGTTTAAGGGCGTTTGCTGCTTGCAAACCTGTCTGTCTTGTATTTACAGCTCCTTCCCAGCCAGGCTCCTGGGGATGGGGGTTCCCTGTTGGCGCCACAGCAGAAATGATAATGGCGAGAGTGGATCTCTGAAGGGTTGGACTCATGCCACCACGGGAGATGCTTCCAGGGAGATGCTTCCAGGAAGATGCCTTCAGGAAGATGCTTTCAGGAGATGTTTCAGCCTCCCATGCTGCCTCCATCTCTGCTGCTCTCTCCAGGTCAGCTGCAGCGGCCGCAGAGGGGATCCTGCCCATTTTCTGGGGTCTGCTCTGCTGGTGCTGACCTTCACAAAGCACGGGGTCGGTGAGGGTTTTCCTGGCCACTTTGTCAGAGACAAAAGCCTTGAAATGCCCTTCCAGTCTTAAAATAATGAGCCAATAACTCTATCATGTCTGGCTTCCAAATGAAGATGAGCAATGGCCAATTTTATCTGGTCGGGGTTTTGCTTCTGAAGTTTCCCATCTGCCATGGAGAACTGCTTCCTCACTACCGTGACCAGCTTATGGAATCTAAGTCATGGCTCATTTTTGGCTAGCAGCAAACCTCCCATCACATCCCACCTGGCCAAAATCACAGCCAGACACTGAGCCACGGCAGTTAAACTAGCGGTGCTCGTTTTGTTCTTCCATTAAAAGTTGATTTGTTGCTGCATTAAATCATGAATAACAGGGAAAGCAAAGATGGGGCTCTGTTCCTCGCTCGCTGTTATTAAAACTCTAAATCAGGTTGCCTACAGAGCCACCTCTGTTACCTTCGCAAATGAGAGCGGGGAATTGGCCTCTTTTGTCTCTGACGGAGGTCGCGAGCACTCTCAGCAATGCCAATAAAGCACCTGGATTTTCCTGAACCCGCCAGTTTGCAGTTTGCAATGTTACGAGCCACCACAACGGGGTCTTGTAGGAAAAAGGCTCAGAGATCTTCCTCCGACAGGGCAGCTCTGCTGTAATTCAGACCAGCGGAGGGAAGGCAGTGGACAGGTAATTGGGCTGTGCCTGTGCCTTGCTGTGCTGCCCAGATCTTCTCTACCTGTAAATCAAGTGATGGACTTCGTGAGTGTAGATACTTGTGCTGCAGAAACCCGCATTCAAGTTAGTTTTCTCCATCCATAAAATCCTAACCCAGAAACATTGCTCCGGCTGAGATGCGGCTGGGAAGACCGCAGGAAAGGTGGTGGGGCAAGGGGATCTTAATCTTCTTCTATTGAGTTTAGGTTGATCTAATTTTAATTCTTTGTTTCAAAACAACAACAACAAAAAAATCCCAATGTTTTGGTTTTGTTTGGACTTTTTATTGTTGTTACACAAGGTTTACGGTTTTTCATTTGAATTTTCTGGCAGCCTTTTTTTTTTTGCCCAGATATCACTAACCAGCTTCACTACAAACAGCTCTGGCTGACCTGAAAATGCTTTTCCGCTGATCAGATAATTCATCTTAAATGCTCTGCCGAGTGAGCGCAGTGAGTCACTCATGTCTCTACAAACCTAGTACCCGCCTGCTTCACCAGCCAGGCCAGCGAGGCTCACGCCCACAGACAAAGAGTGCTCAGCAGGTTGGTTTTTTGCCCTCTCTGATGCCATTAAACCAGGGAAAACTGATCCTTCCTTCATCTTCTGGAACGAACTTCCCATCCTCCTATAGACAGGAGAGCAGGGCAGAGAACTGGTGACACATCTGCAGATGGGAACGAGCAAGGATGTGTTTGCAGGGAATGTCTTCATGCACGTGTCCACTTGCGGCTCTGCCTTTCCTTCTACAAACCAACAAAAGGGAGAGGAGGGCAGGAGCTTCGGGTGCTGGCAGGAGATCCGCTTCTTCAGCCCCGCTTCCCCCCGTGCTGTGCCTGCAGGTCCTGGGGAAGCGGAGAGGGAGGATCCCATCTGGATGAGCATGTGAGAATGATCAACACAGCACATAGTCAATAGGGAATGTCGGCGATGGCCTCATCATGGCGAGGGTGAGCGTTGCTGTCTGGTCAGGTAGGAGTAAACTCTTGAAGCTTTTTAGTGCTGGGTCACGAAGCCCAGGTTGCACAAGTGGAGTTTTTAATAACTGACATCAAAGAGAGTTGGGTTTTGCTTCTTTGGGAAGTCTGAATATCAAGCAGGAAGGGTCAACTGCAGATGGAACAGAGCATTTCAATTTGCGTCTTGGGTCCTTCTCCCTTGAGTTTAATTTTTCAATGTTTGTTTTTTATTTTTTGGGTTTTTTTAAGTTTGGACACACAGTATTTGAAAAGACAGAGATGAGCTTGGGAAAAAAAATCTATTGAGCTCAGTCTGCGTTTTTTCCCCACTGAAAGCAGGCAAAACTCTGCTTTAGCTTTTCTGGGCCTTTCTTCTCACCCTCCATCTCAGGTACCTTTTCAGGGAACCTGTGATGTCTCTCCACAGGAGCAAATGGCTCATGGTAAAACCCTCTTCTGTCACATCTTGGACAATTTGAAGGGCTCTGTTTAGCCTGGGCGGCTCCACAGAGCAAGGAAGCCTGTGCTGCTCAATTCCGCAAAGGAAAAACTCTGTGCAGTGATTGCTGTGTCGCTTTGCACTAACCTAAATTATATCCCAAAGGAATTCAGAAATTTCGTGTATACTTCCTCCTCAGAAAGGGCAAGGATTTAAGACAAGGCTTGTTCTATCAGTGCAGGAACAGCTCCACTCTGGAGTGGGTATAATCTTACTGAAGAGTAAATACCATAATCTGGTCGAGTTCCTGTCCCTACCACTTCCCAGAGCACTGAATAAACATTAACTAACCCATCCAGCCATCCGGAGGAGGGGAAAGGATTAGGCCCATTCGGCACGCGGGGCGAGCACAAACAAATTAAATAACACATTTCCAGACAGCGTGTGCCTCGACTGGCCTCCAGCAAACTTCACCCCTTCCTTATCCCCGGCTCTGATTTCCATAACGAAAGGTCTAACGATGTCACGGGACACAGCCTTGGCGTATCAATCTGTCCCCACAAAATATAGTGTCTCTAGGAGCCTTTATAGGGCTTCTTTGAGTCGAGTCACTTCATATCAGCTGCAGTCCCCCAAAACCCCATTGAGGAGATCTCTGCTGATTTATGGAAATGGAAGTAAACAAATTTAGTCAAATGTAGGTGAAACAGGCTTAAAATAAACACCCCAGGGCTGGCGTGGCCTCAGGTTCACCCTTGTCCTCCAGGGCATCGCCAGCCAACTTAACCCAAGCTCCAGAGACATCTGGAAGGGCAGAGGCGACCACAACTCGTGCCGTAACGTTGGCTCAGCTTCTGTTCGTGCACCGGTTGGGACTGAGCCCCGGCATTGCCGGTGTCACAGATCAGGGCGACCCGGCACTGGGGACTGGAAGCGGATGGGAGCGCAGCCCCCGTGACAGAGCGGTGAGGATCACACCTCTGCCACGACAGCCCCGGGCAGCCTCATTATTACACTCTAATTAATTCAAGCTGGGATTTGCTCTCGATACAAATGCAAACAAAAGTTTCCTACCTGCTGGCTTTGCAAAGTCAATCAGGGCTGGGAAACCCTGCTGTGTCCTCGCCGCGCTTCACGGGGGGGGTTAGAGTTGGATCTGAAAGCTGCTTGGGACCGTGGTGTGCCAGGAGCAGAGCTGAGTCCCTCTTTCTGCTCAAACTATCCCACTTTAAGGCTGGAAATCTCCTAAAGATAAGATTTTCCACGAGGGTAGCAGCATCTTCTCTTCCAGCTGGGTTATATCAGTGGGGTAAATCCCTCTTTGCCTGACCCATTCATCGTGCCCAAGAGGTTTTGAGTTTCCTATTGGTAGCACTTCTTAAAGCAAATGCTCCATCAGCTTGTGGGAGGTCCTGATGGGGGATGTCCTCATCAGGGCACCCAAAATGTGACAATGTGCCCACGTGCTGGGTGTCTCCTCTCCCTCTGCAGTTGCTGGGATTTGGGTCAACCCAACCTGGGGAGCCCATAGGGCAACTCAGCTCATCCTGAAGCAGATCCTTGCATGAGGGTTTTACCCCTTGCTCCTGAGAGCTAAAAGAAATGCCTTGTACCATGCTGAGGTCAAATGGAAACAGCACAGAGAGGTCCCCTCTGGGGAGCACCAAGGACCTTCTGTCCCATCGCACCTCCCAGCTTTGCTCCTTTGGCAGCAGGATAGGAATTATCTTTTAGATTGGTTTTTTTTTTCTTGTTTTCTCGGTTCAGCCACTTGAGGAAGGACAATCACGGTTGCCATAGCAATGAAAGGATGACTTCTTAATTTGTGGGATTCTTTCTCTTAATTATTCTGAGAATTGTAATCCCATGAAAACTGCCTCCTTTGGAGAATTTCAGTTGGGAGCTGCAGAGGCACTGAAGGAGAAGCTGAAAAGAAAGAAAAGTTGATGAAGATATTTTTGGGCAAAAGAATGAAAAAATACATATTTCAGTGAATTTTCCTGGCCTGTTTCATGTGCTGACAAGAACAAATGCCTGGCGTTATCCAGAAACAAGGGCCTGGAACGGGTCCTAAACTTGAGTTATTCATGAATAATTCGAAGTGGTTTCATAGACTTCCTGAGGTACAAGAGTATCAGGCAGAACTAACACATATAAGTCAAAATAAAATTGTGTAAAGCTTAATGGCGGACAAGTATGATTTCAAGGGCAATTTAAATGAGGAGGCACCAAAGACAAATATCATTCTGCTATTGCATTTTTCATCCCTGAATCTCTAAGCCCAAGACACAGGACAGGAGCACCATTACTTTAATTTCGCATAGAAAGAAAAAAACCCTTGCACGGGGCGATGCAGCGAAGCAATGGCACACGAGGATGGAGCCGGTGGCCCCCGCAACCCACCCGGCGCGCTTTGCACGCCAAGCAGGTGCCACGCAAGTCACTGCTAATGCGAATATCTTCGAACCCCGGCTGATAAACGCAGCCCCGGAGAGAGGGCTGATAAATCTAAGTTATTGCAGAGAAGCCGGGAATGTCAGAGCGAGTGGGACAGGCTCCGATTGCTGAAAAACGCTACTGCAAATCCAATATTCCCTTTCTGTAATAAAATCTGTAGATGTAACTCGGTCTGCAGACTCTGGGCTGATTCGGGCTGAGAGTAATCTCTATGCCCCGGGGAAGCCTCTCCCCCCATGGCCAGCCAGATTTGGAGGCTGGAGGTTCGGCTCTGCCACCGCTGAGTTGTTAATGTGCTATAATGGTTCTGCAGGCAGAGGAGGAGGAGGAGGAGGAGGAAGGCATCCTGCAGCATCCTCTCTGCTGCTGGGGGATGCCAGGAGCAGCTGGTGGAGAAATCCTCCCCCCACAATAGTTCTTCCACTGCAAAATGCCGATTCAACTGTCTGTCAATATCTCCTAACCAGCACCTTCTTTTAGGGGTGCAGGGGCATCAAAATGGAGCATTTTATTGTGTTCCAAATCCTTCCTGTAGCAGGTGTTTCCCTATACGCAGCCATTTTAATATTTTTGGTTTTCTTTCAGGGAGACTTTTCCCCTCTTTAATTGTTTTCGTTGCTTTCATTGCTTTCATTTTATGCCCCATTATAAATCCGAGCGTAATATTAAATACATTGAAATCCAATCAAAATTTCAATTTTCCATATATATTAAAAAGCCATTTAACCGAGCCAAGGCTACTTTGGAAGGGATCGGATTCAATTTCAGGGGAACATCAGCATTCAACATTATGTTCCCATTTGGAAAAGCAGGCTCATTGAAGTAGCCGAGCTCTCTCTGCTAAGTGGAGCTCTGGGTCCCCAATGGTTTGAAGCCACTGGCAATAAGCAGTTAGGTGACAAGGGGGTCCAAAAAGGCCAGGGAAAGGGAGACTTGTAGGACCATGGTCATCTTCAGCAAAGTCATTCTTTTTCCAGGTGTTATCATCAAACATCAAATACTCCCTGGCTTCCCCTCCAAATGCCTGTTGTCCCTCTTTTTCACAAAGCCCACGGAGATATGGCAGAAGCAGCGTCCCGTGAAAGTGACAACGCAGTGGGACACCGATGAGGACATATTCCTGGTGCTCAATGCAACCACACAAACGATCTGCAACTGGGCCAGGGAAGATGAACCACTCTCCCAGACTGCAAGCATCATTGCTTTTTCTTTTCTTCTTTTTCTTCTTTTTTTTTTTTTCTTTCCTCAATCAAGCCCAGAGGGAAACATAAAACCAACAAATTGGCAGAAAATGCAGCAATCTCCAGTGCTAAGAAGGGGGCTCTGGCCCAGGACAGTAGGGACCGCATGCTGAACCACACAGGGGGCCAAAGAATCACCTTTTATTTTTAAAACAACCCATTGCTCTGTCTGTAAGGCCAGTCCTGACTTTCCCAGTGCCAACCCTTCGCCTGGGAGATGCTTCTGGGAGGGCTCAGGTGGGGCTGTGGAAGCGGAGGGGCTCACACAGGTGGGGGGACCCCTCTCCATCTCTTCTCCCTCCCACAATAAACCCATTTCCCACGTATTTCGGGGCTGGGATCCCTCACCCTGAGCAGTGCAGCATGGGCTTGAGACACAAGAGGGCAGGCACAGGCTGTGCAAACCAGAGAGGGATCTGGCTCTGTGTCCCTCAGCCACCCTGGCCCTGCTGTCCCATCCCCACCACTCCATCCCTGTAAGGGGGGACAAAGGGGCTTTTCCCTTCTGGCCCTGCCTGCCTCCTCTGCCCTTGTTTCTGAAGGAGATTTGAAGCAGCGAGGTCTGTGAGGAACGTTCAGGGGCTGAGGTTGGGCTACAAGCTCCCAAAGCAGGTACTTCACACTCCAAGGGATGCCCTGCCCTGGCTGTCCCCAAGGAGGGGGAGCGCAGCTCTCCTTAGCTGGGCTCTGCCATCCTGGGGGCTTTTATGGGACTGGTCAAGCTGCTTTGTCCTTACCGTGCACATCCACCTGCAGAGAGACCATTTACATGGGTGGTGAGAGGTGACAACAGCCCTTACCATCCCTTACGACACATCTCCCCAAATCCTTGGTGGCGTCACCTCATAGTGCAGCCCCAGGCATGACCGGAGCTTCTTTCCTCTGCTCTCAGGACAGCAAAGACGCCAGGTCGATGCCCCCCGGTCAATCACAGTTTCACAGAATCACAGAATCGTAGGGTTGGAAGGGCCCTCTGGAGATCATCCCGTCCCACCCCCGGCCAGAGCAGGGTCACCCACAGCAGGTGGCACAGGAACGCGTCCAGGCAGGGTTGGAATGTCTCCAGAGACAGAAACTCGATGCCAGCTCCTGGCCACAGGCTCTTGCTGGAGAGCGTTTGTCCCCTTGCTTTGTCCCCAACCCCACGAGCAGCGGAGCAGAGCCTGGTGAGCCGGCGCCGGTGCCAGGCGGCACTGCTGGGCACGGCGTTTTTTCCTCCAGACTGCAGCCAAAGCATTCTACATAGTTAAATAATAAAAGGCAGCAGATGGTACATGGTATGAATTACGGAAAACAGGATTGTAAAGGCAGCGCGCGTAGTGAACAAATGAAGGCATTAACGCACCAGGCCAAATAATGCAGATGGGGGAAAGAGGAGGGAGAGTTGCAGATGGGTTGGTCATGGGTGGGAAAGGGAGCCTATCCCTGCCAGGAAATTTTTAGTGGGGGAATGATCTCGTTCCTGGCCGTGAGGAGATGTTGAACACAAGGGTAGACAGGCAGCGAGGGCTGGAGCCCAGGAACAAGGGTGCTGCGGCCACTCTGTCCTCGGCTGCTCTAACTCTGCTTCACACGTTGCTTGGGTCTGCTCAGCGCTGCCTTCTCCACCCCTCCTGGAAAGGGCATGACAAGATGCAGGAGGTTTGTAAGGCCTCACCTTGGGTGAATTTCTCTTAACGAAGAAGGGGCACAGCTCTGTTCAGCCATACGTGGCTTGCACTGAGAGCCTGGCTTTCAGTCACGAGCAGAGACGGGGGAGGAGGGACCATTCTTTGCATTTCAGGGCTGATGGGGAATTGTCCAAAGAGGAAACCAGCCTCGCATGGCACCTCCTGCTCCTTCTGCACCCTGGCTGTCCGTGAGGACCGGCTGTGGTCTCGGCACAGTCCTGGAGCCTGCTGGCTGAGGAAGGAGGTTCAGCTTTAGGGCAGCAACCTGGTACACTGAAAGATCTACTGGGAAATTCAACTCATGGCTATTCTGCAAGCTTTCTGGGTGACTGCCCACGAGTCTTTTGTCCTCTCTTTGCCTCAGTTTCCCTTTTGTAAAATGGAGAGAGCAGCGTTGTCCTGCCATAGAGCAGTGCTGGGATGAGTATCTCGGATCGAGAGATAGTCCCATAGGATAACCTATGCTGGGGGATGCGCGGCTGGGCTTGCCTTTGCCTGCCAGGGCCAAATGTGGCTTTGGAGGTAGGAAAAGCTCAAACTATCTTATCTCGGTGAAAATCATCAGAGGGAGGAGAAGGTGGCTCATGGCCAGGGGACAAGGGACACAGGGCTCTGCCGGTGATGGTGAAGCACCTGAAGTGCTGAAGGGGCCAAACGCAGCAAAGCACAAAGGCTCTTTCAGGGTCTGCTCTCATGACAGCAGCACTTGGGGTTATAAATCCAAAAACTGGGCTCGTTTTGTCCCAGATAATCTTTGGGTTTGTCCTTAAGGTAACTTCATGGGTGGCTGAGAGTCGCTAGGTGTTGCCCCGCAGGCTGCGACAGGCTTTGTCTGTGCTTTGACCCTCTGCTCCCACCTCAGCCAAGCTGGGAAATTCGCCTCCTGGATGCTGCCATGGCCCCTGGGACCATCACCTGCCATAGCGCTGGGTGCCGTACAGAGACAGAAACTGTTTTTTAATACTGGATCTGAACAAAAGCGGGCAAAAATACTGCTGTGCACTGAGACAATGTGGAGGGGAGTTACTCCAGACCCTGTTTAGCACCTTTTTTCTCTGGGGTGAACCTTGCTCGCTCCCACCTCCTGCAGCATGCACTAAGGATGCTCTCATGTGTGGAGGCATCGTTACAGGATTTTGCAGTATCTCTTGGGTAGGAAACCTTGCCAAATTTGCCTCCCCATGCACAACCTCCTCCTTCCAACCCTCCCGGCTGAATGCACATCTGGGAGCATCTTCCCCAGACTCATCCATCACAGCTGCCTTTCAGCGGCAAAGAAAACATCTAGAGATCCTGCTGACCGAAAGTCTTCCGAGTCCTCGGTGGGCTGAGCGCAGGGGCTACCAGAGCTGCTCGCCACAGCCCCCCCGGGTCCCGCCGAGGCACGGCCGCTTACGGCCTCACCCCCAGGCAGGAGCCAGGGGTCTGCAGTGGCAGCCCCCTCTCCCTGCCCTCCCCGGGGCTCTCGCCCTGACGCCGGGATGAGGATCGATTCGTGACTCACGGCTTCAGCGCTTCACCCTGTCGACAGTCCTGGAGCGAAGGGAAGCTCTGAGACAGAGCGAGGAGAGCGGAGAGATGCTGCGGCCCCTCTCCTCCCGCTGCCTCTCCCCGCCGAGTCCTGCCCTGTCTGATTTTCTGCTCTGAGCTGCTGTGAGAGAGCAGAGGCTTCATGCGATTGCTTTCTCCCCTGCTCAGTCTCTGTTTGTGTGTGTGTGTGTGTGTGTGGACCTGAGCAGCAATTTTTCCCCCTGTTCTTTATTTTTTTTTTTTTTTCAGCCTTTCCCTCCCGCTTTTCCTCCCGTACTTCTCCTGCTCAATTAGCTGCCCACCTTTCCCTGGGAGAAGCCCTTGGAAATACCAGCGGCGGCGCAGGGTGGGTTTTTTTTTGGGGAGGTTATTTCTTGAAACCCTGCCCAAAATGGAGGGGTGGGGAGGAGGAGAGATGCCTGAATCCAGCCGCTCGCATCCCCGGAGCACAGGGAGCATCAGCCGGTCAGTGTGGAAGCCCCGCTGCTCTGCAAAGACATCAGCTCGGGGAAGCGGCATCCTTGGGCTTTACGCACTAGTTAACAGGCTGCGAGCTGCCTCCACTTGTTTTAAGCTCGCTCTCTCGCTTAATCTCATCTCCCTTCGGCGCGTGTGTGAGTGCATGTGTGTGTGTGTAGGGGGAGGACTTTCTTTCCATTGGCTCAGCTTGCGCTGCCCACCCACATCTCTTCCACATCACCTTGGTGTCTCCCTAAATAAAACCAGCCCTTCTTATCGCACGGAGGAAATCAAGAGAGAGAGTTTGAATGGATTTTATATAAATATTTACCCCTACGAAGCTACTGCTGAGCTTGTGGGATAAACTCGTGGCAGCTGGCCTGAGGCTCTCCTTCTCTCTCCCACCCCTAAAAGGGTTTAATTACTTTCCAGAGGGGAGGGGAGGGATCTGGATCCCAGTTCCAGCTACAGACCGACCCAAAAAGCAGTGCCAGGATTTAACTAACTATCCCCGATGGATCTGAAGGACAGCACCAGCGAGGGCAGCATGGGCAGCCTGCAGCCTTCAAGCATCCAGATATTTGCCAACACCTCCACGCTCCACGGGATCCGTCACGTCTTTGTCTATGGGCCAGTGACCATCCGTCGCCTGCTCTGGACCTTGGCCTTTGTGGGCTCGCTGGGTCTCCTGCTGGTTGAGAGCTCTGACCGGGTGGCTTTCTACTTCTCCTACCAGCACGTGACCAAAGTGGATGAGGTCGTGGCAAACAGCCTGGTCTTCCCCGCTGTCACCATCTGTAACCTCAACGAGTTTCGCTTTTCCCGGCTCACCACCAATGACCTGTACCACGCCGGGGAGCTCCTGGCTCTGCTTGACGTCAACCTGCAGATCCCCAACCCTCACCTGGCTGACCCGGCTGTCTTAGCCATCCTCCAAGAAAAGGCCAACTTTAAGCAGTATAAACCAAAAGTTTTCAACATGCAGGAGTTCCTGGCGCGGGTTGGCCACGACCTGAAGGATATGATGCTGTACTGCAAATTCAAAGGCCAAGAGTGCAACCATGAGGACTTCAAAACTGTGAGTATGAGCGGACACTCTTCTTCTCTCTTCTCTGGGTGTGCGGACGGTGGCGGTGTTGCAGGACCAGGACATCGCTGGCCAACCTGTGTGGGCACGGTGCGATGGGTGAATGGTGCCTGCCGGCCTCTGGCACAGCAGAGGAGGAGGAGGAGGAGGAGGCAGCCTGTTGAGTTGAAGTTTGTTTGCTGCAGGGGGGATTACGTGGGGCCAGCCCTGCAAGGGGCTTGCAGCAGGTCCAGCCTCCATCCTGCAGAAGGCCCATGGTTCCCTGCTTGGTGTCAGACCAGGGTGTCAGATGGGTCCTGGCAAGCATCAGAGGGGGCTTGGGAGTCTCTTGCTGTGGCCAGTGAATGTTAGCCAGCTGAAGAAAGTAGAGAGGGCTGGGAAGAGGCCAGCAAGAAAGGCAAGCGTTCAGGGATGGTCTGAGTGATGTCCATTAGCCAGTTGTATTTCCCTGGGTGTTTGTAGCCTTGCTGAAATCTTGGAAGGGGGATTATTTCTGCTTGTTCCTGGTGGTCATGGCTTATAAATCCTAGTTTGCTGCGCAGTGTGGGCAGCAGCTGGGTCCCTTTCCTGGTGCTGTGTTATAGAGAAGGGGGAGTGGGGGGAAAAGAGAAGAGGAAAAGAAATCAGGCTCTGCTCTGAGCCCAGCCTGCTCTTAGGCTGGCGGGGAGGTGGAGCGAGCCGGGGAGCCGGGGGATCCTGAAGGAAGCAGATGCTGCTCAGTTTACAGCTTCTAGATGACACCCTGATGGCAGCGTGGGCTGGCCCGGGTAGTTTGGCTGACAAAAAGTATCAGCTTAAAATAAAAATAAAGAGTAGGTTGCCTGGAAGAAGTGATGCCCCCAGTGTGCTGGGCTGGGGGCTGCCGAGGGGTCTGCTCCCCCCAGGCTGGCAGTCTGAGCCCTGGCCTGGTGCGAGTGCGGGCTGGGGACTGGGCTAAGTTGTACTTCGCTCTCAAGCCACGCTGGTCGGTCCCGTCGCACCGATTCAGCCAGCCGGGGGGTTTCGGTAATCCCGGAGTCAGTAACGCTACGGCTTTCAGCCGGTTGTTTCTCTGGGAGCGATGTTGCTTGTTCTGCTCACTACTCGCTGCCCTGCAGATAGGCAGGTGCCATAACAGGTTTTGCGGTGGTCTGGTTTGTCAGCAGGCTTTTTGTCTGTTTTTAGGAGAAGGGAGTATTTTCTGCCTCTGCTGCTTTTGGATCTCTCAGCAAATGAGTCCAACTGACTCATGCTACAGAGTCATTGCCATCACCTGGGCTGTGCTCTCTTTAAATGTCCGAGCAGGAACATGGAATTTTATGCCTCAGTTATTGCCTGTGCATAACCCTGATGCCTTGCCCGTTTCAAACTGGATATCCAGGCAAACTGCTCCTTCGCTTCCGCTCCTTGAGCCACGCGAGTCGTAGGAAGGTATCAAGAAAGTCCCTAGGAGAAGAGCTTGCTACGTAAAAGCCATGTGTGACTAAGTCTGGAGAATGGGAAAGAAAAAGAAAAACAAACGTGAAAGTCGAGGGGACAGAAGAGTCGGGGAATGAGGACAGACCCCGACAGGGGGGACAGCCCTGGCCTGACCACAGCCAGGGTGTGGGGAGAGGGGGGTATCCTGCCTATGGGCTTCCCAATAACGCAATAAACACCAGCCAAAAGCAAAAGCCTCAAAAGCCGGCAAGAAAACAGCACATTCGAAACACCCGCAGGACTTAAAAAAGCAGGTCTTGTTCTCAGATAAGATGTGAGCTTTTGGCAGCCTCCCTGGGACACGGTGGGATGTCATTTCCCCGGCCATTTAGTTTTTTGAGGTAGCTGCTTCTGAAGCAATGATTTTTTTTCATTTTTTTTTTTCCCATGGGGGATACAGCAGTTTCCAGAAAGACTAAACATTCCCTGTCTGCCGAATAAATCCTTGCTCTGCTAAAACAGGTTAGGGCCAGCTAGAAACAGAGAGGCTATTACGGACTGGCAGTGCTTGTCCTTGTCAAAGCGCTGTAGAGCCTCAGAAACAGGGCAGTGAAATACTTCAGTCCGTCCCTCAAAGCAGCTCCTAGAGTATCCAGAAGACAACATCTTCCCAGCATTGCCTGCTCTGCCTTTCTAACAGAGGCAGGTGTTTCAGTCTCACTGACTCCAGGTAATTCCTCAGGTTATGGAAATCCAGGGAGCAGGACTCAAAAGGGACACAACTGGCAAGTGATAGGACAAGAGGAAACGGGTTCAAGTTGTGTCAGGGGAGGTTTAGATTGGATATTAGGAAACACTTTTTCACCGAAAGGGTTATTAAACATTGGAAGAGGCTGCCCAGGGAGGTGGTGGCTTCACCATCCCTGGAGGTGTTTAAAAAAAGGGTAGATGTGGTACTTAGGGACATGGTTTAGAAGTGGTTTTTGTCAGGGCAGGTTAATGGTTGGACTTGATGATCTTGAAGGTCCCTTCCAACCTCAGCAATTCTATGATTCTATGATTCTATAACTGCCCCGCTCCCCTTCCAGACTTTACCTGTCGGAGGTAAGAGGCAGCAAAAAGTGTCTGCTTGAAAGCTCAGTAGGTCTTTCCGCAGGGAGCATGCTGTAAAGGTCTTTGAACTGCCTCCGGGCTGAATTGGAACCTCACGTCCTGGATGAATTTTGCATTTAATCGCCGAGGACCTGTTGCAGCTGCACATGGGCTCTGTGTCAGCCCAGCCATTCTGCTGCAATACCTGGTGAGAAAAGAGGAGAAGCATCGTCTCTGAAGCCTGATTTCTTTCCTGGCGGGAAACAGAGGGCGTAAATCCCAGGGCGGTTTTGTAATACGTCAGCACGGCGAAGAACGCCGGCTCCTTTTCTGTACTCCCCAAATTGGTGCATCTGGGAGCAGAAGAGGCAGGAGTTTTGCGGGAGGAGGCTGCATCGAAGCAGCGAACTCTGCAGTCGGGTACTGCTGAAGAAGTTGGTGCAGTATTGCCAGCTGGTCGGCCTTTAATGCGAAGGGGGGTGTGCGGTGTGTGCCGTGTGTCGCCTCAACAAAGCACACCCTGCCTCTGCTGCAAGGGAAAGCAGACGCCGGAATGGCAGCGTCCTAAAACGTGACTTTACCCTCCTTCCTCCTCCACTTCCCCGTTTCAATTCCCTGCCGTGGCGTTATTAACAGGATTTGAGCTGTGCTTTCCTTACACTCTCTGTTCCTTCTCCCCGGGATGGTGTCTAATGCCTCTCAGACAACAGTTCCCCGTATTATGGGCTGCTCAGAGGAGCGAGTCCCCTAAGCTTGTCTGCAGGGACACATCCAAAGGGAACAGCAAGGTCTTAGCTGATTCCCGAGCTGGTATTGCAATGCACCGAGCAGCAGATAAGATAATGCAGACCTCTGCTGCAGGCAAAGCAATGAAGAATAGAAAATTGGCAGAACACGCTTTAGCAAACCCATTCCCTTGGAGTTATTTGGAGGAGGGATGCCTGATAACAGCAGCAGCCGAGGAAATCCCCTCCTTTTTTTTTGTGCGTGGCTCCTCCCAGGAGGTCTCGATTGAAAATGACCTCGCAGATGGCATTTTTCTGGAGGAGCTGTGCTCACGCTGCTCGACATGGCATTAAGGTCTTCCCATCCTACCGCTGCTGAGCGTGGCAAAGCTGCGGCTCAGCAGCCCTAGACACACCGCTGTGATTTTCCAGGTATCCCTGTGGGTGTGCTGGAGAAAAGCCTCTTTCCTGGGCTGGTTGGTGTGTGGCTCGTGGTCCTTTGCTGCTCCAGCATGGGATGAACTGAGCAGTGGCAGGGGAGCCTTGCAGGAGATTTGTGCGGCACAGCAAATGCGTGGTGCAAGAGGGAAGAAAAGTCTGTGAAAACCCTTTCAGCCCGTGGGGCAAAGGCAGAACGACTGATGGGGTGACCTGGGTGTAGGTGCTGAGGGTTGTCTCAGTCCCACCTTGCTGAGAAAGTCAGCCCCAGCAGCCAAGCCCTGCCAGACACATGAGGCGATGGCGGCGGGTGTGCGTTCTGGTGTGTGAGCGCGGTTTTCAGGCAGGTCATTTGCTAAATGGAATGTGCAGCGTGTGCTTCCTCGCACATCCAGTTCCTTTCAGAGGTAACACAATAACTTACCCTGTGCCTGCTCTGCCTTCGTTGCTGGATGTCTATTTCTTTTCAGTGGCCATGACAATCGAAGGATATAACTCATTTATTTTCAATACGCATTCCTACTGAAAAACAATGTCCGCATAATGGAGAGTATCTCATGTGAATATTTCTATTTTGAGACACAAGTTTCTGTCAATCTATCTGTCTCCTTCCATGCATATTTTTTCTCCCATTCTTTCTAGTGCGCCCATGAGGCCGATATTTAGTAAACGGCTTTTGCTTTATAGGCTGGTTAGTCCATTCTCATCTCCTATTACACAACTTCCATCTTCCTCAATAATAATTAAAAAAAAAAAAGAATTAGAATGATGGCTGCTTGATTCAGAAAAACATCGCTTCTTTCTATTTAACAATCTTTCTGGAAAAATCATGACTTTTCCCAAAGTATGCCCCAGATTCTGAGACGCCAGAATGAGATCTGCAGTTCTGTGATACTTTTTACATAAATAGATAGTTCTTGCACTAAGAGACCAAATCTTTGTGCAGCCTTCCCAGTCTGCACCCAACATCTTGGGTTTTCACGTGCTGTTGAGTTTCAGCGCACGGGCGTGGGCGCAGAAGGGAGCGCTGGGTTATCGTGTCGCTGTTGGTGGTGTCTCGGTTGGGTGTCTACAATGAGGTGGATTGTTCCTGGGCCATGTATCTGGCTGACATGCAAACCATGCCCTTGGAAAATGCAGACCGATGTTTGGCTGGACTAAGTTTCTCTGTCCCTTGAGCATTTAACCATAAAACGAGTGTGGTAGTTCTTCCCCGTGGAGCTGGTTGGGCTTGTATTTCCTGTATTTATTACAAAATGGTAGGATAATGCTTTAAAATTCACCAGAGCATTTCATGGGAGGATGCCAGTTGGGATGAACGTCTGTTCATGAAAAAAGCTTCCTGGGTCTTGAATTGTTCCTGGAGTTAAAATCTAATGAAGAGAAAGCTGTAGAACCTCAGTGGGGGCTTTTCATGAGAAATCCCGTTTGAAGTCCTTTAATACTGAAAGTATTCACACCGGTTGGACTTAAGGCTCTTTTCCAGCCTAAGTGATTCTATGATTCTATGGATGAAACAATTCCCATAGCACAGAAAATTCAAAAGTGTGGCTGTAGGTCATGTACGTGGGATGTGGGTGATCCACGTTTGAGACTTTGGTCTGACACAAGACCTGATCAGCACGGTGATAAACTCCCCCTTAATTTTCTTGTAAAAGGTCTGGCTTTTGTTCTGATTTGAGCTGTTTCTTGACCAGGCACGCTCCCCTCCCTCCCTAGGGGTTTGAGGTGGGAAATAATCTAAATATTATGAGATATCTCAGAATTCTGAGATATCTCAGAAACCAGCATAGCCAAAGTATCAGAGACAGCTGGAGATCAGTGTGTTTTGAGTGCAAAGGAAGATGAGGCACCCAGGGGGCCCTGGAGGAGGAAAGACAAAGCACTTTTGTGCGTAAGAGCCAGCTGTGGGCTCAGCCTTCCCTTGCCTGTGGCCTCAGCTTACGCCATGCACCTGGCTGCTTCGTTTGAGGGAGATCGAGAAGTCTTGTCTTCTAAGTGACTCCTGTTCATCACAATTATTCATCAGGAGGCCAAGTGAGAGCTTGTCTGTCCCCCCCCCACCCTGATCCGTACCACACCTGATGAGGGATTTGCACTCAAAAGAGCATCTGGAGCTGAAGCAAAATGCAAATGGTTCCCTTGAGATGAGGAAGAAATACTGAACAAGAAGGATGTCATTAGAGTTGCAAGGACAGAGGAGCTGTTTGAGGGCTGCAAGGCTTTATCAAAATTTTCCTGGGAACTGCACGAGGCTTTCCTTTGCATTGAAAGTACCTCTGAATCTGGCTTCTTGGACTTCATCTATGCCTGCAAAATGGGGGGGAAATAGCCTTTCTCCCAGACATACACTGTGAATTAAAGGTCTGGAAAGTTGTGGAGATGCAAGGTTGTAAAAAAAAGAGAACAAGGATGATAAATGTCTTTCAGTCACCATGTCCTGGTGTTTCCTTAGCCCGTGGTTCTCTGTGACCAACACATTTCATCTCACAGGTCTTGGACAGAGGTCTCGTGGGTACAGCCTGCTGTCTGCAGTAGATGAAGGGTGAAACCTTGGGAAGAATTCATATGTACTTGTGCACCTTCTACATGAACCAGACTTAAATCTAGTCATGCCCAAAACTGTAAGTGAAGGCCAGCAAAGACCAGGATCATATTAAAATAACCAGCATGGTTTCCATCTGGAGAGGTAAATTGGAAGAACATAGGTTGTCATGACCTTCTTCCATACACCTCATGCAAGTGCCCCTCGGAGATTTCCTAACAAATAATAAATAACCTCCCAAATGTTCCCTCTTGCAGAATCTTTGTGCTTATCTGTCCAACTGCAGTGATGCTGTGTGAAAAAACATGATGTGACAGCTGTAAACCACTCTGTGGATTTACTCTGAACACTCTTTGCAAGGTCCTGACCACTGTGGCTCAGTGTCCGTGATCCCCATGGAAGGCAACAGGCACAAATTGAAACCAGCAGTCATAAAGTGAAACAGCAGAAGCTGATTAAAGGAGGAAACAGGTGTGACTTCAGCATTGGCCTGGGTGGCCTCTTGAGGTCCTTTCCAACCCTAATTAGTTTATGATTCTATAATAAAAAGCAGGTGCACACCTGCTGGGTCTTATCCCCTTTTGCTCTTTTTTGGGCGTCTCATTTTTTCATGCTCAATTCACTCTCAAGTCTTTAATGAGAGGGTGAAAAATGAGACCCAACTTTGGAAGATGGTTACCTTCCCTTCTGTGAGCATTGGGTACAAGCTCCAGTTCACATTACTGACCCAAGTTAAAAAATTGGTCTAAGACACACAGTTGTTGACAACTCTGTGCTGAGCATTCGAGGCAGTCACAGCTCTGATTCCATAATGAACCTGTCACAGTTTCTCTGAGCGAGCCCCTGTCCTTTTCCACCTCCTGGAACTAGCCCTGTTTGCTTTAGAAGGTGGAGATTCCCTGAAAAAAAACCCCTCAAATCCATCATTCAGCTCCTCTTGACTGAGAAAATGTGCCTCTCAGCTCCCGAGGAGCGCAGCCGGCTGCACAGCAGCAGGGACAGCGAGGTCATCTGAGGCATCTCCATCTCCTCTGGCAGAGCCCGGCATCTGTGAGTCCCTCCTACGCCTTCACATAAGAATTTGTTAAAGGAATTTATACCTGGAGTGCCAGCCAGGCTCAGCTTGGCTGGTGCGGCAGAATTATGCATTAATTGGCTGCCGGGGGGAAGCATGGTCAGGCTGCGGGCAATAAAAGGCAACGTATTGCTCAGATACCTGAGCAGGGCCTGGGCAGGGCGCTAGGTGGATGTGTTTCTGCCACAGCTATACTAACTGTATGTAGTATTCAAAAGACACAGAAATTATTTTGCTTCCTGGGTCGGCATGGGTCTGTTCCGCCTGGAGAAGAGCAGACTGGGAGGGGACCTCATCGATGCTCAGCAATATCTAAAGGGCAGGTGGGAAGAGGATGGGGCCAGACTCTTCTCAGTGGTGCCCGGTGACAGGACAAGGGGCAACAGGCACAAACTGGGACACGGGAAATTCCATCTTGACATGAGGAACTTTACTCTGCGGGTGGCAGAGCCCTGGCATAGGCTGCCCAGAGAGGTGGTGGAGTCTCCCTTCTCTAGAGACATTCCAGCCCTGCCTGGATGCATTTTCCTGTCCAACCTGCTCTGGGTGACCCTCCTTTGGCAGGGGGTTGGACAAGATGGTCTGCAGAGGTCCCTTCCAACCCCGGTCAGTCTGTGATAGTGGGCTGATGTGACCCTTCACGCAGGTTTCCATAGGAAGACCTCTTTGGAAAAACATCCATGAAAAGCTTTCTTGTCTACAAGATGAGCACAGCTATGAGCGAGCTGGGCTGGGGGCAGAACACAGGTCTTCCAGAGGGAGGAAAACATGAACGGTGGCTATATTTAGAGGTTGCAAAAGTCAGTGGCTATTTTGCCACTTGTGTCTGCTGAGATGTTAAGAAAAAAACCATTAAATATATTCCCTTTATTGAAGGATTAGCATAACCTGCATGGTCTAAAAGCTCGCTGGGATTTCCAGACCTGCAAATAGCTGCGAGGAAACCTCTTAGGGATCACAAGCTCAACAAGCTAAGATGGAAAATGAGCTAGATGAGGTGGACATGCCTGACTCCCATCTGCCACGGATTAATCTATGAAACCAGCACCGGAAAAGCAAAATTGCCCCTTGGAGGTAAAAGAGACTGTGAGTCATTTAAACAGATTGACACCAGCATGTTCAGGGCCCATCAAGAAACAATTTCCATCCAGCCATGAATATTTACAACTGAAGCACATTCCATTATTTGAAGAGAAGCTGAATTGTTTTGATCATTTGTTGTCGTCGCTGCTGTTGAAGAAAGGATTTAGCCTGTGTGTTAAGTCAGGGAGCGTGAAGTGAAGAAGCGAATGGTAATGGAAAATGCACATATATTTGCTCAGGGTGAGATAGATGAAAGGAGGTTTAATCTGCACTTGGTTAGATTTCCAGAGAGGAGCTTGTCTCCGCGGGACCTGGGCCATCAGGGCGTTTTCACGTGCCATAGAAGTTGCTCAGTTGTCTGCTCCTGTCAGATGAGCCAGTTCTGCATTGTGATTTCCTCAGAGGCTGGAATTTGAAAAGAACATCAGAAGTGAGAAAGCCTGAGCCAAATTCAATCTACTCACCGGGTGCTCCTTCAGAGCAGTTTGGCATCACACGAGAAGGGGATTCCAGGCTCTGCCCAAGTGGTGGGAGCTTCACGCAAAGCCGTCGGGGCTTCCCTTTCAGTCAGTCTTGCTTCCAGTGTAAGTTTGTTTGTTAGGAAATGGAGTTTGTCCTGAGGGAAACAAATAGTTCTGAGACCGTCCTCCTTCCGTATCTGAAAAAAAAACCCAACAGGTTGAATGCCAAAAATTTTAGTGGGATGAAGTTTTAGCTGCTTTAGAAATCTGAATCTTCGTGATGCTGTTTCAGCAATGTTGAAGGCTGATATATAAATGAATGTAGTATAAAGATGGGCATGAAATTAAAATAATTAAAAATGTGTTTGCCTTTCTAAAGGTTTTGACAATGTTGGAGGAAGAAAATCAAAACAACCCATTTAGACATTTTCTTGTTTCGTGTTTCAGTCTTGTTCTTTCAAAGCTTTCTGAAATCCCACGCTCACGCGGTGGAGGACAGTCATGCAAGGACTTCCCTTTATGGGGCTGAATCCCGTAACAGTGATTCAAACTGTTTGTTCACCTGAACGTTTGAGGGAAATTAATCTTGGGCCAGGAGAAGAGAATAAATAAACCCAAGCAAATGGTCTCTGGTGACTTAACTGCCTGTACTGTGAGTAGGATAACGTAAGGCCTCAAGTCTCTGCAGCTGTGATGGGTGGCTTATTTCCCCCAGTTCAAGTAGAAAACGATGAGCTGAAGCCCTGGTACAGCAGAGAGGAGAGTATAATTGTCATGTGGGATCGCGCAATGGCAGGCAAGAAAACATCACTGCAGTATGCCATAGGCAGGACAATAAAGCGCTAAATTAATTGCAGAGGAGACTTAATGACCAGTGCGAGGAATTAACGTAAGCTTAACCCTTAATTAGCTAAACTTTCAACACCACACTCCACTGCTCCTTGGCACTAAAATGGATGGTCTATATAGAGACATCCATTAGAGCCTCTGTATTTCTTCCACCGCCACCTGCTACGCTTTGGAAGAGCAGCATGTGTGATCCATCTCCGCCTGCCATGCGAGAACGGCAGCGTCAGTAGCGCTGTTAACTCCTCAGCAGTTTTCCAGTGATGGAGAAACCTGCGAGAGCTGCACAAGGACATCAGAGAGGCTTCATCTTGGCCTCAAATGTGCGATGGCATTATGTTTTGGGAGATCGGAGGGACTCTAAACCACCTGGAAAGTGATGATTTATTTGAGGGGGTGTCTTGGATTAGAACTGAATTTTTGTCACCAAGTTCCTTGTTTTTTCACTGGAAATATGAACCAGAAATGTTACTGTGGAGTATGCTGGGAACTGGAGTTTCTGTTCATCATATTCCCATTTTTCTCTGGACGCCCTGGTTGGATTATACCTCCCAGAACGTAACATGGTGTCTCCTCTTTTGCTCGGGAGGTGATGGCTAGTTACAGCAGTCACACAGTCCTGACGTATGAAATATTTTCTTTGAAGCATTAATGTTGGGGAATTCTTCCTTTTTTTTTTTTTTTTTTAATGAAAGGAAACAAAGTGTTTTTCCAAAAGTTTTTGTGAAAACTGCTGCTGTGGTAGATTGTCAAACAATATTCCCATCTAAACCAATCTTTATGTTAAAAACTTAACCAGTTTTCATGAGCAGCATGACCAGACAGGGCGTGGATATCATGCCCTCGTTCAGAGGAGTCGCTGTGCCAGACGTTAAGCTTCATACTTGTTGATTGAACCGCATTTTTCGTACTTCACCCTGGTAATGAATCCCACAGCCACCATCCCTTCTACAGATGCTCCAGAAACCCTCTAAGTGGCCATTAACTAATGCTAAATTGTGATGGAGCATCTCCTGAAACACATGTGACATCCACATGAATAACAAATGAATTTGTTTCTGTCAAGGCAATGACAACGGATTGCAGTTGGATGAACGTGAGTGCCGTTTGCTGCTCTGCACCAACTGCAACAGGTTCCTTATAGGGCGCGTGTAATTACAGGGACACACGTGACAGCGGAGGGATGCCGTGAGTGCGAAGACGCAATGGTATGGACGGCTGTTAAGGATGGGCTGTGGGAAAAAACAAGTCCCAGGCTGACAAACCAATCCTATTTCTGTTGAACCCCAGTGGAGTTTGCCTCCTAAAGACGTTAATGAGAGTGAGATCATGCTGTTAGCTCCCCCAGTTTCATCCCTCCCTGGAAAAATCATTCTCTTCTCATTATCACTTGGTAGTACAAAAAGACCCTTGGAGGTCAGTCCTGTGATGACGTCTCTGTACATCTGCATCTCTCCAGGGAAAAACAGATCAAGAGGGAAAGGATTTTTCTACAGTGTTCATGCATGATACTAGAACAATGTGCGTGGGTCTCCTGTAGTGCCTGTAGGACTCTAAAGTTTCTAAAAACTGTTTCTCTGATGGATGCGTTAGTGTTCAGAGACTCGTGTTACATCCCTGCTTCTGTTGGCGCGTCGTGCCATGTTGAGCCGTGGCGCCCAACTCCTTGTTCTCAATCAGTGTTGCGTATCCTGAGGTGCTGTGCGGGGCGTGAAGAGGCAGGTTAAATGAGGCAGGAAAAAGGAATCAGGGAGAGCATATAGAGGAAGAGGGAAAGTGAGACAAAAATGGGAGAAAACTGTGTTTATGGCATGAGGAATCAGAACCTGAGGTTGGTTCAAATTAAAAACAAATATCACATCAGAAGCAAGCATGTGTTTTTGAAACAGATTGATGACCCAGGAATTGGTCTGAACATTTCCATTGAAAGCTTTCCATCAGAAAATGCTTTTTGAATGCAAAAAAAATTGCTTTCCTAAAGTTACACTGACTGGGATGAGGTTTCCCATGAGAAAAATGAAAGCTTTTTGTCTTAAAGCATTTCTATTTTCCGTGAAATTAATTTAAAAAAAAAAATAATCTCAGAGCAAAATCAAATCTTGAAACCCCGGGATGTCTCATTAAATGGATGTTCTGATTTTCAGCTAGTTCTGAATTATTTAATGAAAAAAGTCGCCCGGAGCTGGGGAACTTTCCACCACGTGCAATCTCGACATCTTGCGCTTGTAAGCCAGGTGCAACCCAGGCTCTATTTCACATGGGTTTGGGCGCAAAACCTGGTATCGTCTGATGTTAGGAAGCGTGAACCCTGAGTTAAATACTATATCTGGCTTTCCCTGAAGAGGGATATTTCATACACTGCTTTCAAACGAGTCCTCTATTTCAAAGGGTGGATTTCAGGGCAAGATGCTTTCTGATAGACCAGCCTCTGAGATTTCTGGAGGTGGTTCAGTTTCAGCCTTATTTCCTGATAATAGAAGGTTTCTGCAACTTTGCTTCCATTTGAAAGAGCAGAAGCCTCAAAAACATTTGGTTTCTACAAGTTTCATGAAAACTGGCAGCTGGGAGAGACCCAAACTCAAGTCCACTGAGGACAGCCAGGGTCAACGATGATATTATACATTTTGTCTGACAGCGACCAGCTGTCCAACAAACATATGTGCCCCACTTTCTCCAAAAGCAGCCTGGCAATAACAAGACAGCTTACACTTTTCTGACAGTACAGACAGAACAACGAAGAAAAAAATCACTGTGCATGGGGCTGTGTTACCCATGGGACACGGAGCAACAACCCAGAGGTAGATCTGTGCGCGTGTGAATGTAGGTACATGGATGTGGATGTTAGCTGCTCCTGGCTTATTCTGCTTTTGCCTAGTGGGAATCCTAAGGGACCTGAGACAGAGCAGGGAGAGGTTAGGAGACAAAATATCCTCATCCCTAGGAAAACAAGATTCATTAATCCTTCTGTTTCAAGAAAAACTTATTATAGTGGCTTTGGTTTTTCACAGATTATGTAAAGCGTTCATTTCCCCCCTTGCACTTGCTGAAGAGATTCTCTTCTGAATGCGTGGGTAATTGAACGTGCACATGCTTGTGTCTACCATGGATCGACCTGCTGGGCCGTCACCGCAGTTCTTGCCGGGAGCACTGATTTTTTAACCACCTGATTTTTTAGTGAGGCATGGCTTTGGAGTACAGTGCTGTATGTCCAATATGGGCCACGCAGACAGAGAGGGTTTGGAGGGGACCAGAGCCTCACGGTGCTAGGTGGTTTGTGCAGTAAATGCCCATACCCCATCTCTCCGAAAGAAAGTGGGGATGTGGAAGAGGGACTGGGAGAGTGGAAACATCCTTTTATTTTTAAGCTTAAGTCCAAACAAATGGCATGAATCCAATTCTTCCCTCCAGAGCTTGGGAAAGGGCAGGAAAACTATGAGTTTAAACCATTTTAGCACCTTCTCTTGCTGGGCTCTGCCATTCTGAATGGTCCCTAACCATCCTGGTGTGACTCCTTTTGCACTTGAGGCTCATGGCTCTCCAAAAGAGGTTCCTGTACGGAGGCCTCCAGCTTTGCTCCTGCTGTGCCCTCTGCTCCACCCCAGGAACAGAAGACTGCGAGCAGAAATACTGCCATTTCATGTCAACATCCAGGTCATCCATTTGGTCCCATTACATCCACCATGGTTAGGTCTTGGTCTCCAACCTGAAGTGAGCCAGCACCTAATTTCCTTGGATTGAAAACAGAGGCACTGGTATCTTGCCCCATGTCATGCACTGGATAGGTGGCATGGGTGGGAGCTGCCCTGCACACCTCCTCCCGGGGACCAGACCACTCTCCTTGATATTCATCACCAAAGATGATGTACATGTGGCCACACTGAGGAGGACTAGGAGAAGACCCCAAAACCCATACGGGGTGATGCTGCTTTGTCTCACCAGCATCCACTCCCAGCTTAACTCCGTGGGCTTTTCCCCTCCAACCAACTATCTCTGAGGCTGCCTAATTCCCGGCAGCGGGAGAGGGTGATGGTGGTGAGAACCTGCGCTGCAGGAGGTGACCACAGCTTTGCATCGTGCTCCTCAGGCCATGGGTAGGAACAGGCGCCTGCCCAGCTCCGAGCCTCCGTAATACCGCATCGGTGCAACGCTCCCACGCCTCCGTTAGGATTGACAATAAAATTGTCAGCTCCCTGGGGCGAGGACTGCCTTCCTGCTTTATGTTTGTTATTAAACATTTATTTTCAAAATTGATTAAAAATTAAATAAGGGAGGGGATTTGTTTTAGCCTGCCTCAGAGAATGACGTGGGCTGTGATTCTGTGCAGAGACAAGCATATTCATCATTCCTCTTTGGAAGGAATTAAAACCAAACAGATTTTTCTGTGAATGTCTTCACTCAAAAAACATTTTGATAGCCTTGCTATATTTGCTTCCTCTATTTGCAAGTCAGGTACACAGTGTACCTGAGCGTCCATAGATATTCCCAGCTCTGCAAACCCCAGATAGCTCCTGCAAGCGCCTGCAGGCTAAACAGCATCCCTAAGTAAAACGTCTGCCTTCCTTTCCACTTAGGAATGCTGTTAAATGTGGAAGGGTATTTCTAAGCCTAAGATTACTCCTTGGTTTCGTGTGCCATTGGCTGTTTGTTGGTGCAATTAATTGCAGAATATTTTCCCCCCATGTTTTGAAACAAGCTGTAACGGTACCCGTTGCAGGGGGTTAAAGTAAAGCGCAGCTACCACAGGTAAATTCAGCTGGCAAACTATTTCTAGAGATCAAGCAAGGACAATTTAGTCACCAGGGATAGGCAAATGTGTCGTGCATTTATTTTGTTGCAAATCAGGGAGGTACGTACACAGTCCCCATGTGCAAAGTAACCTCGGAACCGGGGAAGAGACGTAAGCGAATTGTTAAATGCTCTTATTGTTCACCCTTTTAGCTTGTGTATTCCTTCCATGCTTTTTTCTGTCAGGAGGAGAAATGAATGTGTGAGTCAGGTATGTTCTTGTAATCACACTTACCTTTCAAAAAAGACACTTATCAACACTTATAAATACCGAAAGGGTGGATGTCAGGAGGATGGGGCCAGGCTCTTCTCAGTGGTGCCCGGGGACAGGACAAGGGGCAACGGGCACAAACTTGACCATGGGAAGTTCCATCTCAACACGAGGAGGAACTTCTTTGCTGTGAGGGTGGCAGAGCCCTGGCCCAGGCTGCCCAGAGAGGTGGGGGAGTCTCCGTCTCTGGAGACATTCCAACCCCGCCTGGACGCGTTCCTGTGCCACCCGCTGTGGGTGACCCTGCTCTGGCCGGGGGTGGGACAGGATGATCTCCAGAGGTCCCTTCCAACCCTATTATTCTATGATTCTATGATTCTATGATTCTATGACACGCGCACTTTCATTAAAAACAATAAACCCAGAAAACAGCATGCAGGGTGTCATGGTCCCACTTGGAACAGTTTCTCTTTCTTTTCTCTCCAGGCACATCCAGGCTCGACGTTTTCCAGCTATTGGGTGTGTGACCAGGGGTGCCCCTCCGGCCACATCAATATGATGTTTTTCAGCCAAGATGTTGGCTCCTGTCTCACTGGATTGTTAAGAATGGCAATGGTTCAGTGATGCAGATGGTGATTTTTTATCACTTATGACAGCAGTGACACACCGAAACCCAGTTTTATGCATATGATGCTTGCTACTTTGGGGGAAACCCATGTTCCTGAGATATCCATCTGGGCAGCCCCACAGAGGATGTTTTTGTGTCTTGCTCCTGAGATGAGAGACAGTTTCCAGTAACTGCACGCTGGGTTTTTCTACCTGCCCAGTGCAAGCTGGGAGGGGAAGGAAAGGGCAGGGGAAGGGAAGCCTGCTGCTTGGAGTGGGGATCAGGGAGGTTCCTGTCTCTGCTGTAGGGCTGCAGCAGAGGATATTCCCTAGGGACCATGCTGGCAGGTTCCGCTCCTTTCTTGCAGGCACCAGGGAGCTGTCAGATATGCCTTTGGTCCTTTGGGCCAACTTGCAGGTCTTTGGCCGAGCCCAAGGATGAAGAGGAAATGTGTGTTCCTCTGCTCCACACAGTAAAAGCAAGACACAGCATAGCAGGATCAACATCAAGCTTTTTCTCGAGTTATCGCATTTTCCAGGGATGCAGAAATGGGTCCCCAAGTGCAAGCATCACATGAATGCACCTTTGGGAACCCAGGCTCTGCTCTTCGATGCCAGTTCATTCTGGGGTCTCTGTGAACTCCATCACTTCATGCAGCGCAGGTGGCCTTGGAAAAGCACGGGCAGAAGCAGGTCTGATGGTGTCAGCCGGTATTATCCCAACCCTGCGGTCAACTGCCTGTGTGATCCTGACTCCAAGAAGGGATTTGAATTCAAGGAAGCGAGGGACATTTGTATGAGCCTCCACTGCTGGAAATAATGCTTAGTTCTATTCTTTCCCCATATTTTTCATCCTGTCATAAAAAAATGCTTCCATGCTGAATTTCATAGCTTTCCACCCTCCTTTACTAGTAACACAGAATTATCTTCCTGTTTCTTTAAAATTAAGAGGTTTAGCAAGTAGATAAATTACACGTCTTAAAAACCCAGCCCCAACTGTGAAGCAAATAAACCTTTCCTCTTAGGGAACCATTCCTTTGACGTGGTATTTTGAGCTCCATCCTGGTTGTTGCCATGAAGTGGCAACTTTGTGGAAAAGGAGGTTAAGTGCTTAGGTTAAAACAGGTTCAAGCATAATCCAGAGTGTCCTTGGCACAGACAGAAGTGGTTTAGTGGGTCTCATTCATCATTGCCTGACTGCTTAAAGTGGTGGAGTGGCTCATTATTGTTTTTATATGCCTTTAAAAGAGCTGCGAAGAGAAAAGTACCACTATTTCCCTCCCTAAACCCACACTCAACAGGGAACAATAGTGTTTAAGACCTCAGAGAGCAATGTAAAAGCTTTCCTCTTCAGAAACCAAATTCCTCTGCATGAGCCACGTGGATCAGCTCAGGCTCAGTTCCAGAGAGGAGGTTTCTGTTGGTTTGTGGAGTTACGTCTACGACAGCATTTTGGAGCTGATAGCAGGGAGCTGCTGTTGCCAGCTGGTATTGCCAGACCTGCCTTCGTGAAACCATCGTCTGCCCCGAAGCCAACTGGTGGCTCTTCTCCTCATCGATCCTGCCAAAGATTTGTCCTCCCTGGGGGTTGGATGAACCTTCAGCAGGGACTGTGGACCCTGCAATGTAGGGCAGGATTGCACCATCATGGAGCATTAACAAAATATATTTTGAAGATTACTACAAGAAAGATACGGACGTGCTGGAAAGTGTCCAGAGAAGGGCCACGAGGATGATCCGAGGGCTGGAGCCCCTCTCCCGTGGGGACAGACTGAGAGAGTTGGGGTTGTTCAGTCTGGAGAAAAGAAGGCTCCGAGGAGACCTTAGAGTGGCCTTCCAGTATCTTAAGGGGGGCTACAAGAAAGCTGGGGAGGGACTTTTTAGGATGTCGGGTGACGGTAGGACTAGAGGGAATGGATTAAAACTAGAGATGGGACGATTCAGACTGGACGTGGGGAAGAAGTTCTTCACCATGAGGGTGGTGAGACACTGGAACAGGTTGCCCAGAGCGGTGGTGGAAGCCCCATCCCTGGAAGTTTTTAAGGCCAGGCTGGACGGGGCTCTGAGCAACCTGATCTAGTGGGAGGTGTCCCTGCCCAGGGCAGGGGGGTTGGAACAAGATGATCTTTAAGGTCCCTCCCAACCCTGACAATTCTATGGTTCTGTGATTCTGTGATTCTATGGTTACAGATTTCAAATATCACTGAGCAAAGACCTTCTTAGTGCTCCAGCCTTGCCTCTTTGTTTTGCACATGTGGAACCCAGCTGATACATGCAGTGACTCAGAGTAGTCCATACCTGAGAAATTTTGTGCAGATAGGTAAACTACCAGAATAAGGCAGAGGTCCTGACTATTTTTTTTTTTAATTAAGTGGCTGCTTTAACTTTATGTACCTAAAGATCCTTATGGATCTTTACAAAGCTCTTTCTCTTGGAGATCATGATACGTCAATGCCACTGGAGAAAGCAGTGGCAAATCACAGAATCATAGAACCATAGGGCTGGAAGGGCCCTCTGGAGATCATCCCGTCCCACCCCCTGCCAGAGCAGGGTCACCCACAGCAGGTGGCACAGGAACGCGTCCAGGCGGGGTTGGAATGTCTCCAGAGACGGAGACTCCCCCACCTCTCTGGGCAGCCTGTGCCAGGGCTCTGCCACCCTCACAGCAAAGAAGTTCCTCCTCGTGCTGAGATGGAGCTTCCCATGGTCAAGTTTGTGCCCGTTACCCCTTGTCCTGTCCCCGGGCACCACTGAGAAGAGCCTGGCCCCATCCTCCTGACTCTGCTGGTGCAGAGTGAACGGTGAGTCTCATGCATTCAAAAGCAGCTGAACCCAAACTGCAACGGGTACAGAGAGAGACTACGAAGAGGATTAAGAAAAAGAGACACCTGTTTTAGGAGGGAAGATTATGAGAATTTAGCTTGTTTAATCTAGCAAGGCAAAGGCTGTGTGAAGGGCTGCGATTACTCTGTAGAAAATACGTCAAGGGGATAAGCGCTGAGAGGGAAAAGGAGTTATTTCAGCTAAATGATGATGCTGGCTTTGGAGCAAATGGTATAAATTGGTCATAGATAACTTTATGCTGGAAGTTAGAAAGGTTTTTTTTTTTAATGCTTGAAAGAATGAAATCCTGAAGTAACTGCTCGGTAGGAATAATGGGAATAAAAAGCCTAGCAGGTTTTAAAACAGGATCATCCCTTGTGGATGGGATTATATGATGTGGTTGCCAGTAACAGGCGGCTCCATTCAAGGACCTCTCCAATTTGATGCACACCAGAATTTTCTGAAGAAAAGACTAGGGGTACACCTGCATTGTGGGTGTTGCGCACATCTAATCTGTGTTCAGCAGGGTGGTGGGATGCCTGGGAAACCTGGAAAAACACAGTCATGTCCTGGAAAGCTCTTTTCCCTCCGTTCTTGGAGGCACATAGCGTGAATCCTGTGTTTCTTGACCATTAGAAGATTTTAATACACAGCTTATTAGATCTGGAAATGTTATTAACTCAGACCCTGCCTATGTCTGGATGGAGATATTAATATTTAGTCCATCAGGGTGGTTAACCCTGTCCAGTGTTGTGTCAAGATCCCGTGTTGGGGCTGAAGCAGGTTCAGTGGTCGAGGGCGTTTGATGTTCCTTGCTACGAGCATCTACACAAAACATGAGTGTGAGACACCTGAACTGCAGACAGTCTCTGGCCTGACAGTCTCTCAAACTTGTTAATGTCAAGGTGAGGACATCCCTGAGCGTCATTCAATGTTTTCACCTTCAAGGGGCGGTAAGAACTTCCTGGGGGTTTTGCTACTGCTCAGTCTGACTGAAACCAAGGCACTAGATGTGGTGGGATTTTTGTTTATCATCTCTCTTGATATAGCATCTGTGAGCCCCTGAAATGCTGCTGTACTAGACTTTGCACAAAAATGGATCAGAAAAATGGTCTGTCCTCTCTATTGCTTAAATATAATGTTCTCTCTGATTTAAGGGAGAAAAAGAGGGGAAAGCATCGGCTAGATTGATTCTGACCAACAGCTTTCCAGTACTCATAATAAAACAGAGATAGAAATGCAAACCTTATTTGAAAAGACAATAATACACTCCCTCTGCAGAAATGAGTGAGTTGGTCTTCATTTTATCCACCTAGGAACTCTGATTATTGTCTCATGAAACAGAGCACCTGGCCTATTATCCCATAAATAAGCGCGAGCAAATGCACTGTGTTTTCATTACGAAGCCTGGCTCCCCTGCAGGGCTGCCGCACGCTCGGGAAAATACTGCAGAAGAGGGAAGAAATTTGGAATTTTGCCCTCAGGTTTCCTAGAGAGACAAGGCTGTGGTAGCAGTTAGAGAAATATTCGCTCTGCCCACCGGGGTTTCCCTCCCGCGGCTAAAAAGCGATTGTTGCTGCTATTAATTAGAGCTGTATGGAAACATTCGCAGGCAAACCTGGAGCCACGTCAAACGCGCCTCGCAAGGTTGTGTTACAGGCTCAAACTGCAAATCAGCTCCCTTTCAAGATGCACCGCGATGCCCGAAGAGAGGGAGGGAGTGAGCGAGCTGGAGATCTGGCATCAAGTGACGTGGGAACACATTTAAGACAAACCAAAGTCCAGATATGGACTAATTAAGACTCACTTTCTGTTGACTTAGGGGCTATTATCTAACAAATCTGTGACTGGCATCCCAGCTTTGAGCTGAATGTGCCGTTCAACCTCCTTTCTTCTTGATTTTAGTGCCAGCACTGGGGTTTTGCTCTGAGTCCTTTTTGTCCCCTTTTGAATCCTGAATTGTGTGCTGGAAAGCTCTTCTCCAAGCGAGGACAGCAATGACCCTGCTCACACCACTGTGTGCTGCCGACAGAGCTAGTACTGTCCAAACCCTTTGGTGCTTTGCTAGATTCACCTACGACCCGTCTCCGGAGGGATTACCCTGTTGTAGAGGAGAACCGTGGATCAGGCCGGCTAGATCTCGGCTGGTCCTGCTGCCAAAGGAGGGATGCTCTGCTTAACCAAAGCAGCCAGCAAGGAGAGAGGCTAAAAAGTAAATCCGTACTGGTTGTTTGGTACAAAGTACAATTAAGCCATTTGAATAGGTGGGGGTGGCTTTGCCGGAGCTCCCTTGGATGTTGAAGTCACCTCTCCGGCAGTCAAAGGTTGATGCTGGTGGAAACGCAGCAGGACAGAAGCGGGAAGGATCTGCCCTAGCCCAGCAGCTCGGCATCACCCCTGAGATACGTGTCAGGCTGGGACGTGAGAGAGTTTTCCATCTCTCGCCGTTGTGTTTCAGATCATTTGCTTTGACTGCGTGCCTATGTTGTCAATTCACCAGCACCTTTACGCAGTCAGTTATAATTCACATTTGCTGTTTTTTAATAAACGTTTGTTCACTGGAGCATTTTCCAGGGAGTGTGCGTGGTGCGTAGAGCCAGCCCACAACCCAGCAGCCTCCAACACAATCTAAGGCGAGGAATCAAGCTCGGAAACAAATCAAGAATATATTATGTATGTGACACATGCCGCCTGCGGTGTGAGACGGAGGGGGACGCTGTGAACAGGAGTCTTGCAAGAAAGTCCTAGCAGCCATGCAGATTGAATACTTCTTGTCAATGCAGCGGAAAAATCCCAGGGAGAATCACGGCCCTGCTGAAATTCCCTTAAAATCCAAATATAGTCTCAGTCACTGCCGCACTGAAGCACCTCACCACCTTCTGCTCCCACCGCAGGGTTTGTTATCGGGGTTGCCGTTCCCATCGTCCAGCTGGAGAATGGAAGCAAACCAGGGTCTATGGACTGCATGGTGATGAGTGGCCTTTGAGGAACATCCCAGGAGCCCCAGATCTTCAGGAGGGTACTGAGAGACAGAAAGGACATAGACAGAGCCAGGGCTGAATGTGATTCTTCTGAAGATCCAGGACTCATGCGGAAAAGGGAGTGCACGGTCTGTGTGAATACTTCAGAGGGTGTTGGGAGCCCAATCCACTTTGTTGATAGAGAGAGCAGTGCAAATTCATAATTACTGTAGATAAACATGTTCAAGTTAATTACTTCTCCCATTTGATGGCTGTGCAAATGATGCAATGAGTAATAGAGCCTGCTTTCCTTTCTCCTTTGCTGTGAAAGCCAAGGCTACAGCCTGTGCTTGGGGAGGACGTGTCAGGAAAGCCAAGGAGGGGACAGAAGAGCAGACGCCAAAGTCGAGCAGCTCTGAATCTTGCTGGGGGCACGAGCCTGTGACCGGGAAACCGGACTCGGACTTCAGAAGCTTTTACTTCTACCTCTTTGCCCTAAAATGCAGCTGCTGCTTGGACAAAACCAGTCTGGCTTTAAAGTAGGTCAGAGTCTGCAGAACTGAAGTCATCTCAGGATGCTCTGTAGAAGGAGAAATACATGTCAGTGTGACACCACCTCGTACAGCGGCTTTTAACAGAGCTGCTCTCCGTGTGATTCGGAGAGCGGCTGTAACACAGAAGAAACGCTGCATCCAGCTGGAACAACACTTGGGTCACAAATCCCACCTGAAGGGAGGGACTCAAGCAGAGACGAGGACAGCACAAGAGAAACGTGGGAGTGGAGGTTCAGATTCTCAGGCTGCTTCCAAAAATTAAAAAAGAAAAAAAAAAAGGAAAGAAGCGCCAGGGTCCTGAGCACCTTTTTAGCAGATTTGGGGTCCCAAAAACCTGGTTATCCACTCAGATGCTAGTGTCTCAGATTTTTCTGGATAGTCTGTCAGCAATGCAGTCAGGACTATTTTGATAGCATGAGGCCATCCTGGACGCTCCTTTTAGGTCTCAGACACACAATTAGCAGTTTTGGGTTCTGAACAGCTTGTTAGCATTTTGGGAATGGGAAAGGAGACACCAATGAATCATGACTTCAGGCACCTGCTCAGCAGCTGTGAGTTTTGGATCCCCTCTGTTAGCAATCCCAGGGAGTTTTAAACCTGTTTTGAGGGAAGTGTTTCCATTAGCCTGGAGAGAAGTTCCCATTTTGTCCCCTGTCATCCCCCAGCAGCCAAATCCTTCTGTTTCGTTTTCCTGGGAGGCGTCGTTCCCAGGCCCCGTCGAGCTGCAGTTTGCCCTGTTTGCCGCGTGCTCTAAAATCTGCGTTTAGTTTAACACATTGAGCCAATCTGTTTCCCAAACCCAGCTGCAACTACGAACCCTCCAGGGGAGCTTGGCAGTGCTGCCGATGTGACACCGCTCGCCGGCAGCCCTCGGGAACGCAGGTTTTTCGGGAAGGCAGTGAAAGGGAGCGGAGAGGAGGAGGAAGATGTAAAAGCAGATCAGCACAGCACCTCGGAGCGGCTTTCCCTTCTCCCAGGGCCGCCCACCATTCAACAGGAATGCAAAAGAGAATAGAAGAATAATGTTTGCTGACTCTCTGAGGAACGCGAGGCTGAAGCAAACTCTGTGTGAGGAATCTATGCATTATTTATGTTGTCCCCCACCGGATGAACAAGTTTTCTTGTTCAGAGGGATGCTCTTAACAGCCAGTTTACGCCCCAATCCCTTTTCTCCACTGAGCTGGGACTGCAGGACACGAAGCCATAGCTGCCTTCCCTTCATCTCCCCAGGTGGAAGCAGCCAGGAGGGTTTGTCAGCCCAGTCATGCGTGGGATGCAGACCCACGACCCCCCGAGAGCACGCGTGTGGGATGCGGACCCACGACCCCCCGAGAGCACGTGTGTGGGATGTGGACCCACGACCCCCCAAGAGCACGTGTGTGGGATGTGGACCCACGGCCCCCGGAGAGCACGTGTGTGGAATGCGGACCCACGACCCCCGGAGAGCACGTGTGTGGGACATGGACCCACGACCCCCGGAGAGCGCGTGTGTGTGATGTGGACCCACGACCCCCGGAGAGCACGTGTGTGTGATGTGGACCCACGACCCCCCCGAGAGCACGTGTGTGGGATGTGGACCCACGACCCCCGGAGAGCACGTGTGTGGGACGTGGACCCACGACCCCCGGAGAGCGCGTGTGTGTGACGTGGACCCACGACCCCCGGAGAGCACGTGTGTGGGACGTGGACCCACGACCCCCGGAGAGCACGTGTGTGTGATGTGGACCCACGACCCCCCGAGAGCACGTGTGTGGGATGTGGACCCACGACCCCCGGAGAGCACATGTGTGGGATGCGGACCCACGACCCCGCGAGAGCATGTGTGTGGGATGTGGACCCAAAACTCCCGGAGAGCACGTGTGTGGGATGCGGACCCACGACCCCCGAGAGCACGTGTGTGGGATGCGGACCCACGACCCCCGGAGAGCACATCTTCCCCAGGCAGGGTTTGCCCTCGCTGCCCTCACCGGCTCTATCCGAGCCAGCAGAGCTCTGCCGAGCCAGGCAGCAATTAGCCCTCCATTCTCCCTGTCTAGACAGGCCTTGGAAATGCTGCTTCCGAGTCGAGATCTTCCAGCTGGGGTAGGTTCGTTTCACAGCTTCCCTTGGAAATGCTGCCGCTTTGTGATGGGTTGCCGTCCCGCTGGACCGCAGCCCAGTCAAACCTGCTTTGCAAAGCGCGCGCCGGCACCGATTCGCGTTGTTTTGCTCCGTGATGCGTGTAAAATACATCAGAATAAAAATGGGAGCAACGCGGAGGTAACGCTGGTGTGGGCTTGTTTGCATTTTACTTCTTTATTACCATAAAATATGAAACTATATTATAAGATGATAAAGTTTTATATTGTGTTATTCTAAGCTTCATATATTATAAAGAGTTTATATTAAATATGATAGTAAATAGGTTTCTATGCAATATACTGTTAAGCGGATATTTAGTATAAATTAGGTGGTTTTGTTATTATAAAATGCCATCAATATTTCAGTACAGCAACAGGTTAAAAATAAAAGGGATTAAAGTGACAAGCTGGAACTGTCTGTTTTACCTACCAAAAGAAAAAACAACTTCAGCATTTCTGAAACTAAAGAAGAAAGTCCAAGTGATTCATGTAGACTTTTGTCCTGAAGTGAATTTCACTGGATCAAATTGACACTTTGCTGTGAAAAGTCAGAAACGAGAGGAGACCACCTTTTCCTCTCAAGTGTTTTTTGATCCTTCCTCCACCCGGCGCCTGCCCCATCCCGCCCGTGGGAGCCAGACCCCGTGGGCTCTGGGAGGCTGGTGGGAAAGCGGGAATAAGAGCAAGGTTTTTGAGTGGTCGCAGAGGAAAATGTTCAGCACCTTGGGAAAAATGGCCAGGTTTGGTATTATTCCTCTGCCTCCTCCAGCGCGGTCTTGTCTCTTGGGCTTTCTGTGCTACTGGAAGCAGCTGGAGAGCAGCAGGGCTCTGTGCGTGTGTGCGGGTGTGTGCATGTGGGGGGCTCTCCGTGAGTACACGCGTCCCGAAAGACCCTCCGTTAGCTGGTAGCCACCTGAGCCTCCTGATAGACAGCCACCACGGGCACACACCGTGGAAAAACATGCCATAAAATACACAAACATCCATATGGACCCTGTGGTATTAGTGACTAATGCCTTCCTTATTGGTATAAAACACTCGGAGTGACAGCCTGGGACAGGAGGAATTTATTTTGCTTAGCTTTGTATCTGGATGTTTGATTTCACAGGGAAGTGATCGTCGCCTTGTACTCGGCACTGGTGAGGCCCCACCTCGAGTACTGCGTTCAGTTTTGGGCCCCTCACTACAAGAAGGACATTGAGGTGTTGGAGCGTGTCCAGAGAAGGGCTACAAAGCTGGGGAGGGGTCTGGAGGACAAACCTTGTGAGGAACGACTGAGGGAACTGGGGTTGTTCAGCCTGGAGAAGGGGAGGCTGAGGGGAGACCTCATCACCCTCTACAACTACCTGAAAGGAGGGTGTAGAGAGATGGGGGCTGACCTCTTCTCCCTGGGGACAAGCGATAGGACAAGAGGAAACGGGTTCAAGTTATGTCAGGGGAGGTTTAGATTGGATATTAGGAAACATTTTTTCCCTGAAAGGGTTATTAAACATTGGAATAGGCTGCCCAGGGAGGTGGGGGATTCACCATCCCTGGAGGTGTTTAAAAAAAGGGTAGATGTGGTACTTAGGGACATGGTTTAGAAGTGGTTTTTGTCAGGGTAGGTTAATGGTTGGACTTGATGATCTTAAAGGTCCCTTCCAGCCTCAGCAATTCTATGATTCTGTGATTCCATGATTTCGGAAGAGCTGAGGGATTTTGCCATATTTTGGAGAGCCCGAGTAAATGGAGCAGAGAGAAGCTCGGGGAGGAAGGCAGCTGTTTTGCCTCCCTGGAAGCACCTCCACGAGGCTCTTTTTGGTCTGATTCGGTTACAGCAGAACTCTCTGAAGCAGCTTTGGGTTGAGATGTGGTCGCAGATGCCAGAGCGGTGAGGGCTGCCTCTGCCAGAGGAAGGTGAGAGCCGCACGGCAAACCCCGCGCGATCTGCTCTGCCCTCCCTGCTGCCTGCGGAGCTGCGACTGATGTCTCTGTTCATCGGGCAAGACATGGTGCCAGGGGAAGCCTAAGGAAAAATTAACAACAAAGCAAGGAGCGTGAAGTGCTGCGAGGCAGCAGGCACCTCGCTGTGCTGCGATGGATGGCCTCCAGCAGGAAGAGGAGAGTTTTTTAAGGAGCCATGAAGATTTTCCTGGCCGGATCATGACAGGTTTGGGCTCAGACAGCCCAGCAGATCTTCCAAATATATCCTTCAAGGGATGCAGTAAAAAGGCCCTACAAACCTATTCAATTCCTGTGCTCTTGGTGCCCACCTCCTGGGGTAGAAATTGTGCCGGGTTCATCAGAGAGGGATGTGGGCTGCAGCAGGGACTCATGAATCCCTGCTCTCCCAAACCCTGCCAGGGGAGCAGGCAGTGCCCGGGGCTATTTTCTCCTCCAGCATCCTCCATCCATCCATCCATATCCTCCAGCTCTGGGCTCAGGGACTGGGATGTCCTGACCTTTCACAGCCTATACAGGAGAGATGGCCACAGCCACGGGAGGAGTGAGGGGGCAGCAAAGCAGGAGCTCTGGTGTCTGTCTTACACCCTCCCAGGTGCAGCTGTGCTGTAAAAGCAGCTGAAAGCACCAGCAGCTGTGGTGGGTCAGCATCACCTCTTCTCACCCCCTCCCTTGCATCCAGGAGGGGACATCCTGCATTCTCCCCCTGAAAGAGCTCTGAAAACCCAGCATGGGGCTGCAGAAAAGAGAAGTTTCCTAGAGAGCATCAGGATGCAACGGCCCATTAACATCAAACCCACACCTAAACTCTCCCCGGAGCACAGAAAGAAGCCGAGAGCTGGTTCCACAGTGGACAACTTTCCCCTTCTCTTCCCCTGTTCCGTGCCACAGCCTGGGAGCAGGAAGAAGCTTAAGTCTTGTGTTGAAATGACTGAGGATCTTGAGGTTCTCCTGCTACAATTCGCTGCTGCTTATTACCAGGCTGGTGGGGGAAATCTGCAAAAATAGCCAGCCCCATCCAAAGACTATGGAGTGTCAATGCCTTTGGGCATATTCCGCGAATCTCACTCTTTCACCGGCTTTGTGAGTTACCTTTACAAGTCCCTCACCACCCACAAGGTCCAGTTCTTTACGTTCAATAATAGCATTTCTGAAGCTGTTTTCTAGAAAAGATTTTTAGGCAAGTGTTTGATTTTTAGGCAAGATTTTTAGATCTTTCTTAGGAGCCAAGGTATTCTCATGAGAGGAGCCAGCTAAGCATTGCTAAGGACATTCTTTTAGCTCTTGCAAAGTTAAATATCAAATAACTTCTCTCTTACAATCTTGCACGTTAAAAAAAAAAAAAAAAAAGAAAAAACCCCCTTGTTTCGAGTATGCTTCAGCTAGTTTTAAAGAGTAACTTGCCATGAGATATAGCATCATGTTTCCCAGCTCTCAGATGCTGTGAATCTCTTTCCCATAAAACGGATGCGTGTGAGCTTGGTTCTCCTTCAGGTCATATCCCTGCGCAGGAAATGGGCTCTTTTTTTCCCAAAGTGCCAAGTTTTCAGCTGAACAGAGCCTAATCCCAGCTGCAAGTGCACACGGGCTGGGTGAGCGTGCTCCTGGATGGAAGGCACTACGGAGAGGTGCCAAGGCCTGGGAGCCTTTTAGTGCCTGGGACCGCCCATACCTCAACTCGTTGGGCAGCAGTTCTCCCTGCAGCAACATACACACATGGTGGAAGGAGGAACTGCGAATGCTCTTGAAGGTGCCCAGGCAGAAAGCCCAAGCAAGAACACCCACAAAGTCAAGAGCAACTGCCAAAAGTTTCCTTTTTCTTGTACACCAGCACAGTTCATCCAGCCCACAGAGCAGTTCTCACAGTTGGGTTCATCTGGTGGTTACATGTGACGAGGTGTCGCACACAGCCAGGCTCCACTCTTGGCTCCTCTAGTGACAAGCATTTGTGAAAGCAGACAAGCCAGCATGGGAAGGAATTTTGGGCCAGCAGGTCTGAGACTGCTTCAAGGAAGCGCTTGGTTTCTGAGCTCCTCACCTTAAAGTGGAGGCTCCCCAAATGGAAGGGGAAACCCTGAATCTTTATCGTCATAGGATTAACGTGCACTTGAGTTCTTCATCACTGGACCAGAAACCTCCCTCCTCCCCAAGGGCTGATTTCTCTTTGTTTTGTCTGTGGGGAATGTATGAAAGAGAGAAGAGGTTTCTTTTGGCTCTGCTACCCATCTGTGATAGAGGAAACTGTCCCCTGAACCCCAGCCTGATGGTTTAACCACCGCAAAAAACCCTGGTTATGAGCTACCATGGGGGTGTACAACCAAATAAACCACCGTGGCTTCCCATGCAGAGATAAATGCCTGGCTGAACTGGATATACTGGCACATATGAGGGGGGCAGGTAGGTGTCAGAGCTCGGTCCAAGCACCCAGAAGGCTCCTCTCCTGAACTACTGGTGGCTTCTCAACCACCGCAGGTACCCCTGTGGCTTTGGAGACGTGGAGGAATTCATTTTCCTGGGTGCATTCGTTAAGGTCTCCACGGCACCATAATGAAAAGAACTGCAGATTTGTCAGCGTGGCCCTGGGAAGACATCTCATAGGGAAACACTATTTTTCTTCTCCCTTCAAGGATCTCACACATTTTATTCCTCCCATATCCACACAAGGCAAGGGTCAGACTTGTGATGAAGAAGAAACACCTTCCTCACCCCTTCTAGGAGGCTTTCATCAAAAAAGATGCACTGTAAATAACCCTTGTTTCCACTCGCAGCTGTGGGTTTTATGATCTGGGCTGAAGAGATAAACTGACTCCCTACTCACAACAGAAAGCGTTTGTAACATTTATTTCCAATCCTCTCCCCCCCACACACCCACCATGGCACGACAAATGAGAGATTGTAATTCTCTGGGAGGCATACTTTATGGGAAGCAATGCATTTTGCTGTCCAAGCAGCTAAATATTATGTAGCTCGGCAGCTGATATGAGGTTTGGGCAGTATATTCTCTGGCAGACTTGCCACGATTTTCCGATTCACTGAGCTAATACGGGATGATTAAGAGAAGTCTTCCTACTGGCTACTACTGTAACGTTTTCCCCTGCACCACGTAATTGTTTCCCAATTTACTTTTGCACAAATGGGGCCGTTTCTCCCTTCTCCATATAGGTCTATGGTTTAAATTTTCTTTCCCTCTTGTGCGCCTGTGGTGACTGTGGAGAAGGTTTCAGGGAGCACATTTGTGTGTGTGTCCAAGTCTTGTTTAAGTTGACTGTTCTCAAAGCTGGGAAACCTGGAGAGCAGAGTCTACTTCTGCTGTGACCTGTAACTCTTTTAAGTCATTTCTGCATCAAAGCGCAGACCGTCCAGGAGAGGAGGATATGCCGCAGATGACCCCCAGTATCCGAGACACGATTCTTACTTGTACTGAGGACAGTCAGCCTTGTATTGGGGTTAGTCAGCTACCGCGTGGTGATCCGTGTTCCCCACACTACATTGTTTTGTTTAAAATATAGCCAGGTCCCATCAGCCCTAGGGCTCTGTAATTGTTAACACTGTTTCAGCGGGATTTATTGGCATGTTTGGCTCCTTCTGTATCCTCGTGCAATCACTGTTGCTGATACTGGCATTTAACAAGCTAATATCATTGCCTTGACATAATTTGGATGCCGTCCTGCAGTTAACAGGTTATAATACAGCTATTTTGCAGCGCAGATACAGTCCTCTCCCTCACCCTGGGAAATTAGGTGTGCCAGCTCCTACAGACATCGCGTAACAGCCCGTCTCAAAATGTATTGACGCTTGCTCTGCTCGTCGTGTGCATCTTGGCACCCCTTGTGGTGGTACCGGTGCCACCGACCCAGTGTGAGCTGGTTACAGTTTTGCTTCTAGTCTCAGCAGGGCACGAGGAGCGTAACGGAACCGTAAGCACGTCAAGGAACAGGGAATCTGTTAATAGGGTTTTTTTTTTTTCACTTGTGGAAGAGAAAGCGTTAAAGTTAGAGACATTGTATTGACTTCCAGAAAAGTTTAGCTCAACGTGTCTACTTTCAGCTTTTATTTTGGAGCACGGCATAGACTCATCATGGAGGGGAATCAGGTACCTTGATTCTCCTGTGGTTTTTATTCACTCGCTGAATTTACAGAGAATGCAGACTGCAAGTAACTAAAGGGCAGGCTGTGCACACACCATAAATTGATGTGGTAGCTCAGGTCTAGGTATAAATTCCCTCCTATACTACAAGAGTGGGATAATATTCAACACCAGCAATAATGGTAGCTACATAACAACTGAGATATAGAACACCATAATATTACCAATATAGCCTCGATGGCTATCACTGAATTCAGAAATCGTATTATCCCCTTCATTAGTATTTTATGGCTGTGCTTATGTTTATGTTATTTCTGCTATGTGATGAGAACACCGGTTAGAAAGGAGAGCAGGGAGAAACAGGGGTTATCGCTGGCCTAGGGACGAGTGTAGGACACCCCTTGTGATTGAGCCAGGATAAGGGCAAAGGCAGACCAAGGCAAAGCATTTCAAATAGGGATAGAAGAATGTTAATACACTTGTACTTGGAGAAATTCTGGTCACACGAACAAGAAATCATAGAAGAAATGGATTTCCCTTAACCTGCCTTAGGTTGCCTGTTTTCTGCTCCTCTGGCAACACCTGGAATACACTGTCCTGGCAGTAGCAATAAATCTTCAGCAATGGCAATGCAAGACCAGTGAGAAAAACGACCATTTTCCTAGTAGAGGTTGTTTACCCATGAATGGATAATTATTGACCCAACAGTTCCTCTGTGCTCAGCTGGTTCCTGCTGGGACAAGCTCCCAAAGCCAAAGGTTGTGGGAGGGAAGCATAATCTGATACAGGAAAGTTAGGAGAGCCCTTAAGCATATAAACCACTTACAACTATGTAACTGTGTCCCAACAAAGCTAGTAGGATGAAAGCTGGGACAGCTACTAAAGAAATATGTTAGGTGCTCACCACAGGTGGGAAGGGACCCAAAGTCCAAGAAGAGAGTAATCCCAGCAGAAGATTAATTTAAGCATGGGCAGAGAAGGAAGATGGACAAAGTGTTTGGAGTTGCTGTGGGAGAAGCAAGAGCCTGTTTGGGGAGCTCTCAGGGATGCTCACAAGTCATTTCTGGCTGGGACCGCTCCATGCTGGGTGGGAGCTCAGCTGACGGGTGGTGTATAATGGTGACGGTGCTTGAGGGACCCTGAGCAGGGCCCTGGAAGCTGTCCCATGCAATAAATGGCCACAACAGTCTATTATCCAGTCATTTTGCTTCAAGGCCTTAGCTAACATCGGAGCAATTTATCTGTGCTATATTCTGTCCTTGTAAATATAGGGTCATCTGCCTCTGTTAAAGCATGAGAGTGAAGACAAGGTCTCTTAAGTCAAGGCCTTAAATCTAGATAGAAGCCAAAACGTATCCCTGGTTGTCCCATGAGAGGCCCTGGCCTTTCAGTAGTAATTAATTTAGTTGCAGGCTGTTTCATGTACTTGGCTCTGGGGATGCAAATTGCACCTGTTCATTGAATTTGTAGCTCTGCCTCCCTGCTAGCCCCCAGGTCGGGCCATCGCTCATCATTATTTATTACTGCACAGCATCTTTCTCCTCTCCAAAGGCGTCGCACCGGTTCTGTAATCAAAGCACTTCATGATGGGGGATGAAGGCTGGGTTGGAGCTGCGGACACCATGGAGGAAGGCTCAATGTGTTTGCTTGCAGTTAATTTTCCCACAGCACAATGCCACAGGCCTTTAATTCCTGAATACAGTCAAGTCTTTGGGTTTGCATCCCACAACAGGGGTGTTGTGGTGCTTTTGCCCCAATTTGGGGTTATGAATTGAAAGATGACACATAGTAGGAACCTGTTGTACTGGAAAAAAGAAATGGGTTTTGTAATACACAGACAACACACCCGGTTTCCTCTAGAATAAAGAGAATTGCTGCATTTTTGCCAGCATCCTGACCACAGAGCTAAGCAGCTCATTTCTGTCAACTAGAAGCCATGAGAAAGCAGAGGGAGGAAGACAAAAAGAGACAACAAACTCCTATTGTAGGTTAAAAATAATAATAAAAAAAAGGAGGGACTAAAGCGTCTTCTGTCCTTGGTGTCGTGCCATGTTAGCAGCATCATAGCTCTAACAGGATTTGGGAAGGTAGAAGATAAAGATAGCAGAAGAAATGAATCCCAGTCAAGACGGCCTACGATCATTAAGGGAATTTTAACCTAGCCTGAAGCTATGCACTGCAAACGTCTTAAAACACAACCTCTCTGTGACCTTGAAAAAAGATTTTTCCCTGTTTGAAAATAAAATTCAGAAGGGGAGAAAGGAGAAAATTGATAGAATAAGCACTCCAGACTTTAAACACAGACCTCACTGAACACAGCCTACATAAAGCTTTCTCAATCCCTCACGCGTTTTCTCATGGAAAACCTTACCTATTGTTCCATCTTATTTGCATTTGGGAGAGTGGCTGTCAGGCAATTAGGGCACTTAGATTAAACTCCAACTTTTGCAATCCTTGGTAGAGGCAGAAAGAAACGAAGGCACAGGATTAGGGGCTGACTGTTTGTAATGCAGATCCATACGCTGCATTTCTTGCCAACACCTCAAAGCTAAAAATAGAAACGTTTCTTTCACAGTTGGCATGCAGGAAGAATCTGAGTCCGGGGAGTGGGGACATTAGGAAGTTTCATGGGAAAATCTCTCATTTGGTTAGCTGTACGCGACCAACTGGCATCAATGACAGAAGCAATGAGCAGCATCAGCTACTTTGGAGTATCATGAAGAACAGAGTTGGCCCAGAGCCTACAGATACTGTATGCAGGATCTGAGAGGATGAACTGAACCTCAGAGCTGCTCCTGTTGGGAGCATAATGTTGGGCAGGAAGCACATGGCCTCTGCGCCCCATGAGGAAAGAAGCCCTTTAGTTACCACCTCCATCCCTCTGATTCACCTGAGTGACATGCGACGCCCAGGCAGAGGAGCTGTGCCATGGTTTTGATTGCAGTTAAAATCTGAGGGTCCCTGTAGTGTCACGGGTTGGGAAGATTCATGGTGGCCATAGCCATCTTGTGTTAGTTCTGGTGACCAGTCATCAAGACTGCTGTATGCAGAATGAGCATGACAAGACATTAAAATCACCCATGTCACTAGCTATGACCCGATTTTGGTTTGGGGTAAGTACCTGACAAGCCTGCCCAAAGAAATGTTGGCTGGGGAGGGCAAAGGTACGTATCATGATTACTAAAGGGAAGGGAAGGTGACAAACATGCCACACAAGCCAACTTTTGTAACTTATTCCATGACCAATCTATTCTGCTGGGACAATTCACCCACTTCCAACTCTTTAGCTGACCCATCTGGCTTACCACCAATGCCATGTTTCCAGGTTGAGGTGACAGATGGGCCGTCATGTTCTTGAGACAAGATTCTGCTCTAAGCAGTGATAGCTACTGATAGTTTGACTGCCTTCCTACCTCCTCCATCTCACTGTCCACAGCCACAGCAACACCTGGATTACTTGGTCCCCAACAGAGAAGGATGCCTCAGGGCTCTGGTCACATTTGTGAGTCTTTCACCCTCTTTGGGACCTCTGCCACATAACAACAAGCTGGATGATGTCATCAGCCTGCCAGGAAGAACAGGAAGACAGCTTCACGTCCTCTGAAGCTAATGAGCTATAGAAAAACGATGACACCTTTTCAGCCTTGTTTCAGTTGGCCACAAACACTGATCATGGCTGATGACCCAAGGGAGTTCATACTGCTCTCCTCCTCTCTGATATCGTAGGGAACACAAGCACAGGCGGTGGGAACCCAGGAACCTTTCAAAGGGGTGTCACAACAGGTCTTTCTCAGCTTTGTTGAAGTAACTGCAACAGTGGAGGACATGGCCCACTGCCTCAGAGATGGCTGGCAGGCTCTACTCTGAGCTTTGTTGGTAGGGCCTTGCCATTGAAGTAACCCTGGTTTGGACTGTTCTTGATGTGGTACACACTGTTACAGCTTCACTACCTTGTTGTGTTCATCTGGGGCTAATAATTAATTGGGAATAAGTTTTATCCCCTTTGGGTTTACATTAGGATAGTTCCTTCTGCATGTGCGTTGGTGAGAAGTCACCTCTCCTCAATTACATTTGTAAGCAGCGCGATCATGGTGAAATGCCTATTTACAGCCAGACTTACTCTTTTTTAACAGGTCCATGCAGAGCAGCTTTTGCTTCTGGCAGGAACAGCCAAACACCCCCTCAGCAAATGCTAGAGCCAGTAGGCAGCCCACCTCTCCACTTCCTTCTGAAGGTTCAGCTATTCTGCAGCTTGAGGTCCATAAGTGAGGTCCTGACGCCCACTGAGGAGGTGAAAGGCAGAGTGCGTGCGGTAACGTATATCCTAGGAGGAGTTACGTCTTGATGTGTTTGACATTCGATGGCGCGTCTCAGGGACGCGGTTGCAGTCTGTCCTTGATGTGTTAGACTAGAACGTTGTGGTAGTGTCAAAGCACTAATAAGATCAGCTTGAATCTTTTGAATGTTGTTTGTTCTGGAGGGAAAGGGGGCGGTGAGGTCGAAGAGATGGAAGGGAAGCGTGCTAAAGCTCTTTATGCCAAAGGGAAAGGAGATCACAACCCTTTAACTATGGATACCCCCCAAGCCAGGCAGAACGGGATGTTGGCATGGGAGGAGCAAGGATTATGTCAGTGTCATGTGTTTCCTTTCTCCACAGCTGCCACTGGATGGGAGTAACATGAATCACCAAACACCACAGCTATGTGGTGTGGCCATGCAGGGAGAAGGAGAAGCGTTGAACCCAATACTTGCCACCATCCCAAGCTTGGACCAGCCATCCCAAAGGGGGATGTCACTATGTGTATCTCTACCATAGACATTGCCCAGGAGCTGCCACCTTCTCAGTCCCATAAGAAGAGGACACTGATTCAGGAGTGACTGCATGAGGAGAGCACCCCAACAGCAGATACCTCATGGTCTTGTGAAGAATCATTTTACAGTCTGTGTTTTAATGAGAGAACATTAGACCAAATCTTGGATTTCAGACAGCCTTTGGATGTCATCTTTCCCTATTCCCTGAAACAGCTGTCATCTCTAAGTTAAGCAATATCTAAACAAAATACAATGTCAAAAGCAAGACCTTCCCCACCAGCTTCCAGAAGACCCAGCCGCTGCACGACAGACTTAAACCCTCATTTGACAACTTTTCCCAAACACATCTCCTCAGCATCATTTTTTCTGGCCCACGTGGCCTCCAAATCACAGACACTGCAATATTCCCGAATGTGTCCCTCTGTTCCTCATTTCAATGGTTGTAGTAGGATCTCTTGCGGTGTTATTGTACATTGGGTTGACAATGTTGTAGTGTGGGTGCTTCAGGTGCAGTGTGCATAGGAGAAACAGGTCTCCTGTGAGGCATCTCCTGTTTTGCTTCTAGGTGGTGATATTTGACTGATGGCTGCAAGATTTGACCGATGGTTGCAGGTGTATCTGGTTCTTGTTCAGCTTCTCCAGTCTGTCTTCTTACTCTGTAGCACCGTGTTCCTGTCTGGGTTGAGCATGTAGCCTGCAGAATTAGCTAGTGAAGGTGGCTGAGACTCCTTGTTAGAGATGTTAGGGTGCAATCTGGTTTCATTTCTGCTCAGACACCTGTGTCGTGCTAAAAGGGACAATTTCGTTTCCCCTGCTTCAATACAGAACGGGCTGGAAACACAGAATATTTATCTAGGTCTTTTGCAAATGATACTTGCTGTGAATGAACACTGATGATAACGGCAGAGGACTTCACTAAAAATTCTCTCTCCTGGATGATGCTTGTGTTTCTCCCCACCACACACAAGCTGCTTTTTCACTGTGAGCAATGAATTGGTTCCCACAGTCTGTTGTCATTTGCAGCACCACCTGGAAGCAGGAAGCATGGTGCCTCTTCAGAGCCAGAAGTCTGCCCTTCGTGAGTCTTTGGGAATGTCCTTCCAACCGCCAGACACAGAACCACAGGAGGACAGACCTTTGATACCAGGATGGGGAAAAACTGAGGATATTTGTCACTACCACGTAACATTTTAGGAAGCTCTGGAAATCAGGAGCATGGTTCTCTTGTCCCATGATCCTCTGGAGGGATTCTGCTGCAGAGGACAGCCATTTCCCAACCCTACTATTTGTCAGCGCGGCATTTGAGGAGATGATGCAGGCTCTGAAGCTCATTGAAATCCACCCCAGAAGATACAGATCCAAGGGGGCTGGTTTCCTTCTAGAGTTATTTCATGTGGATCCAACCAGCCAGGCCAACCTTCACATGGACCCAGGCCAAGGCCTACACTTGCTGGAAGGTGCTGCAGAGATTTCGTGTTCCCAGAGAAAGGGAACATCATCCAAGCACTCTCTGCCTAGTTCTGGAAGAGAAAGATACTGTCCTGATTTGCATTCAAATTGTTTTAGTAACTACATAGAACCACTACATAGAACTCCTATCAGAAAAGGTGTCCTGCCATGGCAGTGGTCTCTGCGTTAGCTGGACCGGATCTGGGAAGTGAGCCAAAAAAAGAGCCATAAACTCTTCCTACCTAGTGTTGGTTCCACAGTACCCACAGCTAGCACCGTCAGGAGATGTGCGCACCACAAATTGCTGTGCTTGGTGGGATGCTGGGCTGTCACTCCGTCATTGAAACGCACCACCCCGATCCCACTTCCTTGGCAAACTTCCCGGGGAAGCAGGTTGGCTGGGTAACAAGGGCCCGTTAAGTGGGTTTGCAACTGCCCTGCTAAACCAGGTTTGTTTGGTACTTGAAGCACTGCAAAGCTTCGCGTGCAACGGGCAGGAGACTTGGAGGGAGGCAGGGGGTCACGTCAGCGGATGGAGGCAAGTGTTAACACCCTACGGCACCAAAAAACGTACGCCCGTCTCCTCCCGGGGCAGCTTGCCAGAGACAACACGGGACAGGCAGCTCTAGCAAGGCTCTGGGGAAAGGATACGGCACCGCTCCCAGACAAGACCATATTCACATCGCACAGCAAAAGCCAGCGGTCCCGGGATCCGGGGATTGTCACGTGCCAATAGACAAAACCATAGGAGCTGTTGGGGCTCTGGAGCCATCCTCCTGCACAGCTTTCCTTGGCAGTGGTCCTCCAGTTCACCAGCAGAGCTGGCTCAGGGTTTTCCAGCTCAATTAGTTTTTGTCTGGTTTATTGGGATTTGGGGGATAAACTGCAATGTGGTGGTGTTTGAGAAAAGTCTTCTTTAGAACAGAAGTTTAAGAGTGGGAATATTCTATTTGCCCTTGGTACAGCAAAACCCTGACAGTTTTGGTTTACTGTGAGGCTAAGTGAGCTTTTTCCCTTTTTTTTTTTTGTTTTAAAACTCCTTTTTATTTTAAGAAAACCCCTTCTCAGAATAAAGTATCTCAAAACCAAATATTCCATCTCAAAGAATTCTCTCTCTCCCTCTCACCATTTTTTTTTTTTTTTTTTTTTAATTTGAGTTTGGTTTTACTTTGTCCCACCTCAGCAAGGAGCAACTGGCAAGATGCTGAGATTTTTCAGGGCGGGGGTGTAAGGTTTTACAAGCCAAAATGCAGCGGCGTTCCGGAAGCTGAGGCAGCGAGTGAGCCCTGCCCGGCCCTGGCTCTCCCGCTCCCCCCTTTGCCAGGGGCAGAAATTCCCTTTCAACCCACGCCTGCGCTGAGCCGAGTAAAGGAGCAATGGGATGGCAGGCTGGTGATTCTAGAGAGAGAGGGGGGAAAAAACTCTGCCCTTCAAAGTATTAATGAGCTGAAGAAATATTTTAAAAAAATACTTTAGAAGTGAACCGAAAACATCTCTTACGATTCTAGTATTTCTTGAGTGTTTTTTTTCAGTTAATGAAAGGTCCAACTGAAGGAAGTTTTGAAATGAAACATCACTTCAAATGAAAAATAATCAAAGCTCGTTTTTTTCCCCAAAGTGCCAGATTGACACAAACACTAAAAAGACTGAAATGTTTATGCTCTCATTTTTTCCAATTAACAGCTTGAATTTACAACATGTATTAGTAGCAAACTAATTATTTTTTTTTTTAAGTGGAAAAAATTATTTTATCTCCCCTTCTTCAACCTAACCGAGCTTTACCTCCTACTCATTGCAGCCTTATGCTCCTGCCAAAATTCAAACAGAACACAAACTTAGTGTTAAAAAGTAATCAAGAGGAAGGAACAACCAATGTACGCTGTTTGCTCTGATGAAATGAGGCAGTTGCTTTGCACATGAAAGACAGCATTAGGAGTAAACTTGAAAATAACATTTTATTTTTTTTTTTTCCTGAGACCTCAAAGTTGTTATTTCACCTAAGGATGTCTCTCCCAGCCGCTGTGCAGCACACGTGGCACTTGCTCCACAACACTGCTGTGCTTGCACCCCTTCAATAGACCCCCTTCTCCACCCTCATTAGAAGTGATGGCTGCTCTGGGGCCACAGACATTGAGACGTGTTTTGGAAAGCAGCACCCTGCATGTGCCCTCATCTTATCCTGAAACAAAAATTTTTGTGATGGGGAAGCTAAGGGTCACAGCTCTGTGGAAAGAGACCTGGGAGTCCTGGGGGACAACAGGGTGACCATGAGCCAGCGATGGGCCCTGGTGGCCAAGAAGGCCAATGGCGTCCTGGGGGGCATCAAGAAGAGCGTGGCCAGCAGGTGGAGGGAGGTTCATCCTCCCCCTCTGCTCTGTCCTGGGGAGGCCACAGCTGGAGCACTGGGGCCAGTGCTGGGCTCCCCGGTTCCAGAAGGATGGGGAACTGCTGGAGAGGGGACAGCAAAGGGCTCCCGAGATGCTGAGGGGATGGAACACCTCTCTGATGGAGAAAGGCTGAGGGATTTGGGTCTCTTCAGCCTGGAAAAAAGACGGCTGAGGGGGATCTTATCAACACTTATAAATACTGAAAGGGGGGTGTCAGGAGGATGGGGCCAGGCTCTTCTCAGTGGTGCCCGGGGACAGGACAAGGGGTAACGGGCACAAACTTGACCATGGGAAGTTCCATCTCAGCACGAGGAGGAACTTCTTTGCTGTGAGGGTGGCAGAGCCCTGGCACAGGCTGCCCAGAGAGGTGGTGGAGTCTCTGTCTCTGGAGACATTCCAACCCCGCCTGGACGCGTTCCTGTGCCACCTGCTGTGGGTGACCCTGCTCTGGCAGGGGGTGGGACAGGATGGTCTCCAGAGGTTCCTTCCAACCCCGGCCAGTCTGGGATTCTGGGATTCTGTGATCACAGCACTGAAGCGGTGGGATTGAGGGGTGGCTCAGGGCAGCTCTTTCAGTCTAGTTCCGGCTGGAAACATCTGTACTAGATACAACAGCGAGCATCACCCAACTAGCTTAGATTTCTAACTTCTGGATACCTAAAATTAAGCAAGAAACCCCCACCCTTAGCTCCTCTGCTCCTGTCTGTTTTCTAGACATAATGGCATTGCTCTATTTTCCAGAGATGTTGTAAAGATAAATATAGCCTTCAAGTGCATGAGAGAGAGCTGTGAAGAGGAAGGCAATAACGAGTTCTCCTTGTCCATGGGGGATAACATGAGAAATAATGGGTTTAAGCTGTAGGAAGAAAGATTTAGGTTAGACCTTAAGAAAAGTTGCCTAATGGAAAGGAGAATGAAACCCTGCGAGAGGTTGCCGGGGAAGTGGAGTCTCCATCACTTCAGGTTTATAACAATATGTTAGACAAACAGCTGAAGTGGTTTTGGGGAGCGCTGAGCCTGCCGAGGGGAGACTGCCTGGGTGACCTCATGAATCCTAGGGGCTCTGCTGTCACCTTTTTGTATGAAAGACTGAGGGACTTGGTAACAGGCGCCCAGTAAGTGCCTTCAACCAAGTCTGGCTTTGAAATAGCTGGGGATGATGTTTCACCCCACTCTTCCTATGCCTTTTCACACTCTTTCACCAAAAACCACTTAAAGGCTTAGAAATAAGTGGCAGTGCAGAGGAACTGCAGACGCTCCCGGCTCTGAAGGCATTGTGTCGGGGGGAGGAGAGTAATAGAGAGGAACCGAGCAGAGCTGGAGTCAGCACATGTGGGACCTCAGCAAGATGCAGGCAGAACGTGCTCACAGTCTGGGCATGGAGCAGAGTTTCTAATTTGGGTAGCCATGCCCCCTATCACTCCAAGTTCATGCCTGCCTAGAGATCACTTTTTCAAAGCTTTTGAAGTCAGAGTTCCTTTGAATTCCTGGAGGTTTTAACATTAAAACTCTTCAGAAATAACAGGTGTCTGAGAAACAACATGGCCCAGAAGCTGGGATCAGCATAGACATGGGCAGACAGAGCGCCCTGGTCTGACACGATGGCTCAGAGATGCCCCCAGAGAGACCAAGGCACGGCAGGGACGGAGTGAAATGCTGAGGAGCATTCACTAGCTGGACCCCGACAGCCCCGCGGAGCTCTGGCAGCGCTGGGAGGGCAGCAAGGACGCTGGGAGGGCAGCAAGGACGCTGGGCTTTGAACCCTGCACCCTGATGGGGCAAAAAGCAGAGAAACCCCAGAGGCTGCTCGTGCGGGGCTTGCTCACCTCCTTGCCAAGCAGCAGTGCCTGCCTTGGCACTTACAAGGAGCTAAGCAAAGTCTCTAAGTGTAGTCTAAGTTTCACCGGCACTGAATCCCAACAGGAGAGAGCAGAGACAAGAGAGAGGGCAGAGATGAGTTTTTCGCGACACCTACAAATTTCTGGTAACTCTTTGGCTCACCTGGTTCAGCCCAGGGCATGGGCTCAAGCAAAACTCCGAGAAGCAGGTATGTGTGTGCATGTCTATCAGCCTTTTCCCCAGCTTTGCGTGAGGAGTGGGTTAAAATCCAGCGCAGAAATGTGTCTTGCTCCTGAGGAGCAAGCGGAGGGGGAGAGGAAGGGTTATCCCACTGCAGAGGCTGCAGCGTGGCAGTACCTGTGCAAAAACATCCAGCAACACATTACATACGATTGGAGCCAGAGCAAGCGACACGCAGACAACAGGATCCTGCACAAGCTGCTCCACGCGCCCATGGGCATTACAACGGGCACATCTGCCTGGTAACGCTTGTCTCTGTGCGAGCCAGGCGAGCTCAGAGCTGGCCATGCCAAATTTCAGCATCTGGCTGAAGGTGCTCATCAACTAGGGGCAGCTTGTCAGAAAGACTTCTCGTTGAGCACACGTGAAGGGTGTCAGCTGCAATCAAGCAGCACCACAACAGCAGGTGGCTTCTTATGGAGAAGGGACTCAGCTGAGAGATGTTTAAGAATCTCAGTTTGAGGTGGGGAAGAAATATCCTCCTCCAGGCAGAGGGCTGAAGATGACGACTGTGTCTCTCCATCTCTCCCTAACTGCCTTTGAGAAGTTTTAAGCTCTGATGAGAAGGGCAGCAAGTCATAAAACATGTGACAAAAGCATTTGGATTTCCACCTCCGGAGGTTAACAGGAGCTGCTCTACCCTGCTGAGGGGTCCGTGCCATCGCCCAGATGGCATTTGTGACCAGGAGGTGCTGAGCTGCTCCGGGTCTAAGCAAACACCACCTCTGACGGCTGTTGAGCAGCCCAGCTCTGAAGGAGTTAAACAGTTGATACCGAAATCCCAGGCTGCTGTATTTTATTTCCGATTGCCTCCAGTGGAAAGCTCATCTCTGGAATCATTTACTGGTCATTGACAGAGCATTTCTTTTCCTCCTTAACATGAAAAGGTTTGGGAGGTAAGGATTAATCTCGCGTATAAGTCACAAGTTTGGCATGAAAGCTATCTCGCTAACTTTGTGCTCAAAGTGCCTTTCTCAGCATTAGTCCTTGAGCTGGAAAGCGGCGTGCAGGCAGGAGCGCTGGTTTTGAGCAAACACACAGAAAATCTCTCTGGGCCCGAGCCCTCTCTCTCTCCCTGCAGCAAGAGCAGGCAGGGGCAGAGCCGAACTCCCCGGTCCGGTGCCTTTGGAAAGCTTGAAGGAGAAAGGACTGCTCAAGGAAATGAAAAACCTGGTACCTCAGAGTTATGGGGTTCTGGTCTTAATAAATTTGCTCAGTCATTTGATATGAGGGGTCTGACAGGTAAAGAAGTGCTCAGAGAATATAATAATTGAAATGCTTACCAAAAAACCAGCACAGGTGCCTCCAGGGATGCAGGAAAGAGAACCTGCCTCCAGCCCCATCCTAAGCCCACCCCCATGCCTGTGTGAGCTACCAAGTCATGGTAGAACTAGGGCCATTTGCAGCCTTTAATAGATTTAACCCCGTTAGCACCTCCTCCCCACGGCAGCAGAGTGCTGACCCCCCCCTTCCCAGCTGGGGAAGAGAGTTTGGCTGAAGTCACGGGTCCTCAGTCCCACCCCAGGCCTGCTTAATCTTCATTAATGACGGCAGGAAGGTGCTGAGCTACTGCAGCAAAGCCCGACCGCGGCTCCCGGCGCTGGGTTGAAAGCAGAGCAGTTTCACCCACGAGCAGGGGGTTGTGTCTCAGCGGGGCCTGAGTGTGGCAGGGAAGTTTTTAATTGAGAGGTTGCTGAGCTGGTGAATGTGCAGGCAGTGCCCTGCGTGGATTTATGGGGCTGTCTCGGCAGTGAGCCCCGTGTCGGTGTAGCAGGAGGGTGTTTGAGTGCAGGTGAAGACCTTCTGCTTTGGAGGGAAATGGGGACTGCGTTCAACCACTTCTTCCTGCGTAGTCTGAGGTTTAAAGGACGTGGGGAACACTCAAACACCCCGTTTGCTGCCTGCCCCGCGGTGTGGGAGCCCACTCATGCTCCCAGGGTAAAATACCAGCTCTTTTCTTTGGCTTCCATTCTCTGACTTGGGGAGGGTGGCTGATGCTAGGGATTTTGGCTAACTGTCAGGACAAATAACCATTGGACCTGCCATAGCCAGGAAAACGTAGCAGGAAAACCTGCCATAGGCAGGAAACAGGTGAAAAGAAAGGAGAGTTCCATCTGCTTTGAGGAAGGGGAGGAGGAATAGGGGGTGTTTTCCCCCTTCGGAAGAGCAGGCTTCTCTAGCAGGGCGCTGACAGTCCCCCCCGACGACAGGAAAGTGGGAGCCCCTCAGGAAGGTGCAGCTCCTTGTCCCATGGCGGTGGTGGGATGGGGAAGGCTCAGCCGGGCTGGGGGTTCCAGCCCAGGGGGTGGCGACCCCGCGGGTCCCAGTTTAGGCTCCTGGGCAGGAAGGCAATTTGCCCGTCACAGATACACGCTCCCAGACGAGCCTGTTGCCTCAAGGACTGTTCTCGACAGAGCGATGCAGAGACTGTAAGACCCTTTCGTTCCCAAGGGAAGCAAAAGGAAAGACTTTAATTGTCAGCCAAGTCCAACAAAGCAAATACATGTAGGTTAATGAGCATCCCCCTGGCACGCGCCTTATCTGAGCAGGTAGATATTTCCGCCATAATTGAAAAGAAAAGCTGATCACTAGGCAAAAAGTTCTTTTAGTAATCCTAGGAACTTTCTTTATGCAATTAAACTCCTAATGAGACCTCTTAGTCCTTCCTACTTTTCTTTCAGTATTTTTTGAGGCACAGCCACGCTGCCAGGGTACGTTAGACTCGAACAGGGGCAAGTTTCATTCCTTTGAGGCAGTTGATGGAGTCTGGGGGGGCTCAGGGCTGGCGGGGAGGGCGCTGGCAGGACCCGGTCCCTCCTGGGGCTCAGGGTTTCAGCTGCAGGCTCTGATTTCTCTGCTCTTTCTTACATGAATCCAGCTATAGATGCTTATATCTAAGCTCTTCCCTAGGGTAAACTTCAATTTTTTTTAGTGCTAGCTATCTCTATTTAATATAATCATTGCAGGGGGGTGTAACTATTTCTTCTGAGTGTCCTTCTCACCTAAACTGCTAGGCAGCGCCTATTTCTATTTAATGGCTACAACAGTAGGTAAAGGAGATGGATTCTGAAGTAGGGACCTCTGCTGTCTAATCTCGTAAGTACTGTGAGCCACGCAGCACTCCGGCCTTTTCAGAATGGGGGAAAAATAAAAAAAATCATTTCCTTCAGCCTAAAAGCAGAGCCAGGATTTACAGCTGAAGGAATGCACTTTCTATTCCTCCTGCAACGAGTCTCCTCTTTCTTCCAGAGGTGGGTCCTGGGCGGTGGTTTTGGGGTTCGGTAGAAACGTTCCAGTGCAATTGCCTTATTCTGAGAAGAGCTGAGGCTCGTGTGGATGTGACTGGGCTTGCAAGTGTTTAAGCTCTTTAGGGAAATTGCATGTCATACTTGGCTGGCTTACAGCTGTAAACATCATAAAGACAAAAGCGTTGCAGTACTGTCCTCAGATTGTACCTGCTCATACTAATATTTAAGAGTAGATTGACTGCAGAAGAAATAAAGGCAGAATTCACTGTTTTCCTTTTCTTTCTCGCCTCTGACTGGCAGTGAAATCCTTTGCTAGCTACCATACCCGCTGCTTTTAGTCCAACGCTAAGCACTGCAACACAAGTGATGGAAACACAAAATAGCCTTTATGAGCCACTATTAGAAATGATTGCAGATCTAATTATAGATTCCCTGATATTTGCATTAGAATGTTTGGAGGCCCTGTGGAAGGGCAGAACACAGGTGTACTAAATATGGACCACAGCAGCCTCTTGCCCAATGTCTCACAGCTGAAGTAGAGAAGGGGAGAAAAAGATGGGGATTGATTAACTGTTACCAGCCTTCTGCTGCAGAAGGAGAACGGGGGCCGGGGGGGTTCGGACAAGCGGCGAGGCTGTAGCAGGAGTCCGTGGTACAGCCAAGGGGAGAGCCCAGCTGGGAGGCTTACGTGGATTACTCTGTCTAATCACTTGCTGCCCTGTTCTGTCCAGTGTCCCCAGCATGCCAAGAGAGGGAATTTATTAAGCTTAAAGACAATTGAAATCATGTTGTTGTTAGCAGTTAAGATATGGAATTTTTATAATTGTCTCTTTTCCTATTCAGAGCATTTACTATTCCTCTTCTCTAAAGATTGTGTAGAATCGGGAACTGTCTCAGGATGAGATAAAGGCTAAAATAGTAATGAGCAACTCTACGCCAGTAGACTCTTTTTCCTCCTTTGCAGCATCTCTGGAAGACCTTGGAGCTCTGCCTGGTGGGAAGCAAGATAAGCTCCTGAAAATCTGACTGCAATATTTCTGGACGTGGATCGTACTTTTCCAGGCATTTTACTCAACTTGTAGAAACCGAAAATCTGTCCACTTTGCACAGTAGCTGCGCCCAACTGAGTGGAGAGCCCATGTAGAGTTAGCGTTTCCATATGCAAATGACCATGCACATATGCTAATAAGTTCCAGTTAGGAAGCAGAGGGCTACTTGCATCAACCAGCTGTGGAGCTCCATGCTGCTTCTGTCAATTATTGCCATCGCTTTGCTCACTAGAAAACCCTGTCCCACAAGGGGAATCTTTGCTTTGTCTTGGCCAGAGCCTGCAGCCCATGAAGCAGCTGTGTCATCTTGATGAAGGGAAATAATACTAAGTTTGAGAAGCAGCTTAAACTGGAGTACGGTGAAGCTTGGTAGAGCATCCCACATAGCAAGGAGCAAGAATCCTGGATAGTTTAAAATGGGCTAATTCAGTTTGTCTTTACTGTTGGATTTTGACATGGGTGCAAAATTTGCAATACGAGGTGGCATCCTTGGTGGGAAAACAAAACGTGGCCTTTTCAGGAGCACCCACCCCTCCTCTGTGCTCCCTCGCTCTCTCTAAAAACACAAGCAGAGCTTTGCACAAGATCCCAGAGCTCAGGGATGCGTGAAAACAGGGAACCACACCTGGTACTGACCCAAGAAAGGTGACAGCAGAGGCAGAGAAGGACAGATGAGGGATAGAGGAGCCAGGGGCAGCTGCTACAGGAATCCCTCTGCTAAAAATCAGCAGATAATCAGAACATCTGATCATGCACGATGGGCTCCTATCTCTTTAGCACTACAGAGCCAGCAAATCGCAGCACTCCTATCGATTTTCTGTCTGGATCCTTAGGGGATGGTGCTCACTGAAGATAAGGGCTTTCCCCGTTGGGCTGTACGCTGAAGGAGGCAGGGCTGTCCCGGCTGAAGCAGAAGCACCTCCAGCTCAGAGCTTGGTGCAGAAAAACAGATCATGTGCAAAAACCCCCTTGTCTGGCGAGTTTGTGTCTGCCGAGCAATGCAGCAGAAAAGACTGATCCTGGTCCTGAGCATGGTGTTGCAGGGACAGTTGGTCTTGGGGTCTGGGCTTGAGAGGCCTGGAGTTGGCTGGATGGGGATTGCAGGTGCCATCATTGTGTCTTTGATGTAATCGTTCACTTAGGCTAAATGACAAGTTACTCTGATTCAACTCTTGTTTGAAAAACTAAAAAGCTTGCTTCAGTTTAAAAGAAATCCTCCCTTGTGCACCAGATGCCGTCCTTACGATGAAAAAAAAAACCTTGGGTTTGATGGCTTGACATTTTTTTAATGGGAAAAAACTTGTTGTCAAAAGAATTGCACTGTATTTTACTCGCCTTCAGCGAGTTCTTGTCACTCCTTGTGAGTTTGTTTTACACTTGGCAGGAGAAGGGGACTGGGGCACCAGGAGTGCTGGCCATAAACCTTCCCCTCCCCTGGCTTTGCCCCGTTGGGGCAGGAAGATGGTTGACAGGAGTCAGCAAATAAACCGCCGTCAAGCGGTTTGGGCAAAACCCCCTCTGCCCACAGCTGGAGCCACGTCCGCAGGCAGCGCTCTCGGCCCCAAGGATGCTCACACTGAGGAGAGGGACCCCAAAGCGTGGGGGTGTGACCAGAGCTGGTCACACCCCCACGCTTTGGGGTCCCTCTCCTCGGATATTATTTCATGTAGTCCCTAAACCAGCGTTTAACAGGTTAATAAACAAAAAAAGTGGTTTTTCTGCCTTTATTCCTCCCATTAAGAAGCCTTGAGTAACCTCACCCAGAGCTGAGCGCTATGGCAGGAAGGCTCAGTGCTGCGTTAACGGGCTGAAGGAGGATTTTCCATCCTAAAGATGGTGCCTGGGGGTGTGTGTGGGGGGATCTCTGAAGTGGAAAGGTTTAGGAAAGCAGGCAGGAGCAGGGGGGCTGCCCGCAGACGCTGGCGGCTCACGTCTGCCATCCCAGAGGCAGCTGGGTCTCTCCCTTGGTGCATCGTGGGAATGTCTTCCTGCAGGACCTTTTTGTTGGGAAATAAACCTCATCCCCAGAACATTCGGAGGGAGAAGAGGCAGTCCTCTCTTTGCCCTTCAGCATAAATGTGAAAGAGCGACATAGAAAAAAATTGTGTGATTAGTAGAAATTGCCTTCTCGTTAATCTTTCATGAGAAAATACAGGAATGCCTTGGGGAGGCGCATATTAACGACATATTAAAGCAACACAGAATGGGCCGTGCAACAGGTACTACGCTTCGGCCCCCCTCCCCGGGTCCCCTTGTGATTCAGCTCATCAGGAATTATTTACAACAGCGTCTTGTCCTATTATGCAAATACCATTTTTCGCCCCCATTCGGGTATATGTGATGTTCCTGGTGTACAAGGGGTTGGCAGGAAGGCTGCCCTATACTGAAAATGTCAGGCGAAAGTCCCGTGCTATTAAAATGGAAAAAACCCCTCAGTGCCGTTGCTTTTCTCGCAGACCCAATATGCTTTTCTATCACATGATTGAAAGCACAAATTGTGTTTAATCCCGCCACCAGAATTACTCATATCTCTATGCTCTAAGCATGCCCGGAATAGCAAACTTGCAGTCATCCTTTTGAATTCCGCTTCTTTGGATTAGTGGCTTGTTTGTGGATTCTCTGCCGAAGTACTTGTGTGTATTTGCTAAATAATCTGGACAAACTTCAGCTTTGGCAGCGAGTTACCATCTTGACAGCTGTCTGTGCCAGGAAAAAGGGCTGGAAACCTGCGCTTCCGATTACATGGTTGCCAGCTCTAGTGATTTTATTATGAATCTTGCAAAACTTAGTGTTTTCCTTAAAGCTTCAGCACGTCTGATGAAATGGGAACTTGCGGGCCGATGTCATTACGAAGCGCGGCTCTGGGCTTTGAGGAACGGTCGCAAGTGCGAGTGAAAAGGCTGGAAAGACAGGCAGTAAGTGAAAGGAACTCGTGTTCTTTCATTTCACTCTCCATCCTTTCAAGCAAAAATCTCATTATTTCGTGGATAACTCGCTAGCTCGGTTAGAGCAGGGCTTCCGGAGGGGCAGAGAGCTCAGTACTTACCCAGATGAACGCAGACATACATACGTACCCCTGCAGACGCGTGAGCGTAGCGAGCTATTAGCAGGAGAGAGGGGTAGGGCTGGCACGCTGCTTGCCCACAAACCCCTTGCAGCGTGGCAAACCCTCTGCCGGCGCCCCAGCCCTCGCTTGAGAGCTCTCGCCCCTCCGGTCCCTGCACGCAGCTCGCCGAGTCTCTGCGGTGCAGAGAGCCGTCCCCCAGGCGACATCCTCAGCGCAACGTTTCTGCCTCCAGACGTCCTAACCTTTAAATGATGCAAACCTTGGTGTTCATCCCTGGAGATCTTGTTGTCCCAGGCTCCTCTTTTCGCTCTGTCCCAGAAATTTGGAGAGCCAGACAGAGCAGATATTTGGCAAAACATAATGCAAACACCTGCAAAAACCACTACCCCCAACCTCTGCCAAGCGCTGCAGCCCTCTCTAAATCCTTTACGGCGCTATTTAGAGAAACTGTGAGGGCTGCATGAGACAAAGGGTGGATAAGTAACAATTTGTGCTTTAATGCAAGCTAGTAATCACTGGATGTCTCCTGAATGTTCTCTGTAAGTCAGCAAAGCGAGGGTCCCCTGCCCTGCGCTTTCTAAGCTGCTTCCCCGGCCCCTCCAAGAGAAATTTAACAAGCAGAGAAAGACTATAAGCACTGTGTTTTTGATGTGTCACATCCATCACTGGTTCAATCAGCAGAGATTGTGTAGATGCTGACAAGATGTTTTGTCTGTGAAACTGTTTAGACTGATTTAAAGCCCTGGGACTTGTGCTTCCAGGATGCACAACTGCCTGGAAATGGTTGTTAAGGCAAACACGGGCAGGCAGCGGTGCCTGTCAGCAGTAATGAGTGTCGAGAAGTCAGTGGGCTTGGGGAGGGTTTCCTTCCTGATGCCGAAATCAGCAGGGTCAGCGGCTGCGCGTGGCCTGGGAGAGGTGGGGGTGCCCTGAGGAGACGGACTTGGGGGTGCTGGGGGATGAGAAGCTCAACATGAGCAGGCGATGTGCGGTCACAGCCCAGAAACCCCCCACAGCCTGGGCTGCATCCCCAGCAGCGTGGGCAGCAGGGCCGGGGGGGGATTCTGCCCCTCTGCTCCGCTCGGGGGAGACCCCCCTGCAGCGCTGCCTCCAGCTCTGGGGCACCAACAGCAGAAGGACACGGAGCTGTTGGAGCAGGGCCAGAGGAGGCCCCGGAGATGCTGGGAGGGCTGGAGCCCCTCTGCTGTGGGGACAGGCTGGGAGAGCTGGGGGGGTTCAGCCTGGAGAAGAGAAGGCTCCAGGGAGACCTTATAGTGGCCTTCCAGTACCTAAAGGGGGCCTACAGGAAAGATGGATAGGGACTCCTTATCTTAGAATGTAATGATAGGACGAGGGGAAATGGTTTTAAACTGGAAGAGGGGAGATTTAGATGAGGTCAGAGGAAGAAATTCATGACTGTGAGGGTGGTGAGCCCCTGGCCCAGGTTGCCCAGAGAAGCTGTGGCTGCCCCATCCCTGGAGGGGTTCAAGGCCAGGTTGGACGGGGCTTGGAGCAGCCTGGGCTGGTGGGAGGTGTCCCTGCCCAGGGCAGGGGGTGGCACTGGGTGGGCTTTAAGGTGCCTTCCAACCCAAACCAGTCTGTGATTCTATGCTGCCTGTCCAGTCTGCATCCAACTCCAGAGCACCAGGCGTGGACACATCAGGCTATTTTCTGGCAGGACTTCATGAAAAAAAGGTGCAAAGATGCACTTGGGCCAGACCCCAAAGCCCTTCAGACTTTGCCTTGTCACTGGGCTGTACGGTGAACAAAGCTGAGCTGCCATGTGGGTGCGGGACTGGCCAGGATGAGGGATCTTCAGCCCATGGCCTCACCAAGCATTGGTAAACTATGGAAGTAGCTCCTGGTTTTTGCCTCCTGGGAGCTGGGGGCTCTTCATGGTCCAGGTTTCCAGTGCTTGTTCTCTGTGATGGCTTTTGGAATTTAGCTGATGCTTTAGCCTGTAGCTTGGCAACTGCCAAGCCAGAGCGAGGGAGAGCCCTTGATCTGGTGGGTCAGTGAGAAAACAGCCCATCCCAAGGGGAGAACTGGTCAGGAGGAAATCAGCCGTTTGACTCTCTTCCACTGGAGGAAGGAGCAGATATTTTTAAAAGCAGCTGGGTTTCCATAGAAACCCAGGAAAGGGTCCTGTAACCATATGGGGGAAGGGAGTTTTTTTAATTCGGTCCAAACATCTGCCAAGAAGTTACATGCTGAAGGTGATGCAAAACCCCTGTCCCACAGCTGAGCTGGGAGGGGAAGTTGCTTTTCTCTTATTAATGCTTTTCCAGCTGCATTAAAGTTTTAGATGCCTTCCATTGCCCAGTGCCCTTCCCAAAAGCAAATAACCCCCAAACGCCATGCTGTGCCTGGTGAAACGGAGCCCATCTGCACATGAGACTCCAGCATGCAGCCCAGGCTGGGTTAGACAGTGCTTCATCTCCAGATCATCGGCGTATTTTGGTGCCAGTTTTGGTGCCATTGTAACCGCGGTGAGTGAGCTGAGCTGCGAGCTCACCCGGCCAAGAGGATGGGAAAGGCGGGACTGGGCGGGAGAGAGCAGACCACAAGGGAGCATTGACAGTGGAGGGGGTGGGTAAAGGTGAAGGGTTTTCCTCCATGCAACATGCTTCAGGCGATGTTGTGCCTTGTGTGGTGTCCATGTGCTATTTTTGTGGGCAGAAGCAAGCTCAGTCTATGTAGTGACTCGATGCCAGCCTCCTCTGCTCATTGTCTGAACTGGGTGGTGGGTCAGGGCCAAGAAACATCCTACAGCTGCTGGGTCTAGATGCCAGTTTCCAGGCTTACTATCTCCCAGAGATCTGCCCCATCCTCATGGAGAACCGCCCCTCACTTGCCCCTGAGCACACAAGGATGTCTGTGCAGGTTCAGGTCTCTATCTAGATCAGTCACCAATGACATCTGCTAGTCCTGCCCTTTGTGCTTTGACCCCTTCATTCCCATACACGTCTTCCTTTTTCCATGTGTTGCCACCTGTAGTTATCTGGATCCTTCCTATTTGTGATAGGTCACCAGCACGGGCAGCACCCATAACCTTGCAAGCCATGAGCTTTTTCGGGTAGAGCACAAGGAGCAGGTGGGAATAGACTCATCCACTGGCCTGTCACTCCCCATAGCTCAGACAGATTTGCTGGAGCAGTCACCGAACTATTGCTCGATTCCACCTCTGAGCCTATCTAATCCCCTCCCGAGAACACTTTGGAATCCTGTGTCAATGAGTGTTGCAGCTTGATTATGTACTGGATCAAAGGGTTGCCACTGTCTTAGAAAGGTCCCTGGGGGCGTTCCCTGTCCCCTCTGATGTTGCATTTAGGAAGCAGGTGCCATCATCATTCCTGGTTTATGAGTTTTATCATGTTCTAATCCCATTACTTATTAGGGTTTTTTTCTGAAGCTCACCCTCGCACTTTCCTGCACCAATAGCCAGCCCCGGGCCTCAATGAGCACGACCACAGCATTTCCAGGGCTCACTGCCCCTTTGTGAGAGAGCACGCTCTCCTTTCATCTCCAGCTCTAAGCATTTTAAACCGTGATTACCAGAAGAATTTGATGCATAGCGCATCCAGGAATGGGAATCGAAGCATTTGCTCACCCAGGCTGAGAGCCAGTAATTACAGAGAGGGACGCTCAGTGTTTTCCACCAACCCCAGCTGCACGGAGGGGAGCTGACCTCCGTAAACACCTGGGGAGCTTCATTCCGAGAGAGGGAGGGAGATGAGGATGGTGCACAGAGGGGAGGGGTCTTAAACTTTGGCTGCCGAGGGAGGTAGGTCCAGATGGTATTTACAGACAATTGCTTTTATATCTTTGCCCATTGATGCTATACCCTCCAGGCACAATTTGTTCAAGCTGGCTTTGGCAACTGGGATTGGAAGAAGTTTCAGCAATCCTGTGATGCCAAGGCTAAAAATCATGACATCCAACCTAAGTATACAAGTTATGAAAATGCTCTGGAAGCATACTGTTTCAGGGTTGTTTTTTTCCCCTGCCTTTTATGACATAAACAAGAATAAAAGAACATTCCAGTTTTGGTCAACTTGAAACTACAAACTACAGTTGCCTGTAGTCCTTTCCCCCTGCTATCCAAACCCAGAAGCTTCCTAAGAAAACATTGATTACACAAAAATGTATTTTTCCCAATGGCAAAAGTTTTGTGCTTAGTAGGAGTGGTAGAAATATTTGGCTCTCCGTGGCCAGAGCAATAATCTGAGGGTCGCCAGGAGCCATTACATCTCGGTGTTCCTCCTGTGTTTAAGAGATGAGGTTGCCACGGGCTATCCTTGTGCTTTTATAAGTCTTTGCACCTTCATTAGCTCCATGGAGCTCAAAAATAACACACCACTATCCTAGGCGCCTCAAACCCTTTCATATCCATTAGCTAACCAACACTTTTAAGACCCCATAGAGTTGCTAAATGTGACTGTAGCTCCTTTATGGGTCTGCAAATGTGAGCTGCAGCCTTGGGAAACAGGAGCTTCTTGGTTAGACCATAAGAACAAGGAGACTTTCTGAAAATTTAAAGGAGACAACTTAAAAAAAAACCCCAGATGGGCATACTACTGTGTTTTCAGCCTTCTGAAGAACAAATATGTACCAGGATCAGAGATGGGGGATTGGACTAGCATCATTTGTCAAGGTTTGATAATTCCCAACTTCCTAGAAACGCTGCAGCTGAAGCTCAGAGACAGTAAATAACTGGCCTGTAGACAAACATAGCTGGTGACAGCATGGAAAAACCATATTTCTTCTGGAATCAGATGATCTCATGCTTCTGCTGTCTGTGGGCCATCGTGCTGCTTTCCAATCAGGCCAGACAATCCTTCCAGGCTCAAGTGGAAAATGTCATCAGCCCTAAAATCAGCAACACCATTACCACTTCAAATTTGTCACGAGGCCAATCCATTTTTGCTGTCACTCTTTAGCATCATGAAGGCCGTAGCAGGGCGGGGATGGATAATGAACCGCACTGTACTTGACCCTAATAATTCAGTTTTCTGCCTTAGTGAAGCACAAAAGCCATATTTTGAAAAACTCATTATAGTCAAGCTGCCTTCGGTCTGGGAGGCCAGGAGAAGATACATAAAGTTAAACTGCCCAAAAAATATAAAACCCATTGGCCATACACGACACATTGTAGAACATAAATGCTTTACACCCAAGATCCTTGTTGGATGTAGAAACAATTTCTCTTTAATTTTTGCTAGAGAGATCAAATACTTTTCCCATTCAGAGCAGACAAGAAAACATGAAAATCAACATTCTTCGTGAGATGAAATTTCTCTTCATCCATAATGAAACTTTTTGCTTAAAGCACTGTGAAGCTTTCAGTTTCAACTTGAAATGAAAAGGAAGTTGGAAGGATTTGGTTCACATACCTAGACACCCAGAGCACCTTGATCTGGGTTGGAAATTATATTTGATTTCCAAAATGCTTCACAGAAAAGTCCTTTAAATTTGAAATTAAACATTTGGATTTAAAAGGAATGTTGCAAATATTCCATATCAGCGGTTTCTGCACCCCCACTTTGTTTTCACCGTAACCGCTTCATGCATGGAAGTAATTTTGGTTTCTGCACTTGACCACTTTCTGACCAAGTATTTCATTAAACTCCCGGACAGGTCCCATAGTTGTAGAACGGCTTTACAAGGAAGGTACATTTGCATTACAGCACATTGCAGATTTAACACTGGCAATAGTGAATAAAATCCTTTAAACACTTGTTAACTCTGGGAGAAGAAATGCGTTAAGCTCATTTGTCTCTTTCCCTAGATGAATTTTTCATTTTCTCTTTCAAGCTCACTGACGTTTGCGAAATGATTTTCTGGCATGTGTTCAGTCAATAAAAACTGCTGCTGGATTTCAAGTCACCGCAAAGTAATGCCTGGCATTAGACATGCAGAGGGGTGTGTGCGTGTATTGGGTTATAACAAAAATCCCTGATTTTTACCTCATTTGGGTACACTTCAGGTATTGGCTTTTTGTGTCTGTCATCTTCAGAGCTGTCAGAGCGGTTGGGAACTGTGGCTGATGAATCCCCTTTGTCTCCACCTCTGGAAAACACAACAGAGAGCACCTATAGAGATGTAATGAAAACATCATTGTCCTGTTAAAAAAAAAAAAAATCACCTCAGTTTAAACTCACAGCCACTAATTTATGCAAAACTCACATTTCACACAGTTTGAAATCACAGCCTGAGGCACCATGTCCTGGGAAATGTTTGCGTTGACTGCATTCACAAGGCTTTTTAAGATTTCAAAGTTTAGTTGCCACTTTGTAAAAACAGAAAAAAAAATATTATGTCTGCTGTGACATCTCAAGCATCCTTTCGAACGGGGAAGGCATTTCCTCCTTCTGTCAGATACCACACAGCCCGAGACCATCACTTTTTTTTTTTTTTCAGCAAACTTTGGGCTTTTCCTGTGTATTGAGTAAAGCTGTTATTTGACAGAGAAATAAGGCTTTATATTGGCTCGTCTTCTCAAACAGTGAGATGAATTAAAATGAAACACGTTCCTTTAAATAGTCCAGGAGAAGAAGGAAAGGGGGAGGCAAGAGGAAAATCTCCTAAGGACCAGCCAAACACTATAAGAATTAATAAGGATGGATCATTTTTATTGGCCTGACCCAAAGTGCCACTGAAGTCATTTCGAGTCTCATCACTGATTTCTGAGTATGTCAAGAAGAGGCAAAAATTGACTTTGCAAAGTCAATGGGGATGTATCGACTTGTACTGCTAAATACCTGGCCCTATCGTTACTGCTTCAGGATTGCGAGGCTGTGAAGTGAGCAGTCTTTAATTAGGAAGTAAGGCAGTTTGGAACTCTGTTCTTCCACCTACCTCCTAATTAATCCCAGGATTAATTTTAAAGCTTATTTCTCTTTCTAAAAGTTTTTATTCCAGAGATGCCCTAAGCTATGGCCAAGGAGACCTGTACTACACGTTGTCTGCAAAAGGCTGTTTGGAGAAAGGCAGCGAGCAGCAGAGAGAGCCGAAATTTTGATTTTTAAAAATTGCTAAATAACTAAATAAATTTTGCTTCAAGTCATCAGCCTGTAAAGTGATGTTTCAGTGTGTATGTGGAGAGCGTTCAGGTGTTTGGGGACATATCTGTAATTAGAATAAGTAAAGCTTGCCATCTGGAGACAAAATCTGCTTCCTTCTCGGTATGGCTGGGGTCGCAGGCAGTTCCACATATGCTATCAACAGAGAATTTTCTTCCTCAGTTACCACCTGCTTGGTAATCTGTGTTTATCAATGAATAAAGGCTTAATTTGAGTCCTGGGTATTAATCTGATATAGCTTGGGTTTTGATGCAGGGGAAAAACTATGGTCATTGAAAATAGCCCCCCATGACGTGTTCCAGGCAATATCCTGTGGCAATCCATCCCTTGATGGCTCTCATGGTTTTATTGCCTTGTGATAATTGGTGATTTTCTGAACACTTTTGTGAATCGGTGGGAAATGCTGCTTTTTTCCCCAACAGTGAGTTTTCCCCTGACTTGGTTGCTAGGGGAAGCTTGAAACTGAGACCCAAGAATGACCTGAAAGTTCAAGCACCAGAAAACAAGTAAGAGAAGCCAATAGTTATTCAACAGTCTTGTGTTCTGGGGACATGACTGCTGCTTGCTGTAGGGCCATGCCCTGACTGTCTCTTTGCCCTGTGGCCCAGAGCCCTGGGAAGGAGAACGATCTGCTGACCGCGTTTGGGGCAGAAGGGCAGGGGCAGAGCTGCCCATTGCTCAGTGCGAGGGGATCACTGGGTTTGCTGTGTGACTTGCGCCAGGAGGTTGTGTATACATTGCTCTCTCATCTCTAAAGGAAAAAAAAAAAAAAAAAAAAAGGAATACACTAGCTGAAGATGTTATTTTGGTCAGCAAGAGTTTCCACTGGGGGAAAAAAAGACCTTTTTTAATGCTATAGTAAGGAGCTTTCACACTCTGGTCTTGCAAGTCTAATAGGAACTATAATGTGATCTCCGTCTCCTTGCCAAGCTTCAGGATTTGGCATCATCCCCTGCCATCAATATGCAACTAATGACTCAAGCCATTAAATTATCCCTGCTGCCTTTTCCTGCTGAGTAGGAGGGAAATACTTATAATGGCTATTTTAGGGGTGTGCGTCTGTTTGTCTAAAAGAACTTTGAGCTTAGAGACATTAATGTTTCCAATTAAATTACACTTGAAATTTTCTGGGTAGGTGGTTTCCTTCCCAGTCATTGTGTCCTTATGCCAGAGGTAAGGTGGCTCCCTGGTTGCTGTCCTTCTCCTGACCTTATTGCCATGCACCAACCCTGACCTGCTGGGACACATCATAACTTTGCTCTTGGTGTCTCCCGTGAGCCTCTTACTGAAGATGTTAGAGATCACCATACTTTTATCTGCAATATGTACATGTGTCCACCAGAGCTGACATCCCAGAATTACTTGACAAAGACCCAAACACACCCAGGAATTGGCAAAGGCTCTCAGTTGCCATTTAACAAAGCAATGTGTTGACAGTGCAACAAAAATTCCCATATTTTTGTCAGCTGAGTTGTCCAAGTGCTTGCCTTGACTTAGGGCTGGATTCTTCTTTCTTCTGTACAAGGAATGCTTACCTTGGGAAGAGGAGGACACTGAGTCCTTTTTCTTTGCCTGGTTTTGGTCCCAATGGATCGATCACCTTTCAAATGAGAAGGTTCATCTTAGTGAGGTTGAGCCCAGGTCTCTGGCACTGAGTTTTCTGATGTTTCATAGTGTGTAGAGTGTGAATATACCTCCATGAACACGCACAGGTGTGAGTAGATGAGTGTTCATAAATGCTCATACACTCAAAGACACATGAATACACACAGGAGATGGAGGTCTTCCACCACCCTTTACCTGGGCAGAGTGCTCCTGGGTTTTGTTGGAGGTCTGATTGAGATCTCTAAGGGTGATACCTGAACATGCGGCTCAATGTCAGTGCTACTGCTGCTCATTCCTCCCACCTCTTCCATCTGTCTTGAAGGCTTTATTTGCATAGTTTTTTCAGAGTTCTGGCTTTGGGAGCACCCTGGGATGTGTTGTGTCTCTTCAGGGACAGAGAGTTGGGAGCAAGCATCGCTCAGGCTCTATAAAAATTTTAAAACATTTCTTTTTACTCAGTGCAACAAGCCAGAACTCAAAACTGATAATGCATTTCTCAATTCATAAACTGAATTAACTCTTTTTTGATACTGCTACTGGAAAGAATAACTAGCCATATCTGCTTTATGGAGCAATTGGTTATCATTCTGCTTCTCTCATACAGAAGATAAGGAAATGCTGCTGTAAAGGTTGTTTTTTTTTTTTTCCACAGAATGCTTTGGGGTTTGAAAATCACTTCAGGAGTATATTTCTACTCTGATCTGAAGACAATCTCACCTTTTCATCTCTACATCTAAATATCACTCTACATCTGGTCAAAATTTATTTATTTGTTTGTTTGTCTATTATTTATGGGTGCCTTCAGTTGAAAATAAGCAATGAATCTCTAAGTGTCTGATCTCCAGTTCTGTTCAATTGGTGTTTAGAGAACAAGGCGGATATTGTAAGGAAGAAAATTCCTCAGTTGCTTCCCTTGCGGCTTCAGGAATGGTGTTTGTTTTAATGTTGGGATTCCTTTGAAAGCGTCACCGGGAGACTCGTTTTCTCTCCAAGACTGCCTCTAATGTCTTCTTTAAGAAGCACCCAAATAGCTAAAGAATAATCCAGATCTCACTGAAGCATTCAAAACGGGCTTTTTTAGAAAAGGAGACAAGGATTTATGGCTGGTGAGTACTTGTTGCAATGAGCGTGGAGAACTGTGGCTCTAATAACAGCAAGATTTATGGCTTCCAATCCATCAGCGCCCAAGTTGCACGCGAGATTTTTATGACTGGAGCTTTGTCAAGACAATGCAGGCACCTGAAGGTTAAGTCTCTATTTTCATGAATAAAAGTTACAACTGAAGGTTTTTGGTTATCAGAAGAAATTCCTGAATCATCTGTAGGTTAAAGGGAAAAAAATAGCTCTCGCGAGAGGATTTATTAGGAGAGTAGAGCTGAGGGCAGCAAGGCTGGTGGGGCATAAGGAAATCGAAGGATGTTCTCAAGTTGTTGCTTGCCAAAAGTTCTCCTTCAGGTTTGACACCCTCCTTCAGTGACTGCCAAGAAAGTGCTGCGGTGGATCGCTTGCTTTAAGGCTCTACCCACTGTCACATTGAGCCTGACGCAGGGTGCCCTTGGGTGTGACAGGTGACAGCTTCCCCCACTACAGCTGGGTCTTTTTTCAATTAGTGTCGTCATCACTTGCCATGGTAGTTAGTAATAAATGTCATGAGTGCTAAAGATCTGTCCCGCAGGCTCTCCGCTTGCAAGTCAACTCTCTGTCCATTTAAGTCACTGTCCCACAGTCTGCCCATCCACAAAGGGCAAATCTACTTTTCTATTTCTACAGTGTCCAAAACAATTTCATTCTGACTCTATCTTTCCATCCATGGTGTGGTCAAGCTCCATCCCTTGTTACCTTTCAGCTGAAAGGAGCAAGCTTGATCTTCATGTGGCTTTGCATAACAATGAGTTTTCTGAGCCTCCCTGCTCCAGCCAGGCAAGATCTGCTGTAATCGGCCAGGCTATAACGGAGGCCAGTGAAACCGCTGAAAAATGGCTTCAAGATATTGATGTTTGAATTCATTCTGTTTGCATTTTCTTGAATTAGGGATTTTTTTTGCAGAAGTCTTTTGCAATATTGTCTTTACATCTGTCTTTCCTATGTAGCTACCCATCTAGGTTTTTAGGAGAGACCTGTTCTCTGCTGAGGAAAAAAAAAAAGCTTTGGCACAAATGAAATGTTTATCCATTCTGTTTGCCAGCTGGGCCAAAGGCAGGAACGTATCACAGTATGTGTTAATGTCTCCTGCCCAGGAGACAGAAGGGTAGGAATGCAGCCTTTACCTCTTGTGCTTATAGAGATATATAGTTCCTAATAGTAAGAATAACAACCAACTTCAGAACCGCTTGCAAACTGGGATCCTTGTTATTGTGTTGTTTTGTCTGTCAGCTTCACCCCAAGCCCCTGCCCCTCCTGAGCCCGTGCTCTGTTTAATCCCGTTAGAGATCTTTTGCTGCTCTGGATTTTGCAGGTCTCCTCCCCACCCCCTCCCCAAACAAGCTTGTTCATGCCTGGAGGAGCTTCAGAGCTGAGAGGTGTTCAGGTTTTGTCTCTTCAATCTGTACGCTGCTTGCTGAGTGAGAACATCACATTTATCCCAACCCAAAAACACTTCTAGGAAGCAAGGCCCAGTTTGCACTACTCAAAACTACCACGGTATCCCCCCTTTGACAGTGTTTTCTTCTTCTGCACTAGCTCATGCTCACTAGTATTTTAGACACAGACTACGGAGTTGAGCTGCTGCCTTCCTGCTTCAATCCTGCCATGCCCTGACTCTCACAGACTTTCTTTTCTCGAGTACAAGATTCACCTCATCTAGATGCAGATGTGTAAGGCTGAAGTAGTCATTCCAGGCTTGCTGTGTAGTTATTGAGGAGCGAGATGCTCCTAGAGGGCAATTCATCTTCCCTGTCAGAATCATAGAATCATAGAATTGCTGAGGTTGGAAGGGACCTTTAAGATCATCAAGTCCAACCATTAACCTACCCTGACAAAAACCACTTCTAAACCATGTCCCTCAGCACCACATCTACCCTTTTTTTAAACACCTCCAGGGATGGTGAAGCCACCACCTCCCTGGGCAGCCTCTTCCAATGTTTAATAACCCTTTCAGGGAAAAAATGTTTCCTAATATCCAATCTAAACCTCCCCTGACATAACTTGAACCCGTTTCCTCTTGTCCTATCACTTGTCCCCAGGGAGAAGAGGTCAGCCCCCATCTCTCTACATCCTCCTTTCAGGTAGTTGTAGAGGGCGATGAGGTCTCCCCTCAGCCTCCTCTTCTCCAGGCTGAACAACCCCAGCTCCCTCAGTTGCTCCTCATGAGGTTTGTGCTCCAGACCCCTCCCCAGCTTTGTAGCCCTTCTCTGGACACGCTCCAACACCTCAATATCCTTCTTGTAGTGAGGGGCCCAACCTCCACTCCACTTCCCAAAAGAACCTCCACTTCCCACCTCCACTTCCCAAAGAGTCATCTCTTGTCCTTCAGGGCTGCCTCCTTCTCTCCTTTAACTACAAAGGTGGCCACTCAGACCTAGATGGGTTTTTTTATTTGGCTCAGTCGGAGCAGATTAATGCCCCCACCTGTATAATCAACAAAAACAGACCCCAGTCCTACACATGACATCGAGTAAAAGGGCTGAAAATGTACAAATGAATTCCCGGAGGACCAGTTTAGAAGTACACTCCACTCCGCTTAAGTCTAAAGTTATCCTAAATAATTCCTTCTGGCAGTTTAATGGTGGGTATTTTGCTGTAATGCTTCCTCTATGACAACTGCAATGACCTAGTTTACAGTTTTTCCAAATAATAATTTGTCTTAATTTTCTCTTTGAAGTAGCAAGCAAAAGAATAAATGAGTGAAATCCAAACCTGGTAACCTTGCTAGATATTTTAGGTCAATAAATTATCTTCATGCATAGCTTAGTATTTCAGCTTTCCACTCCAGTGGATGAGGGCTCTTTAATGCTTGTTAAAATAGCAGCAATAAGTGATTGCAGTCTGAAGATGGAAAACATTGAATAATGCAAAGATCTGTGGATTTTGTGATTTTACTTGTCTGGGGGAGAAAACCCTTTGATTCTTTCAGAGCCAGAGATAAGAAAATCTTTCTTTTCAGTAAGGACTATCCACACTTCTGTGCCAAACTTGGTTCTGAGAAAGTAAAAATGCATCACTGATGAAAGTGTTTCAGTTTGGCTATGCGAGGGCTGGACATTTCTGACCTGCTTTTTAGTTTAAAAATGCAGGACAAACTGAGGATTATTTCGTCAGAAAGCCAGGAAAACTTGTCAGAAACACCGTTTAGTGCTACGAATGCTGTTGATGTTCTGGATGCAGGTTCTGGATGGTCTGGTGATCAAAGTTGTTGCGCAAAGTTGATTTACTAGATATAGACCTGATTCTAAGACGTACTTCAAATCAACGTTACTCAAAGCAGAATGACGTTTCTCAAGAGAAAACCCATAGTTTTAATGAGGCAGAGATGTTCATGGCATGAGCCTGACTTCCCTCATTGTATTATTTTCTCCAGACATATCAAAATCCTTAAGGCCACAGACTTCTTTTAACAAGACATCAAAAAGTTCTGGCAAGAAACTAAAAACTTTTAATGAAAACCAAGTTTGCCACTATTGTTATTTCCATTCCTTTCTACGCTCTTTCTGATAAACTGTAAATCAGATTCTCCAGGGTCTGTTTCAACTTCTCAGAACATCGGTTTCATTCCTCCTTCTTTACAGCGACCGTTTTCTGTGTCTCAGGTCTCACTACACATGGCCATTTGTACAATCGTGCTGTCTCAGCTGTTGCCTCCTGGAAGCATCATCTTAAACGAGGTCCATCACGGTGAATCTCCGTGCCCTGCAACTGTGGCCATGGGCTCACATTCTTGGCCCTGAAGAGTTCCATCATTTTTCCTTTTTGATAAACAGGGATGTAGTCAACATCTCTAATATTTTATTCCCCTGTCAACATATGAGAAAATAATAATTACACCCCGCTCTGCAGGACTGGGAATTATAATCAACACCAAAGCAGGATCTGTACATAATTAGAAGCTTGGTTTAGGTTCTTTTTTAGAATTTATCGCACACGAAATTGCCAGTGTCAGCTAGCATGATTTTAACCAGTAAATCTAAAGTGACACATCATTGTTATAATTGCCACTGCAGCAGCAGTTAAAATCTCCACCATTTGCTCCAAAACAATGAAGACAAAGACTGTTGAAAAGGTTCCACAAATCAGTCAGAGGCACTGTCCTGTTGTCTGAAAAGTTTTTGGTTTTCAACCCAGTTGCACCTTGTTATTGTAAGGTTTAGGGCTCTTCACGCCACCCTAGGGTGCAAAGGAAAGCACATTAGCCCTATGTGAAGTTGGATAATTGGGCATGAAGAGGGACTGAAGGCAGATTTCTCAGAAGGTGATTTGGGAGATTCAGAAATTGAGTTGAAGAGCTCCAAAAACCTTGCATTTCACATAGACATGAGCCAGTCTAGAGTTAGGACCCAATCTCATAAGACTTTTTTTAGCAATTACTTGACCATAGTAGCAGTTTTCCTCTTTCAACTTGCCCGTGTGTCACAGGGACAGATGTTCTCCATCATCTTCTCAAGGATCCACCTCTCTGCTTCAGCTACCCTGTGGCTCTCACCTGTGCCATGTTCAGGTGCCTGCCTGGCATGTGGCATAAGGATTTTGGCAATCTCCGATGCTGGAACACGCTGGGGTTCCTCTAGTCTTCAGGACAGTGACCCTTTGAAGAGGCAATGCTGGGCAATATGCTATGACAGAGGAAATATTTAAGGCTGCAGGACCTCCCCACACTCAAAGCAAGGTGGACTCAAGTCTTGGTGTACTTGGGTGTATGTTTGCCCTTCCACAAGACAACTGGTGAGCTGAATTAAATACATCAGAGATCAGATGTTTGGAAGCCCACAGTAGCTAGAGGTGGAAAAATACCAGAGACAAACAATTTTATGATGTGATTTATTTGCAAGAGAGGTATACCGGCTGCATGATGGCTCCTCAGCACCCTCCTGCTACCTGGATACAGTATTATGACTGTGGCCTTTTCTGCCTTGGCATCTCATATATTCTCTCATTGACTTTCAGTCTTTAAGCTGCTGTTCATTTAAAAATCTCCCTTGTTCACCTCTGATACAGACTCAAGAGCTTTTCTGGCTGAGATGAATTGGAACCCATGTAAGAGCAATAAAATGCCGTGTACAGCAGTGTTTTAACTGGCTCCTCTGCATCTCTTTTTCTAACTGCATGTTACTCCGCAGCTTAGATGCAATGGATCCAGACCCTGCAGCGCTGCCTGTGGGACTGCACTGCCTTCATTAAGTGTATACACGTACCGAGTTGTCTTGATTTTTGCTTTTTTTTTTTCAAGCACCTGAGAAATCTAGGCAAATGTGAGAAGGCAGGAAAAGACCTTTTAAGTGCATTATAAATCCCATTTTAACTCAACTAATTATAGCTACAGCTTAATTAAAATATTGTGGAGGAAAAGAAAATAAACCTACCAAACTTCAATCCTGTGCGTATTAGCATATTGCCATCTGCAGACTTCTGAATCACTGCACCTTTTTACCTTAAAGCAAAATGCTCAACAGTCTCTTTCGGCAGAAACGCCGACCCTGCTGAGTGCATCTGTCGGGCTCGCGGGGTCCTGGTCAGAGAGGGAAACATCCCGTGCTGGTGTAAACTTCCTCCTGTTTCCTTTCATCAAGGTGAGAATAAACACGTTCAAATGTCAGCAATTACAAATCAAAATGTCACACCAGAAGAAAAATCCCTCTTACATAAAATTTCTCATTTCATATTGATTGGAAAGTTCCAGCAGGAGAAATGAAAAATGTTGAACTTGATTTCGTGAGCACAGACTTTTTTTCAGTTACAAGCAGCAGAACAAGCCGTCATGCCTGCAAAAAAAAAATGCAACTGTTTTCTGACCAGCTCTAACAGTAATTTCAAGAGTAATAAATTTGCTGGGGGAAAGAAAATATTACACTGAATCTTCATCAGTCACAGAAAAGCACCATATATGTCAAAGAAAGTTTGAGGTAATATATCTGATATAAATATACTCACGCGTGTCAATCAAATTCTTTCAATATCGAAGTGGTTGAATTACCTTGCGTAGTGACATGGTATATTCTTACTGCGAAAGATGAAGGGAAGGATGGATGTTTCTTCACGTCTCCAGCTGAAGCAGAAATTACAAGGCGCAGCACAGAAATTACGGGGTGAATTTCTTAAGTCCCGTGTTACGCTGGAGGTCAGGCTCGACGGCGATGATAATATTTTCTTCTGGCCTTAAAAAAATGCATCTGTGAAAATACAATCAGAGCTTATGGGCCATAGAATCCATGTGCTTAGAAATTATTTTTTTAGCAGTATAAATGACATTATCTGCAAGAACAAATAAGCCGCGTCTACCGGCGTCAGCAGTCGAGCCTGAAAATGGGAAAAGTATGAGGAGAGAATCCCAACCTGCTTAATTGCCTCACAAATCAAACGTATGGGCAATAACTCCTGTTTAGGGGAAATTCAGACGAGAAATATGATTACTGCTCTCTGCAGGGGAAAGACAGCACTTTGACAAAACGAGGGCTGGTTTTTTCCAAGTGATACAAGTGCCAGGGCCTGACTTGCCAGAATTCCTTGGGAAGGTCAAAGCTTTCCCAGGTTCCAGCAGGTCAGGGTGGACTTGAGCTGGTGCAGCTTCTCCCGTGGGGCGGGTCATTGTCCTTTCGTGTGTGCTGGGCAAAACACAGGGCAGTTTATGGGCCATTTCATGGGAATTCAAATGTATACGGGAAAAACATTCTAAACATGTACAAAACTTATGTTTCTTTTGAGGAAAACAGCTTGAGACTTTATTAATGGGGCAGCTGATAAATGTTTGTATATAAATAATACTTAAGTGCAAGTTGTGTCTGTGTTCACACACATTAACATTCCAGTGTGTCCTGCACAAAATATCTTTCCCAAAATATTCTTTCAGTAGGAGAAGCATGTTTTGCTCAATCTGAGCGTAATGAGTCTCACATAAATCCACTGCCAACTTCCAGAGGCGGATCCAGCATCTGCCAGAGTAACATGAGGGACAACATCTTACCTGATGCTCTGGGCTTTATAGAGAGGATCTTGAAGGGTTAAGAACAATTCCATGTATCAAAACAACCCAATACAAATACAAAGCATAAATATTTGGCTCCGTGGGGGTTTATATGTCTTTGCATAGACACTGGGGTTTGGTTTTGGCTGCTCTCTGCTTGTTTCAGCATCCATTTGCATCTGTTCAATACATCCTTGTATGTAAGATCACACCATGATGGAAATTCAAATGCTGCACATGTAATAATACGTCTGCAGCTGCGGGTGGAAGCAGGCGCTGTACAGTCTGTGTGCAGGTGCCAGCTCTCAGCTCATTTTGTTCTGACTTGTGCCTCTTTTTTTTCCCCTATTCTGAGCCCCAGAGTTATCTTCCTTCTTCTGGTGAGGGAAAGATGCTCTGTCGTTGGCAGTGGTCAGTAGAAGGGCTTGCTCACGGGGCAGGAGATGTTCACCGTGTGGCTGGGCTCAGCCAGAGCCACGAGCGTGGCAGAGTGGTTGCTGCAGCACCTTCATCTCTTAATTGAGAGGGCTGGTCCAGCCAAACGACAAGAGCAGAAGTGGAGTTGGCTTTTACACTGCAGCTGGGAGGGGGGTTCAGGAGGCTAAAAGTGACAGCTGCAGAGCACGAAGGATGGGGTTAAACCCCCCCAATGTGGTGTGTGGAGCAAGGGTGAAGCTACTTATTTTTTTTTCTTAGTATTATTAGAGGGATTAAGTGGAATTTAATTGGTGCTTTAGCCTTGAGCTGCCCTCAGCGTGGGAGCTGCAGAGCAGACACAGCCAGCACCGACTGCAAAGCCAGTGAACTCCAGCCTCTCACCTACCCTGTCCTCTCAAAAGCAAACAAACAAACACTCCATTAATTAACTGCAGATGCCCTGACTGAGATGAGCAGTGCTGGGAGACATCACCCAGGAGAGAGAAGTCAGGAAAAGGAGGAGGCTGAAAAAGTCAATCCAGCAGAATAATAAACTCCTCCTGGGTAGGAGGATACAAAATGAACCTGGGCTGTGAATTCCTCGTTCATCATCTCCCCGGTGCTGGTGAAAAGGCAAGCTGGCAGGAAAGACCCCTGCTCTGATTACTCGTGAGGGCTTTCTTGCACATTTCTGTGTCACTTCTAACATCTGAACTACTGAGTTACAATGTCAAGGAACAACCCTGGGCATAAGGACTCAAGTATCCCCAGTGGTAGATTTATACCTGGTCCCCAGCTTGGGTTTGGACTGGTCCCAATGAGTTTTTCTCATCAAAACCCCTAGGAACCATTCCCAACACGCTGTGGAGAGTAAGAGTTAAATTGTAGTGACCTGGGCTGTTCCCCATCACCTGCCATCGGTGCCAGAGGACAGTCTGGGACATGACAGCCTTGCTAGTGTCAATGCAGTCCCAGGCCGCTGCAGAGTGATGGCCGTGTGATGGAGTACTGCATCGCGCTGGAAAACTGAGCCCATACGTGTCTGGGTCATCCTGCCAGATCTGCACAGAAAGTTGTTTTTCTCTGTGCTTCCCTTCAGCTGAGTAATTGCTTTGTGCGAGTTTGTCATCTGCTGCTGCATGAAGTAAGACAGGTCGAGCAGCCACCGAGGCGGCTCCTGTTCCTAAATCTGCCATGTGCCAAGTGGAATGGCTTGATCTGATGCCTCAATTGCTCCATCTGTGAAATGGAGATAAGTGCTATGTTCCTCTATAACTTTCTGGAAGATGCAGCCATGAAAAGTGTTACATGGGAATTGCTGTTCTTGTTCAGGCATAGATTAGGTCGGGACTCTGTTAGCTCCGTGCTCCCAGCATTCAAACCATCTGAAAGCATGACCAAGAAAAGCTGTCCTAGCAAAACAAATACCTTTAAACTTCTTTGTTGGCTGGTCTGTACTCTGAAGGATTTCAGCAGACTTTATCCTTGCAGAATACCTGAGTCCACCTGGCACAAGGTAAATCTCCTGCATATTCAAAGCAGGGCATGTGCATGTTCCCTGCTGGGTCTGGGACGCACGGGGAGATGCTAAAGCCAAACACAACATACAAATTATGCTGAGTCTTTCCCATAGTGGAAGAACATCTCAAGGTACCCTGTTGGCATGAGTTGCCCATTTAAAGCATTGGCACAAGATCTTTGATGTACCCTTTCTCACAGAGGTTTGGATATACTAATCTATATTTTCTGGGATCTAGAAATTAAATGCTGCCTGAACCCTTTGCCAGGCCTATGTAATACCTGAATTGGGCAAGGTTTGTCCCTGGCTGTTTCTGTAAAATTTCTGCAGTTCTGTCATTATATTTTTTTCTGCTTCTTGAATATGTCAGCTATATAGGCCCATTCAACCAAACAGTTTTACAGAACACCTGATTATTAGAGTTCTTATTTTTATTCCTAACTTTGCTGTCATGAAATCAATTTCAATGCCAGCAGGAGCTGATGAGAAATGCCAACTGCCATTATACACCCCCCGGGCTTATTTTCTCATGGAGACTTGCATGCTGTAATATTTTTCACGGAAAACCCCCCAAAGGTACAGAGACCAATGACGCATTTAGGAGACTTTGTGGGAAATGCAGGTGTTCTGTGCTGTGACAGGATTATAAACCAGGCAGCTCAAGAGCCCCGGTACCTGCAGTATCCCATTGGTCCTGCTTTTGTTTAACTGGTCTTTCAAACTTCAGGTCTCTCTGGTGGCATTGCTTCCAACATCACTGAACTTCCAGTGAAGATCTCCCAGGACCGTGCTGGCCACTGGAGGCTGGAAGGCAGCAGTAAATCTGTTTTGATTTAACTGAGCTGGTAGCTTTGATTCTGATCCTGGCAAGGAGCTGCTACGATGAGCCAGAAGATTCTTCTGCAATTACATGTCAGCTCAGGGCAGCACCTAAGGGCCTCCACCGTTCTGCGCTCTGCCAGCACTGAGTTTGCAAAGCAGGTACTTTCCAGGCTCACAGAAATTGCTCACACCAATAGACTTCCACGGTTGTTTTTCTCCCTGGCCTCAGTCCATGTTGGTCAAGTTTGCCAAATGTTAATGAATCTGTAGAGGGTTAAAATCCAGGGAGTGACTGAGGAAGACTCACAACCCTCTGTCCTGGTCAGAGTGATTCCCAAGCTCATGGAGTGCCTCCTGAGTAAAGTTCTGTAATTAGCTGGAGACTGAATGTGAATCTATACGTGTGATGGTTCCTTCGTCATTACGATAAATGAGCAGAACAACATCTTTTCCAAACATGCAGTTCTTGCAGACTGTCTTTGAGTTTCTTCAAGTCTTCACAGTAAAAATATATCATTTAGGCCCATTACCACTTTTGAGTCCACTCCAAATCCACTCTGTTAATATAAGCTATAAATATGCTCCAACAGATAATGTCAAAGTAACAACCATCACAAGAGGAGGTAAACAAATGGAGGCCAAGGGTTCATGTGTGCTTCAAAGATGTTCGGTCTTGCATCCCGCTGAGTAATTCTGTAGCAGGCATTCATCACCAGGGAAGACCTGGAAATCACTGACAGTTCCATAAGAAACAACAGAGAAATGGCATTGAGCCGTGAGCAGCCAATAAAATAGCGCACGGCTGAAACGTATTACTGGACGCAAGTCTTGAAGGGTAGGTTGGGGATTTGCACAAATAGAAAAACAGCCCAAGACTTTCTTCTTCTCTGGTTGCAACTATTCTGTGTTGTGTCCAGTAGTTAACCTTTAGGGGCAGAACAGACAGAGGTGCAGAATCCATCTCGTTTTCCTCCACAGACTGTGAAAAGAGCCTAATGACTTAGCAGGATGATCTCTAGATGGCCCACACAGGGAGTGACGTCTTCAGCACAGAGAAGCTTCATCCAGGGTTTATCAAGAGAAGTCCATTGTGTTGTGCAGTTTGTAAAGAGCTCTGGGTAGAGTGAAACAGTTTTGCCAAGGTAGCAATAATCCTCCTCCAAAACGCGTATTATTGGGCAATTGTAAATGCCATAGGTGAATTGTGGTGCATAAGGTCAAGGGACAATTGCTTTCATCTGCCTGAAATATACTCCGAGAGCCTATTAGTATGTCGTGTTTAGTGTTATCCTGGCTGAGTTAATTCAGTCCAGCTCTGGCCAAGTGCCACTACATAAACCTTGCTGACATTTTCATTTCCATTTCCAGCAGCCTTTGCTGGCAGCAGCCCCTCTAATTGCCTCCCACTCAAGTTTTTAAAACTTTGGAAGAATCTTTTCTTTGTGCAAAGCAACTTGATCTTCTCTCACTGCCCAAGGAAACACATTCTGGCAAGAAGATCACTGAAAAAAACTGATACAATGAACTCCAATGGACTTTGGCTGTTTATTCTGTGTCCTCAACTGGCACTTCCTGCAGATGGAGACCAAACTAAGTAGGAATGAAAAGCAAGTTGGCAGAGGCCTTTAATATTCTCTGTATCACCTCCAATGATCACCTAGATTTGTAGGAAGGGTCCTTGAACGTTTGTGGGAGCTGCTGTAAGAGAGAGGAATGCATTTCTTCCCTTACAAGTTGACCATTAGCCTCCATTCCTGTGGGTCGTACCACTGCTAATGAGGTTTTTCTGGAAATCAGACTCTCTTTCTCCAATCCTTCCTCCAGTTTACTAAATTTCCTCTCCAAACTACAATGGGTGACAAGAGAAGAACACCAACAGCAGCTGGGTTTGGCTCCTATCATTCTTCTGTCTTTATCTCCATTACAACACTAGGCACCTCTTGCCTGTTTTGTCTAACCTATTTTTATGCATGTCCCTTGCACTGTGATGAATTGTGTCCTGTGGGTGCCTGGTTTTCTCCATTAACTGTCAAGTGAGCCCAGACAACTTATTGAGATGGAGATGTCAACACTGAGGACATTTACATTTGGAAAAGAATATCAGTCCAGAGTGTTTAAGGGGTGAGATTCATCTCATCACGCTTTAGGTGTCCAGAGAGTGGATGTCAACAGCTGAGCTAAGGCATTTAGACTTTTTCCTTCCTCAACAGATACAACTCATCCTCAGATGTTCGAAAGAGAGGATGACTAATCTACCCTTTGGCTATAAAAGGACTCAACGTGGCTAACTGAGATGTCAATACAGATTTTGTAGATGACTCAGGGTGGGATTGAACTGAAGTGCCTCACACAGTTGCAGAGCAATGGCTGAGCCCAAGTCTATGGTCACACATCATCATTTGTCAGCAGCCCGTCTGGCTCTGCTCTGCTGATGATGGTTTAGGGAAAAAATACCACCGGCGTCTGGTCCTTCTGAACCTGACGACTGAATTTCCCCAGACTCTAGCAATAGTAAGACCAAAATCCAATGCCCTTTTGACTCTGATGTCCTGTCACAACAGTTTAGTGGCAAACAGAAGATTCACATCGGGCATCCATATCTCTAAACATGCAAATAGCTCACTCAGAAAGAAATGAGCCTCTGAGTGTGCTGCTGGGGGGGACACCAAGGATCGAGAGGGAGCTGATGTTGGCTGTTACCTTAGCAACAATCTCCATCTGGCAGGAATCTGAAGCAGGCGGTCTGACCCCTGGCAAAAATGTTTGAATGTTTAATGACTTAAATAACGGAGTAATTCTAGGCTGTTATGAAAGAGAGTAGCATGTAGCCCCAGTTGAACATCACTTGTAACCATAATGGGTGAAGCCAACGTGGTCTCGATTCACATGCTTATAGACTTTGGCAAAGAAGGTGATACAGAAGTACATGCAAGATACTGTGTTTGAAAGAAAATGGGCCTGATTTTCCACTTAGACCAAATTCACGTTATTCTAACTCCGTAGAGAATTGAGTCAGTATTTCTTCCTACAAGCAGAGAAGGTGGTTTAGGGTATTGGTAATACAGTAATATCAAGCTGTTATAAACCATTTTTAATCCATAGATTTCAATACCCATTAATGACACAGAAGTAGAGCGTACAATTCCACTTGCATTTCATCTAATAATTTATTTTAAATCTTTTTAATATTATTATTATTATTTTATTGTGCATTTTGGTGTGGCTGAATAATTCTAAATCAATGGGCTGGAGAATTTGGCTCAGCTGTGAGTTTGTTTCCCGGACAGGCTGTAGGGCTCTTTTTGGCTGGAGTCTTGTTAAGAAGTAATAGAAAAAGACAGTACAGGGCTGCCTGCTTCAGTGGTCTTAAACCCCAGAAGCTTTATGATATATTCTAGAGTGCCATCTGTTGTTTCTTTACCTGCAATTAAGGCCACTTTGGAGATCCATCTAGTCTAACCTCCCGCTGAAAGCAGTAGGGCTCACATACATGCCAAAGCTCTTGCCATAGGCATGTTCTTGACAAAGGCTCTTCTACCTGAACCAAGGAGCTTTGCTCTGGGGGAGACTCCTGCCTTCACATCCATTTATTTTGTGGCTTCTTTCTGACCGAAAGGAGGGAGATAAATTGCAATATAAATATTTTTTTATTGAGTTCTGCTGGAACCTCTTATTGCTGTACGCAAACAATAATTGACTTTTTAGAAATTATGATGTCCATCTCACTGTTCATGCCTCATTTCCTATTGTATCATGGGAATGGCTATCATGCCACCTACTTTTCCCATGGTAGAAGCCATTTCATGTAGACCACGTGAAATTGGTCACCTGGTGCCGATTTCAGTCTTACCTTACCCTGGGCCTTTTATATTCTTCAATAGAGAACTATGACTCTTCCTGGGCTTTCGCCCATACTGCCAGCCACAACACTCCCATTTGAGCTAGCAATCCATGCTCCCTTCGTAGTCCTGGGCAAATTCCCCAAGTTCTCAATACTTCCTGGTAAAACAGCTGAAATACCTCTTTCTCTTCACTAACCCTCAACAGAGCCCAGGACGACCATCTCAGAAGGAAGGACCTGCATTAATTAACCATTTAACACTGGCTGGGTCTGCCTGGGTAACTGTCACAGAAATGGGTCCTTGTAGGATCCTTTCATCTGCTTTAAAATTTCTGGCTCTGGAGCTGCCAGCGATGACAACTGTAGTGCTTCCCTGTTGTGCAGTTTGCAAAAGGTGAGAAGACTGAAATAGTTCTTAAAATAGGGGAAGCAGCCACTTGCTGTCCCCCAGTCCTTGATTTCTTTATTTCTTTGCACCAGTGATTCAAACCCTGCTCCCTGGAAGACGGGCCATATGCATTCACCGATGAGGTGTGTGACGTTCCCCTCGCCAATGCACGAGGTCCAAGAAGCTGATGTATAGTATTTCGTTTGTTCACAGAAACTTGTTTTGCCTTTTCATTTTCATAAATCAAGAAGATTTACATGCAAGGAGGTCAGCATCATATGTTATGTTTTAACTGAAATGTTATTTAGCTGGCAGAGCCATGCCTTGAGCCCCCCATATACCCAAAGGCTCCTTGGAGATTAACCAGTTACTAGTTTTATTAGGAGGGGAGGTGAGAGGTCAGGACTTCTAAGTGAGCCTTATCAATCTGATGATAAATTTAGGGCTTGGGAAGCCTTGAAAGGCCACGCAGGGTCTTGCTTTTGCATTTTATAACCTTATGAAAGACAAAGCCTGCGCTCATAGAAAGCTGGTGGAAGGATTTAGGATAACAAGGTGGGATGGGAAGGTGGGGATAGCAAGCTGCTGGGAAAAACATGACGCCTCCATGCCTTGCACCCAGTCTTTGCCTTGGTGGTAGCCGTCATCAGAGTGCTGCATGTCTGCGCCCTGTTCTGGTATGAAACACATAAAACAGTTATTCTGTATGAAGATTTGGCCACCACTTCCTTGGGCATAATTAAAGCAAAGAATGGGGTCCTGGGGGGCCACTTTGCCACTCCAGGCAGCCGCCTAAGGTCAGGTCAAGTCCCAGCCTTAAAAATGAGCGTTTGGGAGCCCTGTGTGCCTGGGGTATCTCACTGGCACAGATGAAGTCTGCCCTGAACCTCTCACTTCTGAATTGCTCCTCTCGTGCTATTTACAGAATTTTCAATTTTTGGCTACAGATCAGTAGGAAAACGCACACACAAGTCTCATTCACTCTTGTAATTTAGATTTTGCAATGCTGTTTAAGGTTATCTCTAAATTCTCTGTTAGTATTTGTATAAAGGAGAACAACCAGATAAAAATCCAGCTATCTTGAAGACCTTGAGACATGAAAAACCTTTGTAAAAATTGTGTTGGTTTGGGTTTTTTGGTGTTTGGTTTTTTTTTTTTTTTATATAAAAAAGGGATTCAGTTCAGTACAGGTTTCATACTTTTATAAGGATCAGAAAATTGAGATTTTGTTGCAGCAAGCAAATAGACGACTGTGTGAGGATGGATACAAAGGCAAATGTAAGCCTAAAAGAGATAAATTAGCTAAAAGCCTGGCTCTTGCGTGTTCCATAGAGAAAGCTCTGCTAATTGAAAAGAAAAACTTCTTTTTATTAAACCTATCCTTGGAGCAGTCTCTGGTCAAAGTGATGAAAGATTCTCCCATCTGTATAACTAATACTGCAGCACGTGGGGCTTGAAGCTGGTAGGGGACGGCACCATGTTCAAAACACTCAGTACTCCAAGGATTGTGTTTTCTCGATGCACCCAGAGCAAGGGCTCCAAGTGGAGTCTCCCACACCCGGGCTGAGTGCTCCAGTGCTCAGGCTGTTCATCATTCCATCATTCTAGGATGGATTGGTCTTTTTCTCTTCTTAATGACACTTTTCAAAAGCTTCTGACTGTTCTGATGCAAAATGAAAACAAATATGCAAACCTCAAATAGTTTCACAATTCATCTTTTCCAGCCATGCCAGATTCTTGGAGGCTGTCATTAATCTTTTCAGTGGGGTAGCTGGGTTTCTTACTAGGGATGTGCTTCTTGCTTACTTTGGATCTGTAAGTGTCCTGTCTTTTCCCACACTCTCCATGGAGACATCCAAGGCCAGGCTGGATGAGGCTCTGAGTGACCTGATCTAGTTACAGATGTCCCTGCTCCCTGCAGGGGGGTGGGACTAGATGGCCTTTAGAGGTCCCTTCCAACCCAACATGTTCTGTGGTTCTATGATTCTATGATAAACGAGAGGTAGTGCAAAGACCCTGCCTCTGACCAAGCCCATGCTGCTGCTGCTGCTGGTCACGTCCTGCCCGCCCAGTTCCTGGTGGGTAAACCTTCACCTTGTGATGCTTAAGGATGTCAGCTGTGACCTCCCTTCCTTGAATTTCATCAGTCTCGTGGTTTTTGCCACCCTTTCACTGAAGGGTAGCTGGATGTGGCTATCCAAATAAGGAAGGGTCTCCATTGTCTGTTGGACATAATGTTCAGTCCCTGCCAACCCATCCTGCTTTATGAAAGGCTCACATCCACATCCAGTTAACAAACTGTTCCAGGAGCAAAGAGATTCTCCCACATTTGCTATTGTTACAAGACCAGACAAAACATCCTTGTGGAAATTAAATGCTGCACGTGTGTTTGAGTTACTAATAGAGCTGTGGTCTTTGTCTAATTGGAGTGGAAATACGTGGACATAACAGAAATTAAATGCATTAGCCTGGCTCCATGGTTACTAAGAAACAGAAGGATGCAGGTACGCTGCAGTTATTTCATTCCCAGATGAGGAAGGGATGCTCAGACTGAAATTAAAGTTTCTTTCTGTAATGCAAGTGCAAGCACCCCTATTTAACCTGCACAGCCAGTAAATGGCTCAGTTTGTTTTGCACGCTCTGTCCTTTCAGCAGAAGTTGATATGCGCCTTTGTTTACTTAGTTTTTCTCTTTTTTGTATTAAACCATGTCGCCTTCAGCAGATCATGTTTTATTCTCAGTAGGTAAAAATAATGAAAAGGAATTACTCCAGATAAAGCAAAAGTTCCTCCCTTCTTTGCAACCGAGCTTCAGAAAATCAGGAGAAGTCAGAAACAGAAGCAAAGGCGAGTGTCAGGTTTGGCAAACACAGTGTTCTGCTGAAAAGAGGTGAGGACTTTTTCAGCCAGTCTCCACTCGGCCATCTCTCTCTGCTGGTAACACCAGACTCACTGGGCAGCAAAGGGAGTGGAGAAACACCACTGCCTCTTGCTCCTACGCCCAGGATTTCGCTGCCAGCTGCCCTCTTGGGGAACATCCCCAGTGCCCCAGCACAATCCAGGGAGTGAAGGCACCAAGCTGCACTGTCAGCCCTTTTCCTTGGGGAAGGCTTTCCCACTGCCACCATCCAGTTCATGCAGGCTCCTTGCCGCCTCCCTTAGTCATTTCAGGCCACCCGCTGATGTTCATCTGATCCATCTTGCTTACAGACCCATTTCTTTCTCTATGGTGCGCCCTGGCAGGGAGTTTCATCCCATTCAGCTGTTAATATTTGATTACGCCTCTAGTGAAGTGAACACTCATTAAGTTAATTTCAGCAACAATATAAACATCAAAGGACTGAATTAGTTGTAATAGCAGAATGTGATGGGCTGGCATCAATGCTTATTTATTGCTTTCTGCCGCTTCCTAATGCTGCTGCTGTTGAGGGCAGAGCGTGGCTTTGGGGGAACTTTTAGGTATCGCATTTCAAACCTGACTTAAAAGTCCTAAATAGTGACTCCCATAGAGGAGAGCAGAGGTTTGCAAAGCCTGGTGTGAGCATGGGGTCTGGCTCTCCTGAAATATGTCAACTATGGAAAATAAGGGATATAGATAAGAGTTAAGATTTCATTGTGCTCCTTATATCCCTCTAGAAGACTGACAGATTCAGCTGCTTTGTGCTCAGTGGTTCAGACAAGCACCAGAAGATCTGGGATAATTTCAGCTCACCAGGAGTTTGGTATTTCTAATAAAAACCTCTGTGTTGTTTTGGGTCTTTTTGTTTGTTTGTTTGTTTCCTTTCAAATCCCTCCAATTGATTTCCATTAAAATGATCAAAAAATTAACATTTTGTGGGGATGTTTGGATTTTGACTGTTTGCAGCATGCTGAAAGGTGCACTCCAACCTTTTGTGCTGCTGGTTCACTGCTAAAAGACTTTGACTTTTGCTAAAACCACTTGCATTCTGTTAAAACCTGAATGTTGCTATTGATGACAAATTTTGCATAGATGAAACAAAAATATTTACATAGTTCACACCTGTTCCACAGGAAATGAGAAATATTGACTGTTTGAAGCTTGTTTTCATCCCAAGTTGCAACATATATCAATTACCCCTGAAAATATTGCCATTTCTGGCCATCCTTGTTATCTTCCCTTAAATAACAAACCTTTCCATGTTTCCTCAGGCTGCTCTGCACCTGGTTTCCCATTTGTTCATTTTGCGTCTGTTACCTGGTGCTACCCAAACCGCAGCAACTTGCTGCTTTCTCTGATTTCCAGTAGCACCATTACTCTTGATTTTCACAGCAGGGCATCCGAGGACTCTGCAATTGGCAGAACTGAGCTAATTGATTGCCTCATTTAGCTCTTTGAAGACTGAAACAATCGCACGAAATCCCTGGTTCGGTAACGGATGAGGATTTGGAAGCCAACGAAAGGCTTTGCTTGTGTTGGGCATGACATATAAATATAAAAACTGTTGTTTTACCTCCTGTAAGTATAATTACCTAGTCAGATGAGCGATTATAGCACTCACAGTATTTGCTCTGGAATTAAAGTACTTGCAGGGCTATGAAGTACTGTACATGCTCTGGTAAATCAAATCAGCTTGAAAATTACATCATATATTATAAAGTCAAAAGCAAGAACAGGAGGCAGGGACCGTGATTCACAAAAGATTTCAGTGGACGGTTTCATGCGTCTTGTCTTTGCTATTCCTTCCCCTCCCTGGATTTCGGGCCGTTCTCATTTCTTCCAAGTCGGTGTTGCTTCATCCAAGATCAGGAGATTTATTAGATGGATGAAGGCAGGTGTAACCACCCACCACAGCCCTCCTGCCCTCGGGCACCTCTCGGTGACCCCAGCCAGACTGTAGCTCTGCAGTTCGGTAAAACCGTCCCATTCTTCCCGGGCATTTCCCACACTGGATAGGAGTAGCCACGTCTTGTACCAACCTCTGCATTTCAGTTTTGCCCTGGTCCGGCTGCTGTCTGCTGCAGTTATAAACTCATTCCTCAAATCCAAAATTCATTTGAAGAGCATGTTAGAGAGAGGAAAGAAACCATTTACTCCCCTTCCCTCCGTTCTTACAAACATCTCTTTATATTTTCATTCTCCTTGAATGCTAAGCAGCAGTTCTTTTCAGACATTCTATTGCTAGCAGTTCCAGGTAGCAGGACAAGTATTACTGCCTTACAAATTGAACTGCCTGCTTTCTGTCCTCTTCTCTAGGGGAATCCATGAGGAACAGCTGAAAGGTGGGCTGCGAGTGACTTGGGTATGGCTCATGTACTCTCTATCAGGTTATTTCCATTTAATTCTATCATTCTAACAAGTCTTTGTAAAATGGTCATGCATTTGCTAGAGTCATATCTCCAGCTCATGTAGAGCACATGTACAGAACCACGTTTTATAATCACTGTCTTTACTGTAGACATGCTTTAAATCTTTTCTGTTAATATACAATGTTTGCTTTATACTAGACATCTCAGAAATCCTCTAAGAATGCCTGGCCAGTCTTACGAAACAGCATGACGCTGGAACCGCACCTTCAGGGTCCTATTCTTCACTTAATAATTTCATTTTAATTTCTTGATGCCTCAGTTTACCCATCTGAATATTAACATATTCCTGACAAGGCACTGAGATACTCTGGTTATGGAGCTTTGCACAGCTAGAAATGATGCTGATGTTTTTCTTTAGCATCTGGCTGGCTGGCTGAAATCCCACAGAGTTGATCAGATCAATTCCGATCAACGCTTCTTCATTTTTTTTTCATTGCAGGAGGTGCTGGTGTTTTCAAAGTGTGGCTTTTTTTTTCTGACCAGTGAGCATCTGAGGCGCACTGAAATAAAATACAGAAAAGACAGTTGCAATGTTATATTAACTCACTGTCATTAATTAAAGTCCAGTATAAGTGGAATTGTTGTCAGTCCAATTAACTAAAGCAGGCAATATAAAACGCTCATATTTGATTCCTTCTTCCTCCCTCTTCCTTTCCATCAACTATTTAACAGCAGACAGCAGGTAAAAGCGAACACACACTGTTGTCTCCACTGTTTTTCCAAAACATGTTGGAGGCTGTTGAATGTGCTCTGAAGTGTTAATGCTGAACTTGGCTTGTTAAACGAATAAGCCCAGATAGCTGGGGGTGCCTCCTCCTTGCTTCCCTTGATCTCGCGTGGCACCCCAGGTGCTGAGCACGGGGGGAAAGAGGAGCCCCCGTTTGTAAGAGTCACTGCTAAGTCGGAGGGATCTCATCAGCACTCCCACGCTGGCACTGGGATTCTGGCTGCAGATGAAAAGCAGTTGTCGCCATGGACACCAAAACAGGGAGGACTAATCAGAAAATATCGATAGGGTAAAATGTCAGCAACTGAAAACTAAACCGGCATGTGATCTTTAAAGGAGAGTGGTGAATCATCTCTCGGTTGTGATAGGTGAGGTGATCTCTGACTGTAGAGAAGCTTTGGCTTTGGGGAAATCCAAGGGGTAATTTGCATCTTTCGTTATTATTAATAGCAGTGTTAGAGTGCTGGAGCAGCATCCTGGTGTGTTTAGATGTTGAATAAACAGAAAACAAAACTGGGGTCAGGTCCTACGAGTTTGCTGCCTGAGCAGCAGGCAGGAACCAGGAGGGGCTGGAAAGATGGAGCTGAGACCCAGGGTACCTCAGATGCCAGACTGCCGAGCCCTGACCAAAGGGCACCAAATTGAAGCTCAGACAAGGGCGAATCTACAGACCCTGGGAGCGGTGTCAGGTTAGGTACAGACCTTTTAGTGAGAGGGGAAGGTTGCTGCTTTAGGTCCTGCCTCAACTAGTCCATGCTTGCAGTATTTGCTGCAGCATAACACAGCCCTGATGTCCCCTGGGCAGTGAAAACACATGACAAGATCTTCCAGCCCCTAACCACTGCCATGGGACCGCTGTGATTTGGGAAGATAATACAGTCTGCCCTCCCAAAAACTAACAAAGACCTTACAAGTTAGCCCATCTATCATTCCAGAGGGGAATTTTCTCATCAGTTTTCAAATCAGAACCTCCTCAAATCCCAGAGCTAATCAGACACTGATTTACTGCTTCGTTTTGCTATATAATTTGCAAAAATACATCCACAGGCTTGGCTGTAATGGCAGCGTCTTTACATTCTGTAGTTCTCTGAATGTATCTGATTACATTAGTCAGAGCACGGAAGGAGTTGTCAAACGCAAAGGACAACTTCAATAGACCCAAGTTTACTGCTTAGAGGAACTCTGGTAGGAGAAAAGGAATACAAGTAATTCACCAGCTTAATGCAATTTTTGGTTGTATGTATGTCAGGCACAAATAGGTAATTTGCAAACACACTTTAATGTGTTTCTGCTTCTCTCAGAATATTTAAATGGTATTAATTTTTTAAAATCATACCTTATATGTTCAAGAAAAGTGTCCCAGAATGGGGTTTCCTATGGCATGAGGCGTGCTGGAGAAGAGACAGGATCTGAAAGGCCTTATTTGTCATGAAAGACAGGGGAACTTTGAGGGATCTATTCATCAGTGCCATCAACTGCAGGTACGGTTTGATGCTCTCTCAATGTATCAGGTATGAATGACAGGAAAGGAGCTGATTCCTATGGTAGAGATCAGGTTTTAGATCAGTTCTCCAAGATTCCCTGATAGGAAATCTCATGAGAACAACACATCAAGAGGATTTATTTTCAAGGAGAAGACCAAGACAAACACTTTTGTGGTAATAGGGCACCTCCATTTCAGAAAATTCCAGGATGAAAATGGACCTTTTTGAATGTAGAAAAAGGAGAAAAAAGAAAAGAAAAAAAAATGCTTTGTTTGAGCATTTTAGAAAAGCAATTGTCTGTTTTGCAATACTAAATGAGGTTTCCTCTCCATGTGCAAAGGATGGCTTATGCTCTTCCTCTTCTCACAGCCTCCCCGTGCCTCTCAGCTGGGGTGACTACCACCTTGGGCAGAGCACTGTGCTCATGAAGGTGATTTTTTCCCTGTAGTGACTAAGACGCTGTTACAAACTCGCAATGCCAATCTTACTGTGGGGCACTGTCGCCATGAGAAGGGGAGAAATGGGTAAGAAGGGAGATAGCAGGGGCCAGGGAGGGAACACAAACCACCACAACCATTTGTCAAGCCCCTGTGAGATAACTGCCCACTTAGAGAACCAGCCTGACAGGCTCACACGGCAGAGCAAATACAAAGTATTTTATTTTCCTTATTATACTGTTTTAATAACTTGCTAGTTCTCGTTACCACGTTGTCAACAAAGTGTGGCAGACAGAATGGCTATTTACGGTTAGACAGTTGCGCTAGGATTTCAAGTCATTATTAATGTTGTTAGCTCCAATTCTGATGTAGACATTTTGGTCGTTTAATCATATTGAAAAAGATTTTTTCCCCTTTACTTTAATCTCAAGGGGTTTTCAGATCTGTTCTTCAGATATATAATGTATGTATTAAAACAATGGTGGTCATTCTGCCTGCCAGGCAGACTCCGAAATGACCCTGGAACTGCTTTATGATTGTTGCATTATTATTGCAGGATGTTATCATGGTTATTTTTTAAAAAGGACGAAAGCACTGTAGGAGTAGGAAGTTAGTTTGCACTGTATTATAATTAATGCAGAATAAATATGACTGTAATCAGGATGTTTTGATTGCAGTCTAGTGGGATTTCTGGATGTCCTTTTTAGCCATGACATCATGGCAAACCTGATTTTGACACCATTAGAAGTGAGGAATCAAGACGGGAACTGAGGGTGTTGGAACTACTCATACAACTAAGCCTAGAGGAGAAGACTGGCCCATTCCTGCCCACAGGCAGAGATCAAGTATCTGAGGAGACAGTTGGAGGGACACATTTCCAGATTCTGATCATACCAGGGCTACGATGAATTTTCCTATCAGCGTTTCCAACAAAAAATTCTAAGAAACAGCGTCAGAAAATTTTAGAGATTATGTAGAATGAGCCAGACCATCCTTTGTTGCCTTAAAATTTCCAAATTGCCTCCTCTCATAAAGCGAGACAGCTTTGGGATGTTTCTTGTAATCCTTGTCATCAGTTCTTAACTGTTGCAAAGGAATGAAGGGTCCAAATTATCAGCAAAACTGTTTTGAAAGAGTCTCAGTTTTGACATAAAAAAAGCAGGCTAATTAATCAGTGCAATGACAAGAAAAGATATGGTTGAGTTTTCATAGAAAAATATATCTGAGCATAAATCCAGACTGTTTATTCAGGCCTTGCCTTCTATAATCTCTCCTCTCTCATCCTAAAAATGTCAGCAGGTTCTCTGATTCTTTGTTCCCAAAGCCTTTCAAAGGACTTTTCCCCTGACGGCTAGCAAACACGCTGATGAAACACTAACTCTGCTTGCTCATTTACAAGTACTTTTGGCAGCTTAATGCACGTACACATGTTTTCTCAATGCATCAAACAGCAACATTCGGGACATTGGAGATATCTACATCGCTGGCACAGATTTGCTCCTGATGGATAACACAAAAGCGTTTGAATAATTTTCAATACAAAATATTTCCGAGCAGACTAACATAATTGTTCCACATAACAGTTATGGCAGGTGCCCCAGCTACTCAAACATGGCAGAATTTAGCTCAGCATAGCATTTGCGTTTTCCCATATTCACCATGTTCGATTTTTCAACCAAATCCTGGCTCGCGGTCTTATGGAAATGAAGTGGACAGAAGCTAAGCAGTACTTTATTTCTGATGAAATATTGAAACAACTTTCCTCAGTGATAAGAAAAAAATAGTTATATGTGGTATTTGGGAGAGAAAAGGCAGCTGGACCTTAGGGAATGGCTCATTCCTTCTTAGGGTGGTGTTTCCTTCTCAAAGTGCTGCTCAACTCCAGTAGTTCACAGTTTCCCCTTGGATCATAGGTGTAATATTATGAGCTATAAAGCAGAGGTCCAGGAGTAGCTCCCCATGCACCTCTGCTGCTCCAGCAACGCCTGAGAGTGGTGCAAGCATACCTTGGGGAGGTGCAAGCACACACTGAGCGTACTTTGTCAGTATTGATGAGCCAGCGTCCCCCCAGCCTGCGAACTGAAAGCAAATTAGAACCTAGCCAATTCCTGTGGCATGGAAGTCACCGATATCTGTAGCAAACCCTGACAATTTCTGTTATTACTTTTCTGATGTCTGAAGAAAGGCATTTTCCACAGGGTCAGAAAGAAGGATATTTCACGTATAGCCTTCATCAATGACTTAAATTCCTTGGTTATTTTTGTTTAGCCTTTGAAAGAGAAGGACAGCTGTGCTGACAGGGAATTCTTCCTTTTTATTGTGGCATTGGAGCATAAATGGGATATGACAGAACATCTTCAGGTTGCCTTTGGCATAGTTTTGTGTTAAATGCCGCTTTAAATTGAAGGTTTTCTGCATGGCAGAGGCGGGACACACCAGGTCTACTCTGCTTTTCTGCGTAGAGAATTTTCTTTTTTTGCAATTTGGGTTGAATTTATTTCTAGGAGTATTCTGTCCTATTTTGTGTTGAAGTACTAGCTAAATAAATAGGATTTAGATTATTAGAATCCCTAGGTGCCCATTTGAAGCATGTCACAAAACCATTAAGGATGGATAAGAGCTTATTTGGGTTCTGATGAGGTCCTTATACTATAGCCTATATAGCTTTGATAGCTTTGCTTTGGTGTCAACACTCAGATGTGTGCGCTGATGGTCCTTGACCAAAGGCCACGAGATGAATCCATCTCTAGTGTCCTGGACTGCAGTCAGGTTTGCTTATTAGGGGAAGTGCTTGGTGCCCCATGCCTACAAGAAAACAGGGGATCTGGCCTCTAAACTACATCTCTCATCAGACACAGCATCACAGTACAGAAAACTCTCAGTAATGCTATTATTTTGTACGCTTGGTAACCTTGACATCTATATTTTTTTCATGTGTAGTCATCGTGAAAGGTATTAAGAATACTGTACAAAACCCACATCATTTAAACAAAGGTTCTAGAGTACAATGCCTCTATTTAAAATCAAAGTCAAGCATTGAGGCCAGAGCTAAGAGAAAGATCTGCAACTTCACGGCAATTAACAGAGACAATTACATTCTTATAATGAAGAGATTTTTTTTAAACTCTGTGGTTCTAATTATAATTAGGCAGTCATACATACACATGTCTTGCAGGACACTGAATTGAATTTAACACTTGCAGTAGCCTTTTTTGAATGCTGATGCACAAAGATGTGTGAAATCCTGTCCCCAAATAATAAGAGAATTAATTTTCTTTGTCCGATTCAGTGACTTCTTTGTTGTGCAACAGACCCAGAATTTAAGGCTGAAAACAGAACCTTTTAAGACAAAAAAAAAAAGGTTCTAATTCAATCCTGTGTTGAAGAATCTGCTTGCGTTTGGGACTTGCGTAGTCCTTTTAGATTTCATTCACAGGTTCAAGAGCTGCTCAAAATGAGAGATTTACGTAGGGTGTTTGTGGAGGTTGCTTTCTCGGGAAACATCACAGTTTCATATGGGGAATGGCACAGGAAAAGAACATTATGGTCACTGTTAACTCATTATCCAGTTGTTTGAAAATACTATTTTAAGTGAAATTTAACTTTTTAAACTTGATTTAGATACAGTGTATCAAGAAAGGAAGACTCTGGAGTACAGCATTTCCAGGAAAGGAGATCCTGCGGCTGCCTCAGTTGTGACCTCTTTATATACCCCTGACCCACACAGACGATACACACCTCAAGGGAAACACAACTCCTCCTCCTCCAGGCCCCACGGTCTTCTGGCAAGTTTAAGTAACAGCTTCTCGGGGCATCCCACCTGGTAGTAGCTATGTGCTCGGGCATATTCTTGGCCCAGCTTTCTTGGTGACAGTATCCAAACTGATAGTGATGGTGGTATGTTTCTGCAGACATCACTGCATAGCAAGGAACCCCCGGAGGATCCCCTGGGAAAGAGTTTGAATTAACAGGAGAAGGAAGGACAGGGGTCTCTCGGCTGAAAAGCATGTCTCGCTGTTATTCCTCCTGCTTGTTTATCCAAGGCCAGGGTCACTCACTGGGCCAACTCTGTTCCTCACAGCTCCAGGCTGTTTGAGGGAGAAATAAATGACAGCTGGTTTTACAGGCAGCTGCCAGAGCTGCTACACAGGCTTTGCAGCCAGAGAAGCCATGAGACTAATGAATGTTCAATGGCAGGTGGCCTCATGAGATCCTAGTCATCCTCCCCAAGATGTCCAAGAAGTGGGACAAATTTCATAGCATTTGTCACATTAATAGACACCTAGTTCTTTACCCTGAGAGTGGTGAGACACTGGCCCAGGTTGCCCAGAGAGGGGGTGGAGGCCCCATCCCTGGAGACATCCAAGGCCAGGCTGGATGAGGCTCTGAGCGACCTGATCTAGTTGAAGATGTCCCTGCTCACTGCAGGGGGTGGGACTAGATGGCCTTTAGAGGTCCCTTCCAATCCAACACATTCTATGATTCTATGATTCTAGAAGTGACTATACTCCAAATGAGCAGGGAGATGGACAAACTGACTGGCTTAAGTAAAAAAGTGTATCAGCCATGAGTTATGACATACAGGATTTATAGCTCTGATCTCAATCACGCCTGCATGTTAGCTTGCCTGTCACAACTCCTTGTGGTGGTGATATCTTCATCTCATCTCTTGGGAAGCGTGCCGAGTGCCCAGCTGCTCCTCTTTATAATATTTTCATCATGTCTCACCTAGAAGGTCCTTTATTTTCCTAGCATTGTTCTTTGCCAGGTGCTGACTCTGCACAGAGGTTTGCTAATTGTAATTCAAATTATTCATTGCAGTTCAGACGAAGGCAACAAATTAATCCATTAGAATGTGAAAGATCAAAGCATCTCATCCCTTGTTCGATCTGCAAGGAAAGCAGCAAGCCAGGCGTCTCTCAGAGCATGAGTAAAAGGCAGCAGAAGCAGCTGATTGAAAATTGGAATTTTCTGGCTGCAGGAAGCACCAATATTTTCTCCCTTGTTTGTACTTGGGCGAAGGATAAAAATGGAAAATGTCAAAGGACTGGCATTAAAAAGACCTTTTTGACACTACCGCACAGAATACTTTCTCTACTAGTCAGTTCAATTGTTTGTGAGTGTTTCCTTCTAGAATTGATACTCTGCACCTTATTCCCACTCATTCCTACCTTGAACTCGTGGTCTTCTTTGGACTGATGCATCACTCCTGTACCGCCGTGGTGCATTACATCTGAAAAGAGAAGCACATGGTATCCATGCTGAAATTCATGTGAGGGATCTGATGGACTCAGGATCAGACCCAGTGCCCCATCTCTAAATTGTTTTGTTTCAACTTCCCCAACTAAAAATGAAAAATTTAGCATTTCCCATGGAAATGCTAAATTGAATATGAAGGAAAAGCCACATTTTTCTCTCAGCCTTCTTTCTCCTGAAATGCAAATCCATCTTGACACACAATCCCCATCCACTTCAAAGTACAGGACTGAGCGCTCTGGAAAACAAGTCCCTCTGTTTTTAAGCAGAGCATTAATGGACACAGAAAAGGAAAAATTCCTCCATACTACTCCAGGCCCTTCACTTGAGAAAGCCATCTTATATGCTGGCTGTAACAGGAGTCTCAGGTGACTCTTAGCAGGGCTGTAGATGCCCGTAATGGAGACATGTAGTTAGAAGAACTTGTCCTCAATCTTGCTGAGCATGCTAACGAGACGATAACCAGGTAACACTACTTTTGGGGGTGTGCGTGGAGTGGTTAACAGCTTGACTGAAGATGTGTACACCAACCCCTTGACTTTCTACAAAAGGGTTATATTACTGGACCTAAATAATGTAGGAATAAAACTCTCTATCTTTGAGACCTCAATGAATGTGCATGGGGACCACCCTTGTGACTGTTTTGTTGTATGTGCCCAGGCAGTGGTACCAGTTAAGTGGCACCAGTAAGTGGTGGTAGCAATACAAGTTGCTGGGAGCAGGCTGGTGTTGACAAAACCCTTGCAGCAGTCCAGTAAAGTGCTATTTTATTAGAATAAAAGAAGCCATTTATCAGTGTGAGCCATTTTAGCATGGGCCACTGAAGCTCACAGCTACTAGTGACCGCTGATAAATGTCTACTTGCATGTGAGAAGTAGGAGGGCAAGAAGGAAGTGGCTTTTGACAATGCATTAAATTCGGTTTGTAGCAAGGCTGATGGTTTAACACCGCATGTGACTGATCTATCTGTGGCCCAGCAGATGGTTTGCTCTTAGCCTCTGAACTGACTGCAGCGGGCTTCAGAAAACCTTCTGAAAGGCAATAACCATTTTCTGGCAGATCAGAGAGTGGATAAGAGTTAGATACTCATTCCTTCTGTTTGCTTTCACTCACTTTAATAAAAGTATAGCAATATTGTGGCTTTCAGTAGTACAAGAGACTAATGAAAGATGCCCATGAAAATACCTGTCATTGAGGACTTTTACCGCTACCCATCTTCTAAGCTACTTCCATAGAAAATAAAAAAAAAACATCTCCTGAATTAAGTTTCCATCATCTACCTTTCCTCAAATCAGTTTAGCTCTTTGTCTCTAACAAAAGACTAATTTCACTCTGCCAGGCTGTTCTGGACCAAGGTCAAGTCACTCTGGCTGAGGGAAGGCAGTAGAAATGACAAAAGGCTGAAAGGCTGAGATTGTGAGCTTCAGGAGAAAACAAAATAAAGGAATGCATGAAATAATGCCAGTCTAAAGAAGTTAGATCGGCCTTTCCTATTTCTCCTTTGTGCTGCCAGCTGGAGTAGGAAGGCACTCCACCTGAAGGATCACTAGGAGATTATAAAATGTGTTAGGCAAGTGCCTTTAGTTCTGAGGGTTGAGGTGCTTAAGGGCAAAAAGTGAAAAAACAGAGAAAATCCAACAAAAAGGATGAATATCTACCTGACACCTGAGATCATTCAGATCTACACCGGCAGGCCCTGGTACTTTTACAGGGCCTTTACTTTTTACTTATTCTTGTGCTTCCACTTGTATCCCACTCTGGTCATACAAAAGCTTCATGTACACCAGATGTTTCTTGCTGCACCATCTTAATCCACTCATACACCTACCCCATTTTTTTGTCCCTAGCATTGCAGCCATGGTACCAAAGCTGTGGCTCTACCATGACTATCGCCTCCCTGAAACCCTTTGGAAAGCTTTGCCTTGAATGATTTCTCAGCCGTAAATTCCCAGTGACGGGAATGAACAGCTGATCAAGTACTTTTTTCTCATGGCCCAAGTGTCGTTATGGCGTTGAACTTTCTTCCTGGTTGGCAGCTATCTCTGAGGTGGAAACTTGCTTTGGTCATGACTGTGGCTGCAACGTGCTAGAAGTGAGACAGACTCTGAGAGAGAGACTGTACATGTGTGTCTAGCTGGACACCCCTAGATGACAACCTGTCTGACTTACTGCTATCTGTCTATGAAGCTCTTTCTCCCAGGTACACCAATCATCACAGTACCTGTCTGCCAAAGCTAATGTTTTACTCTTTTTCTGCAGTTGTGAGCAGGGAATAGCTCACATACCATGACCTTGGAGGCCCCACGAGGACAGATGGACTCACAGTAAGCTGCTGACTATCCTTAACCCTGTGGGAACTCAATGCTTTTCCCTGCTTTTCCTCTAAATTTCTTAACATAAGACTTAGATCCTACAAAGCAATGTGGATACCTCTGGGCTTATTTTCAGTGTCACCAAAAGTGATTGGTGTTCTTGGCCAATGATCTTTCCTCTGAGGATAAGCCCAAGATACTGGAGGTGAGGAGGACTGGAGATAAGGATGTTATACCCTCGTGAGCCTATCTGCCCTCTGTCACACATCCTGCTCCAACCTGGAATTGCTCAGCAGGCTATTTACTGATGCCAGGTTTGCCGGGACAGGTTGCCTGATGCCTTTTAGCCAGGGATAGTCGCAGGGGCGCAGGAAGGGAAGAAAGGAGGTTGCTTGCTTCTTTGCTCTGAAAAAACCCACACTTCAGATGCCATAAGGGAGTGTACATCTCCGCTTGGCTGACTCATCTGTCATCCCAGTAAAACAGCTTGACAGCTTGCTGCTCATGCCTGTGTGCAGGCACGGTCACCAGATCAAGGCACAGAGGGTATACATTTAACACAGGGAACTCCCAGTTTGCTTACTGATGCTTTCAGCAGAGCCTCTCCGAAGAGCTGTGATTTTTTTTCTTGCTGCTCTGGATTTACTTGGAAGTTATCTTCTGCTGGTAAAGGACCTGGCAAAATGAACGCACAGACGGTGCAGGCAACGGCAAACCTGCACCTTGGATGACTGGGGTGATGACTGAGAACTTGACAGTGGAGGAGAGAAAGAAAAAGACCTAAGGGCCAGATACTTATCCCAGTTGCACCAGTACAAATCTATGATTGCTCCTTAGGTGTCAAAGGCTGTGCAATACATTTCTCAGAAAGCAAGTCAAGTGGACTGAAAGCCGCTGCTCTAGCAGTGCTGAGGCAGCAAAACAGCTTCCAAGCAAGAAGTCCTGTTCTCTGCATCTCAGGTGGCCTTAGAGGGGAGCTGGGTCCTCACCACTGCACAGGATGGGAACTGGCAGAGAGCAAAGGTGACACTGCACCGTTAGCTTTTTTATAAAATACAGGCAAGGCCTGCTGAAATGCATTACCCCTAATACACCAAAGGTAATTCCATGCTAACTGATTTTGTCTAGCCAGACTTTGGTCTAGTCTGTGTGTGACATACTGATCATGTAATTTCATCAGCCAACTAACCATCTGGGGAGGGGAGAAAGAATAATAAAGTACTGCATTTTTCTGCCTGAGGGAAAGACAATTCTGTGACAAACCATGTCTCTAAGAGATGTTAATTACAGTGTTCCCTCTGGGGAAGACTCCTGCTGTGGCCAGCCTTGTCAGGTGCTTCAAATTAGTCTCTTCTTCCTCTCCCTGTCCATCTTGCCCGTCTTTATCAGGTATTTAATTAGCTCTCCTACCAAGTGAGAGGTGTCTCTCACTTGTCCACTGTTTCCTGTCATCAAGGGCACTTGGACTGGGGATTGTTGGAGCTAATTTTCCTTGGTTTTAGCCCAGCAGATTGCTTGTCCAAAGAACAGCAATGAGTTGAGAAGCCTCAACTTCCCTGCTGCAGGTCTTTAGGTCCTCCTGTTCTAGTACGGGATTTAAGAGGATTTAATTTAATTCCTGTAAAATTCTTACTGGGAGCACAATGTACCATTCTGATCATCCACCACCTGTACACAGGGGCGGGCACCCTAAAGTGACAAACTTAGAACTGTGGATCAAGGGAAAACCCTAACTGTAGGGTGTGTTTTGGGGGTGTTACTAGAATTTATCCTCGTCCCACATGCCTGGCAGCAGGATCCCTCCCATGCTTCTGGACAAGTGAGGTGGTCAAAGCCATTTAGTGGCGCTTGTGTGAGGCCCCTGTGTCTGCACAGGTGAATATAACTCGGTAAACACTTGCTTCCTTGTATACACGCTACTGTTCCTCAGGGACCTTTCTCACATGACACTAAGAAACTCCTCATTTGGCATGCCCTTAACAGGACTTAATCTCTTTTGTCGCCCTCTTTTAACAAAGCTTCATTAGATATCATCTCGAGCTGTTTTTTTCTGGTGGAAATGTAGTGCCTATCCAAGAGAGAAATCTTGCCGCAATGCAATTAATTGAAAATTGCACATGCAATAAGTGTGTAATTGAATTTTTATTAATACACTTTGCTTGCATTCTTAATTTCTCTGCACAAAATTTTTAGCTGTATTTTCCTCTCCAAGAACTAAAGCAACTTTTTTCAAAGGCAGTTGTCACTCTTCTACTAGGAAAAGTTACAATGTAAAATTTTGCAACTATCTAATTAACTTTCTTTTGCTCTGTAGTTAAAAAGTAGTTAAACCCCTAAGCATTCATTCAACTTTAATGAGGATGGGAAAGTAATTGCATATGTATTTCTGTATAATTATGACTTAATTGCATTACCAGTAGGTTTATCTTTTGCTTATTTAGCCAAGCTCGGTGAATTAGGATGAGATGATGTTTGTTTGGGCTGTTTCAAAGAACAACACGATTAGGAATAGAGTACTCTTGCACATGAGGCACAAGTGATAGATTTTTTTACAGGGTTAGCATAGACTTTTCCTGACGGCCAGTTTTAAATGCTTGTTATCAGCTGTGGAGGTGTTAAAAATCTTCAAAGATCAGCAGGAATCCAAGATATAAATCTTTCTAGCGTCCATTTTTCTGACTGGTTTTGAAGACCTCAAACAAATTTGAAAAAGGATCTTGATACTTAGCTGTCACCTCTAACGTAATTCAGGAATCAAGAAAGTCAATTTTGCTGGTCCAAGGAAAACTACTTCATGTTTGAAGTAGCTGTGAGCTGTTGAAAAATGCTGTTGAAAATCTCCTTACTTTGGTTCTTCTGTGTCACCGTGGTCCCACGTTGCTGTTGAACACATGGGTGTTCCCTAAGGCATGGGAAGACAATCATCTGGGTTGTTTCACATGCAAGTCCAAAACTTGCTGTGAATGGGAATTGTTGTGCTTTTCAAATGAATTTACAAACCACTGTTATTTCAAGTAGAATAGAAGGAGCTGTTTTAGAGTGAAGTTTCAAGGGCAATAAAAGCTACTATCTGAGAAAATAAGGCTGTATCTATACCAGCAAATTCAAGAGACTCACAGGAATAAGATTGATTGTTACTAAACTCATGGAACAATCTCTGGAACAAATTTGTTCTAACTGATGCTCTCTGTCTCTTGCATGCTCCTCTGGTAATGATATTGATATTTCCTAATGCTCTTCATTATAGTACCCAGCCTTCATCTGCTTTGGAATGTGTCTGACTAAATTTAAGCAAAGATTTTTCATGCTGTATGTCTACCTCAACCTCACATTTTTTCTTTTCTTTCAGCAGGATCTCTACAGCATTTTTCCATCAAGAAACATATAATAGTGTGGTTAAGCAATGTTAGAAAATGCTCTGTGCAGGCCAACACAAAATGAACTTCTGCTGGATCACATTTATCTTGTGAAATACTCAGGCATCTATGGATTAAAGTTCAGTGCAAATTAAGTGCCTTGTACTATTGTACAAAACAATAAAAATAAAAAAGCCTCAGAATGAAATGTTGATCTAAAATATATACCACTTATGCTAATAAAAGTATGCAGGATGTATGCTCAATATTGTTTCTAATTACATTTTTGATACTGGTTTCATTCTTGTCAGAAGTGATTCCCAGAGATACACAATCCCTTGTGAATGGCTCCTCCATTCTCCACACAGCTTAAATATCTGTAACTTTTTCTGGAAAAGCCTCTCCTTGCTCAGAACATTGTTTCTGTTTCTGACCTCAGGGAAATAATAATAATGAAAAAAGAAAACTGGAAACTTCAGCAGCAATCCATCTTTTTATTGCCATGGTTATGGAAAATTTAGTTTTTAATTTAAAAAAACCCAGATATTTCTCAATAGCTGTCACCATAGAAGACCAATTCTGAAAAGCATTTAAATACATAATTGTCATTGATTTTTAGTATGACTTAGATAAATTCGTTTGGATCTATGCCTGATTATTTGGGCCTTGATAAAGGGTCACCTCTGTGTTCATGACAACAGGATCCTGCCTGATATTTCCTGGGACAAGCAATACATTAAAAAGCCAGGAATGTGTGGGAAGGTCACCCACGCTCACTGCGTATACCTAAGCTCTGTAACTGCTGCTGCAGTCAAAAAGGGACTGGCGGTCTAGGATGAAGTCAGTGTGTGCTGGAATTAGTCTGAAGTTGCTGGAAAAGATGATCTGGAAGGAGAGAGGCTGGGGGGTGACGGTGGTTTATACCCACTGAGGAAAACCAGTCATGAATATGGTACCTGCTGTGCAAGGTGCTATATAAACCCACCCCAATACTGCAGTAGTTCCTGGCAAGAGGAGGAAGCTGTGGTGGGGGTATGATTAAGATGGCCAGTGTCTGCTGGCTGCAATGGGCTTTCCCTGCAAGGGTGGGGGTCTGGCCCACAAGTTCTGGTGACTAAAGTTGGGATCATAGTTAGGGACCCTGTTTCTTCCGCCTGCTGCCTTATGTGCTATGTCCCAGTGGAAAATGAGCAAGAATAAGGAGATTGCTGTGGTAGTAACCCCCAGTATCAGCCTGGGGAGATCTACAGTGCTTGTGAGTCACTGCCCTGTGGAGCCAGGGTTAGAGTGAGCATTGGTCATGGCACTGGTAGTGTCCATACCACCACTGGAAATGGAAGTCTGTCCCCTTGGTTCCCAGCCACACATTCCCAGACTCTGTACATCCCATGCCCATGTGTGACCCAGTACAGGGCAGGAACAGGCTGGGAACAAACACCCAGGCAGGTGGAGAGGTACAAGCAGCTTTTTTTGGCAGCAATGCTGTCTTAAAACCACTTTAAGAGTCATAAAATGATGGTGTGGCGGGGCATTATCTGTGAGTGGAAATCACTGGCCTGGACAAGAATGCCCTCAAAGATGGAGAGAGATGGAGTATAATTGGGGAGAAGAGACCAGTGCCTGATGAGGGGGTAATGAAGTGCAATGGAGTTGTTATGAAGTGGTTATTGATCAGGTTTACTCCCCTCCTTTCTCTCCCACTTGATTACAGCCATATCAGGGCTGAAATCACCAAGCTTGTAGGGGAGGCACAGTGAGCCTTTTAGTGAACACACAGGGGACGGTGCCCGGCTCTACAAATGCATGGTGTGTACATCCCTGAGCGGAACCCTCCTCGCTGCTGAGGAGAATTTCTAACCCAGGGAGAGCGCTTTCTTTGATCCTTGAGCCTGGCACACGGTATGTGTTGACAAGGACTGGTCAATACATAAAAACTTTCGCAAAGAGCCTGGCTTTCAGAACCTCTGCAAATCAGTGCCCGTCTACAAGTGGCCTTGGTCCAAGCTGTGCTGGCTTCTGCATGGGGAGTGGTTCAGACTGGCCAGGCAGGGGAAGGACAGCTCTTCTGCAGAATAACAACAGGCACGAGACCAGTGTCTGGAGAGATGCACTTGCACCGTTCTGTCTGTTAAGAGCTCTAGTTTCCATTGTTGCTATCTATTTCACAGGCAAACACATTTCCCTTGTAAATAGGGTAACTCCTTAGATGGAGATGGAGATTCAGATTGCCTTTAGTACTGTTTAAACCCTAGCCATAGCAGACTTTTGGCATCTGAGTTTAGGGTCATTCATTTCATCTGCTCTTATTCACCAGCTGGCTCACAGGAATACTTGAAGCTAAACATATATCTCCGTTTTGAATCACAAAGGTGACTGTTTCCTCTTTATCCCACAGTAGATTCTTGGCCCAGAGCATCCCAAGAAACTCATGACCACATGTTTTCATTATTCGTTGACCCACAGCAGCAATCAAATGATTTCATCAAAGAGAAGACGGCAGGATTTTCATAAGAAAACGTCCATAATTCTATGAATTCTGAAATAAAAGCTTTGCAAATATTTGTTCCAATTCTCCATTCAATTTTTTGTTTGTATGTCTCAAAATTCTGTTGCCTTTCAGGTGGAATCTGCATCTTTGCACTGTTTCTCTCTGTCATTTTCTCTGTACACAGTTTAGCGTGCCAGATTGCTATGGCAAACCTCTCTAAGTCAAGAAGTCACTCAGTTCCTTGCTTGGGGCAAGGCGTTCTTTCCTGCATTTTGATCATGACCCTCTCAGAAGGGTCTCCAGCAAGAACTAAAGCTGGATGGTCTCCAGGAACGCAATGTTGTTTGTAACCAGGGTAACCTGGTGGCCTGTGCCCCAGTCTAAAATCTACTCATTAAACTGCAGGTATATGATGGGAAAGTGTGCTCAAGTATCAGAAGCTGAAGTATTAGAAACCATCTTACCCATTGTTTTTGCCTGAGGTAAGAAAGGAGACTCAACTTTACCTGTCAGCTTCCTTCTAATCTCTACCATGGCTCTGCTCTCCCAGAGGTCACATTGTCGCCTGCAGGCTCTGGGTTTTACCCACTCAATCACAGCAGGTAACCCAATCTATCAATTTGCCCCAGCGTAGGTGCCCCCCATCATGCTCTGCTGACAACAATGGGGAGCAGAGTTCTATCAGCAAAGTCAACATCTACAGTTGGTGAAATGCAGGACACCGAAACCCCATTTACTAGATCTCCGGTGACTACAGAAAGGCTCCTGCATCTGGGCTGGTCCCCCGAGGGTCTGTAGGTTCAATCCCATCCTTTCACCTTTCTGCATAGTCAGGGGAAGGCAACAGGCAACTCCAGAAGAAAAGTATCTTTGGTGCCTTCAGAAGGAGGGAGGTGTTCTCTATTTCCTTCTCCCACAAAAACTACAAATAGAGGAGAAAAAGCTGGGGGGAGGGGGGAAAGTTGTGCAGATTTTCTTTGGAGAATAAATGTAAAGTTCTTCTATTTGTTTCCAGTTGTCAGTCCTTCTCAGCACATTTGTGTGATATTTTCCTATTTCCTTTGCAATACAAAGCTACAAATACCCTTCTACGTGCAAACTGAGATTCTCACACAGCTACGTGATTCCAAGAGCTGTGGCTGAAAAAAACCCCAACACTCTAAACATCATGATTCTTATTTAAAAAGTGAAGAGTGCTATAGACATCAAGTCAACACAACTGAAATGTGAATACTGATTTGCAAACTATTTATAGAGTGAAAAAAGGAAAGAGAAAATAAAGCTGAATTCCAAATCCTTTTAAAGAAAGGTGCAGTTTGCACTTGGATTATTCCTGAGGAAAATAATGAAGAAATAAGTTATATTTGAGAAAAAAAAAAATTCTCTGTAACTAATCATGTAACTTGTCTCTTGCAAAGTGAAATTCATCAGCACTCTGAGAGCCAACACAAGGCCTATGTATCACAGAGTCTTCACACTGGGGGTGTTGGAGATCACACAGCTCTTGAGACAGATTCCCAGAAGAGATGAATTTCACTCTTACTGAGCAGATGACTCCTGGCATCCTTTCGTTTGTGAAATTTAACAATTTTTTTTTCTGATTATGGTTATCAGCCACCTATTTTTGCTGAAAATGGATACTGAAGTGTAACAGCAGTTATCAGCCCAGCTGAATAGTTGTTCACTCCCAGCTCTCTATAAATACAGAATTTCTGAAATAATCTCGAGCACATGTTGGTTAAAAATTCAAGGACAAATGAATAATGAATATCAATGGACACTCCTGCACTAAAATTTAATACTACCAAAGGAAAATGGAAAGAAGACGTTTTCCATGATTCTGCAGAACAATTACAAGCACTATTATTTCAATCTAGAACAGGCTTCCTCCACAGAGGTCTTCAGGGATTTCACTGAGCACTCCTACAAACATGCAAGGGAAAGCAGACATCTCGGTAGATGTCTGTGCAGAGTGCTTGGGGCAAAGCCATCTTTTCTTTATGAACTTCCTAACTGTGGAATATGGAGTGAGTCAGTTTTAGAGAATTACATATTTTAAAGCTAGAAATGAAGATTAGCGGAATGCTGAATAGCACAGGTCAGCAAATGCTGTTAATTTCAGAGAGTTAGAAGAGGCTTAACTGAAAAGTAGAATTACTGAAAAGAAAAATGGTTCTGTTTTACCCTAAACCGGGACACCACTCCATTGCTCTCCTCTTCTAGGCCACAGAGCTTTTAGAAAGACATTTAATCTTGATTTCAAGACTCCATACAGTAACAGGCTCTAAGGCCAAGAGGGACTGGTTGATACTGGCTCTGAAAATCAGTGCTCTAATTTAAACAGGAATTAATTAAAGGAATTCCTTTGCTGTGAGAAAGTGACTATGGGTCCACACAGCAGTTTAAATTCCCATGTAATGTGACAAAAGGCTTGCTATCCTTAATAAATTTCTGAGGCTCTCTTCGGAGGTAGTTGCATGGTCACAGGAGTCTCCTGGAAATTTAAGCATCTTTATAATAAGCCCTAAGCAAAGGCATCACTAAGGGGCACTCTCATCCCCAGCAGCGAGAAGGAATAAGTCAAATCTTGGGATTAAACACAGTAAAATGTTAAAGTAGAGACACAGTCACTCCAGCTGATTATGCAAAAGCACAAGTTAAGATTATGACAGGAGACAGCTCAATTCCCTTTTCAGTTCCTCTCTGCTGCTTGGCAGAGCAGTGGGAAGTCAGGTGTTTCAATGGCACAGCTTCCTTGGAGAATTGCATTTTTCCATTTACTGTCTTTTCTTCCTCCTCCTCTTTGCCTGAGCAGTTTGATTCCAGCTGCCACTCAGAGGTGTTAGTACTTTTTAGCTGTAGATCCCAAGGAGTCTGAATGCGCCTTAACAACGTTTGCTGTTGTTTAGCAGAGTAGATCAAAGGAATGGCAGTAGCTGATTGAGGCTGATTTGAATAATAATAGAGAAATCTCCTATTTACAATAGATAGGCCTATTCCCTGCCTTCACTTTGTTATAGTCCCCTGATGGGATGGGATGTACAGAGTGAGTATAAGAGTAATTACTTCCACACACCAGGTCAGCTGATTATTTGTATTTGGATACAGTATTTCACTATTTCCTTGGCCTATCCTATTCCAGCACCCCTCTGATATGCTCTCTCCATGCCCTGTGCCAGCAGTGACTTCGATTCACAGGTGGCTGATATAATTCCTGCACATGGATAAGGTCAGGTCCTAAGAGCCTCGCTAAGTACTTAATAGGTCCTCAGTCTGGGTTTTGATGCATTAATTAACAGAAATATGGCCCTGCTAGCAGTTTATGCCTTCACTTCTGTTCAAGATTTCCACCCTTGTTGCAAGGGCAGTTGATATTATGAGAGATTGTGAACCTCACAATGTTCAGCTCAGTACTAAGGTTATTTATTTTTTAATCTTCTGGACTGTTGTTTAGAAAGACTAGCTATGAAGTGGGAGCCAGAATTATGAATGGATTTAGTCCAGCAAAAGATGTAAGTAGGTGTGTGGAGTGGTGGCATTTGCAAAGACTGGAGCTAGACTCCTACTGTCTTTTGGTAAGAGCTAGATGTTTGTTCTGCTAAAGTGACACTGGGTAAAGCTAATTAAGATTTCTTTTTTTTTTTTTTTTTTTCCCTGGAGCAGCATTGGGGTTTGGGGGCTTCCCAATGTGGCAAAGTGAAAATGCATCAGACAGAAGGGGTTGATTTGGCCGAAGTCCTTGGGTAACCCTCAGCTCTGGCAGCACCGGTGTGGCTGTGTAGCTGCCGGCCTTCCTGGGGCTGCCCAGTTCTGTGGTCTCTTGTCTTTTGGGCAACCAGAGCCGGGGATTCAAAGGCAGAGGAAGCTCTCAAGAGGCAGGGGAGACTTTGCAGCATTTAAAAAAAGACTGTAGAAGCACAAGTGCCCATTCATCTCAAAAGGAGGAATTCAGAATTGTGCTGTGCTGTGTCAAGGCGTAAGAGATGTGAGAGACTAACAGTGCTCGCTGCTGAGGCATGGCGTCAGCTGGGTCTGAGGAAAAACAGGATTCTGGGCCCCATTAACTCAATGACTCCTGCAGCATCCTCTCCATGTCAACAGGCTGATACAGAAATCCAAGGCGGGGGGGGAAGCCCCGCTTGAACTCAGCAGCAATTTGTTTTGCTAGCAAAATATTTTCAAGTGGCTGTGGTTGCTAAATGAGAACACAGACTGGGGAGGGGGGGAGAAGAGGGTGGAAAATGAAGTATTTCGGCAATTATACACATGAAACAAGAGACTGGCTGGATATACTGCAACAGTCCAGCTGCCTGGCTGTGTAATTAAACTCCAGCCTGTCTGTTTGAAATGCAGGAGGCATTTCTGCAGTGAGGTTAAATTAAGAGTTGGTGATGACAAGCAGACATTATGGAAATGTCAAAATTAGCATGTGCTGAGTGAGAACGTTGGATGGCCCTAGCTACAGTCCAGCAGCTCAGAAGGAGCGAGGAAAGGAAAGTCTGAAGAAAGGAAATAGTCCCCTCGCTGTGGCTGCTCCTACCTGCCCTCTGCAGAGCAGTTACTCCACCACATGGACAATTTTTGCCAGAGCTGGTACTTTTTCAAGAGTGGTAGTATGAGAAGAGAAAGACCAAAAGTTGGCTCTTGCTCTGAATTGCCTTGTGGCAGTGTCTTCCCTCCCCATTAACTGATGGGGGAAGCAATGCCTCCTCAACAAAGGGAAGGCTTTAAAGTTAAGAAAAGATGAAGGTTCCCACACTCATTTCCAGAGCTCCCAGGTCCCCCCAAGAGAGGGAAGGCTCCTTTATGTTCAGTCTCACTGCTTCTTAACCAGCTGTTGACTTACCATTTTCATTTTCACCATGCCTATATTGTGTTTAAAACAAAATGAACAAAACAACTCACAGCTGGAGTAGGCATGGTATTTTGTAAACTTTAGAGCTGGTCAGGGAGTCCTTCCCCAAAACCCTGGGTGGCTTATTGCTTGTACAAAATGCAGTTTTGTAGAAACTTTGTGGAAATGTTTCAGCCAAACTCTTTGGCTAAGGAAATGAGGAATGCACTTAGACTAATGCATAGGCTTTCTGATAAGAGGCACTGCTTCACATCTCTCTGATGTGAAGGACTTGAATGTGTCTTCAGCACCACAGGAATGTCTGTAAGCTGTTTACATGTTAACTAAGATGGGTAAGAAGGGGAAGGACTGCTTGTGCTTACTTGCTTGAGTTCTCCTTCACCTAGCAATGCTTCTGGAAATAGAGCTGTTATCTCCGCTGTCTTGACAGGGGCATCAACACAGACTTGTTCAAACCACATTAGGAGGCTGCAGAGAGCACCATCATGAAGCCAAGCCTCTCTTGCAGACCTCTGGTTGCAGTTATATGCAGTCAAAGGGGAAGGACCCACTTCGGATCCCTCCATTTCTCCAAGTATGTCTCTTTAATGCGGATACGATCAAAGGAAATACAAAGGGAGGAAAAAGTCATTTTTCCTAAGAAAGCTAAAAGTCTGGCTGTCACAGAAATTGCAGTGATTATCTGAAAATAAAGGAATAGACTAAACTGTGTGCAGATGCATATATTGCCTTTATTCTGCATTGTATTAATTTGCTTGTTACCTGATACCGTGGGCACAAGTTAAAGCAAAGGAAGCCAAACTTGTGCCTGTGGGAGAGGGATCATTAAGCTTTGAGCGAACATTAGCTTGTGTTCCAAGCACAAACTGCCTTGTTATCTCTGGGTTCTGCCACCTCCTGTGAAAAGGTGATGGGCAAGAGAAGATGCAGGAAGAACACACCTTTTCCATTTGTTGAGAGGAGATGCTTGACTAAACTAATACGAATTCAAGACTGAAGTAGGAAAGGGATAAGGAAGGGATACAGCTAATTTGCCTGATGAAGCACTAAAGGGATGACAGGGACTTTTTTTCCTGTTACTTTCCACCACTTTCCTTGAATCTGGATTAACATCATTAATTTCTTTACACAGCTACACTTCCCGCATGGGGCTAAAAAAGGAAGCATGGTTCTCCTCCTCCATGGTTCACTAGGGAGGGGCTCGGAAATTAATTCCTGCATGCTGCAAATTCTGAACCTTGCTGGAGGCAGGGAAGGAAAAAGGAGAGGGAGAGATTAGTCTTCTAGGGAGCCCAGCATGAGGACCTGCTTCTTGATATTATTAGGGAAGTCACCAAGCATTTCTTAATAAGATTTTTTAACAAACTAATCAGCAATATTGGATTTTCAAGGATTTCAGAGGGAATTCTTGCTAATTGAGGTGTCTTTTTCCATTAGCAGCTCCCAGCAGGAGCCTTGCACACAGGTGGAAAAGCATGACTATCTTGTAAAATCAATAGTGCAGCCAATTAAAAAAAAAAGCACAATTAGCGTGGCTGATTCAAATTAGAATTGCAAATTCCTAATGGATCCAGATGTCAAGGCTAGGCAAAGATGTAGGAGTCTGGTGTGTTTAAATTCAGCGAAAAGACTGGCATGGTCTATGCAATGACGTGAATTCCCATTCCCTTCCCCACAACAAAGCAGCCCCACATTCCCTGAGAGTCACTCACGCTCCTGTATTTCAGAACATTTTGAGGGGATTTAACGACAGCCCAGTTCGCTGCACTGCTGCTAATGCAATTCCCTCTCACTCACAGATGAAGGGAAGAGTCAAATGTGGTTTTATGTTCTTCCTTGAGCGCAATAAAACGATAATTTGCAACTGAAAATCCAGTCCCCTCAGCTCAGTGGTGTTTATACCAACCCTCTGAGCCCCAGTGACGCTATCCTCCCCTCCCCAAGCTGTTCTTTGGTGTGTAGTATGAAGATCAAACTTGATCTCTCTGGAGGGCAGGACTTGTAGGGCCAGGATTTCTTAAGTAAAAAGGAATGAAAACAGAGCAGGACCATGTTCATTAGTGTTTGAACCCTTTGGGCCACAAGCTGTTGATTTGGCCACACTCTTTCATGCCTAGACAGAAAATGCAAGTGCATTCGGAACATAAATTCAGGAAAGCATTGCTGGAAGAAATTGTATGAATCATAGAGAAGAGAACAGGGAGGAACATCAAACGATAGTCTGCTGTGGTGCACAGATGGTTGCAAGAGGCAGGAAGAGAAATCTCCAGGGGCTTTATGCAGTTGTACAAGGACCATGTTTATGCTACAAGTCTCTTGTTGGCCTGACAAATCTTTCTTGCAGAGAAAGTAAGTGACATTATATCACAACTGTGCACAAACTGTTTACACTATTCCTCAGTTAAAACGATCAGCATTGTTATTTCTAATACTTCTTATGTGCCTGGGCAACAATTACAGTCATATATATGGTCATGCTTGATTTTATCTGTATCATTCACCATGCATAAAACTTGTAGCACTTTGAAAATGGGCTCCTGTCTATACCACTTAACTCATGTTACCAGGGCTTTAGCAAAAGTACTCTTAAATGCACAGTTCAGCCCTTTTGGGGATCATCACTTGCTCCTGTGAGGACGTAGCACTAGCACTGTGAGGATTTGATTACTGATTGAGCTTGGAGATCTTGCTCTGGATTTTCAAGCAATATTTTGGGTGGCAGCAGGACAGAAGTGTCACTGCTGTGATTTTGCAGCAGGTTAAAATTTGCCACTGTTACTACTTATCTCTGTGGATGGGCTGCAATGAAATAGTCATAGAAGTAGAAAAGAGACTATTGTTTCGTGGTAGTCACAGCCTGGTCACGTTTTCTCTTCCTGAGAGTTTGGAAGCACAACCAAAGTTGAAGCAATGTAAAGACACTGTACCTCTTCATTCCATACATTTATACCATTTATTCTATACAGCAAAGATGAGCCCTCAGTATGGCTCAGTCATAAGATCCCTCTTTTCAACGCTGCATTAATTATTGTTGTCAGAGGTGCCTGGAAAACACACTGACAGAATGTCTTTCTGTTAGAAAATACCGACTCATTTAAATCAAATCATTTCATGGGAACACATTAGTTTTTTCATAACCATTTGTTAAAGGAAAAATCAGTACAAATTATTCCAACTTCTACCTTTGACTTTACAGTATCGATGCGTTCTGTTTAAACAGACTAAAATTATTTCATGTTATTTGTATAGTTCTTGAATTGACTTTCTCCCTGTATACAATTACTGTAACTTCAGATTAATTTTGCAGCAAAATTATTTTAACAGCACATACTCAACTTTTACATGACCACATGACATGGAAAAATCTGGAGTTTTCTGAAAAAGTTCCTCTTGGGAGACTTTTGTTTGCTCTTGGGAGGCTACATTTGCAGACTCTGGCTAGGCAGGCCTGCTGACTGGCAAGCACCAGAAATGTAGCAGGTGTAGCTCTAAATTCCTCTTTCTCTCACTGGTAATATTTAATCCCTTAGATTTGCAAGCAGGGGTCCTGCAAGAAGGGATGTTTTAGGCTGCTGGTCTGGAAATGACAGATAACCCAAAATCAGAGCATGGAGAATGAACAGAGGTAGGTACCAGGCTTACCATGCACGAATGCAGGGTGACATAGCATTAAGGTGTTTTTCAGCTTCTACAAAAGGACAATACACATTTTCTGCAGGCAGGCAGAGATGGCACCAGAGCAGCTCTGCTGGCAGATATGAGCAAACACATTCCCCTTCCAGCAAGGGAGTTAGAATTGAGATGAGCTGCTGTTTGTTTTCCTAACCTACTTGCTGGGCTACTTGGCTCCCTCTCTGCTCACGTAGCTGCTGAATCTGTCAGCCCAGGATGCTCTATGACAGCCTCGGGGGCGCTATGGGTCTATGGGTCTGTCCAGGAACTTCTGCTGTGAGAATTCAACCCAAAGCCTCTGGGAGTTGGGGGCTATGTCACTTGAAGCAGCCTCTCTCTTTCCTGGAACAAGGTGCTGGAATTCAAATCCTTCAGCACTTCTCCAAAAGCCAAGGTCATCCATCACTTCCCCTCTTTCCCTTCTGGATTCTTTTTGCTTCCACCATCCCATTTTCTCTGCTTGAGCCCCCTTGCCTCTTCCCCTCATTTTCAGTTCCTGTGCTGTTTCTCAAGCTGTTTTGTCAAGTGGCATCAGCCTGCTGATATCCACACTGCTCAATGCAGGGGCTCTTTCAGATCAAATGACAGCCACGCTTCCTAAAAACATAGGAGGGACAAAGGACCTTTATCTTTTTGAAGAAGCACACAGCATTCAGATAGTCTCAGGAGGATGAGAGCTGCTGGTTAAAATTGTGCTATAAACTCTTCCTTAGAAGCTCATTTGAAAGTCTCCATGCGATTAATTCTATTTTGTCACTGTAATAATTTGGGACTGTGTGGCCAGGCAAATATTATCCATGCTGCAAACTTGGGTCTGATTTCATGAATTAAAAGGAGAAAACTTGGACTGAAGTGGGAGCTTATCAGAAGCAGGGAAGGAGCTTTCTTGCAAATCTTCTTCTTTTATTTAATGGTGCTTACTGAACTTACTGGTCTTCTGGGAGTTGCATATGAGTAAATAAGTAATGACACAGTAAAAGGACCCAATGGAGCCCATTGCTAATGTCATCCTTGCAGCTGACCAAGCAGTTGGAGACTGATGCTGCAGTTTGCCTGGCTAGTGCTGTCCAGTGTGCAGCTGTTTTAGCCTCCTCTCCCTATTCCTCCAACAAAAGTAAGGATAAGCCTGACAGAGCTTGGTAAGGCAGTCACCTACTATTGAGTGGAATAGCTAAGGTTTGCAATAGCAAACAGTAAGTTTGCAATAAAGACTCGCCTTTTTTATTTTGGCTCTTGAAGAGGGGCTTGTGCCTTGTCACACTGATCCTACCGTGCTCTCCTTGTCCAGAAATGCTTTCAGTTTCCTGCTCCAAGGATCAATCCCACTGTATCCAAAGAAAGCTTACCTATTAATCTCTCATTACAAGAAAAGGATTTCATAAAATTCTCTTTTGTTATCCTCCCTCTTCCTCCACCTAGAGGAAGTTTAGCTGAAAGAAATTTTTCCACCAGCACTCATTTTTACTCACAACTTCTTCACTCACCTGATCTGCAGAATTAAATGCAGCTTTTTCTCTCCTCCACGGAGAGCTGCAGAGCCTGTTAATTGCATTTTAAATGAAGCCCTGCAATGTCTGGCAGACACTGAGGGGGCTCAGAGCTTCCCTGAGTCCTGCCAGATCAGAGGTGTGAGACTGGCTACCGAGCAAACTTTCAGAGTAGGCCAGAGCCATTTAATGCTATGGAGTGAGACGAAGAATGCCAGTCTGCTCCCAGATACGCATGCTCAAAGACCTTTTTTCAGGGTGGGATCTAAATGGCTTTGAGGAGTATTACTGTGACCAGGCCTGTCCCTATAGGGTATCTGGTTCAAACACAGCTCAGGTAGAGTTCCTGAAAAGATGCCCATAAAAGCATTTGCCCTGTGTCCACAGCTGCAAACCCAAACCTACCAACTGAATTTGCTGCTTTCCCTTACTGCCTTCATGTTTGGGGGTGCACTGAAGGTCAATCACAGTGTAGGCTTTGAATTTGGGTCTGATTGCTGTATAAATCCCCATGATACATTTTCATGGCGTGCTGCATCGCCACCACATCACACCTCACAAGGTGCCAGGTCCCCAGTCACTTTTACAGCAAATCTCAAAGCAGACTTGAGCAGATGGGGATCCAGGAAGGGACCTTGGGTCCAGCTACCCAAGGGCAGTGTGTATATGGCCATGGGCCTTTGTCCTGGTAGGCTCAGAGTGCTTAGAAATGCAGGAAGGCACCACATAACCTCTTCCCCTTTTCCAACCTCTCACATCTCACTTATGTTAGATATTTAGGGTGTGATGAAATGCCCCCTGGACCTTTCTCTCCCAAGTAGCATATCGTGCTAGCTTGGATTATGCTAGACTCCTAGCTTTTAGATAGCCAAAATCAAGTAAGATCATTACCACTATAATAGCAGGTTTCCTTATGATTGTCCGTCTTCCCATAAAGAGTGGGTAATAGCACTGCTTTGCTGAAAGGATACATGAAACGAGCTCCTGAACCTCCAGTTACAGTTGCCTGATCAAACAAACATGGCCTGTGTTTGACAGTCTTTTAGTAAGAATGCCAGAAACAGTTTTGTAATCTGATTTCCTACTTCTCTCATAAATTCCTGTTTACAAAAAAAATCATTAACCCGTGAGCCAATTATTTTTGACCAGCTAATAAGCCAATCTGATACATTGCCTAAAATAGACAAGAGAATCTTATGGTGCAATTTCCTCAGAAAACAGTTTAACACAAAGCTGTACATAAGAAAACTCTTACAACAACCATCTATTAAGAACGATACAGTGGTCTTGGGGCTCTGCTCTCGACCAGCAAAAGAAATGACCCAGGATTAAAGCAAGTGTCTGCTTCTGAATCTGACCTTATGCTGTGTGCTCCTAGAATATCTGATTATCTGTGGAGATGGGGCTCCTGCAGTGTATGCATGGGTAACCCATTAGCGTAAGTAGGAAACAGTTAGTGAGTCATATACACAGATTTATTTTAGGCAATGTTACCCTGAGTTGTACAGATCTGGTGGTGTGCATTACAAAGATTTCAATTCATTGAATTCAGAGGCTTTGGGGCATTCATCTCTCAAGAGCCTCCTTTGGTGGCATTACATATTTACTGTAGACTTCTGACACTCTGGGCTACAGATTGCTATAGACAGATCCATTCTCTTAATGCCTTTGGGCTTTATGCAAAAGCTGCTAAGGAAAAAGGAAACTTTCCACTAAATATAGAACCACACTGTTTCAAATTCTTTTCACACGTGCTGATTTTCAGCTTTTTGCTAGCTGATTTAATTGAATTCACAAGCTGTCCCCTCTTCCCTTCTCACTAAAGTAAAATACGACACCTGGGTTCTTTCTCTTGCATATTCTGGTTGCTTTTTTTTTTTTTTTTTGGCACAGCACATAGAATAGAGATGACCAGAAGAGGAACTTCAAAAAGTGTATTGTTTGGTCTTTATTTTCAGATTGCCAAGAAACACAAACCAATTGATGGAGCTGGGTCAGATTACAAGACTTTTTCTGCCTCTCTTTGTTTAAATAGCGAATAGCTAAGGTGCTACAAAATGGTACGCAAAGAATGTAACTGTACTTGGGGCTTTAAAAGAACTGAAAACATCTTTTTTTTTTTTTTTTTTTCCTACTACAAATTACTTCTTTGCAGCTCTTTACTTCAGCTCTGAACAAGTCCTAGGTGTGGGGGAATAGCACTTGGGTCTGACTCAGACACGTTTGGATTTATCGTTCAGCTCTTCCTTCACAATAGGCATATATGGTACCATTTTTTACCAAGAGACAAATTTCCTTGGTGTTACTGGTGACTTCTAGGGTAACTGCCACCAGCATATTCATTTAGTTTAATATTAGCTTCTGAATGGTAGATCACTGCTTCCAGGAATAAACAAGGGATGACCATCACCCATTTATGTTTCCGAAACTGAAGCCTAGTGGCTCTGAAATGCCCAGTTCCCTTCCATGGTGTTTATGCCTGGTCCCCTGACGGAGTGCTGCTGATAAGTGGAAGAGTGTGAAGTATGGATGAATCTGAGAGTTGTGTTTGCAGGGAGGAGAGGATTACATACTTTAGATGTTTTTCTGAATTCAAGGAACTGAATTTGCAGAATTTGGCTAGTGTAACTACATTAGCTAAGAAATGTTAAAAAAATTAAAAAAAACAACCTGCTGATGCCAGCAAAACTCCCAGCATGGACTGTGCTGTACTGGCAACAGACCACTTTTGTCAGCTCAGCTCATGGCACTTGGGGGCATTGTATAATGAAGCTGGCAACAGCCATACACTGAGTCTATGTGAGGAGAGTCTGATGGTGTAGTTATGCCAGAGAGGATCTCTGTTGTATACTAGCCATTATCTGCTTCCTGGGGCTGTTCTGATCTTTGCGCATTTACTACTATTTACAGCTGTGCAGCATATTCCTCATGAGTGGATTATCCAGCTTTAGCACAGCATGCTCGGAGGCCATGGAGAATTTGGCCTCTGGCTGCTGGAGCAGCACAAGGCAGCAAGCTCATTATGAACTTCACCCTCTGCAAACCCACATCCACCCACAGGAGTGGTGTCTCTCCAAACCAGCACACTCATGTCAGAGGGCATGAGCACACTGCCCCATCACTGGGCATTTTAGGCAGTGGAGTGACTCATTGGAGCTCTAACCACTCAAGACTAAATGAAAAGGGCCAAGGCTATTTTTGGTTTATGGCTGACCTTAATGTTGGGGAATATTGGAGGCAGCATTCCCAGTAGTAGCCAGCACTGCTTGCAGCGTCTTGGAAAGGTCTCCTTTGTGTTCCCTGTGAATATCAGAACTCGTGCCATGAGCTTCAGTCCTTCCTATCCACGCTGCAGGAGGTAGAGTAGCAAACGTTAGTCTGTTCTCCTTGAGGAGGCCCTAGAAGAGACTTTCTCCCACTGCAATTCCTGCTAGTTCTCTCCAAACTCTCCTGCAAACTCCCTGCTCAGTATCAGTTTGCAATAACTGATGATGACTGCTCACACTTATCGTTCATTTTGCAGTTAGTTGATATAACTTTTAACACTTGCAGGGAATCACTCATGGAAACATATATCTCTCCATTTTTGCCCAGTAATTAATTGCTTAGGCAATTAAATGTCCCAGCAGTTCCTCGGTAATGACTCTTAGTGCAGGGATACTGACAATTAACCTGCAACCTGTGATAATACTGACTTCATTCTGCAGCCATGTTAAGGACAGGAATAATGATTCAGCAGTTCCATAATTACACTTCTTGCATGCAACTACCCTCTCACTACATAGAATGTTTTATGCAAATGAATAGCACCATGCCTGGAAACATGAATAGCCCCAGCTCTTCAACATGAATAGTGTGTCTGAAACCTTGTCACCCTTACCAGATCTCAGATGTGATACACCCAGATCAGATGTGTAATAACTGTGGTTTGAGCGAGAGCTCCTGTGTTCATGGAGTTTTTCCAGGCACTTCCACCTGTGCAGAGCTCAGCAGCCACTTCATTGATGTCTCACCTAACCCTGGCAGCAACCACACCAGCTCCTTTCAGAGACAATCTAGAGTCTGAAGGAATCACTTCTCCTTCAGTGCTCCAGTGAGCACTTCTTCTCATGTTGATGTTGCGTTTACTGCTTAAGGACTGTTTTTAAGTTGGTTTTTTTCCTATATTTTTTGCTCACTGAGATCCCCAATCCTTTCCTGAGGAGCTGCTTCCAGGACAGACAGACCCCAGCCTGTACCACTGCACAGGGTTATTCCTCCCCTGATACAAGACCTTGCATTTGCTCTTGTTGAACTTCACGAGGTTGTGCTCAGCCTGTTTCTCCAGCCTGCCCAGGTCCCCTCTGAATAACAACACTGTCCTCCAGTGTATTGATTACTCATAGACTCATACAATAGTTTAGGTTGGAAAGGACCTTAAAGCCCACCCAGTGCCACCCCCTGCCCTGGGCAGGGACACCTCCCACCAGACCAGGTTGCTCCAAGCCCCGTCCAACCTGGCCTTGAACCCCTCCAGGGATGGGGCAGCCACAGCTTCTCTGGGCAACCTGGGCCAGGGGCTCACCACCCTCACAGCAAAGAATTTCTGCCTCACATCTCATCTAAATCTCCCCTCTTCCAGTTTGAAGCCATCACCCCTTGCCCTATCTCTACACATCCTCGTAAAAAGTCCCTCTCCAACTTTCGTGTAGGCCCCATTCAGATGCTGGAAGGGGCTGGAAGGTCTCCGCGGAGCCTTCTCTTCTCCAGGCTGAACGCCCCCAGCTCTCTCAGCCTGTCCCCACAGCAGAGGGGCTCCAGCCCTCCCAGCATCTCTGGGGCCTCCTCTGGCCCCACTCCAACAGCTCCGTGTCCTTCTGCTGTTGGTGCCCCAGAGCTGGAGGCAGCGCTGCAGGGGGGTCTCCCCCGAGTGGAGCAGAGGGGCAGAATCCCCCCCCGGCCCTGCTGCCCACGCTGCTGGGGATGCAGCCCAGGCTGTGGGGGGTTTCTGGGCTGCCGGGGCACGCTGAGCTTCTCACCCTCCAACACCCCCAAGTCTTTCTCCTCAGGGCTGCTCTCCATCCGCTACTCCCCTCAGTGTGCTATCACCCATTTAAAACTAGAAAAGGAGGTGACGGGGACAACCTCCAAGCCGTCACAAACAGAAGGCCATGACAGCAGTCACATCCCTACCTGTCTGCCGTGTACCCCCCCGGCTCGGGCCGGCCCCGCAGGACCCTGAGGCGAACCGAGGGAGGAGCCCGGCGGCAGCGCATGCGCTGAGGGCCGGCGAGGAGGGCCCCGCCCATCGCCGCGCGCCGGTTTGAACCGCCCCGCCAACGGTCGCCGGTTTGAACCGCCCCGCCAACGGTCGCCGGTTTGAACCGCCCCGCCAACGGTCGCCGGTTTGAACCGCCCCGCCAACGGTCGCCGGTTTGAACCGCCCCGCCAACGGTCGCCGGTTTGAACCGCCCCGCCAACGGTCGGTCTCTGCTGTTAGAGCTCCCCCGCTCCGCTTCCCGCCGCTCCGGGCCGCGGCAGCCCCTGACGGGACGGAGCCTGGCGCGGGGCCAGCCGCGCCGGGGGAGGCCGGGCCTCGCGCCCGGCCCCGCTGCCTCAGCGCCCGCGGGACTACGAGCCCCCTCACGGCTCTCCTCAGCGTCCGCCATGTTGGTACCCACCCTGCCCTCGTGGATTACACATAAAGTTTGCTCACGTGAAATTCGTCTGTTAGGCTCATCTCTCTGGGCCTCTTTTTTATTTTTGTTGTTGTTGAATGAAATTGCAACTCCAGATGGAATCTGGTCTTAGAGTTGTAGGATGCCTCTCAAAGACCAGCTAATGCTTTCTCAGCCCTTGTAAAACACCTATGGATGGAGAGCCCCTCAGCTGTGCCCGACTCCTGTGAGGTGAGGATTTTTCAGCTAATTGACACAACCAAAAGGACATCTGTTTTTTCTCAGTATCACCTCCCTGCTGCCAAATGATCTCTCTTGAAAAATTTGATTCTGTTTTCCTTCTACCTTCACAATGGACAGACAGTTCACAATACTAGTTGCAGGTGCCTGATCTGCTTAAATACTGAAAACCTCCAGGGAGCATCTAAGACCTCTGAGTAGAAGCAAACCTGCAACTCTGCTGCCAGCTCTGTGGAGAAGTGTCTGGCTAATAGCAGATGAAGGGGCCGGGTGGGAAGGAGATGCCAGTGTGTGAAGGACGCTGGCACCATGTCTTTCACTACAGCTCTGCCCCAGAGCTAACAAGAAGTTGTAATGATCTTTGGTCAGGCTTAATTTATCACTCATAGCATGGTGGCCAGAAATCGCAGGGAACCTGAGATAAGGTGTGTTTAGATCAGAGACTGTTTGAAGGTCTAAATGTATTGGTTTCTCTGTTTCAAGTCAGCTGTGCAATTGTGCTGGAAAATTGGTGTTGCAGTGGGGACAGTTTTAAGATAAAAGCCTCAAGGAATGGGAACAGGCCAGCTATAGCAAGAAGGAGCAAGTCCCAGGCTGGAGCTTTGGTAATGCACAGCTTCCAGACTGAATGTGAACGCATAGAAGGTCCCAGAAAAAGCCATTGCTTACCGTAACTGGTATAAAATTAGAGCAAACAAATGGAAAGCTTGCTTGGGTATCCCCACTGCAGTCTGTGTTGGAGATGTGCCCTGGATAGACACAGCTCTATAGAAAAACATGCTTCTTCCCACACGGAGTTGTTTGCACGCTCAAGACTAACTCACTTGGATTACAGGGGCTATGTTCTTCATGCTGTCTCTTCCAAGAATCAAGGTCTTTGGATTCTCTTGCCTGAAGAACTGTGCCTGTTTAACAAGGCAAATTGTATTATGGACATTTTCCACATTTTCTGAAACCCATGTCTCAAATGCGTAAGATAATCTGTATATTTAAAGTGCTCAGCAATGATTTAAGAGGGCAGCAATTACTTGACACATCTCTCTGAAGGCTAAACAGCGCAATATGATGGTGTTTTAAGTCTGATCCAGAGTGCATCATTTCATGTAAAGAGCAGGAAACATAGTTTTGAAGGCTACCAGCTGCAGAAGGCACCTCAGGACCAGTTAAAGCTGGAAGCTGTAACGTGTATTCATCCAGCCACTGGCTATTCGTGCAAGGGCTTGCAGCTGACAGAGGAGGACAGCTGGATCACTGGTTAGTATTCAGTGTGTGGAGTGAGTGAAAAGGTGGAAGAGGGGGGAGTGAGGCAAGAGTCCTGGGTACGGAGGTCTTCTGGTGTAAACCTTTCCCCTGTGTATGGTTTGCAAGCACTGGTGTTGGGAGTTTGTGCTTTCCAATTTATGCCTATATCTAGGTTATTGCTTTGGAGATTCAGCTGGGGACTTGAGAAATTGTTATTCAAAGAGCCAATTATGTTAAACCTTTATGAGTGTTTTCCAAACAGTACAGCTGCTTTGGCAAATCAATTCAGATGAAAGTACATTTGAAGTCTGACAACTTCATTTTTCCGCTATGACCATAAGTACTGGTATAAAGTACCAGATGGGCAAGCTGGATAGCTAAGGGGTAGGAAGGAGGTTTGTTGAAAGGAGAACAGAGCGTTGAGACTGAAGCACTGATGGGCTTGGTGATTTGGTTGCAGTGTGCGTCTATGAAAAGTTTCTGTGTGACTTTTGGTAAATGACTTAGGACCCCAAGTGCTTGAGGTCTCTGCCAAATTAGTTGTACCCAAAAAGCTGAAACAGTGTATCCCCTGTTGCCATATGGTCAATGGAGAGAGCCAGATGTTTCCAAAATGTGATCTAAAAAGCACACGTTCAGGGAAGGTTCTAATTCCTCCTGATATGGCCAACAGCAATATGTTACTGTCATAAGCTCCAAATTCCTGTTGCTATTGGTAGAGCAAGCATCCAGCCAGGGCTCTCTAAGGAACATTCAAGGGTGCCTTTTTTCTTTGAATTTGCAGATAAGGAAAAAATGAACTGAGATGTAGTGGGGCTGATTTAATCAGCCTAGTGAACAATGTACTCTGAGGGTAGAAATTTTATCTAGGAAGGGGATAGACCGATGTTCAGCTGTGAATCTTTAGGAATTCCATGAAAACAGCATCCCAGCTGCATCATCTGGTTTGATGCACAGCTTTGATGCTTACTTCGGAAAACCATTATAGGCATGATTCTCAACTTTAGGTAATCTTTCTTCCTAAAGTCACGCTCTAGTTATAGAGAAATTCCTCATACACAGTCATTGAGCTCTGCAGATGGCTGTAACAAGCCCTGCTAACCTCACTGACCACCAGGTTTTGCTTTTACATACTTCTTTCCTGGCAGCTCACATTTCAGAGATGTCAAGTTTACCAGGTTTTATTTGACATTTGGATAAAACTGTAATAAAACCAAAATCCTCATTTTGGCATCTTTTGCTTGCTCCTGTGCATCGTATAAGGTCGGGGGGAGCTACTTGAATCTCCCAGTATAGTGCTCAGTCCCAGAACAAGCTAATCTCTCTCTTACACACATTTTGGAACTCCCTGGCTCTGAATAGTAAGCCAGTGGTGGAACTAATCCTTCCAAAGACTTGCTTCTTGAAAAAGGGAAGAGCTGCAGGGAGCATGGTGTAATTGAAAAAACAGTATCTTGAACAGTTACCTCCTCAGCAAGATTTGTAGTGGACCTAGAATGATAATGGAGGCATGAGGTAATTCTTGCTGATAGGAGGACAAATATTTTAGGTGAAGATTAAATCTCTCCCACTCCTCCCAAAATGCCATTTTGAGGAGACTGGTGGTGGGCCCAAAAGATCATTCACAGCCGCAGCTCTGCTGTCAGGGTTTAGAAACCAGCATGCTAGTTGGGAGTATTGCCATTCTGCTTTGCACGTGGATCACTTCTGCTTTCTTTTCTCATTTTACCTTAATTATGTTCTAGGGTCCTTACCATTCAGGGTCATATGGAGCATAGCCAGCAAGTTCTTTCCTCACACTGCCTGCTCTAATTACTCCACTAATTATTAGTTGTTCATCATCAGCCTGTTGCTTCTCTCTAATTTCTTTGAAGGCTTGTCTGCCTGTGCAAGGTATATCACTTTGGCAGTAGCAGCAAAAGAGGTGGAATTTGTCTTTCTGGGGCTGGGAGTACCTGGGTGGGTTATCTAGTGTATTTTCCAGAGCGATTTTGGACATCTAGCACTGAGAACTGAGCTTATTTTTGATATGTACCTTAGAATGAAATAAGTTGTGTCCAGGAATGGCTATATTATAGGCATCTAACCTTAATGGAGACAGATCCCAGCTTCAGCATGAAGACAATTGTATTGGTACAAAAACATTTTAAATTGAAGGAGCTGCTGGGATGTAGGAAATAAGCCCTTTCTATTGAGATAATTCTCAACAAACTAGGGTGGTGGCTCCCATGCCAAAGATGGTGATCCTAGGGAAATCATTGCTCTTCTGAGTGTAATTAGGGTACCAAAAGAAATTCAGTTTCATAGGTTGTAGGCCTGGATTTTGCCTATTCCTTCTAAATCAGTTGCTTGGCTCAAAGGGGCCTCTGCATATTTATATGTGATCTATGAGAATTACGGTTGAAGCCACAAAGCCCTATTCTTGGTGCCAGAGCCTGGAAGTTTAGCAACCTCCATAGGCATCCCAGGCACCACAAGAGGAGGACAGAGACCCACTGATATGAGGCAGATGATCACAACAGTCCCAGAGGAGTGGCAAACTTGAGCTGTCACCCCATTGTGTTCCTCTACAAAGCCATCTGTGTTTGCAACCCTTTTAAGGACATGCACTGCAATGAAACCATATGTGTTTTCATTTGGTAAGACAGCTTGTGGTGAAAATAGACGGGTTGTTAACAAGACAGGCAGATGGCAAATTTGCTGCAATATCATGATTACTGTACTTCAAAGAGATAATCAATAATCAGACAATTAGGTTCTTGTTAAATTAGAAGCAGACTCTGAGAAATTTAGGAGGATGCATTTTCAAATGTGGGGATGGAGCTTATGTGCAGCAAAAGAAATTTCTGCACAAACCTCCTACAGATCACTTAATGCATACCTCTTAATCACAACTGATTGTTCACAGAAGTAGCTGATGGGCAATATGTTAACCTCTTACAAATGATAACTTTATCACGTTTCAAAGTGAATGTCTCAACTTCCTCTATGGTTTCTTTCCTCTTGTTTTCTTCCTTTTTTTTGTAAGACTCCTTATTCTGTGTTTTTATTTTTTAGAGTTCTTTTGGAGAATTTTGACGAAGATATGAAATGAAATAAATTAAAATTTCTGACTTTAAAAAATAATTTAAAAATAAAAGACAAAGCTTGGCTGAAAAGAGATAATCCTGTTCTTGATCGTAAAGCACATCTTTTATATGTGGATTTTATATGTGGGTTTCAAAGAGCCTAGAAAAAGAGAACATTACTGGATGTGGCTGGTAATAAGGGAATGTGGCTGGATAAGGGAAAAGTGACTGACATCTACCTGGACTTGTGCAAATCATTTGACACTGTCCTGCACAGCATCTTTGTCTCTAAATTGGAGAGACGTGGATTTGATGGATGGACCACTCGGTGGATAAGGAATTGGCTGGATGGCCACACTCAAAGAGTTGCAGTCAATGGCTTGATGTCCAAGTGGCAAGCAGTGGTGAGTGGGGTTCCTCAGGGGTCGGTACTGGGACCGGTGTTTAGCATCTTTGTTGGTGACATGGATAGTGGGATCAAGTGCACCCTCAGCAAGTTTGACGATGGCACCAAGCTGTGTGGCATGGTTGATGCGCTGAAGGGAGGGGATGTCAAACAGAGGGATCTGGACAGACTTGAGAGGTGGGCCCCTGCGATCAACAAGGCCAAGTGCAAGGTCCTGCATGGAGGTTGGGGCAATCCCAAGCACAAATGCAGGTTGGGCAGAGAATAGATGGAGAGCAGCCCTGAGGAGAAGTACTTGGGGGTGTTGGTGGGTGAGAAGCTCAACATGAGCCAGCAACGTGCGCTGGCAGCCCAGAACCCCCCCGCAGCCTGCGTTGCCTCCCCAGCAGTGTGGCCAGTAGGGCGAGAGGGGGGATTCTGCTGCTCTGGGGAGACCCCAGTTGGAATACTGCATCCAGCACTGGGTTGCCCAACATCAGAAGGACACGAAGCTGTTGGAGTGGGGCCAGAGGAGGCCCCGGAGACGCTGGGAGGGCTGGAGCCCCTCTGCTGTGAGGACAGGCTGAGAGAGCTGGGGGGGTTCAGCCTGGAGAAGAGAAGGCTCCGGGGAGACCTTCCAGCCCCTTCCAGTCCCTAAAGGGGCGCCAGGAAAGCTGGGGAGGGACTCTGGATCAGGGAGGGGAGCCATGGGATGAGGGGGAACAGTTTGAAACTGGAAGAGGGGAGATTGAGATGAGATGTTGGGAAGAAATTGTTTGCTGTGAGGGTGGTGAGCCCCTGGCCCAGGTTGCCCAGAGAAGCTGTGGCTGCCCCATCCCTGGAGGGGTTCGAGGCCAGGTTGGACGGGGCTTGGAGCAACCTGGTCTGGTGGGAGGTGTCCCTGCCCAGGGCAGGGGGGTTATAACTGGGTGATCTTTAAGGTCTCTTCCAACTCCAACCATTTGTTTTACTGGGGCCCTGTAATTAGGGAGAGAGGTTCGTAACTACACTCTGGGATTTTATATGATAGAGATGGCTTGGTTTTGAAGCGCTGTCTTTATTGCTTCTGGTGTAATTGGATATAGGGAATTATTTGCCGTTTGTATTATCCTTCCTGAGAAACAAAGATAGGGGATTGGGCTTTTCCTCCCATTGCAGGAAGACACAGCACCTTGGTAACTTCAAGAACAAACCTATTTGTGCCACCTTCCTTCCTGATTTGACACCTGCCCAAGAAAAGAATGATTTGTTTTTAGTGATCTCTCCAAATAACTTTAGTCCTTTCTAGTAAATTCTATTAAAGCTGCAGCTTAGTCAAAGCTCAGTTATCTGATGTTTGCAGCTTCTGTTGTTTGTATAGTTGTTGTGGGATTCTTGGGTAATGATAAAACCTTAGGTGGAATCAGAGGAACATGGAAATTTCCTTTCTTGCCAGATTGTCCTCACTGGGGTACTGCTTAGGCTGTTAAGGTGTATCACAGCTAATAAAGCTGTTCCCTAAGACTGGTTGCACATGGACGTAGTCCCACTGCTTTCCAGCTGGATAAGGAGTGCAGGTACTTCTTAATACCCTAGATACAGAAGGACCCACTTTAGAACATAAGAGTATCACTGTGGTGGTAGGGAACCTTAAAACCAAAAGTGAAAAAAATCTTAGAGGTGTTAAGTGATGCAAGCACAGAATGGACAGTATGCCTAGGCTGGATCTAACCCTCTGTTCACCATCTGGAGCAGGCCAATTGTGGAGAATTAAACAAATGAGTGTATTTAGGTATGGAGGACTCTGCTTTATAAAGCATGGCATTTTGCTTGAGTATTCAGTAGCTCAGGTACAGGGGGCTACAGTCATTCCTGGCTTAGCATCATGCAATGGGACTACCTGATGTTAGCAAAAAGTCTGTCGCGTTGTTACTTCAAGAAAATTGTTTGTAAGAATAGTTCACTTTCTATTTCTTTGTCTTCTTCTGGGAGCTTGTAAATGTTTGCAGTAGAGATGTGATCATTGGAGAGGGAGTGTTGATTACAAAGGGGCTGTTTTAAAAGTCTCCCAAAGTTAGACTCTGAGTCTATTAAAGGGAGGGAGATCCCCCCCGCCCCCCAAAAAGAACAAACCCAAACCAAAACAACAACTCAACAACAAAACCACCCCCCCAAAAAAACACTTATTGCAAAATGAAGTGTTAAGAGCCTTGGAAATCAGATCTCATCCATGCAGACCAAGGAGGAAGCGGAGCCAGGGCTATAAGACTCAGATACTTCAGATGTTTAAGTTAAACTTAAGTGTGTGGGGCATAAAACTTTGATGATCAGCTCATCCTCTTGATTCAGTCTACCAGGCAAAGTTACAAGGAGACCAAGCATGTGGAAGTTAAATAAGTAAAGCATAAATGTTTAACAGAGGTTAATCAAGCTTTGGAACAGCTCACTAAGAGCAGTGTTGGATTCTCAACCACTAGCAATTTTTAAGTTAAAAAAAAAAATTAAAAAATCACTTTTTTTCCCCAGAAAGATATTTTCCAGTTGAAATGCAAAATAATTCAGGCAAAGCCAATGAATTGTATTATGCAGAAAATCAGATCTCATGTTCATTGTGATCCTTTTTTGCCCTGAAGTCTATGACTTGCTTTGACAGAACTTGAAATGTGTTTCCCTGCCAGCTATTACCTATGAGATTTGTAGTTTGAATTGTTATTTCTCTCCTGTTGAGACTGGCTGGCTATGTAGGGAAACTGTGTTTTCTATGGGCTTTCTTCTGAAAGCCCCTTTTGGAGTTTATCATTCAGTCTGTGCATTTAGGGACTTCAGTCCAGCAAGAAGTCCAATTTGCGAAGATTGAGGCACCTGGCTTTTGAACAGTTGCCTGTGAACAAGAACTCTTTCAGGAAGATAATACAAATCACTGCTGGACTCATTCAGACCATAACGCTTAAAGCAGACAAGCTTGAAATGTCTGTTTCAGTCTGTAGATATATGTATATGCACAAAACAGTGTTATACCAGAGTTCTGGGATCAAAACAAATCTTCAGTGTCTCAGTTTTTGACTGATACTTTTTATTTTATTTTTTCTAGCTCTAAATGAACTCTTCTCTCACCTACAGCAGCATTTTCAGCCATAAACTCTGCCCCTTTGCCCTTACGATGATGTTTTGAATGCTGACAATCTGTATATTGTTGAGTTCAAGCAAAGATGTTTCCACAAACTCAGCAGAGAGAATCCATAAGTCTTTGGCTTGTTATGAGAGCCCCCAGCTCTTCTAACTAGATTACCTTACCGTCGACGAGGGTTTCACTTTGTTCACTCTCTTCAACACAAGTTCCACAATAAGCAGTTTTTTTGTTAAACACTCTGTGCCATCTTGAACCTGGCATTGTTAGAGTTCAGCTTGCACTTACTTTTATGAAATGCCTAATACACCAGTCAGAAAATACATTAACCCTCTTACTCCAATTATATACACAGTAGGTGCATTATTGGCAAAGCAAATGAATGGTGAACTTTGCATCCCCAAAGAAGCCTCTCTTCTAGTGAGTGCTCCTCACTATTCCATATTCATCATGGATAATGTGCTGTCTCACTGTGAGATACGTTTAAACAGACTACTTGTAACTCCACAGGCAGAGTATGTGTTGCTCTTCAGCCTTTAAAAAGCAATTCCAAGAGAGACTCATTGCATCAGAGCCTTCCCAGGTTTTGTGCACCCTGGCTCAACTGCTACAAAGCTCTATATCACAAACTGTGCATAAAGCGGATTGGAAATTTAAGCCAGAAACTGCTAACTCATGAATGTGAATCGCTTTGGGCAAAGATGCTGATTTTGCTAACAGTAGTAAATGGCAATCTCTTTTCATTAACGTAAACTTACCCTTTTATGGGACAGCTTTTTGCTTTTCACTTGAAATATGTTTAGAGGGGAGGAGTGCATGTGCACTTGTAAATGGAAATACTGAACAGTAAAATCTTTAATCCAAATGTTTTGACATTTTAACTTCCATTTTCATTGCAAAACTTTTGAGTTTAATCATTCTAAATCCTTATTTAAAAAATGCTAAAGTAGAGAAAACATTTGCAAGTTTGTAAAAGAACAAACCATACAAAATTTAAACTTTTCATTTGACCTATTTTTTTAAATTTATTTTTTGAGTACTGAAAAATTTTACTTTTGTTTCATATGGGAACAGTGCTTTTCTGTTGTAAAAACTGCCAGTAATTTTTCTCTTTTCTATTTACTGCATTAAGTTGGCATCCTATGTTGCAACACTGAAAGGTGAAGGTGCTTTTTCTTCTCCAGGATGTATGAAGGGCTGTGTTTGCAGAAGACCTGTAAGGTAGTGTCACAGGGATGGAGGACCTGATAACAGCATGCTGGTTGCTGGTCACATCCCAATGAACAGTCCTGCAAAGCTGGGTTTCCTTGCAAGAAGGGCCCAGGACAAGCTGCTCTTTGACTACAGGAGGCAACATAAATAAGATCCACCTATAATATATGGCTGTCTGAAAGAGCATTTTGTAAAGCATTCATAGGCACACTTCATGTCTCGTCCTTCACCCGTATATCCCTGCTTCCAGGTGACATGTGTGCTTGACAATGTGCAGATATGACTGGTGTGCTTAGATACGAGGGGAAGCCTTGAGGGATTTAGCACCCTGAATATTCATCTTCTCCTCAGCAGGCCTAGTCTGCTGGTTTCCATAGTGACCCTGCATAAACGTCTGAGACCTGCAGGTTGCTCAGCTGTGTTTCATTCTTGTTAGGTTTGCCCAGTCATTCTGGTTCTTCCCAGCCAGCTGTGATTTTCCAGAACAAGCCCTTCCTTTCTCCGCAAGCACCAGATCTGCACCTTGCTCTTCCCCAAATGTTTGACCCAGGAACTCCCCCATTCACACAGCCTCATCCTTCGGAGTGATACAGAAGGATGTATCCTGCCTGTCAACATGTTCCTCAACTCTGTAAGAAGGCTCCTTCTAGGCATACCTGGTTCTTCTCACCCTTGTGTGTATGCCAAGGTCCCTTTTGGGTGACCAACAGTTCCCTTCCAACACTTCCTCCTGCCTTTGCAAGTGGCCTAGGGCTGCCTTTGTGTTGACTGCTCTCTGTGCTGCAAGTGATGAAGGTGTCTTTGTAAATGCCTCTATTTCCTTTCAAAAATCCCTCCCTTCCAGAAGAAAATGCCCCTCAACCATTATTTTGTGACTCTGGGGATCTGGCTATTATGAGCTGGGGGCTCAGCATGTTGACAGAGATGTGGTTTTTGGGAAAGGATTTTCTTCAGTGTGTGTGGGAAGTAAATGAACAGGAGATGATGATTTATAGTGTTATCTCTGGTAACAGTGCTGACCTTAAGATCCTTGAAATACAGTAAGTGATGGGTGTTTGAGGAAAGTGTTAAAGAGAGCTGCAAAGGGATAGACGTCTGGTTGTCTGGTGCTGCAGTAGTCTTCTGCCAGCAGAAGGGTTGGTGCATCAGTGCTTGCTGTGACAGCCTCAGGAACTTTAAGAGTGGGCCTAGGTGAAGCTGTATTTATTTAGAGAGCTTGTATTTCTTCAGATTCTTTGCAGGTTTTCTTCTAAGACTCCTTATAGTCATTGGGCACAAAAGAACCTAACACATGGGTAGTTTCTTTCATAGCGGAACAAGTATTCACTAATGAACTAGCACTGAATTAGAGGTGTTACACTGATGGTTACTGTCTCTGGGGGACATTCCTGTTTTAGATGTCTGCTTTAATTATCTCCTTGATCTTTTGTTTTTGTCAGCTTCATCTATAGTCAGTGGAGCCCAAGCTCCGGACATGTTTGGAGGTTTCCCACAAGTGAGGAAGAAACCAGGTCAAGTAGCTGACCAGTTTCTCTGGAACAGTTGTCCAGCTCAGGGCACAATGTCGTGTTTCACGCAGCCATAGCTAGCTGAGTGCTTTTTCCCTAATGTAAAAGCCTAATTTGATTTGAATGAAAAATTCCTATAAGAAAATATTTAATACATGTATATATTCGTATAAACACATGCTGACATTGTTTCCCATTTCCAGCATTTATATTGTGCATTTTTCCTGTTTCTATTTTTTATTTCATTGTTTGTCAATAGTAGACTTTAACAGACGCTACTATTAATGAATATGCAATACAACTATTTAAAAATTGTATAATACTTCAGATGATAAGTGCAGCAGTTATTTAGCACTGATTGGAAATCTCATCTTTTCTACATCCAAATATCTCTTGCTTATACTGTAAAGTGTCAAATTGTTTGATTACACCTAGCTGCAGACATTTTCATCTAGAAAGAGATGAGACATTTCAATCAGTGCTGAATAGCAGCAGCACTTAATGATGTGAAAAAACCCTAAAAACAGACTACATTAACTCATATGATGTCATATTATCTATGCCACTGGGAGCAGTGTGTTTCATGAAATAATGGGGAAATAATAAAACTAATATAAACTAGAACATAATTCCTTTTCTGAAACTAGGGAATATTTTTAGAAAGCTGATATCTTAGAGAATGTCTGTTTAATGAAGTATTATATCTTGAAAAGGAATTGTCAAATGTTAATTTCTGGTGAAATAGGAATTCTGAGCTTCATAAGAGTCTTTTCAGATTCTCTAGCCTAGTTTTCTTAAAAAAAGAGGCTGATGTGTTTGGGCTGCCTGTGCACATGTCTGTCTGCTTCTTTCCATTAGTCTGCTTTGAACCCATCAGTCAAGTTCAAGTGAATTTGGTGAGGAATTAGAGGTCTCGAGGATAATAAAAGTCCTATGAATTTTATGAGAATCAGAAGCTAGATAAAGGCAAGAGATCCCATAAGTGTCTCCACTGAGGAGATGGCAATGACATGAATTCACAGACTAGTCATAAGAGGATTCTTAAGGGGAAAAAGGTTGCATGAAGGTGTGCTCTGTGATTGCTAGAAAGCTTCACTTGTAGGATGCCCATCCATAGGGAATCAGGCTTACATTGTTCCTTTGCTTGTGAAATGGTTTTATGCTGGAATTTAAATGTGGGGAAGGGATTCAACTCATCTCACTTCAGATGCCAGCAGCAAGGCATCTACCCCAGAACAATGCTGTTTTCAGAATTAGTGGAAATAGGCAATTCCAAATTCAAAAATTCTTCTAACCTTCAGTGGATGTATAATTAATGAGAAAGTGACAAAATTAAAATATAAATTTGAACGTTTTGGTACATCCTATGAAAGGTTTTAGTCCTCTGAAGTAATAAATGTTCAGGTGCTTCTAAATTAAGACATTCTCTGCTTCCAGTTTCATAGATCATAGAATGGTTTGGGTTGGAAGGGAGTTTAAAAGATGATTTAGTTCCAATGCCCCTCCTGTGGGCAAGGATACCTGGTACCATCTTCTAGCACATCTCAGCAAAAATCATCCATCGTTCCAAAGCACAGCTTCAGATCTGAACCCCAGCGTGAGATTTAGTTATTGGACTTCTACAGATACAAATTAGAAAAAGCTTAATTCCTTTCTGTTGCATGAAAAACACAAAGCCTAGTCCTGCCAGCCTCCAGCTCATCCAGGGGATTCTGCTCATGGTAGTTGTTCTTCTCGTTTTAATAGAACTGTTCATTCAGGGGAGACAGGAAGCCTCACTTTTCTCAGTTTGTTTAGCAGAACCAGAGTTATTTAAAAAGGTGTGCCAAAAAATATTCTATTGGACCAATTTTCTGTAAGAGAAACACCAGCCCTGCATTTCATAGCATGATATTGACATTCGTCAACTTCTTTGGGAAATCATGAGAACATGTTTGGGCTTTATCATGTAGTGCCTTCCTTCTCTGTGTAGGAGGAAGCAAGCCAAACATAATTTATAATATTTGCCCAGAACCTCTCCCGCACTGGGGTTAACGTAAATCTGGAAAGCTTTAAATTTCAGGATAGGAATCCCACCTTATCAGGAGGTTAACTTTCAAAATCCCAGTTCTGCCATTCTGGCTGGGGGTCCCAGGGAACAGACACCAGTTCTTATCCACCTATGAACAGAGACACTCAGGAATGGATTACACAGTGTGATGCTACAGATCTCTATCCACAAGTGTGGATGTCAAGCCATATGTAAGAGCGTTGGATCAACCTATAAACACAACAGCTCTTCTTTAAATGATGGGTATAGCATATATTCCTCATTTGCGGTCCCTCCAGCGTGGAGACATTAATGATGTGAATTATAACTAACCTTCAGGGGAAGGATGTGTATTCTTAAAGTGGAAGCAGCAAGCAGTGAGGCAGGTTGTTCATACAGAACATGGGTAGCTGCAATTCCTCCTCACGTCTGAGGATGTGGGAGGGTGTGTATAGCGGACTGGGCATGTATGTGTGAAGCAATTTTGCACTTTGCCGTGTCGCTTCTCAAAAGTGACTTTATGCATTCAACAACCGGAGAAGCGCCTCGTGCCACAGTAGGGCTTTAAGGGTCATCTCTGCATCCGTGGAGCATGGGTGATGATAATTCAAAGTGATGGGAGCATCTTCTAGCCCACGGCACTGTCAGCAAGCCGAACTGCTCAGAGATGACAACCCCGCTTCCTCAACAGACTCAGAGCTGTCACTCCCTATTTGGCTTAAACCAGTGAGGGCTCTGATGAACTGATTTCAGTGAGAACACGTAAACTGCAACCAGTGCAAAGGGCACAGTGGAAGTGAGGTTTGATTCTGAAAAGACTCTAGAGGTGTGAAGGGGATGAGGGAGGCTTGTAAGCCAAAACCAGGGCAGAATGCTGGGTCAGGACATAGAGCTAACTCACTTGGAGCCAGGGATAATGGTTATAGTATTGGGATGCTGGCTGGAAGTTTTGCTGGTGAAAGAGTACCAAGACATTGTTGTGCTCTGCCTAGTCTCTGACTGAGGGCTGTTTGCTGCCACAAAGCACACCCTCACTGTAGGACACTTGCTAATGAGTTCCAGCAGCTGTAAGCTGGGGCCTCCTGTTTTCGGGCAATAATCATCCTAGAGCATCTGTCTACACTCAAGTTGTTTGGGCTTCTGACACCACTTGTCCAGATTCTTCCACTATCTGTATTATGTGCAAGCACATTTCCAGATGTGGATTTAACTAAGCTGGCCAGTTTGCCTTTTGGAGGAAAAGAAGATGGGCTGGGCACAAGTCATGGAAAAGGGAACCTATGCCAAGTGCGGGGCTGTATAAAAGGGGCCCATCTCATGTCTTTTGGTTGTGAAACAGGGAAGGTACATCCCTGTGATGGGAGGTATAGCCTTTGTGTCTTGGTTGTAGAATGGGCCTATGCATTTTGATGATGGGCAAGGTTACTTCTGGGGAACATCGCCACAAGGAAAAGGCTGAGGATAAAAACAAGTTTATTCCCCTAAGCTTAGATCCTCCTCTGGGAATGCCACCCAAGGATGTGAACATGTACCAGAACTGGAGCGGTAACTACAGGGTTAGATAAATGTCCAAGCAGCTCTCGCAGGATAATGAGGAGAGAGGGGTCTCTTGGATAAGCACTTTTAATGCACAGATATCAGATGTTCGCTTGCTAGTGCTTGTTCATCTCCTTCCTGACACTTGAAACAGTGGTGTCTGTATTGAGATTTTGAATAATAAATAGGTGTACTCTGATTTGACATGTGCTAAGGGGGATTTTGAGTGATTAGCCAATGCTTGGAGAGTCAGTGCAGCTCAGAGTAAGAATTGTGTTCTCATAGAGTAGAAGCATTTAGTGAGTCACACTGCAGACAACTCTGTTTGATGAATCCCACTTTACTGATCAAATCCACATGTCAATAATATTTGAACAAAGCATGTTGAAGTTTTTTCTTTCCGTATTTTGAGTTTCCTACATGCAGTATCACATTATTTAAAATAATGTGTGATAGGGAAAAGACCCATGAATAAAAAAAAAGGAGACTGTGAGACTCTTGGCTGGAAATTCCGCGGAAGTCCAGGAAAATCTGCTGGATTTTCAGATATTTTTCAGATAGCTGGAAATTTTTTGTTTGGCTTGAGAGAATCATCTATTTTGTGTGCTTGTTCAGTTAGAGTGTCTGGCTCCTTGGGGAATGCTCAATACATAGTTTAATGCAGACATTTCAAACAGAGACTAAAACAGCTGCAAAGACCTGTGTGTTGAGACAGGCTGCCCTCGCGCTGCATTCCACAGAGCAAGGTCAAACATGCTACGTTAAACCAAAGAGCATGAAAACTCTTGTGGGTCTAATGATTGCCCAAGATGTCTAGGGAATTTATCTGTGTGGATTCTTGCAGGAATGTTAGCACTTCTACTTGTCAAGTTTACCTGCCTGAGACCTATGCTGAAACTTACTAATTAGTCCTTTGCAAAGCACTTTGAGATTTCAGATGAAAGGTAGTATAGAAGTCCAAAAGATGTAGAACATACATTACCAGCTGAGAGCTACGTGAAGAGTTGGAAAATGTTGAAAGGAATCCTGCCAATTAATTTACACTTAAACAGAAGGTTTTGTTTTTCTGAAAATTAAAAAAAAAAAAGTCAAACCAAAATCAAAAAGTAAACATTAAAAGGTTTAAGACCCCCTGGATAAAATGATGCCTCTCTATTTGGTATTTGTTCAGTTTTGCTAATCAAAGCCTTAAGACTTGAAAATGTAGTGACTGTATGATTCTCAAGAGTACTGCACATAAAATATGTAGAGACTCATTTGTTTCTATGAAAGCCAGGTAGAATAAAGCTATTAAGAAGCTGAGGATGCTATGGTGAAACAGACTGTATATAGGGAATGAAAATGGTTTGTCTGCCTTCTCTGAGCTGGCTAAAATGCAAGAAGCAACCAGGCAACTCAGAAACATATCATTAGACTCTTGAAGATGTGCTGGTGTGGTGCTACTTGAAGGTGAGGAAGGAGAACGGAGTGACAGAGTAGAGGCAAGGAAAAGGATTAAGGTTTAAAAAAGACCCCCACAGTGAAACTCCTGAATCATAGGTGATTTTATGTGTGTCTTTTTAAATCACAAAAAAAAAAGAAAGTTGAAATTAAAGAAATCGGCTATGAAGAGCTACTGCTGGCAGATATGAGGAGGGATTAGCATCTGCTCTGTAAGTTACATCATCATTTCTTTAAGATCATGTTTGCAGTTTTCCTTTAACATGACAGCTTTGAGGTTGGTGATGAGACTGTGTGAAGTGCCAGCCTGATGCATTAGATGGAGCCTGTGGTACCCCAGCACTTGGGTGCTGAAGGGGACTTTTCCTGCCAATATGTGTTTCAGCAGCTGCTGGGCACCAGTTCTGAGAGCAGCAGAACTGCCCTGTCCAGTGAAGAGCCTCAGGAAAAATAATTGCTGGTGGCCTCAAGTGCAAAGAAGTGAGGAGCAGAGTGCTGGGTCGACACAGTGGCACAAAACATAGATGAGAGACCTTGAGCAGTGTAGATGGAGAAGGAGTGAAGGGTCCATATGCACTTGAACACGTGAATTTGGACTGTGCAATTAAACATATGGACCAAGCTTGGTGTTATTACCGAGAGAACTGCTATCAATCTTTAGCAAATGTCCAGAGAGACAGGCAACCAATTTATGTTCGGATCAAAGAATGTCTTTCCGAAATACATGAACTTTGCTGTCCTTCACTATTCACAGAGATCTGTTGTTTTCCATTCTTGCAGAGCAAAATCCATGAAGTCTACAAGTATAATACAAGGATGTATGTGGGGGAAGGAGGGTAGGATATATTAATTTATTTTTTGACTATTTCTCTTTGAAAACAAAAAATCTCATCTGAAGGATCTGAAGCCTCTAGCTAGTGAGATCTCTTGGTTCCATGTAGATTGTCCCTTTGTTTTGGATGCTGACGGGCTTAAGAAAATTAGTTCTATTTGTCAGTAAATATTCACCCCGGGAATAAGGATGTGACGGTTTCCAAAGTTTTTGTACCCACTGGTTCTGCCCATCTCCTAATGTTGAATGATTTGTGGATGATCTCAAATATTATTTGGTCTTTTTTATGACAGAAAAAGTAGATGGTCCCAAGGCAGTGATTTCTCATGGGATTTTTTTGTTGAATGACTCTTTTGAAGCCCCTCTGGCTTCAATAAGTCTTATTTCTAAGAAAACCACAGCATAGAAAGGAAGGGTTTTATTGTTTCTTTATACATTAACTTGTCCTTGGAAGATTTTTAGAACAGAGTTGATCTTTACCCACTGCTGTCTTCAGGGCTGTTGTTATCAGCTGGAAACCATGAGGAGCAAGGGCTAAGAGAATGGGGAAGGCTGGAAACTCGGCAAACATACTTTACAGATAAAGCAGCAAACAGATGGCGTGAGCAATTTCAAAGAAAGCAATGCACAGCCCGTCTCATTGCCCAAAATTAAACAAGGGAAGTGTCCCGTTTTCTCTGTGACTCAGAGTTGCAGAAAATCTTGTCTGGAAACTCATAAGTCCTTTTATCCTGAATTCAGATATTCAGACTTTAACATCAGCTCATAATCACAGCGGAAGGCTTTAGTCTGATAATGAAATTCTGATCTAAGGAATTACTGACCTTGGCTCCCCTCTGCCCAGTGACCAAATGAAAAATCTAAGTTACATACTGCTTCCAGGTATGTCTCATTGAACTATCTTTCTCCTCTGCTAGGACAGCTCCTGTATCTGCAGTACAGATGATGTTATGCTCAGTGACATTTTCCACCTGGTTTCCCAAGAAAGTCTTGAAAGTACCTATCCATCAGCTCTGACCTCAAGTCTGATAGTGATCAGGGTGTTTTGTTTTGTTTTTTTTTTTTTTTTTTTTTTTTTTTTTTTTTTTTTTTAAAAAAAAAAAAAACAAAAACAACCTGATATACTTGCTCTGAGACTTTCTGGAAGTCTGGGAAGAGAGGAAAGGAAAGAGCAAACATCTCTGCCTCTACAAGAGCAGGGGGTTGCTCCCAAAAGAGATCTGAATGACCTGACAGTATGTATCCAGAGAATGGCTACCTTTATTGCACTGTAGGAGGGGAGAAATCAGGCCCCCCCAAATGAGGGCCTGATTCTGAGCTGTATTTTAGACAGTCTCTGATCCTACGGGTTGCAAGTACTGTGTTCAGGTGTGGTTTTCAAAGCAGGCTGGCTTGGCCACTTGGAGCAGTACATTTGGCTTTATACAGCTGTTACCATGGCTTCTCTGGGCTGTTCTTACTCAGGTACAAAGTCTAAAAAATTCTGACAAATGCCTGCCCTTGTTTCCCACGTGCCACATGGTAGAAGGGGCTTTAGCTGCAGTTATAGCTCTTTTCCAGGTGTGGCAGTAATGCCAACAGCCCCAGTGAACCCTGTGTTGCACTTTGATGTATGAACTAGTTTTATACTTGTATCACCTTCATCTTTTCAACAAACGCTTCTGGCTTCCACCGAGGAAAATGAAGACAGAACTAGGACTTGCTACATATGGCAGGAATTACGACGTCCTAACTGTATGAAAAGTGTTTCCTTCCAAATGAGTCTCTCACCCACTACCACTCTCTTACTTCTTTCAAGTACTGTACTCATACATATAAAGGATGAGAGTCTGCTGTACTTTTTTCCTTCCCTGCACCCTAGTAGCCTTTTTTCCCCCCAAAATTGACTTGTGGGCCCTCTGAGGCAGGAATAAAGCACCTGCCGTGGTTGTAGATTCCCTATCAGCTCTAGTAATAAGCATTAATCATAAGTAGCTTTGTGATTTGCTAACCCTTCGGTAGAAATACAATATATGATTTGTGTAAGATGTACATGCGCAAAGGTGCTAGAAACCATCTAAGGTCCTCAGTCATTTTTATATATTCCACCTTAGTTCTGGGAAAAAACCTTCTCAGGCGTGTAATGCCTTTGCCTGTCCCATATACGAGCTTTGATTCTTTAAGGATTTTCTCCATCACAACACCCTTTTGGGAGGGAATTCTTCGCTTGACTGGCTCTTCCCTCTGCCTGTTACCTTGGAGGTAGGGACAGTCCTGGTGTAGAGTTCCTCTACGCTTTTTGTTTTGACAGTATGAGTGGTTTCATCCTTCTCAATCAGCGTCCTGAAAATATCCTGCCTTGGAGAGCCAGCTCCTGCCTTTTGTACGCAACCTTCAGGTACTTGTTATCTCTCCTCCTTTGCTGTTAGATTGTCTCCATATAGCTCTGTCCTAAAGTTTCTGTAGATTCCTAGACAGCGAGACTAACTTAAGCGATCCTGTGGTGTAATGAACTCTTACAGGTTATGAAACAGCTGTTCAGCAGTAGGGACAGCAAGTGTCACATATGGGAGGCACAGTGAGATATGAAGTGGCCTCTTAAACCATTTACCAAACTCCTCACAAACTCCATTTGCAGGTGAAGCAATCATGGATATAGAGCAAGTTAAGTAGATCTCTGGAGTAGGTTAATAGTTTAAAGGTTGTGCAAAATTATATAGACAACCGTGCTTTGGTCAACTGTTGCTCACCCACTATGAACTCTGGGCAGTCTCAGGTTATTTTCTTTGCGTGACCAGCACTGCTGCATCAGAGAGGGAATGTCACAGAAGGGCCATGTAAGTAGATGTGTTAAAGCAGGATTTGCTAACACAATTTTGATTGACTTTATGGCATGGAGAAGTGCTTTACAGAATATCAGAATACAGCTAGTTTTCTCATTTGTTTTTTGATGGACTTACCTTTCTTCTCTCCAACTTCACTAAAGCGTATCCCCAGATTTTTTCCCCACAGGCTTTATTTAAGATATGTTTGATCCAAAAGCAGAAGTCAAAAACTTTCTTCTGTAAATATTTTTGTATTTTGGCTTTTTTAATGAAGAAATTTTTCTGATTTACTTGTTTCAGTTGCGAGTCTGAACTGTTTACCTGGGATTTGTGTTAAAAGAGTTGACTTGATTATGGTGTGTAAATACCTTCTCAGGCATCGATATTTTCAATTAAAATTATGGCTATTTTATTCGGTATCTTCTTCCCCATCCTACATGGTTGAGGATTTAAGGAAACAGTGCTTTATGGCAGCGATACTCAGAGAGCTAGAAAACCGGGCAGAACCATAGGATGTTTCACTCCAGCAGCCTTTGTAACCTCCTACCTTTGCATTTATTATTTTTATATTCTGTCTCTCCTCTGTTGTGAAGGACAGATTAATAAACATAACCTGATTAGCTGTGACAGAGTTTGCGCAGGTTTAATACCAGAGTTCATATAGGTGCTGCCACAGGCCATAACAAATGAAAACAAAGCAGCCCTTGCTTTTACATCTCGTCTGAGCTACAGCATCTGCAATGGCACAGCACCTTCTAGCTCCATGTCATAGCATTGATCCAGCTCTGATTCAGATAAAAGAATATCTATTTCCACACTCTCGTAAGCACATTCTGTGGTAGCTAGAATGGTCTTCCCAATCACAGCCAAATCTGACTTAATATCATTTCAAAGAGCTGAAAATGCTTTGAGTAAAGGTAGAAAATGTGCTGGAAAATGAATCCCACAGAGGCAGAGGTTTAATGCATTTAAACCCCATTCCAAGCATTGCCTGACCTGACTTCTTTGGACTTGTGAGACAATTAGGTGAAGCATATTAATACAGCCAAAGCAGTTTCCTGAAGACAAGCAAGGGCCTGGCTCAGTGAGCCCTAAGCATATCTCTGCAAAACCAAACTCTGTCTTTTAAAGCGAAGCTCTCACTTCAGTGTGTAGTCCATGGTCCTCCTATGGATGCCTGTTAAAAACCTTGGGTAGAGTTGAACAGTACCTGAATTTTCAACATCAAATCTCCCTCTGTCTAGTCAGAAATCTCCCTAAGTTGTAAAGTTGCAAAAGAAAAATGATGATACTTTGAAGAATGATGGTACCAGATTATTTTGCTTCTGTTTTCTGTGGATACTGGGTCTGTTGTCCAGATGGTGGATCCACCCTCCATATTCAGCCTGTTTCTTTTACAGTGAATTTGTGCTAATTAAAAAACCAGAGTTTTCCTGAAAATAGAATAAAAACATTTGGAATTTTTACAAAAATTTGGAATCAAATGAAAATACTGGAAAGCCGGACAGAAATTGTATCTCTCAAGGAAAGAAAACACTTTTCATCTTAATTTCTTAAGAAAGTTGGGGTAAACTTATTTTTGAAGATGATGTAGGATATTGCTTTCCTTTTTAGGAACAATACTTTCACTTCCTAAACTGCAAAATCTGGCTGGTATTGAGTGGTGAAAGCGTGAGAAATAACACTTGCAACAACTGTTCAGTGTTTTCCAGCTCAGGGCAGATGCAAACTCGATCTGACTAATGAAGGGAGGGAGAAATGAACCCTTCTCCCTTGCTGGAGAGAAAGGGGAAAGGCTTCTACTGTCCCTACTTATCCCATTGCTTGTCATTATGCCATGCAACTGATATCATTCATGGTCCTGGGGATGGTGCCAGTTCTGTGGCAAGAGTGGGAGACAGGAAAAAAAGGGAATGGGGAGACAAGGGGCCCAGAGCACTGCTGTCAAGTCCACGTCTGTCTGAAGAATTGAAAAGCATCCAAGCCTGTCAAATGTACAATCCTTTCTCTCGCTGATATATCTCCAGGTTTTGCCCAGTGGAAACTCAGCCATAAGTGGTGGGACTGAAAGCAAGTTATGGAACTACTTGTTGCCTTTCAGTGCTGTGTTCCAGGCAGCCAAAAAACTGTAAAGGCGGCCAGAAAAATATGGGGAAAGGGTGTATTCTTTCTCTGTGCTTTCCTATTTGACATTTCAAGTGGGATATTATTTCCCAATGGGAAAATTCAAATGATAATTTCCCTGCAAGAACTCCAGAGGGAAAAAAATAACACCCTCGATCTTCAGCCCAGCAGTAATTCTGACTACCTATGTTCCAGGCACAATGTTCTGCTGTTTCCTAAGGGAACTGAATTAATTCTGATAAGCAGTATTTCAACTTTTAAGAGAGTTTTCTTTTTTTTAGCATCTGATTGATATCTTTTGTTTTGTTTTGTTTTGTTCACTGGATTACTAAAAGGCTTCCTTGATTTTCATCAGAGCATGTCATAGGGAGCCCATCCTCTTCATCAGATTAAACTTTAAATTGTGATTTGCAGATATAATCAGCAAATTAAACAAGTCAACAACAAAAGCCCATGACAAATTGCAGGTCCCCTTAATAATGAATCATTGCCAAGCATCCAGATGCTGAAGCAAGCGAGCTCTTGGAATGAACCAGCTCATAAATGTTTGTATTCAGACTGAAGTAAGAGGCCACGGCCATTTTCCAATGAATATTCATGGTCAGAGGAAAACGTGCTGTTAACAGGCGACATCAAAAGGTATATGAATAAAAGCAGGTAAATAAAAGTATTTAATCATCAAGGCTGAGATGATTAAATCTGAAGATGATTTAATGATGAATGATTTAATGATTTAAGAGCTGAAGTTCACATATAGAAATATATTCAAAATGGTTTGAGTGCTGAGAAAGGCAATAGTATGCTGCAACACCAAAGTGGCTAAAAGTGAGTTAACTGGGAAGGCTTCTTCCTCTGCAAAAAGTTATGTTTTTCAGAGGGATATCATGTAGGGAAACATGTCTCTGTTTCCTTACAAAAGTTTGATCTTATTCACACACAGAAATTTGCTTGGAATGCTCAAGCCTAGATGTAGTCCTTTCCCACTGGCAACTTGAATAGCTCCTTGGGGAGTTCAGGTAAAGGTGCGGCTCAGTGCTGTCTATGCTGGGGGCTTCTCTTCTGTTTTGTGGTACCAACATCAATCATAGAGGGGTGAGTACTGGGTCCAGTCCTCTTCAATATATTCATCAGTGACCTGGATGAAGGGGTAGAGTGCACCCTCAGCAAGTTTGCCGATGACACAAAGCTGGGGGGGGCGCTTGACACACTGGAAGGCTGTGCCGCCATACAGAGAGACCTAGACAGGTTGGAGAGTTGGGCAGAGAGGAACCTATGAGATTCAACAAGGGCAAGTGCAGGGTGCTGCACCTGGGGAGGAATAACCCCCTGCACCAGGACAGGTTGGGGCTGACCTGCTGGAGAGCAGCTCTGTGGAAAGAGACCTGGGAGTCCTGGGGGACAACAGGATGGCCATGAGCCAGCGATGGGCCCTTGTGGCCAAGAAGGCCAGTGGCATCCTGGGGGGTATCAAGAAGCGTGTGGCAAGCAGGCTGAGGGAGGTCGTCCTCCCCCTCTACTCTGCTTTGGTGAGGCCACACCTGGAGTGCTGTGTCCAGTTCTGGGCTCCCCGGTTCAAGAAAGACAAGGAACTGCTGGAGAGGGGACAGCAGAGGGCTACAAAGATGATTAGGGGATGGAACACCTCTCTTATGGAGAAAGGCTGAGGGATTTGGGTCTCTTCAGTCTGGAAAAAAGACGGCTGAGGGGGGATCTTATCAACGCTTATAAATACTGTCAGGAGGATGGGGCCAGGCTCTTCTCAGTGGTGCCCGGGGACAGGACAAGGGGTAACGGGCACAAACTTGACCATGGGAAGTTCCATCTCAACATGAGGAGGAACTTCTTTGCTGTGAGGGTGGCAGAGCCTTGGCACAGGCTGCCCAGAGAGGTGGGGGAGTCTCCGTCTCTGGAGACATTCCAACCCCGCCTGGACGCGTTCCTGTGCCACCTGCTGTGGGTGACCCTGCTCTGGCAGGGGGTGGGACGGGATGATCTCCAGAGGTCCCTTTCAACCTTACGATTCTGTGACAGACCACTCCTCCCAAACTGTTAAAATGGCAGCATGTAGGATTGATCCCATGGATAAGTTCAGAAATTTTGGGAAATATGATGCTGTGGTAGAAGGTGACGTGGGACAGGTAAAATGCTGTCCTCTAGACCGGACACCAAGCTCAGCTTTCCAGCTAGACTGTTATAGTCTGTTATCTCAAACTCTATGCAAAATCCCGGAGGATTTTAGCCTGATTCATTTTGTTTGAGTCTTCATCTCTCTGTAGAAAGGAGAGAAAAATAACTACCTCCATTGCATAGTGCTTCAAGATGAAAGTGCTATCTAGGAATCTGGTATTTCTTTCACTCAAAGGAAGAGCCCCTTTTCATGTGTGTTTGGTTCGTATGGAAACACAATTTACTGGCAGAGGGATAGTAGTGTTTTTGTTCTCAGTTCTTGGCATCTCTGTGGTTAACTTCTACCCTGCAAGTGAATGAAACTAATATTTTATCCCCTGTCTACAATATGCTATTTCTTCGGAAGCTGGAGTGTAATGAACTTGCTGTTTATTACAATTAACAAATAAATCCCTATACCTTTAAATTAGATCATAAATCTTTCAGTGAAATTCAATACTGCGGTGATTATGTTTTCTTTCCCATAAGAGATTCTTCAGTGATAGGAGCCAGGCAACTCCTGTTCCAAATAATACAACCCTGAGGACATTCCTTGTGACATATTTGGCCTTTTTCTCTGTCGCTTCCTTCTTTTATAATCATCTGAGATGCAGCTTAAACACAGCAGTGCTAGCTAGTGAATTATAAAACACTTATATTGCAGAGGAAATTACTTTCTGGTGTTTTAAAATCAGTGCAATTTAGGCTGCTTGTCTTCTGGGGGGGGCTGGCCTGGGAGCTGTACATGCAGTGCCTGGCACAGTGCTGTTCTGAGGGATGCTGGGGAAGAGGTGATGTTACAGCAACACAAAGAGATTTGTCAAGTTTCACTCACCAAACATCAGTCCACTGAAGTGTCTGCATTGTTGTAGTTAAAGCTTATGCACTGAAGACAGCTCTCTCTGCGGCTTCTCTTACTCTCTCTGAGGACAATATTGGGCAGATTTGTGGTTCTCTGTTGAGTTGGATGCAGCCTACAGAAAAGGCTGCAGAGCTGCGGTGTAGCATCAGATAAAGAAATCCAGAGTCCCACACCTACAGCACTCTCCTAATTACAGCTGTGTGTTGTACATCTGTGTGTCATGTAACACCCAGTGCTTTGGCTGTTCATTCTGTCTATGCCTGTGCTGACTGACTGCACTCAAGGAATCACAGAAAACAGGGAACTCGTGAAGAGCTGACTGTCAGATTGGACTGAAAATGGGCAGAGGCCAATTAATACAGCTTGTCTTTGCTTCAGAGCAGCTTGTTGTCTTTTAAAGTGATTCATATTCATGTTTTTACAGTCCTAATTTTGATTAAGCATAAGTTACAAGGCCAAATCACGATCTTTTCTCACTAGATTTAAGAAAAGAATTTAACAAAGCAGAGCCTGTCTGGCCCTTCACCCCTCTTCTATCCTGAACCTACTTCACCTGGCAGAAGCAAATGGAGAAATGTTAGAGGTCTTATCTTGGGGACAAACTATTTCTCAGACTTGCCTTTTTAACTTCTAAAGTAACTATTTTATATGTTTAATATGCCTCAGTCATTTGGACTACCTTACCCTAGCTTCTTGTAAGTTTTTGGGATTTACCGAAAAAATGGTCAAGCATCCTGGCAAGATGATGGTTTTAACCTGCCAACAGCTTTCAGTGTCTTTTTTTTTTTCTTTTAGCTTTCCAGTACTCCTTCAGTCTTCTTTCGTCCCTCCCACCCACCAAATAAATGTTGTTTCCTATCTCTAATTGGCAAACAGGGCCAACACCTTCAGGGGAGAATGAAGCTGAGATATTGCCAGCTTATATGGGAAAAACAGTGTCCTCATGACAAATGAAAAATCAGGCTCCAAAGGCAGCTTGTCTTCCCTGAACAAGAGTTTCCACTGACACATCAATGAAGGACTGAGCACAGTGGCTCTGCTTTGTACTCCCCATCCTGCCTGGTAATGATTTAGGAGTTAGTATTTGTCATGTTTCTTTTTCTTCGCCTCTTGTTTTAGTACTTTAAAGAATGCTGAAGCCTGGTTGTGATAAAAGTCAGTCTTTTGGATTGCTGTATTGGAGGCAAAAGCAAGAGCGTGAAAAAAAAAATACAGCGCTAATCCATCCAGAGCCCCTTCTGATTTTTGCCACCTTTTGTGAACTGGGTCCTGCAGTGGAAGCTGCCCCTTCCCGTGGGCCCGGCCTGGCGCTTGGGAAGAGCAGAGCTCCTCTGCAACCAGAGGGGCTGGCTGTGGGTCATTCAGCACACGGAGAGCTCTCAGCAGTAACTTTGGTCCCTGCTTTTGGCTAATCTGGAGCACATAGAGAGGAAATTCAGACTCCTTCAGTACAAAAGAAGAAAAGGTGTCCCCTCCCTTCTCAGCTAACTCATCAGAATGAGGATTTCTCTTCTTCTGTCTCAATTCCAAAAACTTAATTAAACATTTGTAAAAGATAGTAAATCTTGCATTCAAATGTTTGTTCTCTTCTCCCACCCCAGTTTGTGACCTGACTGGAAGCAATGCAGAGGTCTCTTCCTGAATCTGCAGGCAGCCTGAAACAATAGCTCTGAGACATCTGAAACGAGTTCTTCAAGTCAGTGATGAAGAACTGAGACACCTACTTCCAGTTATTTTACATCTATTTTTCAAAGCTCAATTTTTTTGTATGACCCTGGGAGCTGGACCATTAATAGAAGCACCCTGGAACCACTCATGAATTGTAAAAGTTTTCCAGTGCTGAGTACAACCCCAGGGCCCTGTTGTGGCTCTGGGTGCAGAGCTGACTCATGCTCTATATGACAGGAGCAAGCACTGAGAATTCTTGATCAGGTATTTTAAAAGCACACATGGAGGCAGCAGCTGCTGTTATTGGAGAGGAAATACAGGATCTTAAAAAAAGGATATATGTCTTTTTTCTTCGTAGTGATTCTTGTGCTGATTTCCTTGCAGGGTAGAGCTGGCCTTGTTCCATACTGTTTCTGTCTGGATTTCAAACCTCCTACACACCACATCTCCCCTTCCAGCAATGCTAGATCTCCTCAAAATGGAGGCAAACCCATTCCCTCAGATTATGGGAATGTTCCCCTTCAAATGCATAGAAATTTAAACGTGAATGTGTCGATGAAGAAAAAATATCTCCACTCCCAAACATATCGGCATGGCTCATATAAAGGGCTAAACTTTACCACCATACCTGCACTCCAGGCCACAATTCTTCTTCCTTTCTTATGCAATCAGCAGCTCATACTCCTGGTTGTGATGATTTTTCTGTCTGTAGAGCTCAGCCACTCTCTGAGTATCATTCTCCATCGACTGGGTGTCCTTCTGCTTTCTCCTGATGGCAGCTTTGCCATTGTTTCCTCCCGTGATGTTTGGCAAAATAATCACTTGAGAATCTGTTTGCAAATGGTTAGTGCCACTTGAAGCTCACAGTAATCATAAATGGTACTAATTAGCTGCAGTGCAAGTTGAATCGTTGATCATTGCCTTTCAGCAAATCAAAGACACAATTCCAATTAACAATAATAATTCAAAACAATTAAGCAGTTACTGCTGGAGTTATTTTCATCCAAATTGCAGTGAAATGAACCTTCTCTCCAGCAGGGCTTTAGCTCCTGGGTAAAGGCTTCCCTGAAGAAAAAAAAAAATTAAATAATAAAAACTGTATAAAAAGAAAAATCAATACAAGGTCATTTGCAACTTGTAAAAGGTTTGCAGATCTGAGCAGGAATACTAGGTTGTATTTAATAAAGCTTCAATAAATTGTGTGTTTACAAGGTGGAATTTGAAACAACGTTCTCAGAACAGTCTAAGGGGACTTAGATTAGAACAAGCTGAATGTGTAAAAACACGATGCCTTCTCTCTCTCTCTCCTTGTATTGTATTATTTTTTGGCAGAAATTCCCAACTGAATCATTTTAGCAGAAAAGCTACAGTTTTGCTTTTTAATATATAGGAGCTTTCATATTTACATTTTTTCTTTGTTTTGTTGCAAGATCAGAAATTTTCCAGTGACAGAATGGAGACAGAAAGGGGCCAGGAGGGGTGTAGGCACTGTTTTCCAACTGGCTGCAATTCTGTTTCACCTCTACCATTCACATCTAAAGAAGATCCCTTTTGTATGTGCTAGATTGCTTTGAAACCTTATGCAATTCTTCCTTTGTACTTGCCTTAGAAGCAGCTGAGCGAGGCTTGGCAGGAGGGATAAGACCAATTTGCACTTTCCTTAGTTTCTGATTTTCCTGGACTTAGATTTTTGATCTGAATGTTGTAGCAGCTGGAGGCACCAGCCTTTGTCACTGCAGCTTTGGTCATTCTGTCTGAACACTGCCTACTAAACTGTCTTTTCTGGAAATTGGTTAAAGATGGTGGATTTTTGTCAAATTGCAAACAACTGTCTTTGCTATTTGCAAGAATACACATGCAGAAAAAAATTGCACTGTGACTTATTCCTAGGGATAAAGTTGTAAACCTAGAAAGCTTCTAGAATCCAGGAGGTGCTGGAAGTTTTCATTTGGCAGGGGAATTTGTTTGGCTGTGAAAGGTCACAGTTATTATACTTTAAGTCCTTGACCTTCTGTTTTATGAAGAAACTATTTAAGATTTTATAGAGAAGTCACTGAAGCGTGGTAGTTAGAAGAGGAGCACGCGATCCTCCATCATCCCTCCCACCCTGGCTCCTGCAAAATGGAAACTGTAGAAATCCATCTGGCTCCTCAAGGAATGGCTATTGAGCTAAAATGTCTCAACTTGGAAGAGGAGGAACTGCTTCTCCTTAGCTGAAGGCATCACGAAAATTGGAATACGCCACTTCCCTTAATCACTTCTTTCCAGTTTGTCATTAATACATGGGTTGTCTTTCACCTTTTTCTGGCTCTCATCTTGATTCAGTGGGTCTTTCATTTCCAGACAAGACTTCTTATGGACCCAGTATTGTGTCTCTGTGCAAGTGATCTCGCACAACCACTGTTTGATCTCTTTTTCATAGATGTAACAGCCTTGACAGACACAGTGCTTGGCTTAAGGAATCCGCTTTCCAGCTCTCTGACTGCTTTTATTTGTTTTTCTTGCACCTGGCCTGCCACTTTCTTATTGCTCTTAGTGGAATGCTGTTCTGTGGCTGTTCACTGCTCAGGGACCTTGCAGGGTTGGTGAATTGTATCTCAGCGGTATGAGTTGTGTCTGGCACGTGCCCTCCTTAGACAAAAGAGGGAAGCCTTGATACTGGTATTAGTGTGAGAATATGGACCTAAATGCAGTGGGGAGTGTGGTGATAAATTGTCTGGTCGTAGTAGAAGTCGCTGTGAGACACGTGCTAGTTCACCAAGAACTCCCCCCTTCTCTGCACCTCACTAGCATTTATGCTTAGGGCCATTTTTTATAAGTTGAAAGAGATGAAGACCTTGTCATGTTATTCGAAACGTTGTTACCAAAACCAATTTTAACATAGCTTCTCATGGTCCCAGAGGAACTGAAAAGAGGGAAGATGAAATAAAGGAGAACTTCGCACTTCCTGGAGGTGACTGTATTTTTTATGAGTGGTTTAGCTGATACAAAATCCTTTGTAGGTGGCTCAGTATTGCCTGTGTCTGTACTACATCATCCCTCTGCACACGTGAAGAGGAGGAGGTCATGAAATGGCAAGAATTCACACTGAATCGCTCAGGAGCTGTTTGGGTAATGAAAGAAAAAGACCTGGAGCAAAGCTTTTCCATCACTTTTAAAATGAATTATTCACAAAATAAATGTTTTCTACCATTTGGCTGCTCCTGTAAGACAGGTAAATACTAACTGCTGAGAAACATTTTTTGTTTCCTATCAGAGCTAACATTGTTTGCTGTGAACTGTGTTCTAAATAGTGAGCTTTGAGGGAAGACTCACGCATTTTCATGCACTGATACTCAAAGCCCACTTTAGGATTTTTAATTCAAACATTAGAGCAACGCATGTTTAGTGGTTGCATCAAAAACACTGAAAGTACTGACGTCACTGGAAACTATCACAAAACTGTGAAATTGTGTAAGGTGGGGAGACAAGGCTGGAATTGACTTGAGTGTTATACATGTCAGCAGTTACAAAATGGGAGCATATTTGTATTGTATGTGTGAGAAAGGGAAACGGCTGCACTCTGGGTATTGTGGACAGTAATGCAGCCCTCTTTCAGCCCTGCGATGGACTGCAGCAGTGCCCAGAGATGGTCACAACATGCACACTTGTGGGACAGCCCCACAGCCGTGACGTGGGACAGAAAAGCAATTTCAGCCCCCAGGTTCAGGCCGCAACAGCATATTGCAATGGATGGGGGGATTCACAGCGTATTCCTGCCCTTGCTGCAAGTCACATCACTGCTCTGGGCATATGTTTCCCTGCCTGCTAAATAAAAATAATGATATTTCGCCATGGTCTTTGAGACATCTGGTGGGAAAGTGCAAATCAAAGCTGTAAGAGGTGAGGTTTGCAGTGACAGTAACTGATAGATACAGAAAAAAGACTGACAGGCTTTCAGGCATGCAGCCCTTGAAGTTTCTGGCAGAGGTAATACCTTTTATTAGTTATACTGGTACAGCTGGAAGAAAACAAACAAATCCGTCAAGGTTTTTGTACCTGAAAGTTCATCATATTCCCCTCCCCCCAAATCCATCAGTTGTTCAAGTAAAATGCAATATCTCTCCCTGAAAACCTTGTCTGTCTAAAACCCTAAGGTGATCACAGCTGCAACACTGCTATGAGAGCTCACTATTACAATGCTAATAAATGATATCGTTGTCACCTAATGTCTCCGTGACACACCCCTCAATTTCTGGTGCACCAGCAAGTAAAATAACAATTATTTCAACAGTGTTAGTAGCAATGTGTTTGGGCAAAGCTGTGTTTGAGCAAAGCCACATTTGGCTATTTCTGTCCACTTAGGTGATGCTGTGGTGGCTTTATGGAAGATAGGATAGTCTCGCTGGCTCATGCGCTGAAGACTGCCGCCCTCAGAGCTTTATTCTGGATAGGTCATCTTGGCCTCTCACCACCATATGTATCAGGAATGTTTCCAACTTCAGTGCAAGATCAGAATCAGGGGTCTGGTTTGCTACTGGGAGCAACTCCCCAAACCCTGTTGTGACCCAGCCACTCCACGGCCATACCTGCCATTCCACAGGCAATAGCTGGTACTGTCCACATCCAGCCTGGCATAATTTCAGATGAGTTTGGTTTCTGGCATACCTGACTCACAGCTTGGCTCACAGACCATGTGTGTTTCCAGAGGCTTTGCAGCATGCCCAAGGGGATATGCTTTTCTTTTTTCTCAAAACCGCAACCTGGGCAGGAGTCCATACGATCAAATCCTGCCCCATATTCACACAGCTCTAAAGGAAAACACAGTAGAGGTACGTCACAGTACCATTTTGGGACAGAAAGTGAAGAAGATGGTGTGCCATAAATCAGGAACTGAGGAAGGAAGCTGAGATTTTGCCAAGACAGTGGGGCAGGGATTTAACTTCCTGTAAATTAAGTTCCTTTTAAGTAATCCTGAGCTGACAGGACCTGCATAGCATCTCATATGAAGGACATTTCCGGCATGTCATTGCCTTCTGGAGCTGTTCCTGATTGGAGTAACTACCAACACTCTGAAGTGCCAAGCCCCTCAGCACCCCACCTGGCAACTGGTGTGCCACTGACTTGGTTATCTGCATCAGTGGCAAGTGGTGCCAGTTTGTTCTGTCATTGCCGTAAAAGCTGCTACTGGTGCTGTGCTCTCACTCCAGGTGAAGCAGCATGGCACGTGTTCCCAAGTAAGTCCTTGCAGTGAAATTGCTATATAATGAATATACTGATTAAGCTGAGAGCCTATGCTAATGAGACCGGTGCAAAGTCATCTGGTATCCCAGAGGGTCTGCCATTCTACTTCAATATGTACCACTTTAATATTAGGGAAGGAAAGATTTTGCTAGCAGAGGGAAGCATGAATAATGTATTGCTGTGGATAATGGTAAATAGTCATTACATATTCCTCCTTTCCTTTAGATGTACCGTGCATATACTAAAGACAGTCTTTGTTCAGAGGAAAGGATTATTTTAAACAGGGAGGTGATGCACAGTGTCTTGCAAATTATAGTCATGTGAATGTGGCAGATGGTACCATGGTGTCTGACAGTTGCCTATGACATCAAGTTATTTAATCAAGTCAAGAAGGCCGATTTTTGCTGGATGTGTCTGTGTTTGCAAGGTATAAATAAAACAGGAGAGACCTGTTTGCATGCAGGAAATCTGTGAAGGGGCTTGAGTAAAGGCCCACAGTCCACTCTCTTTGAAAATGCTGAGGCAGCTATTAAGGTAGAGAGCTTTGGAAATACACGTGCTGTCCCCAGGCAGCTGCAGAGATCTTCTGCTCTCCGCGGAGCTTCACTTCAAACCATCCACTTAAAAGCCTGTAACTCCTACTGAGAGTAGCACTGGACTAAAATGGGGTCGACAGAGGGATTGAAGGAGAATGCTCGAGGAGTCTTCTTGTGGAGCACAGATGTTCCTTGTGCTCAGCTACAACTGTCTGCAAGGTTGGTGTCTGCACTGGCACAACCACTCTCAAGTCAGAGGCAAAGGGAATTTATTCAAGTCCTAGCAATATCACAGCAAGGTCACTGCCGCGTACTGATGATCACACATGGCTAACCGGAGATTGTTCAACAGCCGGTCTGAATGGAGGTTGCTATTAGTTAGAAGTCACTTGAGGATATATGGATGGAGACCTGCACTGACATGCCAGTCAGAAACTGGAAATCTGTCTGCAATTGATGTAAGCTTAGCTGCTGGGAACTTGTCACTTAAAAAAATAATCTGTCCCCACTTCTGATTAATGTACAGCCAGAAATCTGCTCCTTAAAGTCTCTGTGATTCAGTGCCCCATCTGCAAATAGGGCAATATTCCCTACACATTTTCTTCTACCTAGATTGTTAATTGGGTCAAGGATGTCCTCTCATGATAGCCAAATTCTTTATTTATCACAGTGGTGGGAAAGGCTGGGCTTCTCAAGGAAAATCACCTAGATACAGGTGCCACAGCAGGGCTGGGGAGCTGTGAATCCGTTGTTTCAGTCCGAGGCAGTATGTCATGATCTGCTTGAACTCTTGTGTGGTATCACTGAAATATTGAATTATTCAGCCCCATGGGCCAAGGGTGAATCATAACCAGAATGCTGCTGTCACCCTGATAATATCTTACAAACCCTATGTTAGAATAGTGTTTGTGGCGTGGTTCATTGCCTTGTCACAACCCCACATGCATTCCTTTGTACTTGCTCCTGGACTAACCAGGGCCGATCTCTGTAACAGCCAGGATTCCTGGCTGGCTGGGGACACTTCAGCACTGACTTGAGGGGACAAAGCAAGGTGTATGACCTGTACTGATTCCATTGGATCCGTCTGTCCTGTTCTACACTTAATTTAGATGCAGTCTCGGTTTGAACCTGTCTGTGGAATATGCTTTGCAGCAAACCGGGCAGGCCAGGGTTTGGAAACAGCCTGTGTGAGCAGCCGAGTCCTTCTGCGTGGTCTTCAGAGTGAGAAGTTACAGATCTCTGCCCTTCTCCACCTGTTCGTTGCTGTGTCCCTTGCCAGAGGTTAGCACTTCTGATCTGACAACTAGCATTGTTCACTAGCCCAATTCTATCAAAATGATCTGGATTAACTTAAAACATTGCTAATAGTAGGTTTTTGTTTGTTGAATTTTTTAAACCCATTTTGACAGAACCAGGTTAGACAGCAGCTATATGATCAGTTATGCCAGCTGATGTCAGAGGCTGGTAAGCTCTTAACCTACCTCAGCTGAACCCAGAGCAGCATATATAACGACAGCTCACAGAGTCTAATATCTGTCTTCATCTCTGGTGTCAACTGGTCCCATTTCAAGCAAATGTGGCATGGAGGTAAGCAGATGTTAGGCCCTAGCTGACATCCTCCTTGAGGGAGACTGCTGGGGAGTTGTGTTTGGAGGGAGAGCAGCTTGATGGAGGAGAAAGAGCAATCTGGGAGAATCAGGTCTGCTTTGTGCTGGGGTTGGATTTCTGATATCATCACAACCTGCTTTGCAATAACTTGTCTTCATGCAGGATACGTCTCCTCTGTTTGCCCGCTTGGGGCAGACAGGATGTCTCTGGCCCTGTCCACACAGACAGAATAATACGGAGACGGGAAAGGGTGTACTCATGTACGGTGGCTTTAAAGCTGAAAGGAATCTCTGCATTCTCTATGGAGGACATTAAAAGGCTGGGTTGAAGTGCCTTTGTTCAGCTGTACTTTTCTGCTAAAAAAAATAGCCTAGCAGGAGAAGGGCAATCACAGGGGAGGGGCTGCATGTAGGACAAAACATACACTTGGAAGAGCTAAATTCTTCCTAAAAGGTCGGTGGAACTAGCTTTTTACTCTTGAGAACCACTGATGCATCGCAGGTGAAAGCCTGCTGCAGCGTATCAAGAGTGGGTGTAGAATGAAATCTGTGTATTTGTGGAGGGGAATTCTGGTTCATTAAATACTTGAGGAAACTTCTGAAAAAGAAATACACCATCCTCCAGGATATCTCTTATTAAACAATTTGATCTTCAAGGTACCCATACTCCAGAGTTATGATCAAAATCAAACTTCAGTTATTAAATTCCTACTTTTAGGCACTTTTTAAGTGCCTTCAGTTATTAGATTCCCAGCTTCAGGCACTCAGGGGTTGAATTTCCTGCAATAAGGTTTATAGCTCTGAAGGACCTAGCTCAAGAAGTTTAAAGATGAGAAGCAAGGGGCAAGTTTTATTGCTGAACAACCTTCCTCCCTGATTTTTAAGATGTATGTTCTTGAAGGGAACTTTGGAAGCAAGTACAGTGCTCAGCATGAATTTGCACTTATGTTGGAGCTCAAGACAGTTGTCTTCCAGGATGCCTGTCCCCAGGGCTGATAAGCTACATCTTCTAACGCTTTGGCTTTGGACATACCACGTAGCAGACTAGGGCCTGGTTTCCCAGTCTCCAGCCCTTGGCCTGATCCACCACGACTACCGGAGATTTGTATTGAAACTTTTCATATTCAATGAACTGCATTTCTTCCCTTTCATTTTGTTGCAACATTTCTTGGTGTATTTTCTCTTCACTCACCCTTTGCTCAGGTAAGGCTGGACTTGGTGTTATGAGGAATGTGTCAGGGCTGGGAAGGTGGGACACTAAATAAATAATGTCAACAAGATGTTTCTCCTCCCCTGTGGGGCTGTTAATAACCCTTCCTCTGTGAAGCTGTGCCAAGTTTGTTTGCCTTGTCCAAACCCAAGCAGAGAGAAACCATCTCCTTTGGCTTGTTTAATCACTTTCCTCATGCAGCTGCTGCTCCCAAAGTCTCTGATGCACAGTGTCCAGAGCACAAGGAATATAGACAATTTCGAACAGCTAAAAAAGGAGAAAAAAAAAGATGCATGGTGGCAAAATTCGGAGCAACAAAGAAGTAGAATCTCCTCTCCCAGCACTGTTCATCTGTATTTTTGAGATTACTTTGAAGCTGGTGAATCTGAAATTCCTCATTAGAAGCCAATGGTAGATATAGGAGGCTGAGCTTCTAATCTGTATATGAGGAGATCATTCCAACCATGACCTCCCTCTATCGACTTGATACAACATTTACTTCAATCAAAGAGGTAATTAAACTCCTGAGAGAGCAATCCCTGTGGTTCATGTCCTGAATTTAGTGCAGCAAAAGTTCTTAGGTAATAAAACGGCAGAACCTGCAGTTATTGCTGGAACCAGACAATGCCTAAGGCATAAATACAAGGGAATAACTTTTGTCAAGGATGTGCTACTTGCCCTAAAGCACACCTCAGGAGCCCAAGCATGTACGCCCTTGGCATGCCAATCAGGAGTCTACTCAATGTAGCTGATAAATGGTAGGGGAAACCATAATGGTGGACGTAAGAGTGAACCAACATACTGGGACTGCAGAGAGGTTAAGTTGGTACAGCTTTTTCCCATTCATTAGCTTGAATGCTGATCCAAACGCAGAGCTGGCACGGCTACAGATAGTGACAGAGAAGCCAGAAGGAAAACTGTCAATTGTAGGTTTTTTCATCAGAAGCTGCCATTTTGTTGAATTAAAAGCTGTTCAGGAGAACATGTCAATAGCGATCATGGTTGAGTAATCCTGTATTTTGTTTGATCCCAACAAAATGGATATGATACGATCTGTGTGGTGCATTCAGATTAAAATGGTGCTGCAATATGTGCATGGAAGTGCCAGCACCATCTTTATGAAATGGCTCGATGACTCCACATGGACGAAAACAAGCCATTTCTTTTCTTCATTAGAAAATGCTGTGCTTCCCTTAGGTTTGAGATGAAAGTAGGGTTTAAAGGACTGGCATTTCCAGCAAAATAGACACTTGATTTCTGATGAGCTTAAAGATGTAGCTTCAGAGGGGAAAGTCTAGGGCTGTCTGTGAAGCCCAGAGAACTTGATCAGAAGTGGAAACAAACTGAGGCTGCTCAGCACTTCTTAAACATAAAACATTTCAGACTGGTGGACACTTTAGAAAGGACTAGTCTCCGTCCCCGATCTACAAGAAAAGAGGCAGTGACGTATCTGCTATATAGCAACTTTCAGGCATCTGGAATGCTTGCACTATCCCTGCAGAGAGTGCTACTTGGCATATACAGCAATTCCAGTGGTAAGCACAGCGGCATTTGCATTCGGATCTATGTAAGGACTTGAATTAAAGAAGAAAAAAAATACACATATTCCTTATCCCATTAGATTCTATTATCTGAGGTTTTCAAGAAAGAAATCAACTACTGCTGAAGTGGGCAACACTGCCCATTTCCAGCCTCTCAAAAATTGACTTTTCTCTATAGTCTTGCTTCTACTAGTAAGCCCCATGATTTCTTGTATCTGAGATTCTAGTACAGCTCTCCCTGGGGCTGTCAGCTCATGAACTCCCATTTTGCTATGGGTAAACTATTACTTTTAAGTGGATCAGTCCAACACATTCATCATTTGATTGTTTTTTCCAGTCCACACAGGCAGGAATAAATAGCTGGGTCATCAACCCCTTGCTGCTCCACATTCAAGCATGGCTGCATTTGTACAAACCTCTCTTGCAGTCCAGTTTTCAGCATCAGAAAATGTCGCTTGCTGTCTCTTGGGCTGCTGTGACTGTGAGACTCATGTCAGAGACTTTCCACGCCCTGGCTAATTATGCCGTGTACACCACCAGAACAGGAGAGCTCCTTTGGATGCCATCTGCTGATCAGCTTATGCTTTGAAGCAGAAAAATTGGGTGCTCTAGTAATTATGATCCTCACTCCTGTCATTGCACATACTCTGCTTGTTTTCTGTAAATGGCTGATCCTTTCCGAGTCTGCGTAAATATGTTGGTTGTTTCCTTCTCCTTCACCCCAAGGCAATGGATTTTATGCTGCCTCTGAAGGATTCCCAGGATTTCCTGGCTGCTGAATCAGGGTCATGTTTCAGATCACAGGGTTTCGGTTTCTGTTGTTTCTGGTTAACAATATGTTTGTCTTTCCCCTGGCAAACATGGTCTTAAAGGGACAGGCTGGAAAGTCTCTGAGCTCCTTTGTTACATAAAACTGCTTTTGTACAAAAAGCTACAGGCTGCGCTCTGCCTGCATGTTCCCTGGCTCCACTCTTCCTCCTCCCACTTGCAGTGCTAGGTGTGGGAGAGGTAGTGCCATGTTCTGTGTCTTCTTTCTTTCAGCTGGATGAGGAAAGTATTAGGTGGCACACAGCACCCTGTGGTGACAATCAGCACAGAGGGATCCTAAAGCATCCCTAAGAATTAGGGATAAGAACCACCAAATTTTCGAGTTGGCTGGAATCACAGTTAAATTCTAGGTCAGGCTCTGCTCTCCAGTGCTCCTGCCCTGGCTCTGCAAAGAAGCATCCTTTGGGCTCAGCTCTGCAGTCTGTTCCTCCTTTCCTCTCTTAAGCTCAGAAATCTCCAGAAGCACCTGTATATCCTTTGCAGAGTATCTTTTTACAACCATGTGTTATTTCCTTATTAACATCACTGGAAGTGTGTATTATTAGTTTCCATCTTTTAGCCTCACCATGGACCTTCCTGTGATGCTCTCAGGTAAGATACATGCTAGGATCAGGCAGAGGACCAGAGCCAGCCTTGAGAGACAACCCAGCAGGCAAAATACCACAAAAAGATTCAGCTTTTCCACCACAGGAATTGTCTTATCTCTTGTATTATGCCCTTAAAACTGAGCTACAATACAAATGGGTAAGAGTTAACCGAAAATGTACCATACTTCTGAGAGGTAAACTGTGCTTTGTCACAGTAGCATTTATGTTTCATGGAGTGGGCAACAGGCACTTCCCAGATTAAACACAGACACACTCACATAGACCTACAATCAAGTTCAGAGCTGCAGTATGAACTCTCAAGACTGTAAAAGCCAGCATTCGGCTTTGGCTTTTCCTCTTATAACAGCAAGGAAGTGCTCAAGGATTGACGATGACCAAAGATACTAGGCACTAGAGAAGGATCAGTGGTCTGGATGAGGTGTTTATGCTTTGACCTGGCACCAGCACTCTGCCTGCTCATCCATCGCCTCTGGCACTGTCCCCCTTCCAAAACCACTCAGAAACTTCCAACAGCCACTTTTATTTCAGTGATCAATCTGCAGAGGAGTTTCCTTCCGTCATTTCTGCCTTAGTTGTCTTGGCTCCATCCTGAAGCTCAACACAGGCAGCATGTAGCTGAGACAGAAGGCTCATATCTCACTGATATGTAGAGGTGGTAACAGGTATTTAAGCTCACTGGAATGAGCCAATTACTGGCTTCCTAATGAGGTGCATGGCCACTTGCTTTCTTTCCTGGAATCTCTTGAGCTATCCATCTGTAAAATCGTGCCATTGTTCCAATCAGCAAAGCTGCACTATGTCATTTGAAGAGGTTTTTATAGCTCCTTGCAAACCCAGTGTAGTTTTCTTGGTGATAATTCAGGGTTTTGGATTTATAGATGGCTAGAAATGGCAAAAAGCAAAAATAATCTTGACAGTGTAATTTCAGAAAGCCAAGAGATTTTCAAAGTGCCTTTTTTCTGGGGTGCTGTACCTGCCACACAGAGCATCTACAGTACCATGTGTAAGCAAGGTATGGGCAGCTCTGGGCTCAGGGGCAGCTCCACAGCAGCATGAGTACAAACGTTACACAATCTGGAGCTAGACGAATTAGTCTCTATTGCAGGAGCTTGAAAGCCTGGCCCAATTTGTCCAGGCTGCAGCAGCTTCTTTGGTCTCTTCTGGTGCTCAAGTGAAGAAGACAAGACACCTTTCTGCATGACAGCCCTAGGGACAGCATCTGTAACTTATTTATAATTACTCCACAGGGGTAATGCAGCCAGCTCTCCGCTCTCATACTCTGTCATGTATTCAGATTCACATGCTTTCTGGCCTTCCACACCTGGTACTACTCTTCTTCCTCTTCACACCTGCAAACAAATATTAAATATTGCCACTCCTTTCAGTAATGTAAAAGTATGTAAAACTGTAGAAAAGGTGCTGTCTGGATTAGCAGATAGACCTGGACAAGCCTTATATCTTAATGGGCAGTCAACTATTTATGGACCCCCATTGTCTCAGACAGGGAAGAGGCAAGTAAGCCTGAAGTGCTATCGTTTTCCCTGTGAACCTGCACCAGAGATTGGAGCAGGCCATTTTCAAAGCAAGAACGAAGAGTTACCTCTCTGCAGTCAGCAGGTCATTACTTAACTTCCCCCTTTACAACTTATTCTTGTTTCTGCTATATGCTAAATAGCCATTACAATCCCTCTTTAAAGAAAAACACGGAATACTAGGCCCAGAGCTTTTCACCTCAGTCCTTCAAGACTGAACTTCCTTATTTTGGGAAAGAGCATGACAGCCCTGGCCTTTAAACTGCTGAATGCATTCATTTACCTGCAGAAGTGTCTTTATTCTCAATAATGACCCACTCAGCTGTGCTGCTTAGACCTTACTTATGTATTTGAGGGCTGCTCTCTAAGTGGGCTTTCACAATAGATGAGGGTTACTTAAAAGATGCAGCTTGCTTCCACAAGCCAGAAACCAGTAAAGTTTTTCAAAGGACTTGTACAAAAAAACCAAAATTATTCCTAAGACAGAGAAAAAATGAAGCCTGAAATAGGAAGCTGCGTGTCTGATGAGCTGGAATCTCCAAGGATGGCTTCGGTTATCTTTGATGCCTGCTGTGCCAGGCTCACGCATAGGACTACGCAATCAGAGGAAAGTTCAAGAAGTAAAATTCTTAGTTTCATCTATTTTTGTGCAATTCCCTTTCTAATTCCAAGCTGAAACAACTAGTAATTCTAATCCTCCACAATGGGAACACAAGGAATGCCTGTACTTAGAAGTGCAGTCAGCACCAAGTCTAATAAAAAATTAAATGGGATTAATTTAACCATATTATATCCTGGTATCAAATACTTGTGGCTCAGAATCATAATCACATTACCCCTGCTTAAAATTAATTGTGTCAGCTGAGTAGTCATAGCTGTGAACAGTTTTCACCTGCAGCAGATACCAGGTCATACAATGCAGTTTAATCCCTTTTTATTGTAAATGAAGCTAAATTGCTCCATCTTGCCTTTCTCATGGCTTGAGAGGAGGCGCACAGGACTGCTAACACTACTGAGCCCATGTAGGGTCTCTTACTTCGCAGCTTGGGCTTCCCTTAAGAATTGAAGTGGCCTTGATGTGCTTTATCTTAATTTCCTTTAGATAAACTCAGTCACTTCAAAAAGTTCATTTTAAATGATTGTTATGAGTGTTTTGTTGAAGACAAGCCCACAGCGTATTAAATTTGCTTTTCTTTTCTCTCCACAAGCATTTTTTTCTCTACAATGGATCAACAAAGAGCAGCCTCTGTTGAAAGTGGGTAGCAGAACCAATACAACCATATTTCAAAGCTCCTCCTAATTTGTTTCCCCAGCTTCGATCCTGACAGTAGTTGGGCTTCAGTAGCTGTTTACATTTAGCTGCAATAACATAAGATAATGTACTATTAACTGCTTAAACTAATGATCCTAGACCTAGCATTTTCATTGGGACCTTGCCCCATTGAGCTGACACTCCTCAGATCATTTTCTCTCTCATTAAAGTAATTAAAGTCAATGTTGTTGGAAAGGCCTTCAGGCAATCAAAGACAGGGCTGATACTAATAAGCAAAGCAACATCCACATTTATGTTTCTTTTGATCCGCAGTTTAATTGCTGGTCAGCTAGGCTCACAGTCTGTGGAGATAGGTTTTTCTGTCTGTGCATTTAACCTGCTTGAAGGGAAGGTGACCGGTGGCTGGAGCAGAGCTAATCCCCTCCGGCCATCGTGGTGCTTTGCTCTGGGGAGGCAGTTCTGGCTGACAGTGCAGTGAAGATGCCCACAGTACCCCATTTGCCTGTGGACCTTCTTGTTCCTGCACTGCAACAGCCAAGAGCTTTGGAGTGATTTGTCTTCACTGTAGTAAAGGATTTCATGGTGAAGAAGGCAGAAACATAAGAGGGAATGAGGATTCTTTTAAGTGTGTATTTCTGCTGCAAAGGAATTCAGAGAGCAAATTTACACTGAGGGATCAAGGGCTGTGTAATGGGTGGGTGCTGGGAAGACCCTTGGTAAATGTTAGTGCTAATTTAAATTCTGCTGGGGGATCTCACCAACCTTGCCCACATTTCCCCATTTGTGAAGGCCATTTTATAGGTGTTTGCTATTACAGTTCCACTCGGATAATAACACCATACAAACATGCCAATGGGGCTGCTTCATTTTTCTATGGGTATTTCCCTTGTGACTGGCTCTCTGAACATGCTCAGCTAGTAAGAAAAATAGCACTACTCTTTAGCTACAAGCCCCATCAGCTCCCCTGGGTAGTGACAGCCCTGCTGGCCCCTGCCTTTCTCACACCGTAGCTACAAAGATCATGCAGCCAAAGAATGTTACTTCTGAATAACAGAAGACTTACTGTAACCATCTCTTAGCTGCAGCATAGAGATGGAAATGATGATTACGTCCTGCTCTCCATAAACATAAAAATAGATTTTGCGGAATAATATTGATAATGTTGGACAGCAGCCTCACCGTTTCCATGGATGATCTGTCTCTTGGTTCCCTTTCAGTGTGCATTGCTTACCCCATGACCACCTTCTGTCTCTGCAGCCCTTGCACAGCAGAAGACTGTTTCACAAGCATCTGGGCTGAGCTCATGACTCGTTACTGTTGAATGGGGTATTCATCCTTCCTTTGGGCTAGCTCTGGTGGTGGTGCTGCTCATTAACTGTCTGATGGGTCACTTCAGCCAGTTGAAAACAGGCTTGTTGTTGGGTTAGTGAGATGAATCGCTCATGGAAGGACTGCCTGAGGCTTGCAGCTGGTTTGATGTAAGGGAGAGATATGAGACCTGGGAGAAGGGGAAGCAGAGACTGCTATTAGGAGCTGTTAGATCAGCTTATCCCATCTGGTGAAGCTGAAGCATTCAAAGCCTTTAAGCTAAGTACTGCAATGCTGTATTTTTCCCTGCTGCTCTTAGAAACTGTGACTGTTCTGCTGCTTCTGGAGTTCTTACCTCTTCTGAGCATTGTTCCATGTGGAATAGCCACTGTAGGCCTTACATTTCATTTCAAACACCTCTACTATCAGTTTCCTGCAGCACAGGTAAATGGTTGCAGTGTGTGCTGGGGAGATTTGAAAATTAGGTTATGTCTCTATGCAAGAGCACTTCACCGACTTTACCCATGTTGTTAGAGAAGTAATGCCCAGGACAAAGCCAGAGGAACCAACAGCATAAACAACACTTGTAAATCATATACAAATCTTGCAAGACTTACTGCATAGGTTCTTAACTGGTATGGACAGAAATTTTGAAGCTTGGTGTTATATCCTTATCTCAGACCTTGGAAAGTGTCCGAACTTTGATAGAAATGTTGTCCTTTTGTCTGTCTTCAGTTGATCACCTTTCTATTGAACCCAAAAGCCCAGGAGAAGCTCAGTTAATTATTTTCAATTGTTTTTTTTAGGGGCAGCTGATTAAAAGTGACTGAGGCCATAATGAAAGCTGACCAGCTTTCCAAATTCTAGATGAAAACTGTTTGGTTTTATTCCCTTAGGCTGGAGAGGGAAAATTGGAATTAAAACTAAGGGAAGAGGGAGGAACAATTAACAGAATTTCTCAAGAGGGACAATTATGGAAATAAAGAGCTTTATTGTAGAAAATTAGTATTGCTTGTGAAACAGTTATCTAAACACAGCATGGTGCAGTTCATTATTTTGTGCTGTAAATCAATATCGTTTAAGGATTTTGAAGAACAGATCATCTTACTGTTGCTGTTATTCTAAGAGCAACTACTGCAGTAAAAGTACTGTTCAAAGGCTGTGTTCTCAATGGATGTTGCCAGCTCAGCCTGGAAGAATATAACTGTCAGGTCTGCAGTTCCCTGACAAAGGTTTAATTCAGCTTTACACAGTCCTGATTTCAATTTACACAGAGAAATCCTGCTCCAGACAGTTGGTATTTCTTATCATGGGAGATTACATGCTTGCTGAATAACTTTTTCTGAATCTTTTGCAACTGCCTGAAATTGTGGCTCAGAGGTGTGCTGCTGTCTTCTATCAAACGAGAACGGACTTTATAGCGTTTATGATAAACATCTCCAGACATCCTGAAAAAACTGCTTGTTATCACTTGTATGCAGTTGGCTTTTTCATCAGTGATGTGGAAAATAAACAGCTTCAGATCCTGCATACAGGGTGAAACAGGGAGAATGTGTTGAGCCCAGCTGGTTTCAGGAATTTGAGGAAGCAGAGAGGAAAAACGCTTTGGGCTTGAAAGTTTGGCCTGATGTGAACTACCCTCTTAACGCTTTGTTTGCTGTTGTGTTCTTCCCTCTGCTGTGAAAGCAGCACTCAAATATTGTGGCTTCAGAGTACATAGTGACCCTAGGTCAGATCTTTCTTTCCTTCTGGGAAATGGAGCCTATTGCTGGGGAATTTTCCTAAGGGCAGGTTTTTTTTTTACTTTCTTGTTCTGGTTGCTCCACAGAAAACCCTTTCACGTTTTAGGAGCTTGCCTTTCCAAGATCTGTGTAGAAGGAAGGTGGACTCTGTGTTTGCGGAGGACTGAGAATGGGGATTACTGTGCTCTCCCTTTGCCGTCTGTCTCACCATAGGAAAATGGCTGAAATGCTCGGTGCTTCAATTTACAAACAGAGAGTCAGTGACCTCTACAGTAATTACCTGCTGTAGATGGAACTGGTGGATATTTGAGATAGTTTGTACTACACGATGACACTTGATTTACACTTATTGGAGTTTCAGTTATCACTCTGCCAAACACTTTTGGGTTAAAATTGTGTGTGTGCCTGCTTCCATCTGAGCTATTTCAGTTATTTCTGAGAATGAGATGTGGGGAAAATATATCATTAGGTAGCTGGAGAGGAAAGGGCGGCCACAGTGACCTTACTGCTAGCATTTATCAACTTTCAGCATGCTAGTTTGGAACGTTAATGTTTCTTTAATGTACTGTTTAGTATGGAATTATCCTTGTATACTGAATGCTTTGGAGAACACATAAAAAATATTCTATGGCTAGTTGCATACAGTGTAATAGTTAACACAGTGAAGTAGGAAAAATTACCCAAGTATCACTAAATGGTCATATACCTGGTGCTCTTATCCCTTCTGTGATGATTCTTTCTGGGGGAAAGATATTTTATTCTTTCTGTGATCCAGAAAAAATGATTAATAGCTCAGCTCCTCTGGGACTGGAGGTAGGAAGGTAAGTGGTGGGTTGCAGATTGTAAGGGGAGTTGCAGGTGCCTGCAAACAGTTACTGGCCGAGCAAAGACAAAGTAAGTATCTCCTTAAAGGGATGATAAATCTTGTTCATTGGAACAGAACCTTATTGTTCTGTCTATTTGGTGTTACATTAGTTCAAACCACACCAGGAGGAAGGAGGGATGGATATCTATCTAACCATGCACATTCCACCAGCATCTGGCAGGGGAGGGGAAAAAAGAAGAAAGAAGTAGATTGTGAGGGAGGAGAGCTACTGAGCTTCTCACAGTTTTCAGTGGCCAATTGGGATGTGTAGCTAGTGGTCATATAGCTAGGAAAAACCCCCCAAAAATGCTTTTAAAAGGTCTTTCGTGCCCAGGATGTTATATTTTGGTAAGCAGATGGGAAAAAGAAGGCAATAGCAGAAACTGTGTCACATACCTGACTAAGTAAGATGTGTTGCTTCTTGGGGACAGTGCTTGGACAGTGCTGGGTTCAACGTTTGCGTAAAAAGCAAAGGGCCAGAGTTATGCTGTGCCAAATTTGCAAGGGCTGCCATTTTTCTATTTTACTGGCCCCTTACAGGGTAGTGATTAGTTTGTTCAGGTCTTGTTGTGCTTCTTTCAGCCAGTCATAAAATAGACTTTCTCCTGTGATGATTATAACAGTGCTGAGCTCTCAACATGGATGCTAAGCTCAATTAATTTGTTAAGTGCTTTGCTCTTCAGATGAAAACTGAATTTTAAGTATTGCTCTGTTGAATTCCATCTTTCTTTGCCATCCATGCTGAGGGTATCCAGATGCATTTCAGACTGATAGATTCTCAGTGTGTTTCTTGCTGTGCTGTTCTGTATGGATTATTTTTACATCCACTTAATTCCCTCACTCCATGTGCTTCTTATACAGAGTATCTGCAAAAGCTGTAGAGACTGAGAGAGGAGATTCCTTGAGTAAATGCTGGCCTCAATTAAAGTGCCAGAGTTTCATTTCGTTTATGCAGGAATTTGAAAGTAACAGATTATAGCAGTGAGAGAGGAAGAGGTCAAGTGAATGTAGTTCAAGAAGCTGGGCTCAGGTCCTCACTGTGTGATACCTTTTGGTCTAACAGTGAACAAGTCACTTACTGGGCCCGTAATCCTCATTATACGGAGGGAGATGTCCTGGTGTTTGTTCAGATAGTGTAAAGCTTTAGATAAGTACCGTATATTTGCAATTGACATTAAATTATTTCTTTAGTTCTTTCTGGCATTGCCCTACAAATAGGAATAATTTCTGCTGATTTTTTTGAGGAACTGGGGGTTGGGACTGCTACAGAGGCGTGCAAACACATAGCTGCAATAGTGATATGAGGTAACTATCATGCTAAAGTTTTCCTGTATCAGCTCCTCCTGATATTTCACCTGGTTTTGGTGATCTAATTATTGGATGTCTGAGACCGATGCCCCTTCTGTAGGCAATGAAGAAAAACAACCTCTCTGGGGAGCAGTGTGTCTTATCTACCTGGGACAACTCAGGAATACCTATTTCTCTTCATTGACTGCAGACAGCGCCTCTGTGACTGGCTTAGACTTAGACCCTAACAGTTCTCTTTGGGACAGGAATTTGACCTGTTGTCCCCATTAAGACTCCTCCAAAGCTCAGGATGAGGCAGGGCCTGGCTTAGTCCTACAGCCAACACCAGAGTTTCACAAGAGGCTTGTGATGGTTGTAGGTAGCTGGGAACAGGAGTGCAACACTCCTCCATGCTTGTCTGCCCACTGCTGGGTTATTTCATACCCACAGATGCCATAGCCAGCTTCCACTGTGTTCTCTGCATGTATTGTGTGGTGTGTTTGCTTGGCAGACCTGATACCCTGCTATGATAGTGGATTTAGTTGGTTGCAGGCTGCCAACAAGCTGTCATCCTCATGCTAACAGATGTTCCCATTCTTTTAAAACCCATTAGGTAGACAATTGATTGTTCTCTCTTCCCCACTGGGGCTCTGTTGGAATAGTACAGTCTCTGGGCAAACTTTCCTGGATATATCTTCTAGCAAGTGGGGTTTGGCAGGAAGGTCCCCACAATGTGGGAAGAATCTGAATAGACTTATCGTTTGAGAACAGTGACAATACTCAGCATCCTTGTACCAGCTGTGCCCGTTTGCTGTCTGCTGGTGCTTGTTGTGCTGTAAGACCTCTAAAGACCTCAATCCTCGGCACATCATTCCCCAGGGAGTATAGATGGCCTATGTCTCTGTTTGCAGAGTGGGTGGTTCCCTTACATTTGAAATCACTAACAACCAGCAAACTGTAATAAGGTTAGGGTTAGGAAACCAGATCTAGGCAACGGTGCTTGGCTTCCATAAGTTCTGCCATGCTGGACTTGCTGTCTGAGATTGAGAACTAACAGATTTACATAAGGTCTTCATCTTCTTCACTGGAGACAAATAGGAGAGAAATTCTCCCAAGTTTAGATGTCTGAGTTGTCATCTGGGCATCTCCTTTTGCACAATCGTAGAATCTCTTAATTGCCCTGGGAGGGAACAGGTACGTTAGTTTGCAGCTTATCTGACCTGCTGCAGCATAAGCTGAACTGCACCTTACAAGTGTGTTTCCCTTCAGTGACTAAGGATCACTGTGGATGCATAAAATTGAGATCACTCCTGTCCTAAGGGTAGCAAGCAATCATTACCTGACATCTTGCATGTTCTCTCCCATCCCCAGGAGTAATTTATAACCATGACTCTAATTCTGCTCACTGTTGAGCAACTCCACTGGTATTGTTAGAAATGATGTGTGGAAAATCTCATCCTTTGGGACACTGGTTCTTTCGGCCTTTGAAGAGATGCAAACAATGGAAATAAAGAGTAATAAATGTAGATATCAGAATTACAATGCAGTTATGAAAGACCAGAATCTTGCCAGAGGTATGTTCTTTGTATAGAAATTAAGATGATCACAGGAACACCAAGTTAAATGGAACAGTCGTGAATGAAATCTCACAAAAGGAAGACATCTGTATTTCTGCACCTCCACAGAGAAGTAAGGCATTATGAGACCAGATAATCCACTGCCCTCATTTTGTATTGCTTCCTTCACACCATCCCACTGTATTAACTGTGTTGTCTGCCCAGGGAAGATGGAATAAATATTCTCTTTGAAATAATGAATACTGCCAAAATGGTGGTGATGTCTTAAATAGGTTTCTGAGGTGACTGAGGGAGAGATTGCATTCGAAAGGTGCAAACGGAGGCAGCATACAAAGTGCATACAAAGCGTTTATGGGTGCTGCTGATTCTGTCTTGCAAATGGGCTCAAAGGACCTTTTGGTCACGATTGAAGGAATTGGCAGTTTGCTTCATAATTCTTCCTTATTCTTGGACAGCAGAGTTTGTTTTTATCTCATGCTCTAGTCTGTCATCTGTCTTCACCAGCTGCTGACTATCTTTGGCATCAGGGAGTTACAGTTAAGAAGAACGATGTTATGAAATGTGTGTGAGGACAGAGTTAGCAGCGAAGAGTCTGGAACTGCTGAAAGATGAGATTTAAAACTGTGATATTGAACCTGTAACTGGATCTGCTGACATACGTCTGCACAGCTCATTAGCTGCTCCATGATGCCCAAGAGTCTTCTGTAGAAGACTAGATGCCTCTTTGTGCTGAATGGTGTGCAAACAGAAAGGAGAAAGAAAATCATGATCCTTGGTCATAAATTTAACATAGCCGGTTTCATTTGAAGACTCTTAAAACCTAAGCAAGTTAGCTCAAAGCCCATATGCTGGAAGCATAAGGAATCCTGTGAAACTCAAAGAAGGGTAGCTCATAAATGGGTTCATTTGTATCCAGCAAGTGAGCAAACCATCTGGAAGCCTCACCGAGAAAAGCCTCTCTCCCATTCCCAATGGAAAGATGTGTGATAGAGCTCCAACAGCTCAGTATGGATGATATGTATCATTAATTTGATATCTTCTTTTGCCTAACGAGGAAGTACAAGCTATATATCTAGGTCTTTTTACTTCCTTGTATCCATACGACCTAGATGACCAGCTTCCTTCTAGATGGACATCCTTGTACTGTGTTGCTGAAGTCATGTGTGGCTTCTCTTCTACTCAAGTCGAAGCAGCGGAAAAAAAAAAAAAGAAACGAAAAAAAAGTTCATGTTGAGACTTGTGAAATGTCTTACTCCTAATTCCAAAAGTTGTCATGAAATTTGTGGTCACTTGAAAACATATGGATGAGTCACATCTGTGTAGATTCTAGGAAGCACCTGCCATGCTCCTCACATTATTTTTACATTGAACACTTTGGGTTTCTTACTGCTCAGGTGGTGCTAGAATTACTCTGAAGACAAATGTTCAGCAAAAGCAGATGCTTTGTTCGGGAAACTTCACCTTCATGAAGGACTATTTTTATCTTGTTGATGGGCAGGAACTTAAGCCGTATTTTATGAACTGTTGAAATAAATTGTTGTCCGTTCATCCCTCCTTGGTGTGGCAAGTTCACTCCTGAGGTCAGTTTGGTTTTTCTCATGGTATTTTTGCTGCTGGGGGATGCCAGACAGTTGATTTGTGTGTGCTATCAAAACGTCAAAATGAGCAGAAAATATTTATTATTAAGTACCAAAAATTTACTTGGCTCTAGCAGGAATGAGATGAAGGCAGTGTCTGAACAGAATAGGTTACTAGGTAATAATGGAAGAGAAGAGAGCACATTCTAGGAATTCAAACAAGGAGTTCAGTGGAGGAGATTTAATGCTTCATGCAAATTGTTTAGGTTCATATTAATACTGGAAGGGGACAGGAAAGGTTCTGTCTTTCGTAGTCATGTCTCCATATTCAAGCAAGAGCAGAACATGACTGGGAAACTAACTCCTTTGATAATGCCACTTACCAGATGGCCCATTAGTGATATGGTGTCTGCCACTGCACACACTTCAGACAGATCACAGATCTCGGAAATTGATTTCCCATCCTATGTGTGGGGAGACAGATTCAAGGAGCAGGTCAGCAGGAGCAGGCAAGAATGGGAGACAAAGAATGTTTTCCATTGTCTGTAACTGGGATAAAATAGGTCTGGGGAACCACCCCGATACTGAAACCAACCTATCAAGTAAGTATGTTTCAAAGAAATGAAAAATAGGTAGTTGGATGCTTCACTGGAATTGACTGATTTCTCCGACAGGGCCATTTGCTTCCTTTGAAAGGAAGACGTTAGGATTGCTGCTTTGAATGTTGATGCTTGCAAAGTGTATCCAGCAAACGAAAGCTTTTGGGAACATGCGTTAGATTTGAAGATGAATGAACAGTCAGACAGGACCAACTGATACCTGCCGAGAGAAGACTGACTTGAAGCAATGAAGCCCTGTCATACAAAAGGGATGTAAGTCACAGCTAGAGAATGTGCATTGATTTATTCGGACTTTTGTGGCTGCTCCTGTGTGGCAGATGGCCCCACAGTTTTGGTAGGGGACCGCCATGTGTAGAGAAGTGTGTGTTGTAGGGTGGGCTTCAGAAGCAAATGTCACACTTGCAGAAAATGCTCAGTGAAGCCTTTTGAAACTTCATATATGATGAGGTTGATTTCTGAACGAAAATCAGAACCAGCTCTGATCTTTAAGCTTTTTAACTGGTGTCCCTGTTACTTGTCCTTTATCTTTGTCATGTCAAGCAGTTCCTTTGACAGTATCATCTTCACATTAGCTGTCTACGCTTTGTCTATGTTATCTGATATTTGAAGTGAATATACTATTTGGGGATAGTTCTCTCAGTAGATCAGACTATTTTAAGCTACAAAGCTTCTATGAGAAATAGAACTGAATATTTCAGCTCAAGTATAAGTAAGTCACTGAGTTCTTACTGTAAATATTTTCTCCTGCAGTGTTGTATAGAAAGTGAGAAATTAAATCCTTTAAACTCTTGGTACTGATAGTTTATGCCTCATTCTAAATTGGCCTTGGCGTATTGAGAGTACTGGGGGATGGTGCAACAACGAACATAATGTTGTCATCTTCATTTTTGGTTTAAAAAAAAAAAAGTCAGGGAATGCAGTTGTTTTCTTTGTGTCAAGGGAGAAAGATGGATAAAAACAAATCCTTTACCCTGATTTCCATCACTGAAAATGAATTCTGAATGTCAGAAGATTAGTAAATACTGGAGTTGAAAAGAGTTTTTTTTCTAGTTAAAAATCTTTAAATTAGAGAATTGTAATTCACTGAATACAAAACAACAGAAAAGGACGTTAAAGGGTGAGGGGAAAAACAAAGTGTTTGCTTTGGGATTTTTTTTTTTTTTTTTCCACAGGGAGGGGGATGCTCTTTCTAAAGTCTGGAGATAAATTTCTATTTTTAAGTTGACTCAGACAAGAACATCCAAGAAATCCGTAACTAGGTCATGAAGTGCAGGATTGCCACTTCAGCAGTGATCTGCCCGTGCCCAGGGCCAGGGGTCAGTGGGGTGACACCAGCCTTGGTCCCTGGGGCTGAGCCATCCAACGGACCTGCAAGGTCAAGATTGTGCTCTGTCTACCTGACCAGAGCAGACACGAGCTTGGAGGTCGCTTGGTGGGAGATGTGGTTTTTTCCCCTAGTTTGGAGTGTGAAGCTCACAAAATGCAATTATCTGGCAAGGCAATAATGTCCTGTAATTAAATACTGGTTAATAAATGTCTTGCAAGTGTGTTCCCTAATTCCTGGGGTATGGGTGACCAGAGGGAGTAGGTGAAAAGTGAGGGCAGGGGATACAAGGGCAGTGGAGGGAACTGTCTTTCGACAAGTTTTTCAAGGCCTCAATTTTTTCTTTGTTTTTTGTTGGAACAAACATCTATTCTGGGCCCTCATTTTATTTTGTAATTTATTTTTTTCTTTTATTTCTAGTTGGCACAAGAGGCATTATCTTGAGTCTCTTGGAAGGAAACCTAGCATTAACATTTCGTTTATTAAATAGTCCATATTCAAGGTGAAATAAAATCTTGTAGGAGACGTGGGATGTAGTTGCATAGCAAATGGATACATATGAGCTCACTATTTTCAGCAGGATTCCTCTCTTTGGGAGAAGAATTATTGCATGACTTTGTTTAAAAAAAAAATTAGAAATCTGTATTTTAATTTCTTGACAGTTTATTGGAAGTTTTTCACAAAGGGTGGAAATTTCCTTGGGCTTGTCAGCCTCTTTTGAGAAGGGCAAAGGCTCTTCAAAACCGTCATGGTGATCTGACACTTGGCACAAAAGGCGAGCAAAAACAAGAGGTCACTTGTTTCGCTGCTGGTACAGCCAGGCCCAGAATCCTCTTTAGCAGCGGCTCGTTGACACCTAAATACTTTTGAACAGTTTGCCTCAGGTCTGGTTTTTGAGAAGCATGTTGGGAGTGATATTGCCTTCAGATCTCTGTCCTGTCGCTTGGCTGGTGGTGTGTTCTTGTGCTAGGGTTGGCAGGAAGCAATACACACCTGCACTCCACCTATTCAATGCATAGTCCAGAATCTCACCTTCAAGATGGCTTCGTCAGCAATTTAAAATGTCAAAATTTGCACAGAAGTAGCTGAAGCTCAGGAAGGGTGATGTTGGAGGCATTCAGGTTTAGAGAGACAGCTTTGCTGAAGGATGATCCCGGCGAATTGTATGTCCTCGTTTCAAAATTGTTGCTTGAAGCAGCAGCCCAGGTGCCAAACACTAACAACGCATTGGTGTCGTGCAGTGTGGCCCCTGCTCTTCGGACAGTTGGTCCAAGAGAAGGAGAACAGCAGTGGAGCGGGAAGATAAGAGTGAAGTCACGTGTGCTGAGTACCAGTTGCAGCCACCAGTGCTGGGCTGATAATAACTTGGAGTGGAGAAGTGCAGTCAGATTTCCACAAAAACTTCATTGAAATAGTACTTGCATATTTTGATGAAAAGTGAGGACTTTCCAGAGGGAATCAATCATTTTCAGAAAGCTCACCCTGCAGAACATGAACCCCTTGTTTCTGCAGGCAGATTTTCCCCAGTGAGGTGTGTGTTTGTGTGGTTTTTTTGTTGCTGTTATGTTTTATGTGTTTGGGTTTTTTGGGGGTTTGTTTGTTTGTTTTAAAAAACAATTCCTGCAAAACTTGTTAGTGGATAGGACCCTGAACACTTGCTGTTTTTTAGTCCTGGTCTTTTACTTTTTACTCTTTTTTTAGATTTTTGCTTTTGCTAGAGGGAGGAAATCAAAGATGGGTAGAAAATAAAGTGTAGAAATGTGGAAAATGTAAATTCCATGTTTTGTGGAAATGGTAAAAGAAAAAAAGAGCCATCAAAACTTTCTATTTATAAACTGGAACTGCTTGTCAAAGACTCTTCAAGATGCTTTTAGGCATGCTGGCTCTCTGGCAGCAAGAATTCCCCCACAAATATACATGATGAGAGGATAAAAAGAGCTATGAAACCTATTCTTTTATTCTCACACGTTGTTCAGTGTGCATTGTTGCTAACGTGTCATTCGCTATTTCAAAATCAGCAATTTATTCAGTGACTTTGGGCTGTTATTGCTGTCTGTAAATTGTACCTGTTGCTGAATATCTTACATTACAGTCATGTAATGTACAATGTACATTACAATCCCAAGTGGGATGTCTTGCACTTCCCTGTAGCTCCAGGAAGTTGCCGAGTCTGGCCTTTCAGCTTATGTGCAGAACTAGAAAGGAATTGCCTGGGGAAAATGTCGCAGAATCGGCTTTTCCATTCTGCAGTCGTGGTTGTCCTGAGCGGAAGACACAGACTTGTCCTGGAGTGAAGCAGGCACAAGGAGGGGTGTGTGCTGGCCTTCTGCTCCCCTTCCTTGGCTCCTAAACTAAGCTTTATAACAGGGCATAACTTGAAATAAACCAAGATCAGAATTAAATGGCATCCTGCAATAAGCCTTGCCCATTGCCTAAGAGGCAAATCTTGCCTCCCGTCTCCCAGATAAGAGCATTTACAGGCACGTTGCGGGCATGTACCTCCCCCTCTGGCACGTGAACTCAGTCCTTAGAGAGTCCCTTTTCCAGTCTCCTTTGGTCTTTTTCCACTTGTGAACTGCCTGTTTGAAATGCTGGAAAAGCAGTTTACAAAAGCGCTGAACCTACACAACTCAGGTGAGGGGCAAAATAGTAAATGCAGCCTGCTGGAACTCTGATGAGTCTTAGACCAGCTCTCAGCTACCACGGGGCTCCTGCTTCCACAGCCAGAGACTGCTGGAGTCGGTAGCTCTGATTCAATTTCTCTTGGCCTTTGGGTAAATTTCAGAAGTAGCTTACACCTGTGGTATGTTCACTCTGATTTTTTAAAATTTTATTTTATTGCTTCTAGGAAGAATGATGCCAGGGGAGAGACCCATCCTAATTGTTTTGCTTTGTCAGGTGATGAGAACAAATGAAGTCAGAACATAAGGCAGTGAAGTTCTTCCTGTGCTTCATGGCCCCGGTACTCCTCTTACATACCCCATGCGTAAGCGTATGCAGATGTACTTTGTGCTGTATGCCTGCTGGGATGTAGGTGTAAGAGCAAGGTTATCCATCAGAGAACCATGTCTTGGTAGGCAGGAATTTAGTGTCTCAGTGCCAACCAGCAAACTCCTGGACTACACCGCTTCCTTCCTAGCCATGGCAGCAGGGGACATGAGGGACAACCAGGCTGTTTCACGCAGAGGAGGAAAGGGATGATTTCAAGTCACAGCCATGCATTTCCTCTGTGCCACGAGTTCTGGCCCCATGCTATATGACTTCCAGCTCTTAATCGGGAAATTTAGCAGAACATGTAATGGTGTAACTAGATGGTATGTTTACATTGGTTAATTGAAAGTACTTTTCCCTGGAGGCTAATTACAGTGCAAGCCATTAAATCACAATTAGGATTTGTTTGAATATCCAAACCATTATGAATATCATTTCTGGAAAGAAGTGCAATACTTACGGCTGGCCCCAACTTGGTACTTACATTTCAGTTTTGTGCAAGAATGCAGAATCTGATCACTTTTCTCAACCAATGACCTGCTTAGCAAATCTAATGTCTACCACCAGCTGTGGCTGATACCTGATACTTCCGAGAAAGTCAATTCATTCTCTTGAAGACTGTATGCCTTTCTGAATACTGTGGTAGTAAGTGCACTAATGGAAAACCATAGATTCTTTTGTCTGCTGGAACCAGCTGATTTTTCAAAGTATAGTGCTTTAAGGAAACCATTTCTGATGCTGTAGAGTATTCTGACACCACACAAGGCTACTGGCCTTGCATCATTATTTGTATGGTAGGACACTGAAGACAAAATTCTGTCCTTGACCTCACGAGACTGCAGCTTGATGATCTTTTATTTCTCAGTTAAACAGTGGCCTGACATACAAGTGCACTGAAAAAGATGAGTTTGGCCCTTTGGCTCATGTGTGTTTTATAAAAAATTCTCTTATCACAGTGTAGGTATCGATATCTATGTAGGCCAATGTCTGCTGATACAGTCAGTAGCAGGATACTACTGGTTGTTGGTCAGACAAAATTATGGTTCTTAAATCTGGTCTTCCAACTCTACGTTTGACATCCCTGCTAAATCTGATATGTACAAGTGAAAATTCTGCAGTTTCTATAGCCTAAAGTGAAACAGGGAACATATAAAATCTTTATAGATGTTATAGGAGCACAGAGGTAAGGCAACATTGCTCATTTAGCAGCAGTCCTGAGTTACGCGATTACTGGGATATAATCAGGGCTAGAAACTTCTCCCAGATTAGCGTGAGTAGCTGAGGAAGAAGCATGTGTGTAGATCACCGCTGGCTTTTGCTGTGGAATGTTGCTGTTGTGTCATATCAAATCTCTAACACTCTTTTCACTGAAGGGAACTCCAGGACACAGTTGGGCTGAGCTTCAGATTGCACTCCCGTGTCTGCTGTGGAGTCAGTCCCGTGCTGATCTGCACCCCTGCAGTTCCACTGAATCGTTAATGCTGTGGCTCAGCCTGGGGTCTACTACTCGGCTCTTGTGTTTGTGCTTTGTTTTTTAGTGGCCCCTCTGTAATATCAGTAATAAGTATTGCAATTAAGCTGCTAAATACAGGGCATCTAACTTCAAAGGTTCAACTTAAGCCAGAATGTCTACAATGCAACAAAAAAAGAAAAGAAATATGAATGGTTTTTTACCGTTTAAAGTTTGAGATGTAATCTACCAAGCCGGCAGATATTTGTTTAATCAAGAAAGAAATACTCTTCCCTAGCTAAGAGTCAAATCCTAAATCAAGTAGGAATATAGCATGGACCAAATACTCTGTGTGCTTTCTTTTGCTCTAAAAACAATTAGTTTCACCTGGGCTTTCTAATTGTCTTGTTCTAGCTATTTAGCACTGCTGAGCAGGTGGGATGGGGAAGGCAAGGGGTGCATCCAGTTCCAAAAGACAGCTGTTCCTAAGCTGGAAAGTCAGAATCTGAGATTTGGGGCTTGCTCTGGTTATTGTGAAGGACTCAAACGCCATCCCCCTTCACTGGACACGTGTGTGTGGTGTGTGCGATGTGGAGAAGGCTGGGGGGTGGATTACCTCCACTGAGCTCAGGGTTGTGTTGCTGGGGGCTGAGAGTGAAGACCTGAGGAGGATTTACTCGCCACACAATTAGTATGAGCCAAGTAATCAGGCCAAGGTAGGACACACCAGGAAATCAGCATCTAAGCTGCTCCCCCAGCCTTGTTGTCACCCTAATGAGAGGGTGATGAACTTTTCTCAGAGCTTTCTAGAAAGGAGAGGTAATGACTTTCAAGTTTTGGAAGCTTTCTTTGAATTATAACCTTCCTTTCTATTTGTGTTCTCTGCTGACGACTGTAATTCTCTTTTCTTCTCTCTATGTGAAGGGATAATTTGATGGTTGAGTATAGAAAGTTACGAGTGACATGCTAAAGAAGTAAACAGTGGTGGTGACGATATTGCAAGCTAATTTTGCAGGAGTTGATGGTACTGTGCCTTGATGCAGAGAAAGTTTGTTTTGTGTATGTGTTTGTATATTTATTATTTTTTAAGACAAACTATAAATATAAAAAGCTACCAGTGACTTCTGAGAAACAACCTGAGCCTGACTTCTTATTTCTCACTGTAGTCAGGAGTAACAGAAGTGTTACAAGTGGTTTACAAGTCAGATTTAGACTCTTCTCCTCCAAGCGCTGCTTTTGTTTCTGGCTCTGTCTCAGTCTCCCTTTTGGAGAAGACGCAGAGCTCCACTGCAGCAGTTTTCCCGTAGATACTTCTCTCCCTTTCTGCTCATCATGGGCTGTTATTCCAGACAATGCATCATCGTTACTGCTTCGGAGAAGGCCCCGCTCGGCAGCCAGCCGCTCTCTAGCACAAAGAGGTGAGGTGGATATTATTCAGGCTTAGCTACACTGGTGTTGCAGGTCGGTAGCTGAAGACAAGAACCGTTTGTGCTTTCAGTGGCAACAGAAGGAAATCCTTCACGTGAATTCAACTGAGTTTCCTAGACATCCTTTCAGTGAGTGTGGAATTGGGATTTTAATTTTCCTTGAGTAACCACCAATTATGCTCTATCACAGTTATTGCTATTAGCCAGGTAATTACAAGCCCATCATGTAAAAAAAGCGTCTTAAATCCAGTTTAATATTAATCTGTGTCAAATTTACAGTGACAGCAGGTTTGTCTTACCAAGGAATATTGATGTAATTATCCCCTTGCAAGAATACAGTACTGTAATGCAACAAGCAGACATTTCTTTTAGAGGAAAGGAAGGATGTAACTGCTTCCATACCCACTGCTATTTTTATAGTTTTTGTTTAAACCTGCTTTAAGGGCAGTCATGTTCCCTTGGTTTTCATTTCACTGACAGAGAGGTTCAGATTTGAGAAAGAAGTTTGGAGGAATGAACCAAATTTAGGGATATACTTTAAATACTGGGATTTGAGGAAATTAATTCCTCGCTCATCTCTGAGCAAAAGGAAGAAGCTGAAGTGGAAATGACAGGAACTACCTATTTCCTCCTCCCTCCATCTTCGGTCTTAGTTCACCCTCCAGCCTCTTTGGCCGAGAGGGTTATTGGAGCGCGGTTGGTAGGGGCATGTGTTCAGCTGGACAGTGGGGCTGAAGGGACTCCTCTGCCCGGTCAGTGCTTCTGTGCGGGAGAATTGGTTCTTGCAAAATGAAACTCTGATGTGGGAAAACATCAGTACAGCCAAAGCTGACAAAGTAAACCAGCTTTGATTTTCCTGCCAGGAAACAATCTGCAAATTGTATTGTGTTGTTTTAGGCATCAATCTGGACCTGAATTGTCTCAGTAGCACATGGGAGCTGTAGGGGTTTTGATTGTGTGCCTCATGATTTTGTTTTTTTTTTTTTTTTTATTTTTAACCTGCATTTTGGATAAAACTCCTCTGCCAAGAGGAATCTTCTGCCCTACACTATGGTCACAAGATGTCCGTGATGCAATTTAGTCACCAGAAAGCATTGTGATGAATAATACAAACTCTCAGTGGTTCTGCTGCTGCGTTTGGTGAGGGAAGAGGAAGAGACATCAAAGCCAATATGCACCAACAGCAATTCTCATTCCGTGCTCCTCATCACGCTAGGAGTTTTCGCTTTTTTAAATGTTAAAATACCACTGTTCTTTCCAGAGGAAGGGAAACAAGTGAGATTTTGCCGAGAGCTTCAGGGAGAGGAATGTGAGACAGTTACCGCTGCCTAGCACAAAGGGCGACTGGACCAGGATAGATATCCTCAGTCAGTAAGCTGTAGTCACTGAGATTTATCTTTCTGGAGCCTCTTTGCAGATAATTTTTTTTTTTTTTTTAAAATAAATGTGAGAATAAGTACCTACAGAGATGGCATAGGTAAAATTCTCCAGTAAGAACTTCTTTGATAGAAAATGAAATCAGGACTTCCTTGACTGCTTGAAAATGTGCATGGAAAGTGTTTGTTTTTCTCCATTTACACTGGGAAGTCTGAACGCGAAATTTTCTTATGTTTTCTGCCACACATGGGATACAGTAACAAGCGAAGAAGAAAAGGTGGGAATCATTCTCTGTGCCACTGCCCCAGATGTATAGCCAGAACTTGCACAGAGAACCAAAGCTTAAATGCTTCGTGACGCCAATTGAACTTTCCTTTCTTGAGAATTCAGTCTCAGATTGCAAAATCCAATTCAATAACAACAGTTTCTGATCACCTCAGCAAGCATTAGGTATATTTTTTCCGCCTTTATTTTTTGATTTATGACCTTTCTTTCTTCTTTAAAAGGAATGAAGTTCAATTAATCTTCGTTTACCAAGTGTGCTATCTTGCCCTGTATTGGAACCTTCGCCTCATCAATATTTTCCATTTCATAGACTGCTGTATTTGTTGCTAAATTAGCAATTATTTGAGATTTTATTCTGAGTCAGCGATAGAAGGATTTACTAATGTTTGACAAAACCAAGAGAGGGGGGAGTGTGGGATGCAAGGGGGAGGGATCAGAAACATTCAGGATTTTGGCTTCTTGCAGCCTGGGCTGTGACCTGTCTGGGCGCACCCTCCTCCATCCCTGCACTGCTCTATAATCTAATTCTCTATAATCTAATTAAGGAGAGAGCAGGAGTGAGGGAAGCACGGCTCCAGCAGGCTCTCCTGTCTCTTGACATTGTTTGTTGTTTCCAGTTGGACTGTGGGACTGTGAGTCTTCCATCAGGGATTTCTTTAGTGGTTTGCATTGCCTCCATGAATCCACACCTCAGGAGTGAGAGTGCAGCTACACTGAGAGTGACTTTATTAACATGGCACCTAAAAATAAAAAAGAAATATATTACAATCAATTACTTCCCTTTTCAAAGGAGACATTAAAGGTAAGTCCGATAGAATACTCACTGGGTACCTCAGTGCCAGACACATGTGAAATATATGTATTTCACAGCTGTATTGAATAGGAAATACTTTTTTTTTTTAAAGATGCAGGATACCAGTCAGCAGGCCTTTAGGTGGCTTAAAAAATCACCACCCTCATTCACACTACAGAAATGAGAGAGTTCTTCATGATGAGTGTTAATGCAATTATGATTCACGTTACAAATCCATCTGCCCTTTCTTGTCACAAGAGCGTTATTTCCCCATAAGAGCTCCATTGACAGTGTCCTAGCATCTGCTGAGATCCATCCTAAGTACCATTAATTTTCATTATTTTTCTGTCTCGTTTATAATGGGGCATAGAGCAGTCCAAGTCCTGGAGCAGGTAATGTTTCAAAATAAAATAATACAAATGAAATGCAATGCAGATGTTACGGCATGTCAAATTATATTTGTATGGGTGCCAGAAGAAGTGGCCGTGATAAATGATGGTAGAAAGTAAAGGTGCCCAAACATTTGCAGCAGGGGTATTGTTGGTGCTCTTCAAGGCAAAAAGCCCCGGAACTGAGGAGCTACAAATAGCCATCGGTGTGTCAGGGATATAGAGTGGCTCATTCCACAACCATCATCAGTATAAACTCTTTTGTAGGTAAGTCTATAGGCTAACAGGGTGGTGCTATAGATTTCTTAAGAGAAAGGGGACATGTAAGGCTTCTGAGTCACACTTATGAACAGTATAAAAAGCTGACTCTACACCTTTGCTTGGCTCTTCTCCATTCGGTTAAACCTGAAACAAAGTTGATTGCATTGAATTCATTCTATGCCAACCTTATCCATTGTTTATAAAGAAAATGTAAGAGACAAAAAGGCAAAGAGAAAGAGACAAACCCATAAAGGGCTTAAAGGATAATAAAAATAGGTTAACATTGTATTGTACTACCATGCTTTGGAAGGATGCTTCCCACTCTGGTTGTTGAAAATGCGTTAATGTGCCAAGGGTGCCAATGGAAACTAGACTTTCCTACCCTACCATGGAATGAGGTTACCCAGGACAAAGCAAAATATTGTTTATGTACCTCTGTGTAGTCCTGCTTTAGGCTCTGCTAAAAGCAAGATTCTTAGGGAAGCCATAAATAGTTCTGATTTCAGGTTACAGGGTCCCAGGTTCAGTTCCAGCTGCTAGAAATCTGGTCACAGTCAGCATCTCTACCATCACCTGTCAGTAAAAGCCCAGTTGTCCACCAAAAATCTTCAGTGACTTCAGGTATTACACTCAGTGCAGGTATGGGGCTTTTCCTCCATTCTACAATCTCACACACGCTTGAGCACACTGAGATACTTGCGTGCTACTCAGCCTCCTCTTTGGATGGCTGCCTGTTTCTTGGACTTATTTTTTTCAATATCAGACAGCTTCAAGACAAGGTACTTGTCTGATGGGTAACTGCACTGACCACAGAAATCAAGTTGCTCCTCCAGAAGGACAGAATCTCTGCATGCTCTGACCCCTGTGGTGCACACAGAGAACGAAGCAGTAGTGCTGCTCTGTGTTCCTATTGATTCCATGAATAAATGATGGGCTCCTTGTAATGATGAAGTGGTAACTATAGTTTCCTTAAGGGTATAAGTGCCAAGCTAAATATTTAAAGCCCACATAAATAATTGAAGCATCAGCCTCTCTTCAACAGAAGGAGATTGGGGTTATAATTTTGGTTCTCCCCGAATGATCTCCTGCCTTCTTGGTGCAGAAAACTCATCTGGGAACCACAAATTATTTATAAGGTTCTGCCGTTGTGCTTATTTTTGTACCAAAACCAGATTTGTGTTACTTCTGCAAGTGCATCAGCAAAGCATTTTGGTATTTCTCTGACACATAATAGCATGGGTGCACCTTGCTAAGGTTCGAATAGTCAAATTCTTAATGTTTTGCCATTTGCGCTTTTTCTTTTTTTCTGGATTTCATGACAAACAGGGAATTTGGGGCCTGTAAGAGTCTCATTGTCATGGTAGCAAAAGGTTTCCTTAATTATTCTTTAATAAACCTTGTCAAAATTAAAGGGAATATCAAGAAGGGAGATCGCATTGCCACTGGGTTCAGGGGAACCGGAGAAAACCTGAGAGAAAGTGAAGGCTCGGAAGACACAGGAAGGAGTAAACTATAAATAAACTAGAAATATTTCCCCACCACCACCACCAGAAAAGGCTAATTTTGGCTGTGAGGAAGGGGTTAGCACAAGTGGCAGAGTTCAGTAGAAAACAGGATGTGGAGGAGGATAATCTGGGAAACAGTTTTAGAGGTACATCCCATCTAGGCCTGGAGTTAAATAAGGCTGGTGGGCAGGGAGCTCTGGAAGGTAGACTTCCTGTCTCCTCCCTGGTCTTACGTTATCTTAATTATCTTTGTGAGGAAGAGCAGCAAGTCTTCTTTGAGAAGATAAAAATTTTAAGTGTGGGCATCCCAGGTGAATCTACCGCCTCCTATGAGTCAATCCCCTGGCTCCCATATGCTTTTAAAGCCACATACCTCTGAACAAGGCAGAACAAAGCATTAAAAACAGGAGAAAGGTCCGTAGGCTCTGGACAAGTGCTGTTCTTTTACTTCTTGCTTATTAGGTGAGTTTATTGGTGTGTTTTTTCCTGCTTTTCACCATTTTCTGAATTGGCACTGGGTTTTCACTAGCTGAGCGACAGAAAGCTCCTCTAGAAACTTTTTGTCTCATCAATCTGCTGGATTTTATTTGAGATCTTCTGAGGAGAGGTTTTCTCAGGTGGTTTGCAAAGAAACCATGCGTAACTGCAGTTACACTGAGGGATAAATATCATCATTGTGCTACCGTTTGGCAGCAATTTGCTAAAGACAGCAAAATATTTCATGCTTTGCTGTAATAGGCCTAGAAAGAGGAAAAACTATGAGCCAGCTGAGATTCCTCCCTTGCAGTTTTTATAAATTCTGCAAAGGAAATGAGAATTTGGACATTTGAGTGTAGTGTAGTAAAGCTGTAAGAGTTTGCTGTAACAGAGGTCGGGGGCTTCTTCCTAACAAAGCACTTGCCTTTGTAAGACACTTCTGCATGCGGCTGATTTGTTTGTACTGTAGGAGATAGAGATGGTTTGGTGTCCAGTGAGCATCCTTGTAAGACATTAATGAAGTCAGGCTGTGTTTTCCAAATGTTTGCTAAGTTAATCTTTACAGTGAGTTCCTCTAGTGATATAGTGCAAGTGTAATTGTAACCAATAGAGGAAGATATATGAGAAATACTGTGAAGTACCTAACCAGTAGATAGAATTTACTGATGCATATATAAATTCCCTTGTATCTGGGGATACAAGCAGAGCGGTTAGAGACAGGAAAACCATTCTGCTAAGAAGAGATCTTTGACGCATCCCTTAAACTGTTTCTGTCAAGTCAGAGAAAAAACTATTAACCATAGAAACTGCTAAATGCATGGCTTGGTTGAGAAACTTCTATTGTGAACATTACTGAGGGGTATAAACTATGTATTTTGATGTTTTGAAGCATGGAAATGTGTAATATTTCTCATAGTAACTTTCATAATCTTCAGAGAACTTGGATGAAGAATAAATCTAATAAAGAACAGGTGTTTAACTGTCTTATTTTCTTACAGTTCAGAGGTCTGAAAGCAATCAGGAGAAATTGAATGTAAATATATGTATGTTATTCAGCCTATATGATTATGCGTGGTAAAGGGTAGAAGAGGTGAAAGGTGCTTTTTATCTTCAAGTTTAACAAACCTTTAATAGGAATCTGTGGGAATTTATACGAGTGCCTTGAGTTATGAATTGTGGAGCTCTGCAGCAGATAATCTCACCGAGCCTTCACTTCTGTGTGGGACAGAAATCTCTCACGTATGGGTAGGGGGACTTGCTGGAGATGGTATGGAGTTCCACTGTCCCAGTTAAATTTGCCAGTGGACCTGAGTGGGACGTGTGAGCTGCTTCTGCGGTACAGCTAAGTGGCTGCAAGAGAAGTGATTGTGTTATGGAGGGACACAGACTTGCTGGCTTTTGCGTACTGACGTGGGCAATCATAGCCTGAAGCAGCACATGGAGCTTTAGGTGTGGATAGCATAAGCTTGGCCCAGCATCCTTTGTATTTCCAGTGAAAATTATGCAATCCATGATGAAAACCATGCTGCCATGGCTTCAACGCCAACAGTAGCCAAGACATCTGGACGGAAGCTAATCTGTGGTTAGCTAATTGCTAACGTGCTTTCAGCTGCAAAGGGCTTGTCTCCAGGTAAAGGGGTTCTTGGTCAGCTATTTTGGACCAGCCACCTGTGAACTCTTGTATTTCAAATGTCTTTTTAAAAAGTTTTAATTCTGTTTAACAGTGGTGCTTGGTAAACATAACTAGTGTGGAAAAATACGGTAGCAGAGCTCATCTGTGAGGAAAGTTAGAGCTAACACCTAAAAATCCTCTTCTCTTTATTTTGCCTTTGGTGTAGGCAAACCTTAAAAATGGCTTTGTATAGGTGTCTCAATGATATATTTACACTGCTGGGGTTTCCCTGTCCAGCCTTGCATTTTCTAATTGTCTGAACCTCTCCGTGTTAAAATCATCAGCGCTGAGCTCTCAGTAGTATCTTCCTGACTCAGGACCAAGAGGTATAAATGGCACCGAGGAGTAGCTTAGCCAAGCTGCGTGACTGTCTCTCTTGGGGGAGCTGAGGCCTTTGGAAATACATTGCTAATGGTTTGTAATTGCTTCCTGAATTGGTCTTTTGGAGAGAGTAATTGTATTATAGGAGCTACTGAACCTCACTGCGTGATCTTGCAAGGAAGTGCTAAGCTGATGGATTCCTTTTCATGAAGTACACTTGGCATTCACTGAGCGCTGCTAACGCATACCCTTCTTAGCCAACGGTCTCTACTTTTGAATCCTCCACCACTGCATTACCAGCCACTCCTCCTGAGCTGCCATTTTTTGCATACACCTCCTATTTCAGGTAAGGCTGGAGTATGCAGTTTTATGGAGTTTTCGTGCATACAGACCCTTTTCTAAGGAAAAGGATGTTTTCTTATTTTCAACTAGTCAGTAAAGCCCATAATAGGGAAAGTTGACAAATTTCTTTGGTATTATTCAAATCATCTCGATTCCATCAGAAATACGCAGCCTCCCCCAAGCAACACTCCAGCTTAGGAACACAACCTAGAAACCCATGGATAATTGATTTTGCTCATGGAAATTCTGCGTGCTTTGGCAAATTCAGAGAAATGCAGCCCTCTTGCTCGTGCTGGATCAAGGTCTAGAGATTTGCTACTGGTGGCCAGGGAGCCCTGCCCTGCTTGGGAAGGCCACCAGCATGGTTTCAGGATGTACAGCTCCTTCAGATACTGTCATTCATGGATTACACTCAGCAGTTTTTAGTTTTCCTGATGAGTTGGGGAAGAATTTGTTTCCAAAACAGATGCACACTATTCCAAGCAGGAGTCATTAGGTGCTGCGCTCCTTTGGTTTTGATTGTCTGCCATTATTTCTTTTATGTTGCTTTGATTTGATTATTCCAGCCAATGTGGAGCTGGAGATTCTTTATTGCTCTGATTGCATGATGTTGTGTTTTCTCATGCTTTAATAAGAGGCTTGCCAATTTGTTTTCCGTGATTCATCTCTGGGTGTCTTGAGGCCTCTTATTTTTGATGAGAATTTCACAGCTTATATTTTCGCAGTGTTTAGGATGAATGCTTATTAAGCTTATCATGATCCTTAGGCATCAGCTCAGCAAGATACCTAAGCGTGTGCCCGATTTTTAGTGTATGAGTAGTTCCAGTGCTTTCAAGGGGATTTACTACACATATCTTTAAAGACAGACATAAACATATGTAATGTGCTGAATTGGGGCCTTTGTTCTTTATAGAATAGCTTCTGAAATAACAAATTGCAGCTTTGGCATTGTCTCGGGAATGGTTTCTTCACGTGTTGTTTGAGATTTGCCAGACTCAGTCACTCTGAAATCACGAGTGTATGTTCCCCTACCATGCATGGCATGGACTGAACAATCAAGAAATATTTTAACAGATAAACTGTTGGAATCTTTCTTTCTATTTTGTTAAGCGTTGCATTTCTTTCAAAGTCATTAAGTATAAAAATTAAACATTTAATGTGAAATGCAGAAGACTTCATTTAATTTCGTATCTCTAGGAGCCAGGGTATTAAGAAAAGCACAAACTGAGATTCTCAATAGAGGGAATTTTGTCCAGGTTCTGTCTCTGGAGAGGTCCCATCTCTAGAGAGGTCCTGTCTCGAGACTTTTCAGTGAAATCTTGAGTTGTCAAAAAATCAACTTTTCCCAGAAACATACCAGTTGTAGTGAAAGATTGTCAATTGAGAGAAGCGGTTACTTTTAAGTCAGGGAAAATGTATAACTACATCTAAGTTAATGCAGCCAGAGAGTTGACAAGTTGGCTTGGAGTCTGCTGTAGAAGGGACCAAGTATCTCACGGGGATAGAGATGTTGTATGTAATTTGCAGGTGGAGTGGCTCGGTCTCGCGTGCATCCAGGCTTCCCCAAACTAACGGCAGCCATGACAGCATGATTCAGTTCTAAGTTCTCGAGATACCTGTGCTGTTACAAAATACTCATTCTTGCTATAATCATGCACCAGCGTTCCCTGGTCTTGTACAGAGAAGAAAATAGCTTTCCCATCCTGGAGGAATTTGGGGAGCTCAAAAGTTATCTTGTTCTATGTTGGGATGAACCTGAGTCTTTTAATTTCTTTTTCTCTTAATGGTGAAAGGCACTCATTGAGCCCAAAATAGAGGATGTTTCTCTGAGATGAGGAAAGCAAACATCCAGGAACATAGTAGTTTAACAACTCTTAAGCTGGTTCCTTTAAAATGTTTTCCACTTCTTGCCTGCTGACATAAATACTCTCCAATTAGGGGTAGAATTTACCTGTGGCTCTTTCCTGTCAGCAGTCAGTACCCCAGTTAGTAAACTCATGGGTTTTCTCTAATGTACTGAGAATTATCCACTAGCCAAATGCTTTATAGGTGAATTGAACCTTCCTCTTTTTTTGGGTTGGTTCCCCCCCACCCCCTTTCACTTCCTTAGGCAGATGTTGGATTTTTTTACCTTCTTGTGTGATTTATGAAGGCTGTTGGTATTATTTTTGCTGCAGAGGAAAAAGAAAGAGAGAAAAATATAAATTACAAACGCAAAGTAATTTATATACTAGAGCTTTAAAGAAAAAAAAAAAAACCAAAAGAAAAGCTAGTGGCAGAAGAATTGTCAGTTGACTGACACCAATTAGTTATCTTGTGTGTAAGACAAACAACCATATCAATGTACTTGGTTTAATACAAATCCCCTTGTCTTTGTCTCTCTAGGGATGGAGTATTTAGAACAATCACATGACAACAGCAGTAATAAAAAACCCAATCAAACATCCCCCACCCACCCATGCCCCCCCCCCCCCCCCCCCCCCCCCCCCCCCCCCCCGGCTCAAGAAACAAAGGGCTGTTGACTCTAAGCATACTTTAGATGTTTCTACTGATTGCGCGCAAAACATCATCTGTGAAAGTATTCAAATTATCTCTCTTATTGATGCCACAAACACTGGTGTGGTCTTGGCATCTGGGCATTGCCAGGGGTCATCTCCATCAGCACAACCTCTGATTCATCTATCCCCCCCCTCCACCCCATCCAAAGTAAAACAAAGCCTCCTGGGGAAGTGTGTGCCAGTGATCAAATGAAGGCTCCATAATAAGAATTCTGTTTAGAGCTAACGAGACAGTAATTTTGGTTTAATTAAATACCAGCTGATTACTATCCCTGTGTATTTACTGGAGGCAATGGCAGCTGCAAAGCTACAGCCTGTGAATTACCGATTGGACCCAGGACTAGCCCAGGTATCACAATTCTTATGGTTTATTTTATTTCATTTTATTTAGATGTAAGCTAATCAGAACGTGGTGCTTTTCCACTGGTCTAGACATGATGTGGTTTGTGGGATTCTCTGCAACACTGAAGTGCTGGGATTTGGGAAGGCAGAGATCAATGGGAATTTGCCAACAGAATCAGCTCAAGGTCCCCTGGCATTCCTGTAAAATTGAAATTCAGTTGTGAAAGTGCTGGAGAGCTGGGAAGTTACAGCTGCTTCTGTGGACTGGGCATGACTTTATGCCAATTTCCTCCTGTTTCCCCTTAAAGTCTTTCCTCAAATGCCAGCAAAGAGGAGTCCTGTGTTACTTACTGGAAGCTGATGGAAGGAAGCAGTGGGAGGGATGCTGAGTCCCTTCCTAGGAAGGAGAGGAAACAAGACAGTTGGGTCGTGTGCCCCTCGTTGTGTAGAGGGAGGCTCCAGGCTTTTCTTATGCTCTTTCTTATGCTGCAGGACTTGATGAATATCAGGTATTTCTTTCTCTTTCTCTTTTCATGTTCTCTCCATACCCTGAAATGACATATCGTAGCTTTTTCATTGCTGTGTAAAACCCTGTACACACGGCAGTACACACGGCAGTCCACTCGGAGTTGTGCTCGCCAGCAGCACTCGGTGCTCAAGACCCAAAACCACTGCCCTGACACCTCTCACTGACAGAGAAAGAGCTGTGTGGGGGCTAAAACAGGGAAAAGCAGCTTCATAAAAAAGACAACTTCCAGGGAGATAATAAGTGAGGGGGAAGTTAGGAATCATATCTGTGGTCTAAAACTGAGGATGTTTCTGCAGTCATGCTTTTCAGGCTACCCTGTGATGAAGATGCTTTGTCAAAAGTGAGTTTGGGTTGTTTTTTTTTTTTTTTATTTTTTTTGTTTATTTCCTAGAAGTTTTGCCCATTTAGAGTTAGAGTCCTTTTAGACTAATGTGGAGTCCTGGCTTACATGTACCAGACAGAGCCTGGGTCCACCTCGGGGGCTGTACAGTCTGAGGACTGTCACAGTCCCAGCTCCGGGGCAAATTCATCATCTTCCCTCTGACATGCTTAAATGTGAAACTCTCCTCTACTGAATGAAGCCTTTGCTATTCTCTCTGCTGTCTTTCTGCCTCATTAAACACAGACCATCGATTAAGCAACAGTGGCAGATAGGAAAAGGCAAAATGGCTTGGAAGTAATTGGCCTCTCTTGAATCTTGGAGGAAGAAGCCGTAATTGTCTATAGCAGTGATGCATCTGTCTGTCTGCTGTGCATTTCTGTATGCAAGGAAACATAAACCTGCTCCAAATTCAAGGACTTTTGCATTTCAGAATATATTTGAGAACAGCTCCTTGTCTGAGGAAAAATGTTGCTAAGTTACAGAGTGAAGATTTTGGAACAAAAAATGAGTCCTTGTTTCTTCAAGCAGAGTCCTTTCCTTTTTTGGGGAAAAATGAGTCCTTGTTTCTTCAAGCAGAGCCCATTTTCACAGTATAATCATGGGAAGACTCTTATGCACGTAGATGGGTTCTGGGCTGTTTCTTTGCTACTTCTCAGCTGTGCTGGGTCTGAGCAGCACTGACCGTTGCACAACATTGTTGAGCCATTTTTAATCCCGTCTGTTATAATATCAGTGCATGGAGAAAATCCTCCTTGGAACTGCGTCTGCATTGGAGCATGTTGATGGTGGATGGACAGATTGACTGATTCTTAATGTACTTGCAGTTGGGCCCATTAGAAAGGGATTTTGCCTTAATGTGAAGGAGGGTTTGACTCTTGTAACACTGAAAACTTATGCTGTAATGGGAGGGCTTCAGTCTCTTTCACTAAAGACTGCTATATCGGGTGAGAGTGGTCTCATCCCAAGTTACTTGCAGAGAGCAAGTGAAGATGTAACAGATATGGCAGGATACAAGGACCAGAATAAATGGAAAGATAGGGTGAGATTAGGGACAGAAGAGTTGGAATTTGGCCTGAAAGGAGAACAGAGTACTCTATAAAATCTCAGATGCTTCAGGAAAAGAAAAAGAAAAATGAAAAAGAAACATAATACATGGGAACTCAACGTTTGCTGCATCTCATCAAACAGCCTGGCAATCACAGACTCATATGTAGCTGGGCTGTATGTAGGCTTGTCACTGAGACTGGCTTTTTAGAGATGTGGCAGTTCAGGCATCGTAACCAAGTCTCTGTTAGGGCACTGCATCCACTGAACATGTCCCCGCTCCAGCCAGGGAAGGTGCTCTGGTCTCTCTGGGGCCTATTGGCCCTAACCAAGGTGTCGATAGGGAGATCCCAAGCCAAACTCCCTCAAAAATCATCAGCATTAGGTAACATCAGTGGGACAGACTGAAGGGTGGATTTTGGTCATGCTGTTAATAGCTCCTCTTGTAAAGAGCAGAGAAATAAACAGCCCCAAACCTGAGAACATAAAAAATGACAGACGATCTGCATCAGACAGGAAAGGCAGCTGAAAACAGCTCAAGAAACAGAGCAGTGATCTGAAGAGAAATGTGAATAGTGTCTGAGTTGTGATCACTGACAGAAAAAATATAAATGCTTGTAGGGGAAGAAAAGAAGCTGCTCTGCAGAGGTGTGCAATCAATTACTGGAATAGGTGATTAAGAAGGACTAGTTGAAACTACTTCACTGAAATGGCCTTTTGACAGTATGCTGGATTTGTGGCTGAGCAGATGCCTTTGAGAAAAAGTGGCTGCTTTCCACAAAAAGATCTTTTTTTTTTTTTTTTCCTATTGAAAACTTGAACTCCTGAAAACCAAACATTTCACGTATGTCTTTTAACACTGGAAATTCTGCCAAGAAAACTCCCAACTACTTTTCATGGCGACTGCAAAACTTCTTATGCTATTTTTTTTTTCTTTTCTTTACTTTATTTTTTTCTATGACAATAATGTCCAGTGCCACCACTGACTCACAGTAAGCAGGATGAGCAGGTTACATCTCTGCACAGAGACTGGCTTCATTGTGCTAATGGAATGCTAGTGTGAGGAGGAAAAGAAAAAGATTGTTCGGGGAAGCAAAACTTCAACCCTCCCAAAGACAGACAGCTCAGATGTTCCCCGTCCAGCCGACAAACTCTGTCTCAGATGGGAAGAGCATTAAGGGCTACTGCAAAGTTTGTCAAGGAGCTCTCCATAAATCACTGGAAAGCAAGTCCAGATAAAAACTCTGCACTGGCTTATTGGAGTCTCTTGGGTCTGTGGAATCTGTGGAGTGACCCAGGGGGGCAGGAAAGGAGGCAGGGACCATAGGAAATTGAGTCCACCCTCTGGCCCAAAGCAGGCTCAGCACTGAACTCGGACCAGGTTGCTTAGGGGTGGCTGCAGCTGGATCTTGAAAACCTCCACGACAGCAAATGCAAGAGAGGATGTAATCACGGGCAATGCCAGGGCTGCTCCTGTCCAGCCATATGCTTCCTGCAAAGGAACAAACGCTTTACCATTTGTGGGGTCCATTGCAGGGGCCGTTGATGTCTCCCTAAAAAACATCACCTGGCAAGTAGCCACTAAAGCAAAGCAGTGATACGAATGATGGGTGTTAAAGCCAGGTTCTTTTAAAAAAATAAATTTAAGAAGAGATGAGTGTAATCTGGAACAGACTCGTCACTGACAGACTCAAACAGCAAGAAAAGGAGCTATTAAAAAATGGACAAACTCTGCCTATTGGTTGACCCTATGGAGCACGATAAAGCTGGAGAAGATTCACGGTATCTTTTCCAACAAAGGAAAATTCCTGCCAAGATTCACAAAAGCTTTTTCGGCTTTAGCTGCCAAAAATCAGTTTGTGGCAGGTGAAAGTAAATGAGTAACAGCTATGCGAGGACTGCAACCTCCCATCTTTGTAAAACAACTTTCTACACCAGCAGCAAGCTTATAACCAACCTGTTGTCAGCAGCCCAGAGCCCTGTTATAGTCAATCAAGGGCTCAGCAGGCTTTTATGGAGATATGGGAACTATTTCAAATATTATAGTTTTGTTGGCTCCAGCAAAGAGATCTCCAAAGCACTTTTGACTGGACCTAACTACTGTTTTCTGTTCATTTCCATCTGAAGTACAAGAATATAAATGAGCTCTAGTCAATCTGTGCTGGTCTATTGGGACTCTATACCCCAAAGTCTGATCAAATTAACTAGAAGCATTTTAGCACACAAGTGTGTTTGGCTCTCCTAATTTTAATTTCATATAAACTCAAGCACTGAATCATAATTCAGCAGACTGGAGCATCAAGAAAGAAAAAAAAAAATAGCTCTGGATTTACCATCAACCAGCAAAATCTGGCAGCTGCCTCTGAGATTCACAGTCCTGTTCTGGGCCTCAGAAAACTGCTTTGTGTGAAGAAAAGGAAAAGTAAAGGAAGCCCAAGTCCTTGCGGAGCACCAGGGGTGTGCAGACCTGCCTCTGAACTCTGCGGGCAGGACCTTGCTTGAAGGAGGCAGATGTGAAACAGTGACACTGTGCCCAAGATTGTCACTGGCCCTTCTTGTGGCTTGGGGGAGCCGGTGCAGCACACGGGCTCCGAGCTCTGCGTGGCTGAGTCACGGCTACTTAAATTTTGATGATGCCACCAGGTTTTTCAATTCTGTTTAATCTTTTGGACAAAGGAGTTGTGAGCCTTCAGGGGTGGTGAGTGGGTGGGCAAAGAGCCTTTTCTCCTCTCTAGCCTGTTCTTGGTCAGATGCCACAGTCTGTGATGCTATTGTCCCCAAACTGGTGGGATCGTTTACCTGGTGTGCAAGCCAATAACACACGTAGGTGAGGTATTAGCTATTTATTAGCAGTTCTGCACAGAAATGGGTGCTAGGGGGTATCCCCACAAAGCTAGCACACAACATTGAAACAGTCATTCATTTATACGTTATAAATTAACATAATTAACATATTCATTGCTTCCAGTCTTTTACTGGTGCTCAAAATTCCTGATCTTGAAGCTGATTGGTGTAAAATGTCCTCGTCTTCAATTAAAGGTACAGCATCTCTTAATTTTACTGCGCAGGCTCAGTGGGTGAGGGTCTTCAAGCGGAGGGGGGTATCCCAACTTCTAGAGGAGGGGTTTTCATATTATAATTAGTCAAGTTCACCTACAGGGCACATTTCTTGAGGTATAGCCAAGTTTCTTGGGCAATCGGCCCACTGAAATTTCTGGTACCTGGTTTTAGGTCTGTTTGTTCCTTCTATCCCATAGTCTTGTCAAGAACTGCTTACCCAAATGATTTACTGAGTTACCACCATAGAGGTCACATTGATGTCACAATGCCACACTGCCACATCAGTGGATGTCACGTATGCCAGGTCACATTCAGACCCGTGCTGTCACCGTGGTATTGGTGTGTTGCTATCAGCAGGATGGATCTGCACTGTAATGTCTCCTCTGGGAAGGACCTTTGCAATTTTTCTGTACCAAAAGATGGTACTGTGCTACAAAAGATGAGAAGCAGCAATGTGTTAGTTCGGCCACCAGGTATCAAAATGACTGACAGCCTGGGGAGGCAAAGCTGTGACCACACTGACTTGTCCCTTGAGAGCGCTTTGGTATATAGTTCTGTTTCAGGCATTTGTTTAAGAAGTTGGCACCTAGATTGAGACTCCAGCACGGACCATGGTGGGGAAAGGCCACCAGGAATGTGCAGAGGAAGGGGGTCCCTGGCTGAGCACAGATTCAGGGAAGGAGAAACTGCCCCCAGGCAGGCTTTGTAACTGCCTGCGGTCCTGGGAGTATAAGCACATCAGAGGGTGTTTGCCAGCACGTCCCTCCTCTGAGCATCTCTACTATTCCCACTCACATTAGTCCAATTTACATGGCAAAATATTTCTAACCACCAGTAAGGAAAGCTCATCCTGAGATCAGAAAAATAATAAAAGTAACTCTTAGTCCTTATACAGCACTTCGGAGCCTTCAGAGCACTGAACAAACATTAGCTAATGAATCAAGCTGTGCTGCTTCTCCTGCCCCATCTTGAGCAATAAATGCTCCAAGATTAGAAACTTGCTGACACATTTGTGCTGCGGATGCCTGAGGCAGAGGGTACTGTGGCTCTAGAGCTGTGTTGCTTTTATGGTGCTGACAGGGGTAAAAATGGATCATCATGTCAGCAGATATGATCAGGACATGTGCAGGGTTCATCCTTCCTAGACTGGTGTAAATGCAGATTAAATCTGCTGGAGGCTGGGGCGTTGTTACTGCTCCATCCATAGGAAGCAAAAGTGCTGGATAAAGTGCCAGCCTCCCAGGCCAAAACCTGGTGGTGCTGGGGTAAGGAGGGAAAAGCTCCGAGGGTTTTAAGCACAATTCTAGATGCATTTCTAACAGCCAGAAACAGAATTTGGCCATTTTCTGTTATGGTTTTCAATGGGTTTGTGGCAGTTTCCCCATCACCACCGCAGGGCAAGTACCATCAACTGTTTGCGGCAGGATCTGAAGATCCCCCCTGCCTCTTGGGATGCTGTAGATGTTGTCCCATTACTTCTGAGGATCTCTCTTGCCTTAAACACCTCTCCCTGTCCTCTTCCCAGCCTCTCCCTAAGAGAGACTAGGCAATTGCAATGCAAAATGGCAAGTACTAAACATCTTTATTCCTGTAGTCAGTCATAGAGATTTTGGGGGACAGGTTTCAGAGCTTTCCCCCAAACAGGCAAATGTTTACTCTGAAAACCTGGGGCACAGCCGAGGGGAGAGAATGAAAAGGCAGAGCTGAATTGTAAATCCTTCTTTAATCTCATTAACTGAAGTGTTTTGTGGCTCGAAGGACTCACTATATTTACAGCATGATTAAATGCTTGGATAAATAACAGCTATTAAATGGGCAGTATCTAGATGCTACTGAAATGAGATAACACATTGGGTTTTTTTCCTGTCTTCCCTTTTCGTATTTTTTTTTCCCCTACCAATTGCTGATACGTAGAAATAGCAGTGACAGGGCAAATCGCTTCATCTCTAACAGCTCTTTGCTACTACTGGAATGGATGAAAGTGAAAAAATACCCATATATACACTGCAGTCGTGGTTTTCAGGTTCTTTCCAGGAACTGTAGTTCCTTAGACTGCTGGACTACACTGCAGAATTTACCTTTGTGGAAAGAAATCTCGTCTGGCTGGGCAAGACTGCTACCTGTGTGCTCATACTGCTTGGCTTAAATGCTCCCATGATGTCTTTTAATATTAATGAATGATGTAAAGAAAGAGAAATACTGCTTAAGGTAATTATTATAATGTGTTCCCAGGGATTTAGCTGTGGGTTTGTAGCCGCGTGTTATTTCAATTTTTAATTGGCGCGAGAAAAGGGGGTGAGGGAAATGGAGGAGATTGTATTTTATTGGTGGGGGGAGATAGTTTCCCAGCTGTTTTGCGTGAAAGGTTCGGAGTTAAGAACAAAACCTCTGATTTATAAAGAGTCAGTTGGGAGAGCAGAGACATCTACCACCTCTGTCCAGCTGCTCACTGGAACCAGGCCTGGGCTGGTGGAGTAAAGGAGGATTGTACAGAGAGAGACCTTCGCAAGGAGCTGCATGCTGGACTGAAACCCACCGACCCCCCCAGCCTCATGTCCTGTCCCAAAAGTAGTCAGAGATGTTTTAGTAGAGGTAAAATGTTGGAGATCAACATAAATATGTTTGTATAGCATACAAACATCAGAAAATCTTTATAGGTCCTTGCAGTCCCACTCTGTGAGAAGGGGGCAGCGACCAAGAGGTTAACTCTGAAATATGAGATAAAAGTAAAACTGAGCAATTCTGAAACATGAGAATATTTCATTTAGATATTCATGAGCTGGGGTTTCTCATTATTTCAGTTCAAAAGAGCTTTTCACTCTAAAAATTATTCCAGTTAATTAGGAAATAATAGGCTAAAAAAGTATTTTTAAGGGAATTCAGTTTTTGTTGAACCTGAAAAGGATTTCTTTTTATTTTCAGTTTGCAAAAAAAAAAAAAAAAAAAACAAACCCAAATACATCTTTTTGGGTTGAGCAGAGAAAAACAGTTTTCTTTTCTCCCTCTCTCTGTCTGTCTATCCATTTTTGATACAGCTAATGAACAAAAATTGCCATTGTTCACACAGCTCTGTTCTCGTGTGCCCTCTTCACCTGTACGGGAGGGAAGGGTCTTCTGAGCTACACAGAGAGATGGCAGAGAGAAAAGCCTTCAGTGAGAACAGACAGCACGTCAGGCAGGGTGGCTCGGGGGGCAAGGCAGGGACGGGGAATTTGGAAGGAGGATCTCTGAGCCTGGGGCTTTTCTGCTCCCTGTCCTCATGCTGACGAGCTCTCTCTGGCTCTGGTGGTGTTACAATCACTGATTTTCTACATTTTGAGCCCCTGCACAAGTGACCCAGACAGACAGTAGCCCTGAGGCAGCCTGCAGGTTGCAGGAGAGGCACGGATGCTGTCTGGCTACTTTCTGGTGCTTCCTGGCAGCAGGAAATGTGCTGGCAGACCTGCCTGGGCAGAGCTGGGAGTTCCGAGGTGCATGAGCAGCAGAGCATCAGTTGTCCAGGTGCTGGAGCACTGCGAGACACTGGGCAGCAGGATGCTGTGGTAACGACTAGTTGTTGAGTAGGTTTGTACCAGCGCAGAGGGATCAGGGATTCTCTGAGGGGTTCAGCAATAATATGTAAGATGTCAACGAAGTAAAACTCCTGGGGGTTTCCCAGACTCTGCAAGTGTCTGCAGCCCACCATGAGAAAACCTGTCGGGAGGCTCATGGTGCCTAAGAATAGGGTCGTGCTGCTTTTACTTGCCTGTGTAAGCAGCCTTTGGCAGGGCTTATGGCTCCCACCAACGTGTCTGTGTTAGAAGTCAGCCCCCAGGGATACCAGCTAGGAACTGCAGATATGGGGGTTTAGCTTTTTGCTGCAAGTTGCACATATTTTCAGCTCCAGAGATCTCCTGTTTAACTCTTTCAAGGGTAGCTGTCGCACAGCCTGTAGCACCCAAGCAGCATGTAGTTCAGCCAATGATGAGCTAACCCAGGTCCAACTGCGATGGGCAAACCTTTGGAAGTAATTAGCAGGGTAGACCTAATTGCATATTAAAGAGCAATGTATAACCAATGTAAAACTGCATAAATATCCTGGGGTGTGCACTTTTCTGTAGTTAGAAGGAACCGGTACATAGTTTTCTGCTAGTTTGTATGTCATGCAAGACCGGTGAGGTACTTCAAGTGCAAGAACCACAGCGTGAATCGTGCTGCGCTTCTACCTTGGCTCAGGCCCACAGACTTTATCAAGAATTCCATCGTCATAACACTCTTGTCTGGTTTATTGTCCTCTTGATTCCTGTCATGACCCCTGGAATTTGCTGATCAGTGCAGAAAAATCTGCACCCATTGCTAGGTTTTGAGGGGCCATTTCAAGGTGTTCCATCTCAGACAAATGCACAACACCTGCAGAATCCACTTGTATAAAATTTCCAGCTGGGGAAAAAGGAGATTTCTAGAAAGGGTCTGTGAAGTCTACAAGAAAGGTGCTTTTAGACGTCAAGAAATAGATATGATGTTGACAGCTCTTCATCAGGGGAGAGTTAGTAGAACAGAATAAGGTTTCTGAAGTGTAATAGGAGACCATTTTGCGTTGGTTGGCTGGTCTATATATCGCCTGCATAGTGTTCATTTGCTCAGGAGCTGAGCAAGCTCTTCGTACTCAAAGCCTTCACCTCTTGATAAACAGCAGCAACCACCTCCTGGAGAGGAAAACGTGTCCCTTGCTCCATCCACTTCATTTTCCCCATCAACACCAGAGCTTCCTTTATCTAAGGAACAGCCTTTATTCACATGTCTGCATGCTCCTCCCTGGCGTCTCTGCAGCTGTTGGATTACAGCGAGTGATCAGAAGCAGCAAGGTGAAGGAGCAAGAGGAAATGGAGACATAGGGCACATGAGAGACCCAGAAAAGGTGCTGTGAAGCTTTTTTTTCTCCTGCCATGGGCCAGGGCTAACAGGATTGCATGGAGAAGCTCAGGACGGGGGAGAAAGAGAGAGAAGGCAGCAAGCCTAGAGAAGGGCCTGAGACAGGGAGAGAAGCTAATGTGGGAGGGAACCAGGACACTGCTGCTGTCTAGAAAGGAAAGAACCTAGACAGCTGTTCATGTCCCTGACCAGTCCCATCAGCTTTGTCCTACTTTGAAGGGTATCTAAGCCTCAGCAGGCAGAAAGAAGTGTCTCGTAATGAGAGCGTTTGCTTGGGAGCTCCTGAGTTCTGGTTTTAGAGCAGTGATGTGTGACAGTGACTTTATTCTTTACTGAAGCCTCGAGGATCCTGATGAGGGCAAAGGTGGTTTTTATCCCTGGCATCTCTGAGACACTGTGCAGTCAGGAGGGCTGGGCAGTATCTGGAATCCTGCTGCCTGAATCTCAGGGAGTGAGAGCTCAGCGAGGAGCTTCCCAGTGATTGATCCTCTGTTCTACTTGAGAAGCAAACGCTGCCAGACCCTGCTCTGCTGTGCTGAGAGAGGCCTCAAGAGTTCAGCCCTCAACAGGCCTTGTGCAATGGTTGTCAGCTTCAATGAAATCAGGCCCCAGTAACGCAGCTGCCCATCCTCACACTGCTTAAAAACCAGCCGCTGCAGCCTGTGCAGGAAAGTAGCCCTTTGGCACCGCAATGGTGCACATGGCAAAACCCCCTTCCTGCAGCTGCAGTGAGAAAAAGGAGGCTGTTTTTCTTGAGTGATTTAACTCACTGAGCAATTACTCATTTCAGTGGCTTTACTGCAAAGCTTGCTTTGTCTCTGCTCAGGTTTTAGCTGAGAGAAGCTTGAATAATTTAGAGTCAAGAGTTTTGGGGTTATTTCTATTTGATCTTTCATTTTCCTCTTCCTTTCTTTCCCACCCCTTTGCAGTTATATATCTTTAAACTCAATTCCTCTTTTTTTTTTTTTGTCGGAATGATCTTGCTTTCATTGGGAGAAATGTCTGCTACTTTGGGTGGAATTCATCTCTTTTAACTGTAGGTACCTGGAGGCAATGGGACAGAGCAGCACCAGCCTCCAAATTAATCCCGTCTCTGCAGTCTCCACTGAAATTCTGACTCCAGCATCAGTGTTATTCTCTTCATAGATGTGTAGATGAGGTCCTTCTTAAACCTGTAGAAGAAGATAAATAGTAAATTGTGTTACAGAAGAGCCTCAGCCCCGTTCCCAGGCTAGGCAATGCCAGGAGGAAGAGGGACAGCAGGTAACTGCCCATTTTGCCCATAAGATGGAGTGAGATGAGGAACAGCATCTCTCTGAGCTGTTGGGTAACCGGCCTTCTCTCTACTCCTTTCCATGCTAAACGGGGGAGGTCTGGGATAGAGCTCTGCCTGCTTCCATCATCAGCGTCTCTCCTTCAGCAGTAGGGATGGCAGTCAACAACGGTTCCCTGGAGCAGGGAGGATGCTGTTGAGAAGTGGGTAGTATGAATGCGCTCTGCTAGGCGTAGTTGTGTCTGCTCTTGGGACTGCTACTCACAAAGTCCTTGCTTTAGCATGGTGGCAGAGGCTGTGCTGTTCAGTTCCTCAGAGTAGTAAACTTCATTACTCCAACCCAGTGAGAGAGGAAGGATCTCAGCCTCCAAAACTGGATAGATTATTTGCTGAGAATTATTCGTCATTTTTCCAATGGGAAACAAAGACGGGGTTGGTCTCTGCAACTGTTCAGCCCAGCCATGCACAGAGTTGTCTGAGTGCCGAGCATCAGGATCTCTGCATGTGTAGAGCAAAGCACCTTCCTTCTGGCTCTGCTCTGCTGGGTCCTGGCTGCTTGTTCCCCCTCCAGGAGCCGGGGTGTGCTGAGGCTGCAGCATGTACCGTCCTTGTTGCAATGTACCATCGTTGGGAGGCAAGTGCTAGATAAATGTAAACCTCGTTCCTTACTCACTGTAGTCGTGTCACTACATGAATGTAGGTTGTGCAGACAGTCCTATCAGAAGATATTTAGGTTTCAACCACATGTTTTGAGCTTTTAATCAGACTCTGAGTACACATCTGCAGTGCCAAATGATTAAATTACTCCTGCTTATCAGCTGAAACAGAGAAAGTGACCCCATAGATTTCACTTTAAGTGCAAGCCAAACTGCATTAGCTTGTTCCAGTGATTAATTTGTCTTCTTGCTCAAAAGTTGGCATTTCATTGCTTGTACGATGGTTCACTTTGGCAACCTCTGGGATTGGAGTCTGTTGCATATAAATGGGGGAGTGATAATGAAAGTCCTTTAATTTCAGCTTATTGATGTTTTATCTACTCCGAAGCACTTGCATTCCTTCCCCAAATGTAGAGCTGCAAATGCTGAATGCCTTTTTTGGAGGTCTGGTATGTCCGTTCCTTTGGGGTATGTCCATGCAAGTACGTCTGAGCTAGAGTTCACCCTCATCCTAACCCAAAAATGGGAATGTTGCCCGTTTGCTGGACCACTGCAGCTCAGCTCAAGTGCCTGCTGTAGCTCTTGGGTTTTGTCCTTATTGAACCCAGATGGATGTACTTTATAAAAAGGTTTTGGTCAGGACATACAATTTGCAACATTTGCAGTAACACAAGTTTTTACCTGCTGTAAGAAGTATAAACAGCTGTCCTGTTTCTTGATACTTTTTACACTATATTACATTCATTTAACTGTTCCTATGTGTTTGCTTTAATATTTAAAACAAATGTTTCTCTGACAAAATGCACTTAGCTGTAGCCTTCGGTTATCTTACTACTGGGTATTTACTGGGAAATGTCCTCCCAAGACTTGGGATTTGAAACTTGGTGGCACGTACATCCTAACCCTAGTGCTTGCCAGCAGTTGCAAGTAAAGCACTTTGTTACTCCTGCACACCTCTGAGTACACCAGATTTTGGAGTCTATTTGAAAACAAAATGAAGCAAAAAGTCCCTTCTAGCAAAATTCAGGGTTATATTCTTCATTACTAAATTGCAAAGGAAACATAAGAAGTATAAACTATGGGTATAACCTACCTGCCGTCTCTCCCAGGTCCTCACCAAGAGTTTCTCTCACCTCTCAAGGGTGGAAGTCTTGAAGGAACTCACTCAGCAGCACTTTACTGCTTGAGCAACACCTTTTACTGACTCATTTTTGCCCACTGGCCACTCCTGGAGTGGCCACAGTAACCTGGAGGTTGTCTAAATGCTGCTGCATGCGAATAGATATTCACAGCGCTTCTGTAGGACAACCTTCCCTCCTTCTCTACTGCTTAAGGAAGACTTATTGCATGGTTGCTTTGACCTCTCCTCGTCTGTGAGAATGCACATAAACCAATGCTAATTTGCCTGGAAATGATTCACATCAATACAAAAATATCCTTCAATATGGGTATTTCCCTCTTTAGATTTATCCTTCTGCTTAGGAAGTAAATTGAAATAGCTTTATGACTCCATCCTATAACATGAGAAATTTTATTGGCTTTATAAGACCTTGCAAATCACAAACTGAATACGTTTTATGACACAACAAGCTGTGTCCCAGTGTTTTTCAGAGCCTGGAAATATAGATATGACTGACTTTGCATGTTTTAATCATAAGTTTTCAGTCTGGGGGACTTAAGCTATCAGTTTTAATAATACGTTCTTTCACCAAAATAAACCCACTTGACTTTATCATGAAATATACTATATTTGCCTGTTTGAGGAAGTTCATTCTGTGAAACTTCTAAATCTGGATTGTTGTTTTTTATTTGAAATTGATTTATTCTGAAGGTCAGAATTTCTCAAGGAATGTAAATGAAATAATCCAGTGGACTCAAATCTTTATTCTTCTTCTGAAAATAAGAGAAATCTGATAGGAAATATTTGACCCAAAATACTGAAAAGGCTGTCTTGATAACCTGACAAAAATTCAGTTTCCAGTTAAAATGTTGACATAAATCATGCTTTTCTTCAACACATCAGTGCTGATAAATGTTATTTTCTTACATATAAGCACTTCAATGTCTTCCTTATCTATGCCAAAGAAATCTTAATTTTCCTTAAGATAAGCAAACAAGAAGTATATGTTTCAGTTCTGACTTTGAGCTTGTTTTAAGCTCCCAAATAATCCTGGGACTGGATAAGTTTTTAACTAATCCTGATGCGAGAGTTGAAAGTGGGAATAAATCTGCTGCCTGGGATGAAACAGCCCATTAAGAGCTTCTTCCTAGGTAGTTTAATTAAAAGATTAGATTATAGATTGCATTGATATATTAGAGAACAGTTTGCTATAGCATATTTAAACTCATGGCTGGAAGATAACAGGCATTGCACAGAAAACACGGAAAGACAATTTGTGCACAGAGCCATTGCTGTGTGACCCAGAAGCACACGCTTCCCAGGGCCACCCTCGTGGTTCCCTGCCCATCCCCTAAGGGATGGCCAGGGAGGGAAAGGCAAAGGTTGTGCGAGGGAGGGATTCAGTCTGCAGATTGAGACCCCTGAGCGTGGATGTGTACATGGAAAATGAGCCTCCGGGACGGCTCTGGCAGCTTCCCCAGCTTGGTCTGGTTCACTATGGTTGGTTGTGTGCTGCACAAGAGCCTTCTGGCAGCGTGCACAGAGCCTGTGTGCCACTGGGAAGGAGCAACACTCTTCAGGGTTCCCTTTGCTGCCCTTCATTTCAGAGCCTTATGTCTGATCCAGTCGTATCTGATCTCATCTGATCCGTTGGTTTCTGGTTTTCTTGTTGCTAGTGATTCTTTTCTCTTCTTCTTTGGAAGTGTTTACTTAAACCACAGAAGGAAAATACTGAATAGAAAATGGAAGCAGCATTTATTTGAAATATTTGGGTTACCTTGAAAAATGAATGTGCACTCACCTTTCTGTGAACCATAACAATAAAAGCGTGGCACTGCAGCAGGCTGGAGTGTTCGTACATTGCTTATGTAGAGTGGCAGCGACCTTCAGTCCTCAATCTGGTGTGCAGAATTGTTCAATTAATGTCACTACCCTAAGGGCTACAGAGGCCATTCTTGCCCTTGTTCCCTCTGATTTCCCCTCTCACTCTCCTTTACCCCTGATGGAAAGGAGGACAGAAATGAGATTTTATCTAAGTAAGCTTTTAGGAAAGGAAAAGAGCGGAAAACTGATGCAAGAACAAGTCCCTATTACACACGAATGGAAATGCTTTGGGACAGAGAGGCAGAACAACTCAAGACAAAGCTGATTCTCACCCACAGAAGAAGGAACTCCTGAAGGTGAAGATGGAGAACAGGTTGGGTGAGAATGAGCATGATTCTTCTCAGGAGGAGAAGGAAGAACAGTAACTTTCAATGAACGCAGAAGCAGGAGATGAGATCTCACGGGAAGTAGATCTAGGGGGAAGAAACTAAGGAGAGCTAGGCATTTTTCATTTGATAGTAGGACTATGAACACAAATCATCTCAATTTAGAGGAAGAATAGAAGGTTCAATAAAAGGCAGCTCAACAGAATAAAAGCTTTCCATTGATTTCGTGTTTCCTTACCATGTTTGCAGAAAATGGAAAGTAGGTTAGATCAGAAAAGCTGGACTTTAAGAATAGTCAATGTGTGGAGGGACACAATCGGAACAGGCAGCACTAAATATAACACAGGAGATGAGAGAAATCCCAGGTTCAATGAGATCATACAGTGAATACTATGAGGGGCCATGGAAAAACCTTTCACAGATGAGCCCCACAACACTAAAGAACCGCTCACTAAAATGCTGTGAGGAAGAGGTTGGTGTAACTCATATGGCAACAGAGCCCAGGCCAAGGAGAGATCAGAGGAGAAGCAATTTGGGCCAAACCAGCTGCTCAGAAGGACATTAATCAAGTGATGAGGAGGAGAAAGTTAATTTCTGCAGGATGAAGACATACTGGAGAACTTGAAGGGATCTGTACAGCCTGACACCAGTTTTCCTTCACAGGCACAACCGGTTTAAGACACGCCCCCCCCCCCCCCCCCAACCTGGCCTTGTGTCTGTACTTCCCCACTGAGATTTTTCCTTTGTTCCACTGTCCTGATAACGCTGATTGGCACTGAAATTCTGCCAGTTTTTTATTAAAACCAAAACCTTTTCATTGACCCAGTATAACGGGGCAAGCTGTATGGTGCAAAGGGCCAGAGAACAACGTTCAATGGGGAGAGAGAGGCAGAAACCAGCAGTTAGTAGAAGGAGAAGTCAGCCGAAACTGGGGTGCCTTTTTAAAGGCTTCCTTTCTGAAAGAGGAGCCAGGGGTTTCAGCTTGACCTCAGTAGCTGGAAAATACTGAATAAATCACCTTAACTGTTTGTTGAGCATATGAAAGATAGAAAGAAGATGAGTAACAGCCAACCTGGATTAGAAAAGCATAAATCATGTCAAATAAATTGAATTTACTCCTAAAACAGAGAAAAGCCTGTTGGATAATAGAAAAGCAGATGTCATGGGAAGCAATGTACTTAAGTGCAAGAAATATGACATTTTTATAAGCATGTTAGAGAAATCTAGTCTAGATAAAACTACAGTAGGGTTGGCCAGAGGAGGCTGGAAGAATTGAGTCAGGTTTCATTAGGATTTGTCCTGTGTCCAGATCTGCTCAGTACTTCCATTAACTATCTGCACTGTGCGCTAGTGAACGCATTTATTACAGGAACACTGGGTAGATGATCTTGACAAATAGCATGCTGGGGAACGGTTTCTTTAGAATACAAATATACAGCAACTACTGCTAAGCAAAACAGCCAGTGCTCATCAGGTGCACAAATGTGCATTTAGGAATACAGATTTGGGACAGGAGAAGGGGAGCAGCTGAGTTTACAACAGGTATTAGGTCTAAAGAAAGGCTCGGGAGGGATGAGGAATCATATGACAAACTGGTTCAAAGGGGTTCTTGGCACCACCAAGGCTCATTTCAAAATTGAGAGGAGTTCAGGGAACCCAAACAGAAGCGACCATTTCAGAGGTGCACGCTGAAAAGACCTTGCAAAAAACCTTAAAGAAGAATGCAGCAAATGATGAACACTGCAATGGGAATCCTGTGCATGGTCCCATCGCTGTAAGCCTAACGGGGAGAGAGGGATGTTAACGCCTGGTGTTTCTAAGCAATGACAACAATTAAGGCAACTGCTGGGGTTCTATCTTAACCAAGCACTAGGGCTTAAGTTCCAAGGATGTAAGAGTCTTCCTGCACCTCTGGGCAGAGACCCCAATACCAAGAGAAGCTGTGTGTCAGAGGAACAGCGTCTCTGGGCAGAGACTGATGTAATTTGACTGCTGATTACAGCTACAGAAATGCCAGTGTAGCAAGCAATACATCAACTTCACTCCCGTACTGTGCAACAGTTTCACTGCCTTCTACCACCTAATTGTGTATCCTGTAGTTAATGGACATCAAACTGTTCTGTGTCAGAAGTTCAGTTTCTAACACTTTCTTGCATAAATCACCTTCCTTAGTCTACATTCCTTACATGAAATTTTTGGTGTATATCGTGGCCAAACTAATCTAAAAATATTTTTATAGTCTTCTTGTGCTCTTCACTGGGAAAAGTCTCTTCTCGGTGCCCCTGCTATATAGGAGAACCTGTAGTGAAACAGAATTGCAGGAAGATTCATTAGAAAGTGAAATCTTTGTAATGCTGTGAGTAGTGGTGCACTGGAAGGATTACTTGACAAATTTTCTCATCATTAGAATGGCAAATTGGTTTTGCCCTTGATGCCTGTCCACAGAGACGGGCAGCTGGCTTCCAGTTCAGTTTAGTGCAGGCTGTCAGAAGTTGTAAGCATACATTGCTCTCTCTACCAGAGACCACTTGTGTGACTTGTTTCCATCTATTTTTGAAAAAACCATTCAGGCTAAGAGAGTCTATTGTTTGGATAGTGGAGCAATTATGCTAATAATAATGTAGAGTTGTGCTTTATTTTAATATTAATTTTAGTGACTTGGATACGACAGCAATTTGAATGTATGAATGACTAAAAAAGGCAAAATGTTTATAGAAGTACATAAAACTAATGTTATACACTCCATTTTACAAGTAGCTTGAAATGGGTTTTTAATAAACGTTTAAAATGATGTATTCCTGTCTGTATAAAATGTCATATCTCATCTTAGGAAAAGTGATTTTAAAGAGCTCTTGTAATTAACTATTTATTTATTATTATTAAATTATTTACAGCGGTATATTATTGGAAGCATTAAATGCTTTTGTATCGGAGAGCCTGCCTGCTATTCTTATGGTCGGTTGTTCTTTATTGTACGCTGTGGCTGTGCTGAGCCAGAGGCTGTTAGAGAAGGACGACTGCGCATTCTCTGTGCCGGCAGTTCATATTCCCCTTGTTACATGTTGCCTTTGTTTAGGGGTGAAAACTATTGATTGTGGTCCCAGACCTTTGCCTAGCCATGCCCCCCTCCGTCATGAAACCCTGAGGTGGTGGGGCATTCTTATTTTCGTCAGACCTAAAAATGAGGACGTTTTCCAAACCTTGCATCAGGTTCTTTCTCTGGGAGGTCCAAAGCAGGTTTAGACCCATGGATTAAATTTGGATAGTAAGATGGTTGTTGCGATTCGTTTAAAACTTGAAAGAAGATAGGCCTGGAAGAGGTCTCCAGAGTTCATTTCATCTAATCTATTTTGCTCTAAATTCACATTATCTCTACCCAAAGCATATCTAAATTGTTAAACTCCAGTAAACTCCACAGCCTCCCCAGGCAATGTGTGCTGGTGCTTTCCTGTCCTTCCCATTGGATCAAAAGTTTGATTCAGTGTTGAAGCTCAACCTCCTCGTGACAGACCTTGGTCAGCCTTTGCAGACTCTTGGGAAGGGAGCACCAGAGATGCTGCAAAACCTTTTCAAAGCTGTGCTCTTCTTACTTTGAGATTGAGGAATTCAAGTCGTGTTCATAGCTGGCCCAAGTGTAGAGTTTGGTGCTTTCGGGGAGGGTCTGAGCAGCAGCTACCAGAGCCACAACCTTCTGGCACCTGTTCTCTTGGGGTGGGTTTTTTTTAGGGGGATGGATAAAGGTGAAATATAAGCATGCACATCTCCCATGGAAGGATTTATGGCAGCGGCAAAGGATATTAACTGATATTTTAGTCATTTAAAAGATCTTAAAATGAAGACTCAATGGTCATCTGCATTATCAGGCACATGATGGCATTAGCAGCAGTTCCCTGATGACATGCTGTGAACATATTCCCCAGGGAAGCCAAACAAGAGGAGCTAAAGTAGGGCTTTAACTTTCCAGCTCTGTTTCCACTGGGAAGGGGAATTAATTTGTTTTGTTTCCATGTCTTTGTATTTTGTAGCCACAAAATAAGCACAATAAACATAAGAGAGGTCCCAGAGCTAGGGCTTTAGAGACACACTGAGGAGGATGAAAAGCTTCATGGACAGGTAATTTTGGATTCTTACAATACTCATGTTCTTATGTCTCTTTGCTGTGCTTAGACTGCATTTACTCTAGGGGGTTTTATTTATTTATTTAAGAATTCCTACTGGCACAACATAAACTCCTAGTGAGCAATACCTTTTGGAGCTCGGAGGCCAGTCAGTCCTTAGGTGCAGACCTTGGCTAGCACCGGGGTTTCCATCCATCGCAAGTCAGAGGGAAAGAGCTGAGCTGTACAGATGGTTCCCTGCCATCGAGGGTCCGATCCTCAGCTGCTGTACCAACAACAGGACAGCAACAACAGTCACTGCCAACTCTACAAATGGAGCTGTACATCCACATCCCCCGCTGACACAGGAGGGACAGCAGGCGTGGGATACGCGAGGCAGTCAAGCCATGGACATAGTGGCCCAGCTACTGACTGTGCCATGGCTTCTTGCACCTGGGGCAGGTTATGCAATGTGTTCTTGCCGTCACCTCTCCGTGTGTCCTACCTGACTTGCAAAGAAACCTTTCTGATTCCAGTAATCAATGTTTCTTCTCTTGAGGCTTTCTAACTAAATTGCACCATCTAGGGTTAGCAAGAGAACTGTAGAACTATATTCCTCTGCAACTGATTTTGGAGGAGACAAAAGGAAAGCAGATGCGACAAACCTGCCTGGGGGAAAAAAAAAGCGGGATACTACAGGACCGGAGTTTAAGGCAGTCATTTGCATCTGGAGATTCAAGGCCAAGTAGCTATGAATGCTGGGGCAAACTGGGAACCAGTGTCAGGTTTAACGGATCACAGGGCTATGCCTGGTCTCTGCAATAACTAAAGCATTAGGTATATGTGTGCAGCACTCCCTTAGTTGCCTCTGCAGTTCCTTCTTTAGGCTTTGAAAGCCTCAGCACTCCTTTAGAGGCACCCCACCAGCAAAGCCCTCCACTCACACATGCACCGCTAGGCATGTGAGGCAAAACTGAGCATCTCCTGCTGAGAGCATGGTCAGTTTTGGCCCTCATCCCTTGTATGAGCATCATTCCTCTGCCCTTGGACGCTGCAGCAAGAGGCAGGGAATGATTCTGCAGGTGCTTGGAGAGAACGCTTGTCCTTTCTGGTCTTTGTGTTTGAATGAGATTTTTTGTTTAATCAGCAGAATCTTTAGTTGGAGCATCTCCTGCCATGCTGGCAGGCTGCTGTGATCTGCAGGCAAGGTTGATAGGAACTGATCTAAGCTGAGCTGGCAGACACCAACTCTCGCTGAGTTACATGCCGTCCTTCCCCAGTTTGAGCCAGAGGGAAGTGGGAGCCAAAAGCACCAAGTGCGCTGAGGTCACAGGGTTGAACTCCATAGGAGACGGTTCAGAAACAAAGTGCGACATATCACTTCAGCCTGCAGTTTCTTTGTCTTTTTTTTTTTTGCCAAGACCTTTGGGTCACTCTGTTAGTAGGAACTAAGAAGCTGCACCTCATAGATCCCTGTTGCTGTCTCAGGGCTGCACCATGTCCTTGGAGAAGTGGTCCAGTGATTGTCTCCTGCAGGTTTCTGGGCACTGTGCTCTGCTCTGGGATTCATACCTGCCTTCCCACTAGCTCATGTAGCTGATTAAACTTCTTTTAAAGCAAGGATTTAAATTTGGATCTCCTTGTAGTGCATGTGCTGACCAGTAATATATTGGATTTCCAACTGAGGAGGCATTTTACCATCCCTGAAGTGGTGGAGAAAGCCCCTCTGTGGGGCTGCTCACTCTGGGGTGAGAGGATGTTCTGTGTTCACCGTCCTGCCTGAATTCAACTCCTCCTGCCTCAGTGTTTGAACTCCAAAAAAAGAAGTGTCTTCTATGGGAAAGGAAAGGTAGTGATGCAACCTTTCAGCCTTTTCATGGGCAGCAGCGAGAAATAAGCACTTTTATGACAAGATTTGCTTCATACCAAAATGTCTGAATTAGGCAATTTATCTGTCTGTCTCCCTCCATTGACTCTGAGATTAGACTTTGGCTGACTCTAAATACCTGCAGTGCTTGTATCTCTCTCAGATCAAGGCAGGTGAGATGAATCCAGTGCACTATCTTCTTGCTTTCCTATGGCTTGTAACACATAGCTTAAACACAACAGACCGTTTTGTTAAACTTAACAAACTGGAATTGGTAGAAAATCAGTATAATCAAGAAGGGAGCTGGATTGGATGGAGCTAAATTCCTGAAACGTCTGCCATGTGAATTTCCAGACAAATCTATGCAGAGGGGCAATGGACCTGAAGGGCAGTAAAATAAACCCAAAACCTGTCAAGGAGCTGGGAAGAGGGACTAGAGCCAGCTAAGTAGGACATGCTTGTCCTTGGCTGTTCTAGGAGGATCATTACTTCGAATCCATGTGATCTCACTTATGCAGTTCCCTGTCAAAATGCCACAGAAAAGCAAGGCAGTGGCCTGGTTCTTGCAGAGCTCTCAAAGTCATTTTTACAGCATTCCCTGGGATGTCCCCAGCTTGCAGATATCCCTTCAGCTGCCCCTCCATTGCAAGAGCAAGGCTGCCAGCCTCCTTGGGAAGACTAAGATGGATGGATGGATAGATGGTAGGTGAATGGATGGATGGAGAAAGGAAGAGGAATGGAAAACACACTCAAGCATCTTTGCTCTGGTCAGCTGCTGAACACGGAGGAGCAGTCATGAATTAAAGGACCCCACAACCTGATCTAGTTGAAGATGTCCCTGCTTACTTCAGGGGGGTTGGACTAGATGGCCTTTAGAGGTCCCTTCCAACCCAACACATTCTATGATTCTATGATTCTGTGACAGTTAGTCCTTTGAAAATATTATAAGCATTCCAGGTATTGATTCTTTCCTTTCAATCTTGTTTAAATTATTCACTGTATTGGAAAGAAGGCCCTCACACCCAAGTTAATCAGCTGTGATCTAAGAGTTTAATAAGCTCAACAGCACACACCTATCTTTCTCTCTCTTCTGCTGTGCATAACTGCTGACAGCTGATTAGCATCTGACATGCAGGCACTAATCACAAGAGGCTGCAGTAATTGAGCAACCCGGGAGCTGGACTGTCAGTGCTTTGGAGACCCCAGAGCATGCGGGCAACAACCTCGGAGCTGCTCAGCAGCAGGAAGGAGATGTACAGACAGGGCTGCATTTTAAGAATATTTGTCTTTCTTTTTTTGCACTTTTAATTCTGCTGTTTCCTCTCTGCCACCTTTGCAGCAAATTGGCCAATTCCAGGTGAATATAACTGCAGAGTAAATGCATAAAGATGATTATGTTCCTGCAACTGTAGAAATAAATGGTTGAGCAGGAGGCGGAGACCTTGTACATGCTGCAGTTGTGGGGAGAACTGCTCTCTGCTTGTTTCCTATAAGAGAACATACAGTCTAACCCTTACCCGGTGCAGAGAACAGGGGAGAGAGCATCAGTCATAACTCATTCCTCTGATACCAAACCCAAAGGACCATACAGCAGTGGAAACCAGGCTGCACTGCATGACATTTTTCCAACAAAATATTTTGTGCTGAAAAGCTGAATTTTTCACACAATGAGGAAATGCCATTCTGCTTGTAAACTCGGTATTTTATGAGGAAAAATGGAAAACATGTTCTGTGGGTTTGGAGTCTGAAGTCAGCATCTTCCATCGGCAAGATGGAGAAGCAAATGAACTGTATCTGACCATCTGTAGCTGTTGCCTGGAGGCAGCAGAGTCCCTTGGTCAAAGACCGTCCCGGTCTCTGTTGTATTGTGTATAGCTCTGGCGAAAACTCTTCTCTCAGTTTTGGTAATGAGGAGCCAGGGGAAGGCCACAGTCTCCCAGCTCAAAATAAACCCAGGGGCTCCTGAGTCCACGACTGCTGCTCCGACTGCAGTTGTAGAGCCCAACAATCTGTTCTGCGCAAAATGACCTATCAGTCCCGACAAGCAGCATTGCCCAGCACCTGCACAGCGTGATGCTCTCTGAGCAGTGTTTATTCTTCCAGCAGCCCTTGGGGGTCCAGTAATTTATCTATTTCTGTGCAGCGGGTACATGACCTTTAATAGAGAAGCAGAAAAGAGCTTTGTGGTTCTGCTAATAGAAATCGCCCTGTGTTGCACATATCTCTCTGTCAAGCTACCGACGCAGAACGTTGTTTCTGGCTGTGCGTCCTGTGTGGGGCTAAAATTCTGGCTTTTTGGCCCAAGAAACCCTTGTCTCACATATGCCTAATCAGCCCCCCACGTTGTGTCCACTGTGCGTGAACAGGACTCTCCCCAGGAGGCATCGCACTCAAAGGAGTCTAGGCAAAGAGCCTTCCTTTGGGAGAAGCCTTGTGTTGCAGCCGCTCTGCCGTTCTGTAATGGGAGGCATGAAACTGGGGTGGCATCTGGAGATGCTCCAGGCTGGAGAATAAATTCCCCCCTATTCATTAGCTGGCAAAATGTGAGCCTGACAGCCTTTAATGGATATGCTGAATCTCTTCCATGCAATGAGTTTACCTTGTCTCTATTTATTGTTTCATGGTTTCCCACGAGCTTTGCAAGACTGGTTAAACTTAGGGGAGATGCAAGGGGGCAGTGTGGCCAGGGAGAGAGCCCGACTGGGCTCTGAGCAGAGACCTGCCATCAGAGCAGACAGTGGCATTGCAGGGTGCAGGGCAGGGAGCAATCTCCCCTTCTGCCTGCTTCTCTCTGTGTACACTGGATTCCTTTCATCAGCAGAAGTCTTTCATCCATAACCTGTTTCTTCCCTCTTTGTAAAGACAGATTTGAATGCAGGTTATTTGCAGCAAGGAAAATTACCTTATTACATAATTTGCATTAAAACACCCATCCCACAAGGTGCTACAAACCTTTAGCCAGGTAGAACTGACAGATATTAGCCAAGCAATGGGATGGGTTTGCAGTGATCTTTCTCCTCTCTCCCTTTCCCTTTCCTTTTGGGGTGACGAAGGATGAACTGGAGTTTCTTTGAAGACTGTTTCCAAGCAGCTGCCTTAGCTGGGTTTCAGATGTCACAGGCTTAGAGGCTGCCGAAGCCAGCCCGTGTGGGAGGGCTTTCTCCCCGCAGCCTCCTGCCTGTGGGATATGGAGCCCAAGGAGGAATCCAGGGTGCAGATGGGGCTTCGTGTCCTGCAAAGGGGAATGAAACGTGCCAAATGCACAATTTGCTCTGTTGCAAAAAGATTGGACACATGGTTGCAAAAAGATTGGGCATGGGTTTACCAGTGAGACAGTTACTTTACTCCATCATGGATTTAAATTATATATATAGATCATATATTACATTTGTAAATATATAATTATAAAACCTATATATAGAAAGCATGTTTCCAGTGCCCATCCCAGTGCCCTGATCACTTACCCAATAACCTCATTGTGATGGTGCCTACAAAGCACAGCAGCTTCAAAGGGAAGCCTGGAAGTGGTTTATCTGGGGTAGCTGTTACGCAGTAACTGAATGTACAGTGGATGAGTTTAGGGTGCATAAGCTTAATTTCCTATTTTCCTGAATTAGGCCATATATGAAGCAAGTGGTCACCCCTGAGGGAAGTGGTCTGACTACTCATGTTTACGAAACTCCTGTTTTCTGTTCTTTGATGGGTTTTGTTTTCTTTTGCCTGAAAATGGCTCCAATTTTCTAGTTTGCTGTGATGTGTGACTGAGTTTTCTAGAAGGATTTTGTTTTGATCTGTAACATATTTTTACTGGACTGAGAATTCTATTTCCTCCCCTTGCTGCTTCTTCCTTGCTTATAAAAGTGAGAAAAGACCTTCTTGCGGTCCCTCAAGCCTCTAGTTTGGATAACTACTTTTTGACAGGCAAGGGTGTCAGTCCCAACAATATGGCATTTAAAGTCTTCGACTCTCAGCCATTAGCTCACCCTACCCCGTGACCCAGCAATTCCTATTTCTAGCAGCGTGAAATCCCCCAGGTGAGAATTCACAAATTTCAGGTGCTGAGCTGGCTGATCCATAAATCTCAGCACCAAGACAGATTGTTCCCTTGTGTCTTACAGCCTCGCCTCCTCTGATGCTTTTTCAGCTTTTTTTTTTTCATTTTCTCACAACAAAACTGGGCGAGTGTGAAGTCCAAACTGCTCTCCTGGCAGCAAACCCAGCTGTGAAACAACAGCACCATCCAGGGGCCAGCGGGGCTCCTTCCATCGGTGCCTGCAGATCTTCCCGCAAGGCCCGGCCGCTTCCCACTCCGTGTTTTATTTCACTTGCAGCAGAGAACTGGAAGTGGGGAATTCTGCTTCTCTGCAGGACCCTGTTTGCCTTGTTTGTGCCTTAGGAAAACAATCTCTGTATAACGCCTTCCTGGGTGTTCTGCCATGCTGCGGATGTCTGAAGTGATAACGGCGTTTCCTTGGGGAAATGGTTAATGGTACCCTCGCAGGCGCATTTACCCAAAGCTTTAGGCAGCTCTAAGTAGTGCCTATGCCAAAAACCATTCATGACTCTATGTCACCTATTTTATACTAAAGCTGGGTAAATATAAGCATAATATTTATATTATTAAAAATTAATTAAATTATTTAAATTATTATATTTTTACTTATTATATAAACATAACAAGTAAATATAAGTTATATGTTTACTCCCTCCTCAACTGCTTTTTCACATAAAATGGTTAAATTTGTGTCTGTCTGCCATAGAATTTTACAAATGTGTATTTTTCATTTGAACACTGCACACTTTAAAATTGCTATGTGTGTCACTTACTGAGTGGACATAACCTGTTGTCCGTATAATAATCCCACACTCTGTGCTGCTGACCCCTTAACTAGGCTCGTTTCCCATCACATTCCATGGGCAGTGACAATACCAGGAACTGAGAAATCTCAAGAGGGAAATGCAGCCTGTAACTGCTGATTCATTCTCTCTCTGTTTCCTGCTGTTGATGAGAGATTCCCTTTGGACCCAAGGAATCTCACTGAAGAAACGCTTTGGTTTCAATAAATGGAAATTTTCTGGTGAAGAAATAAAACGACACCAGAAAAACCTGTTGTGCGGGTGAAGGGCACCAGTAAAAGTGCAGGAACTGGGGCAGATATAGGTAGTCAAAGCTGACTAACCCACTGCTGTACTCACATCAAAGCTCAGCTGTATTTTTAGTGATAGAGAAATAGAGATGCTAACTAGACCTTTCAATATGTCACTAAGTCTCCAGTGGAAAGACTTCCATTAACTCTGTCAGATACTGGGTCAGTGAACAATAATACTGATGGATCTTAAGATTCAAGTGCCTGAGCCGCTACCCAAACAAGCAATTATTCATTAAATTAAGATTAAATTAAGGAAATTAAAAATGAAACTTAGAGGTGTGTATGTGAATGTTGGAAATTCTACTTAAAACTAACTTTGGCATCACATAAAGGAACCAGGATATAATAGGAGTAAAATTGCAGAGGAAAACATGTCCTTTGGATCAGATATGAGTCTTTAAATGCGTAGTGAAATAGCAGATAAAAAAATTACTGTTGGATATGATGTGTTTTGATTTTGCTTTAAAGTGAAGGTTCTCTCAGAAGAAAATTTTTGCATTTTTTTGAAGTGTCTGGTCCTTTGGAAGTGATGGCATTGTGGGATTTTGGGCTTAGGTGACACAGGGGTCGAATCTGGTGTGACGATGAGCAGGTCAGGCAGGAACTGAAGTTACAATGGAAATAGGGAGTGTTGTGTTTGGCTTGTGCTTTGGTCTGCATCTGGGCTACATCTGAGCACTCAGCAGCATTTCACTGAGGGACCGGTGTATTGTGGCTGCTTATTTGTGCTGGGACCGTGAAAAAGAAATGGAGAAGTGATGGAGTCAGCTGTGATTCCTGTGAGGGAACCTGGTTGCATGTTAAAATCACGGTATTTAAGCTAGTAATGAAATTTCTTTCTGCTTTCTGACATCTAGGGTGTTGTTTTGTTTATAATTTCCAAAAGTTCTTTGCAACTTTTGACCGAAAGATTTCTTCAGCTGAAAACTCTGGTTCTTAATGAAAAAGAGTTTGCATGGTAATTTTCTGACTGCCTTTGTTCTGTGGCACTGCCTGAGCAAAAAAAATCCTGATGGCTAATAAAGTTGTGCACGCTATTACAAGCTGTTTTGCAGCAAGCTTGTATGTGTCTGTGTGATCTGCTGCTATAGAAATGCTTATTCTTGTATCCTATAGGTACCAGATAAGCATCTCTGTTTGTGCAGCAAATTGTGCCCTTCACGGTGACACCAACTGCCCCAATGCCCTGTATTTTCCTGCTATGAGCCTGAACAGTCCCCTGCATTTATTAAGTTGAAAAACACACGTTTTATTCAATGCTGAAGAGGCATGAGAGCTGAATGCTGATTCAGGAGCTGTGTGCTTGTCATATAGAAAGTCATATCAGAATGCAGCCCCAATGTTACACTTCTTAAGACACTGAATAAATCCCGTTTGTTTCCAGGACACCATACGTAAGCGTCAGGATGCATTTGAGAAACCATTACATAGAACTGATTCCACATATCAAAGCCCAAGGATGCTCCCGGAAACCTTAAGGCACCACAGACTCACGTCTGGTTTTGGTTCAGCTCACCTGAACATTGCTTTTAACCACCGCAGAAATCCTTTGGGCCAGCACATTCCAGATGAGATGGAAGTACCGATCGGCTTCTGAAGAGAGGTGTCTATCCCACAGTTTACACATCTGCCTGGACACATCTCCAGCCTTCCCCTTGCACTCTCTAGCCACCTGCCTTACCTATTCCCAGCTCCCCCTGCTATTTCTCCTTCCCCGTGCCCTAGCATTTCAGCAGGTAAATGCCTTTAAAAGCTTTTAGGTGCCCAACTCCCTAAATGCTGTTGTGGGCTGCTGGGGGCTGGTGTTCTTTTTGGCTGGCGCGTTGTGCAGGAGGAGTTGCTGTCTATGGAGGAACAGGGCAGCCTCTTCACGTCTAGATCCCATTTGAACTCCCCCGTGTGTAGAAAGGGTTGCAGGAATGTGGGTGGATTGGCCTCTTCCCTCACGCCTGAAATCACAGCTTCAGCGGTGGCTTCTGCCAAATAGTTTTATACTTGGAAAGGAACTACCTTAACATGAAACCAGGTTGTGCAAAGGGTGGCTGAGGGATTGTTCGTGAGGTACTGGGCAAACTGGTATTCAGACACCCCAAATAAAGTATTTTCATCTGGGTTGATCTGATGGCTGTGAGTTTCTGAGGAGGTAATTTAGCAGAAAGAGCAAAATCCTTTTTGATTCTGCTGAAATCACCCTGTCATGGCAGGAAGGTTTCTATGGAAAATTTCTGGTCCTGTCTCTGATCTGAAGAAGGGCCCCTGAGGACATTTCAGTGTCAGACTTTGGAAGAAAGATTTTTTTTCTTCTAAGGAGAATTTCTGCTGTTCCCAGCATAGCAAGGCCTGTAGCATGCCCATGTGGGCAGGTGAGTTAAGATTTAAAAAGAACTTTTTAGAGCCCTTGCTGAAAGCTGTTTTATAAAACTGTGATTGCTCTCAATTTTTGGTTTGTTTTAGAAAGGGGTCAACAATATAAAATCATTTACCCATTAGTTATAGTTTGTCTTCAGTTCACTTTCTCAGTCACGAAAGAAGTGGGTCAGTATATGGCTTCACCTTCTGGACCCCAAACCAGCCAACAAAATGCTCAGTGGCTCTGGTTTGTCCCTGTTTCCGTATTTACTGGTGCTTGCCACTGTGTTGGATTAGTCTCATCATGTCTGATGGGAAACTGGCCACAGGACACCGTGCTCCGGTGATGTGGCTAGAGTACATCCGTGAATAAATTGTGTCGGTTTGGAACATGCTGAAAGGTTTGAGGTGTGGAGTAAAATCCCCAACAGTGACTTAGGAGTCTAAGATGCATTTTCAGGGTACTTGGACTCTTGAGAATCTCATTTAATAGCTTCAGTTTTTGCGTATCTGATTCACATCCCTGAAGCAATCAGCTGAGGTGTTTTTAAGATTTTTCTTTTCCCCCACTGTCTGTTCCAACCCTGAGTCAGAAGTTATTGCTCTCTCCTTATCTTCATTACAGAACCGGCAGAAATGTCATTGCATTAGCTCTGTCTGAAATATTTGCGTAAACTCACTTTTTTCAGCAGTTTAAGCTAACACATTGGGCTGAGAACAGCAAGGCCTGGAGAGCACATACGTGTTCCCTGCTGTCAGCTCTGCTGTGGGATGGGAGAGAAAAGACTTAACGACCATAGCTGGAGCTGCCAGAGCTTATCAGCCAGAGCACTGTCACCTGAGAGTAAGACTCTGACCATCTTTCTAGGGACCAAACCCCGCCGGCATCAGTACTTGTGACATCTGAGGTCCTGAGATCCACAGAGGATTCACAGAGCTCCTTGGTTCCTGCTGCCACCCGTGGCCTTTTTGTACAGAGGATGGAGAGTGGTTGCGATGTCAAGTCAAGCACCTCGCTTTATGTGGTCTGAACATGGCTTCTGTCGTGCAAGTGAGAAATGGGACTAAACGGTCGCTTTTATGAAGTTCCTAGGGACCTAAAAAAAGTAATGGGGTTTCAGAAATTAAGAACACAACAGATGATCTGCTCTGCACACATTTCTCTGTGGAGGTCTCTGGCTTCAACTCATGTGTTTGCCAATACAGTGGCTATGCTGGAAGCTCCCAACTCCTTCGTTGGGTCCCCAAGCACAGAGTAAGGAATTGTCTTCTCGGACTAGTGGGTGGACAATATGTAATGTTAGATGGAAGGGTTATCAAGGGTTATTGGAAGAGGCTGTCCAGGGCAGTGGTGGGATCGCCATCCCTGGAGCTATTTAAAAGCCGGGCAGACGTGGTGCTGAGGGACATGGGTGGGTTAGTGGTGGGTTTGGCAGTGTTGGATTGATGGTTGGACTCGATGGTCTGAAAGGTCCCTTCCAACAGAGGCGATTCTATGATTCTATGATCTGAGTCCCTGTGTGCCTTTGACGTTTCTGGAACATGAAGTCTGAGTAGAGGTTAGCTTCTGTAGTGGTTTGGGCTGGGATAGAGTTAATTTTCTTCATAGTAGCGATGCTTTGGATTTGTGATAAAAACAGCCCAGCACCTCTCGCAGCATGAGGTGCAACTATGGGAGGTATGTTCCCTCCGACACATCAGCCTCTCCCTTGCCTTTTTGTTTGAATTCTTTTAATCTAAAGTAAAACTGTCATTAGTCAGGGACTGAATTGTTCCTCTAAAGGCAGAAAACTAGCTTTTCTTCACCACTTTCAGACAACAGGATTTCCAGCATCATTTTCTTTACCACAATGTTTCATTTTGCATGAGTTCTCCAGCCCAGCCGCTGGTGAGCCCTGCCCTGCTCGGAGCTCTGACACCCGAGGGCAAGTCTGGCCTCAGACTGGCAGCTCCTTCACCCTCGAGAACAAAAAGAAGAGATTTTGTGTAACTAGGAGTTCCATTATTTTGGCATTCATTTTTGCCTGCTAACTGGATCAGAAGCCAAAATATCAACATTTTAGCGGCATTAAACTTATTCAGGAAAATGTTGGTTTGGAAACAGCAACCTGAAAATCATCTGTTTTGAGCAAAATAAATACCTAGTTTCAGAGAAATGTCATTTTTGACAGATTGAAATTTCAAAATGTTGATTCAGAAGCTTTTTAACCGTTTTGACAATATTCTGTGTTTTGTCATGTAAACTTGTCAAAAGATTTCCATCAGATCTCCTGTTTTCCCTGTGTTGTTCGTAGCTGTGCAGCTCTCCGTGGAAAGCATCGTTCAAACCACCAAAACACAAGCTCACAAAAGCCTTCAGAAAGGCTCTGGCTCCTCTGGCAGTCCTGCACAGAGCCATGTTTTTTTGGTGTAGACATGAAATTCCAGATTTGATGGCTTTGCAAGCCATTCGAAGAGCAGAAGATAAAAGGAAAATGGAATTTAATGGTGAAAGTAGCAGCTGGAAGTTCCACGTTCTGGCCTTGGATTTATTTCCGCATGAGTTGAAGGTTACTGGTTATTTCTGTTTGTGCCTCAACTTTTGTCTCTGCCTTTAAGTCAGGACCCATTTGTTCTCCTCCATCTATGGTGAAGATATCTGCAACTCACGGTGTATTTATGCAGTTTAAGCAACGATATTCCAGACTGCACAGGGAGTAAAAAGGATGCTCAATTTTAGGACTAAAACCCCCTTTATGACAGTGGTTTTTCACATGATTTCCAGATCACATACATCCACTCACTTCCAAAAATCAATTTTCACCCTCATGTTTTGTTTCCAATCTTTATTTTATTTTGCATTTCATGTTTCTGCTTTTCCTCCTGCAAATGAAGACTAAACCCCAGACATTTTGGGTTTCCAAGATGTTTATTGGTTTGTATGACCTGAGGGCTTTTTACTTATCACCTTCATTACCATTGCATTTAATTAGAGGTGCAGAAATGTTAATATTTGGCAGTCTAGCACCCGCTGGTATTTTCTAAGCATTTCTTTTCCTGATGTGTTTTACCTAAATCCCCCACTAGATGGTACGAAGGGACTGGAAAGAAAATTCACTCCAAAAATGGAAAGAAAATTCACTCTAAAAAAACCCACCAACCCCCAAACCCCTGAAATATCTGAATAATAGCTAAGGAGCTAAGGATGGCAGAAATAAGACTATGTGTTGACTCAGTGGAAGTCAAGACACTTACTGGTCTTGCAGCGTTCACCATAGTTGTACCCTTTTGTCATGTAGAGGGTATTTGATGGACTCCAGGAATGCCCAGCTCCAGAGGGTGATCTCGGTGCAAATGTGAGTTTTACCCACAGTTTTAAGTCCCTTGGAAAATCAATCATCTGCTCTTTACATTAAATGCCTTTGTCTCATTGAGAAGCCAGGACTGCGTACACCGGGCTGGCACTGTGAAACATCATTTGCCCACGCCTCTGAGCTCTGCAAGGAAAAGCTTTTCATTCTGCTATCCCTCACCTAAAGAACAAAAGGAGCTTATTTTAATTCCCCATGGAAATGAGTGGGCCATTCCCAGCAGGATGCCTTCCTTTCCCTGCATTTCGCCTCCAGAGCTCACTGGGTCAGTTGAGGGGAGTGCAGAAGTTTTCTCATTTGATTCATCACTCTGGCAGAGAAGATGAATACTTGGCAAAAATGTCAGCTGCTGGGGACACGCTACATCTCCAGGACACATTAGAAGGCAGCTGTTGAGTACCTAATTGCACAGTTAGCTAATTAAGAAGTTTGTGGAAGAAAGGCAGAATCTGAGTTTCACTTGTGAGCTAACAGGCATCAATGTACTGGGAACACCTGGTGCTTTGGTGGGTACCAGATTTCTGCTGAGAGCATGGGAAATGTTCTTTTGGGTCTCTGGAGAAAAGTGGGTGCTCATTTTTCATGAGGTCTTTAGTCACAGATGGACAGAACTAAGAGAACAGCTGGAAAACAGACGAGCTCCATTCCCTAAAAGTCACCCAAAAGAGCTCCTCTTTCTCTGAAGCCCCAAATGTAGAGACTGAGAAGTGTCAGTTCTCTCTCTGCTCCTTGGGTCTGGGAGAGATCTGGTAGAACAAACTTGAACAAATGATCAAACAGGTTGGGTCATTTTATGTGTTTTTTTTTTTTTTTTTTCCAAAAGCTGCTCCCCCCTGGCGCAATACAAGGTTTCCTTGAAAGAAGAGGGGCATGAGAAGAAAACAGTTCTAAACTAATCACACTGGGGACAGATCCAGAAAAGAGGAAAATAAAAAATAAGTGATCTGAGGAAGGAGAAAAAGAAAAGATTTCCTCTGACTCGCAGTGAAAAGATGTGAGACTATCTCTCCACTCATTCTTTTTGTCCTTAAGAAAAGAGAAGAAAGTGGAAATACAGGATGGACGTGGGGGCAGTTCAAAGGAAAGAAAATGAAGAAAGGAAAAAGAGACTTTAAAATGAAGTGTTTAATTGTAAAATGCTAAAGGAGCAAAAGGAAATATGAAGTGAGATAATTCCATTTCTGTCCATTGAAAACATTCCCAGTGCTGGTCTCCGGGGTAGCGATAACATGCTGCTTCACATCTCCTGTGTCAAATCCACAGTACATTCCTGTGCTACAGTCGGTACCTGATGCCGAGTGCAAATTGCCTGTGAAGACAGGAATTTATAACATCTACCGAGGGCCTTGGCCATCTGGTGATGAAGCCGGTCTGTAGCCTGCAGCTCATTCCGGCCTCTTGGCCAGACACCTGCCTGGCTGTTGCGCTGGAAAGTACCCCGGTCCATTGCTGCTACAGGCAGATTGCGTCCCACTCACCAGGAAAAGCCAATGTGGTGATCACCTTCGTAGCCTCCGCTCTGTCTGGCGAGCTTGCGCACCAGCAACAGCCAACAGAGGAAGGCCGCGTATCCTGAGATGTAGCACACAGGCACGATCTTCCCTTCCTCCTCCTCTGCCGGGAGCCCTGCGCAGCTCCTGGGCTCTGCAAGCTGGGATGGGCATCCGCGGGGGACCTGCAGGAGGCAGAAAGGCACTGTGTGCTCTTACCTCTCCTGGGAAAACTCTCCTTGCACAAAGATTTCAGTTGCACCGAAAGAGTTTTTCGCTCCCTCCTCATCCTCCCCTGAAATCCTCCTCCTGTAGGCTCTTGCAAAGCACCTTTTTGCCATTTAGAAAGGAAATTGCCTTCGGAAGCTGGACTCTTTCATAGTGTCGTGCAACAACCACGAGGGAGTCTGGGGGCAGAGTCAGTGCCTAAGCACTAATCTTGGGCACAGGGCCCTAGGGTGAGCGGTGGGGCCAGCAATCCCCTTTCTCTGTATCATTAGACAGACCCTCAAGGCCAGAGCTGTCAGGCACCCACTTGAGAAGCTCCCTCTGTTCACACAAAGCTGTTTTGTGTTAGTGACACCACGTGTGACACTGAGTTGGCTTAGCTACTGTGTCGCTAATGAGGTCTGGAGGACAAAAGCTACTTTCAGGCAAATCTCTTTCCATCCCATGGAGATTAGACACCCCAGCAAAGTTTGTCATGTTTTTCCCTTGGAACTTGTTAGATGGTCTAAAGAAATGTTTCCCAGAGTCCTGTTGTTGGATCCACAGATGAGCCATGGAGGAGTTACCACAGCCATTAATTTAGGAGAAGTTAAAAATTCTTAAGTTCAACGTTGTGATTTCAGCTGCTTTGTGCTGCCTGGGGGATTCAGACCGACGGATGGGCACATCCAGGTTAGCAGAACTCAGGAATATACTGTCAGGACTTTCCTGTGCCTCAGCGATTGTTCTGAGATCCGGGCATCCTGCGGTCTCATCCTATGGGACTGGTAAAGGAGAAAATCAAGTCATCTCTGCAGCTCCCCCTCATCTTCGCCAAGCCTCCCACGGCACGTTCCCATGAGCTAAGCTTGAGTTTCCGTGTTTAGAAAGCAATCTGAGAGACGTCATTTTAATTAAGAAGGAGGTTCCACGATGGACAGGCACGGCACAGAGGTAAATGGCTGTGAAAAGAGATCGCTGAGTGTGTGACAGCGTGTAAAATGGACATACACAGAAACTTTACACTTCAGCAGCAAACCAGCAAGGTGGTAAAACCCCCCTATCTTCAGACCCACCACACCTCTAAACATTCAAACATATATTATTAATTTCATCATAATTTCTAAGAGAGAGATAGCCTGTCTCTTTGCTCTGTAAGCATCCATATTAGTTACAGAAAATTAGCACCTTAACCTAAAAAGGTGAGGAAAGGAGGGAGCATGAAAGACAGACAGAGACTGCAAGAGTGTGCCCTGGGTGTTAGTGTGTGTGTGTATGTCAAACAGACAGAGTCTTAGTCTGGGTGAGAGTGGCTGTCTATGAAAAAAGGCATTCTAGTGGAATTTAAATCTGGAGCTATACTTAGTACCATGGTAGACATGAGCATTCAAGATTTTAAGCACAGCTCTCCAACTGAGCTGTGTGGTGCTGTTTATTTAGATTCAGGGCATTCTTACAGTTCTGATTGTGCCACTGATAAATACAGATTCACACCAGCCCCAAAAGCTCCTTCTTACCCCCTGTTCCCATGACGGAGGCTCCTGCCGCAGGCACAGCCCTCCCCTTGGTGCCAGCCAGCACCGCTGAGGATGCATGCAGAACCCATCCAGGTCAACTAACCCGGAGAAAAAAGAAACGATTGATTAAACGGAATCAGTTCCCGGGTCACTGCACCACAGGCTTACCACCGGTCTGGTGGTGCTGGCAGAGGAAGGGCTGTGGCAGTGACAATGGACAGGCAGGTGGCAACCTGCTGCTTCTCTTCAGCAGTGGCGTGTGGCTTCATGATGTGCTTTCGCTAGCAGAGCTGCGCTGTGGCCCTGGTATGGCATAAATATACATATATGTATATGTACGTACATCAGCTTTGGGTTGGAAGGGGAGGAGTGAGACGCAGTAGGATTCGTTTGGCTGTTGCTGGTGTGCAAACGCAGGCTTAGAGCCCCCCTGTGGTTCAACAATGTCTCCTGTTTTCCCCATTCGGTGCACAACATCCAATACTTTCAGTGTACGATACTACTGCACCCCAAAAAGTGTTTTGGCCCCCCTTGTCATCCAGAGGAAGGAATGCTGTTAGGTGCAGTGGCATTTTCCAAACAGCTCAAGGGAATTATTGCCCCCCTCCTAAAACCTCCAGATCTAGTCTCATTAGCCATGCCATAAGCAACGAGGAAGCCACACGGCAGGGTGGCACCTTTTGTTCCTGCAGGGCCAAAGTCCTCCACAGATGCAGAATTCAGAACTGGAGGGAGTTTGCTCAGGGAAAGATGCCTGCTCGCCTGGGCTGTCCGCTCCTCTCTGCCCAAGTCCTTTATTCCCGGTAAAATAAAGTGAGTGATTGTTTTACCTAGTCACAGAAGAGCCTTAACTCCAAAAAAGCATTGAAATACATCACCTTGTTGTTTTTGCTGCAAGAGAAGAGGGAGCTCTTGTCCCCAGGGCTGCCAGCAACATCAATCGCCAAGAAGATGCTTAGTGGAAAAAAAATCTAATAAAAAGGATTTTTTTTTCCCAGGGATTCATTGCAGGACAAAGAACTGCACTGTATCAATTTTCCTCTATCTGTTGGCTTTTCTGCCTGTCTGGGGTGCTCTCTCTTTGATCCTTTGTGCAAGCTATTATGAAATGAGAACTTGGAAGAGTAAGCTGGCACCGCTTCTCTTGGTACCGTGCATAGGGAGGTCACAGAGCCAGGATTAGACACATTCCCTGGAGAAGCAGGCGGAGTTTAAATAAAGTTTTTTTATGGCCCTTGACATTCCTTTAGCTTTGAGGCACTGATGTAGTTCTCTTAAAAAAAAAAGGGAAAGAAAAAAAGAAGGGGATGAAAAATCCATCTCTGCCTGAGACACTCAGTGTCTCTATGTATGTGAAAATGAATTCCCATTCAGCTGGCTTAAACATAAAATAAAATGCTGCAGGGACATATTTTCAGACTTGGAAGACTGACATTAAATAACTAAAATCTATATCTGGACAACTAATAACAAATCTACTTAAATATGGATTTTGATCCCTTCTCTCTTCTCTTCCTTCCCCAAATTAATGGAAGTTTTGTAATAATTTTTGTTATTATTGTACCTTATCTTGAGGGCTTGTGTGATTCACCGTTGTCACACTCTCCTCACTGCTGGCAGCAGCGCTCACCTTGATGGTTTTTTGACTAAGAACAGATGAAGCAGCTAACAAGAGTCCCAGAACTTGCAAGGACAAACTTACACCTTCAGAGTGTCCTTGATTCATGGTAGGGAAGAAATCAGCAGACACATTTTTAATATTTATTTTCTCCAGATAAAAGATATTGTTTACACTAAATTTTTATTAGACTTCACTGAGCTTAAATTCCATAGAAAAAGTTTAGATCAGTTCTTCACAGTTGCCAGTTACAATTTCATTATTATTATCGACCTTATAATATGGAATGCTTTGTTTTAAAGTCTGTATCTTTTAATTCCAGGGTTCAGAGAGACTCTCCTCTTCCATACATTTCTAAATGCTAGTGAAGAAAACGTTGACAAGATGAAATATATACCCTGCAAATGGCCAGAAACCAAATTCCAAGTGAATGGAGCCTAAAATGTATTATTAAAAATCCCCTAAGCCCTCGTGATTTTTCAGGCAGGATCCCGATTGCTGGACCTGGCATATGATTCTCTGTGTTTGTGCTTGACGCTACTGGTTCTCACACAGACCCAACCACAACTGTTTCTCCCGTAACCTAGTCTGTGTCTCTAGGTACTTATCTCTTATTTACCTCTGAAATATCTGAGTGTGTATTTGCTCCTCAGGATCTGGCCACCAAGTGGTAATTGCCCTTTAGAGTCTGAGGAACATGTTTTCTAGCTATATCCTCCTCCAATTTTAAATCCCCAGCTGGGGAAGGAGCTGAAATCAATGAGAAACAATTTGTTGTTCCTGCAGTGAAGCTCTGACAAGTCATATGCTTGGGCAGATGCCTGGTGCCAGCCCTGGTAAGTCTGTATTTGAAGACTGCAGAAGAAATTACATTGTCTGTCATTGTCAACGTTATTGAGAGCAAACACAAAACAAAACACATTTGAGGATGTTAGATAGATAATTCTTTGGAGCAGGGAAGCAGGTAGATAAACCTGGATCCTAGAGCAGAAGAGCCAACATTATACATCATTACTGACATTAACATTACTTTATCTTTACGGTGTTACACCTACAGAGAACCATCAGCTCTAGGGTCATGGGTACAAAGTCTGAAGGATGATTAGAATGGGGGGGGAAGAAAATGATATCCAAACAGGAACTGCTGCGCCAGCCTGAAGAGTGGCCTGTGGGAACAAGTGGAGTGGCATTTGTGTGCAGATCTGTTTGCATGACATCTCCAGTAGAAGCAGAGTTGCGTGCTCTGGAAACCTGCCTGGGTCCTGTCATATGCCAGAGCCTGGAGCTCTTGGGCATAAGCTGAATTCACAGGAAAGGGTGTATAACCCCTTTTCAAGCCTGGGCTTCTCCTTAAACAAGGGTGAAAGCAATCCCTCAGGATGCCCAAGGCATCAAACCCCCACAAAATAGCTCGGGCAGAGTTGAGTGAGACTGGCCAGGCAGGGTGATGGGAGAGGGAGGCACATCGGGGCTTGATACAGGGCCCAGTTTGGTAAGCAGAGAAGCTGGGAGACAAAGGTGGTGTGATTCATCTCACCACACTTCTGCTGTCTGCATTGTAAGTCTCCATGCCAAAGTCTAGATTCCCTTCCCATCCTCTGGAGAGCAAAGATGATGAGCCACTGGTTGCTCAGCCGTAACTCCACAGGTGAATGTGGTGAGGTGAGCCCTGCCCGTGAGGTGCTGGCTGCTCCGACTCCATCTCCAGTGGCAGGAGTGGGCACGTGTGTGTGTTTTAAATGCCATGGCAAGGCACCAAGGATTCTTCAGGGATGGAAATGAGATGTAAAGTGACACAAAGTCTACAAAAAGTGAATAAAGCCAAACTTGGACAAGCATTGTCTGCAAGTGTCTCCACACAGTGCTCTCTGGGCTCTTTCAGGCAGGGCTCAAGTCCGTCCTGCCGTTCTTGGTACCCAAGGCTGTTAGACATAGGATGCGTTTACTGTGGCTCCAGTTCTGCATGCAGGGTTAAATGCAGGATCATGAGGGAAACTGGAATTTTCAATAGCTATTTAACCTCTTGAAGAGTGAGATTCATCTGACAAATATTGGTGTTGGATGAAAACCCAGAAACTGCACTGAGCTCGGGCTGTAAAGCCTTGTGGGATCATGCAGGTCCTCCTTCTGGCCCTCTGACTTCTGGTGTTAGTGAACAGCAATGGCAGGGGATCGGTGGGTGGGCGGATGGATGGATGGATGGATGGATGGATGGCTCGCTCCACTGTGGCCAGGAATCAGCGAGGCACAAGCAGAATTGTTGATAGGACACCAAACAACTGCATCTTTAATGTAGACAGCAACTTCTTTGTAAAAAAGTAAGGGTTATGGCTGATTTCCCCGCCTCAGCCTCCACTCCTGCTATCCCTAATGTCAGTTTTGCTTTCAGAGTAGATGAGCCTTTTATTAATACTTTGAAAAAAAACCCAAATTATTTTCTCTCAAAAGCTTTGAGTGAACTTAGTGAGCTGCATGTTACATCCCAGCGTGCTTGCTTTGAGAAAAAAAGGCAAGCGTTCATTAGAGCTGGTTGAATTGTCCCTGATGTAGCTGAGAATATTTGTGTGAATAAAAAGCAATGAGTTTGCTTTTTTTCTGTGCCTGGAGCCCTGTGACCTGTAAGGATTTGCAACGGTCTCAAGAGAGGGGTGTCACTGAATCTCAGTTTAGATGTCTGTAGCGTAGGAGTTCAGTTGGCACCAATTGTCTGGACTTCTTTGAGAGCTGAAAGAAACAGGCACATCTTTCTTCTCTTGGGGTCAGTACTGAAATGCATGAAGTAAATCATGCTTTAGAGCTGCCTGTCTCTTCAAGAGACTACAAAAAATTAGTTCAGAAGGCAACATTTACACTTCTGGACCTCGACCTCCACACACTCCTTCACCGAGTGAAGGATCCGACTTGAACTGGCTGTAAGAAAATACCCTAATCTGGATTTTTTCATAGGTGGTTTGACATTTTTTCCCAAGTTGCATGGATAAATATGTAAAAGATATACATTTTTAACACAGATGGGTTAATATATTGTTGAAACCTGGATGTGTAACCATGGGCCCGCATTTAAATTAAATGTAAGAAACAATGACGGAGGGTCATTTATCATGATGAAAAATTGAAATGAAACATTTCAGCCCACCTTGCCAAAGCACCATTTCACAAATGAAGTCAAACAATTTTGTGCTGGGATGATTGACCTGCTTGGGCTGTAAACAGAAAGCTTCCAACATGCATGGCAAAGTGTTTTCTTTTCTCTTAATAGTCTATTTTGAAACATCTTTGTTACTGTTTTACGTCTGTCTCCTCCTCTTCTCATTGTGGATAAAAACAAGCTGCCTTTTGGGTGGGTTTTGCTTGGCTCTTGTATTTTTCCCGTGGGCTTGGGGAGTGAAATGGCCCCAAGAGTCCTCTCTTCCAGCAGAGCCCGAGGGGTGACAGAGCAGCGGTGGCCGGAGGACAGTCACCGCCCGCTGTGATCCCGGCCCTGGGTGAGCTGTTCCACCTCTCACCAATCTCCTCGCCGATAAGACTCACAAATAGTGTTCAACAGCCTTGTTATTACTGTCAATTCCGTTCTCTCCCTCATCATTTCTGGACCACTGAGGGACTAAAATATTAACCAGGACATTGATGAATTTGAGGCTGAATTCTTTTAATTCGTTCCTGGCTGAGTTCCTACTTACATCCATAACTCCACTCCAGTTAATTCAGAGAATTTATGGCTTTAGCCCTGTCAGGTGCTTTGAAAAGTCTCTATTGGTTCCTCATTAATGGGACATTTTTCCCCTTTCTGGAACCTATTACCTAAGGAGTATTTTTTTAATAGGGAAAAAAATATATATAAGTAAAGCAAAAAGTAAGAGGCGTCACTGCCTTCCTCCGGTCTTTTATCAGCAGCAGCCATGGGTCAGCCACAGAAACCTCCTGCAAAGCCAAGGTGACTATGACAGTGTGACACGCTCCTACCAGCACGTGGACACGTGGCTGCGTGTCACTGAGGGCCAGCAGGGACCGTTTTTAGAGTCACCCACATTCCTAAGAGCTTGATCTGGTAATCTGAAAAAAGCCTCGTTTCTTTTAATCTCTTCTTCTTCCTCTACTCATCTGTCAGCGGTTTTGACCTCGTGGCTCCGTGTCAGAGACTCGCTGTCGCTGGCTTTGGAAGAACCTGCCTTTGTCTCTTCTCTGTGTGGAATATGACTCCATATCTTGTTTTATTTCTTCACTTAGCATCTCTCTCTCTCTCTCTCTCTCTCTCTCTCTCTCTCTCTCTCTCTTTACACTATTTACACGTACACACTTCAGTGCTGTAGTATCTGAGCATCTGTCTGTTACAGGCAAAAGTAATAAACTAAACTGTTTTTACTGGCAGAGAAAACAGTGTTGCAGTTGAGTGTGCTTTCTGGCAGGATTGCCGTAATACCCTTTTGTTTCAGGATGTGACAAATTCAGGCTTAAGGGCTGAGATGTGAGAGTAACTGTGGGCAAAGAGGACAGTGGTTTCTTATTCTTGCACAGATTGTTGCATTCAAATCAGGTGATTGCTCTTCTTCCTCTTCAGAGTGCTGTATGGTGGTTAAACTCCTTGTGCTGAAGATCCTGAGCATAGGTTTGATTTAGTTTTGGGGGGATGGATATTCCCTGTGTCTTTTCCTACTTAATATACAGCCTTTCAAAGCACGTGTCCTTCCTTCCTGGGCACCAAGCAGCCTTGGAATCAAGCAAACCATGGCTGGGTTGTATGCGCAGCACCGCAGGCAGCCCTCCCTCCGGCTGGGGCTGGAGCGTGGTGTGTCACATCATCTGCTCAGCCACGGCCAGCCCCGAAATCCCTGCAGGGCTTGAGTGACCTCTCACTGGGTCAAAAAACCAAAACAGTTTATTTGCCAGATTCCCCATTTAGAAGCAAACAAATCAGCCTATGCATTTGTTTTGACTCAGTGAAGAATTCATCTCAAATTTGGTATGTGTTTCTGACCATTATAAATATGTATAGGAGTGGGTGTGGTATTTCTTTTTGAGAAGCTGAAATTATGCTATTTTGATGTTTCTGCAATGAGTTTTGAATTCTCCTGTTGATAGTGTTTTGTCTGGAAATTTAGCTTTCCATAGTGATTTTGAAAGATTTTAAGTAGCTGAAAATTAGATGTTTAATGTATCTCAAGCATTGGGAGGAAAGAGAAAGGAGCAAGACTGAGCAGAAAAAAAAGTCTCAGAGAAAAGTTACTTCCTTTAAAAGAAATGATAGGCAAACAATCCTTTAAAAGAGATGATAGCCAAGCAATCCTTTAAAAGAGATGATAGCCAAGCAATCCTTTAAAAGAGATGATAGCCAAGCAAACACATGTTGCTTGGCCTGGAGTTGTTCATCTATAGTATTGTCAACAGAAGGAAAGAGACTTGGTTCTGCTTGTTTTACCGGTGAGCAAGAGAGATGGGGACTCACCTGCAGGTACTTCTTGCTGAGGTGGAAGCATGAAGAACAGAACTCCTGGGTCTGCCAGTGATCCGCGCTCATTTTTGAGTCAAAGCAAGTGATGGTGTAATATAAATGTGGCTTCATTCAAAGGTTCCCTCATATTCCGAGGAAGCAGTGAGAAGTGTGGAGCATTTTGTTTGAAGCATGTGGGAGCAGCAGCCAGGTGTGTCATTTATTCAGTTAAAGAATCTCTTACCTTTTCATCTCAGCTTCCCTCCCCTCTTTAATTCTTTAAGCCTTGATGCTTTTTATTGATCCTTTCAATCCTGGCGGAGAATGACGCGGCATTGCCATCTTTTTCCTCCTCCTTCTCCCGTGGCCATCAGGACACCTTGCAGAGATGCACACAAAGTGGAAATTGTCCTTCTCCTCCCCTCCGAGTGGCGTTACCTCCAAGTCTCAGCAGGCTGCCTGGCTCCTCAGGCGCGTTTGTATTGATTGGAATGGGGAGTTTTACCAACAAATTCAAAACATGAAATACGCTGCAGAAAATGATGCTGAGAATCAAGACACTGTTGCAGGGCAGGGCTTTGCTGTGGGCTAACTCACTGGTGGCTCTGATGTCCTGCTTGGGGTGTCACCCGTGCTTGGGGGGGCTGCTGTGAGCAGGCTGTGCTGGATTACACCACTCAAATAGCTGGAGCTACTTTGACAACAGGAGCTGGTTTTGAAAGAAAACTTTAAACAAAAATGAGTTGGGCCTTGGGCCAACGCTTGCTGCGATAAGCAGCTGCCGCCTCTCTGGGTGGGAAGGTGGACACGCAACACGAAGGTCCCCAGGTCTGGTATCAGAGGACAGATATTTGACCAGAGTCTCCAATCAAAAAAAACCCACCAAAGCAGCATCTCACATCCAAGGTACACCTTCCTTGTGGCAACACCATGCGTTGTCACTAGAAATAGTCCCTTTTACTCTTTAATTATTCCATTTTTTTTCATAGGATACATATTTCTCTTGAGGATTGCTTTTTGGCAGCAAAGGGCAGGAGGAAAAAAGATATCAAAAACATATGTGGGAAGCAGAAACTTTGTAAAGATGTTCTTTAAACACTTTCAAGCAAATATTTCCAGGCACACTTAAAAATAAGTTGGGAATGAATAGAACTGCTTTAAAAACAAAAGAGAGAATTTCCTAGTCCCCAAACACATGTCCTTCATTATTTGAACCTAAAGCAGTCAGGAATCACTACTGCAGATGAACAGCTCTGGGGGCTGCTCATTTTCATGTACCACGTACAAAACCCCCCAATTTCTGTATCGGTGTTTTCCCACCTCCCCCACGGTCAGTCCCTTGACCCCACTTCTCTCAGCTGAAGCCTCCTGCGGAGGAGGCTGGCTGTTGTCACCAATGAGCGGTGAAATGTGCTTACTGGACTCATACAGACTGAATTTAGCCAAAAAATAGCTTTCACTTGAGCGTACCCGGTCTGTCCCATGTACTCCGCTTCCTCCGGGGGAAGCGGTGAGCTCCAGCAGTGCAGCGTGGCAGATAAATCACTGCAGTCACTCCAGGAGATTGAGAGCTGCACGAGCGAGTTAACTCCGTTACATCTGATGGAGACAAAGAAAGCAACAGAAAGGATGGAGAGACAAACACAAATCAGGTTGTCTGTCACCTCCCCTCCGGGAGAGCTGCCTTCCCCCACCGCAGCGGTGGGAGAGGAGGTGGGCAAGAACTGTCTGCCAGCAAAAGTTGCTTTAAAGTGATTTCACATTGCTTATGATTATGGATTTGGTCATTAAAATGAAAAACTATATTTTGATTTCTGTTAAAACAAAACGGTTCCCTTTATTTTGGGGTTATTTATTTATTTATGCCCCTCCTTCCCTTCTCTTAAGAAATATAGTGGATCGTAATGATGTAAAAGAATGGGGAGTTTAATGGATGGACAGGTGATCGAGTTTTATTTGATAAAAAGTTTGGAATTGATGTTCCAGTGATTTGGAGGGAAAATGGAAGCAAAATTTCACTTCCTTCAAAGTGCCTCATTGAAAAATCAGTCTTTTCCTCCCAGCTGATTCTGATTCTGTAAGTTGGTGGGAGAAACTTCTTTTGTCTAGGCATGACATTGGCCAAAGCGAAGCCCATGGCTCTAATTACTGCTTCTGTCAAGGCAGAAATCAACACAATAGTGCCGCACGGTCGGACGTGCTCCCCGCATCGTCGTACAGTCAAAGCAGCCGCTAATGTCTGGGTGTGAGAGGGGGCTGGAGGAGGGTTGCTCGTAGGTTGTAATATGCGATATGAGCTTCTGTTTCCCTTCTACCTTGAAGCACGCTCAGCATCTACGCTCCCTCCCAATTCTGTAATAGGTAACCCGAATTCCGTGCTGGAAACCTTCAAGGGAAATAGTGGTTATGTATCATGATAGCACAAGTTGAAGCGATCATTAACCAGTAGGAGTTACTATTTGAAATCTATAGCCTCACTAACCAGGCCATTCTGTTTCACCCCAGGTGAAACGCACCCCTGAGAAGAACAAGGCCAAAGCATAATTTAAGCTCCACTAAACCCTTAAAAAATAACTTCACCAATTCTGAGCACATCATTTCTTTTTTTTTTTTTAACATGGAACATGAAAACCTAACAAATTGTAACAGGGCTCCCATCAGTATCAATTCCCTCTACTGTTAAAGCCTGTATTGTATAACTCTGCTGATAACAAGCTCAAAAATGTATTGTGAACAGAACAAAAATAGAAAAATAAATAAATGCTGAAGTATTAAAATAGGAAGAACACTAAAGTCTTGCTTTCATAGGCACTGTTCATACGCACTTTGAAAGGAGACGAATAGCATTAGCCCTGTTGTAGAGATGAGGAACAGAAAAGCATCACGGCTTTCCCAAAGTCACATGGAAAGTCAGTGCCTGACAGACTGTTGGATCCGCACCCACTGTTCCCTTCCCTTGGAACTCGGAATTGTCCCTCAGAATTGCCTGCGTGTCACATACAGCCACTTACAAACTCTTGGAGAATTTAACGAGTGGGTCAGAAGTGGAGGGGTCAGGGCTCCACGTATCAAATCATCAGCGAGAAAGGGCAAAATTATAATCAGAAGCATCTCTCCATTGTCTCCTTCTCTGCAGGCAGGGAGATCTCCAATGATTTAGAAGAGCATTTAATTAGCTACTCCATCTTGCTTGGAAAGGGAAGCATGGCCTGGGCTATGAATTAATACGTATGAATTTATCAAAGTAATCTGGTTGCCTGGAGGTCAGGAGCCGGAGGCATATGTAAATCTCTGAAAACATTGTGACAGACATACAGCCCAGATTTTGGGACTTTGACAGTCTCAGAACTGTGAGGATTAGTTGAATATTCGCTGGTATTGGAGAAGCGTGGGAGGCTGGGGATGCTTTGCCAGCTGACTTACTCCCTGTCTCTGGCTGTAGCCACTGCAGAGCCACAGCGTTCCTGGATCTGGTGTAGGGTGGGAGCTCTGGGTCTTCACCTGGGGGAGCCACTCTCTCATTAGTGACCGTAGGAGCAATCAGGGAAAATTAACCACTTGTATTAGCTGTGGCAGGTGGTGGGAGCACTCTGCCTGATTTCAGAGAAGGTAAGGAGCAGCTCTCCAGGAGACCAAGGTGATTATTTTCTGAGTCGGGGTCTTGTGCTTGTGTAGTCTTGGCAGGCTGAAAGACCTGAATTTGTCCTCGGCTGGAATTTATTTCTCTGCATGTGAGCAGTAGAAGGGACTGAATGGTCAGAGAGCATTATCTTTCACCCCTTCATTTCCTTCTTGTTAGGTAATGGTCTGATATTATTTCTGTAAGCAGCAGTAACGCAACCTATGGTTAGAAAGACCAATCTTTAAATTCACAAAATTGAATTTGTCTCTCTCTCAGGCTAATTTTAGAATCCAATTATGATCAAAACAAGATCTTGAAAGAAAAATAACAATAAAAATTTGTTCCAGATACCTAGAGAAGATAGAGCATGAGCAGCAGCTGAAACAGTCTTGGCTTAATTGGGGAAAAAAAAAAAAGTTTATCTTCATTTGCCTCATGTGAGGGCTCGGGGATAAGAATGAAAAAATACTTGCAAAAAGCAGGACACTTTATTTCTTCTTCAAGATCTAATAATTCTGACAAGTACATTGAAAACATATCAGAGGAGAAGATCTTACTGTCCCCAGATGGAATAAGAGTGAAATTAGCAAATGGCACATTAACATATTTCTGATTATATTCCAGCCTTCCTGCAAAGGAAATGTTATGGGGAATTAATTAATTAATTTGTGTAGTTTACAAGCTGCCTAATTTTTGCTTGGAGTTAAAGATAATGAAGAGCCTCTGCATCTGAGACAGAATCCTTTCAAAAAAGGATGGAGACCTTCACCTTTCTGCTCAGTCCGAGCCTAAGCTTCAGGCCTCTTATCACACACTGTCTTCAGAGTCACTTCGTGTGATCTCCGGAGAAAGCCTTCCCAGGAATTGGGTGAGAAGTGGTTTTCACAGCCTGACAACGTTACACCTTCTACCCCAAGGAATAGTTAATGCCTTTCACAAAGTGAAGGAAGAACAAAGGCAGAGAGGCACCTCATCTCCTGATGCTTTAGGGCGCTCGTAAGGAGAATGGCACGTAGACCTTGAACCTGCTGCTCTAAGGAGTGGGCTGCGGAGCAGCTTCTACCCAGGCGGCTGCAAGTGCTGATGGTCTTTTAGCCAAAGAGCTCCCCAGGGTTGAGAGAGACCCAAGGTTGCTGAAATCATAAAAGCAGAAAGACACCAAATGTGCTGTCTGGATGATCCGCTCAGTCGGGGGGATTAACTAGTCTTGCACCTTCCTGGAGAGCTCCGTCCTGCCCCTTTCTATAAACCTCAAATGACTGGGAGAATTTTAAGAACAGATTAACACACGTCTTCCAGGGACAATCTCATCCCCGCTGTGAACACACTGAACTTTTTAGTTGTCTGTTCAAGGCTGTGTCTTTTTTTAATTTTAACCAAGAAATCCATATGAAGCTTGAGAAACTTTCTCCTAGAAAATAAGTCTGTGGAAAATTCAGCTTTGCCATAATGACTTCTTTAAAGGATCTATTTTAAAAATGTATCAAAAATACTTAAAGAATTCTGATAGCTACAATGCTTAGCTTAGTTATTTAACATAACAGAAGTAATAGTTGATACCCGCTTCCATAGCTCTGAATTTCACAAATATTTATAAGTCATAGCTGACTTGGAGTCAGTAAAATGGTCACCTGTATAATTTTGGAAACTTAGGTCACTTTTCCAAAATGTTAAAAAGATATAGAATCCTTAATAATCCAAGTAATACAAATAGCATCCTCCTCAAGCAATACAGAGAAAACCTCACAGCAAGGGGAATTGAAATAGGGAGTTTGCTCGCAAAGGGAAGGGAGTAGTCTCTGAAATAAATGTTCAAATATCCTCCTTTTGGATTACCATTGAAGTTTGTCTCTGGAGGAAAAAAAAACAAACCAAAACTCCTGCTTCACAGAAAGCCAGGCGGAAGGTGTTGCTGGTGGACAGCTGGAAAAGACAGAGGCTGTTCAGCCTGACTTAGACCTGGAGGGTAACGAAGTACCTAACAAGGCTCAGATGAAGCCTTTGAAGCCACTTACTGCCATTCCATGTCCCAGAAGTTATTCCGATAGTCACTGCTGAACTCACCTATTGTTCCACCCAGATCTACCCACATCACACTTTTTCCAGAGACCCAATATTATTATTTTTTTCAGGCTTTTGCAGGGCTGAACCTCCAGATCAGTGGAATAGAGAATGTGTTATTACATGTGCTGGATTTGATATGTGAGAGAAGGTAACCTTTCTCTTAAGCAGCCTGCAGTGTGATATTCTCATTAGCCCCGTTACTGAGAGCCAGACAAAGTCCTAAGTGAATTAAATCACACCTTTCTAAAAGTCAGGCTGATTAACCTAGCTGGAACGAACCAATAAGGTAGATGTAGTTAGGGTGCCCTGAAGTTTCTCAATTAGAACTTTGTGCACTGAAAATAAAAATGCATCACAATTACCGCTTTTCAAAGTAAGAGGTCATTTTTCTCTTTTGTGAGAGAGAGGAGTAAAAAAAATAACGTAGAATGTTCTCAAAACAAAGTTCAGGTTTGCCGTTCAAAAGAGCTTTTTGCTTTTACATGTATCTTACCTAAGTAGGCAAAAGCTTTTCAGAATGTTCAAAAGCGAAATTAAGCTCTTCAAAATCATTGGTATAAAATATTTAATTTATACCTAGGTAATATTTGCATATTTGGGAGGGATATTTTAATTTCCCGTATTAATCTGTGAATTCTTCAGTTTTCCTTTCTGTTTTGAAGAAGGATTTTTATTTTCTTTTCAATTCTGATTATTTTCCCCTGGAATTAAAAAAAAAAAAAAAAAAAAAATCTTAATTTTCAGTTGCACCTTCCTCATTTTATATAATTTTTTGAATGAGGACTAGAAGAAATGGTTTAATCTTTGGCTTCGTGGTATCAGGCTCAGTGCAGGGGTTAGTAGCTGCATTCAGAGCCTGAGTGGAGCAGAAGTTCCTGCTAGATGCTATGGGGATTAAAAATGCTGTAGGGACCTTAAAAATCTAGAAATGTGTGAAACATCAAGCAGTGGGAGTTGGAGTACGGGAGCCAACAAGGGTTAACTTGTCCCATGGACTTTACATATGCATTTTTTAGTTCATTTTATCAGTTGCTCTGTGTAGTAAATTCACTGAATCATTCTAATTACTTATTGATTGGCTGCTGTTGCATTGGAACATCAAAGTCCCTCTGTCGTCGCAGGCTCACTCCTCCGTGCCAGCATCCGTCTGCAATGGACGGGCTCCTTCTTTATTCCTTATCTCTGGGCTGTGCAGCTGACACCAGCTTCTCAGCTGCTCTGCAGCACCATCTACCTTGGGTTCTTCCCTCCAGGAGTAAGGCGGCAGTTCCCAACAAAATTATTAGTATTTCTCTATCTACTTATTTAGGTTTTCCAGTGCTGAAGGGGCTCATTCAGTGGATGCAACCTGGGATAATCCTGCTTTGTGTAAAGCCTTGCTTTATTCGTTGCATGTTCAAATCAAAATTTAAGACTAAACTCCCTGAACAACCCCCTGCTCTTACCTTGACGTGGGCATACGAGTCTGAATTCCCATTCAGTCTTGCTTAAGTACATCTTTTGACTGTCCTCCATCCAGATAGCCTGGGCCCTAAGGATTTAAAAGGAAAGGTCCCCTTCAGGAACCAGTAACTGTGAGATGTGGGACTCTGACTGATTATTATCTTAGACTGTGGCAACCCCCTGCTTCCCTTTCTCCTCTGCTGAGATGCCCGAGTTGTGTCCTGAGCAGGTGGAGTTCAAAGCACAGTGTTTTATAGTGAATTCCCATCGCCTGTGCTGTGCCTCTGTTCAGCAGGGGAGTGACAAGCAGTTCAGGAGCAGTGACCCCCAGCCATCCCAGCCTCACCAGTCAGTTTTCTGTCCTCCCAGGGTCAGTCTCAGAAGAAATCTGGGACACCTGTGCCCTGGCCTACAACTCCCCGAAAAAGGTCATCGTGTGACCCCACGTGGCAGCTACACAAAAGCTGGTTACAAATCAAAATGAGTGTTTCCAGGGCCCATTTCTTTTGTTAGAAATCTTGAATTATTTGCACTATGTTAATAAAGTTCATCTAGGTCACCTAAACTGTCTCTCAGTTGTTTAATAAATTACTCACTGAGGGGCTGAATTGAACGAAGGTAAGAGATATTTAAATGTGCTGGTGACTGACTGATGTCCAAGAAGAAAAAATTCTATGCAATAGGACACAGGTGGTCGGGAGGGTATGAGAGAGCAGGGGGTCTCTGTGGGGTAGGATGGTGGGGACTCTGGAGATCAGATATAGGGCAGGAGTGTCTGGAGAAGGACACAGAGTGGTCGGCATGGCAGCCTGGCTCATGAGACAAGCCCTTGAGTAGAGAAGAGTGGGCACATTATGAATGCCTCTGGGTATTCCTTGAGTTAGGCCTTGTCAGAACTGGAGGAAAGGACCCTGCCTTCCCTGCTAGGAAAGGAAATCCACTGCTGGGGTCACGGTTGAGGTTTCAAGTGCTTCCCCAGCTGCACACGCCGCCCTCCAGCAATAGTGTGTCTGCGGCTTTCTCGGCATGGTTCAGGTCCCAGCCCTCCCAGCCAGTGCCTAATCTGGTGTGAGGTGGGAAGATGCAGCTCACCCCAGTCCTGCTTCTGCAGGTTTTCTCCCGCTCTCACTCTTTGGCTGAGATCTGCTGCTTCTGCCCACAGCATCCCTGGCTCGTCCCTCTAGGATGCCTGGGCAAGGACTTAGCCAACGAAGAAAAGAGGGGCAGGTTTTGATAAGTGATATCTTTGCTGTCTGAGACAGAGTCCAGTCCTTTAGAAATCCCTTTGGGTGATGGAGGAGAGGAGGAGAGAAGTACAAAGATGGAGTCAACATCGCGCTAGGAGAGCAAAGCATCTGCTGATGAGGCAATTCCCTTAGGAGACTAAAATTCCAGCTTTAAAGCCATCTTGTGCCTGAATCGGATATCCTGCATATACAATTTCTTAAAAATTGTAACAGGTTCTGGAATGTTCCTGAAATGCTTCTCTTTGTACTCCTACACGTAAATGATCTGGAGCTGCAGGTTTTAAAATGTTTGACTTGAATAGCTGTTGTTTAACATCCTCCTTAATTACATTGAATTCTTTCTGTGCAATCAAACATTGCTTAGGGCCATTGGAAAGTGAAGTATTTCATTATCCTTGTAGGATATGAACACATCATCCACATTCTTTCCAAATACAGAACTGAAATATTTATTCACTGCTGCTTGTTCTGTGTTGCAAGGGTAATTTTCCAGCCTGTCTAGTACTGGACCCGTTGAAACCAATTCAGTCTGAAACGTTTAGGCTCAAGTCAGTGTGCTCTCAGCAGCGAAACAAAGGTGTTTGCTGTTTGTGCCACGCACTTTCCTCCCTACGGAGAAGATCAGGTTGGAAAAACCCTAGGATTGTCCTTATGGACATTTTTTATCATTTTACTGAAAATTCCAGACTCTAAATTATCTTGATTTTGTAGAGGGGGTCTAGAGTGATAAAAGCAAAAAAAAAAAAAAAAACCCAAACAAAAAAAAAATTGAAGAGTTTTTATGACAAAAGAGGAATAAACAAAACCCATAGGCTTGAGGGCCAGAAGGACCCTCGGATTTTCTCTTGAGGAGGAATCAGCTCCACGCGCACCACTCCTGGCAGTGCTCCTCTAGCGCCTGCCTGGGCGGGGACTGCACTGAGAGGAAAGCCTGGGGAAAGGGAGAAAAACACCCTCAATTTTCTCTAAAAACAATTTTCTGATGGAGAGAAAATGTTTCAAGCGAAACATTTAACTCAGCGTTAACAAGTTTTCTCTTGTAAATAGACAGGAAGGGTACCTCTTTGAGTAGGATACTCCAAGAATCACTCCTACATTTTTCTTCCGCAGACGCTGAGCACGTGTCACTCCCATCCCACTGAGGGGACAAAGGAGGAGAGGAGAGTTGGTTCTGGAGCAGACTTTGGTTGGTTGTTTGAGAGGATTTTAAGGAACAAGTGAGGCTCACGGGAGTCAGCTCTGTGCATGTGTGATCACTTCTGTTCTGCAAGGGCTTTAGCTCCCATTTGCCTGCAAAACAAGAACTATTCCCACATTTGCCTGCTCTAAAAATCACAAACTGCTTTGTACTGACTTTGCCTCCTCTTTTAACAGTTGATTTTTCCACTCATTGCTTCAGCTTGGCCCCTGTCCTTCTCTTCAGTATAGGAAGAGGAAAAACAAACACTTCTGTATTTGTTCGTAATGTCTCTTTGACACCCATTTCACAAGAGCCTGAGAGCTGTCAGAGCCATAATGCACAACGTCAAATTAACATTTATTTTTTTCTGAAATGGTAATTATACCCTTTTGTACTGTGCTGAGCTTGTGTTTTTTGAAGTGTAAATGTGAAAGTTACATCAAAGTTGCATTTCTGAGACATCAGTGTGGGGGCATTTGTCCAAGTGCTCAGTGGGAAGACTTCTGCAGTCCTGGTGGACAACATCAGAACACGAACCAGCATCTCTCCTTGCAGCAAAGGCGGCAAACAGGGTCAATGGAGGTAACCCTTCCCCTCTCTCCAGCACTGGTGAGACACCTCTGGAGTGCTGCGTCCAGTTCTGGGCTCCCAAGTACAAGGGACACATGGGTATGCTGGAGCGAGTCCAGCAAAGGGCCACAAAGATGCTTTAAGGGACTGGAGCGTCTGACGTACGAGGAGGGGCTGAGCTGGGATTGTTCGGTGTGGAGAAGAGATGGCTCAGGGGATCTACCAATGAGTGTAAATGCTTGGTGGGAGGGAGCAGAGAAGGCGGAGGCAGTTGCTTCTCAGGAGCGCTCAGCGAAAGAATAGACAATGGGCAGAAATCAAAACACAAGAAATTCCATTAAAACATAAGAAAAACCTTTTCTGTTGTGAGGGTGACTGAACACGGGGCCAGTCCAGACAGGTTGTGGAGTCTCCATCCTTGGTGATACTCAGAACCCAGCTGGACACGGCTCTGAGCAACCCGTGGTACTTGACCCTGCTTTGAGCAGGCAGGTTCAACCAGGCGATACCCAGAGGTTCCCTCCAACCTCAGCAATTTTGCAGGGGGTTTGGAGGGAGCAGCCGCGTGTCGCTGAATGACGTTTTGTGATCTCAGAGCATGAGTGCGGCCTAAGCGTGCAGTAAATCCTCTCTGCACTAAGGGGAAAGCAGACATCTGAAGTATTTTCTGCTGACATTGGAAACACTTGCCCAATCCAGCCGTCAGGATCAATGAATCCCCACAAGGATGCTGTTGCTCTGTGCCCTGCGCTGTGCCTGCTCTTCTGCGGTGATGCATCCAAAGGAATGTATGGAAATGGCCATGCGCCCCTGAAGCTCAGTGCATTTTCCCCAAAGGAAAAGCATGCGTGCAGAAATTGCTGGTTTGCCTTGCGAAAGTTAAAATTTTCCTAAGCCATGGGGCAAAATCCATCTCAGTTGATGTAAAGGGTTATTGTGGGGAAGTTAAATGGTTAAACAGTGCCACCTCTCTTTGGATCCACATTTTGCTCTGCCGCGGGGCTGATTCAGCTTGTGCTGCGGTCATTCAGCAGAGAGGACACACTGCAGGTGTTGCATTAAGAGAGTAAGAAAGTGATGGGACAAACACAGGTGTTTGAGTGGAGGGAGATTTATTTTACCAGCCTGCATCAGAATCTGCGTGTCTGCTGTGGTGGAGGTCCTGCTCCCTCAGGGACGCTGCGCTCGCAGCCGGTGGCTGGCGGTTGTGGACATTTTGAACATCCAACGCGCTTTTCTAAATGCTGCCCGATTATATAATAGCTTTTTACTTTAGGTAATTGTTTCAGTAAGGATGTCTTTTAAAGCTTTTTTATAAGAGGAAGCGGAGCCCAGAATTAGAAGCAATACTTAGCTAATAACAGTGATTGCTCCAAACCACTAAATGGAAGCGGTAGTGCAGAGTTAAAAGGCGCTCAGTGCCTGCTCCAGGCCATCCCAGTCTGCTCCATTTCTCTGGGCACTTGCCCTCCTACCATCCTGACTTACCTCACCAATATCTTAATTAATTCAGCTTTCCCGCTGCCAACTTGGGAACATGGAGGCTCTGTCCCTGTTGTCACCATCTCTCTGAGCCTTGTTTACGCTTGAGGCCACACTCCCCCTTCTCATCCAAGCCACAGGCCTGTTAATTAGTGTATGGCATTATTCATATGCAGAGTAAGCCAGCAGCAGCTCTGGGCAAGGAACCACGCTTCTAAGGAGCACCTGAGTTCATATACGAAGCCTGTGTGTACTGGGCTGCGGAAAGAGTAAAGGAGGATTTTGGAGGTATCTCACTGTCTCTCACAGGCTGGTGTGACTCCAGTGAACTGCACTGGATTTACACTGGGAAAGCTCCAGCTTGCTCTCAGTGTGTTCGGCCCCAGCAAAAGCTGGGAGGCCGACTAGGGCCTGAGGTGAGAGTTTGCATCTCTTTGATTTGTGCACAGCTTGTTAGTTTCATTCACCTGGCTGTTGGGTGCTGTGTCCATTGCCGTCAGGGTTGTGGCAGCAGAGCTTGGCCACCTTTAGCAAGACACCTTCCACCAGCAAGGCTTGGTGTAGGACTGTTGATGAGCTGAAAGGTCCCTTCCAACCTAGACGATTCTATGATTCTATAGGCAGCCACAGCTCTGAAATTAATGTCGTTGAAAAATTACTTGGAGTGTCCTCTGATCCCCTCCAGGGTGTGGCTCTTGGCCCAGAGTGAGTGCGTTTGGAAATCAAACATTTAAGCTGGGGTTCAATAAAAGTGGGATGATACGGCACAGGACCTGCAGGGTTGGGGGCTGCGTGCAGGGGCGTCATGCTTTCATTCAGTCTCTGGTCTCCTTAAGACGTGAGCACTGGCTGGAAATCTATCATCCATTCAAGGAGAAGGCGGGAGAAGACACCTGATAAGGTAGAACAGACAAAGCATTAACCTGAAGAAACAGATTGATGTTCTCTTCCTGCTAAACCCTATCAGAGCAGATGACGAGACACAGACATCTCCTGGTTGCAATCTCTGATCACGCAGAAAGGGAGACATCGTTGCACAGCACTAGTATGGCTGTTTCAGTAGCAACAGGCTCGAAGGAGAGTGTCTCTGCCTATCTCCAATCCGTGTAAGGCCTCCATCAATTTAATCTCTTTAATGCTGGTGCTCACAACAGCTCTGTGAAGCTGAACGGTGCTGTCAGTCCCACATCACAGCGGGCAGCTGAAGTGCCTGCGTACCTTCACACACCTTTTCTCCCTGCCGTGGCCTGAATGTACAAACTCACATACAATAGAAGGAGAGATGCACCAAGGCATAGAGCAGAGCCCGTAGCTGAAATGGGAGAGGTGGGAAAATCCCTGATGTGCCACTTTGTGATGGGGAACTCCCCACTAAAAGAAGTCCATTGCAGGGCAGGAAGCTGAAGATCGAGGTGACATCCTTAATGGAGGGCCAGTTCTTGCCCGTGCCAATGTGCCTGTATCCTGGCTACCGCCTGCCTAAGGAAGGCTGGGCTCTACAGGGGGATGTCATGTACCCTGCAGGGGGTCAGTGCTCCCCCTCTCCCAGTGGCCATCCTGGGAAGAAGGCACCATGCTGCAGCACCATGCTTCCTCTCTTAGTCCAGTGAGTCTGACCTGTTGCCAAAGAGAGATATTTTTAAAGTAAGATTGAGAAGATAAGGAAGGGGATCGTTCTTCAGCAGCATGCAAAGCCATCTGTCCTCACAGAAACTGTAGAGATACACAGTGTTTTCCACTCCTTTCTCCTCTACATCTGGCATTTCCCAACCAAGGGAATGATACATTCTTCCTGTGGACTTTGAAGGGCAGATGATCACCTGGCTTTCAGATAGCTGTCTCCTTGCATCAGCTGAGTATCTGCCCTTTGGGCACCTCATAAATCCATCCCTGTCTAACACGTCTGCAAAGCGAGTAAGAGACATTTCTCTTTCAGGCTCTCTGCATTGGTGTAATATTACTGTGCAAGTGTATCCAAGGACCTCATCTACCAGATTGGAGTTCCTCGTGAAATTATGAGTTGTTGGACTTCCATTTGCTGTCCATTTTGCTCTATCATTCAACTGGGCACAAAAAAGTCCTTACAGAATAAAGTTGTTTATTCATTCTCGAAGTCTCTGGTGATACAATGTTCTGGAGGGCTGAGAGGGATCCTGGTCCACACAGACTGGCTGAGGGAATCTATTCTCTTGACTTCTGATGATCAATGCAAGAGTAGAACAAGATGCCTTTGGGAGTTGTAAGAAACAAGCATGATGCAGAGAGAAAGTATTGTAAATTCTTTGCCATGGGCTGAAAGGAAACACATCTATTGTGGGTTTAGAGTGCTGATCAAATGTGGTCTGTTTAATTGCACTTCTGACCCATCCTCTTCTCTCTCCTTCTCTCTGTTGACCACGGTTACGGCTTCCCTGGCTCAGGTGTCTCAGCCTGTCACATCAAACCAAGCCCATGATGTGACACGGGGGAATAGGGGGTGACAGGATAGGAGCAGCCTGACGGGCTCCAGGCTGGGAACAGAGGTGAAGCGAGTTATTTTAGGATGGGATGCCAGCAATTGGCAGATGATATAAACCAGACCTGACAGATGAAAGGGCCAAGCTGCTGTTTTCAGCCTTGGCAGAGGAACATATTGACCTTTAAAGATGGTTTGGCGCATCCCCACTGCTGAGTCACAGCAGCCCAGCAGTGAATGGGTTGATCTCACTGCCTGTGGAGGAAGGATGCTGCCACGTTTAAGGCACGGTATGTTGGAGAAATAGTTCAAAACTTGACTGTTGCACTGGCCTGCAATAGGCCCAGGAGCAAGTTGCTCCAAGCTGGAGTCACCTTAGATCCAGATATGAGCAGATGACTGAGACAATAATTTCAGCTCCTCTCTAGTCAAGACAGCCAAGGGTGCCCCAGGGGCAGTACGGCCCCTCACAAGACGGCATCTGAGACACCTGGAGATGAGCTGCCGTCTGGCGCTCCCACATCTCTCTATATACTGGCTTAAAAAGTGTGTGTGGTGGAGGACGGGTGACTTGCCTAGATGGAGACATTTAACAATTAGGTGTCTAATGTTAAGTGAGCTGAATCCCACCCTTTGTGTCTCAGCACAAAAAGGTGTGAATAAAGTCTCTTGTCTCAATTTATCATGAAAACTCTTTAAAACCTGCATGTCTTGTATGATGCTTATATGGAAGCATGGTCTGAGCCATGGCTTTCGGATGAGTTTTTTACTTCAAGATGGAGCTCTGAGGCTCCAAGGGTTTGGAGTAAATTCCCACTATCCCGACCTGTCTCTGTACCATCCTCCCCATGTCAAACACTGCATTTGAGACCTATTAAAGCTCTTCTCCCACTTTAAGGAGGAGAAATTTCCTTGCAGTCAGTGGACACAGTAAGTGGGGAAGCAGGGATTGTATTTACCTCAGGAAGCTCTTGGAAATATCCAATGTCTAAGTGAAATCAGAGAAAACTTGAATAAAGCAAAGGCATGCAGGGGCTCTGTGGCTGACACTTTGACTACGGCTGTTTTCTAACACAAGCGACTCAGAACCATGGGGGTTTGCTGGGAGACTTAGAAAATCTATTTACCTTCTGGCATGAAACAATTCCTTTGACTGTTAGTTGTATTTTCTCTGAAATTATAGCCATAATACAACTTCTGCAGATGCTGTTGGGAACGATACATAATACTCAAGTCTGCCCTGGGGTAAGAGGGATTTTCCATAGATTGTCAGAGTGTCTGCTCGTTATGACATTAGTCCTGCTAACCGTAGCAGGTTTGTATTGACATACATCTCATTTCAGTTGCCATGATAAAAAAAAAAAAAACAAATTAAGCGTGAGGAATCCCCCTTTGCCAGTGTCATATTAGCGAGGGCAGATGGTCCCATCAAACCAGCTTTGGATACTGAATTATTCCCCCCCCCGCCAGAGTGGTGAGGAAAAGTGAAATAATGCAGAAATTTTTTTAAGGGATAACTTTCTTTACATATTTGGTCTGATTTCAGTCCTCTCTTGAACTAAGTCATCATAAAAGTATTCAGGTAGTTTTCAGAGCTTACTTCCCACTGCTTGTTCAGACTGACTTTTTGCAAAGGGAGAGCACAGGTATTTCCCAATGGAAAACTTTGTGCTGTTCTCAGGGAAGCTCCGTGCAGCTTCCCATGCCAGTCCATGGGAGAGCTCTGCGCCTCGTCCATACACTACTACTGCTTTCAAATCCAAATCTGCAGCATGAACCGTCCATCTCCAGCACCTTCCAAAAATGTAATACCACTTTAATTTAGCAGCGTGCCAGAGGAACTTTTAGGTGGTGACAGGCAGGATTTGGGGATTTTGTACATATTGTGAAAGAGAAGAGAGAACATCTGCCTCCCGAAGGCTGCCTGGCATCCTATTTGTGATAGATCTCAGGAGTAACATCCTTCTCCATAAGGTGCTCCCATAATTCCTTCGCAATAAAGCTCTAGTGAATCCTTCCCAAGGGCATGTTTTGTGCACAGTCTCGGGTGCTCCCTGCGGTATGATCTTGTGAGTGTGTTGCATTTTAAAGATGAAGACTGCGGTTAAGGGAAAGGAGCCATGCACAGCTCTCTGTGCTTGCGGGGCATGACAACGGGAGAGGCTGAGATTCCAGCACAGTGAAAGCCACCACATTTCTTGCTCAGTGCTGGGGTGGTTTTTTATCCTGTGTTGAGCAGCTGTGCCTGTAGCCACGTGAACGTGAAATCGCTGGCTCCAAACTGGAGAGTGCTTTTTCCGGCTGCAGCCGATGGACCACTGAGTTATTAACCTCCAGGCGGTGAGAACCCAGCCTGATGGGATGTTACGAAAGCATTGCAAAGGGTGAAGATGCTGCTTTTCCTCTCCTGTTCAGAGCACTTAATGTGAGAAGCAGCACAGCATGCTGCCAAGGTGGACATACCGCCCCTGAACGAAGAACAGATAAAATTGGTTTGTAGGTGTATACAAAAGCCTCGTGGGCGGCTTTTACATTGAGGCCTGAGATTGGCAGTTAGGAGAAAGCAGGGCAGACAGCCTGGGACACCCCTGCAGGCTTCTCGCCTGCTAACTCCGCCTCAAACATTATCCACAGTAGTCCAAATGCAGATTTATTTGGATATATATTGTTCCTGTGCTTCTGGTTTTACTAGGAGGTATTACTGTGTTTTCTCTTTGAAAGATGACTAAGAAACATTTATGCCGCTCTCTTGGGGTTCCACATTGGACGTACCGAGGCTCACATGTAGTTAATATGTTTTCTAAATAGGCAAAGCTTCCCTTGGGCTTCAGCAAAGATGTGAAATGAGGTTAGAGGAGGACTGGGAGTATAATATTAGCTATGTTATTGCTTGTTATATTGCTGCTGGAGGAGGCAAGATTCTTCTTGTCATGTGTGAGAGGGAAAAGAAAATACTGCAATGATACCGCCTAGCCACAAAAAAATCCCCTGCTTTGGCCATGCTATAGAGACCCGGGGCCAGGGAGTAAAGGCATGGCAGCGCGTGTGGGCTCTGAGATCTTCCTGGGGTGCTGGAGGTGTATAATCACTGCGGCGTGTTTGTGGAGGCCCAACATTTTCACAGTGAAGGGGAGAACTCATAGCTGGGAGCACCTGGTGTTACCTGGGTAGGATGTGGGAATGCCAGGGCTTGGTTCCCGAGGGATGGAGAGGGTTTGGGCTGGAGGCTGGGTCTGGTGTATCAGAAGGCTGCAGGGTGTACAGAGCTGCATGTAGGAGTATATATGTATGTGTGTGTGTTTATGTATATATAACAGCTCCTTTGTTGCTCCTTCGCCCAGACCCTTCATTCCCAGCTATCAGCATGGGTTTGCCCCTTTTCCTCTGGGGGTTTGGTTCTCCAGCGCTATCTCCTGTTGACCAAGGAAAGACGCCTTCAGCATCACAGAAAGTGCTGCCCTGGCAGAGGGGATTTTAAATTTTTACATGCTTACTTAGAAGAAAAACAATGTTGAAAGAAATGGATTTTTAAGTCCTAATTTTGCTTCTTGATTAAACATTTAAAAGATTGCATAGATTTGACAGAAGACCAGACTGCCTATTAGCTTGCAGTTGCATTAAATGTATCAAGCTAATTTAGCCCTGGCAGTCTGCCAGGAACAAGCACACGATTTGCTTTAAAGACAACCTAGAATCAGGTTTTTAAAATAAAAATTCCAAATAATCCACTTTAACTGGGTTATTTTTTAAAGAAAATTGAAGAAATTGTTTCTAATTTATACCACGGTGAGTAAATGGGAAGCAGGCATCATCTTTGATGCTTCGGTTCCAACTCTGCCTCTGTCTGCAGTTCTAACAGTGAAAAAATAATGGATGGGAATACTTTTCCCAAGTCTGTATGGGAATTTGAGCTAATTGACGGGAAAACTGGAAAGAGTTGGATTAAGATGTGCAGAGTGAATTTGTTCAAAAACCAGCGCCGTGGTCTGGGCTAACGTGAGAGGGTTCCCTGCCGCCCAGCTGTGCCACGGCCTGCGGGGTCTGGCTGCGGCTGCAGGGGGTGTGTGCTGCGTACGGAGGGGCTCAGCTCCACTCATGCATTGTTAGGCTTCCACAGAGTGGCTGCAGAAGGATGGACAGTAGCTCCTGGGACCTGAAGCATGATAATAAAGCTCAGGGGAGACCTTCTCCCTCTCTACAACTCCCTGAAAGGAGGGTGTAGAGAGTTGAGGGTCGGTCTCTTCTCCCAAGGAACAGGCGATGGACAAGAGGAAACGGCCTTGAGTTGTGCCAGGGGAGGTTTAGGCTGGACATTAGGAAAAATTCTTCACAGAGAGGGTTGTCAAGCATTGGAAGAGGCTGCCTAGGGCGGTGGTGGAATCGCCGTCCCTGGAGGTATTTAAAAGCCGGGCAGACGTGGTGCTGAGGGACATGGGTTAGTGGTGGGTTTGGCAGTGTTGGGTTGATGGTTGGACTCGATGAATCTGAAAGGTCCTTCCAACCTCGATGATTCTATGATTCTATTCTATTCTATGATTCTAATATAAAGCTTATCGATGACCGTGTGCACTTCAGAATATTTTGAAGGAAATTTCCTGAGAGCTACACCACTGTGCTGATGTCTGGAAGAATGGGTGGGAAATTCTGCTGCGTTTCATTATGTCCATGTGCTTAAATGTGTTCCCCCGCTCTTACACGAAGGTGTTTCCTGCACTGATATGTGACGAGCCCCCCGAAGGGAGGCACTCTGCGCTGGGTGCCCGAGGAAAGCGGAACCCACGCTGCTGTAAATCTGGCAAAAGCTCCCTGGCAAAGCTCTGTGTATGCTTTATGCAGCTCCTTTCCCTTGCCATGAATATCAGATACCAATACCAAGATACGTCAGTGATCTTGGTCCCTGTCCTAGGAGCTGACTGAGCAATTCAGCAGGACTTGAAATCCTGCTGAAAGGAGAAACTCGAGAGCAGCATGAAACTGCCAAGTGGATTTGAAAATTTCTAGGTGTACCTTTAGGTTGATGCAAAGTGATGGTGGGCCAAAACAGAGGCTTCCATACATCCCCAAATCCTGGCAGATACCCAGAGTGGGAAACAAGCGGGGTGGGCCCAGCATGTTGCAGAAGGGAAGTAAATTAAAAAGTCATTTTCTCAGTCCCAGCTCCAGTGAAGGTAACTTTTCATGGTGACCAGAGGTCTGAGTGAATGCTGCACCTGGGCAGTAGGTAGGGAGTTCTGTTGCTTGCTTTGCATTAAGCTGGAGTGTAGAAGGCCCCGGAGAACAATCCCTTAAGAATAATCTTACTTTCATTCCCAGCCAACAAATTCCATTTGTAATTTCTCTGATAATAAGAGACTTCCAGAACTTGTGCTGCATTGTCAGAATAGAAAGACTCCTACCCTGAGCCGGAGAATGTCACACTCTTCAGTTCCTCCCTTCTCCTTTTGAAGGTGACAGTAACCTTCAGCAGCAGAACTTCTTCCTCAGACATCACTTCAATTTAGCTTTTGTGCAGGGAAGAACAAGTGGGAAAGTGACGTTCCAGCTAGAGCGGCTCTCCCGGCCGTGCTGCGGCTCTCCCCGCTCTGGACGGGCACCGTGTGTGCGCTGCCCTCTTGCAGGAGCCGCTGCAAGAGCTAGTCAGAGCCAGATGCCATCTCTGCACACAGCATGGCGACTCTCAGGGGTTTAAACCAAAGGTAGATTATTTCCTATATATGCACAAGAAAACCCTTAACCATTTTTTCCCAGTTTTCTTTTTTTCTGCTTTACTTTTCCTTTTTTTTTTTTTTTTTAATCTTGAAAGCTAGATTAATAGGAAAAGTGAATTGCATTAGTTCCAGTTTGCAATGAGAGAGCAATTTCAATTGATTTAAAGGAAGGAATAATTTGGGTAATGATCACAGAAAGAGGCTGAAATTAGTCAATAAATAAAGTGCAACATCCCATCCTGCCTTCACTTTCATTAGATTAGATACACTTTGAGACTCACTTCTCAGGCGATGACAATGTCCGTACACAGGCAACCTGGAGTACACCACTCTCATCGGTGGGGCGTTTGACCAGCACGGGCCTGGCAGAGGATGTCCTCCAGTACAGGCTGTGCCTATAGAGACTGCAAGTTTGCAGATGGCACCAAGTTAAGCGGAGTGTTGATCTACATGAGGACAGGGAGGCTCCACAGAGAGACTCGGATAGATCGGATCGATGGGCCAACGCTAATGGAATGTGCTTCAACAAGGCCAAGTGCCGGGTTCTCCCCTTGGGCCACAACAACCCCACGCATCGCTACAGGCCTGGGGAAGTGTGGCTGGAGAGCTGCCGGGTGAAAAGGACCTGGGGGTTCTCATGACAAGCGGCTGAACATGAGCCAGCAGCGTGCCCAGGTTGGCCAAGAAAGCCAATGGCATCCTGGCTTGTGTTAGGAACAGTGTGACCAGCAGGAGGAGGGAGGTGATTGTCCCCCTGTACCCAGCACTGTGAGCCACACCTTGAGTGTTGTGTCCAGTTTTGGGCACCCTCAATACAAGAGAGATCTCGAGGTGCTGGAGCGAGGGGCAGAGGAGGGCAACGGAGCTGGGGAAGGGCCTGGAGAATAAATGTGATGAGGAGCGATTGAAGGAGCTGGAGTGTTTAGTGTGAGGAAGAGGAGGCTGAGGGGAGACCTCATCACTCTCTACAACTACTTGAAAGGACACTGTAGAGAGGTTGTGCTGGTCTCTTCTCACAGGTAATTAGCGATAGAACAAGAGGGAATGGGTTCAAGCTGCAGCAGGGGAGGTTTAGGCTGGACATTAGGAAAAAATTCTTCCCAGAAAGAGTGGTCAGACCCTGGAATATGCTGCCCAGGGAGGTGGTGGAGTCACCATCCCTGAATGTGTTTCAGACTCGTTTAGATGTGGTGTGGGGGGATGTGGTGTAGGGGAGAACTTTGTAGAGTGGGGTTGATGGTTGGACTCGATGATCCCAAGGGTCTTTTCCAACCTAAATGATTCTATGATTCTATGTTCAGGACTTTATTCTAGAAAAATTATTCGCTCACAATGTGAAATATCCTGGAATAATATTAACTCCCCTTTGCTGTTGACGCTAGCAACTCTGCAAACAGAAGTTTTTTGTATTCCCATTGTACAAATGGAAATGGTTTGTGGAACAGAGGAGTGAGCTGAACTGCTTAAGGTGGTGGCAATTATGGGTTAGAAACCAGGACACCCTGAATTCCCTGGGAGACCGTCTCAGTGCCGTAGCAGGCCCTCTTCCCTACCCCGATGGAGAGGAGGCACCACAGGGGTGGGGAAGGGGAGTCTGAGAAACCTGCTGTCACATTTGTGAATCACCTCAGGACATATCCACCTTCAGGCACAGTTAGAGCTATAGGAAATCAATATTTAATACAATTCATTTAAAATTCACAGACGCTGATGTGTTAGGAAAGGAATAGATTAACATTCACTATACACCAAAATCACTGTTCTCCAAGATCTTTAACTCCACATCCGCTGGAAATGGCAATGTATTATGTCAAATATGTGAAGGAGAAAGAGGTGGGAGCTGGAGTTTTAAAGATTTTTAATTTTTTTATGTAATTTATTTAAGTGATATGGACCTTTTCCTCCACGTAACACACTGTGCCACAAGGTTTTTGGGTAGATCTGTGCCACGTCAGTGTGGTTAGACAGGCACAAGCTCATTCACCTGGGATGCTGGATGCTCTGATGGGAAAGCACGGTGCGGTGCTCAGGGCCCAGAGCTGCGCCAGGCTTTATCAGCTTGCTGGGATAATGTATATAAAGTGGGAGCCGTCTTGTGTTTGGCCGGCTCGATGAGTGGGCAAAGGGACCTGGGACACACAGGGCTCTCCTGTGCCAACCACCGGTAACGGTGAGTGGAGATGCAGGCGCTTCCAGGGCGCGTTTAGTTCCTCTTTACAGAGACCTCTAAACTCACTCAGTTGAATCCTGCCTGTTTCTTTCTCCTGAGCATGAAGGAGCTGGGAGTGACAGCCGAGACATCTGCTCTGTAACTACTGAATGCGAAGTGACCTGGAGCCCCACCAGCTCCTCGCACAGAGGTGGGGAGGTTGGATTCCCAACATCCCAGAGATGGAGGGGATGAGCTCTGCTGCGTGTCCACGTGGACCTGGAGTGTGACTGGACACTGTGCCCAAAGACAAGTTGTAGGAGACTGACCACATTTTGCAAGGAAAGAATGAGATAGGACCTTATTTTTAGAGGGAGATGATATTTTTAGATTAACTTGTTTCCCCTGGGAGGCTCATATTTAGGTTGAGCAAAGCATTTTAAATAGTACAGTCAACTAAAAAGTCAGTAATGGATCATCGGGTTAAAAAAATCCCAGGAATGAATTAAAAAAATGGAAGAAGTTACAATGTTTTCTGTTGACATTTGCAAACAGAAAGCTTCAATTTTTCTATTTCTGTTCAAAATAGACTCTGAATTTGTAAAAAAGAAAAAGTATTGAAAAGCTGAAACTTTAGATGAGACATTTTGGACCATGTGAAATTTGAATGAGTGTCTTTTGTGTTTTCATGCGTTCTGTTTTTTTTTTTATTTTCTATACCAATAATCTCAGAACTTCTGAAAATAGATTCCATGGTAGTTGTGTGCCCCACCCACGACCAACAATTTTATGTCTGGTTTTGTTGTGTAAAAAAAACCCAACCAACCAACAGGTGTTAATAGCTTTGTTTGTTAGAAAAATCTTGACCCGATAGTTTCTTCAAATGTCTTGCAATCTGCGAATGAAACAATTCCTTTCCAAAAATAGCTCTTCTCATTGAAGAAGCCACCAACAAAACAGTTAGGGGTTGTGCGGATATGGGTTCCTTCTTCCGAGCATCCTTTCTTGTCCTGCCCTCCTCATCCCACTGGAAGCCTCGTACTGCCTGGGAGCTGTCAGCAGATCCAAGCCCTCTGATTGAGCAATGGAATTGGATCAAGGTTTCTCTGCTGGCTCTGGGAGCCTTGTTATAGCAGTGGGGGGGCACAGCCTGGGGGTGGGCAGGGAGCAAATTATAGCTCTGGGGGAGCCCATTAGGAAGAAGGTGGAGGGGACCCTGCTCATTGCCATGGCAATGACAACTGGAGGGAGCGACTGCCCCTGTGTAAGAGGCTCTCTGGTGGTGTGGAGTTAAAAGGTGTGTGGTTGTATCCCCAGGGGAGCCGGCTGCCATCTGCGTTGCTCACTGATGTTGCTGTCTGCTTTCTCGGCGTCGTTTTTCTTCAATTTCAGAACTCTTTGGCTAGGGAGAAAGGGCTCATACAGTGCAGCGGGATTCTGGGCCAGCTGCAGTGCTCCTAGACAGAAATTACAATATTAAGCAAAAGGGAGGCTGAGCTAGAGTTTGTTTACCATTATATTTGCAGCTAATTTTATCCAATTTAGTTTGCTGCAGAGCACGTCTCTCCTGAGAGACTTGGCCCCATTTCTCTTACCTCTTACATGAATATTGGAACTATCTCGACATTTTGTAACGTTAAAGTTGTTTCAACCCTACCAGTGGTCAAATAACAGCCAGTGTTTAGCTCAGCCAAGGCATGTATCTTTTGCTTGCCAAACATGTTACTCGCAAATCTGTTCTTTTCTCATTCCTCCACCTGTGATGGTGCTGGTGATGGAAGGAAACTTTTTAAACTCTTGTGTCTCACTAGTTATTATCGGACTTGGCAATGCAGGCAAGTCGATCTCAAGAACACATAAATAGTCCCACAGTATGTGAAGTACAAGTGGTCCAATATAGTGCCTTCTAAAAAACCTGCTGGTTCCCCTCCCTGAGGGCTACGAGGACTGGAATGACCTGGGAAAACCGGGCGCTGACTAAACTGGACTCCTGCATGCTGGAGAGCGGCTCCTTTTTGGTTGTAGAGTCCTACATGAATACCATCATTTAGAGGCTGGTCTGAAGAAGAAAGTTTTGCCCAAAAAAACCCTCTGGAAGGTCACTTTTGTAAACTATTTACCTTAACGTCCTTATTTAGAACAGACAGAATTTTATAGAAAGTACAAGGAGGACTTCTGGCCAGCTCTCCGGCTCTGTGGGGGAGGTGGCAAGACATTACTTCTTCTCCTTCCTCCAGTCCTGCTCAGTAGTGCTGTGATCCTGGGTTGGGGGAGGCTGAAGATGTCTCCAAAGTAGTGGTTCCTAAACCAATAGTCCTGCCATGAATAGGTTGAGAAACTGTTGTAAGTGGTTTGCAGAAGAATGTTGAATTTTTCCCAAACGAAGGTATGCTGTCGGGGATGCCCAGCAGCCCTCGAGACCGTGTTGAGGGCCAACATGGCTTGAAATATTACAAGGCACTCTTCAGAGAATCTTGAAGGGGCTTTCCTAATTTAGGTTTTGTTGGTCTGTGGAAATAAATGTATCACACACTTACTAACACGTGGTTTCTTAAAAAGTTTATGAACTCTCCAGTGGTGTTTACTGTACTCCAGGATTCAGAAACAAGCCAAAACTGCAAAGCGTGTGTGCATATGTGTCTGTAAAAGTAGGCAGGCCCGACAGGCATAGTAGCACTATTACTCTTGCCGTCCTACCTTTGCTCACGTAATTTCTTCACACCATTTTCATTGTGAGAAGAGAAAAACTTGCAGCACACCCACTCTCCCACCTGAAGAAGCTGCTCTTTCTATCTGGCAATTCTGCAAGGTGATAAGCCCATTGATTTTCTTGTGTTTCATTGATGTCTGCCCCGTACCCGGGTGTGCAGCTGCCTCTTGCACGTGTAAACCACACACATATTGTGGGGCACAGCAAGGGAGGGCATGGGCATTTGGGAACAAAGAGAGAATCAGGGAGCAGGATCCCGGAGTTGGTGGACAGAAGATGCATTTCGTTGCTTGTCCCAATGCCAGAGCAGCCATACCAGTGACATTGTGTTTTATCTTTCTTCATAGAATCACAGAACGGTTTGGGTTGGAAGGGACCTTAAAGCCCACCCAGTGCCACCCCCTGCCCTGGGCAGGGACACCTCCCACCAGACCAGGTTGCTCCAAGCCCCGTCCAACCTGGCCTTGAACCCCTCCAGGGATGGGGCAGCCACAGCTTCTCTGGGCAACCTGGGCCAGGGGCTCACCCCCCTCACAGTCATGAATGTCTTCCTCTGATCTCATCTAAATCTCCCCTCTTCCAGTGTAAAGCCATTCCCCCTTGTCCCATGGCTGCCCTCCCTGCTCCAGAGTCCCTCCCCAGCTTTCCTGGAGCCCCTTTAGGGACTGGAAGGGGCTGGAAGGTCTCCCCGGAGCCTTCTCTTCTCCAGGCTGAACCCCCCCAGCTCTCTCAGCCTGTCCCCACAGCAGAGGGGCTCCAGCCCTCCCAGCATCTCCGGGGCCTCCTCTGGCCCCGCTCCAACAGCTCCGTGTCCTTCTGCTGTTGGTGCCCCAGCACTGGAGGCAGCGCTGCAGGGGGGGGTCTCCCCCGAGCGGAGCAGAGGGGCAGAATCCCCCTGCCTCAGCCCGGTGCCTGTGTTTCTTTTGATGTGGCCCAGGCAGTTCACCCCCAGGTGGGTTGAAAATAATGTTCAAAAAGTTGTCTTAAGGCCTTCAGGTGCAGGGTTTTGCCCTTGAGTTAATTGTAACCAATTAACTCAAGATGGTTAATAACACGTTTGTAAAGGTTAGTTTGAGCCCAGTCCTCCCCCTAACTTTTGGTCGAGGCAAGGAACATTTCATGTCTCCGCAGGGCAGAGTGCGTGCCTTTATATTCTGCTATTAATGTGCAGGGAGTGACCAGGTTTGCAAGTTAATTGGCAATCAATTAACTGCAGGTTAGAAAAAGACCAAGCAGAAAAAAAGCCATTGCTGTATGGTGTGGCCTTTCACTGGCTGTATTTTGCATTTCATAAAGGCTGTTTTGGTAGAGACAACATAATGTGGGTGATGGAGACTCAATGCTGCAAAATATCGCATGATGCTGATGAGCCCAACACTCTCCACCAGTAAGTCAGAGCCTTGTGCTGCTTTACCAATGCTGCCCGGCGCCAAGACTGCTTTTTAATATTTAGCTTATATCACACATGCATCACAAGAAAAATGCAGTGAACAGACAGAAACTGTGAATTTTTCTACCATCTGGAAATTTGGGTTTAGTGAATTAACCCTGTGATGCCAGAAGCACAAGAGAGCGGAGGAGAGCCCATGACATTAGATTTGGGAGAGGGAACCAAGGACCTGATTTCAGCCTTTCTGGTCAGGAGAGTCCAAGACGCAGGTTCCAGCGTGTGTGGAGCCTAATGCTGAATCTGTCATCCCTGTCCTACGGTCAGCCACGGGGCTCTGCTCCGGCGCCAAGGCACTGAGTCAGCTCAGTCCAAACCCACTCCCTTTGATCAGAACTAGCTTGAAGTTTCTTCACAGCGGGGAGAACTTTAGTCAGCCTCAAAGAGAAGCTGCCAGGGTTCCCCGTAACTGTCACTTGGCACAGCGGCCTCGGAGCGGCCCCACTGCCTCTGTACCCAAGGCAGAGCACCTCAGCTCTGCCTCTGTGAAGCCCAAAAAACTTTGGATGGAAGCAGGCATGTCAGTGCCAGCCTTCACCTCTGTGGTTCCCTCCCTTTGGTTATCTCCCAGTCTTCTCTTCCAGTTCATCCCAGGACTGAATGCCCACCCCACCAGAGCCAGCTCCTCGCTCCAATAGGACTGCAAGAGAGGTAGAAACTATGAGACAGTGCCAGAGCATGGCCTCAGTGCCAGTATAAGGTCGAGATCAGGCCCAGAACCAGCTTTGGGAGCAAACTGGGGAACAGGCGTAATGATCCTGTGGTGGCTGTGTCACCCGTGAAAGCCAGGGCAGGCTCAGAGCGCTCCTGGCTGTCACCAGCAGTTGGCCCTCTGCAGAAGGGCCTGCCCGCTCAGGCCCACATGTCCTTGCCAGGATTCACCTATTAAATTCCACACTGGTTTTGTGCAGAAAACTGTTCATGTGTCTCTAAACTTCTATTTCCAAGTCATTAACTGGATCGATATACAACAATTATCTTTAACCTTAATCTCTTTGCTGGTTTGTCTATAATTTGCTTTCTATTACACTTACTTTGCTTCCTGCTGGGTGGATTGAGATATGGAACCCGTGGTACTGAGATATGGAAACCAGGCTGTGGTTTCGCTCTGTGAAGAATTCATCTCAATCCCAGTTCAGGTATTCCCCCACCCCGGCACTTGGCCTTTTTGCCTGTTTAGTGCTCATTCACGCCCCCGTGCCATGCTGCACCTGTGGCCCAGCCATCGCACACCAGCCACTGAAATAATTCTCATTTTTATGGTCTTTTTTTGTTTATGTTAGTTTAACTGCCTCATGCAGCTCGTGGACCAGTCCACCGTGTATCTACTGTGGGGTGGAGATTGACAGCGGGAAAGGCAGGACACATGAAAGTGTCACCTCTGGATCTCACCACTATTTGGCTGCAAGGTGACACCACTAAGACCAAGGCATAAAGACCCACAGCCCTTCCAGCATCTGGCTTCTTTCTTAGAACTCTTCGCGAGAAGACACAAGAGTGAGTCCAGCTGTTACCAGATGAGAAAGATAAGATCAACGCCATAAATACACTGCAGGACAGGCCCCAGGGTGGCAGAGGAACTTCTATAGCTACAGGACAGACTTTGCACAAATAGCCCAGAAAATGGGAAGGGAGGCTGTGGAACAGCTACCTGACCAAAGCAGCAGAGATTAAGAAATATATATATAATTTAAAAATGAATTTTGGTAGACTCATAAAATGGTGTTAATGGTTCTCGGGGTGCAGTCGGCTGGAATGTCCTTTCCAGTCCTACATTAATCATATTTTGTACTACTCCCCTGAGACATATGGTCCCTAGAACAGGTGGTTTAGTTATTATTTTTTATTGTGCTAGAATAATGTCATAGTCTTGAAAACTCTAGGCTCTGAGCCAAGGAGAAGTCACAAAGGTCTGGACACATCCCACCTAACTTAATGCTTGTAACTGAAGCACCTAAGTGAGAAACCTGGTAAAAGTAAGGAGCAAGAAATCACCGTACAAGCAGGGACAGAGGGTGGCTCGCTCTGTCTGGTCTGAAATTGCTCTGGAAAGGCTTTACTCCTTCTACTGTCTATGGGCAGAGTTCCGACACCAAAGTAAACAGGGCTCCTAATTTAAATGCTTCAGTTAAGGGTCTAATCCTCTGCGGGATGCACCTAGATCAAAATCTCCTTCATCCTTAGGCAGAGTGTCCGTGTGGTGGTGTCTTTGTATGCTGTAGCTTCAAAGCAGCTGTGATGTAGAGCACGTTTAATTTACTCCAGCTCTTGGGCTGCTGACTGGTGTTTAAAGCTGTTCCCACTTGCCATGTTAATGTCTTCAGAAGTTTTTCAAAGGTGAATGTGCTCAATCTGTTGCTGCAGCCTAATTTACATACATTTTGCATAGCAGAAGTATTTTGCTTTGGGTGTTTAACCCACCCCCTCATTACCAGAACTAATTGTGAGTCGACTGTATCAAGCTTTTTATGAAAATGCCAGGTTGTAAAATACCTGCTCATGAAAAAGGCAGGTTGGGGCACATGGAGAGTGTTTTCAGAAAGGGTCAGCACGAGGCTTGGAAAATTGTGAGTGTTCAAAGGTTTGCAGGGAGCCCACAGAGGTCGCGTAGCTCTTTTTCCTACTCAAGGCAGGACTGACTGTATCAAACCTTTATGTGTTTGTTTAGTCCGTGCTTATGCCTCTGACGATGGAGACTCTCACCATCTCCCCAGGCAACCTACTTCAGTGCTTACTGGTAACATTATTTAATGCTTTCCTAACGTTTAACATAATATTTCTAGCTGCAACTTTTTGTCCTGTTCACTGGCCACATAGTACAGCTTGTTCCTGTCCTCTCTGCGGCAGCTCCCTATGTATTTGTGGACTGTTATTATCTCTGCCCTTCTCTTTTTATTATGTTAAAGAATCTCATTCCGTTTTTTTTATCGTAGGCTGGTTTGTAGGGTCCTCATAATTTCGCAATTCTCTTCTGGATCCTCCAGCTGGTCCACGGCTTTCATGAGGGCAGAGCACGTGGGACTCAGGCTCAGACATATTGGGGGCTGATGGGCAGAAGGACAGACAGATTGCTCTTTGCCTGGTTCTCCTGATGGTGCCTCCCAAGAGGGATTTTGCCATTAGTACAACAGCATCGCATTGCTCATTTCTGTTCCCCTGAGGATGCACTAAACCATTCAGATTCTTCTGTGCAGAACTTCAGCCTGACAAGTGTTATCTAGCGCATATTTACGCAGTTGGTGTTCCAGTGTGAGCATAAGTAATACCTAGGACAACTTCTTATTGAATGTCATCCTGATTTTTTTAAGTTAATTTCTCCAGTTTTTAAAAAACATCCTTCTAGAGTGCCTGTATGAAAATAGCAGAAATGCTCTTTGCTTCAGACTGAGTGTCCCTGCAGCCCAGTATCCTGCCTCCAAAAGTGGCCAGTCACTGGGGAGGTGTGAGAACAGGAAAAGTGTATGTGAAACTTTCCATAGGTGCCTTCCCAGCCTTTGGCTGCTTGAATGTCTCCTGACCCTGCTGTGATTTGTGTCTACACCTTTGGCAAGAAGCTTCAGAGATGTTACCTGTTGTATGAAGAACCGTCTCCTTTTGTTTCTCAACTTGCTATCGGTTTCACAAGGCTCTTCTCGGCTCTACCCCTGGTTATGTGAGAAATACTAAATATGGTGCCCAGCACAGACCCGCATGGAAACACAGTCAATGCATCCTTTCATTTTGATGGTTAGTCATTGAAAACTCTATCTTAAATATGAGTCTAATCATGTTTTCACCCCTCTACCTTGGTTTGTTCTACACCCTTTTCTATAGCTTACTTACGACATCTGGGAATGGCATTTCAGAAATTAATTCTGGGAAAACCTTCTCATTAAGGGTTTTGCAGCACCAAAGGCATGCTATATGCAAGGGACAAGGTCCCCAGGTGTCAAATAATAGAGCAAAATGTCCGTACCAGGGTATGGGTTCTTTTTCTTCAGTTGATTGCATGGCCAAATTCACTGTTAGTGTAAAATGCTTTGAAGTCAATGGGGTTACATCAGCAGAGAATCTAGAAATAGAAGTGAGAAATGGTATTTCGTGAGTAATTTCCAAAGTGCTTGGGCTATAACTTTAAAAAGAAATAATGATCAAATTAGCTTATGATGCAGAAGTGGAAATGATGCTGCCGCTGCTTTTTTTTTTTTCTTGTACTGTGTTCCAAATTAGTTAATGTCCCATAAAAGAAAGCCATTAATGGAATCACAAAAGCTTCTGAAAACTGAACGGGGCATTCCTGCCAAAGTCCCTGGCAATAATTAGTGTGTTACAACTCCAAATCGGTAGAAGAATCTTGAGATATGATGAAAAGGAGCTTAAGTCTACGGACCTCCAGTCCCTTCAGATAGCATCAGTTCAAACTTTTTATTTGCACACACACATGAAGTGTCAAAAGAAAAAAGAAAAAAAAAGCGGCTTTGACGGCATGTGAACTGTCACGGAGCTAAGTTTGGAGTCCCAGCTTTGCTCAGAGGAGAGCTTCCCTGCCAACCACTGGTTCGTAAAAATGTTGGCTCTAAATTAGCTTAACAGAACAAATGATTTAAAAATGGAAGCATTGGCCAATTGATCATAGTACCCAGGATGCGCAATCACATCTTGCTGCCAGTGAGCCCTCAACAGGCTAACATTTAAGCTGATAGTAATTTAAATCGTATTTCAGACTTAGACAGTTTCTTCCACTAATTCCCTGAATGACTGATGGTACTGGGCTCTGGGCAGGCAGTGAATTTGCAGCTGTGCAGTGGCTTTCCTGGACTTTCTGTGTCTATAAAGCCATTGTTGCATGGGCACAACACACGGAAACATATTTCTGCTCTTTCCTCATCTGTGCCTCCTCTACTGGCTTTCTCTCCCTGTGCTGTCATGCAGCAGATCCCCAGTTGTGTCTTTGGTGGAAAGTTAGGTCCGTTCCCAGCCTTGGATTACAGCACAGCCCCACGAGCATTTGCCCCCTGTGCAACTGAAGGTCCCCATATGGTGGTTGATGTATGGATTCCCTCTGACCTGTTCTTGGGTCCTGTCTCTGGCTATCTGGTGTAATTTTTGAGGAGCTGCCATAATTTAGGATATCTCATCACTGATGTGATATCCATGCACTTTTCCCGGGGCTTCATGACATCTCTAAAGGGGCTCATAAGCCACCTCTTCTCCAAAGCCATGGCTTGGGGGAGCTCTGCGGTTTTCTTGGACTGCAGCTGCTGGAAGTTTGTCCAATATCCATCACTGAGAGGTGGACCCTTAACTTTTTTGCCTTACTGGTAAGACAAGACTGAAAGCAAGGACTATGTGCTTGGTCCAAATGTGGAAATGGAGAAGCCGCCTTCTTGTGACAGACTAAGAGTCAGCCACCTTCTGCATCCTGAGGGCATCATGCTTTAGGTGGGTACCCACCATGGGCTGTATGGCAACCAAAATAATATGGTAGACATCCTACATAAATGGTCCCAGTTTACCCAGAAGATGAAGCAGGGATATTGCTTGCAACAACACTCATCAAACAGAGACAAAGCAAATATTTCCTTCGGGAAGCAACCCCCACCTTCTCCTCAGGTCCTCCAGCTTTACAAGACAATCCCTAAATCCTCTTCGCCAGCGCAGGGCTCACAGCAGCTGTAGATGCACCAGCTGGTGTGGGAAGATCTGCTTTTCCAGCCGACTTGCTGTTAAGGATTTGAAATCTGGGAGGTTGTTTTCAACAAATTATCCATTATAAAGCAATACCAGAGGGTTGGGAGGGAGGGGTGTAAACAAACGAATAATTGAAAAGCTGCTTGTGGCCTGGAGCTGCCATTTTTAATTGGTTGTTCAGCTCTGGTTGGTTTAGTGGTTTGCTTAGCATCTGTGGCTGAAGCAAAATAAATAAGCTGGGTTAGAGAAAAGAGAGAAGACTGTGAGCTGTTGGAGAGGAACCATTCCCTGTATCTCAGAATGGCCAGTGGTCTAATTTTAAGGGAGTTCTTTTTCATTTCCGCAGTGCCCACAGGCCCTAAGATCAGGGCTTTGATTCTAGGAGGGGATGCACTTGCATCTGACACCAAACCACCTCTTTTCTAATGCTGCTCTTTGCAACAAGAGAGCAGCTCCGAGGCCAGCGTGGTTTTGGGATGAACGATGTGGATGTTGGCAGTGCAGCTGGTCTTCCTTTCCTTCCACCCCCGCCTGAATGCTCTTCTACAGCCTGTGCCCTCAATGTTCGCTTGCAGGGCTGGTTTGCAGTAGGGCTGGATGTGGCTCCAGTAAGGTACCCGAGCAGTAAAGTGGCATCAGAGGAATGTAATGATTTCCCACGGGGTCTGTCCAAAGCTTCATCGCTGGCAGTAGTGATACGGCAAGAAACATCTGGAAGCAATCATAAAATAATTGTCCTCATAAAGAGGAACTAGATGGGCTCAAGATGCCTTTTTCTCCTGAGATCTCATCTTCCAAGGGAAGAGGTCTGCTGCTCTGTGGGGCACGGCTGTGTAAAAGAAGGATGATCCTAACCTCATGGCGAGCAGTTTCTACTCTTTCAACACTCCCCAACATGCAAAATTTCTCATGAAACGTTTGCTTGGAATATTCCTAAAGTCCAGGTTGATTCTGAATTTTCCTTGCAAACTGCTTTTTCTTAATTACTTAGGCATCCTCTCACTCCAAGCACACCGTTTTTCACAGGATACAATTATTTCTGAGTGATCGTGGTGGTATTCAACTGCATGTAACCCTAAGATGCTGCAGGTCGAGAGCACGCTGTGGCAGCTCTGCGCCGATTCCTGGCCACTTGTTGGGCCAGGGCAATATGATGCAGGTGAGCCCTTCAAATAACGATACAGTATACCTGCAGTTCATCTGCGTCTGCCAGGAGAGGAATGGGGTGAGGGCAGGCAGAGAACAGAGGCATAATGGAAATGAAGAAACCAAATCCAAAGGATATTTTGTTGAGCAAAAGAACGGCGAACAAAGGAACGCAGCAAAAAGGAAGGAGCCGTGGCAAGTTTCACAGAAGCAGCGTGTTAAATATAGCCCTTGGATTTTCTCATTATTAGAATTGGTAGCTGAACTAAAGACAATCAAATCTCATGCTTCGATACAGAAACTGCTGCAGGCATCTGGAATGAACCCCCTCTCCCTCTGATGTGACACCATACAATTAATCAGAAATGTTAGTAACAAGAAAGCAATTTCCAATAGCTAAATTCGGGAGACCTGGCTTCTGTTCATAGTCCCTCACTGATCCTGTCTGGCCACAGGCAAGTCTTTCCCCTGCCGTATGCCTGAATTGCCCACTCTTATGAAGGCAGACAGGGCTATCCATTTGACTTGAAATGACGAGAACCAGCGCTCATTAGTAAGGGATTATAAGGGGTTAGGATTTGCTTTCTGTCTGTCCCCGCTTCCCCGCCTGTCAAGCGTCGCTGGGCCTTGGAGCGATGGAGGGGCCTGGCCTTGTGAGACCCCAATTCCCCTTCTTGGTGGAATGCAGTATTCACCTGGAGCAGCTGCTTCTCTACAGCTCTGCCCTAATCTTTGTGCCTGTAATCAAAGCCATTCAACAAATTAGTTTTAAATTGAAAAAAAAAAGGGAGGTAAACCCACGCTGAATAAATTGTATCAGTTTAGTGAAGGGATAATTGCGTTCTCCATCTGTCAGGAAAAGCTGACGTTGTGATTTACGCTCACTAACTCCAGTTTCACCCCGTGATGGGTGCAGTGATGTACAGTTCACCACGCTTGGCTTCTCGGTGACTCTTTCCCTAGCTGTCTGTCTGTTCCTCCCCCGAATTATGGATGGTGCCTGATGTGATTGTATCATTAGTCCAGAACACAGGCTGGAGACAGCAGTTTGCTTCTCATTAGGAGTAAAACTTCAAATTGTTTCCCACTCTTTGCCCTGAGAGATGTCAGGTGACATTACCGTATTTCTAAAGGAAATTAATACAATCAGAAAAGTCTGCGAGGCTCAAGGCAAGGATATTGGTTGGGGAGGGCTTTTCTTCAGCTCGCTGGTTTGAAGGTGACTTGCTGCAATAAACGGCTGTTCGTTATTTCCATCTGATGCCGGCTCTGGGGAGCCAGCTGGAGAGAGCAGTGGCCCTGTCATAGCTCCTGATGAGCTGCATCAGAGAAGCAGCCCCCACACCAGGCGGTGGCAAGAGGCAGAGCAGAGAGAACCAGGAATGATTAACTCCTCATCCATGCCTGCCAGCTCCCGCCTGCCCTGGCAGTGCCTGGACAGGCTTCTGCAGGAGTCACTGTCCTCCGATGCTGCGTTGGGAGCTGAGTGCTGAGTCCATGGGGTATTCCCGAGCAGAGATCCAGGGCTCACTGGAGTCAATGGGAATCCTTCTTTAGTGAGCTGAGCACCAGAGAAGGCTGAGAATCCTTTAGTCCCTGTGCTTAATGGGGGTTTGGTTGCAGGTCCTGCGGAAATGAATGAGGCAACACAGAAACAGGCAGGGAGAGGAATCACAGGCTGACAGAAAGGTTTGCAGAAGGAAATTGAGTTCTGTAGAATCTTTCTCAATAGGTGGGTGAATTCATTACAGAAAATCTTCTGAGAGCAATTGTAAGTGGCTAATAGAGTTTGAATGAAACTGATAGCCCTGCTATGGAATGCGTGGGAATAACAGTCTCATTATGTCTCACAGGGCATCCCTTATATTCAAAGGGTGATATACTGGTACAGAGGGGTGGAGGAGTCACTGATTGAAGTGAGACAAGAAAGACTTAACAGGAGAAACTTTACGGAGTATAATTGGAAGGAAAATAACTTCACTGGGAGAGCAATTATGCCGTGTGTTAGTCTAACAGAGAAAATGCAGGAACTGTATTGCTCCACGTTGGACTTGGAGCTCTGGAGAATAAGCCTTGTGAAAGGATCTTGCAGCACTTGGTGCAAGGACTGTTCTTCTGCCATTCCTACAGAGGAGGCAGCAGAGAAAGCCCTTTGACCAACAGCCTAGTGAGATGCAGCCCTGATCAGAAGCACGTTAGGTGAGTTAATTTACAAAATGCATTCTATTGTTGCATTGCCCAGGCATGGAAGCCACCACAGTAATTATGACAGGGTGTCAAGGGTGGATGCGGCTGAAAGCTGGCTGTGCTCAGAGTGAGTAGGGGCTAGCTCACCATGCAGCAGACTTAATGATAACATCAGCAAGGCAAGCAGACTTCTGCTCTTCTGGGGGTTCCTTGTCTTTAGAGCAGCCTCCATTCACCAGAATGGTGCTGGACCCCTTGGGGTGCAGTGTACTGAGAGGTTCAAGTGCACCATGAGGGAGAGAACAGGGGCACAAGCTTCCTAAACCAGGTCTTCCCAGCCTGTTTCTGCTCTTCTACTCCCTTCTCCAGCACCAATATTGGGGTTTGGCTTTGCCACAAGGATATTTCCCCACAACTGGAAAGCAAAGGCCCCCAGGGACAATGGGATAGTTTGAAGTCCTCTGTCTTGCGCTGCTGAGAGCTTTCCCCCAAGACTTTCCTAACTTTGCTTATTTCCCCTGTTGCTGTTTCTGTGGCCAGTTCTCCATTTTAGATCTTTGGCTGCAGTTCAGGCAGCACCGGGCATGTGGGTGGCACCTGCCATTCTGCTGGCTCTAAACCTGCTCACGATGCCCCTTCTCAGGTGTTGCCTGGCAGAGCGGGATGCGCACTGATGCACAGAGGCCTCTAAATGAGCCATCTGATATATGCGCCCCTGGAATACTCCTGTCAGCTTCAGTTAGAGCAGTTGCTAGACTGCTTCACCCCGGACAAGGTCAGAAAACCAAGCAGCTCTGACCAGCTTTTGGGCATCTGTCTCTGGGATTTACTGAGCCAAACAGGGCAGAGGCCGGTGCGTCGTTGGACAGTGGGAAGTGGCAGTACCTCGGAGCAAGTGTGTGGCCAGGAATAGATTAGCTTTGTCTAACCTGAGCTGATGTTTGATCTGAGGTCCTCCCTGAGGTCCGACAGCTTTGATAAAACCCCCTGGAGGCACAAAGCCTGTTAACTCCTTGTCGTGGTTTTGGCTGGATTGGCCAATCAGAATGACAGATGGCCCTACCCCCGCTCTCCTCAGAGAGGAGATGAAGAAATAAGATTTACGAGTTTAGAAAAAGAACTAAACTACTTTAATGAAAATAATAATCAATAAGGAAATAGTAAATAATAATAGAGAAAAGAAAAAGAAAAAAAAAGTATACAATATATACAAAACCGTATCCAGCTCCCAGGATGACGATCGCGTCACCAGCAGACACAGGGAAAGTCCCAGACTGGAGTCAGGAGCCGAATTCCAGAACTGGAGTCAGGAATGCTCAGATCGGGATCAAAGGCAGACGGACAGACAGGGTCCTCCTCAGACGTCGCCATTGAAGGAAGACGAGCCCGAGCCCCCTTGCCCCTTTGATCCCTCAGCTTTTATCCTGAGCGTGATGCCGATGGGATGGAATACCCTGTTGGTCAGTTTGGGGTCACCTGCCCCGTCCGCTCCTCCCTGCAGGTGGGACCCCTCTGCGCTTCTCCGCTTCCGACCCTCTAACGGGGCAAACAGCGAAGTTACCTGACCTTGGGTGTTACAGCAATAAGTATAAGCAAGAGCGTCTGTGCGCACCATTCCTTGGGATAATCAGGTCTCATCACTCTGAGAGCGAACAGTTTCTGAACAACGTGCTGTTAATTTCAGACTCCAGTCAGTTAGAAGAGGCCCAGCTAAAAAGTCAAATTACAAATTGGAAAATTGGTTCTGTTTTACCTCAAACCAGGACGCTCCTTAGACCTCAGAGCAGGAAACATTGGTCCCTCTGTTTCTGTGTCTGGTGGCTGTACAGCTACTGTCCCATTGCCGTATGGATTTTAATAGGTACAAGCATGCTAACTAAAACCATATGGAAAACTAGAATGCTTTTTATGAAGGGTTTGATTTTCTACTGCGAGACCAAGCTTTTAAGTAGCAGTATTATCTTGTATTAGATCAAGTATAGTTGGAAAAAGCAGAGAAGCTTTCAGGCACACTTGCCATTATTCAGGTCTGGAATAGAAGCATCAGATTTAAAACCTAAATACAAGTTGAGGATGACTGCTCAGAGTTTAATTAGAGACATATCAGTTAGTTCATCTCTGAAAGAAAAGGTAGGTGGTAGGTATGCGGTGGAGCGGATGTTAGTTGTAGGGAGAGGTGTGACAGCATGCTTATCTCCGAGGAGAAAAATGGAGATCGTTAGCTTATAGCCTGTGTAGCACAGAAATGCTATTGGTGAGGAACGGCATGCTGCAAATCACTATTTCCATTTGATCTATGTTTAGTCAGATTTCTTGCCACTGGGAGGGGCTGGAAACTTGATTTCCCATTCTTTGAATGCTTTGGAGAAAGGGGAAACGCAATTTTTGCACTGTGTATCACTGGATAACTCACACGCTGGTATCCTGTTTTATATCATGTTGCTGCTTTGCAGGAAACAATTTCACCGCTGTCTTCGTGCTGCCTTAAATACTGTTTTATCCACGCACAGTTTCACAACCTCGCCTCTTCGTTTATCAGCTTGCCAGGGAAGACAATAACCTTCCCACTGCCTGTGTTTCAGCAGTGCTTATTTTGGGAATATGTACTGCAGAACTGAGCAGGAAATGATGGACTGCCTGTAGAAAGACTGACATATCCTTAAATCCTCCAAAACGTTTCGTAAGAATTCCCAAATGTTCTCTTCAAACTACTACACAATGCTTGTTGTTAATATCCCTCAGAAAAAAACACCATACTTGTCTCTGTGTGCCATTTTATGACTTACGTAGAAAGTTTTTCTTAGAGGAAGAAGTATTTTGCACACAACTCAACAAAAATCTAGTTTTCAATTTTTAAAAAAAAATAATTAATTTAATTAAAATTAAAAAAAAAACAAAACCAAAACTCTTCAGCAAGACTTGCCGGGTTAGTGTTCACACGTGCTGCCGCACTCCTGACGGTTGGGCGAGGTGTTTCCTGGGACTCTCAGGCCTGAGACCAGCTCTGCTTTGGGTACATTTCCAATCCCTTTCCTTCCAATTATCATCTCAAATCCACTCACTCCCATGAGTAATAATGAGAGAAGAACCCCACATGCATTTGAAGCAAGCCTCTCACATCTAACAGAATTTTTGCTTGAATACGGCCCAACATTTACTGACCATTAGCTGTTCGCTTCAGATTAGGCTTGCTTTCTTGTTTTTTGCACAAAGCTTCTGGATCTGCTGTGAAGAATCAAAGAATTATGATGCATTTTTTAGCACAATTTAGTATCTTGTGCTAAATTAAAAGTGACTCCTAGGTTACTGGCTTCCCTCCTGCCTGGCACATAATAAGAATAGCATGTATTTTGCTAATGTTTTTTTATTCATCATTCTGTCCCTGATTTTTAGCAAGCTGCCTCACCTTTTGTTCTCTGATTTCTCTTCCATCGCCTCTCCAACAGATAATCTACCTCCTTGGGAGCTGAGCTCCCTGATGAATCCTTCTCTGCATTACCTCTTCATCTGCCCTGAACCCGAAATGTGATTCTGGGTTTCTCTCTGGAAGACAAAGTCCAATTCCACCAGCTCTTCATCAGGGCGGGTTCTGGGGAAAATGTCTCATTATCAGTTTGCATTTTCCACTTACTCTTTCATTACCTTAAGAGCACTTTCCCCAGCTTGACATTCTTGAACATGTATTTTCAGACTATTTCTGGTATTTAACTTCATCTCTGATCATAAAGGCTTTTTTTCTTCTTCTTTTATTTTTTTCCTCCCAAACTTGCAGCAAGCTGTAGCTTGACTGTGAATCTTCTGGATGAGACACCAGCGTGCAGCTATCACATGCCTCGAGCCCCCGCTGAAGGCGTTAGGGGGGAATGCCAGATGTCCACCACTGCGCTAACTTCCAGCTCTTTGGCATTTCAGTACTGTCATACGGTTCTTACCCATCCTTGCGTGGTCCTTTGGGCTTGCCTCTCCCTGTGAAACCGATTCTGCTCCCTGCTCTAGTGTTGGCTTTAGTTCTGCCATATAATGAAATGCTGAAGATTAAGCGTAATCAGACAGGGCTGGCTATCCTGACATCTCTTCAAAGCAGTAGCACTTTGGGGACATCTGCCACCTTCTGCTTATGTCCATGTTGTATATTCCAGGCTGACGTGATCCATGGAGCCAACAAAAAGGTCAAGCCAAACAAAGCTGACATTCCCTCTCTACCCTGTGCCACGAGAGCAGCGCCGGGGCCGGGAGCGGGTCAGGCAGCGAGCTGAGGTGTGTGTGCTTCTCTCCGCTTTCACCAAAGGAAGAACTAGGTTGTTTTGGTTAAGCCCCAAGGTGACAGATATATCAGGGTAAAATCATTAAGATGGGGAACACAGTGCAGCTTGTTGTCAGCTCATCAATTAGTTCATCCAACCCATATGGTCATAATATAAAAAGTACCAAGCATGTGTGCAGAAACTGAGATTCAAGAAGAGTTAAGTGGGGCTAAATTACAGAAAAAAAAAAACCCACCCACACTTTAAAAAAGTAACTGATAGTCTGGCTTGCTTCATGTTTAAATTTCAGTCTTTTCTCTTGACTCCAGCATGTGTTTTAAACATTTATTATGGGTTGATGGTGGTTTGCAATTTTCATTTGTGCTTTATTTCCCCGAGGAAAGCTCAAATGCAAGCACTGCGTGTGGCTTGCGCTAAGTTGCCTGCTGGATGGTTTTGTGTGAAGTTTTCCAGCTGGGTTCACAAACACATAAGAAGTTAAACGGTTTGTTTAAGGTCACCCAATGAACCAGGGGCCTTCATGGTAATAAACCACAGTGGTCCTTGATTGGAACAATATCATTTCAGTCCTACAAGGCGAAACTTTGCAACGTTTTTGGTTACTTGTCTGTCTGCTCAGAACTGAAGAGATGCGTTCACTGGAGACTAAAGGTATATGATGATTAGATTATATATTTTCACATACAAGGTCGTAAATCTTGGTTGAATATGTATTACCCTTAAGAGATGAAGAGAAATGGCCTCAGTAATGACTGCATTGTCGTTAAAAAGCTACACTCATTTGGCATTGCGGTCACTCATTCAAAATTCTCCTTCCAAATGGGTTTGGTGGACAAGGAAGAGAACAAAGGGTCCATCTACTGTCAAAGGGCAAGAATGAATAGGATCAAGCACGCGTGAAGCCTGTCAATATTTCAAGCGAACACATAGAAACCCTGCGCACATGTAGGTGTCACAACCCCGAAAGCATCTCACTGAGACTGGGCCTGAAAACGTTATTGCTGGTGCCATCACGTCTCTGCTGGGAAGAGACTCCACTAAGATTTGGGGTTGAAGAAATGCTTTAAGAGTTGGTGGTTGATCTTTTCCAGATGCCTGCCGACGGCAAGGGGGAGGTGGGTTAGTGTTGGAGGATCTTAATCCTGAGGCTCTTTCAGTCAGATTAAGCTGCAGGACAAGCAGAGATGAACAAAGATGTCTGGATTCCAGGCACCATGTGATGGGGACCTGATGTTCATCTGGTTTGTATCGCTCCTTCAGGGTGTTCAGCATGGCAATATGTCCTGAGGCGAAACCCTTCATCTAGAAATATAAATAATCCGGAAATTTAACAGGGATCAGACAAAAACAAAGGCAAAGAATAAAGAGAAATGCATAGCTCAAGTGATTTCTTTGGTAACAATTCAGGAATCCGAATGATCAAATGCATTCGCACATTTGTGTTAAATTCATTTGACTATTTCAATGAAAAATAAACTTAAAAGATGAACCTTCCCATTTCAGCCTTTTCTAAACAGTATTTTGAGTGGGTGGTGTCCAAGGTCCTCCCATTCATACATGAGAAAACAAAAAGAAAGGAACGAAGCTGCCAATTTGAAAGCCAAATGAAATGATTCATTTCAGACAATATAGAAGATTTAATTTGACCCAAAAGAAATTTTGTTGAAGAGCTTATCATACCAGGAAAAAAAGAAAGGAAAAAAAAAATTTTTTTTTTTTTTCTTCCCACTTTGGGGATTTTGGTCAGTGAACTGAAACATCGGTTATTTATGCGGCTCTAATCACAGAACTCCAGACATCTGGTTGCCTCAATCACACTGATTCACTCTTGTTCAGAGGCGATGTTACTCCCTTGTATGAAAGAGCGATCCACTTAGCCTAACGTGTTGAGCAGATGTGGTTAAAATCTTGATGCCGAGTGGAAATAATGAGAACACTCCCAAATGCATTAGCTGCTCCTCTCACTGAAGTCAAAGGGATCATTTTGACTCGTATTTGCTGTTTCATGTTATTGCCCAATTACTGTAATCTCAGCTCAGCTTTTAAAGGTCACCTCTGACTTTTCTTTCAGCTCGGAGGCCAGGGCTTGAAGAGGGTTTATCCAGAGGTAATCAAGCCAGTGTAATGGTCACTGATTAGAAACTGTCCCAGCTCTCCCCCATTCAGGTGGTGTGTGCCCTGTGGAAGGTATCGCTCATCTCAGCGCTGCCTCAGGGTGTATTTAACACAGAATAAAGGCATCCAGATCAGGCTGTAATTGGGTCAATTCAGGAAGCAGAGCAAAATTGCCTTCTTTCTTCCTGTTTCTTGCCCCAGCAAAACCCATGCCATGTGGCAGTCAATGTCACTCAGTGGAGTGGTAAGAGGTCAGTCGTGTCCCAGTGTGGTCTAAGGGGAGAGCTGCCCCAGCATATGCCACCGCAATTGTGGCTGATGGTCCTAGGAACTGGTGTGATTTGCTAATTGAGTCTGTATTCCCTCAGCCACCATCTCTGCATTGGCTATGTGGAGGATGAGATCCCTTCCTCATCCTTCAAAAGACCTGCTGTACTTAGGCTCTCTTGGGAAGGAAGGTGGTAGGAGGAAGCTTTTTTTCTGAGACTCGATCATTTTGAAGCATCTTCTGTTCGCAAGAGCTTTCTGCTGTCTCAAGCAGGAGAATGAATAGAGAAACCGCAGTGAAGAAATTTGAGGAATTTTGCACTCTAGGTAGAGTGAAAAGTGTGGCTCACACTGAGTGAAAAAAGATTGGGGGAAAGGGGGAACAAAAGTCACTAATGTATGAAGCTGAAGAACCAACCTTGGAATTTTAAGGGCTTGAATTCCTCGTAGAGAACAGGGTGCATGGCTGTTGTAGGGACAGCTGACCATGGTGACTGCATCTCCAATGACTATGATGTGGCACTTTAACAAGGCTGGCTCCAATGGAGATGCCTACACTGTAGACACCTACCCGTAGGTGGTTGACTTCTCATTTTGTCCAAGATGAAGGGTTGGCCAAGTGGATTTACCTCCACTTAGCATAACACCCGCTCGCTATCAAAAACAAAAGGCATTGAATCAGACTCTGATCTGGATTTTGTATCAGTGCATTCGAGGGCATGATCCCAGTTGCTACCTGATGGCTTTTTATTTAGCAGAAACCTGTAAACAAGAAGGTCTGACATTGTCTGATATGAGAATCCCTGGAAACTGATGCTAGGGGCCTGCAGATGTATAACGAGACAGCTATGGGATAACAAATGTTCAGGAAGATTTGAGGGTTTGAGAGTTACCCTGCACTTCAGAAAAATACAGATGAGAATCCCTTTTGTGGGTAAGAGTGGGTGCAAAGAGCAGGGACTTTGCAAGAAAAGCTGCTCTGGTATGATGAGACAGGTACCTTAGAGACAGTTCCTCCAGGGAAAATGGGAACCTTCTCTCCATCTCTGACAAGGGGGGCGAGGAGAGCAAAACGAAACCGCGCGTTCCTCCTGATGACGTCTCGGCAAGGTTGCAATAACAGCATCTGAGCCACCGACTCCCAGGGCATGTCCCAGTCAGGATTCCTGGGGTTAGCTTTGCCTAGCAATGATCGTGCTGCTGTCACACCAAAGACCGGGCCTCCTGTATGACGGCTCAGGGCACCTCGCAGATGGGTGACTTACTCATTTCCTAGGCTGCTTTTTCTTGACAGTAGGCATCACATTAATGCTGATTGACAGTTGTTTTTTTCTGTGATGTGAGGAACTAGGCCTTTAAGAGATATTAGGGCCACTTGGAATCAATCGTTTTGTCATCCAGGGACTCATTTTTTGCTGTCCTGCTCAGTCGGAGCTCAGATCCTAATGGCTGGGAATCCTCCACCCTCCTGAGCACCGAGCAACTGCTGAGCCTTGCAGGCATTGTAGGAGGAGGGAGCTTTAAGGAGGATGGAGAAAGCTGAGGAGGTTTTTGGAGGACTTTTCCTTCCTGTCTTGGAAGTTATTATTGGGTTGTCGAGCAGCTGAGTTTTCCAGGTCAGGTCTGGATTTCTACATCCATGTCCCGTTTTTCCCAAACCATGACAATCCATTACCAGCCACAGCACAGAGACCTACCACAGCTTTAATTCTCTCCCAGTAGGAAAATTGGGCTTCTCTCCTTCTCTTAGCCTTCTTCCTTGAGCATCCCAAATCCACCAGAAGGTCAGATGTCTCCACTTGTGCCTGTTGTGTGCTGCTCTGGGAAGGGGAGTGCCTTGGAAAGCAGGGAGGAAGAGCTAAGCTTATTTCGTAGGCTCTGTGTCATGGGAAGTGGTTGAACTACCTTATAAATGGAACCAGGGTAATAACCCACACCGTGATTTATGACGGCTTCATCCGTGTGAGGTTGGTTTGAAAGACATTACACAATGCTGAATGTGCCGCCCGTATAGAAATGATTCAACTGAAATATTTCAGCTTGCCCAGGACTATGCATTTATCTCATAAAACACCCAGGAAAGAACCGTCATAACTCACAACACTCATGGTTTTTAGCAATGGAAAGGAAGGCTTCGCAACAAGAAAGGGATAAAGAATATCAGTCAGAAATTATTGTAGAAATGTGTCTCTCTAAAGGAGTTGACAATAATATGGGTTTGATTATTTCTGAAGGGGCTTAACTGGCCTTTATATCCAGATTCCATTCAAAATGGATAATTTTCCATTTAAAAACATATTTTTTCCCCCCAGTGAGTAGGAAATGAAACTAGATGACTTTGTATCCTTAAAAAATGTATTATCCAGATTATCTTTGGGGAGATTTAAAGAAAGAAACCAATCTCTTTGCAGCAGGGAAATTTCAAAGCCTGCTAATTTTACTGTGACGCTTTAAAATAAAGAGACAATTTAATTCTTCTGCTGTAGCAGTGTTGTTTGGTCCTTGCTTCATCTCAGGTGCTTCTGAAAGGCACTGGAAAATAATAATCATGTTCCCTTCTAGACACATAAATCAGACTGTCTTCAGCAACATAATTTTAGATTACAAACATAAAAGTTGAGGAAGAATTTCCCATCTCGGTTTAGCCGTTTGCAGCGAAGGTGTCCCTCGAGTGATGCCTTACCCACCATGAAACCTGCGGCTTATTCCTCTGCCTTGTGCCTTCTGGGCCTGACTTTGGGCCAAAGCACTTCTAGGAGCAAACTGGTTAAAAACACTACAGGAAGGAGGATTTCTCAGCAGGGCAAAATAAGCAAACCCCCTCTCTTTCTAATCTGGAATCCTTTGGGGTAATGAAAAATATCAAGAAGAGATCTGCAGGTTTCGGTCCCGTGCTTGCAAAACAGGTCAAGCAGAGACGAGACCAGTTTCCAGCCTCTTGCCCCGTCTGTGTCGATGCAGCACCTCTGCTGAGATGGAGGAGTTCAGCCTTCAAGCCCAGTTGTTCTCTGACTCCCACGGAAAAGGCTAATCAGCAGAGATAATCCAATGGAAAAAAAAAAAAAAAAACAGAAGGCAGAAAAATTGCAACCATTTCCAGGAAATGTTTATTCCTTTCTGCTTCGTGACTAACAAATTCCTATTTTTGCATGCTTCATTTGTTATTTATATCTATCTATATTAATAGATAAATATTTACCTCCTCTGTTCCCTCAAAGAAATAAGATTCCCTGGTCACTGCAGAACCTGTGGGACCCTCCCACACTGACTCTACTGGTGTCCCAGTGACAGGGATATGGACACCTTGTTTACTTCAGGCATCTGTCCATTGCCTTGGGGGATAACAGAACACGGTGAATGTCCTTTGGAGAGGTGAGATGCTCAGTCAGTTTGGAGATTTTGGAGTCTGGGGGGATTATTGGTTTCCATCACATCCCGTCGCCCCCCCGCCCAGGCCCAAGTACCAGTGTTAGCGGAGCGAATCCTGGTTCCCCTCACGCTGTACATTTAGGGCAATCCTGTGAAAATAGATGGCAGTTGAAGAGCCTAAGTAATTTTAAGAAGATTGACTCCGGTGGAGGTGCCTACAATTTTCCATCTGCTTTATAACAGTTTCTAATCAAAGCCCAGGGACTGTGAAGAACAGAGGTGATGAGGTCTGGCCCAGTCCTACACCTGGACGCAGGTGACCTCTCTGCCATTGCAGCTTCTGCCCTGTCCTCTGTCTGGGCTCCAGAGGCTGCTCCTTGCAGAAGTATCACCCTTCCTATGCCGCTTCTAATCACCTCTGACCTTATTGTGCTCCTCTGGTTAATGATTAGCCACAGGGGACTTCACAGGGTCAGACCAGATCCTACCCACCTTGTGCCAGAGGGGGCAGGGAGAAATCAGCTCCTCTGGACTCTATGGAGGGAGCACTACAGACTAGTGCAGACTCAGTTAAAAAAATGTATTCTTTCGTCATGGTCAAATTGGCAATAAAATGAGTGGTAGGGAATCTGGGAAGAGGTTTTGAATCAGTGTCATCACGGCTATGTGGGAGCATATGACATCAAATTTGAGCCTTCTGGCCTTGGAGTCTCATACTAAATGGGTCCAGATAGATTTCTCTTAGGGAAGCGCCCGTCTAGTGATTCAGAGCAGTGAGATAACTTTTCAATGCTTTTCCTTTCACCTGCAATGACAGAGTTTAGTTCAAGTCCCTATTTTTCCCAAGGCAGAGCAGTGATTTTCTTTAGGCTTTCACATCCTAATCCTATGCTCTATTCATGGAGCTATTGGAAAAACCTTGAGGAAAAAAATCATCACATCTCATAGGTCTGTTCTGCCCAGAGTTCCTCCTTTCTATTCTTAGGATTTCAGAATCACAGAGGTTTATTCAGTGTGCCTCCTTTTACAGTTTATAACCAAGCACAATACCCTGCAGTCAGGGAATCACAGTTCAGTTCCAGTTGGAATTTTGCTCACACAAAGAATTTAATAAGCGATCCCAAGTAATGAAAAAACTCAGAGAGAGCAGAGCTGAAACACAGATCAAGCAGAAGCTGTAAAAAAGCTTTAAACTGGCAGGCTGTATGAAGAGAGGAGAAAACTTAACTTTGGGACTAATGCTGTAAGTTTATAGTGATCTGCTTATAACCGTAGATTTTTCACAGTCTGGGAGTGCAGATACAAAATGTCTCACTACAAGCTGTAGCTTGAGGCCATTGTTTACGTTTGTTTGCCTTTGTTTCTGGTCTTTTGCAAACAGCTCATTAGCTAAAGCTGAATGTTTCCCAGGCATGGGTAGAGACTTTTAGTTTGAGCCACTATCTGGCTCACATTTAATATTACTTGCCCTTGGAGCACACTTTGTTCTATTGTTGCCCTTTAAGGGCATTCATTTCCAAAGAATAGAAGAATGGTTGCTGTGAAGCAATGCTAGATGCCTTATCCACGTCCAAATATGTTTTTATTTGCGTGGAACAGAATCAATACTGTCTCCATACTCTTGGCTGCAGGTTTCTCCTCCCTAGTGCTGGCACATCTCTCACTGCCTTCAGCTTTCAGGGTGTTCTTTGGCCTCTCCCAGCCTTGGGCCCCTGGGGAGGGGCTGAAGATGCATCCCCCTGTGCAGTGCCTCCAGGCCGTTCCCCGGCTGAGTTCCAGGGGCTTTTCAGAGGAGACAGTGCTTCCAGCGCTCCCCTGCCCTCCCTCACACACCAGAAGCAGGTTGACCATGGAAGATGGTTATGCTACTTTTTTTCCTGAATGGGAAAATTGGTGAGCTGGAAGAACTCTATCCAAACAATGCTCTGGGTACTTAGAGGCATCTTTGTTTCTCTGCCTTGATATTGGTGCTGTTAAACAGTCTTCCTCTGTCCTTCCCCTTTCTTCTCTCATGAGTACCTTGGCTTTACTGCTGATCTTTCAAATGTGTTTCAGTTGAGGCACCTTCTTTCCAGTGCAGCTACTTTGTCTTTAACATCCATTACGGTATTGGCTGCTACCCAGCGCTAGAGCAATTGAATTGCAATTACAATTAATAGCATCTCCAGCATAAGGCTTAGAACATGATTGGGCTAATACTTAATGTTCAACGTTTCCTCTTCTTCTTTATGGAGAACTGACTGAACTGACTCTTTTTCTTTTCTTTTTAATGGATCGGTCCAGATCTTTTGGGTTGATGTATTTATCCAGTTTCTTTCAAAAAAAACCCTTGTCTTCCCCAAGGCAGTTAGAAAATCTGAATGAAAAGAAATGTGGAAGGCTAAGACTGCTTATACTGAGCTGACAAGTATGATTCCATTGTGGCTTTGATCCTTTCCATCCCTATGAATTCACAAGGGATGGGATTTATCTCAAGGACTTAGTATATCTACAGCATGTCTCCAAATGAGCGAGTTGTCCTGATTTCCCTGGTGGTGATTGAATATGGGCAATGGACGACAGAACACCATCCATCTGTCTAAATATAGGTGTCATTTCTAGAAAGAGATGAAATGCACTCCTCTGTGTTTGTCTGTCTGACATTTATTCAGATGATCCCCATCCCCAAATCTGGATGAGAAAAATTGAACCTTCGTGTATCTGCTTTTGTATTTCCTTTTAGAGACTTGTTGGGGTGGAACAGATGGGTTCAGCACCCAAAGATGACACCCAAATATATGTCAGAGAAAATCTAGGGCTTGACTGGGTTGCCCAAACTGTGCCATTTGAGATCGAGGTATCTGCACAAGGGTTGTCTGTCGGTCATCACCTAATACCTAGGGGAGACCTTTGTGGATGCTGGAAGTCGAGAGTGATACAGGCCATTTCCCATGGCATGGTGCTCAGGTTCAGCGATTCAGCCAAGTTCCTAGCTCACATATATACGTTTGCATTTCAGTGTTTTAATCTTGAACTACAACACATCCCAAATGCCCTTTGTATTTTGTGGTTCTTCAGGGCCTGATGCCACAGAGTTGTGCACTGTCTCAGGGACATGTAGGTGGTGCTGCGATACAAGTGATAAATAATAACAAGCAGCCTTGACTGCCCCCCTGATACCCGCTTAGCTGCCATTTATTAATTAGTAATTTACCTTCTCTGTCATGGTTTCTGGTTGTTGTCAGTGCAGTCCTGATCACCTGAGCTGGAGAATTAGTTTCCATCATGCTCAGCAAAATCTACTGTAGGCCATTTTGGCTTTACGTCACAAAGACAAAGCTGTGACACATCAGACGTATCTCAGCACAGCTAAAGATAGCAACGGAAGAGGGTGCAAAATAGCCCCGGTGACAGTCCCTCTCACCATGGCATGACAGACCCCTGCCTCTGCTGTGGAGCTCATCTTTGTTGGTGAGAATCTGGATTCTGGGCCTAGCCGAGGCAAGATGAATGCCATGTGTCTTGGCATCTGTCTCCCGGTGAGGAGAACGTGGCGGGAAGGGGGAGGTTCCTTCCGATGTCGATGGTCTGCAGGGTTTGCAAAAGAAGCAGAGGTCACTGATCACCCTCATCAAGAGTGAGGAGGTGGTTTGGTTAGTGCAGAGAGGGTGACACGGGATGGAGGGCTGTATTCCTGCCTGTTTTCCAGGATGGTTTATATCATTGCTTTCTGGTAAATTAGTTCTTTGTGGAGAGAAATTGTCCTAGAATTTGAGGATATTTGTGTGGTTTTTAAATTTTTTTTCCTACCTGTTCTTGCTCTGATGTGCATTTGGGGTGTTTTTGTTCTTGGGTTTTTTGTCTTTTGTTTGTTTGTTTGTTTTGCTTTTTTTTGTTACGGTTTATTCACTGAAACTATTGATTCCTCATCAAAAATTCAACAGCTTTTTGGCCCCCAAACACCACTTTTCAGCCAAGAAATGGCTTTTCATTTACAAAAAAACCTTTGCTTGGCTACAACTCACATTTTGTGAACTTTTTTTTAGAATAAAAAGCCTCACTTGTACACAAAAAAATCATTGTGACGGATGAACTTTGACCAGTCTCATTGGGAACATCAGGCTCGTAGTGCCTAACCTCCTCCTTTGGCTACTTTTTTTCTTTGGAAATCACCATTTATTTTTCTTACAGCTTAAATGACAGCATGGTGGAAGCACAGTTCTAGCAGACACATCCTTTCTTACGTTTGTCAGACACTGAGATACAAATCTTTTCCTGCGTCTCTTCAAAAGCTTTTAGCAGCATCCTATTTGGAAAAGCTGTTAATTCCTACATAGCTTCCTCCTTTTGTATCTCCCAGAGTCAAATGTAACACTATTCCCATTTTCTAGGTAAACTGAGAACTGGGGAAATGAAACTAAAGGCAATGGTAGACATGTGTCATAGACTGAATCACAGACTGTGTTGGGTTGGAAGGGACCTCTAAAGGCCATCTAGTCCCACCCCCTGCAGTGAGCAGGGACATCTTCAACTAGATCAGGTCGCTCAGAGCCTCATCCAGCCTGGCCTTGGATGTCTCCAGGGATGGGGCCCCCACCCCCTCTCTGGGCAGCCTGGGCCAGTGTCTCACCACCCTCAGGGTAAAGAACTTCTTCCTAATGTCTCACCTAAACCTGCCCTGCTCTAGTTTAAACCATTGCCCCTCGTCCCATCGCTACGTGCCCTTGCAAACAGCCCTTCCCCAGCTTTCCTGGAGCCCCTTTAGGGACTGGAAGGGGCTGGAAGGTCCCCCTGGAGCCTTCTCTTCTCCAGGCTGAACCCCCCCAGCTCTCTCAGCCTGTCCTCACAGCAGAGGGGCTCCAGCCCTCGGATCATCCTCTTGGCCTCCTCTGTCCCTGCTCCAACAGGTCCATGTCCTTCTTGTGCTGAGGGCTCCAGAGCTGGACACAGGACTCCAGGTGGGGTCTCAAAAGAGAGGCCCTGACTTGCCCTGTCTCACACCTTCCCGTGAGTGTGGCACTCATCCTCTAGGAAGCTCCAGCTCTGGTGTTACACAGGATTTTTTGGTTAGAACCACATCAATTTACAGGTTATAGGCCAGAGAGAGGATGCTGCTTTTGGCAGGGGACTAAAGGTTGTATCATTAACGCGCAGTCAAGGAAAAAAGAAAGAATTCAAAGAGCGTGGCTGCTCCCCAAGAGGACTTTGGAGGTAAGGACACGGGGCAGAGCTCTGCTCCCTCCGCCCTGCCTGTCCCGTGGCACACAGACAGGGTGCAACACACCCTACAAACAGTTAAACTGCATCTATTCAGGCTGCTCTTCCCATCCAGTGCAACTCAGCTGAAAGAGCCTTTGAAGGGGGATTATACAGTTTATCTTGTTTCCTCTTTTCTTCTGTGTTCAGGCATTCTTGCTCTTGAAGCCACATTAGAAAGAAGGCAGAGGCAGAGGGGGGAAGCCTCTTGTCTAGTTTGCATGAGGCTGCTTTATAGTAGCACAGCATCAGTCCCATTGTCCAAGGAAAGACTGAAAAGAGGGTTGTTGATCTAATAAAGGATATTAGCTCTCCCAGGAGCCTTCCTTTGAAAAGAGAAAGACAAACCAACATAGCCTGAAGGTGAACTTCAACCTCTAGTCACTATTCCCTTCTCCTGAGAACTTTTTCTCTGTCTGGAGTAACAAAGCCATAGCTTTAGGGCACCGAACACACAGCACGCTTCCCCCTGGTTGCCTGCTGTCATCCTTGAGCGAGCAACAAATAAAAGGCTTCCCAAAAAATCCCTCCGCTTCCACAGGACTCGGAAGCTTGGCCTGTGAAGCTCCAGTCCTGCGCGTGATGCTCAGAAACATGGGCTGGGCATTAGGTCCAAAAATGATCTCAGTCAATATATTTTAGGTGTATTTTTCTGAGCTGCCTATGGAACAAGCACAGACTGTCTGGCTGCTCAGGTCTCAGCTGCAGGCAGGGGTAGAGACACAGCTGGGGACACCATCAGGAGCATGTGGCACTGGGGGTGTCCAGCCGCCCCCCAGCAGCAAGCTCTGCTGGTCTGCATCGAGGTTCAGCTGCCAGGCGCTGCTGGCCGGGCTGTCCTCGGACACTGTGCCAGCGCTCTGCGGGGCATCTGCCAGGCCCTGGTGGGAACAGGAGATGGACACCGCAGGGAACACGCTGTGCTGCGCCCAACATCCCTCCTTAGAAGCAATATCAATATACCCTTGGCCTCAAGCAGCTAAGGACCATTGTAAACTCTACCGTCTACTGTTCAAAGTGCAAGCAATGCTGCTCTATATTGAGAAGAAAAATACCACTTAACAAAAGGGCATTTTCTGCCAGATACTGCTTTTCCCTCCAGCTACAGGAAAAATGTCACATGATAAATGGTAATCACGCTGTTTAATACGCTGCTGAGAGATGCTGGATCCTGCAGTGATGAGCAGAGGACAGAGCCTTTGTAGAGCAGCTTGTGCTTCTTTTAGGCATGTGCTGACAGTGGTTTTTAGACCATCTTCCAGGATTAATTTGATTCAGGCGTTGTCCAGATGGAGCTTCCAGTTGAAAGCTGCTAAGAATCAGGAGGTCCGGATCTAACGTCCTGCTCTGCCATGGGTTTTCACTGCATCCTTAAACGCATTTATGGCTTTTTCTTCCAACAGCTGCTCAGTTTCATTAGTCTGATATTCGAGAGTTCTGAAACCCATGCCCATGTTACCAACACTGCAATTCCCCCCACTCTGTCCGTCATTGCCTCCACCAGCTGCACCTTGCATGAAGTATGAGGGATGAGCTGACCTCTTGGCCGTGATGATTCTTCATTCATTTCCTGGCCTCGCCCCGGATGATAGTGTTTTGGGAATGTGTTTGGGAAATCTGGGCTGAAGCTGGAAAATGGTGTTAAAAAAAAAAAGGGTCAGATCAGTTGCCTTCTCTTGGCATGTTTTATCAGTTTCTCGTGTTTCCAGGCTGGTAGGCATTTCAGGTCACACAGACGATGGGGGATGAGATAAATGGCATCTTGGCCTTCATTTGAATGCATTGACTAGTTCCCCATCTCCTGTAAAGAGACACAATTACAAAGGATTTTCTCATCATGCCCATTCTTTACATACCAGAAATTATTTGAACTGTACCCTTTATAAAAAGTGCCCCTCGGAGCCCGTCCATGGGTCCTGTCAAACTCACTGTGGGCCAACACAAGATTAACGCATTCCTTGCCTTTGGAGCTTCATCCTTGGAGCGTCCTGCCTTTGGAGCCTCATCCATCCTTGGATGGGGTTTGCAGGTGGCAGGTTTTGACCAAGTCAGACTGGCCACTTGTTTTCAGGGAATTTGTCTCAAGGAGTTTGTTTCTAGGGAATTTGTCTCAGTGACCTGTTCCAATTGGGAAAGCCTTGTTACCTCTTCTGGTTTTACCTGGAAGTGTTACGTCTTTCTGCAGCTGGAAATTCAAGGCTGCACCTGCCAGACACACCAGCACCAGCCCACCCTGAGTGCAAGGGAGCTTTTGCAAAAGCCTAAATTATCCCATTTGTAACCGAAATAATCCTTGTGTGTGAAGGCCCGATTCAGCACATGAGGAACAAGGAAGGCGGTGGAGATAAATAGGCACATTACTGCTGCAGCCGGGGACGTGCACTCCCTGCCCTCATTACTGCCATTCACACACAGAAAATGAGAGCAATGCAAAAAACCCCAAACAACAGATCCCCTGGAGGGGTGGGGGAGGCTGGAATTAAACTTGCTGCTGTTCAGATATTCCTGGAAATACTTGGTTCCTGCACTTTCTTTCCGTCTCTCCCTCTTCTCCAGCCTCCAATCTGTTGTCTGACGAGCTGGCACCTTGCAGGGCCCTGAATTTCATGCGTGATTATCACCTTCGGAGCCAACATTGCTGCTTCCATCAGAAAGTTCCCTTCAGCAGCCACTTCCCCTGGGCTGAATACAAAATGCAGCTTAACACTGCTCGGTATCCACATGAAAAGCGTTTGGAGACACTGAATTTCTCAGGACTTGTTAATAGAGGAATTTGCCCATTCTGTGAGCATAAAAGGTCTCTCGTAAAATAGGAGGCAATAATCTTACCTTCGTTAAGTTGTGCCATATCTGGGGGCAAAACAGCTCTCTCCTGGTCCCTCCCAAAGTGTCTGCAATTGAAGATATCATCCCATGAATACCCACAGGAGTGATACGTGCCCAATTCAGAGCCCTCTTGAATCGTGGCTGTGTATCAGTGATGTTTTCCGCCGTGCAGGGAAGGTAATTGTTTGGATGAGAGCTTTGATTTTTTCATGGTACCAAAACAGATAGCAACTCTGGATAGGGAAAAACACAACTCGGAAAACGGCAGGGATGGCACCTCTTGTACGTTAAGGCCTGAAGAATGACACCCCCAAACCAGCAGTGCCAGAAACGATGCCAAGGGCTGTGTGCTTGGAGGAGAGACGCACTGCGGGCAGGGAGGGTGGTGCGGGGAATGGAGATCTCACGTCTGAGAGGTGACTTTCAGTTGTGTTTTCCCAGACATAAAACCAGGGTCCCAGGAGGGATGAGGCATCCTTTGGAGCTACAGTTTGCAAAACTGTTGCAAACCTGCTGCAGAGCACCAAAGTGAGAGAATTGCTCCAGCCCTGGCCCAAATTTGAAAATATGAATCAAGCCTTGAAAGAATACTGAGATTTTTGTTTTAAATGATATTTTAGGATTTCTTTTGTCTTTTGCACCCAGCTTTATGGAACCTGATGGCTTATTTAGGCTATACTTAAGAGCTTTCTTCTGAAGCTGCAAGAGTTAGACGAATTCTTTGTTTAACGTGACCTGAGAATTTCACAGGGTTGAAGAACTGAGGCTTTAATATTGCTGCATTCCTTATAAAACAGTGAGCACCTGCAAAGCTGCATACCTGTGCTGAGTTTTCTGCTGTAAATACATGCCAATATTTTTGTCTTCTTACCAACGTAGTCCTTTCCTCTACTGTTTCTGATAACACGTTAACGGGACAAGCAGTCTGATTCCTTTCCTAAGGCCTCTGTATCTCTGTGCTCTTTGTCTGGGGCGAATGCACAGAGCCAAAGATGCAAAGATACAGAAATAAAATGTTCAGAATCTCAAACCGATGTTCTGCTGCCCCTGCCACTGGCTTTGAATCCAACGTGGAACGTGGAGGATAAAGCCAAGGAACGAAGGAGATTTAGCTTGGTTCGGGTGAACATGGTATTTTACGCCTGCAGCGTTGGTAGGAGAGATTAGGCTGGGTCATTAGCAAGCCCCAGATTGTTTGATTACCCTAACCAGACTGTGCAAAGGAAACAAACCAGGAAGAAATTGGCCCACAGGGGCTCTGAGATTCTTCTAGTGATGTTCCTGCTTTTATTATTTGTGTGTTGTGCTTAGTGGAAGGTTTAAAAGCAGCCAAGTGGGAAACATTGGTTTCAGCAGCAGGACGGGATCCAGCAGCACTGAATACACGTGTCCGTAGTATAAAATTGGATAATGCTGAGCTAATAGGGAATAGGGGGGTGGAAGGAAAAGCTAATCAGTCCTTCCCCACTCCCTTGGGTACTGTGAATGTGTCTCCCAAGGAGGCACTACACACTGAGACAGCTCTGAGATCACACGAGTACTGTGCTTCTGCTGGTATATGAGCACCTCCTTTGGCACCTCCTCCTCCATGCTCTCCCTGCATTTTGCCTCTGCTCTGCCTGGATTCCTGGCTGTTCCTTCGTGCTCTCTGCCCACCCCACTGCTCACTTTCTGATCTGGCTCCCCAGTTGCAATGGTGGTTGGGGTTTCCTACCCCGGGCTGCAGGTTTCTGCTGTGCCAGACCAGCCTTGTTCATCCTCTGAAGGCAATTCCTCCCCAACACAAGCGTGCCATGTTCTGGGCTCCATCCCGGCTCTGTCTGCTGGCCCTGTGACCTGTTTCCCAAGGCAGCTTCTCGCAGGGACCTCTAAGATAAGGTCCAGACTGACATCCTTGAGGAGAAAGAAACGTTCGGGTTACCATTTTAAGCAGTGGATATGTTTCAATTTTGCTCTTGTGCCTAAGTTGGCGTTGCCACTAAATTGTTCACTTGGGCAGGACATCAAACTGTGATCTATCGGGACTTTGCCTGGGCTTTCAGAAGAAGCTGACACAGAGGAGAAGCATAAAAGAAGCGACCCTCTCTCTTCACAGAGTTTATTAGCATTTTCTAACTACACGATGATCCAGAAGCAGCATAACTCCAATCCAGCACTTGCCCAGATGTTTTCTGAGTGGATAGGGCCAGCGTAACTAATTTCAGATGACGGTTATCAGGTATCAGGAATAAAAACAAAAGCAAACGAAAAATAAGATTTTCAATCAGGATGGATCATTGGAAACCAAGAGCAATCACATTCTATTGCCTTGGACCTTCCTGCACTAGAAACAAGAGATGGAAAACTTACTTTTAATTTGGACGGTACCATCATATAGAGTTGGTTTAGTGTTAACATAAGAATAATTGGGGGGGTTATTTTGCTGATCTACAATGAGAACTATTATCCTTTTGTCAAGGAAGTGAGTTTAATCACAGCTGGCAGACCTGCTGGGTATAATGTATCCCAATATCCCATTACATTTTCAAATTACATGTATTACCTTTTCCTGGGAAAGTTCCCTGCTCTTCTGCCTGTTGAATTAAAGGGCTATTATGAAAACAGAGCGGGACATTTTAGTGATGTGGATGTTTGATTTCACCCTGGGAGGCAATTAGTGCTAATAAGTCCTGTACCCAATGCCTCTCTCAGATTTGTCTCAAAAGTAGAGCATATAAAAGGCCTCAAGCAGAGAAGTGGGACAAAAGTTTCATAGGCCAATTCCCTTTCCACCAAACCCGCTGATAATGAAGAACAGAAGAGCCGTGTCTATGTAGAGATCAGAGTCAAATTCTGTATCTTTTAGACTTTATAACTTGTCTACAGTTACTTCCAAGTGAAGAAGCAGCATTCAAAATCAATGCTAGTTTAGTCTGTGTCTTGCAACACAAACAAATGCCATCCAAAACATACTTGGGAGCTAATGATGTTAGTGAGATAAATAATTAAAGCAAAAGGAAAAAGTTAGGCATTTAAAGGCTCAACAAAAGTAGAGGAAACATATTATAGACCAGATCTGAAAGTAGATGAAGACTTGATCCCTGTAATCTATATTGATCAAGGCATTTCCAATATTCTCATCACTAACAGAGAAAGGAAATGAGGAGAGTGTCATTAATCACACTCCGGCTCTGCCTAAGGGCTCAGTCAATCACATCCCTGTACTACCTCGGCACAGGATTCATACGCAGAAAGACAGACTACTTCCGAAACAATTTACAGTCCAAGGACATGTTTTAGAGGCAGGATCACAAGCCCTTTGATTTCAGGCATTAGGATTTAACAGCTGAGGCCCTTCCGAGCCTGAAGCTTGGCAAAAAGGTCCAATAAGCCAACATGAAACGAGGAGGGAGCTGCAAGGGAGGCTTTTGCCATGAGGACAGAGGGATGAAGTACTCTTGCCATGAGGACAGGGGGATGAAGTTCTTTTGCCATGAGGACAGAGGGATGAAGTCGGAGGCCGGTGGTGAGCAGAGCAAGGGAGGCAAAATGTAGGAGGTGGAGCTGGACCAAGTTCATGATGCTTAAAAAAGGGCGTCTCACGCACAGCACTGGCTGTGCTGAACCTGCTTACTCGGAAGTGGGTACCCAGCTCCTGAGAAGCTGACGTGGGGCAGAGGGATCGGAAATTAGAGGATCCATCTGTGCCAGCTTAAAGCCAGCCGGGTTTTACTTAAAGCCAGGATCTCTGTGAGCAGCTCACAGGAAAGGCTCTGCTTGGAAACAATACTGTCCATTGCACTATATTTAACAGATGAAAATATTCCCACATTTTTGATTACTACAGACATCTGTTCCAGTGGCTTATTCATCACCTGCAGTTTTTATAATCTTTGTAGCTTCTAAATGCAATAGCATGTGGGGGACATAAGCAATAAAGACCTTATTTTCATGCAAATACGGCTAGCAAGAAGAACAGCAATCAGGAGGGAGAAAAATAGAAGGAATAGGTGAATATTTATCAGTGCTATATTGCCCAAAGCTCTCTGCAGGATCTTGACTGGTATTTAGTGTTAGGGAAAGTAAGAAATGAAAGATAGAAAGTGGATGTGTCTGTAGTTTTATACCCAGTTACACAAATGCAGGAACTGAAGCACAGAGTTGTAAAATGCTGTGTCCAGAGGAGCTTGGGTAGTGCTTCAGATCAGGGCTGGGAATACAGGGAAGAGCAGCAGAGAAGGTGTGTATGGAGTCAGAGCAAGGGCATTTTCTGAAGTCAGGTTTTGAGTGTGTTTATTGGTTTTTGTAAAGACTCCTTTGGTAAGCATGCCTTGAGATCAATTTTTAATGGGCTCTGAAATCCCCAGGATTTTGCTTTGGAAGTATTAATGAAATTAGCATTACATTTAATAGAGGGAAGTTCAGAGGTGATGGAAGCAGTTGAGACAGCAATGCAGTCGGGCTTCTCCACTGTTCACGGAACAGTGGCACTGAATGCAGTCCAAGGAAAATGGGCACATATGGATACGAGGGGGAGTGGAGCCTCCTCTTCTCCTTGCCTACAAGCTCTACCTGCTCTCCTCATCTCAGGAAAGGGTCCTGTTCCCTGTGAAGTCTTTTCAGTGTCTTGGAAGTTGCTGTAGAAAGCAATTTATAGATTCAACTATTCTGATGTTGCAGATAAATATTAAAGGCAGCACAGAGAGAATTTCCATGCGACTTAATGCAAGTCATCTCCCTCCTTCCCTTTCTGAAGAGTGTGAGTGAATTCTTCTGGAAGCAAGAAAAAGCAAAGGAATGATAACTAACCTAGAGCCTTGGAGAAAGCATGCAGCTTCCTCCAGTCCCTGCTCCAGTTACCAGCCTGGGGTGGGGGGGATGTGTGTTTTCTTCGCATTTCTGATTTCCCACACACCAGCTCACTTCCATCCTGGGCAGCAGTAACTGGGCTGCTCTTGGCCAAGCCTCTGGCAGCTCTGCCTTCCCATGGACCCACTCACCAGGGCTTGCTACAAGCAGGGACACGTAGGGAACTGCCCAAGTCCGGTGTCTTCTGATGATGATGCCAGAAAAACAGGGGGGAGGAGGCCTTCAGGCTAGACCACAGGTGGCCAGAGTGGGATTCATCCCTTCTGACCTCAGATATCTACAAACCAGGTATCTGCATTCCAGGTCTGTATAAGCACTGACCTTAGGGCATGAAGAATTTCACCATAGATGCAACTTCATTTTCTCACAGAAATATGTATTTCCATACGCTCACACACCCCACAAACCCATGTCTTGCGCCAAGGTGGTTTCTGACACTCACTCACAGCCGCACTGACGTGCATTCCCAACTACCGCTGGGCTGTTTGTTAATCTGGAGATATCGCTCCCAGTATTTCTACAATATCTGCTTATGTATGCCTAGGATTTATTTATTTATTGCCTTCTGCTCTGTGTATCAGCAAAGTGATTTCTTTGAAGGCTGTATAGATTTTCTTTTGTGCTCTGCTTTTTGTCTGTACTGAACTTGAAGGCTTTGGGAAGGAGGGAGAGTGCCAGCGTTTTCTTAGATTTTTAAAAAGAAATTGCTGGAGGTATTTACGTATTAATAAATTTGTACTGAAAGGCAGCCATCCCCACAGGTTTTCAGCTCTAGTTGAATAAAATCGTCTACAAACAAAGGCAGCATAAGAAAGGCAAGTGAATAGAAAGAAGATGGAGCGTCCTGTTCTGTTCTAGCCCTATTTTTTTTTTTTGCTGCAGACTTTCAGCAAAACCGGTCTTCAGGCTTATTCACCTTCTAAACCAGGTTATCAGATCTTAACTCTTTTCTTCAAGCAGACTTTCCTGCAGGCTACTTTCGGTGGTCGCGCTGTGCTGTGCCGCGGGATGGGGTGTCTGTCTGGGGGAGGCTCGGGGCACAGACAGCTGGCGCTGAAGCAGGGGCTGGCGCCTGGCCTCGCTTCGTCATTGCACACATTTGAGAGCTGGGTACACAAACGCAAAGCCCAATCTAATCCGTGCTAGACTAAGGAAGAAACAATTGACTCTCTTGTCACCGAGGATGGTCTCCCATGTAATCAGGAGGCGATGCTCGTCGTGGATAATGAGTGAAGTAAATGGGGGTTTTATCTTCGCTTGGCAGGGCTGGGCTGTCCCGGCTGCTTCTCCCCCCAGTCTCAGAATGTGTATGTGCTGTCTCCTCCTCTCTTGTGTCAAGCATAAGTTACTTGTCTTGGCTTTATAGGCCTGCGAGACCTACCTGGGGATCTTTACTGTCGTCTCTCATTCCCCTTAGACAACTTCAGGGCCCTGGGGAGACCTCTCCACAACGCCTCATCACCCATCGTTGGGTTCTCAGCCACGAGTGTTGGTGCTGCCTCCCATGCTGTTCCTTACGCCTGAGAGGAACTGTGCAGACAGCTCAGACCCATCAGAGCCTTCCCAAAACCCTCCTTTCCTGAAATCCTTTTCCTGGCATCTGTGAGATAACTTGACAGCAGTTGCTAATCAGCAGGGAGCAATCCCTGCCGTGCTGCACGGCGCTGCCGCATTGCTCCCGCCTGTTCTACCCTCTCCGGAGCCAGCTGTTGGACTCGGTGCAAAACCTTTCCAGCTTTTCATCCTTCTTCTGTGTTTTGTACCGCACCTGGTGCAATTGGGTCATAGACTCCCAGACTTTGATCATATAAATTACTAGTAACTAGAATAACTACAGCTACGAGCTACAAGTTGTTTTTCCTGGCACTCTGGAAGCTCAGATTCCCACTGCTTTGGGCCTCATTCTCTTGGAACACAGACTGTCTGCAGCGTGCGGGGCCAGCACCCACTCAGGTATTGATCACAAGTCTCTTCTCTATTGAATTTCTCTCCAGGCAAACAAATGAATTAGATTCTCTATCAAAATAGCGGAGCCCAGCAGCAAATAGAGTATATCTGTGCGAAGATCATTCTCTGTTGTTTTGTAGCAAGCAAACAAAACTGTGAATCTTTTGTGCTTATTTAAAAACCAGAAGTGCTGGATTGGTTTTGGAAATATGGCCTTTATTTTCATCTTGTGTTTATATTCTTTTCATTGAGGCCGCTGAAACTTGTGTTCATTAGTCCCAGGAGTGACCCAGGTTTTATGAAGGAAAGCTCTTCTCCTGGGGTGGCTGTTTTACGATGCCCAGGGCCTGAGGTCATGTTCCAACCCAAAGTTCCCAGTCACAAACTGGTTTCACACCATGGGCTCATTCTCAGACTGGAGTCTGGAAGTTTCACAAATTGGGAAACTGAGGCACAGGAGAGTGGAGGGAGATGCTTTCCTCCAGCATAGGTGTGGACACTCCACCTCAACCTACATTGCACATCTGGAAGGTTTGTTTTCAGAGTGGCCAAAGGAGTCTGGGAAATTTTGGCCCTAGAACAGTGAAGTAGAAAATGACACTGGACATGTGGGGGACATATGCATGTGCAGCTCGATCCTCACACAACACTTCCTTTCTTGGGCAGAAGCCAGCAAATATGAAGGAAGGAAAATCAGTTGGTGTAACCATAAACCAGGTTCTTCTCTTTACACGTGAGCATTGGAGAAGGGTTAATATCCCAGCTCACATAAGTGCTCCCCACAAGCACAGCAGCTGCCAGTGTGTGGGGAGAGACTTCTGGGCAGGATACTTGGAGCAAGTGTTTTTCAGCCCCATCATCTCCTCCAGCAGAAGGGAAGGTAACCCTGAACCATGGTGCTTTCTTCCTGCCCGCTATCTCGAAAGTGAACTGAAATGGCTACAGCAGCCACAACCTCCCAGTTCTACTCATCGATGCAAGACTAAAGTCTGGGCTGATCTGGAAGAGCAATTTCAATCCAATTACTGGTGTAGTGAGGGGCAGGAGACGCTGGGATCCCTCACCAAGCCCATGATGTAAAGCTCACAATCTGACACCCTTATACATGCCAATGGCTTGTCTTTTGTCACGGCAAAGTTCATTTTTTCTCCACTAGTGAAGACTTTTCAAGAGAAAGCAGAATTTTCTGTGCAGCTAACTTCTGATGAAAATATTCCTACTGACATCTGGGATGAAAAAAATGTCCTTTCTCACCCAGGCAAAGGAGAAAGTTTCAAACAAGTAAAACTGAACCTCTGCAGTTTGGTCTTTCACTGCACCTTTTCCATTGTGAGCTGTCAAAAAATACTTCACTGTCCACTGTAATATAAAAAAAAAATATATTCCTAAATAGCAAAATCACATAAAATGATATTTTAAAGACAGGGGCTTTGGTGGTACCCCTGTGAATTCTCATCGACCGTTCAACGAATTCCTTCACAGTGTGGATTAAGCTGCCAAACTCCCTCAAGGGAAACAGGCTGCTTCCCACTGCCTTTTTTGGCTTTTATAAGAAGCCTGGTAAAGACTTTCAGTTTCCCAAAAGGAAAGATGCAACAACACACCAAGCCAGGAAAGCATCTTCTTCTGTTCCAGGCAGGGCAGAAGCAAATTCCTCTGGGTTATTTACTACTCAGGGCTGGGGGTAATAAAAACCTCTTGCAGCTAAAACGAAGCAGTAACTTTACAGAACACCAGAGTGACTTGTGTTTATATTCTTTTCACTGAGGCCACTGAAACTTGTGTTCATTAGTCCCAGGAGTGACCCAGGTTTTATGAAGGAAAGCTCCTCTCCTGGGGTGGCTGTTTTACGATGCCCAAGGCTTGAGGTCACGTTCCAACCCAAAGTTCCCAGTCACAAACTGGTTTCACACCATGGGCCCCAAGTTTGCAGGGGTGAGCACAGCTGCCCCTGGAAGATCTGCACAAACCTTCTATGCTTTCTTTAGCAAGTTATAAACGAGGAAAAACCTGGTCTAGCCGGAGGTGACCCTGCCCAGGGGAGGGGGGTTGGAACTAGATGATCTTTAAGGTCCCTTCTAACCCAAACCATTCTATGATAAAAAACCAACCAAAAAAGTAGGCAGTGGCTATGGTAGTAGTGGTGGGATGGCCAGTCCTTGAGCTGCAGGCACGAGGGGCCAAGGTGGAGGAGTCCCACCAGGGCACGGAGCGCTGAGCTGCCCGTCCTGCTGCCAGAGAAGGGCTCTCTGAGTCCCTGAGCTCAGCAGCCCGCGGAGAAAAATCCCCAAATCCCCCAGCTCTAGGAACTGAGCTTCGCAGCCGCCTGAAAGAGAAGTGGTCTGTAAGTGATTAGGATGAATCCTAATACAACTGTATTTCTGTCTCCTGACAGCTAATTATTGCAGAGCTTTGCAACCAAGGCTTCGCTGTGATAGTGGCATTGTTTAATGAATCTCCATTTGTTTTCTTGTGGTTAATATTTAAAGTACCTTCTATTCTCTATATGGCTTTTTGCCATCATAAAGGGGCTGTGCTCTCAGAGGCCAGGCTGAATTCTCCCTTCTTTGAGGGGAGGAATAATTGCCTGTGTGGCAGACCTGCAGAGGAACGGGCTGATTGAAAGGGAAAAAAGGAAACGAAAGGTGTTGTTTAGGAAGACCTCGTTGTATTAAGCAAAATGCCTCCATCACTGAAGGCTCCAGGCAACATGGGCTAGGGATGAACATCAGGCTGTGGCTGTGTTTCTTATTCCTACTGCCATGGTAAATTGAGCAGAAACTTGGAAGCCTTGGAAATACCGTCCTGGTCGGTGTTTTTCCCCCGGTTTTTCAGCCCCCTATTCAGGATACGTGCGTACGTCTACATGGGCTGCCAGGAGGAAACTGCAGTTTGTAAGAGGCCTTGGGAAATGTCCCACCTGCCCTTCGCCCACCCCATAGATAGGAGAGACTCTTGTTCTCCAGACAATGCTGCTGGACATATTCCTCTGGAACAGCTGCGTCTCCGTAGCAATGCTCTTTGGAAAAGGCAAACATGCTTTGTAAAAATGATGTCTCCCAGGCAATGCTCTTTGGAGGGGAAAATCCCGGGCCTTACTTGGGACAAAGAAGCCCAGAGCATGAGAACAGGATGGCAGTGCTGACCCTGGGCACTGAGAGAAGGTTATTGTGACACTGACTCTCCCGAGTCCTCCCTGTCCACTGCTCACTCCTACACCTCCCATGGCTTATGGAAAACATTGAGGAGGAAAATCCTGAGCTGAAGATAGTAAAAGAATCTTATGCACATATGAAACACGTATATACATAGAATCATAGTATCATAGAATGGTTCGGGTTGGAAGGGACCTTAAAGCCCACCCGGTGCCACCCCCTGCCCTGGGCAGGGACACCTCCCACCAGCCCAGGTTGCTCCAAGCCCCATCCAACCTGGCCTTGAACCCCTCCAGGGATGGGGCAGCCACAGCTTCTCTGGGCAACCTGGGCCAGGGGCTCACCCCCCTCACAGCAAACAATTTCTTCCTGAGATCTAATGCAAATTTCCCCTCTTTCAGTGTAAAACATGTACATGCACACAGTAAGATGAGGACTTAGAGGAAGCAGAATCCAATTCCCAGGGCATGCGCTTTCCCTAGAGATGTTGTTGTGTCCCCCTGCTGACATTCCCACCTCTTCTCCTACAAAAAACAGGCAAATACTTCACGCAGAAACACATATTCCCAGGGAAAAGGTTTTTAACCCCTGATGGTCCCAAGGCCATACTATATGAGACACTGGAACTCATTCGTAGGAGTACCCAAAGGAGTGATTCACCTGCCCTCCTGTGCTCTAGGCACCTACCGTGAGATGAAGCTGCTCCACCGCTCTGCGGATGTGGGTGTGGGGTGACACCACGGGGATGATCCACATGATACAGGTGGTCAGGGTGGCACGGGCATGGGCCGGACTTGTGTCGATGATTTGTGGGGGCTCAGCTTCTAGCACACTGGTTGAGAGCGTGTGTTGAGCTTTGATTCTTTTCCTTCTTCAGTAACACTGAAATTTCTGGAAAACATCTTTCTGCAGAGACACAGACATTTTGAAACGAAGGATTTGGTCCTTCTGACAAGGCAGGTCTCTTGAAAGGAAGCCCTCGACACTGTGTTTCTCAGTGGACCACCTCTGAATGATCCTCATCCTTTCTTATTTGTGCTTCACTTTGCCCTAAAACAAAACTCAGGTGGAATTTGTGCTGCACGGGAACGGTCTTTTCATCTTGAAAGAATCTTTAAATAATTTTCCTCTTTTGAATGGGAAGAAAGAATCAAAATATCTCAATTTTTTTTTATCACTAACTGAGAAAGGAAAAACTTGAACCAGTCAAAACATTGGGTCTTCAAGCTGTTTATTTCCATTTGACCTTTAAAAAACATTTGTAGTATAAACTAAGTTACATTTCTAAGCTAGAAGTTATTCCAAACAAAAAATACTGGCTTTGTTGAAAATGACAAAATGGGCTTTCAACAGTTTTTCAACATTTTTTTTCCCACAAGAGGAGATTCATCAAATCAATCCTTTCTCACAGATATTTTTGGTTTTAACAAATTGGTATTGTCTGGGGAAGAGACATTTTGCTTGCGAGAAATCTGGACCAGGAGTTTTAGGAACAGCCACGTGTGGCCTATTTGTTGGATAATGGAAAGGGCAGGTGACGGAGGGGTACGGGAGTGCAGGCTCTGCCGCGAGTCCTCCATCAACCTGGGCAGGAAGCACTGGCTTAGTGCCATTTAAATTGTTACCTCTTATCAATAGGTCACTAAATTATCCTAATTGTATGGTGCAGCCCATCCATCTCCCCGCGGTGATGTGGAGACCCGGGGGCACTGATGTGCATGTGGGCGCCATCTGCAAAGGAGAGCATGTTCCTTCCCGCTCTCCCCAGCTCCATCTGTGGACACTAATGCATTACTGACACATTTCCTCCTAAACTTCAGTGACTGCAGCTTTAGCCTTTAATCAGTAATTATTATTTTTATAAAATGTGCATGAGTAGAGTCCTAATTTATCCTCTGGACCAATTCCCATCCCTCTGGCCGCTGGTCTGCCCTGTCAGCTTTGCATGTGTCGCTCGTGAGCCCCTTGTCTTCTGATTCTGGTTTGGATGCCCGCGGGGGCTTTCAGACTGCGCAGACATGCTGAGAGCGGTCCCCGAGGGACCCAGCCTTCCAGGTTGAGGAGGGTAACACACATAAGACCAGTGTAAGAGTTTACAATCGCACTTATTGGGTTGAATTTTCTAAATTTGGAGGTATTTCTATTGTGTCTGAATCGTCTCTTAACCCCACCTGTTTTCCCCCTCTGTTGGGTCCTTGTCTTTCCAGCTCTCTGTTTTACACTGCCTGGTTACAGAATCTCTCCGTGCGCGTGCCTTGTATTTTGGCACATTAAAGAAATTTCTTCTTCATCTTCTAACAACATGTTTTAACTCACCACATCAGTTTTCTGACCGCTCCCATCTATTTGCATGAGATCTCGCTGCTGACCTGTGCTTGGAAGTAGGTCTCTGAGCAGAGCGTGGGGTTTTGGTGCCCGGAGTGCAGGAGACTGAGCTCACCCCGTGAGAAAAGCAGGTTGTACCCGACCTCACCTTCCACAACAGAGACCCGGACAGAAATCCTGCTCCTAAACACAGGGCCCAGCTGGCTGGAGCAGCAGAGGCAGCCACGGGGTGCGGGACAGCAAAGCAGGAACAGGCAGAAGTGGGGAGGGAGTTCGGGAGGAGGGGGGGCGAGGCGAGGCAGTGATTTATTTGTGGGCCGCAATGAGGGAGCTTTGGGTACAGGCCTGAAAAATCTGTCTCACGCCTGACAAATGCGATGACAGCCCTTTCAGGCATTTGCTTTATTGCCGCTATTAGTTATTTTAGAAAAAGCATTGTAATCTGCCATTTTTCTCATGCATTATTCAATACGCTTGTTCCTTTCCTGTCCCATACGCACGTATTCACACCCCCGAACACACTTAAGAGTATATATATATACACAAACGAATAAATGGCCCTCTAGAATGATTTCAGGAGCAGGCTGAGAGCCAGCAAGCCCCAGGGGTGTATAATAGCCCTCAGTTTCCACTGTACTTTGCCAGGGTTTAGTAATTGAGCAGGTCCATATTGCCCGGGGGCTGAGGTGCAGAGATTTATTCCGATGTTGTCACAGTTGTGGACCAGAGGAAACACCAGCTGAGAGCAATACGCTGGCTGATTGAGGATGCTGTCTCCAGGAGTGGGCAGCAACACATGATTTGGAGCAACTCATCCTACAAACCTTACAAACCACCCCTGGATCAGCAGCACATCGTGCCTGACCTGTTAGCTGTTTTCTCTCATCCTCTTTCCAGGGCTGTTTAGCTCCCTCCCTGCATCATTCTGTGACCTGGAGTACAGTGTTCTTACGACAAAAACTACACACAGCTGCCATCAAGTGATGGGACACACTTCTGGTGTGGGATAGATGTGCATGTGGATGTCAGGTGACATTGCAGGAAAGGGGGAATGGTCAGGAGAGGAGCACAAGGGCTCTGATGTACAGGAGATCAGCCTGGTGAGGAGGACAGGCTGAGAGAGCTGGGGGTTGTTCAACCTGGAGACGAGAAGGCTCCAGGGAGACCTTCCAGCCCCTTCCAGTCCCTAAAGGGGGCCTATAGGAGAGATGGGGAGGGACTCTGGATCAGGGAGGGGAGCCATGGGATGAGGGGGAATGGTTTTAAGCTGGAAGAGGGGAGATTGAGATGAGATCTGAGGCAGAAATTCTTTGCTGTGAGGGGGGTGAGCCCCTGGCCCAGGTTGCCCAGAGAAGCTGTGGCTGCCCCATCCCTGGAGGGGTTCAAGGCCAGGTTGGACGGGGCTTGGAGCAGCCTGGGCTGGTGGGAGGTGTCCCTGCCCAGGGCAGGGGGCTCGGAACTAGATGGTCTTTAAGGTCCCTTCCAACCCGAACCATTCTGTGATTCTGTGATTCTGTGATTCTATGAAGTTACGGTCTCTCCTAGTCCTTAGGAGCGGATGCTGTGTTTTTTGGGGAGCCAGGCTGCATTTCAGCAGTCCCTTCAACAGAGACAGACAGCATGAAAGGGAAATATGATTGCGGACCTTGCCCTCTGCCCTGCTGGGCACTGTCCCACACAGTCCCTTGGTCACCAGAGCCCTTCACCCAGAATAAAGAGAAGGGAAGCACCAGTGGTAACCAGCAGAACCCTCCTCTCTCCTCCCGGCTTGGTGGCGTGTGACTGATGTTCTGCGGTTCCTGCCAGCGAGGATGGGTCTCCCAGGGGAAAATGGGTTCTTGTTCGCTGTGTGATTCCAGAGTGTTGTTTCTGCTATGAGCAAAAGCAAGGGGGTTGGAGATGGGCTGACAGCGATGACAGCTGAGCTGAAGAGCAGGAGCAAGACTTAACATCTTTGGAAGTGGGAACTGCTAGAGAAATGATCAGAGCTGAGGATAAAAGCTTGGAAATACCTTAGAGGCAAGGAAAGATGAAGCAAAGTCATATTCAGCGTTACAAATTGGTGTCTTTCTGTACCGACACAGCACTGTTGCGGAAAGTCACCAGGGAGGAAGCACATTCTGTGAATGCAGTGGCAGGACAGGCTCTGAGAGGCCAGTGCCGGGCTGTGTACCTGTCCCGGGCACGGGACCTGGTGATGTGACGCATCTTCATTAGCCAGGCAGTGTCACACCATCTGCAGGCATCCAGCTGAGCAGCCGTGGAGAAGTTTTTAGGCAAAGCTGGCCAGAAGCAGTCACAGAACAAAGCCAAGTTCTTGAAAGCACTGCAGGCGCCGAGAGATACTTGATCGCCATATGGCTGAAGAAATAAATTGGACCTCAGAAAATACCCCAAGGAGAACAACAGACCTCTGCCAGCATTAAAGCTCCCCAAGTACGTGGAAGACCATTGGCAGACGCTGAAACAGCTCCTCTTTCACTCTCTGTGAACACTGAATGCCAACAAAAAGGCAGGCAGGCACGTAGGCAGGAGCCTTGTTTCTGGCTGGAAAGTACTTAGAGTGCATGGTCCTTTCTCGCTCAGCCAAGCAAGGAAAGTTGAACTACAAAGTTACGTTGAAAGGCTTTGATGCACTCCACCAAAAGCAAGACATTTCAGAGACCCATATTGGGACAATTCTTGGCAGAATTTGTTCCTTGCTATCTGTCTGTCCTTACCGACAATTACAAGTTTCCCATTCAAGCTAGAAATCATTAGTACTGGTGATTTAAAGGAGACGTTGTCATCATGATCCCTTTCGATGGCTGAAAAATGACTTGGGTAGCATTTGGAGAAAGGGAGAAGAATCCATCAGAGAAACATTGTCTCATCTTCCTTTTTGTTTGCTTTCACGAGCCCGGCTGTGCTTGGCAGAGAGATATGCCTACAAGAGAACGGCGATGCAGAGTAAATGGCAGCCTGTCTGACTAATTGCCCTTGTTTGTAATTCACTGGCTCATGCCAACTCGCTGTGAGCAGAGAAAGAGCTGGGGCGACACGAGTGCTGGTGAGCCAGCCCCAGCTGCATGGATCATGTTTGCAGCTCTCCACAGGCTGTTGCAACGCGTTTTCCATCCTAGCAAGCTTTGGTGAAAAGCTGACTGGTTCCCCAAACGACAGTGCCCACAAGTGCCAAATCAGATTTGCTTCCACCCACGTCGGGCCTCTTGCAACATCTTTGCTAAGCCCCGGGCACCAGGTTGAGGGACAACCCTTGGCCAAGACCTTGCAGGGGCTTCTGCCAGGAGCTTTGCCCGCTTGCGTCACCCAGCTGCAGAGGGTTAGTCACCTCCCAGGAGTATTTAATCTTTGGATATGCCTGTCTCCTCTCCCTTCCTCAGGGAACTGAATCCCATCGGTGGCCCTCTGCAAAGAACTGAAGGATGAGATAATTGGTCTTGACCCCATTATGGATATTCACCCTCGGCTGGGGAGACATAAGTCATGAGCTGAAACTACAGCTCTGCATAATGCTGAGTGAGTTAGGCTGCTGCTGAAGGATGAGGGGTGTTTTATAGCTGACAGGGGCTTCTTCTGTCTCCGAGGAAGTGATGATGCATCTTACACACGTCAGGCTCTCAGCCAGCGCGCAGGGAGACAGCACCATGGAGGCTTTTCCCTGTAGGGCCCTACCAATTTCAAGGCTTCGTCTGCATTTCTCCTCGCTGCTCTCCTCCTGCCTCATCCTGACACTGGGTGTGAAATGATGGTCCCAGCCCGAGTCCCCTCGTATGGTTTTTGTCTTCATATAGTCACCAGAGGAGCAGGGCATCCCACCGAGGGCTGCAGGAGTCTCTCCCAGTCCAATCCCACCTTCCAGCCCCAGAGCTTTCCTCTTTCTTGGTTTCTGTAATGTTTTCCTGGAGTAAGCACAAATACGCAGCTACTTCCAGTCCATTTCAAATTCCACTGGTATTTTTGGGCACGTAAATCATCTGTCTTCAGAATTTCCCCTAACTCTGAAGTTGAGATTTGCATAAATTGAAGCACGTCAGAGAAAATCAGGAGTGTCGCATATGATTTATCAGAAAACCTAATACTGCCCCTCCAGCCTGAATAGGGCTGTGAATATCCAGCAGCAGCACCTCTGGAAGGGGGAGACAAAGAAATCCTTTGCTCCCTGACACCTCCTGGCACCAAAAATGTTTTCTCCTTCTCTGCAAGCCAAAAGGTGCCAGCAAATGCCATTGCCTCTTCTGTCCAGAAGAGCTTGTTATCGGAGCACGCAGAGGGGAGAAGCAACAGGAAGGGTGAGACAGCGCGCCTGAGACTATAAAGTGCCATCCAACCAGTTGCATGTCAAAAAGAAACTAATAAGTACCATTAACTAGGAATTATTTCCTAAAAGGCTCTCCAAAGATCAAGAAGCTCTTCAGCTCCAACTGACGCTCCTCTCCTGAGAGCCGTGCCTCAGTTTCCCAGTTCATTAAGCGGGTAAGGAAAGCTGAATGCAGACAGGTGCTATGGGGGTAATTAGTTAAGCTTACAGGAGTGATCTCAGCATCAAACTCACTCCATGAATTATTTATCCAAGTTAACATTTCCGGCACAGTGAGAAAAATTATTAGTAAATACCTCAGTGACTCCCGGGCTACATCCTGCTCAGCTGCCTCTGCAGCATCTTCTCATTCACTTGCGCAGAAACCTTGGCAGCAGCAGGTGGTTTGTTCCGGTCGGTGGTTTTTGCAGGATGTGACCTGTGTCCTGGGAGACAAGCTTCATTTAATCACAAGATGAGATTTTTTTTTTTAGCTGGACGTAAAATTAGGTTGAAAATCTTTTGAAATCCCCATCCAAAATGAGAATGAAATTATTGAATCGGAGGTAAGGTTGAACGCAAAACGCAATTACCCGGTCAAAAAATGTTTTGGGAGAATGCTGCAGGAATGATTTGAGCTAACGTGTAATACTCCGGGAAATTCAGAGTTTGGAGGAATTCAGAGTTTTTGCAGGAAAGCTAACGAGAGAGTATGGAAATAAAATTTCAGACCTCCTACAACCTTATTTCTGCCCTTGCAAATCTGACAGTCTCTAGACTTTCCATATTTGTTCCTTTAGTGCAATCACATTCATATTTCCATATATTTTGAAGTCTGGCGAGAGCACACAATAAGAGAGAAAAATAACAGCAGACGACTACGGAGACATACTGTCTCATAAACATAGAGAACTCACGGTGCCCAGTTCAAGTGTTACACTTAAACGGAAATATTTGTTGAGCAACACTGGTTTTGAGCAACAAATTTAGAATTTTATCTTTTTTTTTTTTTTCATGAACGTTTATTTCCAAGGAAAAAGGCTTAATATACAGACTCCAGAGCTGGTTGTGATCTGTTTGGCTGGGTTTATTTGTCATTAATTGGAATCATTGCAAAAAATCTGTGCTGTCGGTTGCAGATTGTGGCCTTATCGAGAAAATAATGAAAAAAAATCCCAGATGAAGCTGCAACAGAAGCTTGGAATGTGATATAAGATGCTGCTAATAAGAGCAAAGTCTCTTTGTTTGTGCCAAGAAGTGGCTCAGCAGAGGCGTGGACGTTAACACCTACCACTTTCACCAGGCAGGAGAGACCTAGACTTTTACAGACAGCAGCTTGAACATCAAAAGCTTTTTTGGAATCTTTTACTGATTTCAGGCAGTTTCTCCGTGGTTCAAATGTAGCTGGGTTTCGGTGGGGGGTCACTTTGGCTGTAGCCCGGTTTCCCAAGGAACATGGTTTGTGTAACGGTGGCGCACGTGTGTGTGCGTGTGTCTGTGAGTCCTCGTTCTCTGCTGAATTGGCCAATTTCTGTAAAATTTGACCTCGTGGTTGAGGATTCAAAGCTGTTACGGTTTAGTGGAAACAACATTCAAGAAGATGGGGTAATTTATGCAGTTGTGGAAGAAAAAATATCCTTAACTCACCTCCTCACAGCCACCAAAGAGTCCACACAAGAACCAGCTTTGAAAACCAGGCTTTATTCTGCTGTTCTAGGAACTACTTGCTTTTTAATCCAAAGCAAAACCCAGTTTCAAATCTGAATCGCAAGGCAAGGCTTGAAGAGTGTAGCAACTTCCTAGAAACCACTGGTGCAGCAAAAAAAAATTACCTGCTTATATTAATAGGTTATATTTTTAGCTTAAGAATTAACTGTTCTGCTCAGTGAACATCCCCTCCTGCAGCGCGTGGTATTATGTATCCTCAGGACTAAAGCTGAAACAAAGAAAATCCTTTCCGAAGGGATTTCTTCACCCAAAGTGCCCATTGAAGGACTGGCCAAACATTTTTTCATGAAACTTTTCTTAGTTTTTTAGATAAAACTTGAGGGAAGTGCCTGCTCGCCCCCAAAACACTCAGTTTTTCTTAATGGAACCAAAGCCACAACATTTCTTTTTACACATGAACCTCCCATTTTTCCATTTTTTTAGGATTTCATTTCCAATATCGGATAGCAGCCAAAAAGTGTTAGTCTTCAATTACTGAGATTCAATTTATTCTCTTTCTGAGCACTTGGCTTAATCCAGTGTGGAGAGGTACATTGATGAACTCTCTGACAGATGAAAACAGGGAGCAATACTTTGCATTTCATTAGCTCTTAAAAGAAAGCCGAGGAAGTTAAGCACGGCCCAGCAATATTTTAATTAGCCTTCCAGAGACTGTCTTCTGCAAAAATAGTCCCTTTTAATTATATTTGTTAAAATGTTCTGTAGCAGGTTGACTCCTTACTTAAAGGTCTCTCCACGGTGTGGTTTCTGCATCGTGGGCACGTGAATAAATCCCGGTGTTTTCCCCAGTGTTGCAGCCTCTGGCAAGTCCCGTCTCCCTTCTCTGGCTGCACGTGCTCCTTGCCCAACGTTCCCTCCAGGTCTGGGCTGCCCGAGCTCTTGAGAAGCAGCATTAATTAGCGTTCGTCTCTTTGTGGGACAGATTTTAGACGTTCGCTGTATGGCCCTGCTATCTATCAGGGAAATTGCTACTGGTTACGCTGGCAAAAGCAGGCCTGGCTCTGGATAAAATATATCTGGGAGATTTACGGGAGGAAGCAGCATCCGTCATTTCACAGTCTTCGCCTTCGTCACGGTGCTAGCGTCTGTCACAGCATCAGTCACCGAGTCTCTCTGCGGACACAGGCTTTTTGGCCGTTTTGCTGCTGACAGCCTGCTACCTTGTTCCACTTCTGCGCTAATTATCACGCCCTCCGTTAGAGTAATTGGTCGCTTCTCAAGCTTTTGTCTGGGGATTTGGAGGGGAGTCGGCTGGCTCGGCTGGAGCGAGCAGTGCTGTTGCTCGGGAAGGGCGGTGTTGGCATCTGCCGGAGGACAGAGCCCCGTGTCCCCTGCTCCGCTGCGTCTGAATGGTACAGAAAAAGAGCAAAGGTCCATCTGGGCCTTGAAGGGCAGTAATTTATTGAGGGCCCAGGTTTATCCTGGCACGCAGAAATGGCTTCTTTTGCAGTGACAAATCTGATTTGCTGAAATATTTTCCTCTTAAAACTATTTCCTCGGTCCACACGGGAATTATAGTTCTGATGCCACCCTTGCCTTCGCATCTTGCGTCTGCCATGGTACACCACCGCCTCCTGCCTCAGAAAAAGGAGGGGGATTGTGAGATTTCCTCATCTTGCTGTATTATGGCAAATGCAACGTGAGCTGGGAACCTCCCTGGAGCAAAACTGGGGTCAAGGGACAACCGGGCTGCAGCTTCTGTACACTCCTGCCAGGTCCTTCCAAACCGGGCCACTCTGGTGTCCACTGAAGTAGCTTTGAGCGCTGGCATTGCGCTGTTCTGCAACAAGCAATAAACTTTGTATTTTAAAATCACAGAATGGTTTAGGTTGGAAGGGACCTTAAAGATCATCTAGTTCCAACCCCCCTGCCCTGGGCAGGGACACCTCCCACCAGACCAGGTTGCTCCAAGCCCCGTCCAACCTGGCCTTGAACCCCTCCAGGGATGGGGCAGCCACAGCTTCTCTGGGCAACCTGGGCCAGGGGCTCACCCCCCTCAGAATGAAAAGTTTCTTCCTAATATCTAACCTAAATCTCCCCTCTCTCAGTTTAAAACCGTTCCCCCTCGTCCCATGGCTCCCCTCCCTGATCCAGAGTCCCTCCCCAGCTTTCCTGGAGCCCCTTTAGGGACTGGAAGGGGCTGGAAGGTCTCCCCGGAGCCTTCTCTTCTCCAGGCTGAACCCCCCCAGCTCTCTCAGCCTGTCCTCATAGTAGAGGTGCCCCCACAAACCAACATTTAATTTAATCATTTTCTGCCAAAAAAAAAAAAAAAGCCATCAGGAAATATTCAATTAGGCCTGGCAGTGCCAGCTGAATTTCTGTGTTGCCTCCAGCTGGCTGCGTGCTCTGGTCCCTGCTGCACTGTCGGCAGGTCCTATTTCCAGAGCTCCCCAAAGACACCAGGGTGGTGGGGGATGCATGGCACTGGGAAACCACTTCGTTTCCAGCTGAGTAAATGTTGTTGCAGCTGCTTTACGTACGCGGAGCCAGCCAGCCCACCGCACCGGGGGAACTGAGCTGAGAGGAGGTGGAGAGCCCCGTAGGGTATGCTTTCCACAGATGGATGCAGCAAATTCCTCTGCAGCCCATTGGTCACATCCAGACCACCTCCTCACCAGATTTTCCCACTTTTAAAGAGCTCAAACCCCATGTTAAACTGAGCTCCTCTTTCTCCCAACTGGTAAGGGTCAGAGATATTTGGTATTCACCAAGGAAGAGCTCTTGAAGGCCGCGTGTCAGTTGATGTCCAGACAGATGGCAGTTGTGTTGCTGGGGACAGCGCTGTGGCAGTGCTTGGACTCGGCAATGAGGGCGGCGTGACAGCATCGATGCAGTGGGATAGCGCAGAATTTGGGCTGGGAGAATGGAGCTGGAGTTGGCAGGACATTTCGATAGTACAAGTTTTGATAATGTCAAGTCCTAAAGTTTCTTCTCCCACCAGTGCAGGCTCTGGATTAGACTCCTCATTCTAGCCCTTTGGACACTGTCAGGAACAATATTTCATCCGTCTTGTGAATCGTGCAGTGGGATGTTGGCAAACAAATGCCACAAATGTCGACAAAGGGTAGCCTGAAGGCTGTGTCATGAGATGTGGCAATATTGGTAGCCGTATTATGTGAAATTTATCCCATGGTACAACATCTCCCTCATCCAGACAGCGTCTTCGCCTCTTGACCTTAGCAAAAGAGCATCTTTGGACCAGGAAAAATATGTGGCATGTGTCTAAAATTGTCTTCCCCACACTATTAAAGCATCGTGAGAGTGAATCTAGAGTTTTTGAGCAACTGTTATAAGGCACTCTCTGGACACATGGTACTGCTCCCTTTACTTCAAGGCGTTCAAAGAAGCTGGAGGAGTTTAATCTAGATTTTGTAAGTCCCTGATGAAGCTGTCTCAGGGAAATTATATGACCTCTCTTTGTAGAACAAGGCAATTGTATTGCTGGGAGGGGACATGGGTCGCAAAAAGACTATGACAACATGTTCTGTACCTGGAAGCGGTTTGAAATATGTAGGTTTTATTCTGTTGTCAAGATCTCATACGCCATTAATTTTCTCTAAGCAAAGTAAATATCATAAGTGACATAATAGTAGGGGAAATGTCACTATGAAATATGGTTAATAATGATAATCAATTCTACCAAAGAAGCAGTAATCAAACTTAGTACCCGTTGTAGCGGACCTATTAGAGATGCAGCGTAAGAGATGTCTCTAGTCCTAAAAGCTTACAGGGAAAATCGCAGTTTGGTTGTGTGATTTCGGGGCAGAGGGAGGTTCAGCCAGTTCTAATTCCTGCTTTAACTGAAACCTCACTCTTGCTGTCCCTGAATCCCGATGGCATGATTCTAAATAAAAATTAAAACCCAACTTTATATGTAATGGTCGAAATAACTGAAGGGGTTTTTTTTGCCCCCCAAACTGATCCTTGGAAGATTTCTTTCCAGCTACACCGGCTCCATCACTATGAAAGTCTCCCCTTCGTAATCCACACAGTAATGGGGAGGAAAGAATGAAAAGTTTCCCTGTGAGCCTTCCCACGCCACAGCGCGTCCCGCCCCCCAACAACCCACCTGCTTTTGGGTGCAAACTCTCCCAGTAACGGAAAATCAGGAAGATTTCTCAGACAACAGCCGCTGGTCCAAAATACCACTTTTCCTAGGATTCAGAATATCCTTTTTTGTTTGGCATCCAAAGAGCCGCATGTTAATGTGAGTGTGAGGAAAAGGCAGTTCTCAGCCAGCGTGAATTAAAGGGCCTTTATGTCTGTTTTTCACAACTTTTTACACAGTGGTAAACTTTTAACGAGCAGAGATTTTTCTCATTTTTTGGTTCAGTTTTGAAGTTGGTTTCGAATTATTATTTTTTTTTTTTTTTTTTAATGGGGAAACATGTTTCTCAGCTTTTTCTTTCTGAGGTTCTGGGCGGTCTGTTTTCACAGGCCCTGACTCTGCACATAACAAGCCTACAACGAATACGTGATGGAACTGCAATGTGCCGCCCCGATCGCTACTGCTTCCAAAGCAAGATTCAAATTTAATCCGGGGTCCAATTTGCTGTGTGCCTGGATTCCAAACCGTGGCACTGGCTTCTTTCGTGTTTCAACTTGTAGTTAAAAATACTCCATCAGCCGATGTCCATTTGCAGCCTAGAAGTGCCATCAACACATTTCTCATTTTGCAAAAAAAACCAAAACCGTGTGGCCGGTGTCAGTTTTATGGTTTGGGCTTCTTTTTGTTTTTCAATGGTGTGTGTGTGGCTAATGCTGAATTTCCCCCCACACATGAAAGGCAGGAAAATCTTCCGGTTTGAATGGGTTGGGTTTTTTTTTTTTGAGTTTGCAAGGATGAGCAAACAAAGAGGTGCAAAAGGAAAATCTTCTGCAGAACAGCGAAATACTGCGGGACGAAAGCTTTTTATACAATAAGAATTACCAGCATTGTATCTAGTGCCCTCATGCGGGGATTAAAACCTGGTTCCTAGTCAAAGGGCTGGGTCTGGCTGGAAGTGGCTGTATGGAGGAGGAGGAATTGGTTTCTGAAGGAGCTGATACATCTCCATCTGCGGAGCAACAAGACTCCTGCAGGATGAGCTTCTGCCAAAGCCTCAGGCAAGGGCCATGGATCTAGCCTGGCTTGGGACTTTTTTTTCTTCTTTTCTTTTTTTTTTTTCAAATCAAACCTTTTACATATCTTGTGTCTCTTCTTATTTTGTCTTGGAACCTAGGCTGGACTGTGAGTTTTACTCAGCATGGTTCTATAACACATGAAGAAAATTGATTAACGTGTCCTTGAGGAAGGGGATCATTAAAAATTAAGCCACTTGGAAATGCTGGATTTTTGTCTTGTTTTTTCTCCTTCCAGCTGGGAAACAATTTTCTCCTGTTTTCCAGAGACTTTCCCCAGAGTCACATCTCCTTGAAAACTCCTCTGAGAAATGTCCATGGAAGTCGATTGCTTAAAACCATCCAGTGGAAAATTCTTGCCCTGTGCTGTGCCGTTCGCCTGGGTCTGGAAGGGTTGTACTCCATGAGTAAACAAGTTTTCCCAGAATGAAGGATGTGGTCTTTTTAGAGTGAATTTGGCCCTCTTTTATAATTTAAAAGAAAAAAAAAAAAGAGAAGAGTTGTTGCACTTGGCTTTGACCTCAACGTGGCCCTGAGAAAGGTAGTTTCCAAGGGCAGGAACAGCGTAAGATAAGAGGAAATTTCCCCAAAGGGCTTATGTCGTGTTTGCAGGCTATAGCTTTTAGTTAGAAGTGAAGGTGTGAATCCAACCTTCATTTTCACTCTTCTTCAGCTGAAGTGAAAAAAGAAAAAATATCTTATTACATGTGTGGATGCAGACAGGGGTTCTCACTAGTAGAGCTGGACCTGGAACCCCGAGCTGCTCTCATTTCCCCCGTGCAGTTGAGGAACATTTCTCCATCTGGGCATTTCCACCTCGCCAGGTCCCAGCTTGTGCATGGTCCCTGCGTGACCAGCTTGTGTGGCTTTTGCTCCTCAGTTGGGATACTGGAGTTTTTAAGACTTTTGGTCTTTTCACCGAAGGCCTGAGCACAGTGGGATAAGGGGGTGCCTTGTGACGTTGGGGACATGGGGTTTCCTTAAGGGTGTTCTATACGTTTTGGCCTCGCTAGAGAGAGATTTGAGAGTCCTGGTGAATCAATGGTATGGTATGGGATGGGATGGGATGGTATGGGATGGTATGGGATGGGATGGGATGGGATGGGATGGGATGGGATGGAAGAGGAAAGGAGAGGAGACACTATTTTGGTTGGAAGGGAGTCACAACGACCATCCAGTCCAACTGCCTGACCACCTCAGGGCTGACCAAAAGTTAAAGCATGTTATTAAGGGCATTGTCCAAATGCCTCTTAAACACTGGTAGACTTGGGGCATCGACCACCTCTCCAGGAAGCCTGTTCCAGGGTCTGACCCCCGCTCTTGGTAAAGAAATGCTTCCTAATATCCAGTTTAAACCTCCCCTGGTGCAGCTTTGAACCATTCCCACACATCCTATCCCTGGATCCCAGAGAGAAGAGCTCAGCACTTCCCTCTCCATGTCCCCTCCGCAGGGAGCTGCAGGGAGCCATGAGGTCGCCCCTCAGCCTCCTTCTCTCCAAGGGGACAAGCCCAGTGCCTGTTCTCCAGCCGCTCCTCTCCCAGCTCATACTTGGGCCTGGCGTTACTCCCTCCTAGGTGCAGAATTCGGCATTTGGACTTGTTAATGGTGCGCAGCTACCCCGGATTCAGCAGATGTGCTCAAAGTCTATCCTATTATTGGGCCTGATCGAAGACTTTTTCCTTTGTTTCCTTTTTAACAAAAAAGGATTTCAGTAAAAAGCCCGCTGTATTTCGATGCTCTGTGTCTTCTCTCCGTGACACAAGGCACTCCATGATTATAACTAAGAAGGTCTCAACGGGAGCAGAGATGCTCCAGGTTTGCATAGTTCCCAGCAAGCCATGTTATTTATTCAGGAACAGCACTCTGGAAAAGTCCTGCTCACCAAGTGTTTGCTAGTGAGAAACGCAGACTGCTCCCAGAACCATCCGGAGCCTCGCAGGGCAGGAACTTCTGCGTTTGCTGATAACTCCTTAATTACCAGTGCTGAAAGGCCTGGGAGGATACAGGGAGATTCCCAGTAACTCTGTTAATGAAAAAGGAACGCATGAGCACTCTGTGTATTTGTTGCCTGATTACTGTAGAAATAAATGAATCAGGGAAGCACACTGAACAGTCAATTCTCTCTTATTCAGAAACCAGCACAATTTAATTAAGTCTAAATAGCACTTAGAATGGTGAATACTGAATCAATTGATGGGCCAAATACTCCAGAGAGTGTTTTATCGGAAGCTCTGTCTGATTCCCTGGATGCTCGAGCAAAAATTAAGAAAGAGATCCTTTCAAAAACTTATTCCTCTCAAGGCTAGAGGCTCTTGGGTTCATTTCCAAAACAGATTTTCCTTTCAAGAGTTAATTGGTCCCTAGCCTTTCTGGAGCCATGAATATTTATTGAGTCTTGAGCCAGAATCTTTTTCATTTTGAAATGGTGTAAATCAGCAGTGACAGCCCTGAAGTCCCTGAGACTACACGGGAAAAGGGATGAGGACCTTAGTGCCCCAGGCCTGGGGATGATGTGTCTTCATGGGAGCGAATAATTCAAATAAATAACTGTATACACACTGCACCTGTGGAGAAAGAGCATGGGTTGGGGGCCCTGTCTCATCCAACACGCCGTCTTGCAAAGTTCTGAATGTAGTATGTGTCATGACCTAATTAAAAATAACTGGTGGTGGTGGTGAAGCTGGCAGTGAAGCGCAGGTTCTGCTCTCAGTGATGCCCACCTTGGTCTGGAGGAGCTCCGCTGGGCTGGGTGCATTACAAGGTTATTAAATTTATGAGTAAGGACCCCATTTCCAAAGGGGCTTTGTCTCGGTGAAGGTGCAGTCATAGCTCTTAGAGGCGCACAAAGGCTGTCCCCCCCCAGCCCATGGCTGGGACGGCTCTGCTCCAGGCTGGCAGAGCAGCTGGAGCTCGTAGGTGGAGCTGCCGAGGAGTAACGTCACCGTGTCTGTCCCCTTCTCGCAAAACACCTTCTCTCCCCCCAGCCCCGGCATTTCCAGATAGCCCTGACCACAGGAAAGTACACGAAAGCCCAGGTTAACAGATTTCAGCAAAAATCCCAAAGCAAAGAAGTTCTTTGCAAAGGATTATAGCAGGATAAGCGTGAAAGCCTTCAAAGAAACTCTAATAAGCGAGGAAGTGCCCAGTTCCGGCGCATCACCTGAGCCCTGCGCCAGCACAGCCTCCCTCCCCTCGGCTACTGCCGGTGTCCTCTGGTGACCTGCTCTCGTTGTGCCCTTGGAGGAATTCAGGGCTTGGTGGGGTGAAACTGGTCATCATCATATCCTGTCACTGGGATTAAATCTAGTGCAGGCTCAAGAGGAGAAATAAGTCCATTAAGTCCAAGCCCAGGTGCCTTTGGGCTGCTCTGTTGTCTGTCCATGCCGGCTGGACATCCCACTCTGTGCTAAGAGCTAAACTCTGGGTAGGTTTGAGGCTGTAGCATCCAGCCTTCCCTGAGTCCATCCACAAAACACACGACACAGGAAATGCGGAGCCTCAAGGATATTATGTCCCAGCTGGAGGCACACAGACATCCAGGTGGGAGCTGGGCACCCTTTAGTCAGCGGAGGATAATTTTTGGGTGCATAAACCATAGACCAGGGGAATCAGACATCAGGGGCCAGGGTTGGAGCTAAGTCAGCGTGTAAATGTTGTGCCTGAGGGTTTATCTACATTTTAGTGTGGCCCCAGACCCACATGGAGCTGAGACACCCCAGGACCAGAGAGATGTTTTGGAGGAAGGGCTAGGGTTCTCGCATCAGGCAGCCCTAAGATCCTGCTCTCACCGCATCACGTGCTTCTAGCTCTTCTAATGTCATCTTCCAAAAGTTCTGCTGAACTTTTTGCATTTCCCAACTACCTGTATTTATGTTACAATAATTAGATGGGGTTTTTTTCCTGTTGGTCTCTTTTTCTTTTAATTTTGGCCAGAGCAATAGTAACCAACGTTACCAAGGGCGATTGATTGAGGGGGAGCTCCTGAGATAGCAATTTCTTTTTTAATTAGAGCATTGAATAGATCCCATTGGAAGAAAATCCGTTAATCAGATTTTAAATTGTGCAGTGGAGAGTTACAGCAAACACAGACGTGTATTATGGATGCTGGTTTTCTGAAGGGCAGGATTTAACTAGATGCAGGAGTCAGTGGTACAGCTGGAGACTGCACAGATGCTTTTTGACTGCGATGGGAAGCTATAAAACAAAGAGCAGTTCCAACAGGATCAGGTTTTTATTTTAAAGCTTAAAAAGAACAGAAGTGTTTCTAAGACTTTTTTTTCCTTTATCTCTGGGGAAATTAAGTTGCACATTAAGCCACTGACTTATTCATAACAGAAGAAAATGAATTGTTTGAAGTAATACTTTTGTCGATTCTTTTTTGAAATCCCCAGCATCAAATTCTCTTGTCCCCTCTTGTCAGGTGCAGAATTGGTAACAATATTGTGCTTTAATAAACACCATACTGTTTCCTATCGGGTAATTATGTTCATTTTGCACACAGTATTCCTGTCCTGTTGCTCGATCATTCAGTGTTTAGCTACTGCTTCTTTCTGAATCTAGATCGATTTATGTTATGTTCTTCATAACAAAAGAAATCACCGGGTTACGCTGCAGTTCTTCATACTGCTCCAAGCCACAGCTCAACAACTGCAAGTTGCTTTTCATGGGATTTGGTGAAAGTCCTACTTATAAACCTACTCTTGTAAGTTTAGCATTAAGGGAATACTTATGTTCTCGTAAGTTTAGCGTTACAAGTGGGGAAACTGAGGCTAGAGCAGGGATTTATTGAAGTCTCAAGCCGACACGTGGCCGTGGAGATCTCCGTCTCCTCTTCCACATCAACCTAGGAGCTCCCATAATTCATGTGTTTAATGCACAGCTTTTAGATGTGGTTCTAATGAATAGTTCATTTCAATAACACATGTGTTCCTGCCTGTGTGAGATATCATTTTATAAACCAGAAGGTGAAGCTGTAATAGGAGCAACTACTTAAAAAAAGCACAAGAACGAGTGTTTGTTCTGGTTCCAGCAAGGGGAAAAACAAAGAGGACGAGAAAGGATCATCTGAGCTGACCATTAATTAAGTTTTAGAGAAGCTTATTAACTGCTTAGTGACTCACTCACTCGAGGGCAAAGCACAGATGAAGAGCTTTGGTTATAATATAATGAGAGTCAAAGTGGATGGTGAAGTCGCATTGAATATTTGCCAGCTGTCACTCCAAGCGCCTGCCTGGGATCTAAGGGAAGCAGGAACCTTCCCCAACCAGGGAGGGATACAGCGGAAAAATCCACAAGATATAAGAGGAGATTTCTCCAAACTTTATGGAGATTTCACTTGAGAACATAAGAACTGTCAAATTAGATTAGACCTAAGATCCATCCAGACCTTTACTGCATCTCAGAGAGGCTGCGCTTCATCATCAACAAACGGATGGGAAATAATCTGTTTTCCACTTTCTTAATCCTTTATAACTGACAACTGATTCGAGATGTGGCGTTAGTCTGACTCCTGATATCTTGTTTATCATTAACTGTTACAATTCAGGTTATTCTCACTGTTCCTGTAAAGCTCGGTCCCTCTCTGGCTTCATACCACTTCCCAAGGCGATGCGCTCCACGGCCAAATCCGTGTTGGCCAATCCCCGGGGTGCGGACATGTGCTCACAGGACACGCACACACACGCATGGAATCGTGTGGGATGGTTCATTCACCTGATTTCGGCATCCCTTCCTCCTTGCAATACCTAAAGCCATAGTAATGCTTGCTAAAAATCATTTCCCGGTCAGGGATAATAGACTCTCTCTGGCTCACAACTTATTTACATTACATCTTCTCCTGAAGTGATGTTGGAAATGCATCAAATGTTTTAGGGTTATTGGGAGTTTGGGGCTTATTCTTTTTAACAGGACTACTTTTTTTTTTTTCCTTCCTGCAAGCTAAGCAAGGGCTCCCAGAGCTGAGTGCGACTCTGTGGGTCTGGAGAGGAGAGAAAAAATTGGAAATGATGAATGCTGGGAATTAAAAGTGATCTAAAGTTGCTGTCACATTATAATGCAATTTTCAGGTCCAGTATCTCATATTCTGCAAGATTTGGACGTAGATTGCATGCTCCATTGGAAAGGGAGTACTCACCCCCGATCCCAGGCACATAAAGCACTGGCTCCACATGGGGAGTGTTTGCAGGATCCAATAATAAATAATAATAATAGGACCTTAAATATGTCGCTAAGCAGGGCTGAATAATGCCTATCACATATCGCAGACCAGTGCTCCTGGAGAGTTTCCTCCCGGGGTGAGGAAGGCAGGAATTTTTGGGGTTTATTTGGGGAAAAGCAGAGGAAAATGGGCTGCGGGCTGCTGGGGGTGTCGGAGCCAGGCGGTGCCGGCGGAGGGGGGGCAGAGGCTGGTGTGAGATGCCAGTTCATCACATCGTACCCCAAAATGCCTGAACGCAGGGGGAGGTGCGTAATGCACCGCTCAAGGAGAGCTTTGTATTATTTCTATAGCAACATAGAAAGCATCTGGGATTAGGAAGCAGCTCGGGCTGTGGAAGAGGAGTCAAACTACAGTCTTTGATCCTAGTCCTTGATCAAGTCCCTACTTGATATATTCGCTAAACCCACTTCTTTCCCAGGGAAGACCTAACAAACCAGCGTGGCTTGGCCATGGAAAATTGGCTCCTTGTGCTGCTCTCCCTGATCACTCCAGCTAATGATCACTCTGCAGTGCATAATATTTTTTCAATCTGATTTAAGAGGAAATTCAATTGATCATCACTTTCTGTCCAGACTTCTTAGTTCTCCGCGCAAACTCGGGGCTGCTTTGCATTCCAGACAGGTTCCTTCTGCATCGAGCCAACCTACGGGAAATTAATTCAGTACAATTTTTAAAGTGCACTAGGTTAAGCCTGACATGCCTTTCATCTCGTAGGACACAGTGTGCGGTGTCTTGCATGTCACCCTTAGGGAAGCAAAAGGGGGATGAGGCAATGTATGACTGGAAAAACAAGATAATTATTGACACATATTTTGCGTGTATTCTTCCAGATCTCATTAAGGATGTATTTTGGAGCCATTGATAAAGAAACAGGGAAACATCCACACAGATATATTGTTTGCAGATAAGAGAATAAGGCTGGTCCTGCTGACAGTTTGCTGAGGAGCTCCTGAAATTCAGGGAAGCTCAGGCTGGCTGTAGGAGACATTAGAGATGTGTCGCGCGGAAAGCAATAATAGTACGAGGTGTGCGAGGGGGGCAATGCCAACGTGAGGAAGATGAAGGAGCTGGGAAGGGGACAGTCGTCGGGTGATAGAGGGAGGCACCAGGAAAAGCTTATTGCAAAATGTTTTACCAATGCTCTGCCCATTGCCTGCAGAAAATGCAACCTCTGTATTCAACAGCGATCCCAAAAATACTGCCCTACAGCCCACCCCACTTCTCCTTCCTCCTCTCCTGCCCCTTTTCCATAACCCCCCACTGTGCCGTCGAGCCAGGTCCCTGCAAATTCTCCATGGCTCCTGCCTCTGCTTAGCTCTCTCGCTGCTCTCGGCCCTGGCTTTCTTCTGGGCTCCTCATCTTCCGAAATTCCTGCGGAGCGGCTCAGAGGTGTGCGGGGAGCAGCGATGACCTTTCCAGAGACCTGCAGAAGTAATGAATGCTCCAAGGCGCTAACGGACCCAAACCCCAAAGTTTTTATTCAAGTAAAATTTCCCAGTGGAGTGTGAATCTTGAGACTGTGAGAGGAAGGGACTTGCCTGAGACTAAGTAAGTGGGTAAAGTAGAGAGACCTCGGTTCAGCAGAGTTTAACCCCTGCTGCCAAGCCAGGAAAATCAGCATTGTGATGGCACATGTGGCTGAGAACTTGCTGAATTGGGGCCAGTCCCCAACACTCGGTGCCGAGGTGAGTGCTCGCACTTTGAATCGCGTTAGGGAGCAGCTTGAAAGCCAGGGAAGACTTGAGTGTACCGAAGTATTACAAAATACTGGAATATTTTGGTGCCTCTGTGGAAAACAAGCCCCAAAACACTTCCCCGCTCTCCTCTTCAGAGTATTTCCTTGGACATTTGCAGCTGAATTTTTGTAGAAACACAGTCTTTTCCAAAAACGAACAAAAAACCCCCAACCCATGCATGTGTTGCGTTGAAAATGAATGATTTTGATGAGCTGTGGGAGCGGAGAAGTCAATTTTCCAACAGAAAGAAATTCCCACTGGTCTGGAGGAAGACTAACACACTCTGTCAAGACTTATTTGTCTTTTTTCTTTAATTCTGTCAAAAAAAACCCAACCCCAATCTGCTGGCAAGCTCTCCCTGTGCCATGCTAAAATGTGTGTTTTATTGAAGTGGCAGCTGAACCCCGCAGAGGCTCGGGGGGCAGAGCAGGGGAGGGTTCGGTGAGGAGGAGGGATTGCAGCTGTGTGTGCTCCGGGGCTGTACAGATGTTGGCATCTGCAGTCCTGCTCCACGTTATTTCCAGAGGTCTGCGGCCCTCATCTAAAACACTAAAAACCCTTTCTTGCAATAATTCAGTTGGCAGGTGACAAAATCAAGACAGGAAAGCCAAATGTTCCAAATACAGAGGAGAAATAGTGGTTGGGTACTTCGTCCCCGGCCAGCGCAGACCACTCGGGGCTTTGTCGATCTGTCAGCCCCGAGGATGGGGCATAATTCACAGCAATCATTTCTCTGGTAGCTGAAATTTGCTCGGGACTGCAATTTCTTCCAGTTCATTCCTTCCTTGTGTTTGAATCATGTTTGTAGTCGGCAGTATTCAAAACCTGAGCTCTGCTGCTGAGCTATGATTGCTCTGATAAGCCCGAGGTATCATTTCTGATCCGTGGCTGGGAGTGCATATTATCCATTTCCAGAGTGAATATTTCCCTGCAAAGATTTTCAATGCACCGTTCGCACATGCTGATTTCCAGCAGAACCGGCTCCTTCAGCTAAGAATTTCAGCCCCTGGCCGAAGCAAAAGCAGCTCCGCTCTGGGGCAAACCTTCCCAGGCTGCGCTTTTCAGAGCAGGCTCAGCCCTGGCCAGCCCTTCAGGTGGCACCTCACCCTCCTCCCCAGGGGACAGGGAGGAACAGAAAGTCACCAAGCCTTGGTTTACAGATGGGGAAACTGAGGCATGGAGAGATGTGCTGGAAATCCATCCGATTTGTGGAGAATTGGGGCTAGAGAATCACTAACATTACCTTGATGTGCTGTGCGTGAGGCTGCCCTTCCTCCTTGTTGGGGTCCCACGAGCACCCGCTTATCTCCAGGAGCCTCCCTGCCTCCCAGCACCCCAAAGACACAGCTCTGAGGCCTTTCCTCTGCTTTGAACCACCACAGCAATCACGAGAAAAGGCTTTGTGAAGGCTTTTTTCCCCCCCTTTTTTTTTCTGCTTGTAAAATTAGCTTTTCATGAGAGAAGGCAGCGTTTCCTTGCCTCCCACCAAGGCACGTATCCTTGGGTAATGGCAGAGCCGGTGCTCGGGGAGGGAGGGGAGAAGCGAGATCTGCCCCCACCTCCCCATCAGGGGCGTGAAAGCTTTCATTTGTCAACACAGAGATTCCACCCCGGATCCTGCGGTGACAAATCATTGTCACTAGGATAATCAAGCTGCAGAGCCAGGGTCATTTATCACGGCTCTTTGCTAAATGAAGCGCTTTCCTCCCTCCCGCCTGGCTCTTGCAGGGCTCAGGGGGCTGCGCTCTCTGGGCACATACCGGCAGGGGTCCCCACGTCCCCACTGCTGTCAATCAAAGCCTAAATGACCCAGGGATGGCAGATGTGAGAAGTGAACATGGACCTGTAGCATCCTCCCGGGCACCCTTTGCCAGGGACACAGAGAAGCCATCCAGCCAGCGCAAAGGCACTTGTTGCTCTTTGCGTCTCCCGAATGCTAAGCCAGGCCTGCAGCATTCACCAAACGTGCGTTTGCGAGACGGGTAGCTCATCTTGCTAGTCCTTTTCTGCTTAAAATGGGAAATATATTTGGTTGGAACTGGCAGCTAACGAGGCCAGCCTGGCAGGTAGTGGCTGGAGAGGGGTTTGAGAGACTGGGGTTCATTTCCCTGATGCCCAGATCAACTTTCTGCATGATTTAATCAATCAAAATTTAACCAATCAAACCAACCATGGCTGAGTTTGATGCCTAAATCTCAAAAGACTTAACTGCAGAAGAGTCAGATTCCTGGACTGGGATTCACAACAACGTGCTCGCCCCGTGGAAGCCATCAGCGTGCATCCCTTCAGGCTGCCTGGAGTTCCATTTGCGTTCGCAATGAAGCCATTCACGTGGGTCCAAGCCCTCACAGCAGCTCAGCTGGAGGTGGTGACTCATTAAGACCAAATAATTCCTCACAACCTTATATCTGTGTGCTGCAGCAGGAGCCCCGGGTTGGCATGAGGGTTTGAATTTGCTTCAGGGGGGGCTTTGGAGCAGGTGGAGGCAGCTGGGGCTGGTCCAAGCAGGGGCGTGTGAGGGTCTCACACGCAGGACAACAGAAACCAGCTTTGCTGTGCCGGGCTGCCTCTCCCCGCTGAAACCGAAAGGACAGAGAGCACCACTATAAATTGTTTTCTCTCTTTAATAGAGTGAGGTGAGCTCTCTGAAGCAAAGCACTTACTGAGTCCTTTCTGCCACTTTCTCTGATCATGGCAAATGGCTTCTCCTTTTCACTGACGTGCTTGCAAGCCTCTCTTGTTTTGAAGCCTGGCTGGTGGGAAGGTATTTCAGGCTGTAGATCTGCTCACAACTTCTTTCCTGAGGCTTCCAGTTCTCCCTGTTCATCTCTCTGCTGTTCTCACAGTGTGATTGATCTCTTCAGTCGATATGAGGTTGTTTCTCCTCGGCGACGGGCATGCTCCTGTACAAAAGTATAGACTGTGAAGCTGAATAGGCCAGCTACTGAGCTAGGAAAAAAAATAATGGTTTTGATTTTAAGTCCTGATTTTCTCCATTAAAGTAATTTTTAGATTTAAGGTAGATGTTTATTTACAAGCTGCCTGTTATTTATTTTCACTTTTTTAGTTGAAAATTGCTAGTGAGCGAGTGCACTTTCTGTCAGATCGTAAATCCTAGGAAGCCTTGAGAAGGCAGTTAAAGAGACATTTCCCTGTTAAGGGACTCTGACTACCTACATGCTAATATTTTACATACAAAGTGCTGCTTGCATCAGTGAAGTTACCAGCTGATGTGCTGGACTCAAATTTTACAGAACCTCGTCCTGATTTCAGTTCTCCCCTTCAAAGCTGTGAGTGACACCTCCCAGCCATGGGGTGTGTGTCCACGGGGAGAGAAATGAGAACTTCTAGGTCACACTCAACCCCGGTTCCAGGTAGACGTTGAATGGGGAGAGCTTGGAAATTAGGTGAGGTTGAGTTCATTCCCCAATGTTTTATGTGACTGATTAATTTATTTGTGATTGGACCCTGCGCCGTGAAGATGCCGCATCTGCCTGGGGTCAGTGACACAGTATCAATCCCAAAGCTGTTCTCCCTTCTGGGGGTTTCACTCCAAGGCAACTTGATGTAATGCAGGGTTGAGTCCCTTCTCCAAAGTCTCAGTTACTGCCTAGAGCTGGAGAGAGGGTTTCCTTTTCCTTGGATCTGAGCCAGCCCAGCCATTCTGAACTCCTGTAATTAGTCAAAATATGAAGGTGAATTACCTTCTGACAAAAGATGTAGGCAGGCAGGATTTTTAAGGCTTCATTAGTCCAGACCCTGGCAGGGCCGGTCTTCTCAGCTCAGTGGCCTGAGCATGTGATGGAGAGCAGATTCTGATATCTATAATTAACAAGCACTGAATAATTTGACAGATTGGAAAAACATTTCAATATGTGTTCCAACAGGGGAGGTGATTGGCATTTCTGTTTTACTTCCTTGCTAATAAACTTTCCAAAAGAGATGTTGACAGCGTGTGCTAGTCAGCCCGAGGTGCTTTGGGGGCCCTTGCAGAAGGTGATGTCCACCTCTACGCTGGCGGTGGCCATGGGATGGATGAGGCAAACCCACCTGGGTTTAATAACCTTGCGTGAGGTTGGCATGGGGCTGGGAGCTCCTGGCTGTATTCCCATAGTCCCTGCAGAGTCTGCGATGAGGGACTGGCTGTGACTCCCTGTGAGTCGGGGTACGCCCCTCCTCGCTCTGTGCCTCGCTTTACCCCTTCACTAAAGGATCAGCTGAGCACTGGTGGACACCACCCGTGTGCTTCGCCTTCCAGACTGAATGTCCCTGCACACATACGAATCACCAGGGCCGGCTTCTTGTCTGCTGGAGCCCTGCAGTCTGCCCCAGAGAATCATAGAGCGGTTCAGGTTAGAAGGGACCTTAAAGCCCACCCAGTGCCACCCCCTGCCCTGGGCAGGGACACCTCCCACCAGACCAGGTTGCTCCAAGCCCCGTCCAACCTGGCCTTGAACCCCTCCAGGGATGGGGCAGCCACAGCTTCTCTGGGCAACCTGGGCCAGGGGCTCACCACCCTCACCTTCTGTCCCATCTCCTCCTCCCCTTTCTCTCTGTCATTATTGATTTTTCCATTTGGTGGCAAGCTGGAGTTTTCCTGCGAGGCAGAACCATCCTGGGTGTGCGCAGTGTACACGGACTGGCAAGATGGAGGGCAAGAGCTGCTCCCTCCCAGATACCCAGGTTTCCTTTGGGCCAAGCGGGAAAGAAAAGGGCATCGTGATACATAGCCTCCAAAGAAATCCTGCCCTTACATCCTGTTATTGAGACAGTCTCATTATCCCATAACAAAACTGGCTGGAAATCTTCCTTTGAATATTTTTTCTCTTTTGAAAATCTTTGGACAAGATAGTTATTTCCCTGGGAAATCGTTTTCATAGGATCTCATCACAGACAAAATGGGAGCTCAGGAAAAGAGGTGAACTGTCACAATTCTCTGTCCTTTTGCCCTCCTTGTTGTTCTGCTCTTCTCTCATTTCTTCCAGCAAGTAATCCACAGCATTAATGTACCACACCTGTGTGTGTGTGTGCAGATGGCAGAGACCAGCCAGCCCACGGCGCCTGTAGCCGCGTCCCCTTGTACCTTCCACCAGTTCTCAACAGTTGTCCTGCCCATCTCTATAAATCTAATGGCACAAGCCAGGTAATTGAGATAAAGACTCCTCAGTTCCTTTTTCAGATGACACTCTGGGTCCTCTAATTAAGGCAGGTTCCTTTCCTACCTTGTTCCCTTTACCCGTTAATCCTCGGAAGCGCTATAGTAGGCACAGAATTAAAATGTCCCTTCAACAGAGGCATTATAACTTATATTCTGTTTGGATGTTTGAGCTTCATGTTGGGTCATTTCAAAACAAACCCTGGAGAGTTTCATTAACTGAAACAGCAGAATGAATTTCCCTTTCTGCTTGCTTTTTTTTTTTTCTTCTTCAACTGAAATTTCTCGCCAATGCTGATCCAGACTCTTCAGGCCCACGGCAGCTGCCTTTTCTCCCGGCGGGGGGCAAAGGCAGTATTCACCAAGGGATGCAGTGAAACAAAAATAAAAAAGAAGTTACTTAGTTCTGCCTTCTGTCTTCCCCTGAGCCATTCATTTTCATCCTACCCATCTTGCCCTGAGCTGATCTGAGTTCAGAGCAAACTGTATTCCCTTTTCCTGGCACATCGAGGTCTCTGTGGTCTGGCTCCATCCACCGGCTTGCATTTCCCCCCTGCTCTGGTCCAGCGGCTGTGGGCCGCCTGGCGAAGAAACAGAGATGATGAATTGGTGAAAATGAGCAGCACGAGCCCCTCCAGTGCTGTGAGGAAGCGTCTGGGTCTGCTCTGGGAGGAGTTGTGAAGCTCACGCGTCCGGGAGAGACATGATCTAACTCTGTCTCTGTGGCGGATGAGGGCGAAGGGGGCGGGATGGGACATGAGACCTTCATGTCTTTCAGACATCGCCTTCAATGGCAAATGGAGCGAAAACAAACATTAGCTTCATGATGTGAGGCTCGTTCTTGCTTCACACGCTCTCATTAATGTAATCAGAAAATGTGCTGTTGCAAGGCTTTCTCTGGCTCGCTCTGCAATACTTGGAGGCGTTATCATCTACTGAATTCCTCCTCGCCCGACCTCTGAAGTGGGGTGCTCTACTTACCCTACTTACGCCTTTCCCCAGCCCCACGGAGGTACCCCTGTGCCCTGCGGCACTGCAAGCTTCCATGTTGCCTGTGTGGGCAATGGAACCTGCGCTGTACCGCGGCAGCAAGGTCACCTTCATGGGTGACGGTCCCTGGGGCTGAAGGTGGGACTCACCAGCCCAAGTGTTATACAAAGGCTCCCAAACCTGGCTACAATTTCACTAACCAGTGCCTGACTCCCACCGAAGTCCCTGTCTCAGTGGGATTTGGGCAGCAAAACCCTTGTGCATGAAAACCTTGTAGTTTAATTTTTTTCTAAACTCATAAATCTCTTTCTCTCTCTCTCTCTCCTCTCTTTGGAGACAGAGGTTGGGGGGGAGCATCTGTCATTCTCATTGGCCAATCCAGCCCAAACCATGACATGTGCAAAGCCAGCACGGATCCCTGCCTCACTGATAACGGCCAGAACCGTCTCTCCTTACTACCAGCAGCTGCAACACAAAAAGTACTAATGGGCCTTTGCCTTCCCTTGTGCTTAATGCATCGCTCCTGGGAGGTTTTCAGGGTTTCCTGGCTGCTATGGGAGGTGAGGCTGGTCGCAGCCATTGTTCCCATAGAAATAGGAACTTCAAAACACTCTGGAATAATCAGTGTAGTAGCCATCAGTGAGTCACTTATTTTCCTGAATATGCCACAGCGATGCGTTTGTGCTTTTGAGGAAGGTTAATGTGACGGTCCAGCTAGCAAGGAAGGGTCCAGTAATGATCCCAGCACGGCAGGGAGGCACCCAGAGATGTCTCTCCCCTCTCATCACTCCCTCGCAGAGGGGGACAGCGGTGCTGATCTCTCTCTGATTTCAGTGCAGTGATGAAAACCTATAGCCAGAAGCGCCTCCGGTGACTGCGGACGGGTGGTGATAATTGTGCATGAGGACAGTGAGCAATGGAGCCACTTAAACATGGGGTCATCTGGGAAATTACAACCCCGGGGTGTTTCTGAATGCTCCTCGCTGCTGAGGAAGAGAGAACTCTCATCTCATAAAACACATGAGGTTTCTCGGTGAAATAGTACTTCTTTGCTTCTGTGTGGATATTGGCAACTTCGGAATGAGTAAGGGAAAATAAGAGATTGCCAACAGCTCTGCAGGAGGAAGGGTTTGGGAGTGCAGCTCTGAGCAGTGATGCAGAACTCGAGGCTTATTTTCCTTGATCAATGACAAACTCACAGTGTTACCTCGTGCAAGAGACTTGTGCCGATCCCTGACTTGCAAAGCGTGGGTAGAAAAGGATTGGGATGGGGTCCATGATAGGAGAGGAATCTCTGCTTTTGGTTTCTCTAACCAACCATCTTGCAAATACCCCCAGATCCTGTGCTCTCTGATCGGTGAGGCCCTTCCCTGACTCCCTGCTGCCTGTGCAACCCGTAAGAGGTGCCTCACTCACTTTGGATGCGCAAGGGCTATGGAAAAACAGAAGAGACACTTTTACTCCTCATTTGGCTCCAGAAATCCATCTCTTGCTCCTGCTGGAGCCGTTATCCAGGAGGACACACTCTGTGCTACACAACCCAGGGCCAACACTTACAGCCACTGCTGGCTTCCCAGTGCTAGGCCGGTTTCCCACCGCAGGGATGGCTGCCGTTCCAGCCCACTTGGTTCAAAGGCTGAGATTATTTTTGCACCTAACCCCGGTGGTGTGCCCTGCTCTCCCATGAGAGCTCCTGACCGATCGTCCCTCTGCTCCGTCGCGGTCTGGGCAAACTATTCCCCGCTCCTTGGTTGAGTCAGTGACTGCTGCAGTTTAGGGAGCAGCCCAGAGAAATCTCATTCCCTGCCAGACCATCCTGGTGGAATTTCCTAAGCAATTCCTCTTAGACCTAGTGGGCAACTTTTCAGCCAATACTTCTTTTTAAAACAGCAATAAATGGTGCTTTGATGAGTGAGACCATTTTTAAAAAAATAGAATGTTTCGGTGAAACTTTTGGGATTCGGATTGAATTTGTGGGTAGATAGCGAAGGACTTGCTTTGCGATGGTCGGGAGACAGCGTGAGCAGCCGCCGGCGGTAGTTGTTCAAAGCTGTGCCGCCGCAGAGGCAGGGTATGGACCCGAATCGAGACTCTCCTGCGTCCTGGTGAAACGATCTGCCGCTGGGCTCTCCTGGGGCAGGGGAACAGCTTCTCTCTTTGCAGCTTTTTGATCAGAGTTTTGAAGGGTCCTGTTTTCACATCAGCAGGGAGCAAAAATGAAAGTGTAAACGCTGACAATACTTTGCAAAAGGCAATTCTTGTTTCCCAGCTGTTCCCCGCTGCAGTGGGTCAGAGCTTCTCCCCGTGTGGAGGAGGAGGAGGAGGAGGAGAAGCTGCGTTTCTGTCTGCCAGGGCCACCATTGCTGTGCCACCACCCTGCCCAAGCCACCGCCGGCGGGCAGGGCTGTGGGGACAATGGCTGTGTCAGCATCACGATGGGGAGCGATTTACATGAGCACAGGCTTGCAGCTTTTGGAGGAAAGGAGGATGGGGGGAATCTGATGGAAAATGCTGGTGTGAGGTGAGCGGGACAGCTACCGATGGGACAGCGGTTCAAGGAGGTCATCTCCAGTATGATGGGAAGGGTCACCCCGCCGTCACCCCACCATCACCCCACCATTGCCCCACCATCACCCCACCACCCCGTGCGGAGGATAAAAACGAGTGTGTCTCTATATCAAGGGAGAGGCTATTCTTCACGTAAAGAAAAGCTATTCAAAACCTCTAGGTACAGAACAAAGTTACTTTTGAAAACAAGGACAATTATCTTTAATTGTTTATTATTTACCACTAATGATCTGTCCTTCCCCTGTTAAAGAACAGCTTGAGATCTCAAATTGAGAAGCGGAAATAATACCACAAGAAATGGATGAGAAATTCTAGTAAAGACTAATGATTACTAAATAAATGATTAGCACCTGAGTGCTCACGTATCTGGTTAACAACTATGAGTAATGACTAAACTTGTAAAAATCAAACTGTGGGTTGTTTTGCGACACAATAATTAAAAAAAAGAAGAGTCAAACAGTTGGTTAATTTATATGCAATGAATAAATGAATCAGTTCTATTTTCTCCAGTGGAATAAAAGCAAACAAGAGAAAGACATCGTATCTGTGCACATAGCATTGTTTTCAAACCTCAGCTGTTACAAACCAGAAAATATTTGCAATGGGGAGAATGATTTGAGAAATTAAATCGGGGTGGGCGGGGGAGTCTGCAGTACTGCCATTTTCCTGATATTAGCAAAGCCCGTCGGTATTTTGTGTCGGTCGTGGAGAGCGGTGCTCAGAACAGGAAGGAAATGAGAATTCCACAGGAGGACAGCACCCCTGGAGAAAAAATTATTGCTTCAGCGTCTCCTACAATGCTTCTAACGTGCCTACTGGGAAAGGGGAATACGAGCTACAAATCAACCATCATAACCAGGAATGGGAGGGGGGGGGCATTATTATCTCTGTGTCCAATTTGAGTTAAACTTTGGAATGAGTTGTTGGGAAAGACGGTCTTGGCTCCTCCGTCCCACTCCAGTGATGCTGTGGCCACTGCTGCCAGCATCGCCCTGTGGGGAGGATGCCCCAGGGATGCTTCCAGCCCAGGCAGCCATCCCGCGGGCACCGGGACTTCCAACCAGATGCTGGTTTGCAGTAGCTTTTGTGGCATTGACACTTTACCATAGAACCATAGAACATGTTGGGTCAGAAGGGACCTTTAAAGGTCATCTAGTCCAACCCCCCTGCAGTGAGCAGGGACGTCTTACAGTCCAGGGGTCCTTGGTTATAGTGGGAGTATTTAGAGCTAAGACCCTCCGCTGCTACAGTCCTCACCACCTGAAAGCAAGTATTTAACTCCCAGTCAGAAACAGCCAGAGGACTTTTTTAGAGGGAAGTCCCAGCCGGGGCTGCCCAGGTTGCACCCGCAGGAGGGTTGTGCTTCTTGGGCATCGCTTTTTCTGTCATTCTCAGGACACCTGCTCTCCAGTTTGAATCCAACCAAAAGCAATATCCTCCTGGCACTACACTCATGGGTGAAGCAGACCCGTCATGTGGCTGCTGCATAACGCACTTGGCAGCTTGCTAAACCATCCCAGCTACATGCCGATCCCGCGCACAAACCCGAACGAAGCCGTCTGAGGAGGTGTGAAAGGCAGTGATAGAGGGATGGCAAACTCCGGACTGTGGGGCATCCCTCTTGGGCAACCACAGAAAATTGCATTTTTGTCCCCTCCTTGAACAGTGCTGTGCCGTGAAAAAAATAATCCGACGTCACAGATATCGTATAGTCCCACCAACAGGCTGCTCTGCTCCGGCCCCGGCGTCCTCCTTTCCAGTGCTGCACCAGTTGGTAGCACGGAGGATTGAGATGTTCCCAGTTACTCTGGTCCTCTTGACCGGTCTGGCAAATTCTTTCTTCTCCCTGATATGTTTTCTGTGAAGCAGGAGCAGATTGTAATAATAACAGACAGCAGACCTGACAGCTATCTGGGCTCTCTCGTTTTATCCGGTGAAAAGAGCAGTAATTGCTCCTCTCGGCTAAGGGACTGACAAAGCGGGATGCTTTCTTATCTTAAAAACTGTCGTGAAAGAGAGAGGCATTAAGGGTTATTGTTCATAATGAAGCCATAATGCTCGGCTTTTTTATGTTTGTGCGTGTCTCTATTCTTCTGTGTCTTTAATCAAAGGTTATGGTTTGTAATGGTGGATTTTGCCTTGGAACTAAGTGGGTCAGAGCCTTTGATTGGCACACGCTTGGGCCGTGCCTGGTTAGGGACAGGGTGCTCAGACCGCCCCCCCCCCAGCCTCAGTCCATGTCCCCAGCGCAGAGGGGACAGCCCCGAGGCTGGAGGGGCGGCTTGGGCACCCGCGGAGGGCAGGGAGGCAGACGGGAGCCGTCAGCCTCAGCCACGGGGGTTCCCCGAGCCCCACCGGAGCTGCCCAGTTTGCTCCCCTCTGACACCCACTTCCACCCCCCAGGCTGCAGCCCCGCTGCCCAGACATCCCATTCCCAGTGAAGGAGGAGATCCCGAGCCCTGCCTCAGAGAGACTGGGGGCAAAGGTGCACTTTCTACAAATTTTCCAAATGAAAACATTTTGTCAAACCCCAAAGTGCCATCCTACAGATCCCTCGGATTTGCTCGGCTCCTTTGCTCCCTGGCAGCACCAACACAACCCTCCACATCCAGATGCCGAGCTCCCATTTCCTTCTTTTCTTTCTTGCAGCACACGCACCTGCAACCACCTTTCTGCAGGTGTGAGTGCGGCAGATTGAGCAGGTTCACTCTCAGTGGCAGGGAAATTCGCTCTTTTTGTGCTGCCCGTATTGCCCACGCCCCAAATTCCCCATTCTTGCCCCTTGCCAAGGGGCAGCGGGAAGGAGCCGTGGGGACGGGAGAGGCAGGAGGAGTCAGAGGAGTGTTCAAGGGCCCTAGCATAGGAGAAGACGCTCCAGGCATGCAAAAATGAAGACTAATTAAAATGAGTGAGAATTATTTTTATCTCTTTAAACAATTGTACAATCACATTTTAATTAAAATAATTTTAAAACCTTTCTTTCTTTTTTTTTTTTGGCAATTTTGCTAATGTATGTACTCATGCAGTTATCAAAAACAGACAAAGAGACTGTAATGACTTTTGTTTTTCCTAAAAGGCTTTTAGTGGCAGTAAATTAAGATATATGTATATATGTAAAGATTATAGGCATAAAGTCAGCACTGAGTTATAGAAAGCTCTGTCTGCGTGAGGGTTTTTTTTTTTCCTCCCAGTGTTTAACTAGTTTTTGATGTTGTAAAGACATTCTTGCACGTAAAGCTCTTTGTAGCTCATAGAAACCTTTATTGAAACATAATTGGAAGCCTTGATCCACCCAGGGAAAGCACTGCCTTTCTTGGATGCTCTTTGCACCTATCCTGGCTCTTTTTGAGAGTTTCTGTGCCCTGCGTGGAGGGTAAATTCCTGCTATTAGTCCTTCTCTGTGGCTTGGGTGGGTGCAGGTGTCTGTAGGAGATGTGGAGTTTGGGGTGGAAGGAGGGGTGACCAGAGTGGAGAGAAAAGGGAAACCAGTGGAGAAGTAAGAATGGAGGAAGCCACATTTGCAGGAACGGATAACAGATGACGTATGTTAATGCTGAGAAGAGAGGAGGTGCCTTCATCTGCTCAGCTCTGGAGGGGTCTAGAATCCAGGGAAGTTTTTCCCATGACAGCAACCACCGTTGTGGTGTTTGATGGATGTTTCAGCTCCCTTCTGGGCGCTGACATTGAGTCCCCCGACCTGCCCTGTGACTGTACCCTGTCCCCATCCGCGCCAGGACCGTGCTGGGTGTCAGGACCTCTCACCGCAGGGTGGAGGTTTTCAGAAACGGGTGGCAGCCGAGGACAAACCTGCCTCTTTCTGTGGCTACTTATGTATTAAGGGCAGGTCGTTAACGCGCCCATGGATTCGTGCCCTGCCTGCCCCAAAGTCATTAGCTTTGTCTTGCCAGATCCAAGCCGAATAAAGCAAAGATGCGTGCTGCTGTGCTGGTGGCTGAGGATGCTTTTAAACAACTTGAGAAATATTTGGAAATGTCATATGACACACGTAAAGCTTATCACTAGCATGCGTAGTTTGGCACAATTATTTTGCTCATTACACATCCAATTAAATCGGTTTGAAATTATGTTACTTAAATAAAAAAGCACTACCAGAGAGAGACAGGTATGGCTGCCTTTATAGAGATGATCGGATTTAGAAATCCGAAATTATTGTGCTGAAAAGCAACTAGAAGTTTAAGCCAGTGCAGAGTCAATAAATACTTCAAGAGGTTTGAAGGAGAAAATTCCAATGCGCTGTAATTTTTTGAGGCTGGAATGAAAACTCTGTGATTTACTTATTTATTTATTTGGTGGTTGTTGCTAAAAAATAGAAGCATTTTTTCGTGTTTGGTGGTTTTGGTTTTTTTTTTCCCCCTGCCCCAGAGGAAACCCTGAGCTTGAAATAAGGTCGTTTCTGTAAATAAAGCTGTAGGACTTCAGCCAGTTGCACATGTGACATCGTGTATTTACATCAAACCGACTGATAATGGCAGTGATCCCGCTCTGCAGGAAGGAAAACCGCTAAAGTTTTCTTCAGGAGCCGATATTATCATCCACTTTCTGCTCGCTGAGCGGCTCCGGGATGAAACAAAAACGGTTGTCTCCCTCGTGACACATTTCCTAACATGGCCCTGTGTAATCTGCGGAGCCGTGCGTGTAATAAAAAGATGGAAAGAAAGCAGAAACAATAAGTAGAGATGATTAACGACACCAGAGGAAGAACTTCTCTGGGCGGTGGTGGTTTCAGCCCAAAGTAGACATTAGCAGAAAGGTTTGGAGCTGATCAGGAGGAAGAAATATTCAGAATGTTTCAGAGTTTTAAGGCTGATTCAAGGCTAATTTGGGGGAGGCTGAATTAGGTATTTACCAGACCAACTTTGTCCTTTGCTGAAAAAATGTGCTTTTCTTGAAAATAGATGAAATAGAAACCAGAAAAGGTGCATCTCAAAATGAAGATGGCTTGGTTTGGTGTGGCTGTATCTGTCATAAAACAAGGTCAATGCCTTTGGGCTCCTGGGCTGTGATGGGGGCTCCCGGGGAGACTCCGGACGGAGCGTGAGGATCCTCCCCCCCTGCTCAGACAGCGCTGCCCTGGGAGAGGAGCCGCCACGATATAACGACCTGCTCCAGTAAAACTTAAGCCCTATAATTCAGATCTAGAGAAATCTTATTTGGGGTTGTGAAAGGAGGATTGTAATAAAGGTGATGTTCGGGCATTTTAATGGTGCTATAAAACCCTATTAAAGCCTTATCTGCAGACATATTTCTCTGTCACACCCCCCTGCGTTCATCCTTGTCTCTCTGCTGTTTAATGGCAGCAGCGTTTGCAGCTCCGCTGAGGGTGATGCTCCGCCGTGCCTCCCAGTCCTTCTCAGCAGGACATCTTAAAAATAGATGTTCAAACTCATCCAGCTGGCCAGGCCTCCGAGACACCAGTACAAGGCAGACTTTCTGCTCGCTGAGGCGTGGAGGCTGGACAGAAAACCATCCGAATTGTCTGAAATGCCTCTGAGGGGCAGAAACCGCTCGGGAGCTGCTTGTGTGGGAACACCTGGAAGAGCTGGATCCTTATCAGTGTTCCCGGGTCTGTGTTCAGCTCTTCACCCAGAGGATTAGAGGAGAAATAATCCTTTAAATTTTGAAGGAAGTCAAGTATATGACAGTACACAAGGAATGGCTCCAGATTTTCCTTTGCATATCCCAGCCCCTGCTGGGGCTCCTGCTCCAGCTGAGGAGACTGTCTGATCCTTTCCTCCTCGTGAGAGAGCGGAGATAAATGTCAGCTCTCACAGTGGAGGGAAAGGGAAAAAGCCTTCAGGGAACCATGGGCTGCTTAAAGGCGAGGTGGTTATGAACTTAAGTTGGGGCAAAGAAGGAGGATTTTGTCGGACTGCAGCCACGTCCTGTGGCTCTGCGAAGTGCAGCGTGTCCCGGGGCCAGCCCAAAGCAGGCAGCCTCGGCTGAGCCCGCTGCAGGACCGTGCTGACACCACTGAGCGGTGTTGGCCCTTGCTGTCCCTCCAGACTGTGCTGTAGCATCACACGCTCCTGTTCCCTGTGACCCGCTCCATTCCCGCGTTACCTGGGCCATGGGAGACATGGGTTCAGTCTCTGCTTGGCATTCCTCTGCCTGGAAGATGAATGCTGTGTTCCTCTGTGCCGACAAAACAAAGGAACGGCTTCACAGAGTCACAGAATCATAGAATTAGAGAATCATAGAACCATAGAATGGTTTGGGTTGGAAGGCGCCTTAAAGGCCACCCAGTGCCACCCCCTGCCCGGGGCAGGGACACCTCCCACCAGCCCAGGTTGCTCCAAGCCCCGTCCAACCTGGCCTTGAACCCCTCCAGGGATGGGGCAGCCACAGCTTCTCTGGGCAACCTGGGCCAGGGGCTCACCCCCCTCACAGCAAACAATTTCTTCCTCACATCTCATCTAAATCTCCCCTCTCCCAGTGTGAAACCGTTCCCTCTCGTCCCATGGCTCCCCTCCCTGCTCCAGAGTCCCTCCCCAGCTTTCCTGGAGCCCCTTTAGGGACTGGAAGAGGCTGGAAGGTCTCCCCGGAGCCTTCTCTTCTCCAGGCTGAACCCCCCCAGCTCTCTCAGCCTGTCCCCACAGCAGAGGGGCTCCAGCCCTCCCAGCATCTCCGGGGCCTCCTCTGGCCCCGCTCCAACAGCTCCGTGTCCTTCTGCTGTTGGTGCCCCAGAGCTGGAGGCAGCGCTGCAGGGGGGTCTCCCCCGAGATGAGCAGAGGGGCAGAATCACCTCCCTCATCATAAAATTACAGTGAAATTGTTGCGTGCCTTTGGTTGCTGTGAAGAGTTTAGTTTTCTTCATATTTTCTGAGCCAGAGACTGGGCCATCAGATAACTTCTAAATGGAGTAAACATGCTGTATTACTTGAACCATGGAGAAGTAATACTCCACTCACATCATTCCATTGATTAACACTGAGTTCATCAAGAAGTACTAAAGCGAAAGGACGGGAGAGGGAGTGATCTCATTTGGACCAGCAGAATTTGAAGGGCTCCAAAGCCACATGAACCAATTTCACTAAATTGCTGTCTCCTGTGTCAGTATAATTTCAGGTCTGGTTCTTCATCATTTCTTTTCTCTACCGTGTTGCTTGATCTGCGGCTGTTGATGAGTTTTGGGAACGAAGGGGTTTTAACTGTTGGAGATACGATACATCCTGGCACAAATGAACTCATCAGACACAGAAATGAAATGAGTCTGCCTTTAGATCTTCTCTCTCTGGGCTCAGCGGGTGTCTCCACTGCATCAGTGACTTTCCTGGAATCGGGCTAGACCAGCAAAAGGTCTGTTGTTTCCCTCACAAGTCCCACCGCCCAGATGGAGTGTCGCACCTGAGAGCATCAACAAAGAGAGAGACGCAGGGAGAGAGGAAGAAGGTGGCGGGGCGTGAATTATGGAGTATTATTAGATTGCTGTTACTTGTATCGCTTCTATAGCTGTGGCAGCTGGGGGCTTTCATTGCAGAGATTAAAGGGAGAAAAACCTCATAGCCGCTCATCAAATGATACATAAAATAAGCAAACTGGCGTTGTGCCTGGGAAGCCATCTGAGTGGGGCTGCACCAGCAGACACGAACAGGGAATGCCAAAGCCAGGATCCTTTCTGATGAGGAAGACCGTGGTATCAACTTGAGCTTCAGCGGTCGATAGAAAGCAAAGAGATGGGCCAGTCAAACCTTGAGGTGAGGAGAGCGATGAGCCAAGCTCAGGCCCATCGTAGCGCCTGGATCCTCCTGCTGCAACCACCTTGGGAGCTGGAGCGCGGAGAGGAAGTTGCAAGAAGAAGCTGGGAGAGACATGGGGCAATCGCTGTGCATTTAGCTGGCAGGAGTCCCTCCTTCGGCTCTTCATCAAGAAGCAGAGCTGTTAATGAAGAGCTCGTTTACTTTCATCTAGCTGGAGGGCTTTCTTCCCATGGCTGGTGGAGACACACTTGCTGTCACAGCTCCCCTGGGCTCCCAGCGCCCTTTGGGCAGCACGGGCAGGGCCAGGGGCTGGCCACCCTCCGGGGCACATCTCATACTCTGGACGGGAGCCCTTTTCTCCCATTCTGAGAAGAAAGAGAGGACAAAGAAGGAATCAATTTGTCAAAAACCTCTTAATGAGCTGGTGAAGACAGCTCAGCCAAGGTACTGATGACCTCCCAGGTTAATTAACCTGCAGCAAAACCTGATGTCTTTTTTTCATTCTCCCTGTCTAATTTTCTTCCTACAGCCAGCCAAGCTCTTCTTTAGTCTGGGTGCCGAGCTGCTCATTGTGTGACACCTTCAGGTGCTTTTATGCCTTCCTCATCCTCTGCCGGTGGATCTGGCACTGGACGGGAGTGCCAGAAGCCAACGTCCCTCCCAGCTACCTTCATGCTTCATTTGTCATTACAATGCGATTGCATCTGGCAGGAGCTCTCTGCCTCCGAGCCTGCTGCTGTCCCGTCGTGCAGAACTGCCGTCCCAGCCCCTGAGGCTGCCGGAAAGGTGCCTTCAGGGCCAAACCAGCCCAGGCTCTTTGGCAGGGCAGTGCCATGTGAGACAGTGACAGAAAGAGCACACAGACCCCCAGGACAGGAACGCTGATGCCGGTGACAAGGAGGGACACTTGCAAACACCCGGAGCTGCCTCAGTGAGCCGGTGGCATTTCAGCTTCTTATGGAAAACAGAGCAAGGGCTCAAACGCTGAATCTGCAGGTGCATCTTCCCTGGTATGGACACATTTAGGTCCCTTTCACCCTAGCCTTAAGAAAGCAGGCATGGCAGCGGAGAGCAGAGCCGTGGAGCAAGGATGGGAGGAGTCAGGTTCCCGAGGGATCTCTGCAGCCAGGCAGTGGGTTTGGAGCCTCTAGAGGATCCTTCAGTTCAGACACTCCTTGGGAGAGCTCATCATTTCCAAACACACCCAGAGGACTTTTTCCAGAGGAAGAGGCTGGGTTATCGGAGTGAATTTAGCACCTGAGGGTGACACCTCTTTGCCAGGGACAGAGACTCTGCTATTTTTAAACTGCAAGTGTGAATGGAACTGGAGAAGAATATGTGCTGCAAAGAGGAGCATAAGTTGCACCAACTACTTGCCGTTGACAATTTATCTGGCAGCTTCCTCCTCCGTCTCCTCTGTTACATTGACTGGAAGCCTCCCAGTGCCCAGGAATTTGTTTCTCCTTCATGCCTGGTTGATGTACTCCAGTTGATGTCTTATGTTTGCACAGATAGACGGTGCATAATCAGCTCTTTTTTTTTCCCAGTGGGGGAGAAAGAACAATTTAAATGATCAGAAACAAGGTGGTTTAATTGTTCGGAGTAGGCGCCACATCCTTTTTTCTCCAATGGCAGTCATATTCACAGATCTTTGCATGAAAGGTCATGGCCAGGTAGGAAACAGAGAGCAGTCCTGTTCCTTGAATGGGAATAAGGTTGCAGATGCTTAGAATCATAGTATCAGAGAATGGTTTGGGTTGGAAGGAATCTTAAAGATCATCCCACGGGCAGGGACACCTCCCACCAGCGCAGGTTGCTCCAAGCCCCGTCCAACCTGGCCTTGAACCCCTCCAGGGATGGGGCAGCCACAGCTTCTCTGGGCAACCTGGGCCAGGGGCTCACCACCCTCACAGCAAACAATTTCTTCCTCACATCTCATCTAAATCTCCCCTCTTTCAGTGTAAAACCCTTCCGCCTCATCCCATGGCTCCCCTCCCTGATCCAGAGTCCCTCCCCAGCTTTTCTGGAGCCCCTTTAGGGACTGGAAGGGGCTGGAAGGTCTCCCCGGAGCCTTCTCTTCTCCAGGCTGAACCCCCCCAGCTCTCTCAGCCTGTCCCCACAGCAGAGGGGCTCCAGCCCTCCCAGCATCTCCGGGGCCTCCTCTGGCCCCGCTCCAACAGCTCCGTGTCCTTCTGCTGTTGGTGCCCCAGAGCTGGAGGCAGCGCTGCAGGGGGGTCTCCCCCGAGCGGAGCAGAGGGGCAGAATCCCCCCCGGCCCTGCTGCCCACGCTGCTGGGGATGCAGCCCAGGCTGCGGGGGGTTTCTGGGCTGCCAGCGCACGTTGCCGGGGTGTGTGGAGCTTCTCATCTTCATCTGGAAAGGCTCACTGGGCTGTGAGTGTAGCCGCGTGACAGATTTTGGGTACTGTCTTCATTCATGCCCTTGAGGGCTGGTCGGGATGCCCTGCCACCGAGCAGCCGGGTTCAGAGACTCCCTGGCTGAAGCATGGAGGAAGCAGAGCTCATCCTCATCCCTGCATCCAGCGGCTGCCGGGACCTGAGCTCCCCAGTGCAGCGACCGGAGGACTGCGCCGGGTCGGAGCTGATGGAGCAGCTGGTTCAGGCCACCCCCAGCGGATAATGCCGGAGTAAAACCTGCCCCTTCCCCTGCCCTCCTCGAGCCCGGCGTCGTGGGCCTGCTTCTCTCACAGCTGGCGTTTGCCACCGTCCCTCGCTGCTACCATCAGTGAGGGAGGAATTTATTTTAATAAGAAAAAGTTGATTGCCATCTTTCGCTTTCCAGTCAGAACAAATGGATTTTTCAGCAGCCCAAAAAGCCAAAGGGTTGAATTTTCTCCTGCGTGGTGCAGAGCCGCCCTGGTGACGCTCACAAGCTGCCCAGAGCCTCTCTCTGTGCAAAGTCACAGCTTGAAAAACCCTGCAAGATTTGGCTGCCTCAGAGAGCCAGGACTCGGTATTGGAAATGGAAATTTATTATTTGGTTTCAGCTTAAAATAAACAAAATTCCCTAAATAAGGTTGTGGGTCATTCCGAAAAAATGAACATTCCTGAAATGTTCTTCAGATGATAATAACATCCGTGAAAACAAGAGACATTAATAATCTACATATTGTGTTAATTGCTTGTTATTGCATTGCACATATATTTGTCATTAGCTACAACAATCAGATATTGATATTATTGTTATTTTATTTAAACAAAAGGTTGGACATTTGTAGTTATTCATAATCATAGGAGTGATCATTAGATTATAATTATTGCTATAATTTATAAAATAAGGCCAAATATTGTGGTTGTTGAAGTGGGCTTTTTACACCAAAAACTTGTGTAGCTGTAGTTCCTCTGATTAATTAATTCTGAAGGTTGGGGTGGTGGGGACAGGGCCGTCTCCCAGCCCCTGATGGCCAGTGTCTGCTGGGAATTCATCGCCGCCCCAGTCTCACCCCAGTCTCACCCCAGCCCGGGCTCGTGGCTTCGGCCGCTCACTGGGGGCATCTCCTCCAGCATCCTTGAGCCGGGTCCCTGCCGTCACCTCCGCCCAGGGGACACAATTTGACTACACCGGGCTGGTGGGGAGGTTTGCAAGGCTGAAAATCATCTTTTGGGCCACGTGGTGCCCTGGTGTGGCCAGTCTTGCTCTTTGTACTGCAGTTTATGCCAACCTCGCTGTGCATTCTGTCGCTACGTAAACTACAGAAATTATAAAGAAAAAATACTTCACCCGTTTAGAAGGAGATGTGTTGGTTTTTTTTTCCTTCTCTTTTTCACCTGAAACCACAGCATACGCAAACCTGTTCAGGACTCTCATTCTGCAAGCTTCACTTAACAGGGAAATTGTTTTATTTGTGTTTGCGTTTTGAATTGCAGCCTAATGACATGCAGGGCTGTGGGTTTTCCATTCCATTTTATTTTATTAGCTAAGTGCTGAGCATTCCTCATCTCTCCGGACAAAGCATGCTCCTGTCTCAAGAGAGAGGAGTCCTGGTTTGTCCCTTTGTCCCCTACAAGCTGCAATACCAATATCTGCTTATATAATGGCAACGTGCAGATACTTCTCGCTGCCCTTGAAGATACGCCAGGGTTGAGGTGCAGACCCTGGACATGTTGGGAGCATGAGAAGGAGAACCCATAGGATACTGGTGAGGCCCCACCTCAAGTACTGTGTCCAGTTTTGATCCGCTCACAACAAGACAAATATTGAGGGGCTGGAGCGTGTCCAGAGTTGGGCAACGGAGCTGGTGAGGGGTCTGGAGCACAAGTCTTGTGAGGAGCGGCTGAGGGAGCTGGGGGTGTTCAGCCTGGAGAGAAGGAGGCTGAGGGGAGACCTTCTCGCTCTCTACAGCTCCCTGAAAGGAGGGTGCAGCCAGGGGGGGTCGGGCTCTTCTCCCAAGGAACATGGGACAAGAGGAAACGGCCTCAAGTTGCGCCAGGGGAGGTTTAGGATGGATATTAGGAAAAATTTCTTCCCTGAAAGGGTTGTCAAGCGTTGGAACAGGCTGCCCAGGGAAGTGGCTGAGGCACCATCCCTGGATGGATTTAAAAGCCGGGTAGACATAGTGCTTAGAGATATGGTTTAGTGATGGGTTTTGTCAGCGTTGGGTTGATGATTGGAGTCGATGATCTGAAAGGTCCCTTCCAACCTTATCGATTCTATGATTCTGTGATAGGTGCCAACCCACAGACCAGGAAACCTCCCTGAGCGGGACACTCATAGCCCACAGCAGGGGTACACCATGCCTACTGCAGTCGTGCTTCCAAGTGAGGCGTCGAAGACTTGCGTTTTCATGGTACTGAGAAACTGCAGTGTCCCTTTCTCGGAGCTACCCTGTGGAGCTGGAGGAGCTATTTCAGAGAAAAATTTCCTCCAGGAATCTCCCCTGCTTTGTGATGTATTGGAGATCCAGAGCTGGACCTGAAATCTTCTCAGCTGTCCTTCTTATGGTCTTCTGAGGGGTTTGACTGTCTCCATGCTTCAGCCATGGGGAGCAGAAGAGCTGTTGAAATACCAGGGAGTGGGGGAAGGCATGCCCAAGCTGAAGGAAGCAATAAGGTAATAATATTGCTTTTTCTTCAGTATTACCAAGTCCAAACATCCAGAACTCCTCACTCAGCTCTGCCTACACCACAGAACTGTTTCCCAGGAGCATCACCCTGCGGCAGTCTGGATTCCTGGAAGCACTTTGCCCCTGTGCTGGTTTCTGCTCAGGGAAACAGCCTGAAATCGCTCATCCGAGACCCACCTGCAAAGTATTGCAACCTCCAAAACTTCAGAAGTCACTTTCTAAAGAATCTGGAGGTTGACTTTTGAAGCATGTGACTTTTGAAATGGAAAATTTGTCAGATTCTCATTTTTTTAACTTATTTAGTGAGATTTGAAGCTGGAGGGGAGGTGTTATTCTTAAGTTGCTGGTTTTTATCAGCAGCGCTGGAAGTTACTGAACTGAAAGCTGAATCTCATCACATGCTTTTGAGTCTGGAAACTTTAATAAAATCACAGCTACTCCACAACTCCCAAAGAAACTTGGAGAGGTGATCTCTGACTACCCGAATCAGCTCAGGAAGCCTTCTCCTATATTCTTAAATGTTAGGTTTTTCTGCCAGCTTTAAATTTCTCTGGATATCAGGGACAATCCTATTAAATAACATCGAGATTTCAGTTTTGCTTGTTGGTCATTTAATCCACTCTTTACAAGGAATATAAAGGGTATAAAGAGTATAAGGATTGTAACATAGTCTTGGAAAGCTGTCATTCTCCTGTTCTGCGTATGAGGAATATCACAGAATCATAGAATTGTTAGGGCTGGAAGGAACCTTAAAGATCATCCAGTTCCAACCCCCTGCCCTGGGCAGGGACACCTCCCACTAGACCAGGTTGCACAAAGGCCCGTCCAACCTGGTCTTAAAAACTTCCAGGGATGGGGCTTCCACCACCGCTCTGGGCAACCTGTTCCAGTGTCTCACCACCCTCATGGTGAAAAACTTCTTCCCAACATCCAGTCTGAATCATCCCATCTCTAGTTTTAATCCTTTTCCTCTAGTCCCACCATTACCCGGCATCCTAAAAAGTCCCTCCCCAGCTTTCTTGTAGCCCCCTTCAGATACTGGAAGGCCACTCTAAGGTCTCCTCGGAGCCTTCTTTTCTCCAGACTGAACAACCCCAACTCTCGCAGTCTGTCCCCATGGCAGAGGTGCTCCAGCCCTCGGATCATCCTCGTGGCCCTTCCCTGGACACGTTCCAGCACGTCCATATCTTTCTTGTAGTAGGGGCTCCAGAGCTGGACGCAGTACTGCAGGTGGAGTCTCACGAGAATGGAGTAGAGGGGGAGAATCACCTCCCTCGACCTGCCAGCCACAATATATAATAAGCTCGGTGTCCTGATATGCTCGTATGGACAATTGAGGAGTCAGAGATGAGAGGAGGGGAGGGCAGTCATAGGGCTTAAAGAATTCTTGGCTGGAGTATAAAGTAGATTGCAAAGGAAGATGGCATCATTTTCATTTTACTGTAAGGAAACCAAGGCACGTGACTTCCCATGTGTTTCCATGGTCTTCCTCTCTCTTCCATGGACACACACATCCCAGAATCCTCAGACCCTGACCAGAAATCCTTGGGCACCAGTCAGAAACCAGCCTGAGCTGCAGCGCTGAACACCTTCATGCGTGCGGTCCTGCCGGAGCATGGCCTCTCCAATTTCCGTGCTTGGTGATAGCTATTGAAACACTTTGTCAAAATAATACTTTGTGCTTCCCAAGCTCCTTTCATCTGAGGATTTCAAAGCACTTTGCAGACATCAAACGCACCTTGCCAGCCCACTCTGCAGCTGGTGAGCACGACTGCTCAAGAGGGTAATCGCAGCTGAGCAGAGATAGGTTTTTGCTTTCTCCCCTGGTGAGGGAATGGGCTGACTTGAACTACCTCCCACGGCATCTTGGGCTCTGCAGGACCTTCTGGTGGGGAAAAGCCTCCCTAGGCTCCCTCTCTTGCCTCTCAGAGGTTGAAACTGGATCTTGCCCATGTTTTTTGACTATCGTTAATAAGCTGAGCCCCTTATGAGCCTGGAGAAGTCAGCACATGGGCTCTCAATGCCTGGGTGAAGGGCAAGGTTGTCATATCAGGTATCTTCTGAGATAGACACGGCCCAGTTCAGCCCGGCTTGTGGCCTGATATGACCTTTGCAACTCAGGCCTGGCTGGCCACGTGTCATCCCTGTTCCCCTGGGACACATCACAGCCAGGCTGATACTTGCGTGGCTGTTCCTAATTCTTCAGAAACTCGGAGGAAAGCAGGGCAAGGAAATACCAAGAAAAGAAAGAGAGAAAGAAGATGAAAGATGGCATTTCTCTCTCGAGGCAATGCAAGAAATAAAACAGAACCCTCCTCCTTCCCCCTCACCCCCTTTTTTTTTTTCCAAATTAACATATTTTTTTTCCTTTCTTGGCCTAGAAGATGGTTTTGTGCCCAAAAGAATATAATATAGTCCTTCATTTCTGGCTGACAGCTTCTGAAGTGTGCAGGGGAGCTCTTCCTTGCAGCTCCAGCACTCTGATAACGGATGCCGGACTGGCACCGAAGCGCAGGCAGAGGCAGGGCTCCTGTACTGTCATCCCAAACATTTCCCCAAGCTGCTTCGGGCAATTTAACTCAAAAATAAGGCTGGGACAAAGGCAGTGGCAGCTTTAGTGGTGAGCATTTAGGAGGACAGGATTTATCCAGCTCTTAAAACAACAGATCGGGAGTTATTTCTAAAAAAAGGGTGCTACTCTGTCTGCTTTTCTCAAGTGTCTGCAGAAGAGTGGTGGCAAAGAGTTTGTCTCCATCAGCTGGGCCAGCAAAGCTTGGGACCCCCCCAATAGACATGGCCTCCCGGGCAGCTTTGAGGATGACAGCGTTCATTCCTTCTGCCCAAACCTCACCTCAGCTGTGTCAGTATTCCTCCAGATGGGATGCTGTAAGACAAGAAGCGATTTAGTAAATTAGGAAGGAATGGGGGAAAAAATTAATGGAATCTTGGAGAGACACTGGTCTAAAGATAGAAGCTGTTGGAGCTGGTGCAGCTACTGAAGTGCCTATTTAATTTCTTGACCACAAATTTAGCAGCTTAAATTTTAGAGCCTCCATTTCCTTTGTGGGCTGGAAATAACGCATGAGCTCTTGTACGCCCTTTGCTTTGGGATGCTGGAGCAAAGATACCCAGGCACCATCCCAAGGCCAAAAGTTAGGAAGAACCCAGTATCATGACTCCTTCTTACATTTCCTCCGGGGACTGTATACCTAATGCCAAGTGAAACTGCACTGAAACCTTTGAAATCACCATCCATTTCCTGAAACAGCCTCTGCTCGGGGTTGAGCCAACTGGCTAAATCTATATTCCCTGGCAGCCGCGGCAGCAAGCTCAGGAGTATGGGACTAAATATATCGCAGCCCTGCAGCCTCCTTCCAGAGAAGGGAGGAGGAAAATAAATAAGAAGACGGAATGAACGAAGGGCCTGAGCATTCCCAAAAGTCATTGCTTCTCGCATTATGAAATATAGACGACATTTATGAGTCTAATACCAATATTGATGTTTGCAGAGACATTTGTTCAGTGCTTGAAGTAAATACCTTCCCGATCGATATAAATAAATGCAGCTGAGTTTTTGTTATGTGTAGGTTTTATATTTGGAGGAGCATTGGAAATGCCTTTTCTTTTTTATTCCTTGCCTCCTTAAAAAGTTTCAGATATTGAATCATGAATGGACTGTGGGAGGGGCAGGTGATGGATGACACAAAGACAGGAACCGTTATTTGCAAAGATTTTTATTGAACATCCTGTGATTATTTTTTTTCTGCAGCCCCCCACACATTGTTTCCATAGATCAATACAGTTAAGCTCATAATAGGGAAAATACTGGTTCGGTCTTGAGTATTATTTAACTAGTTCCAGCGCAGAAAAACTAAAATGTGAGATTTCCTGAGCTAGGCTGAAAAAATCTACCATCTTCTTGTTGCACAAAGAAGTGGTCCCATTCCTACCAGCTCTTATTCCTTAGGCATCCCTTGACTCAGCTCACTGAATGGGCAGAAAACTAACCCAGCAATAAAAAACCCAAGGGAATAAAGGGGAGGTAGGAACAGTCCGGTCTTATTCAGAGACAGACAGATGTTGTGGCTTAACCTTGGAGTAGAGCTTTGGTTTAATGGTAAAATCACCAGCGGCGCTGCCGATTCCTCGTGCAATCTGACCTCCTCCAAAGAAATCTCTGGGATTTCTGGTGAAGGCTCAGGATGGTTGCTTGAAAAAGTCAAGACTGTGGTATTAACATTCGGTTTTTGTATGGGCTCAAATATGAGGATCTTGATTACGAAATTCCGCAAAGCTCAGACGCTGACCCCGAGATGCGGCTGCTCCCTGGGTGGAATTACTGTGCCTGGGAATATGGCTTGAGGGAGACCAAATGGGAGTTTGGACAGAATAGGGGAAATAAAACTCCGCTTGTTCGCAGAAAGTGGCCAAGCAGCTTCCCCAAGGTGCTGGTAAGGTAGGCAGGGCCTCATTTTTCAAACTCTACCCTGAAAGAGCCCTTAAAATAAAGCGGGACTTTCTTGCTAAATCAGCAAAAAAGCTCAGCCTGTTTCTGCTGACTTTGAGATCAGTTGTCGAGGTGTCGTTCATGTTTAGACTGCTCAGATCTTCTCTTCTGTTTAGTTTTAAGCTTGAATTTAACTTGTCCTGATAGGAGAGGACTGAAGGAGCCCAGACCGTTTCGGTACAGCTCAGCTTCGTCTGAGTCAGTACATTTATCATCTGTAGCTGTCGTGCAGGGAGACTTCCGTGCTGAGGAGTCTTGGAATGAGAAATTGGATCCAGGGTTATTTTATATGCTGTTCTTGTTTGCCAGAAAGCTGGTTTTACATGACCAGCATATTTGTATTAAAGATAATAAAAGGTCATCAGAAACCCAGCAGACTCTCTTGGTCTGAGCTTCGTCTTCTGTTTGGTACACACATGGCCTTAAGTAGCACTACCAAGATCAGGGGGTTTTGAAACAATCACCCAGGGAGACTGAGAGCATGAAAAAGCAGCAATGTTTGCAGAGTCTATTGTACCTTCTTATTAATGGAAATTTAACGAGTGGAAAAAATCTATAGTTTTCAGAGCCCACAGTAACCAGGGCTTTCCAGACAGGGAGAAACAGCATATCCTACCCTTTAGGATTATAATGTAAAGATTAATCAAATGCATAATCCTCGCTGTTTCCTTTGTATCACAGTTTTAATGTCTGCATATTGTTAGTCTTGTAAAAGGGCTTGACTTTGTGATGGCAGAAGAAAGAGGCAGGGAAGGACTCTTTGATCATAAAAGCCTCCAAACAGCATACGGCTGCTCTGCAACTCCTGGCAGGGGATCCCCAGCACTTTCTTTGCTTTTTATTTTTCTTTTTTCCTCTTGTAAAGAGAACTGTTTTTTCATGTCCGCTGTGATGACACTCCACTGACATTTAGCGAGCGGCCGCGGGTGAAGCAGGGCTTGGAGCGGCCACCAGCCAGCTGCCCTGCTCGGCCCCCGTCCTCCCCAGCGCCGTCCTCTCCCTTCTCCTCCCCGGTGGCTGCAGCCGAATCAAAGCTCCTCCATTCCGACAGCACGAGCGGCTCGTGTTACTTTCTCCGAGGAGACCTGTGGAGCCAGCGCTGCCGTGGGAGAGTCTGACCTACGAGCAGGAGTCGGCTCATCTGCCGGGGATGCACGTGGAGCCGTTTGCTTCGGTCTCATGCCTCCGGGCAGCTTGCTAAGGTCTGACCTACAGACCTCCTGCTACGACACATTCATTGATTTTAAAGCCAGCAAGAAGCACGGTGATTGTCTCGTAGGTTTTCTACTGGGGCAATCGAATCTCTCTCTCTCTACGATGTACTTGTAACATCCTTGTAGCCATAGAAACTAGGGGAATTTATAGGCACCACACGGTTCCTTTGGCTAAGTCTATGATGTCGGTAATTAACACTGTGCCAGGGAACGGTTTTGGGTACCGAAATGTGCTCATCCTCGCAGGGATGTCGTTGGCATGCTCCCCGGCACGGCACCCTCCCCGTGTCCTGGGCACTGCTGAGATGCAGCGTGAGTCGGGTTTTGCTGGCACCAGGCAGTTTGCGTGCGGGAATTCAGCAGCAGCGATTCGGTAACGAGTTCTTTGGAGTGGGGAGGAGACTTGGCTTGTGCCCGGCTGGTGCGGAGGTTGCACGGTGCTGACATCCCACAAAAGCAAGTGTCACAACGTGGCAGTCCTTGGTGGTTCGGCACTGTCGCTAGTGGGACAAGGAGGTGTTCTCTTCAGCAGATGGTCAGCCTTGTAGAAGGTCTACTCAATTTTGGGGCTATCAATCAGTCCATTTGTAGAACATACCACACACAAAGGTCTAGTTTCAAATATCTCCACATGCAGATGGGCTGTCTAAGGGGGGAGGCTTTGATTTTTGTGGGGAAGAAATGATTTATAAGTTAAAACTCTACAATTATACTTAGGCCTAAAATGAGTTTGAGTTCAAACCCAAGACAGACTAAAAAGACCCCGACTGAACCTGAAACTTTTGAAATGGAAAATCAGGTTTCAGTTTTTCCTGTATATTTCTGGAAAAAAACACCTGCTTCTCTTCTGTTCTTCAACATTCATCAGAAAACCCTGAAGTCAAAACCCAAATAACTCTTAACAAAAAGGCAAAATTCTACTGTGAAAGAAGGGGTAGGAGTGAACATTTTACAAGCAGCTCTATTCAAAACAAAGAGGTTTTTTAGCTATTTGATCACAAAAAGGATGTGAAAAAAAAAATTAAGGGCTGTAGATATTTTTTATGATCACATAACTCAAGACGAGCTGATTAAGTTCTTCTGAAATGCAGAAAACATCTGAGAAATGTCAAACCAATAAAGGTATTTCTGGTGTGACTGTTTTAAGCAACTGACAACAAAGGTTTAGTACAGAAACGCTGTCTCAGTGGTGTGATGTATCACCACATTGACAAGGCAGGGGAAATATTAAAAGGCAATAACGAGCTAGCTGGTTTCTCCATGACTTTCAGTCGTTTGGACGTGTGTGTTTCCCTCCCCGAGATGCCAGAAAGAGAAGTAATTGAACTATCTAGAATCAGTGAATTTTTAATTTGGGGAGTAGGAGAAAAAAATAATAACATCACCCAGTGGAGGAGAAAGCAGTTTTCTCCATTTTCTCCTTTCTCCTGATAGGAATCTTCATGGGTACAACAACCAACCCAAGCCAAGTCGACGAGATTTGTTGTTTGTACAAGGGCTGTGCTCAGCAAACATCATGCTCGAGGCCTGCCCAGAGAGAGCAGAGATATCTGCAGCAGACACGGCATGTCTGCTTGCTCTCAGCTTAGCCCGAACTGCAAAACGCTCTCCTGAGGTTGCTCCATGAGAACGGGACATCTTTCTGAAAGCTACATCTTCGCTTGCTGGCTGGAGGGCACCCTTTGGAGCAGCCGATGAGCAGAGGAGAATAAGTCAGTTGGGCGTTTTTTGGAAAAAGGAAAAGTTTTCCCATCCAAAAATGTTAACTCTTCGAAAACGCTCTTTTATTTTTTTTCTCCTTCAAATGCATCGTTTTACGTAAGCGCTCCTCACAGCCAGGCTGGCATCTCTGGATCCAAAATAAAACGTGTGGTGGTTAAACGCTTTGCTTTCCACTGGACACATACAGGCTCTGCCAACGCTGGTACCTTGGTTGTGCCTGGAATGTTCTCCAGCGTTGAGACGGGTCGTTGCCAGGTCGATGTGCCGGGAGATTTCACAGCCCTCATGTCAGGGAGGCTGAATGCAAACTGCCCTGGGAGCATCCTCACGGATGGGGCTGTCCCGGCTGCTGATCCCTGCCTCTGAATTTCTTGGGAGAGTGCCGATGGCCACGGGCCCAAAGCTTGCAAAGCTTCAGATAGTTTGGCAGTCCCTGGAAATATTTGAACTCCACTAGTACAGACGTGAAATTAGGATCTAAGCAAAAGCAGAGTTTGAATGCACGTTTCTTGCGGTGCAGGTAGGAAGTGCTAATCAGCTATTTCTCAGTAAGATGTGGAGAGAGGGGATGCTCTGTTTCTACTTATCATTGTTTTCTTCCTTTATTTTAATTTAAAAATGTCTTAAAAGCTGTGGTCACACCACATCTCCGGCTGATTTCTACTATGAACTTTTGTCCTTGATCCACTGCTATCTCTTAGTTTATCAGCATTATTTCAGAGGCACAAGTCATCTCATCCTAAAATAGAGTTACCTTTGATTAGGTGACTTTGAAAGTGACTTTCGTGGCCTTCTGGATGAAGTGTTTCTCCATGTCCTCGAAGCCCAGCCCAGTCACGCTACAGTGCTGGGATGAGGGATCCACACATTAATATATACAACATCAGAGGCCTTTTGAATCGGTGCAAAGCTGGACACGTCTTTCCCAAGGGAATTGCTTTTCTCCCTTGGACTAACCTCTGTTTGGTTGCACCTTCTGGTTTTCCAGATCAGCCTCTCAAGGTGCTTTGCTTCCTGCACAGAGAGAGAAGGGTGAGGTTCGACTCTTAGACAGCACCAGCCTCTGGAATAACAAACCACCAGCATTTGCTGCAGTCTGGGTAGCAGAGATGAGGTTTTGAGAGCTCAGCCACTGGAGGCCACTTACTTTTCAACATTTTGCATCTCAGGGCTGAAATACAGATTTTTTTTTGTCTTCTGAATTTCAATAACGGCCTCTCGGGAGCAGAACAGCAGCTTTGGCAGAGCCGTGTTTTCCACCTGCTTATTGCTTCGAACAAAACACTGCAAACAGCCAAGGCTCTCTGGCAGCACAGCTCCTGTGGATGTCTGCAAGACACGCTGCCTTGGCCCAAAGCATTAGCTCGGAGTGGGACTGGTTGTGTTCTCACCTCTTTTGCACAGATGCTGGCACTGCTCTCTTCTATGCTATTAAAAAAAACAAGGTCAGTCTCTTCAAATGGCCGTGCTGACGTTGTGATCTGCGGGTTCATATTCCTTGGGGATCATTTTTATTTGCTTGCCGTTAGGCGGTTGCTGAATTCAGATGTTCAGCAATCCTGCAAATTCATCATCCTGTTAACCGTAATAAATTCTGACCCGGTAATTTCTTATTTCTTTGACCCAAGATCAGAAACAGGCATTTGAAAGCCCACCCTGATCCTTATTGCAGTTCCAGAGGATGAATGCCCTTCCTGTGGCTGTGGTGTAAGTAACAGAGCATCCCTGTGCAGGAACGCAGATGAGAGGTGCCAAAACTGATTATTTTAACAAAAATGTGGAGATGTGTGTTGTGCTGCCAGGTAGATCTGTCTTTGCCCATAAACATCGAGTGAGGAGAGGCAGGGGCTGGGGCTAAGTGCTTTCTCCCATGTGTCCTGGAGCCTGGGCATAAGGAAGCAGGACATCGGCACAGACCAAGATCTGCTTAATAAATGGCATAGACAGAGCAAAAATGTGAATTTTGTGGTGTGTTGCTCCATAAGGAAAGACACGGAGAAGGCTGGAGATGGCCCTGCTAAGTCGGCTCAGCCAGGGCGGTTTCATGATGTTGGGAAGTCAGGGGTAGGATGAAGGATACAGGTCATAAACAGTGATTGATCATAACAGTTGTTAAAATAATAGAAAATCTTGTCTCGGCGGGGACGTCAGGTGGTGTTTGCCTTGCCAAAGAAAGGACCATCCAGGTTGCTCCCTCCTGAGAGATGCACGTCTCATCCATTCTCCAGTACGGTGTTGTGTCAGGGTTTAACCCCAGCCGGCAGCTGGGACCACGCAGCCGCTCGCTCACTCCCCGGGCTGGGATGGGGGAGAGAATCAGCAGAGTAAAAGTGAGAAAATTCATAGGTTGAGATAAAGACAGTTTAACAAGTAAAGCAAAAGCCGCGCATGCAGGCAAAGCAAAACAAGGGATTCATTCCCTGCTCCCCATGGGCAGGCAGGTGTTCAGTCATCCCCGGGAAAGCTGAGCTCCATCACGCTTAACGGTGACTTGGGAAGACAAATGCCATCACTCCAGACGTCCTCCCCTTCCTTCTTCTTTCCTCAGCTTTCTATGGTGACCATGATGTCGTATGGCATGGAACAGCCCTTCGGTCAGTTGGGGTCAGCTCTGCCAGCTGTGCCCCCTCCCAAATCCTTGTGGCCCGCAGCCCGCTCACTGGCGGGGTGGTGTGAAGAGCAGAAAAGGCCTTGAGAGCTCAGAAACAACCGGACCACCGGTGCATTATCACACTATTCCCATCCCAAACCCAAAGCATGGCACTTTGCTGGCTGCTAGTAAGAAAGTTAACTCTATCCTAAATGAAACTATGACGCCTTTGCCAGGCAATTTATTTCGGTATTTAATTGGCCTGACCGCAAAAAAGTTTTCCCCCATGTCTATCCAAAATATCCCTTGTTAGAAATTAAGCCAAGTGCTCCTTGTCCTACCTCAGAGCTCATTTGTACAGGATGGGCCCCAGCAACGCGCAGGCAGGAAGAGGAGCTCTTTGGGCAATACCTTTTCCTACAGCTCTGCGCTGTACTGAGCAAAGCGGGGACTTCATCCTAATTGATCCTTAGGCGTTCTTGTAATAAGCATGATTAATAACAAGATAACTAATTCCTTTTGTTGCTTTCCTCTGGCAAAAATAAGTCAAAGCACACAGGAACAAAAAGATTTTGCAGCTCTGAGAGAACGAGTGTACAGATTGTGGCTAGTTGTAGGCAAACAGGCAGCCATGGGCTGACAGTGCGCAGCAGCAGATTCTTGGGCTCAGAAATGATGAAACGTCCCTTTTTCTATCAAGAAAAAGCATAGAAAATATCCTCAAGCAAGACTGCCCCCAGGCTTGAAAAGAGAAGGATTGGTTTCTGCTTTCTGCCCTTTTCTTAGGGGTATGAAAAGATGAAATCCCAAATTCATGGTTGACTTATTCTCCCTTTCTTCACGTTTCTCGTTTGCTTGCCAAGTTTTGGAATACAAAGGGAAATCCATGAATATAAACCTCTCCAAACTCCCACAAAACATCCAGAAAATAGATAAACCCAAATGAGCTCCCTTCCAGCACAACTGGGATCTGTATTAGCTCCTAAATGCAGTTCTGTCGCTCCCATTCTCCGAGCGCTGCACATCTATTTACTGCTCCATTGTAGCCATCCCGTATCTTCTCCCACCTGCGCTAATGCATTTTGTTACTTCTGAAAAGAAGGAAATCCAATATTTGCCTGACATAAATCAGGATAAAAGAGTGATTTACAAAGAGCATTTCCTTCTGGAAATCATGAGCTGGGTATTACCGAACGGAGCGAGTGGTTCCTGCAAACATATGTGTCATTTCAGTCATGGAAATGACCTGTAATTCAGATAAGCCATCTATTTAGGAAGGATTGTAAAGCATCTAAGAGCATCCTCTGTTACAGCCCAGACACTTCCATCACTGAACCCCAGACACAGCTAATTCCCATTAATTTTTCTTCTTTCCGCATAAATAAATCCAGTTGGGCTGGTGGCTGGGGGAATCCTTTGAGGCCGTGGGTGGAGAGGCTCTTGACCTCCCTGGAGATTGTGGTGTCTTCAGAAGGTCCTAATAATCAAATGATGGAGAACGAGATGTGCGATGGATGTGACACACTGGGAGCAAAAGCCTGGTCCTGGAGCAGTCAGAATCAGGAGGTTTGTGGTGATTTTAACCTCTGTCAACTTCCCAGAGTGTCAGCAATTCCTTCTCAGCTGAGCCAGAGCCTGGCTAATCTTTCAGTTTAAGCTTATTGCATTTTGATTTGAAAACAAAGTCCTCCAGAAGGCAAAGACCTGGAGGGAAGAAGTTCTCCCCGGGCAGAAATCCGCAGTGGCAGGTTTTTACATCCATCAGAAGTGACTCACCGCCTGCTCCGCGTGCGCAGGGCTTCGGTGGCACGGCCGGGGCTGGCAGCTGGCTCCTGTCCCCATCTGTAGCGCTGCCGACGGGTGAAACCATGCACGCTGTGTCTGCAGGGCTTGCCAAGTTCAGGATGGGGTTATGTTAAAAAAGGCCGACAGTCACGACAAGGTTGGGGTCATTCCTCCGACTCTGAAGGCATTTCCGTTTCAGGAATAACTTTTGCCAAGACCGGGGCTCAGATTCGCTGCCTGCTCTCCCTGCCCCATCTGCTCCCTGGGGTCTCTGCTGACCCTTTGGATTTGCAGGGAACAGGCCCCCTGTGGGAGTTAATAATTCTTTTTCTTCCACATTTCCTCCTTGCTCAATGTTTTCTCTGTCTTTTCCACGTGTTTGGGAGCAGTAGATAAGGGTGGATGCTGAGGCTGTTAAAATTAGGGACTAAGCAATAACTGAGGGACACACCGTGCCGCTCAGCCCCCCAAGCCACTCTATTTCTGTTTTTCTCTGGGTAAAGCCAGCTCCAGAAGATAAAATAAATATGTCTTAGTGACTAAAATCATAGAATTGTCTGAGTTGGAAGGGACCTTTCAGATCATCGAGTCCAACCATCAACCCAACACTGCCAAAGCCACCACTAACCCATGTCCCTCAGCACCACGTCTGCCTGGCTTTTAAATACCTCCAGGGATGGCGATTCCACCACTGCCCTGGGCAGCCTCTTCCAACGCTTGACAACACTTTTGGTGAAGAATTTTTTCCTTATATCCATCCTAAACCTCCCCTGGCACAATTTAAGGCTGTTTCCTCTTGTCCCATAGCCTGTTCCTTGGGAGAAGATCCCGACCCCCCCCAGCTGCACCTTCCTTTCAGGGACGGTCTCCCCTCAGAAGGTCTCCCCTCCGCCTCCTTTTCTCCAGGCTAAGCCAGTAACAGCGCTGGCTCTGGATGGCGAGTGCAGGGAAAGAAAGTGGGGGGCTCCTTGGGAGGTGCAGCAGAGCAAATTGGGTGGAAGGAGCTGGTTCTCCGGTGGGGTGGGGGTAAGGATGCTGTGTGTGCGCCGTGCTCTGACTTGACCCGCCGGCTCCAGGCCATGAGGCTGCACCTCCCGTGCCAAGCATGGCTGCATCTTCCTGAGCCGCCAGCCCCAACACCATGGCAGTTCTGCAGCTTTTCACAGAATCCCAGACTGGCTGGGGTTGGAAGGGCCCTCTGGAGATCATCCCGTCCCACCCCCTGCCAGAGCAGGGTCACCCACAGCAGGTGGCACAGGAACGCGTCCAGGCGGGGTTGGAATGTCTCCAGAGACGGAGACTCCCCCACCTCTCTGGGCAGCCTGGGCCAGGGCTCTGCCACCCTCACAGCAAAGAAGTTCCTCCTCGTGTTGAGATGGAACTTCCCATGGTCAAGTTTGTGCCCGTTACCCCTTGTCCTGTCCCCGGGCACCACTGAGAAGAGCCTGGCCCCGTCCTCCTGACACCCCCCTTTCAGTATTTATGAGCGTTGATAAGATCTCCCATCAGTCGTCTTTTTTCCAGACTGAAGAGACCCCAATCCCTCAGCCTTTCTCCATAACTTTTGGCACAGTTATTCACGGTGCAGCACAACGCAGCTACAGACCCCAAACTCACACCCTCTGGTAAGGCAAGAGCCGTGGTGGATCCGCAAAAGGCAGCAGACGGGGAGGATTTCGCCTGGCCCGGCTCTGAAGGCCAGCGGCGGGTTTGGGAGAGGAGGACGCAGTGCTGTGCTCCGAGAGCTGCTCCCAGGGTGGCCGGGCCCTGGATCCGACCTGGTCCCCGGCAGAGGGTGGCAGAGCTCCGTGCTGAGCAGCCAGAGGTTGCAAACCCATCCTGCTTCCCAGCAGCCGCAGGAGCAGCAGCCCTGCAGCCTGGAGGCTAATAGAGTCAGCGACGACCTTCTTGCCCTATGCTGACATGGCCAAAAGCGTCGCTGGATTCATGGTCTTTGAGCATGCCTGGACATGTGGGAAGGCAGAGAAGTTAAAACACAAACCTGATGCCTCACCAGAAGGTAGAAACAGAGGGATCAGCGCTTTTATCCTGCGGTAGTCACAGAGATGCTCAGGCAGCCCTTTCCCACTGAAATCCATGGCAATTAAATAACTAAACATCCCTCACGGCTCTGGCTTGGCCTCCAAAGGCGTTCTAGAAGCCTTGACCATCCAGAGAACGGCCTCTCTCAAAGCCTGCTGGAAAAGGGCAGTGTGACAAGAGGAGAGAGAAAATACAACTCCTGCCTTTGGGGAGGTTCGACGTTTTGAAATTCATTTTCCCTTCACATCAGAATGAAAGGGGAAATTTAGAAATGTTTCACCAAGCGGAAATTTCATTTTGGAAATGTCAGAACCCCCTTCTGGAAATGCTTCATTCTGTAATGCTGAAGCAGGATGATTTGGAAAAGCAAATGTAATATATAAATATTAAACACCTATAAAATATTGAGCACTTTCTATATTATTTAAATTCTTATTACACATCACTGTGTTACATTAAAACAATGGCGTAAAACCAGAGTTAAATCAAACAAGAAACTGGAAATTAAGTGCCCCATTTTGACGACAGATTATTTCCATTTCCGAGGGTGACTCATTCCCATTGTGGAAAAAGGGTTTTTTTTATCCTGAAATACTGTTTCATTACACATCCCTCCCAGGTTGTAGCAACAGGTACAGTTCTTCTCAGTGCTGCCAGCAAGAGGTCTCCGAAATGGTCGCCTAGGACGGGAGGTTTGGTTTTGTAATTTTTGATATGGGGGGATGAAGGAAAGGAGGAGAAGAGGGGAGAGGCTTTACTCTCTCCTCACTTCAATAACTGCCTTTTAGTCTTCCTTGCTTGGAGGCCCTCCATGGACACTCCATCATCTGTCTTTCCTGAGGAGACCCTTCCCACCCTAAAACCAGAAGAGCGCTGTTTAAAGGGGTGCACAAAAACACAATAAGGGGGCAAATGTTGCAAACCCTGCCCTGAAAATGTCGCAGGCTGAGAGGTTCAAAATTGCCGAATGGGCAACTCACTCAGTTTATAAAGACAGTCCTGGGAATGATCATCTCAATGCCAGGAGAAACTTTCTACCTGGGTGGGATAGTCCACGCAGGACCGGCCTCCGAGCAGGACAGCCGGGAGTTACTCCAAGCCCAGCCAGCAAAGCCCATAAACGTGCAGCCAGGGGCTAAATAGCTTTTTTTCAATCTACACACAAAGTCTATAACAGAAAATGAACCTGATTTTCCTGACTTAGCTGCCAGGTCTCACGTTAACGCTGCCGAAACGAAGTTTGCAGGGTCCTTTCCCGATTCACTGGGCAGTTTGGCTGAATGGAGGTAGCATCACTCAAGTTTAAAGCCTAAAATGATATTTAAGATTCGAGATCAGTAACACTGCTTTTGCTCAGCCCGAGAAAGGCATTTACATCCTTTAAAAACAAGTGTTTTGATTGTGTTTTATGTAGAGTACACATAACCAATTGAAACGTAATAGCCTCTATGTTACCGAGCTCATTTTTGCATTGCTGTGGCTTATGTCTTTATGTCTTTAGGACATTAAATCATCCCTAGGGTCTCGTGTTTTCTTACATCCTCCAGCAGTGTTTCTTTTATGGTAGACGAAGTCTCTATATGGGAGATTAAGTTTTACAGTGTGATGCCTCAATCCAATTTTTTGTTATCGCTGCTTGTTCTGGAGACTTCCACGCGCACGTGGGCTCGCGGGAACTGCTGACATTGCTCCAGATCGTCACGCACCACCTTCCATCTCTCTGAAAATGAGTTCTAGCTACGAATGACCAAAGGTGTCCAGCAGCACCTTGGCATGAAGAGGGACGTTGGGAGAAAAGGGGAAGATCTGGCAGTGTTTAGGACTTTTTTTTAATCTACATTTAGCGTTTCTTTAATCATTTAAATACAAAGGCTTCTACATTTGCACTGCGACCCACTTTCTGCATGACTGTGGTATATTCAACAGTCGCAGACTGGAAATGAAGGCTGTGGCCACCAGGAATTTTTCAGTGAGTTTTCCTTTGTTGATGCTGAAAAATGCCATTTGTGACACCCAGACGAGGCAGGCTGGAAGCCTCGCCTGACTTCAAATTTGTTTGGAGAAAAGTGCTGCCATAGTCTGAACATTTCAGTTTTTAAATAAGGAGTCTCTGGGCATTGAACCAGGGGCTTTCTGGTCAAAAACGTTGGTTTATTTAGGCTAGGAAAAAGAAATTAAAACCAAAACAAACTGCAGCATTTTGATTGATTCGTGCTTGAATCCCTCCCCCTGCACCACAGGAAGGGGAATTGCATTGGTTTTATTTAATTCACAACCATTTTTGCCACAGCTTAGGACAGAAAGGTGTTTCACCATTATAGAGATCTTCCTGGGACAAAGCTGGGTTTCTCCTTCGGCTCAAATCAATGGTGCTGCCCTTCCCCAGGACCCGCGTGAGCATGTGAAGCATCAGGAGATGCTCAGGCACAGCAGTAACGGGGCCAGTTAAACAGGACGGATTGTTGTGACCTCTTGTGACTGTCCTTGTTATGTGTACAGGTGTGAGGGGACATCGCCGCGCTCCTGTACACAAGGATGTTGCTTACCCATCCGTTGGCTTTTATATCTCTTTGCCTCATTGCCTTTAGCTCTCTGGCTGCCCTGCCAACGAGCTCCTCGTTATACAAGTCCCCAAACATATCCCTTCGAAAACAAAACCAAAGAAGAGAACATATTTAGCTGTAACGATGCACAGACTCTCTTTGTGTTTGGATCTATTGGAGTTTAATGAGCGGAGGACAGGCAGTCCCATGGGAAGGATGAGCAGGGCACGTGGCTTCTCCGGCACGTCCCCTCTGCAGGGCGGCTTGTGCTGGCCACGGGTGACTGTACTAAGGTACAAGTGACCCAAAAGGAAATGTATTGCCGTGAAATTGATAGTCAAGCTTGACATTTAACTAGGAAATATCAGGAGATGATTATGAACAAGTGGGAGGTGGTGGAGCCTTAAGGTGGCCCTGGAAAAGGCAGATGGGGACCAGGTTCCTGCAGCAGACAGGGCGCAGCGAGCGGGTGAGTGATGCTGTTGCACAGGGAACTGCAAGTCCAGGTATCAGGCAGACGTAAACCAGACCAGTTAATGAATCTCTCCATAAATCTTTAATTTTGAAGCTGTGAGGAAGAGCTGTCGGGGTAGCAATCCTTCCTCTGGCACAGGAGGATGGACACTGCCAAGATGCGTCAAGAGGTGCTGCCTGGAGATGGTGTCCGCTCTTTCCAGAGCTGTGTATTGCTTGACCCTCTGCCCCCCCATTTCTAGATGTCCTTCCTCTCCCTGGATACCCTCAGGATCTGGAGCATCCCTCAAATCAGTCTTCCCCTCGGCGAACTCACAGACTTCAAACACACACATTTCTCCCTCCTCACCTTTCCAAACCACTTGCCATTTAGCCACGTTAGAGATATTCCGCTCTTTTAATCTTCCCTCCTAACTCAGTCCCACCAATGCTTTAACTGTTTTTTCCTTCCCATTTTTCTGATCTCACTCCAATCTTTCTCATAACGACGTGCTTTGAGCTGCCTGTAAGAACCCAGTTTAGTCTCATCCCAGCTGGCAACGGTAGGGCTCGCGTTAGAGCCAGGCAAAAACTCGCCGGTGAAACCAAGTATCCTCATGAAAAACACCATTTCATGCAGCACCAATTATCTCATTTAACACTTCTGACCTTCAGATTTGTTTGGCCAAGGCTGGCTTCTCTGAAGCCCCTTTCCAGTCAGCTCAAGGGCCAGGAGCAGAGGGAGCTGGTAGCCACCGGACCAGGCAGGTCTGCAGCAGGGCCAGGGATTTCGGGCACGTGCAGGATCATCCCCAGCAGTGCTCCAGGGCCATTCGCAGCCTTTCCCATTTCTATCCTCAGTGAAGCTGACGGGGATGGTAGTTTCACGGGAGCAGCCGCAAAACCGTGGGAGTTTCTACTCTGTGATAAATTAAAAAAAAAAATAGTATTGGTTTCAGTTCAATTTGGACTGAAATCAACAAGCGAAAGGAAAAAAAAAAAAAATTCTTACAAATTTGCTTTTTGGCCACCTCCAGCTAGTGTCTCTCTGCTCGAGGACGTGAGGAGTTTGTGAATGCTTGCTTTCCAACTCGCTGCTACAGCACACTTCTTGAAGCCAAGAAAAAAGTCTGCATAAAAAGTATCTAAAACAAACAATCTTTTTTAGACAAAGCAAAACGGGGCGGGGGGGGGGGTATGATGGGACGCGACTTGCATGGCTCGATGTAAGTGTCCAAGTGGTGGTCTGTCTCCTGATAGAAGCTGCTTATATTAGAGTAGATTATGAAAGTCAGTGTTTTTCAGGTATGGACTAATTTGGGGGGGATTAGGGGAGGAATTTTAAGGATTTTGTTGCTTTTCCATTCGGCCTTCAAATTAATACTGTGCAATCTGTCACACGTCCTGGGTAACACGATGCAGTTACGTTTGTAACCTCGCCGCTTTCCTCAGATCCCAGCTGCCTCCCTGCCTGCTTTTACACCCTTAAATCTGTCCTCTGTTGTGATGAAGAGGGTTGAACCTGTCCGTCCAGCCCACAGCCGTTTCCCAGGTAGGCTCTGCTGATCAACAGCTCCCCACTGGTTTCCCACGTCCCCCGCTGGGCGCATCCAGCAATTTCAGATGCGCTGGTTTTGAAGTGAACTCAGCATCACAAACACGTTTCAAGCGAACAGCTTGGCGTGGTCCTTTCAAATCCATACTTCAAACTCGACGAACTCGCTGGAGCATTTCAGCAGGTTTTTTTTGGGGGGACCGAGGTCTGATTAACTCCTCTCCTCATCTCTCAAGCCATTATGTTCGATGAGAAGTGTAAACAGATTGGAACAGTAAACTCAAACAAACAGAAAAATGTCAGTGCATTAAATTCTTGGCTGCAGCCTAGCAAAGGAAAATAGAATCATAGAGTCATAGACTGGTTTGGGTGGGAAGGGACCTTAAAGCCCACCCAGTGCCACCCCCTGCCCTGGGCAGGGACACCTCCCACCAGCCCAGGTTGCTCCAAGCCCCGTCCAACCTGGTCTTGAACCCCTCCAGGGATGGGGCAGCCACAGCTTCTCTGGGCAACCTGGGCCAGGGGCTCACCACCCGCACAGTCAAAAATTTCTCCCCGATATCTCATCTAAATCTCCCCTCTTCCAGTTTCAAACCCTTCCCCCTGGTCCCATGGCTCCCCTCCCTGATCCAGAGTCCCTCCCCATCTCTCCTATAGGCCCTCTTTAGGGACTGAAAGGCTGAAATAGATTGAGAAGGGGAAAAAGGAAAGGGAAGGTATGTGTTCCCCAGCTCCGTGACTTGGGCACACATTAGTACTTTCTCTCGATGACGACGGCAGAGTAAAGTACGCACCAGGGTGCATTTTGGCACACGCCGCACGGGGATTCATTCCTGCAGGAAAAATTGCATTTATTTTGGTATTATTTTGATCTGCTCCAGCAGCTCCTGGGGAGTTTTACTCAAATATTCTCTTTCTATCGCTGACCTTCGCTCTTCTGCACTTGGTTTATCCCGGCTCAGGGATCCCTGCTCAGCTGGCTTCTCAGGAAAAGCTCGGGGCCAGTGTGTTTCCCCGGGCAGGTTCTGTGGGTGGGACGAGGTGTCACCTGGCCACGGTCCCTTCAATGGACCACGTGTGCCCTGTGGGAGCTACTGGGGGTGACTCTTTTTGGCAGCATCCAAAGCTATTTCTCCTTCTGGATAGAAGGAGCGCCTTGAGGCCAGAAAAGCGAGCTGGGACCATGCTGTTGGTTGGCGCGGCAGCAGCCTCGCTGTCCTCCAGGGCTTTTAGGGCAGAGAAGGTATCCACGAAACGCATCTCAGCTGGTCTGGAAGCTCCAGGGCATAGAATCTCCCATCCCACGGGCAGGGTGAGGTGTCCCCCAGGAGCTGGGACAACCACAGTGCACAGAGAGCCCTGGGCACCCCGAGGGACCAGAGGAGATCTGGTCCCTCTGCAGCTGTGGCATGGCACGGAGCGGGGAGGGAAAAGCCGACAGACGGCGGAGAAGTGCAGTAATTTCAAGCTCTGTTAAGAACAGTAAGGAAGAGGAAAGAGAGGATCGATTTCTGACAAAGAAATAAAATCCAGCTGGAGAGACATCTTATTTCAAGGTTGCTCAGAGCGCTCTGGAAGGAGGCATCCAACCTGTTTAAGGCTGACCAAGAGGCTCTTGAGGGTCCCGGCAGGAGGCAATTTGGAGCAATGGTATTTACTCTAGGGAAAATGAGGATGTAGAGTAAGGGGTGAGGTGAGAGTGGGCCAGTGGTGGGATCACCTCTGGGAGGGAATCAGGTGGAGCTGGCAAAGTCGGACTCCAGGGAGACGAGGAGGCTGGTTCTTGAGGGATGCTTTCACGGGAGAAGGGCAGAATCAGAGCCGGGAGCAGGGTCTGCACATGGAGCTGCCTTAAGCTTGCACCTTCCATCCCGAGGAAGGTTTTCCTTCGGTATCAGAATGAAAATGCACAAGAGAAAGAAAAAAAAATGAATATTTGCTTTGGGAAGTATTACACTCCCCCGGAAATTCATCAATATCAATAAACGCTTTGTGAAGCATGTTGAAATTTTATTTACATACCATTTTCCAGCAGAATATAATGATTATGAAAATTCCCCAGAAGGTTTGTTCCTTGGGGAGGGAGGAGGAAAGCTGAAAGCGAGGATTTACCTCTGTAGCTGGCAAACGTCAGTCCCTGTGGCAGATAGCTCAGGCCATGAAGGTCACTGCAGAAATACCTCCGGACGTTTAACACGCTACGAAGCCAGATAAGCAACAAATGGAGTGGACACAAGAAATGACGAAGGTCATCTCTGTGGCCATGCTGTGCAAATCTTCTTTTTCACGGCTTTTGATCCCAGCTCCAAAATGTCTTTTTATCTATTTAATTTAAAAATGAATTGCTTTCTACCCGTCTCTGAAAAACAAAACCTGCCAGATAAAAGTAAACCACACAGGCCATTAATTTCAGCAGGGCTTAGGCTGCTTTCCCCATCCGTTCGGCAGAGAAAGCGCATTTATAAAGTATTGAGTGGCAGGAGGAAGCAGGGGAGAACATTGTCTGCAGTTGCTCAAAAATATCTCCTCCATTTCAAACATGCTTTTTTGATTTCTTTTCTTCTTGTTTCTTTTTCTTTTTTTTTTTTTTTTTTGTTTTCCTCAGGCAAGAGGATGCTGCAGGCGAGAGCCCCAGTCACTGCCCGGGGCAGGTTCAACTTGTACATCGAGTCAGGCACCATGAGTTAAAAAAATAGCGTGTGATGATATAATTAATGACTGTCTTCGGGAATAGGTACAAAGGGCCTTGGATGAAGTCACTGGCCCCGGTGACACTTCACTCGCTCGTTTGCTTCTCCGAGCCTGTTTTGTATAATGGAGGGGTTTGTGGCGGGTGGAAATACAGACCCTCGCTGCTTCCTTTCGTACCTTCTCCAAAGCTGTTTGGCTGCAGGGAGAGAAGACCGAGGAGGGACTTTCCAACAGTCCTTAAATATGGAAAAGGCCAGTGCAGAGAGCAGCGGGGCAATCCCAGCTCTGGCTGTGGTGGCTGGGACAGAAAGTTCAAGGGCTTTGCACTGAAGCTCAGCATCAGCAACAATGCTGGTTTTTTATCAGGCAGCTAGTGATTTAGCAATCTGGGGCATCTACCTAAAAATACTTCAAAAAAGACTACTTTTAAGACGGTGAATCCTTAGTGCTTTCTAAATACCCCTTTCCAGCATTCTTGCGTTAGAATCATCCGGAGCAGAAAAATCCCAAATCAACCCAAGCCAGTTTTGTTAAGTTTTTTTTGTGAAGAAAATGTCCAGCAAGCTTCAAGTGACCCTGGACGACTGCTGTGGTGTGACTTTGCTGATGGAAGAAGAAAAATATAATTTAGGGCTGACAGGGTAGCTTTTTCATCTATTCTAAAGCTACCTGCAGGGTAAAATTTTCTAGTGCCAATCTCTACAAAGAATTTTGCAAATGTTCCAGGCTAGGCAATGCACTTTTAATGTTTAAAATGGGATAGTTTGATCCTCTCACTGTCTCACTCAGCATTTTGGGGGATTCTCCTGAAAAATTCTCATTGCTGGCTGGAAAAAACTCCCCAGGTTTGGGAGGGTCACCCGCTCCCGTGTCCTCTCCTTCAAATCTGGCACCAAAAGCCGAATCAGCAGATGAGCGGATAAGTCCGATGGGTAGAGGATAAACTTTCACTGCATAATTCTGGTACTTTCAACAACTTTTAGGGAATCTCCTGTGTTATAGCTGGTCTCTTTCCTCAAGGCATCACAGCCCAGCGTGCCAGACTCCCGCCCTTGGCCCTTGGCCCTTGGCCTGGCACCTCAGTTACTTCTACCTCTGCGGATGATGCCTTTTCTTTTACATTTTAATTTCATGGGTTTATAGCATGTCTCATTTTTTTGATTATTAAAATGATCCCATAATACTGTTCATCTGAAAGCCCCTGACATGAAATCTTAGCTCAACTTTGGCATCCTGGGGGGCATCAAGAAGAGCGTGGCCAGCAGGACGAGGGAGGTTCATCCTCCCCCTCTGCTCTGCCCTGGGGAGGCCACAGCTGGAGCACTGGGGCCAGTGCTGGGCTCCCCGGTTCCAGAAGGACGGGGAACTGCTGGAGAGGGGACAGCAAAGGGCTCCCGAGATGCTGAGGGGATGGAACACCTCTCTGATGGAGAAAGGCTGAGGGATTTGGGTCTCTTCAGTCTGGAAAAAAGGCGACTGAGGGGGGACCTTATCAACGCTTATAAATACTTCAAGGGGGGGTGTCAGGAGGATGGGGCCAGGCTCTTCTCAGTGGTGCCCGGGGACAGGACAAGGGGTAACGGGCACAAACTTGACCATGGGAAGTTCCATCTCAACACGAGGAGGAACTTCTTTGCTGTGAGGGTGGCAGAGCCCTGGCCCAGGCTGCCCAGAGAGGTGGGGGAGTCTCCGTCTCTGGAGACATTCCAACCCTGCCTGGACGCGTTCCTGTGCCACCTGCTGTGGGTGACCCTGCTCTGGCAGGGGGTGGGACGGGATGATCTCCAGAGGGCCCTTCCAGCCCTATGGTTCTATGATTCTATGATTCCAGTTTAACAGAGCGTTTTGTTCAGGCAGTAAAATACAAGCAGATGCTGTTGTCCTCAGGAGCTGAGCTGCTCAGGCAGGTTACACTCCTTCCATCAGCCACCGGCACCAGAGTCAAAACGCACCCAGCGTGGGGAGGGTAGAGATTGCACTGATTTCGTTCCAGGGGTGTAGCAGAAGTAGCCCAGGTTCTGGAGGAGGTTGGAGAGAGGATGGAGCAGAGCTCTCCCAGCTGCTCCCCTTCTTTGCTCCTCTTGGTCAGTTGACCCTCACTGAAGGGCCAGGACATGATCATCCTGGGTTCGCTCTCTAAACTGTTCAGCCTGTTCTTGAGGCGTTTCTTCCTCAGCAGGCCATCGGTCTTGTTGAGGTTTGGGCAGCCAAGGGCCAGCAGCTCCTGAAAACACATCCATGACTTTACCAGTGCTTGTCTTTCTGAGGGCTGCTGCCAGCTTTTCCAACGCGTCCTCCCTCAAACCCCAGCAAGGGCTGAATAAAGAATGAACTCATTCCACTGTGCTGTCAATAAATGTTGCCCACAAAACCAGACGAGTTAGTGAGTTCCTCAAACCGGCTAAGACAGAACCTCTGCTTATTTTTTGTATCTAAAGAAGCACTGCAATTAATTTCTTAACCTTCTTTCAAGAGAACTTTAATTGCTGCTGTGGCAACATAACAAGAGATGCTGTTTTCCACCCGATGCTTCATTAACTTGACCCTAATTGGCCAAGTAAACAAAAACAAACCGCTGCTCAGTCTTGACTTGGGCTGTGTCTCTTAAAGGCATCTGGATGAGACAGAGAAGGGCTCAGTGCTTGAGACAGAGGTTGCACAATAAGCAAGAAATCCTTCAGGTCAAAAATAATCCTGCACCTACTAAGAATAATCAACTGTACACTTTCATGTCATGACCAAAAACATTAAGCAAACAGTTGCTTAAATTATACAAGGGCATTTCCCCCCCCTCCCCGTTCTTCTATTAATGATGATTGGGACTGAATTAAATGGCTCGGCTGCTCATTTTTCATCCTTCGTGCTCTCAGACGTCTCTGAGAATAGAGCAGCAGGCAGAGGGAGGATGGCCATAATGTGTACACACACGGGCTGCTGAAACCTCCCATGTGCTGAAAATCCTCGAAAGCCTGGGAAAGGGTGAAAGCAACAGCATCATCCTGTGTTCAGGGTCAAACTATGTGCTGTGGCTTATGGCCAAGCCCAGAGAATGTTCTTCCAGGCGGTTGGTCGCATGATCACTGGCACAGCCCCGCCATCTGTAGGTGGTCCACAGGTGGTTAGAGAGAAAAAAGGGAATGACAAATTAAAGTAGTCATCATTTCTCTATTGAACATCGGGTTTAATTCCTCCTCCCTCAATGGGTCAGATTCATCTCACATCAAAGTCCCTCCGTTACAGACGTATAAGGCTGTTGCAGCTGGTCACCCTCAGGTGCCTTTATAGACAGTGGAGTTTAGGGTGGGAATCAACTGGCCAACTGAAGGCATCTGCTTTAGGGCTGAGGTGAATTGCACCAGACCCCGTTAACAGTATTGACATTGAGTTGATGTCTGCTGACCTTCAAAGCAGCTTAGCAGGGCATCTCTCCTCTAAACACCCTCCCAGTTCCTTTTAGGTTGCCCGCCTTTGGAGGACAAAGTGCCTGATAAATTCATTATTGCAATTTGGATGTCGTGCCCTGATGTAACTGTAGGTTGAATGCCTCGGGCATCCTGACTTGCAGGGTCCCTGCTTGCAGCCAGCCTGCATCTGCTGGGGGGGGAGTATCTAATTGCAATGATGTTTCTGTCCTTGGTGGTTTCCTCATTCCTTTTTTCCCAAAATGCCCCAAGGCAATGACAAAAGTCCCATTGACTTCAGCAGGGCCAGGATCTTGCCCTTTAAGTCCATAAAAGCTTTCGTGACAGCTGCTGGGCAAGGGTTAAAGTTGTGTTCGGCTTGGGAGACAGGAAATAAAATGTTTACATCTTGGATCATTAGCTTTTTTCTGGCCGAGAGCATAGCATGAAATTCAAGGGCAATATTTACCAGAGGACAAAAAAAGGATTGTAGAGACTGAATTTGTCTCCCTTGTTCATTAAACCTCTACCAAGTCCCAACTTCTAGAAGTCCCCAGTGAACCCCATCCTGCAGAGATAAGTCAGGCACCAAATGCCGCAGAGCTGTTACGATCCAGCTTTCCATCAAATCCGCTCTGGCACTTGAGAGCCTTCGTCTGTAAGTGTTATTTTTTTTCTTATTATCATTTTGCTTTCTAACATTACTTGAAATGAGCAGCAGCAGCAAAGCCAATAAAGTCAAGCTGAGGAGAACAGGGTTTTCCTGCACGTCCCAATTACCCAGCACTGGAGTCCTGCTTCCTCTGCTCCGTCTTCCTCCGGTCTGATTATGTTAAAAGCTCTTCTGCCCAATGGCAGGACTTTAGCAAAAGGTGAGGTGGGAAAACATCCTTTGGATTTCTGGTAGGAAATGCAGTATGAATTTCACTGAACGAGAGACGATCCTGGATTTGGTTCTGCAGGTGTTCGTAGCAGTAGGGTACCCTGGAAAAAGAAGATAACGGTCCCTCCAGCTTCATTTTCTCTCTGTACCCAGAAGGGGCTAAAGTGAGCTCGAAACTGGGACTGGGAGCACAGAGATACAACTTCAGATGCCCAGGGAGCGTCGTGGTCCAGCACATTGAGGACTAAGCTGAACACCTGGCATTTTCTAATTGCAATTTTGCATTTGAGGGTCTAAATTTCACCGAGCTCCTCCCTGGGCGCCTCCACTCTTCAGTAATTCTGGCTCTAAACGGTTTGTGCGTCTGTGCCAGATTGGCAGGAATGACTCCCATGGGCTTCCTGGGTGTTGGATCGGGCCCTGCCCGCAAGACCGCCCTGTAGCGAGGAAGTGTGTAATGATCGGGAGAAAAATGATGTGTTTAGGAGCATCATTTATTCCTTTAGAGATTGGCCACCGAAGCAGGGCGGATGGACTGGCCAGGCTTCCCCTGCGCAGTAAACTGCTTAATCTCTCTGCACTGTCAACAGCCGTCTGTGCCTTCCCATCAATTACCCATAAAAAAACCATCCTGGAGCGGTGATGAAAGCTCTCCGTTTCCCCAGCACTAATACCAGATCTGGGTTTTAATGGCCCAGAGCCACTAAAGGCATGATGGAAGGTTTGTTCTGAAACATCTGCAAGGGAAGGGAAGGTGGGATGAGGGGAGGAGGGAAGGAAAAGGGGGAGGTGATGGAGGGAGGTTTTATAATGCCCTCATTGCTGAGAAACTTTACAGGGAGAGTAAACAGTTGGAAACAGCTTGGGAAGTGCCACAGTAAAAGGACTGCATATGCCTGTGTTTTTCCAAATACGAGGGAAAAAAAAAAAAAGAAAAAGAAAATATCTGAGACTTTATTTAGAAGGGCTTTGAAAGCCCCTGGTAAACACAAGGCATCTGTGTTAGATCGCTGCGATCTAAAATAAATATTTGATTGCTATTTCATCCTCCCTCTGCAAGAGGAAAAGGTGAAAAATATTTAGGATGGCCTCCTTGGTCCAGCTGTATTGTGTCAGTAGATTCAGAGTATATAAATTCAGAGTGGCGGAAAAAATCTCTTTTGATGTAAAAGAGGCCTGTCGTTGGGGAAAACGCTAAATCCCAGAGGTGAAATCTGTAAAATAAAACCCAAACAACTCCCCCAGCACAAACAAACACACACACCCCAGCTCACCCCTGGAGTTTGAAACCAATGAATAATCAGAAAACCAAACAAACCACTGCAAGCAGAGGAGATTGCCAGGCGTTAAACAGCAACTGCCCAGCCCAGGCATCATCCTGGGAACGGATGCTGGTGGCCATGGGGCTCCGTGCTGCAACTGGGAACCGCCGGCTGGGAAACGCAATGTAATTATTAGTAGATACCACTCACCTGCATTTCCCATTTCTATCCTTGCCAATAGCCTCTGGGGAAGGGTTTTCATTTGGTTTTGATGAAAGCAGAATTAAAGTAATCATAACAAACCCGTCTCTGACTGCATCCCCGGCAGTGGAGGGGAGGAGGGAGCGGAGCACCCAGTGCCGGTGCTCCCGGAGCTGCGCTGCTCACGTGGCTCTGCCCTTGCCGGGCACCTGGGATGGTGTGTGCTAACACAAAACATGAGATATTAGGCAGAAATATGGTTATTCTTTTTCCATGAAAAGGCAAAACCACATTTGCAGGTTTACTCTAACGGAGCAGCAGAATCACCGAGTCTGAAAAAGCAGAGTTACTCCTGGGTATTGCCGGCGTAAGGCAGAAGAGAGTCGTGTCTGCAGGTTCATGGAGCTGGAGCCTCCTCTCTCTTGGGCTACTCTGTTGTTCCCATGTCTGACAAGAAGAGAAAATCTGTCAGCCTTGGGCAAAAATCATGTTTTGGGGAAAGCTGTTAAAACACTTTTGACTGTGTGCAAATGATCATGCATGTTCTTCCTTATTAGACATCTCTCCCGGGTAAATAGAGCCTGCGGTTGCGTCTTGCCTTTGGGATTCAGCTCTTCAACAGCGAGAGCTTCTTGTTTCTTCTGCAATGAGTTCTGGTCGCAGGCGCTTCCACCTCACAGTTTCTTAACTGAAAGTTGCTTTTTAAATACCTTGCGGTTATTTTTAAATACCCCAGCTGGGCTTTTAGTGCGGCCTGACGGTGGCAGGAGTGCTGAGGAGATGCAGGGGTCTGTGTCTGGCTTCCCACCACGGACTTCTGGGGAGTGGTTTGGAATCTTAGTGTAAATGGAAGAGAAATGGGGCTTGTGCTTACGGTGCTCAGGGTTCCGCATGGCAGGGTGTGCTCATTGCTGGGGTTTAGGGCTACTTTAGATGAACTAAGAAACGTTGTAAGTTTCTTCTCTTGCTGGAGGCAACCTCTCTGGGATCACTGGCGTGTGGAAAGGTCCATGCAACTGCTTCAGTGGGTTGGGTTTGCTCCTTCTGCTACCTCTGCTACTCCTCGCCTTCTGCTTTAACCATAGAATAGCTGAGAAGAGCTTTGCATTACGGTCTGCAGTGCCTGGAGACCCTTATAGGGTTCAAGAAGCATGAAGCTGTATTTCCAGGTAGATCACAGAGTCACAGAGTAGTTCGGGTTGGAAGGGACCGTAAAGCCCACCCAGTGCCACCCCCTGCCCGGGGCAGGGACACCTCCCACCAGCCCAGGTTGCTCCAAGCCCCGTCCAACCTGGCCTTGAACCCCTCCAGGGATGGGGCAGCCACAGCTTCTCTGGGCAACCTGGGCCAGGGGCTCACCCCCCTCACAGTCAAGAATTTCTTCCTGAGATCTCATCTAAATCTCCCCTCTTCCAGTTTGAGGCCGTTACCCCATGTCCTATCATTACATTCCCTGATCCAGAGTCCCTCCCCAGCTTTCCTGGAGCCCCTTTAGGGACTGGAAGGGGCTGGAAGGTCTCCCCGGAGCCTTCTCTTCTCCAGGCTGAACCCCCCCAGCTCTCTCAGCCTGTCCTCACAGCAGAGGGGCTCCAGCCCTCCCAGCATCTCCGGGGCCTCCTCTGGCCCCGCTCCAACAGCTCCGTGTCCTTCTTGTGCTGAGGGCTCCAGAGCTGGACACAGGACTCCAGGTGGGGTCTCCCCCGAGCGGAGCAGAGGGGCAGAATCCCCCCCCTTGCCCTGCTGCCCACGCTGCTGGGGATGCAGCCCAGGCTGCGGTTGGCTTTCTGGGCTGCAAGTGTGCAAGATCCTTCAGCTCATTTGTCTCCGGGCTGGAAAAAGCATGTCTCACCCTCCCTTTCTCCCCGTCTCTTGGTTGCTGCTCTGACCTGGGCACTGCAGCCCAGGAGAGAGGTGAGATATGGCATAGCCGGGTTTCCTGGGGCCAGAGCTGTGGTCGACAAACACCCTGTTGAGTTGTTCAGGCAGCGTTTGCCAAGCTGTCACCCTGCCAACCTTTGATGCACCCAGAGAGCTGTAGTGCTCTGGATGTTTTTTGCTGCGGATACCGGTGAAAAAAGGCTGACGTATTAGCACGAGGACACAACTGGGTTTCTCCAACTTGAGACTGATTGTGGTTATATGTTTCTCTGTCTCCCATGGCCGTACTGCTCCAGGAGGCACTAGCCTTAGAAGAACAGCAAGAGATGATACTCTTGAGCATCTCTGTATGTAGAACTGGTCTTTGAAGATCCATCCGGTTTAATCCTGGCTTGGGTGGAGCTGATCTGGCATCGGGGTGACGGCATGGAGCAGGCACTGCTTGATTTGTTCGTCTTCACTGAGTTTCAGCCGCTGTAGGGGGAGTCGGAGGAGCTCAGCTGTAACACGCAGCGGGGAGAAATATTACTGCAGCTGGGAAAGGAATGATTTAGCTGCTCTTCCGTAGACGCCTTCCCACCAGCAGCCCCCTGTGCAAATGCCACACGGCGGTTGCTTTCTCCTGCCAGGACAGAAATATTCTGCTGGAAACTCACGCTGCTCTTTTGCATGAGCAGAGGTTTAATTTCGAGCCATTAATCCGCGTGATCTGCACGGAGGCTGCAGGCAATGTGTTCAAGCTGGATAAAATCCTCTCTCCCGTGTCAGAGCCGGGCTGGGGGCGTGCTGCCACTGCTATCAGATCCGTAACCTTCCCTCGACATCCCACTCCTCCCTTTCCACCCCTGTGCCCGGCCCAGCCCTGCCTCCTTCCACGCTTCTGCTTCAAGAGACAACACTTCATGTGCTCAGAAGAGCAGAGCAAACACAAGGTGATATTTTATTTTTTTTCCATCCCCTGCAGAAAGAACGTATTTTCCTCTCTTGCCTCCAGTGGCCCCTGATCGAAGGCTTCGGGCCAGATCTTCAAAGTTGTTGCGGAACAAGAACATCTTTGAAAGTCTGGTCTTTAAGGTTTGGGAAGGGACATGTACCCCCCAAGAAAGAATGCAAAAGGCAAAAAGCAGCCCCCTAGCAGACACCGGACCAGTGGCGAATCTCACTCCTTTAACCTTCATTGCAGCTGAAGTGGTCGTGCAGCGTCGTGCTCATGGGCTTGGGCACACGCATGGATGTGAAACCCCCTCCAGCCTCTGCAGGCTGGTACCCCAGCCCCTTCCACCCATGGAAGGGCGGCAGTTGTCCTCTCCTGCCAGGAGAGAAATGTTCTCCTAGAAACACAAACTGCTGTGCAGCAGCAGAGGCTTCGTTTCAAACCTTCCCATAGGCTCGGCACGTTCCCAGGTCCCAAAATCCACCGTGAGCCGCCCCGTATGGGGCAATGTTGGGCCCTGGGCAAAAGAAAGTGTTTCAGCCAGGTTGGGGGATTTCTTTGTGTTTGGGGGCGTGGAGAGAAAAGGGAGGTGATGCAGAGAAACATTTACACAGCCCTTTGAACTGATCCGGGAAAATACTTCGATTTTGCAAACTGCAAGACTCAAACCACAAGTTTCTTTCGCAGCGGAGTGACGTGAAGCCCTGCCCTCTCCAGGTGCCCCAGGGCCACCTCCGAGCTGTCACTCAGGTGTCACCTGTCTCCAGGATCAACACCTGAACCTCCTTCCCCATCATTGTCCCAGCCCCGGTCCCTCCCTGGCTCATGGCACCGCAACCAGAGGTGACTGATGGCTCTTTCTCAAACTCCTGACTCTTCTTCCAAGACTTAGTCTGCGGGACCATCCTCTCTTTAACGCAGCTAAATTGCTCCTTTCCTTTTTCATTTGCATAACGATGGCTTTGGGGTTTATTTTGTTTGTAAGGGAGCAGTAGACTAACCTGCTTTCCGCTTAACTCCAAAGAAGTCATTAGAGTCGCAGTAATAGAAAAAGACTGGACTTAAAATTTTGCTACTTCCTGCATAAAAGCCTCTCTAGGACATTTTAATAGGATGGAAAGACCTAATAAAAGGAAATAAGGCTGCAGAAAAACATTTCTGACCTTGAGATATTTGTAGTACTTTTCTTAGGTCTGTCAGCTGTGCACGTTTAGTGGAGGGTTGGCTGGGCCGGTCCATGGGTTTTTCCATGCTGATGAGGATTTATCTCTCACTTCAAGATTTAGCACTAAATCAGATTCTGGAAGGTGACAGTTTGAGCAAGGACTTATGCAGTCTATCTGTTATCTATCCCAGCTGCATTTCTAGGGAGTCTCTGATCCAGGGAAACCCCTGGGTAATAAAAATAGTTTTGTGACTGCAGCCAGTCTTGCTGTGGGAACCAGCCCTCCCCTCCCAGTATAAGCTGGGGGACAGCAGGCAGGAGGGCTGTCCTGCCCAGCCCCGGGGCTGGGGCTCTGGAGGTGATTTATAGCCACATGGCAGGAGGAGAGCACCGCGTGGGGCGGCGTGGCTCCGGGAAGCTGTTCCTCAAAGCCGTGCCGCTAAAACCCCAGTGGAGTTATTCCCAGGGTTGCTGTGGCTGTGCTGCCGTCGAGACCTCAGCAAGATTTAGCATCCCTCAACCTAAAAGAGCCAACAGCCGCCCCAACGATTGGTGTTCTCCCTTTGCCAGTGCTGGAGGAAGAAGAGCCAGTCTCTTTAGACCAAAACCTTGCGTGAATAGGATGTATTTCTGACGTGTTTCAGCTGGAAAAGCAGCTGTCAGAGCCCACCGAATCACTCGTGTTTGGATATTTTGCTGTCAGCAGAGAAGAGGGTTGCTCTCCGTGGCTGTAAACACCTGCAGCCACCCTGATTTGGGCAAAGGCATGATTTATTTAAACTGACCGCTCTTTGCAGAGGGATCTTCTCATGCTGTTCAGAGCCTCCTGGATGTCGGTTTACAGATGGTGCCGGAGAGCAGAGGGGACCAGTGTCACCTGAAGGATTTTTGCAGGAAACACTGACCTTTCTTTTTTCTTCCTTTTTTCTTTCTTTCTTGTTTTTCCTTTCTGCTTGCCCATTGAGACATTTCTGGTGTTCGCAGTCTAAAATGAAACACTTTCATTGATGGTTCTTGGCCCTGAGTTATCAAAGACGTGAGGCTCCAAAGCCTGGCACGCTCTCAACTCCTTTGTGAACTTGGATGCAAACTGGAGTCGGGGAACCTGTGTTGTAGCTGTCTGGCAGGAACGGCGCTGCCGGAGGCTGGAGACAGAACAGGTCTAAACCGAAGGACACCCGTTCCTTCACTCGCAAGGAAGAAGCCGCTGTCGCTTGGCAGAAGGGCTTGGTGAGCCCCTGGCCCAGGTTGCCCAGAGAAGCTGTGGCTGCCCCATCCCTGGAGGGGTTCAAGGCCAGGTTGGACGGGGCTTGGAGCAACCTGGTCTGGTGGGAGGTGTCCCTGCCCAGGGCAGGGGGTGGCACTGGGTGGGCTTTAAGGTCCCTTCCCACCCAAACCATTCTGTGATTCGGTGATTCTAAGATCTTCCATGAGCAGAACAATGGCAGACTTTGCAGCTGCAACTGCAACTGGAAAAAACATTTTATCTTCCTCTGCAGTTTTCTATCTTAAGTACTTTGCTGAACAGAAAATAGAGAGGAGAAAGCTACTTTAGGGGTAGTCAATGCCTTAGAAGCACCTGGGGGACTTCTCTGTGAGGCACGACGTGCCAGAGATCCCACTCGGATACCCAGGGCAGGGAGGTGGGACTGGATGGGCTTTAAGGTCCCTTCCAACCCAACCCATTCTGTGAGTCTATGACTCGTGAAGCTTTAGGTTTGGTGCAGCCCTCCTCTCGTAAGGATGGGCAGAAGATTCCTGCCGGAGTACAGCTGCCTTGGGCCACTCCGCAGCCATCCCTGCAAGGACTGACAAGGCTCCCGCGCAGCGCAGAGGGAGTCCCGTTCAGCTGTCATCCCTGAAAGGGTGTTGCTGTGAAATGTGGTCCCTCAGGCTGGACAAAGCAAACCCCGAGGGACTGAAAATACAAGCTAGTTGTTCTTTATTTGCAGCCAGAGTTTGATTCACTCACTGCTGCGGTTAACGACAAGGCTAAATGATGGTCATTGTGTGCTTTATGATTGCCAATAATTCCTCTTTTATGCCATGGAAACCATACGGCATGATGGATCATGAAATCATTTTTAATGTGCTTTTTACACTAAAGAAAGGCTTTCAAAACCATCTTAATGACAGCTAGTCATATTCATTTTCCTTTGACCGTTAGAGATTATTAGCTAATTAGTATCTCATTCACATGCAGCGCAGCCTCCTTTTTTGACTCCAGAGGTCTGGGGCCAAACCTGGAGATGTGATATCGTGCACGGTTTTTGAAAACGTTGCTTCCTTTAGCGAAATAGCAGCAGGACTTAAAGCAGGATTAAGTCAGGATCAGGGATTTCTGAGCCAGCTTCCGTACAGCCCCTGGGGTACGAGGCGGTCCTGCATCTCCCAGGGGAGGCACGCTGGCCGGGGGGTGCCTCCAGGGTGTCGGGGCTGGAGGAGTTATTTTCTCCAACAAGCCAGACAGAATTCATAATTTCTGCCCTGTTGGAAATGTGGAAATTGTAGGAGAAGCTTTCTGAATCCCACCAAAGGGAAACGTGAAAGAATTTTCTTTGAAAAAGAACCTGATGTTCTGTTGTGATTAAAATTAATGTCAGGTATGCCTGAGCCCGTGAGCTCAGATCCAGCTCTGATCACTTCCAGACCCCTGCCTGGCTGGAAGCCATCCCGCAAACCCCCATGAAATAACACCTTGTGAAGTTAAACAGGGACTACGTGAGTTGCGGTGGTGCAGTGTGGGGAGGTGCTTGGGGGTCCCGTTCCTTCTGAAGAGCTGTGGTCCCCAGGCTGCACAGGACTGTCCCTCATGGGAGAGAAGTGTTATGCCTCAACCTATTCCAGTTCTAGGATGTGTAAGTCCTTTTAGACCCTGGAATAGGCTGCCCAGGGAGGTGCTGGAGTCACCATCCCTGAATGTGTTTCAGACTCATTTAGATGTGGTGTGGGGGGATGTGGTGTAAGGGAGAACTTTGTAGAGTGGGGTTGATGGTTGGACTCGATGATCTCACGGGTCTCTTCCAACCTAAATGATTCTGTGATTCTACGTCAAAATATCCCAGCAAGACGGCTCTTAGATGTTGTGCACGCAGCTGGAGTGGGTCTGTCTGGGTGTATGGCCATTTCAGGTGTCATTTATGCAGCCGGTAGGATTCCTGGCACAGTCCTGTTTGTACCAAGGTGACAAATGATACAGCTGTGTCCATAGCATCAGCACCAAGCACCAAAAGCACCGGGTTCCTTTTCGTAGTCCCTCCAAGAGGCTGAGACAGTCAGAAATGTGGAGATGATGGCAGAAAAGTCCATCATCTCTCTAACAAAATATTTTAAACACAGTGGGATGATTTCCGATATGACCATGAGGATGTATGAGTGAGGCATGGATGGAAGAGAAACGTGTGCCAGGGTCAGGACCTCCGTTTTGTCAGGAGATGGCACCTCAGTAGACTTAGCGTGGCTGTGAAACTGTGTCCTGGAAGGGCACGGCATCTGCGGCTGTGGGCAGAACAGCCTGAATGAAGACTTTCAGCAGAAATACGATGGCAATATCTCACTGGCTTTAGGCAGAGCTGGGTGTCAGGCTGGGGTTGCATTTGTGCAGTGCCCCTGGGATGTTCGTGCTGGGGAAGGGAGGAAGACAAGTTGCTATCATCATTTTTATTGAATGTCTTTGAATTCTGCACAGGCAAAGTCTAGTCTCTCCAGTCTATGAAATAAGCTGTAGGACCAGCTATTCAACCTCAGCACCCCGTCTCCAGCAGTGGCCACCAGCAGGATAAAATCCCTTTCCCAGTTATCTCCTCCCAGCCCCAAGCTTTAAGAGCTACGAACCAGCAAATGCTACAATCCATCTTCCCAAAAGCTCTGGAGCTGCTGAAATTGCCGAAGGCTTCAAACCCAAGTTCACAAACAGTTTTAATGGACTCCAAAGTATATTTGTTCGAGGCAAGTATACTCCAAAGCAAATTTGCCCAACACCGAACTGGTGTTAGCGAAGCTGTCAGCAAGGCTGTTATCAATCAGTTCCAGCAGCCGAGAAGAATTCTTAAGCACAAATCCACATGTGGGGAAAAAGAAAAAAAGAATATATTTAACATTTCTATCTTTGCTTTATTACAGCAAATGCATTTTATGTCCAACAGATGAAATATATAGTGCCAGTCAAATTTCTTGTTTTGAGTAACATCCATTATGAACTCACAGCCAGTTTTGTTTAGTAAATCATTTGCAAGCCAATCCTGACGACATTGTATATGACTCATAAATCTCAGCCGAATAGCTTCTTTCCAGATACTCAGCTTTTGCAAGAAACTTCATCTTCATATTTACAGATTGGTAGACTCAATAGAGGAAAAAATTCCCTAACTTGAATTATACTGTACTGAGGATCCAGTGGTAACCGCGTTAAGCCTTTCGACATGTGAATCCACAAACACACGCTGGGCCACAGCATTGGCCCTCAATAGGTTATTAAAAAAAATATTCTCTACCTTTTAGTTAAACACAGTGTTATGAGTAACTTCTTTTCACTTGTACATCACCGGTTGAATATGAATCGTAAGAAAAGGTGCATGGGGTAGAAAAATGCCTTTAAACTGGTTCTGGAGTGTTTTGGGGGGTATTCACAAAGATTTCATAACCAGTTGTGTAATGTTTTCCAAAAATCCACCCTGAGGTGTCTTTGGGGATGTTCTGTTTGAATTTTTCTCATCAGTGGTGGCTTGATGTCTTGGTGAATTAGTCCTAAAGATGGGTTCTCCCATGCATGAAGACTTCAGACGGACAAAGACATCAGATGCAGAAGAATGCGGTGGGTTGGTTTATATCAAGTGTGACCACTAATACAGGTTCTCGTGAGACTAAGGTGAAAATAGTTGGGAAATGCAAAAACATCACAAATTCGAGTCCAAATGAAATTGTCCTGGATGGAAAAGTTAATATTTCCGTAACTTTTGCAAAAGAAAAAATGTCAGGAGGTTTGGAAGCCACCGGCTCCTTAGTTTGATTTCTTGCCGGAGTGTTAGGAAGAGTGACACCATTTATAGAAGAGATTTGAAAAAAGTTTTGTCGCTCATTTTTTGAGGACTTGTGATCTGAGCGATGCTCTCAGAAAAAAGAAGGACTGGAGAAGAGAGACAGATCAAAGGCGAGTGACTCCGCAAGGGGTGGAAGTCAGGTCCCGGCAAATATCTTCGTGGGGTTTCCCATCACATCTCGTATGTGAGAGACAGGGGACAGCCCTGCTTCACGGGGCACTGTCCCAGCCCTCGCCTCACGGAGTGTGGGGTTTGGAGATGAGCAAAGGACTTGGGCAAAGGACTCGGCCACCAGGGTTGCAGTGAGTCCCGTAACGCCGTGGGGAAGGAGCGTCCCAGGGGCAGCTCTCGCTCGTTCTTTTCTCACCTCTGAACTGCCCGACCTCCTCCCGCAACCCTCAGCTAAGGGAAAGGAAACAGCAGATAAACACTTTCCCAGAGAAGTGGTTGAGGCACCATCCCTGGAGGGATTTAAAAGCCGGGTAGAGGTAGTGCTTGGAGATATGGTTTCGTGATGGGTTTTGTCAGAGTTGTTGATGGTTGGACTCGATGGTCTGAAAGGTCCCTTCCAACCTGGGCAATTCTGTGATTCTATGAATAAATAATTGAAAGAAGGCTCGATGCTGTGGCAGAGCTGGAATGTGAAGAGGCACGCGTGATGTGATCAGAGCATGAGTTGACTGCCCGGGCGACTCTCCCTTGCATGAGAAAGGGACTTGGGATGTGTTTGTTCAGACGAAATTATAAAAGGACCATCTTGCTTAGGAGATGGGGAACAAGTAGAGGTGAGGGAATCACCAATTTTTTGGTTCGCTGACTTCTGGATGGGAAAGAAAAAGTCATTCTGGGTTGAACGAAGTGTTGCATTTCTCCTGAAATGAAACATTTCATTTGAGTGGCCAGGGGGTATTTTGTGTTTAAAAATAAATAAAACAGAAAGCGATTTTGAAACCAAATTATTTTTTTTTGCATCCTGAAGTTGAAAAGGGACTTGAAGTTAGTGAGAATGGCCAGGAGGCTCCTGGATGTGTGGCAGTCTCTTACAAAGGGCATTCCTGACCCCAGGGCCCAACTGTCCAACCTCGCCCGCAGCCTGGTGGTTACACACTCGTTGAGGATGAGGGAACTGCCCTGGGAGCAAGGAATGCCCCCCTCCAAGTCTCCAGATGCTGTACCCAATGGGACATAGTGCAAATATTTCCCAGCAGGACAAATGAGAGCCTGGCATGAACGTCTACAACAGGTCGCACATCCGTCACTGAAGCTGCAAAGACACAACCACACCTTAAAGCTTTCGAATGCGTTCCCACGTAATTAAATCTGGGCGATGCTAATTTGCATTGAGTGGATATTTGGAATAGAAATGTGGTTTCCAGCTCTTCACCTGCCTCAGCTTCCCCCTAGCAGTGGTTCGAGCTGATTTTAGCTACTGCAGAGGTCACCAAAGGGATGGGGACCTGTGAGCACTTCAATTACTTCTGCCGCATTACAAGCACCATCTCTCTCCCGCATGCTGTCCAGAAAGACTGTTTATTAAAAAATATTGTGACCAATTTACTGAGCTTTTAATTAAGCTGTCATGTTGAAACAGAACTGTCTCTTGGGAGGTGAACACACATTTTATGGTCATTTAATTTTTGCTTAGGATTTTAGAATTTACTTCTGGCATACTTAGAATTATGAAGATTCAGGGATTCTCGCCCATTTGTGGCAATTACAAGGCATAAATCATTAAGCTTAATGAAGGTGGGAAGAAAATTGCAAAGTTGGATTTTTCTGTAGAATTTGGTTTTGTCTTTATGCATTTTTTGTACAAATACACTCAGGTTGGGGTCGGAGTTGATAGTCATCTGTGGGAGCAGGCGTGTGCATGGGCACATGGGGAATCTCAGCACAAGATGAGTTGAGGGTTGTTTACAACGGCAAATTTTAGCTTTGTTGGAACAGTCTCAGTAAGAACATGGTGGTAACAGCCTTAGTAAGGGCTAAACCTTTGGAAAACCAGAGACTCACACTGCCATGAATTCATTTGCAAGGGACAGCAAGAGTGTTCCTCACTTAGTACCTCTCTTCCTGCCTGGTTCCTTATCTTCCCTTTTTGCACTTGTTTGACCTCTCTTTTTGTCTTCCTTCTCTCTGGGAACCTTTAAGCAGCCAAGAACAGGCTGGCAGTTGCCCAGCAGATGAGCTAAGATCAGATATGCACAGCCAGATGCTCCAGGACTCTAGTGTCTGCCATAAGTCATGAGCATCTGGAGAACGTCTCAGCATGATGCTGGCACGTAGGAGGTGGCTGTGATGTTCTGGCTGATGCTGTTGTCACTCTCCAAATGTCCTTTTGGGGGGTGGTGGTGGGGCCACAACACACTTTGGCAGGTAAAAACATTTATCCTGCAAATTACCTGCAAGGGCCACAGCCGACACAGGCACCACAAGGGCTCTGAGAAGTAATAGGTGCCTCTACAGGGATAATTTTGGCATAAGAAAGGCTGAACTCCAGTCAAGCAGTCACTAGAGAAAGGATATGTGTAAGATACAGTGAAAAATGACTTGATGTGTTCATGGAGGAGAACAGCAGGACACCATTCCCCTACACATATTCAATGGCCATTTCACAGCATCCTTGTCTTTAAGCACAGGGCTGCTAATCCCCATTCTTATTGACCGCTCTTTCACAATACTGAGAAGTAAAATAGTTTAATGCCTTTCTTGCGGGAGGTTTGTGAGGTTTGCTTAGCTAATGACTAAAAAAAGCTGTGAGAGCTTTTGGTGAAAAACACATTAGAAAGGGGAAGGAAAATTATTGACATTTTCCTCCTAGTGTCCTGCTACTAATAGCGCTTTAACATCATTTTGTGTTTCCCTGGTCTCAGTTAGACACAATCGTTGTCATTATAATTCCCTTCTAGATAACACAAGTGAGATTCAGATGTTCCTGAACATAAAAGAAAGTGTTACCAGCCCCCCATGCGGTCCTGTTGCTCAGAAGCCAGCTCTCTATGCCTGAGTTATTTTATCAGATAACCAGAAGAGTCTGCAAATCCAGGCTCCCACTAGCACAGAATTATCTGCTTTGCCTATTAGCATTAAGTGTCCAGCTCACAAGTGGAGCGCGTACTCCCAAGGACAGGACACTGCCAGGGAAGATATATTGCTGTGGTGGTTTTATACTGGGCATTACATGAGCTACCCAAAGGTCCCAAGAGCAGACCAGCTCCCTGCAGACATGCCATCTCCTGGGAATGTGTAATTGGAGAAGGAGGAAGGGGGAGAAGATTCTGCCCCTCTGCTCCGCTCTCATGAGACCCCCCTGCAGCGCTGCCTCCAGCCCTGGGGCACCAACAGCAGAAGGACACGGAGCTGTTGGAGCGGGGCCAGAGGAGGCCCCGGAGATGCTGGGAGGGCTGGAGCCCCTCTGCTGTGGGGACAGGCTGAGAGAGCTGGGGGGGTTCAGCCTGGAGAAGAGAAGGCTCCGGGGAGACCTTCCAGCCCCTTCCAGTCCCTAAAGGGGCTCCAGGAAAGCTGGGGAGGGACTCTGGAGCAGGGAGGGGAGCCATGGGATGAGGGGGAACGGTTTTACACTGAAAGAGGGGAGATTTAGATGAGATGTGAGGCAGAAATTGTTTGCTGTGAGGGGGGTGAGCCCCTGGCCCAGGTTGCCCAGAGAAGCTGTGGCTGCCCCATCCCTGGAGGGGTTCAAGGCCAGGTTGGACGGGGCTTGGAGCAACCTGGTCTGGTGGGAGGTGTCCCTGCCCCGGGCAGGGGGTGGCACCGGGTGGGCTTTAAGGTCCCTTCCAACCCGAACCATTCTGTGATTCGGTGATTCTAAGATCTTCCATGGGCAGAACAATGGCAGACTTTGCAGTTGCAACTGCAAGTGGAAAAAACATTTTATCTTTCTCTGCAGTTTTCTATCTTAAGTACTTTGCTGAACAGAAAATAGAGAGGAGAGAGCTACTTTAGGGGTAGTCAGTGCCTTAGAAGCACCTGGGGGACTTCTCTGTGAGGCACGACGTGCCAGAGATCCCACTCGGATACCTAGAGCTCTTCCACGTGGCCTGAGCTAAAGCATCTCCAGGGCAATTCTGCCCATAGCTGCCTCCTCCTGAGGGAGCTCAGCCGCGTGGCTCTGCCCTTCCCCCTGCTCTGGGCGGTGTGGGCATTGCTGGACAGAAGAAACGCCAGATTTCCAGGGCCAGCACGGACAGGCGCCTGACGTGCGTTTGTGCACAGCGTCCTGCATGCTGGGCCCTGCTCCAGGGACCAGCCACTCTTTCCCAAGGAAGGTATCGTCAGTTAAATTATACAAGCCATCGTGGCTGGAAACCAAAGATGCCTTTTCATTTAGCTTCAGAAGTGACAAAATATTTTACCTGATAAGTGACATTTGACATTTCCAAATTGAAATCGTTTTGATACTCTGTTCCACAGAGGAAACCAGAACATTACAATTCCAATTCCCCTTCCCACCATTTGGGACAAAATCCAATACCGAACTGACTAAATTCATCCCTAGTTGGAAATCCACAAGTGCTTAACTCTCGTATTAAGGAAGTTTTTGTGTTTATATTTCCCATCCATCAAGCGGAGAACAGAGCATGGTCTATGAGTGACTCTGATGCCGCTGCAGAGGGACAAAACAGCAATTCTTGTGACAAGCACAAGATTAAATCTCTGAGAATAGCAGCACGTGAGAAGTACAAGCATCTAAAATGTTCACTTCAGTGATTCTGCCGCAGTGAGAAGTGCCCTCAACGTCTACATGCAGTCTGGCGATGTCTGCTCATCAAAGTGTTACGTGCATTTTTGATACCCTTTAATCAAGAGCTTGTGGTGAGATCGGTTCAGAAATCAGGACCTTATGACAGAGTGTAAAACCGAGGCACAGCCCAAACCAGGCGTGTAACTGGCTTCTTGCAGAAAGTCGGCACTGCTCTGGAGGCAGGAAAAATCCGGGAGGAATGCATGAGGAGAAACTGCCACTTTACACAGGTTCTCCAGCTAATGGGAAAGAAATAAAGGGCTGCTCTTGTGTGTGTACCTGGGTGTCCCAGCACAGCAAGACCTTCTCATTCCATCCAGGGCTTCAAAACCTGTGTTCCCTATGCAGTCACAATTGCTTCCCTAAAGGAGTTCCATCCTGGGCACTGACTGAGACGGGACTTTTGCCAAACCATTAATATCCAGTTGTACAATAACAGACACGCACAAGGGAGCAACAGTGAAGTTGCCCTGTTGAGATCATGCAGGTAGTTCCTAATTTCTGGATCTTAGAGGTGCGTCTTCTGCATTTTCGGAGCTGAATACTCTGACTGTGTTGGGAGAGGTGTGTGCCGTGGATAGACATTGAGGCGATGCATTGAGGGGAGGGTTGAGTTAGCGCGGAGCGGTTTAATGTGTTTTACACCATGGCTACACAAACAGGTATCCCAACATGTTGAGGATGTTGCTGTCCTGGAGTGTGTAGATGAACGAGTGGCTTGAGCAGAAATGGGAATGGGAATGGGAAAGGGAATGGGAATGGGCAGCAACTCTTTGACCTGGCCTCATTCCCACAGCCAAATGTATCCCAAAGCCGCAGTTTCCCCCTGACTTCAGACTGTTGAGTTTGGTGTGTCCAAAATTCCATTCCTAACGCTGCCAGGGGAGGTCTAGACTAGATATTAGGAAAAATTTTTACACTGAAAGGGTTGTCAAGCATTGGAAGAGGCTGCCCAGGGAAGGGGTTGAGGCACCATCCCTGGAGGGATTTAAAAGATGGGTAGACGTAGTGCTTAGAGATACGGGTTAGTGGTGGGTTTTGGCAGAGTTATGTTGATGGTTGGACTCAATGATCTGAAAGGTCCCTTCCAACCTGGGCAATTCTGTGATTCCATGATTCAAAATGAACATAGCACAGTCACGTGGCTAAAATTATTCTAATGGCTCTGCTAGTCATTTACATGTAGGGGATAAGCACTGCTACAAAATGCTGTTGGCTCGTAGCCGCTCTTCTGCAAACCGTTGTGCTAAAAGGCCACTGCTGGCTTCAGTCATCATGACCCCAGCCGTGGCTTTGTAGGCGGCGAAGGTCTGGGGAATGGGATGGGCCAGAAAGATGGGCAAATTTAGCTGGGCATTCACAGCAATCAGTGGAAGTGTTCACTCTCATTGCCTTCTACGTAGCCAATATTAAGAAAATTACTGCTAATTTCCAGCTGCTGGCTAACGGTTATGAATTCTGCAGCGACTTTATATTGCCAGGGCTTGGACAGGCGGTTGATGACAAATGAAGAGGCTGATGAGTCCTGGTGAGGCTCGGACTGAGCTGTCTGAAGGCAAAGAGGTCACACGAAGCACAGCTGGTCAGGGATGCATCGTGACCATCCAAATCGTGCGAACAGCCAAACATCTCGCGGTGAACTCACGGGAACGGGGCATTCCAAACTTAGGAGTCAGGAGAGAGAAGGACTTGGGGTGTCAAAACACTCGGAGTAGGACAAGGCCAAGAGTTTCATTTCATGAAAACACATGTGAAAAAACCCACCATGAATAATATCCGGATTTATAGAAATTGCAAAACATAGGGAATTTGAAGAAAATACCTCCTTTGAAGATGATTTCATAGTAAGATCGATCTGAACAGTTCGTTCTTATAAAATTTAAAAATTTTCTGCTGTTGCTGATATTTACTGTTAATTGTATTCTTTTACTGATATATATTTGTATAATGGCACAGCAAAATAAGAGTATTCCAAAATGAGAAATTGAAATGTTCCGTTATAATATTGTCGTAATGTTTCGACACCATCAAAATGCTTTGCCTTCCCTCTTAAAAAAAAAAAAAAAACCAACATGTGGTATATAATGATACCTTTCCCCAAAGCATTTCAGTGAAATACAGTTTTCAACATACAAACACTCTGCCCGTGTGTTTCTTACCTAGTTCCAGTATTTGGCTAGTTCTGGGGGTGGACTCGTCACAAACACTACGGAGGTGACATCTCCACCCCAATATCGTCAGACACGGAGTGTTTTTGTCACGTGGAGGGGTATCAGCCGCACAACCTCACACTCCAGAGCATAACTGCGTCCAGCCCGGGCACACGGAGACCGTCTTGGCTCTATTGCCTGAAAGGATTTATGTTTCCGAGGGCTGTGAAAGTGTTTCTAGAACACATCACTCAACTTTTTGCAGAAAAATAATTGTTTTCAGAGCTTTTGAGCATCCAGGGACTTCAGTGACAGAATTTCCATGTTCTCAACTTGCAGTAATCAAGCTGTAAAATCCCAGGTGGGACTTTATAGTGTTGCAGCGAGCTGGGACCTCTCCATCCAGCTCCCAGGCTGCGGAGGGATCTCCACGGAGGGGTGGGCAGGAGCCTGGGGACTTGAAAAAGATTAAAATCAGATGGGAAAATAGAACTTATTAACACATGAGGGAGTGAGGATTGGTCTTTCAGGTCTTTTCCACCTCTAACATTTAGGTTTTTATGATCTGGCACAACTTTGCACCCAAGTTTGTCCACACGGGACAGTTGTGTGGGAGCCGGAGCACTGAGCTGAGGCTCTTTGCTGCCAGATGTGTCCACAAATCTCTTCTGCTTCCGTGTGGTGGGATGCTCCGGGGTCCTTTCCTGATGGTATCAACTGAGAGGTGGCATCAAGGCTTCAGCAGGTATCATGGGAAGGTCCTTGTGGTGACCTCACTCCAGAATAGGTGGGGTTTTTACTTAGGTTTCTTTCCACATCCCCAAACTTGTAGACAGGCACAGGTTCAAATAAAACAGTCTAGTACTGGAGGGCTTTGAATAAGTGGAATTGGCAGAGGGAGAAGGGAAATGGTAAAACATATGTAGAAACACAAGTGAAGACTTCAGCGCAGGCGTATTGGAAAGCCAGCCTGGGGACACGGTGATGAAGTGTCTTTCACAAGTAGTCTGCTCCGGCAAAGCTTAAATCAAGCAGTTCCGAAGTTCATGCTGAGAGACCCCGAGCTTCATTTGTCAGGAAATTTAACACTTCCAAGGGCATTTGACTTGAAAAATGGGAGCACTTATTGTGATTCAAGCCTGGTGTGACACGGTGGCTGGGTTTTTTTTTCCTGTGTGGCTGAGGCTTTTCATGCTTTGGAGAAAGCAAAACTTCTACTTTAGAACATTTTCCCTGTTCCCAGAAGTCGGGATGGATTATTTTGCAGATGAAGTGATTGGTTACCTGCAGAGTTTTCCAAAAAGTAGGACACAGTTTCTTTTTCTAAAATTGTTGCAGATGAAATTAAAGAAGCGATTGTTTATTTCTCTCTGTGACTTACCCTAACGGGCATTTCCAGTCCCTTTTTCAGTATGCAGATGGACAAGGCCTCTAGTTAATCTTTAACTGAGCTATTGACACAAGGAATGGTGCCATTAAATAAGAATTAAGAATGTGCTCCCTACCTTTGAGGGAGTTTGTGATAGATTTCCTCGTTTTATAATCTCATTCACTGCAATGTTCTCTCTTCAATCCTTTTCCCTGCATCTCAATTGAGATTTTGATGACTCATAAAATTAATCCTCTCTTAGCAGCAAATCTCTTCTCTTCCAAGCTTTAATGTGAGGAGCTGTGTTTGCTGGTGCCACGTGCTCGTGTTCTGCCTCGGTTGCAGGTGCTCCTCAAGGAGACACCGAGCTCCGCCAGCCCCGAGAGCCCACCCAAAGACCATCCTCCGTGAACTCTGAGCTGCAAGGCAGAACGTTGATTCCTTATTTGAGTATAATTTGTTGTGGGAAAAGATCAGGAATGGAATCACTGTCATCAGGGACCTGAGTCGGGGCAATGCCAAGCACAGCTCCAGGCTGGGCGGAGAATGGCTGGAGAGCAGCCCTGAGGAGAAGGACCTGGGGGTGTTGGTGGGTGAGAAGCTCCACACGCCCCGGCAACGTGCGCTGGCAGCCCAGAAACCCCCCACAGCCTGGGCTGCATCCCCAGCAGCGTGGGCAGCAGGGCCAGGGGGGGATTCTGCCCCTCTGCTCCGCTCGGGGGAGACCCCCCTGCAGCGCTGCCTCCAGCTCTGGGGCACCAACAGCAGAAGGACACGGAGCTGTTGGAGCGGGGCCAGAGGAGGCCCCGGAGATGCTGGGAGGGCTGGAGCCCCTCTGCTGTGGGGACAGGCTGAGAGAGCTGGGGGGGTTCAGCCTGGAGAAGAGAAGGCTCCGCGGAGACCTTCCAGCCTCTTCCAGTCCCTAAAGGGGCTCCAGGAAAGCTGGGGAGGGACTCTGGATCAGGGAGGGGAGCCATGGGACGAGGGGGAAGGGTTTTAAGCTGGAAGAGGGGAGATTTAGATGAGATGTGAGGCAGAAATTGTTTGCTGTGAGGGGGGTGAGCCCCTGGCCCAGGTTGCCCAGAGAAGCTGTGGCTGCCCCATCCCTGGAGGGGTTCAAGGCCAGGTTGGACGGGGCTTGGAGCAACCTGGGCTGGTGGGAGGTGTCCCTGCCCAGGGCAGGGGGTGGCACTGGGTGGGCTTTAAGGTCCCTTCCCACCCAAACCACTCTGTGATTCTATGACATCACTACAAGCTCTTGAGGTGGCCCTTCACATCTTTTGTCATCTGGCTTTAGGAGGGACAAGTGGGAAGATGCTTCATGGCTGTGAATCGCTCCCTGTGGTGGAGAAATAAGTCATAAAAATGAACAGAAATGGAGAAAAGCAGGACCCTATTTGTGGGTGTTGCCCTTTCAAAAGAATATTTCCCTGGGAAAAAAAATTCTTCACATGAAGAAATGACTGAACAGAATCTTTAAAGCCCACCCTGAACATAAGATAAAAACCGTGAGACAAGGCAGACATCTGCAGCTAAAAATCCCCACATGATTAATAAGAGCCGAAAAGCTCTCAGGAAGGGTTTGACACCCTCACCCGCAGCAGGAGGCGGCGGCCGAGGCTCCTGCACGGCGCTGACACCCATCGCACTGCGGCACCGAGGAAGGAGGATTAGTCTCCAAATCCAAATTTGCTATTAAAAAAAAGAAAGTTGATTTTAATAATTCCTCTCCGTGAAACTCAATGACAGCTACATCTAAGAAATCTTCAGGAATAGCTCCGAGAACTCCATTTCCAAGTCCCATGAATCTCTCTGAAGCAATTTCTAAGGAGGCGATTTTTGGCATTTTTTAAGGCAGCACCAGCTTCTCTAGGCTGAGGCAGCCTGAGACATGAAAGCGTCTCCCTGACCTTTTGCGAACAAGCAGGAGAGAAGGGAGAAACGCGTTCTCATTAAAAATAATACATCATTTTTGAAAATGGTAATTAGACAAGTTAGCAGCAGCAGCTCGTGTTGATCGTTCGGAGACAAGAGCTTTGTTACTGGGTGGGAATGATTATTGTCGTGTGCTGGGGACGGACTCGCTTGGCAGGTTTTGTTGTTTGCTTTAAATCAGTTCTCAATTTCCAAAGGAGCCTTTTCAAGTGTTGTGCGAGCAGAGGCTTTTATAACATTATTCATTATATAGATGGGTGCGTAACAAAAAGAGTTTTGCTTTAGATACAGGCACATCCACCAAATTGATTTAACTAGGATTTAATTAGGATTTACTTTGGCAAAGTTCTGGAGCCGAGTAACGTCCTGTATTTATTTGTAAACTTGTTTTCTTCCTTTAATTAATTGTCTTCTATCCTTCTATAAAACAATTCATTGTTTTATTGGGCATATCTGTTCTGGAGAGTCCCTGGAGACTGACTACCGTTTTATCACCAGTTTAGTACCTGAGTTATTTCATTTCCTTCTGTGGAGTTACCTTTGATCCGAGTAAGCCGGAGCAGAATTAGGCTCCTTTGCCATGAAAAGCTGCGTGCAGGAGGCAGAGATTCCGGAAAGCCCCGGAATGCCTGTGGAGAGGAGGAGCAGGCTCCCAGGTAGCAGAGCAATTGCTTTTAGAAGGACACGTGTCCCGAGCCAAGGTCAGAACTACCTTTCCATATAGAACCAGAGAATCGCAGAATTGCCCATGTTGGAAGGGGCCTTTCAGGTCATCGAGTCCAACCATCAACCCAGCACTGCCAAACCCACACAGACCCATGTCCCTCAGCACCACGTCTGCCCGGCTTTTAAATCCCTCCGGGGATGGTGCCTCAACCCCTTCCCTGGGCAGCCTCTTCCAATGCTTGACAACCCTTTCAGCGTAAAAATTTCTCCTAATATCCATCCTAAACCTCCCCTGGTGCAACTTGAGGTCGTTTCCTCTCATCCTATCGCCTGTTCCTTGGGAGAAGAGACTGACCCCTGACCCCCCCCAACGCTACACCCTCCCCATTCTGACCTGCCCCACTGCCCTTCCTCCAGGATCCTGAGTTTTCCAAACCTCTTCCCATAAACAAGCTCTGATGTGACTGTCCCAGACCATTTTTTTTTTTTTCACCTAAAATTTCTTTCTCGTTCTAACAAAGCTCTCCTTAAGTAGTGCCCGGTGTGGCTCACGCTGTGGTGTCCACCCACAGCAATTCTCCACCCCCAGAAACCTCTCCTTGCTCTGACCCTCCTTAACGGACGCTCACCCACTGGAGCCATCCCATTCCATTAAAGTCCTGAACCGGTTGGGAAAACCCCTTCTAATTAGCACCCAGTTTGCTGGTAAACCGCTTCCTTCAAAACAACCCCACATACAGTGGGGTTTTATCTGCCTGGCTTTTGGTCTCCCACTAAAGGATTTAGGTCTGTTGTGAAGCACGGAGCAGAGCGTGCGGCCGATAGACTTCTCGGGCTGAATCTCTGTCGCACCCGTGCCTGAAACGATAGAAGAAATTAGACCTGGGGATGCTGCCAGCCCCTCCCGGTACAGTGTTCCTCTGTGGCTCGAACTCCGAAAATGTGACTACCACCTCTTCTCCCGCTGAATTAGATTAGCTCCTGTTTCATAACGCTCCCGAAACACGTACGTTTGGTGTAGGTAACGAAGACACAGTAGCCAAAGTCTAGAGGCAGTAATATTTCATCGACTAACCCAAAATAGTAAAGCATATGCAAGGGAGAAAAAGCTCTAAATAAACAAAACCACAATCTGCTCTTATAAAAATATATTTGAATAGTGTGTGCACAACAGACTGGGTTCCCCTCAGGGCGTTTCCAACATTTCTGAGGGTTCGAATGGGTAACAGCTCTGAAATGTGACATATTTTCAGCCCTAAAAAGCTCCGAGTGGTAGTAATTGCTAACTCTTTTCTTTAAGTAGGGCTATATTGGCGTCGGATTATAGTTTATATTATTTTTAAATGACAGTAGCCCAACGACAGTTTCAGCTGTTTATTTTTGGAAGAGAGGAGGTTTTGAAGGAGGTTACAGGAGAAGCGATGCTGGCGCTGATGGTGCCGGGGCTGTGATGGCTGGAAGGTAACCTCATCTCCGCGTAAAACCAAACGGCTTGGGCAATCCCTTGTCTTTCAGCTTTCCGCGATATCAAGCCAGGGCAACAGAAATGATTAGAATTGACCTCCAGAAGACGCCTGCGGTAATATTGCTTGCAGCATCAGTGAGACTCCACCTCACCCGGCGTTTGCAGTCCTAGAAACCACAATAAGTGTTGATTAATTAAAAAAAAAAAAAAAAAAAAACCAACAGAGAAATGGAGTCAGATGTTTAAGGGACACGTTCAGTTACGACTAAATTACAATACTAATTTTTTAATAAGTATGCAAAGTACGTACACTGCAAGGAGGGAAAGGAAAGCTAATTCAAGAAGCTCTAACTAGGGATAATGCAATAATGCTAAGAAAGGGAGCGTCTTCACCGAATACCGGGGAGAATTGCTTGACGGTGAACTGTATTTCCATAAATTAATTTCTCACAGGAAACCGCAGAAACTCTATTACTTGAGGTGCTGAGACGGAGCCGGTACCAAGCCAGCCGCGGTCCCAGCGATGGGGACGGGTGCCCTGGCAGGTGCTGCCCGGGGGCATTTGGACAGTATTTTCTTTATCAGAAAATGCAGATTCACCAAATGCAGAACTTGGACTTTCTCTTTCCTTTCAAGTGGGAATACGTTGGGTTTGCGAAATAATATCCTCAAGTCCTGCATGCGATTCAGAGAGAAAATCTCCAGCCAGAAATTTTCCCTTTGGTTAGGGCTTGCACTGGGAATGCCATGGTTCAACTCACCGCGTGGTCGCATTTGGAATAACGCTCTAAATTCAGGGTTTGCAGATAACACCACCAATCCTAAGATGTTCCTTTTTCCCCTTAAACCAAAGCCCATGATGTCTGGGTGTCATCCTGTTCTTTTGGACGAAGCTCGCTCAGCTCTTGGCTGTTTCAGCCCGCTAACGCTGCTGACGCTGATGGAAGTTTATCATCTGAATAAACAAAATTCTCAATATAGCAAAGTGTGTGCTGTACTGGGGAATCGTGTCCTCTTAGAAAACGATGATTAATGCCATCAGAGCCTCCTCCCATCAGGATCACTCAGACAACCGTTCCCGCGTGCTGAGCATCCCTTGGCTGCTGCTGGGGACCAGGCTGAGGATCCCGCAGAGCTACGGCACGGGCTCAGCCCGGTGCCCGCCAGCCCCATCGCTGCGTGTCTGCGCTCCACGTACGTTTTACACCTCTCAGCCTCGGCTTTGCTGCAGAGGGATGTTGAGACATAGACACGGCGTTTGCAGAATTACAGGCAGCAGCTTGCAGGAGCAAAAGCCACGGGAAGGACCCCGAGAAGGGCTGACTCTGAGGCAGGAATGAGGTGTTGGAACGTTTCAGCCACAGCCCCCCGCCACGTTACGACCTTGGCTGAAGGCATTTTGTGTCGTGGTTATACACTATCGCTGTGTGACGCCTCTTGGCATCACAATATGATATGCCAACAGCATGAAAAGGAAAATAAAATACCTTCCAGCACAAAATTCTCAGATTTTCCAATGAAACATTTAATATGTTGAAAAACGTCTGTATTTCCAATGTCTCTATTTACTCTGACCATCCAGAGGAGCTACTGCCTGTTTCCAAAGGGACCGTTGACTTTCAGGGACTTTCAGCATCCGCCCTGTAGAAGAGGGTGAGGATCACACGTGGGTTTGGCAGCGAGGAAAGCGCCCACCGTGGTGCCACCGGAGAGCGGTGCCACGGCCCGCCGAGCCGCCCGCCGTGCCTCGGGCCGGAGACGTCACAGTGAGGGACTCCAGCTCCCCACCAGAGCTCTTGCCTTTCTGGGGCTCCGTGGCTACATTATAGGGAGGAGAGAGATGAGATTTATTAGCAAAGAGGGAAAAAAAAAGAGAAGAAAGTGCCCTTTGAAGAGAGAAGGTGGCAGTGTGGCCAGCAAGGACACCTGAGCTCTCTCCCCTTCTTGCCTCCCCAGGGATTTTATTTCCAGGCCTTTCTCTTAGAGGGAGAAGAGATGGGCTATGTTAAAAAAATTCTTTAAAGAAGATATCTATTTCCAAACACTCTTCTGATTTTGTGAGCTTTTGTGAGTGAATATAAAGAAATCATTTTTCCATGGCAGGGATTTGATTCCTTTTCCTATTCCCCTGCTGCCTAGTGCAGGGGAAAGCTGCTTTGGGCATTAACATGCTTTGAACACTCCTGGAAGCCCGGGTGAGGAGAGGGGTCAGGGAGGGAACAGCAATAATACCTGGTGGAAATTACAAGAATTTGAGTCTGATTTTGCAAGGTGTTGACTTGCTGAGGAGCTTTGAGGAGGTGGGGAGGTAATCCAGGGCTGAGTTTTCACAGACTTGCCCCCGGCTCCGTCTTTGGAGGTCAGCGAGCTCCTGGGGCCAGCAGAAACGTGCACGATGCTGTAGTGCCTTTTGCTGACACCTTTCCAGCCTCCACTAAGGATGCCAGCAATGGCATAAATCAGAGAACCACAGAATGGTTTGGGTGGGAAGGGACCTTAAAGCGCCCCCAGTGCCACCCCCTGCCCTGGGCAGGGACACCTCCCACCAGCCCAGGTTGCTCCAAGCCCCGTCCAACCTGGCCTTGAACCCCTCCAGGGATGGGGCAGCCACAGCTTCTCTGGGCACCCTGGGCCAGGGGCTCACCCCCCTCACAGCAGAGAATTTCTTCCCAATATCTCATCTAAATCTCCCCTCTTCCAGTATAAAACCCTTCCCCCTCATCCCATGGCTCCCCTCCCTAATCCAGAGTCCCTCCCCAGCTTTCCTGGAGCCCCTTTAGGGCCTGGAAGGGGCTGGAAGGTCTCCCTGGAGCCTTCTCTTCTCCAGGCTGAACCCCCCCCAGCTCTCTCAGCCTGTCCTCACAGGGCACATCCACCCCTTCTGCACAGCACCCTGGCTGAGGCTGGCTGGGGATTGAGCCCCACATCGAGCCCCACATGAGAATATAAATAAATCCAGCTATTCTTGCTTCCTATTTCCTTCCCGATGTCTTGCAAAGCAGCAGGCAGGCGATCAGATAATGCAGGACGTCCCCCTTCAGCCCCAGCTCGGGTGACAAAAATGCCAGCAGAGAAGGAGCAAAACCAGACCAGATCCTAGGGAAGGATCCACTGCCGGAGAAAACCTGGCTGAATGCGATGCCAGGAAGGAGGGTGCCAGGCGAAGGAGGCCGGGAGGGTGTTCGCAGGGAAGGCACGGGCGGGACAGATGGTGCCAAGCTGAGAGCAGGAAGCGTGGAGGAGGGAAGGCACCATATGGGAGAAGTGGGTGAGCAGGGAAAAAGAGTGACATTGTTTTCAGTTCTTCTTAGCTGTCCAGAAGCTGTAAAATATGCGCCGCATTATCCATGATTTCGGTGTTTCTTAGCACTGGATTGTATCCCGGTACTTTTTCTTCCACTTTGAATCCCTGTTTCCCGGAGTCATGTGAATATGAGGACACATCAGGCAATCAAATTCAGCAAGTCATTAGTGACCTGCTACACATTTAGCACGTCTCTTATTTACTAGAGAGCTGGGCAATCTCCAGCTAAACATTTTCTGGCCAGGAATTATTGTTTTGTAGAAACTTAGCGTGTTGAGTTTTGCCATCTCTGGAAAGAAAGCTTGTTGAGAAGAAGTCTCCAAAGAGCCGAAGCATCCCATTTCACATCTCTGGAGGAAGGGATGGCTTTTCAACTGAGACACTTCACTTTTAGGTAACTGCTTTCTGAAAGGGAAACGCAAATGTCAACTTTTCATGCTGACAGAGCAGCCGTGCCCCAGGCTGGACCTGGGTGAGGGTTTTGACTGTTCGGAGCCCTGATGTTCGGGATGAATGTCCTTCGCTGACGCAAGGCTGTGGCTCACCAAGCTGCCCCAGGGCCACCTGCATTAGGTAGCTCAGGCTTTTCAGCTCGTGCTGCTACGTTTTAGTCAGAGATCCTCATTCCAGCATCGATCTATCCGGGGAGTTTGCAGCCGGCTTAGATTTGCACCAGTTTTCCAACATCCAGAGCAACTCCTGCAGAGAACAGCTTGGGGTGAAGCTGAAGCAGAGCGAGGACCCACGTGGCAGCGGTCCCTGGGCAGCTCCAGCCCAGGTGGATCACGCACACTGAGCTGCCGCAGGGACAAGGCCTCTTTGAACTGCATTTTCCTTCCGATTTCCTCTGAATGACTGATCGATATGTGGATCAGAGAGATTACCCTGCCCTGTCTCCTCGCAGCTGACGACTTCTGAAGTTCAATGAAAAGAACCCCAAGCCCCCCAAGAGTCGTTTAAAGGTGCGCTTGATCAGTTAGCACTGAATAATGGCTTGATTTGAGCACGGATTAATTACGGAACTTCATCTTTCTTGTAGCTGACGTTGCCTTTTGCTTGGCCCTTGCGTAGTAACTTCTACGGTAAGATCTTATTCTGTGACCGGGCTGCAATATGGTATGAAAACGCCATCACCTGTGGCTATTAAAACCAGACTGTGTTGGAAGACATTTCCATCTTCAACAGCTGCTGCTAAAGGATCCTCCTCCTGCAAGGAAAACCCTGCATCGTGTTTTCTACCCAGCAGGGCGGAAACAGCCGCAGAAATGTTAGTTTTATTCAACTCCACTAAGTCAACAGCAACTTTTCATGCACCGTCAGGCGTGGGGCGCAGCACCAAGCGATCCCGTGTGCTGGTTCTGTGCTCCTCTGAGATGCCCTAAGCAAAGTTTAATCCGTATTTAAACCACATACCACCAATTCATCTCAGTTTAAGGGGGACAGACCATTAGGTACATGCTGACACGCTGATTGCAAAATTATTATTATTATTATTAATGAAAGTGTTTGTTTTCCTCATTGCTGCGCTTGTTAGAAGTGTGTTACTATTGTCTGCACACAGCCAGATTTCTTTTTCCCTGAATCTTTGTTCTAAATCCCTTGTCTTGGCTCACGATAGCGAACAACATGGGCTGTGTGTGCACCCCCCACGGGAAGGACAGCTTCAGAGAGGGGCTGGAAGTGCTGGGATTTGTGCATGTAACGCAAAGGTAACTGACTTACCAGAGATAAGTTCGCAGATGGCACCAAGTTAAGCGGGAGTGTTGATCTACATGAGGACAGGGAGGCTCCACAGAGAGACTCGGATAGATCGGATCGATGGGCCAACGCTAATGGAATGAGCTTCAACAAGGCCAAGTGCCGGGTCCTCCCCTTGGGCCACAACAACCCCACGCATCGCTACAGGCCTGGGGAAGTGTGGCCGGAGAGCTGCCGGGCAGAAAAGGACCTGGGGGTTCTCATTGACAAGCGGCTGAACATGAGCCAGCAGCGTGCCCAGGTGGCCAAGAAAGCCAATGGCATCCTGGCTTGTGTTAGGAACAGTGTGACCAGCAGGAGGAGGGAGGTGATTGTCCCCCTGTACCCAGCACTGGTGAGGCCACACCTTGAGTATTGTGTCCAGTTCTGGGCACCCCAATACAAGAGAGATCTCGAGGTGCTGGAGCGAGGGCAGAGGAGGGCAACGGAGCTGGGGAAGGGCCTGGAGAATAAATCTGATGAGGAGCCATTGAAGGAGCTGGGAGCGTTTAGTGTGAGGAAGAGGAGGCTGAGGGGAGACCTCATCACTCTCTACAGCTACTTGAAAGGACACTGTAGAGAGGTTGGTGCTGGTCTCTTCTCACAGGTAATTAGCGACAGAACAAGAGGGAATGGGTTAAAGCTGCAGCAGGGGAGGTTTAGGCTGGACATTAGGAAAAAATTCTTCCCAGAAAGAGTGGTCAGACCCTGGAATAGGCTGCCCAGGGAGGTGGTGGAGTCACCATCCCCGAATGTGTTTCAGACTCGTTTAGATGTGGTGTGGGGGGATATGGTGTAGGGGAGAACTTTGTAGAGTGGGGTTGATGGTCGGACTCGATGATCCCAAGGGTCTTTTCCAACCTGAATGATTCTATGATTCTGTAACTTACAGGCACGCGCAGCAAACTAGGGGGGTTCTGACTTTTACAGGAAAATTCACACATGAGCTGCTTTAAAGGTTGCCCTGAGAATCCCCAAATGCTCATATAGTTCCAATTCTTGTTAGGAAGCCATTTGTGTAGCCAGTTATCTACTTAGACACCTTCGAATGCAGAAGGTACTAGCGGTAAGTACAGTAAGCAAAGCACTACACACTCGTGTATTTTCAAGGCTTCTAATTGCAAGCCGGGGACAAAAAGTAATGAACTTCAATCTGGGGAAAATTTACTGCGCTAGCAAACTGGCCAGGCTGGGACACACAGGAGAACGTGACGCAGCAACGTTTCGGAAATGCCGGGGGAGCGTTTGAAAACGTGACCAAGACCTTTCCGGGAGGCGGATCCCCTTTTATCAGCGCTGCACAAGTCGGGGAGAATCTGCGATGAAAGGAAGGTTGTTAGTGCCGAGGAAGAGAAGAAAAACACAGGTGTAAGAGCGCAGTCTCCGGGCCGCAGCCGTGCCGGGGGGATGGAGTCAGGCGTCTCATCCTGCTGCTGCAGAGATGGCTGTTCCCAGCCATAGGCACATCCCATGAGCCCTGCAGCAGAACTGGGGCAGGAGGTGACAAACACAGCGCAGCCAGGGGACAGCCTGGCGCCAGCATTACCGGGCTGTATCAGTAGCTAAAGAGCCCTCCAGGACCATGTTGTGGTACCCAAAATTCAGCTTCGGGTGAGGACTAACTCGAAGCAAAGAGTTTCTCAGGCCACGCCGTGGCTGATTTGATGTGGCTCCGTGCGTCTGGTTTCCTTGCTAGCTCTGCACAGCACCGCTTTTTCCTCTGGAAAAATCTTTTCCATGGTTGTTGCATCCAACGCATCCACTCGGAAATGCCACGAGCCCCAAATAAAAACCAGGTGCTGCCCCAAGGCGGGGAGATGTAAGGCAGGGTGTGATGTTTGACTTAATCATGCCCAAAGAGGCAACTGGTTTGGAGAAAGGAATTGTCGTTGAGATAGAGCAAAGTCCCCACAAAAATCATCCAAGGCTCTGTAATGTAGACAGCTACGAAACTTGCTTCGGATTTTTGCAATCGCTCTTGTATTACATTTCCAAAGCTGGTTTTGTGTCCAAGGGGCACCTGTCATTTTAACGCGACGAACACACTGTGCTCGCTCTTGCAGAAGTCCGTGTTTTATTCTTTCACCTGGCAGCTGTTTTCCTTCAATTGCAGCAAAGGCTGCTCAGGCTTAAAAGGGAAAACATGACACTAAAACAAAGAAAACCCAGGACTTTTTCTTGAAAATTGTTGCAAAAATGTAATTGGAAGGATTTGGGGGCATATAGCCAAACCTGAGGTGTTGCAGATGGGTAAAATAATTCCTTCAAAAAGGTGCCGTGGTGCCTTGGAAGGGCTGGGGTCTGAATAGCGTGTCCTCCTGTGGCTGTCCCTCGCTTGGGCTGTCCTTTGGTCGGGCTGTCCCTCGATCAGACTGTCTCTTGCTTGGGCTGTCCCTCGGTCGGGCTGTCCCTCGGCCAGAATGTCCCTCAGTTAGGCTGTCCCTCTGTCAGACTGTCCCTCACTCGGGCTGTCCTTTGTTCAGGCTGTCCCTTGCTCGGGCCATCCCTCGCTCAGGCTGTCCATTGGTCAGGTTGTCCCTTTGTCGGGCTGTCCCTTAGTCGGGGTGTTCCTTGTTCAGGTTGTCCCTCAATCAGGCTGTCCCTTGGTCGAGATGTCCCTTGTTCAGGTTGTCCCTTGGTCGGAATGTCCCTCAGTTAGGCTTTCCCTCTGTTGGGCTGTCCCTCACTTGGGCTGTCCCTCGGTCAGGGTGTCCCTTGTTCAGGCTGTCCCTCGGTCGGGGTGTCCCTCGGTCGGGGTGTCCCTTGTTCAGGCTGTCCCTCGGTCGGGGTGTCCCTCGGTTGGGGTGTCCCTTGTTCAGCCTGTCCCTTAGTCAGGTTGTCATGTGGTCAAGGTGTCCCTCGGTCGGGGTGTCCCTTGGTCAGGCTGTCCCTCAGTCGGGGTGTCCCTTGGTCAGGCTGTCCCTTGGTCGGAATGTCCCTCAGTTAGTCTGTCCCTCTGTCGGGCTGTCCCTCACTTGGGCTGTCCCTTGTTCGGGCTGTCCCTTGGTCAGGTTGTCCCTTGGTCAGGCCGTCCCTTGGTCAGGCTGTCCCTTGGTCAGGTTGTCCCTTGGTCAGGCCGTCCCTTGGTCAGGCCGTCCCTCGGTTGGGGTGTCCCTCGGTCGGGCTGTCCCTTGGTCGGAATGTCCCTCTGTCGGGCTGTCCCTCAGTTGGGGTGTCCCTTGGTCAGGCTATCCCTTGGTGAGGGTGTCCCTCAGTCAGGGTGTCCCTTGGTCGAGGTGTCCCTTGGTCGAGGTGTCCCTTGGTCAGGGTGTCCCTCTGTCCGGGTGTCCCTTGGTCAGGGTGTCCCTCAGTTGGGGTGTCCAGCCGAGCTTGTCCCCTGGCAGATCAGTCCTTTCTCCTTGGCTACAACCCTCTGCAGGGCCGTGACTCAGTTTCCCCAACATGCTGGGATCCGTTGCTATTCGGTTGAACTGCAGAAGTGAACTTGTGAGTGTTGGATGGCTCTGGGCTTCGTTGGCTTAAATGCTCTCTACAGGGTAAAGGTATTCTTTCCTAGCAAGACTTTAGTGCTATAAAGTCCTTGAATGGAGATGAATTTTATCCTGATAGTTATTCTCACAAAGCAAACAAAATACAGATTTTCAACTGTCTGAAATCCAAAGGTGTTTGAGTTTTGTCTCGAGGTATACAAAGCCAAATACGCCTCCCGTGGGATCGGAGTGCCAAGCTGTGTCTGTAAAGAATAAATGAAAGGTTTTAGTCTTCGCAATCTTGCTGGAGCTTTGCTTAGGAGGAGGGGAAATCCCCCTTTGGGACGGAATAACAAAAACCGCTCGCCGGGCTGTGTTTGGATTCCTGCCTGCCAAACCCTCTCTGCAGAGGCTGAGCAATTCCACCCCCATCACAAAACACTCTTCCTTTAAACCCACCGCGGCTGCATTCGGGCAGGCAGAAGGAAGAGCATCATCAGCATCCAGCGCATCTCCAAAGGAAGGGACAGCCCCCGAGGGGTAAAAAAAAGGAATATTTCGCGCTGTTTAGGCAGCAATAAGTCCTCTGAGGTGTTTGGTCACCTCGAAGCTGCGAGTTACCTGAGTAGCTTTTCCCTTTTTCCTCTTCACCGGCTCCTGCTCCACGAGGGGAGATTCATCTTCGTTAGGCTGAGCTGTAGGATCTAACGAGAGTCCTCTGAGCAAGCACAAGGGGGGTCACGCACCGGGCACAAGTGCATGCATCCAAATATGTATGTGTATATGTAATTAATACATATGAAAGTATATGCGTGTTTGCTCATATGTATAGAGCAGGATACACCCCAACCCGGAAAGAGGGCAAAGTGATTTAAGTTTTTTTGTCTTTACTACCATACGATCTGCCTTTGTTCCTCATGGCGGGGGAGGACTATGGCTCCTGTACCATGAGAGGAAGGAAAAAAGCCGCCCGTGTCGAATCAAGTCGTTCTTTTGTCCCCTTGCAAAAATGTGCTTCACATTCTGGGTGTGAGATTATTTACCATCGTTGTTTTGTCAAGGAGAGAAGAGGACAAAGGACCCCCACAGAATGCAGAGCCCGTCATTACTGAATACAAACCAGACTCTCATCATTGCGAATGGGATTCTTATTTGCAGCATTTGTGGGATTTTATTATTTTTTTTGAACCTCGGAGGCAGCGCGGTGTGCCATGTGTGCCGACGACTGTGAGTGCGGTTGTGGCACGTGCTGCGCGGGCAACATATAACACTAATGAGAAACAAAGAATTCCCGCAATCCCAAGCAGCAGCGAGCGAGCTCAATTAGATGTCCGTCTGGCCGCAGGAAACATTCTATTTTCTTTGCACTGAATAGAAACCAGAGCCTTTGTCCCATCTAAACACATGGATGTGCAAGGCAATCTGCTTCCCGGCCAGGAAGAATTAGGCTATAACACGCCATTATCCAGGAACGTCACTCTTCATCTGTAAAGTGACCAATAATAACATCCACCTTTCTCTACCATTGTTCCTAGTATCATTCTTGTTATTTTTATTATTGTTATTACGCGTATGTTGTGAAAGGACCATTCATTATCATGCTGGCAGGTATCCCTTTGTAGCTCAGGAAAAAGTTGTATCCTCAAAAACTCTTAGTCTTTTCCCAAAGGAGAGCCAACGGGGCAGTTGGTACCTCTCCCTTGCCCATCGGACAGGTCGGGATGGAGAGGACCTGGAGTGGTGTGGCACAAAGAAGTTATTCTTCTGGTTTTAAGGAGGGTGCATTCTCCCAAGCAATGCTGAAGGGACGGTGAGGCAGGAGCTCAGGGGGATCAGGGTTATTCTGCTGCTTCCAGGGAGGATGGAGAGGGGCAGGAGAGGGGCTTTGCCGGGCCGGGCACAGGGGAAAAGCTGAGGTCGGATGGGACATAGGACTGCTCTAGGTTGGCTTAATATATCCCGGACACAATGCCACTCCTTATGAAAATTGGGCTGTCAACGGAGATGAGAAGGAGAAGAGAAAGAAAATGGGATGAGGAATGAACAGGATTCATGAGAGCACTTTCAGGCTGAGCTTTAGTGCAGATGGAGGAAAGCAGAAAATTGTGGCGTTAAAGATGAGAAACTATTGTAGGGGCAGGATGAGACCTCGGGTCACCAGGAGGAGCTGGAGTGGTCGCCTGCAAGGCTATCTGCTGTTGCAGTGTCTCTAAAAAGATTTGTAATTTGTTTCTTTTTAAAGCAAGGAGTCCTTCACGTTATAGCCAGTAGAGGGGACAAACCTGAGCTCTTTATGTACGACATAAAATGACTTCCCTCTCTTGACAAGACAGACCAAGAGGGAAACAGCAATCAATCAGCCATAGCACCAGGCAACGGAGAGGAGCGGCTGAGACGAGCCAAAATAATTACTCTGGAATGAGGAAAGGCCTGTGATGCTGAAGGACAAGAGAGAGAAATTTGCTCTGTTGCCAGCTGGGCTGAGATCTGGGGAGAGCAAAGGGACTGCGATCATTTGGCTTTGCTTGACATCCAAGTAACGCCCGTGGAGGAAATGCAGATGGAATGACAGACACCTTTGTGGCCCTCGGGAAAAGGTTACGTGTTTCTTTCCCCTCAGGACTTAATAGTGAATAAGGAAAGAATAAGTGCAGTGGTATAGAGAGAAATGAGTCGCTCTTCCAGCCGTGGTAGAGAAGTTCGGGGTCTCATGGTGGACCTCAGTGCACGCCCCGCCTTGCAGAAGGGTTTGTAACGTGCTGTCTGGGTTAGGGAGGATGAAGAAGCTGGGCAATGTTTTCTATAAATGACTATTATTACAGCAAAATGTAGAAATCTTGAAATATTACCCGTGAGAATGAAGGGCTTTTCCAGCCTTGAAGGACAGGTTTTCTTCTAGGGAAGATGCTGTTGTCATAACACAAATTTTACCGATGCATTGTTTACTATTGGAAGCAAACAAAATCAAACTAATCTGGAGAAAAAAAAAAAAAAAAGACATTTCCAAGTGAAACGATGATTTTGCTGTACTCAGAAAATTGATATCTTATGCTTTTCCCATGGAACCGGGAAGAGAGGTGGGCAAGAGGAGGGCGAGGAGAGAGGTGCCACATCCTCAACGTCTTTCTCTCGGTTTCTCTTTCCCACACTGCCATACATGAAAAAAGGATCAGTGAGGTGCGTAACCCCCCCGTTGTTTCCCCACCCAACCCCACGGCCCCATCCCACATCCCTGCCCCTGCCAAGCAGCGTTTCACCACCCCCAGTTCACGCTCAGCCCTCGTCCCCCCGTCAATCCAAGAGCCTTGGTAAGACCTGGACTAGCGGGATGGGGCACAATCACTAAACCTTTGGGGAACCGAAGGGGACGGAGGGAGAAGGAAGAAGCTTTTCCAGCTTGGAGAATGGGACCTGCTGCCTTTAAATAAGCAAGAAGAGAGCACGGTCTCATCCCACACAGACAGCTGGCAGGGAACAATTACAGCGCGATTATAGCTGTGCGCTCTCGCTGGAAGGTAGTTCAAAACAACACTAACAGTCTTTTCACCGCTCACGATTCACCCATAATACGCATGTCCAAGAGCACAATTTGCCGGAGCAGAAACAAACGCTCCGTAAGAGAAAGCAGAGAGCCACTTACAAAGCGAAACACTTGTAATTATCGTATGCAAATCAGCCCCAACTACAGGTTGCACTGGGTGCGTGTGCGTCGCCTGGTTAATTTGGGAACAGTTCAGTAGTTAAAAGTGAACTATAAGGTCCTCATTATGCAATTAGGACTCTAGTGAAAGACTCATTAATCTGAAATGCAATTAGTCGGGCTGCTGCCGCACAGAGTTCAAAAGTGATTTTGTTGGGTGGTGACTTTGCTGTTCACGTAGCGTTGGATGAGATATCTCCAAATGCTTTGATAGGATCTCCTCATTTTGGGCTTACATAGACTCGGTTGGGAACGACACAAACATGAAAAGAGCGAGGATTTAGTTAATTTTAAACCGTCAGCTGCTCTCTTACATCTGAATTTTCTGTTTCTTCTCATGTATGCTATTTGTCCCCGTGGGGAAGATTTATATCTAGTGCTCAGAAACAAGGGCTGATGTAATGGCACTCAGATATCACAGTCAACATTATTTCTAAGAAACACGCAACCAGTCAGGTCTCCGGCGTTCAGTTACCAGCTCCACCAGTGGCTCGTTGCGTGACCTTCAACAAGACCAGCCCAAGTGTGTTATCTCAGTGTCATAAGGTTGGGGAAGGAGCGGAAGGATCACTGCATGAGGCACGCTTTCTACCCCAAAACGTGAGTTACACAGATTACCGAGACCACACAGATCATAAAGATCTGGGTATTATCTTTGGTTTTACAGCACTGTTGAAGTAAATCGTTCCATTCAGGTCCTTCAGGAGTTCTTTTTGCGAAGCTGAAACTGCACAAAATCTCCGTATTGCACTCTAAGGCCTTTCCTACAAGAGGAAAATGAGCCTTCCCGTTACTTCTGTCCCGGCTCATCCACAAATAGCTCCTGGGATGGCTTTTTGTCCAGGGTCGGTTTCACCTGCTTTGCTCCCAGGTAAACCAGACATTTTAATACGTCCCAAGTCTACTGGGTAAAAGGTGATTTGAGAACGTAAAAGAAAAGGTTCTTAAAGAGCGACAGCATCACCTGGGTGAGACACTTTGCCAAATCTTTTTCTCTCGGGAAGAACAGAGATTCAGCAGCAGCAAACTGTTCCCTGGGTGGATTTCAGCCTTGCAGAATTGCCCGTGAGAGACACAAACAAGACATCAGCAAAAATAAAATGTAACAAATCAACGCTCTTTGCTTAGAAGCCTCTTTAAGTTATATTTACACCTTTATTAAAGAAAATACTTGGCTTCAAAATGGAACTTTTTACATTGGGGCGAACAAAATGTTCCACTTAACCCAAAGTTTATTTTTTTCCGACTTTCAAATGGACCAAAAAAAAAAAAAAAAAAAATTCAAGGATTTGAATTTCAAGTTGACCCGAAGCAATTTTTTTGTTTGATTATTTCGCTGTTTGAAATTGCCAGTGAAGCAAAAAAAAAAAATCAGTTCTTTACACTGTTCTACCTAGGATGTACCTACCTAAAGTGTGCGATAAACGATTTCCTTGGGTGGCTACTGCCAGGGGATGCAGAACCCTGCTGCAAAGGGCGAATGATGGGAATCTCGCTGGCAGGGCTGAAGAAGCTGGAAGGTGCAGTTGTTCAGGATGAGGCCTCGTCTGGAAGTCACCGTCCCCTAATTGCTGTCCTTTAACTGCCCTGAGTTTCCCATTCCAATACAAATAGGTACGATAAGGCCGATTCGGTCAGAATGGTAATAAGCGTCATGTATCAAAAACCTGGAGCCCATCTCTGATAACGCCTCGCAGAGGATGCTCGAGGCAAGCGTGTACGTACAGCTCAGGTGTGTGAAAATGCTAATGTCTCCCTCCCTCGGTATCTGCTGCTCCAAGCCTTTCTGAGCCAAAGGTTAGGGAGGTTGCGGAGGTCAGTGCAAAATAAGGTAGGGCGGTTTTGATCACCTTCAGCAGAGGTTTAATTAATCTGCTTGATTCTGCACTGAAACGCATCAGGAAAACGCGCACATCTTGTTCAGCGGCGCTTGAGGTTTCCCATAACCGAGGGTAGTCAAAAGCAACCTAGGGCACTAATTTTTTATATCTTTTCAGTTCAGAACACAAATATATTCTCTCTTCGATGTCTGCACAGATACTTAAGGCACTGACACACAAAAAAGATCCTGCTTGGGTAGGGCACCTTGGGTGGAGGTGTCTCCCGAAGCTGTGGAGCTGGGATTCATCTGAGGAAGGGTCATCAGCTCCCTCGGGGGAATCACAGCTCAGGTCCATCGCTGGTCCGGAGCAGATCTCCACTGGTTGCAAAGGGAGTGCACAACCGGCAGGTTTCACGTGCCGTAATGAACGGCCAAAGCCGTTTCTCTCAGATGACCTCCAGCCACCAGCAATGAGGAGCACGCCGTTGCCCAGTGAGAACACCTGTAGCCTCAAAGCCCAACAAATCCTCTTTGCTTTCCTAATCTGTATTTGTGTCTGGTTAGCTCCATGCTTATGAATGCTTCAGGAGTTTTCAGCATGGTGGATATACGTAGGAAAGGAAGAAATTCAGGATTCTAGGCAGAAAAAAACCACCTTTCGTTAAAACAGAGAGCCCAAGATCTCTGCAGTCTCACAACTGACACAAGCTTTGCTTTACAACACCGTGTCCCCGCGGTGGTTTTGGCTTAGCTCTCAGGCACACAGGTCGGACCTGTGATTTCCCCTTTGCAAACAGAGCTTGGAAACATGGGTTTCTCTGCGGGCAGCCACATCTGCAGCTGGGGTGCTGGATGCTGCATGGGCAGCTCAGACTGGAAGGGAGGTCCCTCTCCAGAGCTTTAATCACCTGAAATATCAGTATGTGATGGCAGCCAAAATGAGGAATCAGTTCTCCCAAGGGAGCTTCAGCTCCCCCTTCCCATGTGGCTGCTTTTGGATGGGTCGAGTGACTCCTTGGAGGTGCCGGTCTGTGCAGAAGGAGCGTGCTGGCCTTGCTGAGCCCCCAGCCAAGCGTTGGTGGATGAACCCCAACCATGGGCTCTGGCTGTACCAAAAAAAAACAGCCAAAAAAGATGCAGCGCTTTTCCCAGTTGTCACTTTGAGCGGAGCCAGGGCTGCCCTGGATTGTGTCCTCCAGCGCTGGGCCCACACGTTGGCACTGTTGGCTGAGCAGACAGCCCATGCCACCAGCTGCGGCATCCTGCATCCACCCCGCATCTCCGCTGTCTGCAGGCAAGAAAAAGGCGCTGCCCAAGGGACCAAACTTGTTAAGATTGGACTTAACAAGGCTTTCACCTAAGGTCTTGGGCCATCCCTTGGAACAATCTCTCTCCCATGCTTCCATTACAAAGCAGCTGCAGCTGGGCCTTGAAGAGGTGTTATTTCGTGTTGTATTATTTCAATAGCACCTTGGAGCTAGAAGAAGATTGAAATCGCCTTTATGTTTCCTCCCCATATGCCAGGCAACTCAGTGCACACACGTGGTGTGGCTGTGACCTCTCAGCTCAGTGCTCTCCAGGGAAAGCAGATGTGATTTAAAGGTCAGCACAGGAGTGTAATTGCCGGGTAGAGTCCACAACGTGAAAGCTGTTTCTGCAGAGGGATGGGGAATTGATTGCTGGTCTCATAAAACTCCTGGTACGTCAGCATCGTTTCCTGGAGAACAGCGGGGCTTTCTCACAACCCAAAGCTGCAGTGTGAAGGGTCAGTAAGTGGGAAGGGCAAGGCTTCTCTCTGAGATACCTCCTAGGCTGACGGTGAGGACAAAGACAGAGACAGAGGCAGGGTTACAGCGTCTTTACTGGAGCAGTAAACACCCAGGTGCCCAAGTAGGGGTCACCCACTGCCCTTGTAGAGCTTCCTGCAGGGAGGTGATCAGAGAATCATAGAATCACAGACTGTGTCGGGTTGGAAGGGACCTCCAAAGGCCATCTAGTCCCACCCCCCTGCAGTGAGCAGGGACACCTTTACCTAGATCAGGTCGCTCCGAGCCTCATCCAGCCTGGCCTTGGATGTCTCCAGGGATGGGGCCCCCACCCCCTCTCTGGGCAACCTGGGCCAGTGTCTCACCACCCTCCGTGTAAAGAACTTCTTCCTAATGGCTCACCTAAACCTGCCCTGCTCTAGTTTAAACCATTGCCCCTCGTCCTATCGCTACGTGCCCTTGCAAACAGCCCCCCCAGCTTTCCTGGAGCCCCTTTAGGGACTGGAAGGGGCTCTAAGGTCTCCCTGGAGCCTTCTCTTCTCCAGGCTGAACCCCCCCAGCTCTCTCAGCCTGTCCTCACAGCAGAGGGGCTCCAGCCCTCGGATCATCTTCGTGGCCCTACGCTGGACCCGTTCCAACAGCTCCGTGTCCTTCTTGTGCTGAGGGCTCCAGAGCTGGACACAGGACTCCAGGTGGGGTCTCACCAGAGCAGAGTAGAGGGGGGTCATGTGCTGCTGCTCTAGGAACCGCAGCAACACAGACGCCAGCTTTGATAATATCCATGACACAAAACAGAAACAGCCCCAGCTGGCTGGAAAGAGCAGTGACTCAGGAGGCAAGAGATGGAGGCATCCCTCAAGATCTCCAGTGCCCCCTGCTCACCCCCCTCCATGTCAGTGCGTCTCTCGCAGGATCTGGTAGCTTTAGCCATCCCTGCCTGTTGGAGCCGTGCGGTGGGAGGGGACCTCTTGCTTTTTCTTTTCCTCCTGTATTAAGCTTCTCACCCTCTGTATTGTGTAGATGTGACCTGCACGGTTCCTCCAAAGTTCAGAAGCCAAATGAAAAAGAAATGAATGTTTATGCATACGTATATGCACATCTGATGATAACAGTGTAATGTTTGGCCAATATCACTCCCCAGGGGGAAAAGGGAGCTGACTTACGATCTTCTGACCCTTGTGTTTGGCTTTACCATGTCTGGATCAGCTGCAGTCGCTTATGGGAGGTTTTTTTAACATGCACTAATTGAGCATTCCTTGCCTCATTGTTAAACAATCTTCTCAATTTGTGCTCCTTCCAAACTATCCACCTATCGATAATGTTCTCCAGTTTTCCCTGGAGGTGCTTTGCCCTTTGCAAATGGCAGTTTTGCTCTTGCTCTTTAAAATCAATGTCATTTTTTGCTTTGCAAGTGTCCTTTTTCGCTTTTATTGCAGCACCCCTCCCTTCCAGCCCAGGAACTTTGCTCACGCTATACCCAGTGGAGAGACTACATGTGTGACGGGCTGGTGGAAATTAAAATTCAGGGTTTCTTCCTTGCTGAGGCCAATACAGCATTGCCTGTTGCCACCTCTTGGTAGGAGCAAAGAACGGCAAGTGAATCCGGTCCCCTTGGCAAAGAGAAGGGTGCGATTTAGAGACGTCCTATGAATGTGATTCTCTATTTCCCTCCACCCCTGGGGATGGCAGGGTGGCAGCAATAACATCTGGCAGTGTATTTCAAGGCATTGCTATCCTTGGGTGTAGGGAGGTCCATAACACTGGTGTCTGAAGGTCTCCAGTGGTTTACATGGAGCCATGTACCAATGTAGCGTTGGTATTTGCCATGACACCTCTACTGCATCCTGAAAGCCCCTGGTCCCGCACGTTTGGAGATGGTTGGGGGTTGTTCCATTGTTATAAAGAGCTCAATTGTCTCCCCAATGGGCGGATGGCGCGTACCCCATGTGCTGGTGCAACGCTTGCCTCGTGCTGAGCCAAGTAACTCTACTCAAGAGGAGCAACCTCTTCTCATGGGCTTCCTCAGCACCATTTTCCCGTAGACATTAAATTGTGTTGAGGGACCTAGAGCACAGGGTGAATGTTTAGTTGCGGCGTATCAGCCTAAATAAATTCACCTTTCTGGTAAAGCTGCCACAGCACTGAACTACACCTTCCCCATAAACATCCCACCTGAGTATCTGTGAGTGAGGAAATCATGGGCTATGGCTGAGAGATGGAAGGAGGAGCTGTGTGTGTGTGATTGCATACGCGTGCGAGCGAGGGGTGAATCAACGGAGAAGGAAACTCCTCTGCTTTACTCCTGGGGCCAAGTGTGAAGAAATAAAGGGAGCACAGGGGAGATTGTTGGCCCTACTGATGGGGTGGTACCTTCTGTTTTCAACCCCCAGGGAACAATAGTACATGATAATAGACAATGACTCCCAAGGAAATATTCCTTTTGTGAGAAATAAGTTCGGGTCCAAATGAAATAGGCTCAGGCAGAATCCTCTGTGAAGCACATTTTTATTCACGTTCTTGCAAGAGCGGGTGCCCTAGCATGTAGGCACCCTTTTGGTTCTTGAAACACACCTTTTTATTTCCTAATCCCGGCCGAATTTTTCCCTCCCCTGTTTCCCATTGGTTGGGTACTCCAGGGTTCACAGTCTGTCCCAGGCGCCTCATATTCTTCCCGGATGTCTTCCCTCTGTTCACTTCTCTTTATGCTACACCTAAAGGGAATATCTGACTAGTTTAGTTCTTTCCTTTTTGGTAAAAAAAAAAAAAATTGCTCAATGTCATTAGCACTGGTTAAATGTTTGACTCCCCTTCTAGACACTAATACGGGATGAATCAGTTTGTCCTTTTGTCTGTGCGATAAGAGATGTTCTACAGGCCTTTGCTGGAGCCTCTTTGTCTTAGTCATTCCCTTGTCGTGTCGCCTCTGGTGGAAACGGCTTTTCTCCTCTGCAATACCTGCCTTTCTTACACTTTTAACTCTTTTTTAATTTATGCTTAAAAAATCTGCCTTCAGACATCAGAGGGGAAGGGTTGTATCTCCGGATGCATGTTGAGGTTTCCTGCAGGAAATCTAAGGGTGATCTCTTCCCCTCGCATGCAGAGTCAGGGCTTGCTCTGGCTGCGTCATGAGCACCAGGAGCCAAATCCTCACCAACTTGATCTCCACCAGCTTCCAGGGCTGTGTCTAGCTCCTGTGTCTAGTGCTTCATAAGTCCTGATGATGCAGTTGCTCTCGAGTCTGGGAATTTCACCAATTTCAAAGATTTCCATTTTGGTTTTTTTTTGTGTAGGGCTTTAAAATGGCAGTGTATCAGACCTGCAGAAAAAAGCAGGGGGACCTTGTGTCTTTGAAAATCCCAGTCCCTCAACATGCGTCAGATCAGCCAAATGCTCTTGGTAGCGACTTGCTTTGGATGTAATTAGACAGACTCATAGCTAAGGTATTTCTAATTAAGTATTTCAGGCTCAACAGATTGGCTTCTCATCTGACCAACTCGATCCTCAACTCCAGGCTAGAAACGCTCCAACATCAGCCTGCCGGGTAAAAGCAGTGGCAACGGGTTTTGGGCTGTTAAAATTCCTTTGTCAGAACAGCTCGTGAATGGACATCCAAAATGGACCCTTGCCCAGAAAAAGCAAATTCATTTGAAAAGATGAATGAACATTTGCAGAAAATTAATTGCCGCCTTGTCCCCATTCTGGAGAGAATAATGTTCTTCTTCTGCCTCTTGGGACACACAGAAACACACACGCATCTACAGCTGATTTTTATTTAAGAAGACATTTTATTTTGGGATATACAGAGAGTGAAACAGCAGCAGCAGTCTCCCATGCCTGGTTTTACAGAGAAAACGCATTTCTCAAGGAGTCTGAACCTTTGTTCCCTCTTCCTTGTGCGTGCGGGTTATGTGTGTGTGTTCCCCCTGCACCAGAGACCCGGTTCCCTCTTTATATATTATTAATTCATCTGCCATTCTGGGTCTGATTCTTCGCAAGTTCTTTAATTCCCAGAGTTAGCAGTAACATGCCGACAGCATCCGTTAGCGGCTCCATCCCCCCTTCTCCCCCTCCCGGGGCAGTGTCACCGCCCTCTCTGCAGGCTTTGCTCTTTTGAGGGTGCTTTGGTAGTCGCATTTCTTTACGGATGAGAGAGGAATTCAAGGCAAAGTAGCAATTCTTCCAGCGAGTCTAGTGGCGATTTCCTTCTCCTGTATCATCCTGAGGAGTTTTAGTGCTCCTCAGTCAGCTAGGCAGGATTCAGTAGCCCTCACGTAGGTGTCTGATGCCATCGTGGGTGTCCAGGGTCCATTTCAGAGCCCTCCTGCCCCCCAGCATCTGTAGGTCCTGTGTGTGATCGGGCAGACCTGAGCCCTCCGGGGATGCCTTGGGACGTGCTGAACGTCGCGTTTGGGCAGCCCCACGGACAGACATCCGTGCGCACGCGGACGGACGCGACACGGACCCGCTCCTGCGCAAGCAAGGACAGAGCTCAGCCCAGCCGGAGAAAAACCAGCAATGGTTATTTCTTTCCTGAGCCTTCCCGGCCCTTGTCAGGGGGTGAAAATGATGGGATATCAATTCTTATTTCTAGAGGGGAACAACAAATAGAGAAAAGGAGAAATCCTCTGAGGATGGAGCCATCTCTGGGCAATGCCGGTTACAAGATCTGCTGAGTCCTTACGGTGTCCCTCTGACCCGCTGCTGTTCGTCTCAGCAGTGACTCCCAGTAATTTCTCATGATGGTTTTTGGAAGCTCTCTCTAGTCTCAGCCGAAACGTCTGACTCCGATTCCTCTGTGCTTCCCCTGTGTGACAAGTGTGTCACCCAGCCTGCGAGGGGGGGTGGCCGAGCCGCCCGGTGACAACCCCCGGGTGTTTAACAGCACGCCAGGCACGGGGATAAGGGACAGCACAAGGGCCATCCCACGACAGAAAGGATCAGGGACATTTTCCAACGGTCATTCTGCCGGAGGGGATGGCACGAGCTGTTAATTGTGCATTTTTAATTGGAACGAGCAGCATCAGTCATGCCCACCAAAGGACTTCGCTCACTGCGGTGAAGTTCATTAGCAGCAGACAGTGAGATAATAGCTGTTCCCTCCGCGAGCGGCGAGAAATGTCACTTTGACGAAGCCTTGTAACCATGGGCACAGCGGGCCAGGACCAGCATCTCTGCTGTGCTCTTCGTGGTCTAACTCCACCGACTTCAGCGGATCTCCCCTTTCTCATTGCCTTTAAATGAGTCCCAAATCCACCCAGAGAGAATTGTTAATGAGTAGTAACCGAGCTGGGGAACCCAAACTGAGAGCACCAGCAGAGAATAGGGGTAAACTGGAAAGAAAAGCATCCCCTTTCCCTGCCTTCAGCCATTGCACCCCAATTCCGCTCCCCCGAGCGCTGATAGAGTTACAGCCTGGGAATAACATCGATCCAGTGCATCCACCAGGCACCTTGCCCCAGGCTTGTACACCAAGGACAAGACATGAAAATGCAGCCAAGTCCTGAGGTTCAGGGTAATATTTACTAGAAGTCTCTCCGCTCCTGGACTTCTCCCAAGTCGATACTCATCGTTTCCAAACTCGTTTGTGCTGTGGTCTAAATCACTCTGCGGCAGGCTGCCCTGCGAAGAAGCCGGCTTCGTATCTGCAGGGCCCTGGGCAGGCAGCGAGGAGGAGGATGTGTCCTTTGGATCTGGAGTCTTCACTTTTTCCTAGTCCCCGATGAAACAAGCAGAGGGTGACCTTGACGCGGCAGGGATTCAGTAAGAAAAGAGCCCAACGCGTTGGCTTTTGAGCAGTTGTCCTGCCCCAGATGAGCTCACAGGAGAACCTCAAAATGCTTCTCTTGCTCCTGGGGTCGTGGCTATAAAGGCAGAAGCGGTGCTTTGTTGCTTGCAGCCTGGGTTCGTGCAATGCTGGGATGGAGAGAAGCTGCTAAAAAGAGCCCAGGGTCCTGTCCGGATGAATTTACTGGCTAGAAAATCCAACACGGCGCAAAGCAATCTCCAAGTGCGTGATGCCACATCTGCCACCCTGGGCTGGAGGTAGCCCGGGGTCCTTAGCACTGTCCGGACAATGACAGCGGAGCGGTTTAGCTCCGTGTGGGATTGCTGACTGCGCACGGGAGCAAATTCTCTAACGTCTGTGTACCTGAGGGTGAGAAAAGCACTGACATAGATCCAGGCAGCTCAGATTCCTCAAAGGCAAGGAGAAAAAGGTGATTTCTGTCCCCAAAACCTTGCGGCGTGTCCCCATGGGGAGGGCTTTGTGCGGCAGCTGGAACTTCAGCCTCTGAGAAATTTTCAGTAAAAGCAACTTCTTCTTTCGCACAGCCTGGGTAGGACTGAGGCCACGGTGTGCTCCTCTGCTCGACGGCACACAGCCTCAAATAGGGACACTCTTCCCCGCTGGCTTCAGCATTCACATTTAGGACCACCCGTTGATGGCCATTCCTTAGTCCCGTCTCTCGGTGATTGGCCTCAGCCCTCATTGCCCTCCTCCCGGCAGAGCTCCTCCGAGGAACATCTCAAAGAGAAACTCTGAGTAAAGAGGGCACAAAGGCATTTCTGCTGCAGGGGCCCTCCAGCCAGCCTTTCTCTTGCAAAGCAATTTATGATAAATATTGCAGGTAAATGGAAGTCCCATTAAAGATCTGACATACATTGAACAAATCAAATACTTTCAGTTTCTCTGCGTGACTAATAGAAGGAGGACTGACCTTCTCCCAACTTCTTCTTCCTTGGTGCTACGCTGAATGCTTATTAGGTGTTTAAAAATTGTGTTTACAAGGAGATACATCTGCCTGTGATACCTCTGCTTGTGCCTTGAATTCTGTTTTTAATTACGATGGTTATTTTTAGCCCAGACTCATGGCCTGGTGGATTCCCATTATAGACATGAGCTGTGGAAGGCCCTCAGCTCAGGCTGCCTCTGAAATGAGGACGTCCAATATGCTGTCAGCCAGGCTCCCTAATTAGCACAGCATGGTGTAGACTTATTTATTACTGCTTGCTTTAGAATAGTACCCAGAGACACCGCCTGAGTCAAACACACCCCCGCACACCACAGCACAACACGGAGATGGGCACAAACACATGCAGAGCGCTTTTAGCGGCTAAAAAATAAACACAGGTAGTAGTGGGAATGAAGAGAAGGTACTAAAACGGGCTTCAAAATGGTTTTTCGGGGGATTTTAAGAATCTGAGCTCAAAACCACGACCCTGAAAGCTTGTGCTCATTTGCCACCGAATCTCACCCCCAAGTTTTAATGCAAAGGTGGCCGATGTGGACCCAAGCAAGGGAGGCTGAGGACAGTAAGTGCTTGGAAAAGTGATGCAGAGAACAGAAGAGGCACAAAGTCCATTTTTTCACGTGTGCACTGGAAGGGGCTCACCTGGATCCGCTCATCCAGATGCTGCCATTCATGGAGGGTCTCTCCAGCCCTGGCTTGGCCAAGGCAACGTTCTTGCCTACCAGCTATGGTGGTGCCACCCTCACCCGGCAGCCCCATGGCAGGCAGGAGATGGGCTTCCCTTGGACACAGCTCCCCAGTGACATGTCACCTGCTCTGTTGATTGGTTCTGAAATGAACTTTCAGCCTAGAGGAAAATTTCTGGAAAGAAATGCAAAGCTGGCAACGTAGAGGGGATGGTGGAGTGAGGAGCACGTGTCAAACAGGAGCCCAGCCCTCTCCCCTGCCTGCTCATAGAATGGTTTGGGTGGGAAGGGACCTTAAAGCCCACCCAGTGCCACCCCCTGCCCTGGGCAGGGACACCTCCCACCAGCCCAGGTTGCTCCAAGCCCCGTCCAACCTGGCCTTGAACCCCTCCAGGGATGGGGCAGCCACAGCTTCTCTGGGCAACCTGGGCCAGGGGCTCACCACCCTCACAGCAAACAATTTCTTCCCAACATCTCATCTAAATCTCCCCTTTTCTGGTTTAAAGCCATTACCCCCCATCCTATCACTACATGCCCTTGTAAAAAGTCCCTCTCCAGCTTCTGTCTGCCTCTTTCCTTCCGCCCGTCAATACAGTTTAGCCAGCAGGCCTATTTTTTTATTTACCCTTTATTTCTTTCTAAGCATCCAAAATCACAATGCTCTGGCAGTATCTTTTAACAGGGACTGTATCAAGCGAAGCCTCAGAGACAGGAGGCTAATTGAGAGCTTCCTGAGGGACATTTTAGCGAGCGGTAAGCGGCATGAATATCCTTCAGCCTCTATTTATGCTGCAACATTAACAGGTGGGTTGATTTGCATTCCCTGCGTTGGCAGCCGAGGAAAGCAAGGGGGATTTTACGGGCTGCTCGTTGTGTTTTATTAACCCTCCAGCCCCGGCATCAGGGCTCGAGGTTCCTGTGCACACCTTGCAAGCAGTATTTTCACAGCCCCTGTGTCTTCTAAATGGAGCGCAAAGGGCTACCAAGATGCTGAGGGGATGGAACACCTCTCTGATGGAGAAAGGCTGAGGGATTTGGGTCTCTTCAGTCTGGAAAAAAGACGACTGAGGGGGGACCTTATCAACACTTATAAATACTGAAAGGGGGGTGTCAGGAGGATGGGGCCAGGCTCTTCTCAGTGGTGCCCGGGGACAGGACAAGGGGTAACGGGCACAAACTTGACCATGGGAAGTTCCATCTCAACACGAGGAGGAACTTCTTTGCTGTGAGGGTGGCAGAGCCCTGGCCCAGGCTGCCCAGAGAGGTGGGGGAGTCTCCGTCTCTGGAGACATTCCAACCCCGCCTGGACGCGTTCCTGTGCCACCTGCTGTGGGTGACCCTGCTCTGGCAGGGGGTGGGACGGGATGATCTCCAGAGGGCCCTTCCAATGCCGGCCGGTCTGGGATTCTGGGATTCTGTGAGTGCTAGGTAGATCCCAGCTGGCTCTGCTAAGGAGAGGCGCGAACATCCCTGCACTTATAACATTTACACGGAGCAAGGCCATTCCCCAGTAGAGTCTGGATGAGTATTTTTAAAAGCTGAGCTTTGTGTCTAACTCTCTCGCGCACCGTTGCAACTTTCGGAGGAGGATGCTGGGAAATTATTGGCAGTAGCAAGTCCTGCAGGGCCCCAAAGGTACAGGGGCACACTGAGGACTGCAGGGAAAAGGAGAAAAATATTGTAGATGACATATATGGTGTTTTCTCTGATATATTTATATCTCGGAATAGCTCCGGAGGAAATACAATTGCCCTCTGAATTTGTTACTGGGATGTCTTCGTAATAAAACATTTCACTGGAGCCAGGAAAGATGTAACGAGGGAAGTAGTCAGACTTCATAATACGCTGCAATCGAGTCGCTGCGGCTCAGTTCCTCCTCTGGCAGCAGAGCGAGCTCCTCGCGATACCCCCCCGCTGCTGCCCTGCCTCCACCAGCCGCGCCTGCCCTGCCACGCGCCCGGCTCCTGGGGACAGGAGCCACCTACTCTGGCCATACCTCAAGGAAGGTGCCTCGACTCAGGGGAGGGTTTGAAATAACAGGCGATGGGACAAGAGGAAATGGCCTCAAGTCCCACCAGGGGATGTTTAGGATGGACATTAGGAAAAGTTTTTACACTGAAAGGGTTGTCAAGCATTGGAAGAGGCTGCCCAGGGAAGGGGTTGAGGCACCATCCTTGGAGGGATTTAAAAGCCGGGCAGACGTGGTGCTGAGGGACATGGTTTACTGATGGGTTTTGTCAGCGTTGGGTTGATGGTTGGACTCGATGATCTGAAAGGTCCCTTCCAACATGGGCAATTCTGTGATTCTATGACTATATTTTTTTGGAGCAAAACTACTGACTGACATGAATTCACTAAACACCTTGGTGTCACCAAGTCACCATCTTTACCAAAGAAGGTTTCGGCCGAAGCTTGTAACCTGGCTGAGATATAATCGGTGCAACAACACAGCTTAAGCCTTCGGCGTCATCAAGACCAGGCACTCCTATAAATGCTTTGTTCAGAAATATCAGTCCCCTAACGGCTAACTGGGAAGAGAAATGCTTCTCACTGGAGACTTGGTAAATATTCTGTGCCCGGGAGTGTAGGGCCATTAGAGGGTGGCTTTTTTCTCCCATTAGCACCTCAAGGCCAGCAGGTTGATGAGTCCTCTTGGGTTCCTACACAACTAAGGTGATGCTCAAGTGAGACGGAGAATTGCAAGGGAACCTCTGGGAGGTGGGAGCCCAACTCTCACAGGGTTTAGTCCTTACCTCCTGAGGCCGGTCATCTGAGAGGTGCGTGGCAAAACACTTACGGCACCTGAAAACTAAAGAAATGATTGTGGTCTCTGCACGGAGCGGGGAGCAGGTGAGGAAGCAGCTCTTTCCTCATGTCAGATGAAGCCTGTTTAGTCCTGAACCCTTCAAACAGCAGAGGACACCCCGGGCCGCCGTCGTGTTTTCCGCAACATCACTTTGCGGAACGGAGCTGCTTTTCCGATGTGACTGTTTCTAGCCCATCAGCAACAAGCCTAAAACCATGTGATCAAAAGAAAAAAAACCACGCAACCCCGGTGTTAAATTAGTATGGACTACCTTATAATTAATTTAAGATTAATGGGAACAACTGAGTTAAGATTCTGTAACGATAATTAGCAAGCAAATTACAATAAAAGAGAAGGGAGCAACTAAAAGTAATTATAGTGTACATATATTAAGATCCCGCACTGCCTAGCGAAACAACACGTGTGTATTGAGATAACTACACTGCCTTCAGCCGCCGTGTACCAGCACAAACAGTGGGGTACAGATGACTTAGGGGTTCCTTGAGCATCACTGCAGGAGTCGCGTGGCTCCTGCATCTCACCTTGCCTACTGTTAAATATAACCGGGGTACGGTACGCACACGTAGTACAAAGCTGGAGGGGAAAAAAAAAAAAAAGAAAAGCATTTCATTAAAGCTGCAAAGTGAAATGCTTTGGATAAGGGGAACAGAAGATAACGCTTCGCACTCTTCATTCATCATTTCTGCTCTTCACCTCTCATGTGAGTTACGACACTGCCTTTATTTTCGTGATTTCACACTGCTTTCAGGAAGACTCCCGCCTGTGCCAGGCAAGGATGGACAGGGCTCATTTGAAGAGAGCGGATTTACTGCCTCGGCTCTGTCATTATGCTCAGTGTTGGTTCTCTGGCCTTATGTCCTTATTAGGGGGGAAAAAAAGACAGTTATTGCTATCTCCGGAGTTTTTTCTGCAGTTCTCACTGTGGTTGTGTCAAGCAGTTGACAAACATGAGGAAATACTGTGCAACGAGATGACATCCTTATCCCTGTAATGGATAACGGGAGATGAGAGGAGGAGGCAGGGAGCGGTTCAGAGCAAGCTGAGATTCGTAGCTCTTGATTTTGGGACAGTTTTGTGTTGTGTTGCGTGATGGATATTCACTCTTCCCTGTGTTTGCCACAGCCATCTGACTTCTGCTGTCTCTGTTTAGATCCTTGCGCTGTCACAGCTCTCTTCTGGTTGGAGGTGTGGGCAGCACCCAGAGGTCCGTGTCCCCTGGTGGCATCCTGAGCTGCTTCTGCAACACAAACGAAATAATGACTTACAGAGACTGAGCAATTAATGAAAGTCCAAACCAACCTGGAGGGCAGGGGAGGGTGAGCATGACCAAATGGTTCATCCACCGGATGGGGATGAGGAAAACCACAGAATCATAGAATATGATGTGAATATGTGTGGTGAGCCGGACTAGGGAAGGGATCATCCCCCTGGACTCGACACTGGTGAGGCCCCACCTCGAGGGCTACATTCAGTTTTGGGCCCCTCACTACAAGAAGGACATTGAGGTGTTGGAGCGTGTCCAGAGAAGGGCTACAAAGCTGGGGAGGGGTCTGGAGGACAAACCTTGTGAGGAACGACTGAGGGAGCTGGGGTTGTTCAGCCTGGAGAAGAGGAGGCTGAGGGGAGACCTCATCGCCCTCTACAACTACCTGAAAGGAGGGTGTAGAGAGATGGGGGCTGACCTCTTCTCCCTGGGGACAAGTGATAGGAGAAGAGGAAACGGGCTCAAGTTATGTCAGGGGAGGTTTCGATTGGATATTAGGAAACATTTTTTCCCTGAAAGGGTTATTAAACATTGCAAGAGGCTGCCCAGGGAGGTGGTGGCTTCACCATCCCTGGAGGTGTTTAAAAAAAGGGTAGATGTGGTACTTAGGGACATGGTTTAGAAGTGGTTTTTGTCAGGGCAGGTTAATGGTTGGACTTGATGATCTTGAAGGTCCCTTCCAACCTCAGCAATTCTATGATTCTATGATTCTATGAATAGTTTGGGTTGGAAGGGACCTTTAAATATGATTTAGTCCAACCCCCCTGCCCTGGGCAGGGGCATTTTCAACTAGATCAGGTCGCTCAGAGCCCCGTCCAACCTGACCTGGAACGTTTCCAGGGATGGGGCTTCCACCACCTCTCTGGGCAACCTGGGCCAGGGGCTCACCACCCTCATGGTGAAACATTTCTTCCTTATATATAAATAGTTGACATCTTCCTTCTTTTAGTTTAAAGCCGTTACTCCTTGTCCTGTCGCAACAGGCCCTGCTAAAAAGTCAGTCCCCAGCTTTCCTATGAGCCCCTTTTAAACACTGAAAGGCTGCAATAAGGTCTCCCCGGAGCCTTCTCTTCCCCAGGCTGAACCCCCCCCAGCTCTCTCAGCCTGTCCTCCCAGCAGAGGGGCTCCAGCCCTCCCAGCATCTCCGGGGCCTCCTCTGGCCCCGCTCCAACAGCTCCGTGTCCTTCTGCTGTTGGTGCCCCAGAGCTGGAGGCAGCGCTGCAGGGGGGTCTCCCCCAAGCGGAGCAGAGGGGCAGAATCCCCCCCCGGCCCTGCTGCCCACCCTGCCGGGGGTTCCTGGGCTGCCAGCGCACCTTGCTAGCTCATGTTGAGTTTCTCATCCACCAGGCCCTTCTCCTCAGGGCTGCTCTCCATCCCTTCATGCCCCAGCCTGCATGGATACCATGGGTTGTCCCAACCCACGTGCAGGACCGCGCACTTGGCCTTGTTGAACTTCATGAGGTTCACACAGGCCCACTTCCCGAGCATTTCCAGATCCCTCTGGATGGCATCCCATCCCTCAGGCGAGGCAACCTCACCACTCAGCTTGGTGCCATCCATAAACTTGCTGAAAGCGCCCTCAATCCCACTATGTCATTGATGAAGATATTAAAGAGCACTGGTCCCAATATGGAGCCCTGAGTGACACCACTCGTCACCAAAATCTGACTCTGCATTTAGTTGAACTCACACAAGGATCTTGCGCAAAGTGTTTCACTCTTTCGGGACCTTTCAGTTGCAGCAAATCCTTCTTGGTGCTTTTCTCTCCTCGCCAGATCTCAATAAAGCCCCACGGTCCGGGGCGCCGGGTGCGTCACGCCTGCGCGGCCCCATCCCGGCCGCGGGACAGCAGGGAAGGGCAGCGCAGCCCCCACCAGCCGCCCGGTGCGAGCGATACTGAGTCACCTTCTCCCCCCCCCGCCCCCCGCGGTGGCACAAGATGACGAAGCATCAAATTGGATTCAGATTTGCAAATTACAGCTTTGGGTGCAGCTGAGCAGAACCGCGCCGCTGTGACGAATGAGTAAGTGGCTGATGTTACAGCACAGGTCATTTGTTAGGAAAGAAGGCTTTTTCCCCCCGTGGGTTTTTTTTTTTATATAGGTTTTTTTTGGTTTAGCATTTCAGATCTTTGATTCATCGACTCAGACCACTTGAGGTGCAGACAACAGCGAGAGCTGCATTTTAACTAGGCAAACAGAGCTGTTTTAGGAGTGGCCTCTTTTCAGAGGTTAATGTTATAAATGCATCTTAAATGTCTAATACATAATCAAATGCCATAAAAATGGAAATGTTATGAGTATCGAAGCCCAGAGAACAAAAATCATTGCTCATTGCTCTTGCCACCAAAGAATTCAACTGTGAATACAAGCTGCAAACCTGCCTAGAGTCATATTCCTGGAAATATCATGACGGAGTGAAATAAATGAGCGGGCCATGCCTAGTTTTTCCCCGGTTTAGAACCGCTGCTAATTGCAGAGCGGAGCCTCCAGCCCTCGATCACACACGCCATAGGCTTTTATAACCAAAGATTGTGAGGGTTGTGGGGTTTCTCCTAGGTCCATGCTGCCACCTTCTTCCCAGGTCCTCGCAAGCAGCACCGCCAGCTGCTTCCCTGCCCGTAGGATGCTCCTCGACGTGGGGAAAGGGTCTGGCATCCACCAGGAGCAACACAGGTCCCACCAAGGGGAAGGATATCTGCTTAGTGTATGCAGAAATAATGAACTGTCTAGAAAGTGCATGACAGAGGATGATAACCCGTAGGTGAATGCATGATATATTGTACAAGGAGCTGATTACACCTATAGAGAGGAGAGCTGTAGCTTGGATAATTGAGTTTCAAGCTGATGGACAGATGTTCCTGCCGTCTCGCCTTCTGATCGATGGCGAAGCACGGTTACGCCTGCCGCTTGCTCTCCTGCCCTAATAAAGGCGGGTGATGGATCGAGTGTTGACACAGGGCTCTCCAGCACAGCAACACCGCGCTGCCGGCGGGGGCGAGCCTTCTTGAGACAACCCAAGTCTTTTGTCAGCTGAGCCCCCCCTGGAGGGGATGTGTGGGACCCAAAAGTGTCCTTGCACCACCCACCAAGCATCGTCTGCAACTATTAGCCAACAAAATGCTGGTCTCAGTCACCACCTTCACTCCTCTGGCATGGCTTTGGAGACATCTTTCAGCATATCTTTGTAAGCTGCCTGCTATTTTTTCACTTGGCAGACGCAAACAAGGGGCTTTTTGTGGCCTGATTTACCAAACAATGTAAGATTTCGGTCATTCCTTACAACAGAATTAAACGTATCATAGAATCACAGAGTGGTTTGGGTGGGAAGGGACCTTAAAGTCCACCCAGTGCCACCCCCTGCCCTGGGCAGGGACACCTCCCACCAACGCAGGTTGCTCCAAGCCCCGTCCAACCTGGCCTTGAACCCCTCCAGGGATGGGGCAGCCACAGCTTCTCTGGGCAACCTGGGCCAGGGGCTCACCCCCCTCACAGCAAACAATTTCTTCCCAATATCTCATCTAAATTTCCCCTCTTCCAGTTTCAAACCGTTTGCCCTTGTCCCATGGCTCCCCTCCCTGATCCAGAGTCCCTCCCCAGCTTTCCTGGAGCCCCTTTAGGGACTGGAAGGGGCTGGAAGGTCTCCCCGGAGCCTTCTCTTCTCCAGGCTGAACCCCCCCAGCTCTCTCAGCCTGTCCTCACAGCAGAGGGGCTCCAGCCCTCCCAGCATCTCCGGGGCCTCCTCTGGCCCCGCTCCAACAGCTCCGTGTCCTTCTGCTGTTGGTGCCCCAGAGCTGGAGACAGCGCTGCAGGGGGGTCTCCCCCGAGCGGAGCAGAGGGGCAGAATCCCCCCCCGGCCCTGCTGCCCACGCTGCTGGGGATGCAGCCCAGGCTGCGGGGGGCACGATATGCCGTTCCGTTCCTCAGACCTGTCACCTCATACCGTGCACGAGCGTTTCTGCAGGTGCTGGTCAGGCAGAACGAGCTGCTGGACCCTGAGGGCCCCCCGGGCTGCCTGGCTTCACACGTGTGTGTGAGCAGAGGGACGTGGCTCTGCACATTTGTGTGCTCGTGCACGTGTGTCTGCACATCCATGCAAATTTGCACCCCGCATTCGTGTCTAATCCTCTGCCCCTGTTTGTGAGAGCAGCGACTGGTCCCCAGAAGTCCCACTTGGCGCCCACACTTTAAAGGCAACAGGCTATTTAGCCATTGGCCTGTGTAAAAACGTTTCTGGAACACAGGCTTTTCCATAGGAAGTGAGATTCGGCATTGCAATGCCAACGCCTGCCAAGCGAGGCCATTTGGATTAAGTTTTTCACTAAAAACGTCATTCATCTCACTAAAGAGGCTTGTAGGGAAGGGATGGAGCTGACAACCATCCCGCCCCGCAGACAGCTGGGGCAGGGAGGAGAGGCAGCAGCGCAGCTCCCAGCTATTTCAACGCCCAATTTGCCATTTTCAGAGTAGAAAGTTGCAGTCTGAAGTGCTTTTTTTTTTTAAAAAAAAAAAATTATTTAAATGAACCCAATGACTGTTTAGGAAGGAAAAAAAAGGCGAGGGGCAATGGTTTTAAACTAGAGCAGGGCAGGTTTAGATGAGACATTGGGAAGAAGTTCCTTACCCTGAGGGTGGTGAGACACTGGCCCAGGTTGCCCAGAGAGGGGGTGGAGGCCCCATCCCTGGAGACATCCAAGGCCAGGCTGGATGAGGCTCAGAGTGACCTGATCTGGTTAAAGGTGTCCCTGCTTCAATGCCCAATTTGCCATTTTCAGAGTAGAAAGTTGCAGTCTGAAGTGCTTTTTTTTTTTTAAAAAATACATATATATATATATATATTTAAATGAACCCAATGACTGTTTGGGAAGGAAAAAAAGGCTAAATTTCAAAATTGAAGCCAAACAAACCAATGCTATCAAAATGCAGCATTGGGCTTGACAGGAGCTGGGTTCTGCTGCCTCTTTAGCTGGTTTCTGTGTTCAGTTTCACGAAAAGCAGTTCATCTTGGGCGAACCTTAGCAAATACCAGCACCCTGGGAACACTACAGGTGTCTTTGTAAAAAAGGTCAGCTTAAAACTCCTCCGGGACCCCCACCTTCATCAGTCCCAAAGCACAAGAACCGATAACCCCCCTCGCTCCCGGTCCTACCAGAGGTGCCCCGGTGCACCCCATTTCCCCCGCACCCCTCCAGCAGACACCCAGCCTTGGGGAAGGCGTCAGCCCAGGTGATTTATGGGCTCCACCTTCAGAAGTTTCAGAAGTTCAGAAGTAAAGAAGAAGTTCTTTACCCTGAGGGTGGTGAGACACTGGCCCAGGTTGCCCAGAGAGGGGGTGGAGGCCCCATCCCTGAAGACATCCAAGGCCAGGCTGGATGAGGCTCTGAGCGACGTGATCTAGTTACAGATGTCCCTGCTCACTGCAGGGGGTGGGACTGGATGGCCTTTAGAGGTCCCTTCCCACCCAACACATTCCGTGATTCTGTGATTCTAAGTTTGCTGCTGTCAGAGCCCCCGGAAGAAGCGCCTGCGCCAGCTCCTGGGCAGCTTCCAGGGATAACCAACACCAGGGAGGCAGCCTGAAGTTTTAAAGGAGACGAGTCAATCCTGACTTATTGTTGTTATCTCCGAATAGTTTACACTGTATTATTCCATAATTACTCAGTGAATCACGCTGACAGCTTGCATGCTTGCCGTTTCTCTGAGTTACTCCCCTGCCTGCCGCTGAAGCCGTCGTTACTCCTGCTTGCAGAGGTGCTGCCCCGATGGGTCGTGTCCTGCTGCCAGGCCGCCCCGGCAGAGCACGGAGACACTATTTGCTTGGGTTTAGTAACTCAGTTCCTCATCTCTGTAAATAATTCCTTGCTAATTACGCTCCGACTGGCTGGTACTTATTGTACAGCCCCATGAATAATAGAATGGGGAGTAAATCCTTATTTTAATAAGGCCAAGAAACGTTTAATTCAACCACCGTGCGCTACATTAAACAAGCTTTCACCAAAGCGGCTGAGGGACCGAGCTCGGTCTCCCGCAGAGATTGCTTTGTCACTGCCTTTCTTCAGGCCACCGACATTTTTATGGTGCCAAGGCGGACTTTGCTGATGCCATCTCCACGGCTTTGCTCTGGGAGCCCACCAGGTCCTGCGGTGAGGGGGGGCTGAAATAAAGGGCTGTTTCTCTGCGCGTCTCTAAAAGCCCTGGCCGTGCTGATAAAACACAGGGTTCGCAGAGAGACTCCCCTCTCCGAGCCCCCTTCTCACCCGTTCCAGTGGCATCTGTCTCACTTTCCAGCCAAACTGGTCGTCACCGTGAGGGGCAGAGGCCGGCTACGGGCGCACCTCTGCGGGGCAGCTCTTGGCTCCGTGGTTTTATCGCAACTGCTGCTTTTCTTGCTCGAGTTCCCTAGTTATACTTTAGCACGTGCTAAGAGACACTGTCGCGTTAAAGGACTGTAGTTTCGATATTTGTCTGTCAGAGTCCCAGGACTTCCACTGATTCACTATCAGAGTCCCACCAAAGGACTTTCACTGAGCCAGATTCACAAATAATCGAAATTAGTTGTTTTATGGAGAGCGACGGTCGCAGATTCGAGATTGCCGTTGATCAATTCACCAACTGCAATAGCGCTAATTACTTAAGGTGAATATTGCTAGCAAAAATAACGCCGGTACGACAACCCGGGGTGACGTCCCCCAGAGGGTGAAGGCGCACACTCACCCAGCGCGGCGTCCCTGCCCGGGGTGGGGGACGAGAACGCGGCCCCTCCACTGGCCCGTCACGCATCGAGTTTCTTCTCTCCCAATTTAACAGTCATTTTCTCCATCCTTTTATCCCCCAAACGACGAGGTTTCCCTCCCCTAGGGGACGTGTAGTATGATTTGGGTGGAGAGACGAGTGCTATAGTCGTATATGTTTAGTGTGATCTCTAAAATCTTCATTAGCGTGTACAGGGGTGTCAACTTTAATATGCATTTCCCAGGTAACGAGGCAAAGGTGAATCACCGGACATGGCAGCCTCTCGAGGAGACAAAGAGCTACACAAAGTCTCTGTTATCTTGATTTTACTGTCTCTGCTGACGAAAAGCAGGGCTGTCCTGGCTCCCCAAGGCTCCCCCGTTATTTATGCACCCTGTGACAGCCAGACAAGCCTTCACCCCCCTGGGCTGCACAAGAGAGAGCAAAGCCCGTCTTAATTGCTCTTTGAGCACAGAGACTTCACCTCATTATCCAAATTCCACAGACACGGATTTACCACCCTCAGCCGGACCCCCCGGCACTCCAGCTCCCGAGGCCGCGGGCGCAGACGGGGGGGGGCTGATGCTCTGCCCGCACCCCGTCGGAGCCGCAGCGGCTGCAGGTTTGAGAGGCGGCAACAGTTACAGCCCGGGTTATCGTGGCACGCAAATGGGGCCACGTGAAGGTGCGTGATTCTCCCAAACTCGAGCTCTGCAGAAGCAAGGGACGGGGGGTGTGTGTGCGTCCGCACGTGCGCGCAAACACACTTAGCCCAAACTAGAAGTATTTTTGAAAATAGGTGCTATATTCACAGCGTGGGAGGTGGGTTCTGTAAGAAAGGCAGGTATTGCAGAGGAGAAAAGCCGTTTCCACCAGAGGCGACACGACAAGGGAATGACGAAAACAAAGAGGCTCCAGCAAAGGCCTGTAGAACATCTCTTATCGCACAGACAAAAGGACAAACTGATTCATCCCGTATTAGTGTCTAGAAGGGGAGTCAAACATGTAACCAGGGCTAATGACATTGAGCAATTTTTTTACCAAAAAGGAAAGAACTAAACTAGTCAGATAATCCCTTTAGGTGTAGCATAAAGAGAAGTGAACAGAGGGAAGACATCCGGGAAGAATTTGAGGCGCCTCAGACAGACTGTGAACCCTGGAGTACCCAACCAATGGGAAACAGGGGAGGGAAAAATTCGGCCGGGATTAGGAAATATAAAGGTGTGTTTCAAGAACCGAAAGGGTGCCCACTTGCTGGGTCACCCGCTCTTGCAAGAACGTGAATAAAAATGTCCTCACAGAGGATTCTGCCTGAGCCTATTTCATTCGGACCAGAACTTATTTCTCACAGTTCCCATCCAGCCCTACCTGCTCTTCATCCTTAGTGATGCCAGACCTTGCAAGGATGTAACTCCTGATTTCAGGAAGGCAGAGCCACCAACTTACTTGCTGAAGCCAAAGGTTTTTGGGGTGCTTAGGAATGTGCTGAGCTGTGGTTCGGTGTCTAACTTTAATAGGGTGAAACCCTGATGCCGGCGAAGCAAAAGGGAGCGTCACCACTGACTCAGCAAGGCCACGGTGGGATCCTTAACACTCCTCCGACGGAGTGATCTGGCAATCCTCCCGGCCCCGTGCAATGGGAAAAAAGAGGGTTAATTTGGAATTATTTAAACACCTGCCCCGCAGTTCACTGGGGTCGTCCCTTCGCGTTTCAGGGCTTTGGTTCTCTGGTTGTACCCGCTGCGGGTGGGGAAATCCCCGTTTTTGCCCGGCTTCTGCATTTTTCGAGGCTTTTGCAACTCTGGGTAGGGTTCCTCAGCCCCCCCCACCCCGCCACCCCCCCAGCGCAGAACGATGGGAAGCAACAAGTATTTCTTCAGAAACCCCCTCTCCTATTTGAAGGGTTTTGCTTCGCGCTAAATCTTCACTGACCAGCCTTTCTTCCGAGCACTGCCCCCACCAGCCGAGCATCTGTGTAACATCCCGAACTCGGCGCCTTTATCCGGAATTCAGCGCATTTATCCGGCTTAGCAACAGGTAGGTCTCAGCTCTTAATCAGGCCCGTATTGTTTTCTTAACAGACAGGGGAATTTGCTCAGACTATCACCCTTAAGGCGGCTACTGTTTGTAAGACAACCGAGAGATTATAATTATGAAAGCAAGCACAGCGTGTGTACACAAACCCAACTCTCGGGAAGCATGGATGAATCTGGGGCGGATAAGCCGCTGCCTGGATATAGAAGCCCAGAGTTATTCTGGTTCCTGATTCAGTCCCTTTTAAGATGCATGAAGCTGTTACTCACGATAGTAGCTTGCGGCCATGTGCTCATCCGAATTTCACCAGCCAGCTGGTGCGGGTGCGGTAGGTTTACACCAGCAAGAAGGGAATCTGGTCCTCATCCAGAGAAACCTATTGGAGATGAGACGGTGCTGGGTCGCACTGAGGCCACTTCACGTAGCTTTAGGCATGTATTACCTTTGAAGTCTCTCTTACACCACCAAAGGTGTCTAAAGGGACCGATGTGAGGAGATCCAGCTGTATGGGACTAGGCAGAGCACAGCATCCGTGCCTCATTTATGAACTGCTGCATCCTGAAGGTTGAGGGGATGCAAACCCCCCGGGAGCCCGAGGGCAGAGTCCCTGGCTGGGCTGTAGAATCACAGAATCACAGAATTGCCCAGGTTGGAAGGGACCTTTCAGATCATCGAGTCCAACCATCAACCCAACGCTGACAAAAACCATCACTAAACCATATCTCTAAGGACTATGTCTGCTGTCTTTTAAATCCCTCCAGGGATGGTGCCTCAACCCCTTCCCTGGGCAGCCTGTTCCAACACTTGACAACCCTTTCGGTGAAGAAGTTTTTCGCAATATCCATCCTAAACCTCCCCTGGTGCGACTTGAGGCCGTTTCCTCTTGTCCCATCGCCTGTTCCTTGGGAGAAGAGCCCGACCCCCCCTGGCTACACCCTCCTTTCAGGGAGCTGGAGAGAGCGAGAAGGTCTCCCCTCAGCCTCCTTCTCTCCAGGCTGAACACCCCCAGCTCCCTCAGCCGCTCCTCACAAGACTTGTGCTCCAGACCCCTCACCAGCTCCGTTGCCCTTCTCCAGACCCGCTTCAGCACAATATAAGTCACTTATAACCACAATCTCGTCTGACGCTGGCACCGATTGCGCTGGGAAATTCAGGTGGGCGCAGGTTTTTGCTCAGAATAGCAATTTCTGACTCCTCGCCCCGGTGTTCCCCGTGTCCCCGCTGCTCAGAGCAGCATCCTTCCTCCGGCTCCGCAGCCCAGTACATCCAGTACAGCAGAAAGCTTTCACTGGGTGATTACTCTGGGTGCTGGCAGAGATATTAGTAGATAATAAACAGTCGATTCATGCCATTTACCCCCCCAAAAAAATCATTATTATGTATCTTGATACGATATCAATTGAAAATTACACACATCTTTATAATGCTTAAACAGTGGGTGTGATACTGGGTTATTCATAAACGCTCCGTTCATGCCTGTGTCCATGAATCCCCTTCCCAGCCCGTGTAAAATGCAGGACAGTTGTTCTCGGGAGCGTGTCGGGAGCTGTGCTCGTCCCCGGCTCCTGGCCCGATGCGGGTCCCGCTGTGCTCGGCTGCAAACGCAACAGCCGCCTCGGCAAACGCCGCGGCTCGCGGGGCTCGGCGGGGGGGGGAGAAGGTCCCCGTGCGCGTCGTTTGCAGCGCAGGGAAATGCCGGTTCGTTTTGTTTTTCCCGAGTTGTCATTGAGCCTAAATCCAGCAGCTTAATGGGAACCTGATGGATTCGGGCACTTCTCACTTTGCGAAGTCTGGGGACTGTCGGGAGCGTAACGTAGGAGCACGCGAGCAGCTGTATTAAATCAGATTGAGAGTCTTGTCTTCTCCAATATCCTGTCTCTGATAAAAACATACGCCTAGAGCAGAGGATAAGAATAAGGACTGTGTGTAACACCGTCCCCAGCATACTGTGCTAATCTCCATCAGTCTGTCGAAGCCAGAGGTGTATCTTGGTACGAAAAGCCCTGGGCTGGTTGTTGGCAGCGCCTGGTGCTTGTTTTGATCCCTCTCTTCTAATTTTATTGGATGTTTCTGGGTGCGCCTCGGGTGCCGGGTGCTCTCAGGAGGGATGCTAGAGAGGATACCTCTCCTCATCCCAGCACTGGTGATACTGGTATCCAAACCAACCTTTTGCCGAGCACCGAGAAGCGATGACACAGTATCACAATAAACTTCCCCGGAGAAACAAAAAGGGGGCGGGGGGGGGGATTAACTGCGCAGGACGGGCAGGGAGGTGTGTAACCCCCAGACTCGCAGCCAAGGTGGTGGCCAGTCTGACGGCCAAGAAATGGATTGCACCCCAATTTGCTGCCCAAAAGCTGGGTCTCTGCACAAGAGCTTGCGGAGAGCAATCCAAGCCGTGCCAGGGTAACGTCTCCGAGCACAAGATGCTAATTTTCCCTTTAAGTTGGCTCTAAAATCAAGGTTTTGAATTCTTCCTTTGTTTTCTAAGGTCAGCATCAGGTGTTTCCAATTATCACAAAGAAGCGCCACATTACTTCATCCGGAAGAGGAGAAGAAAATAAATTGGAAATACTGATTATTTGTCTTGTGCGATTATTCTGGGAACGGTTCCCTGGGGACTTACTGCATAATGTGATGTCAATGAACATGAGAAAAAAAAAAAACCTCCATTGTCATGAAAAACACCCACCGTGAGGAACATGTTCAAGGTTTTTTAGTGTCCACATGGAAATGTCTCATCTCGGTCCCTTTCTGTCCGTCTCAGAGATGTGATAAACCCAATGTGTCACTGTCTCCAGGGGCTAAATGGGGAACGTGGGAGGATGCTGGGCTCGTATTTAGGATTAGCTGGAAGGAAAATAAATAGTCCTGCTCTTCCCCTATTTCGCGGAAGGTTAGAGGAGGCTTTTTTAGGAGAACGAGACGCAAACTGGTAGATTTTCAGCTGCTGATTCCCCCTTATTTGAAGACCCCTGGCTGCCATCACCTTTCAACGCACCGAGAAATTGGTCCTGGCAAAGGAAGGAGAGAAGACGGGGACGTGTTCCTTCCCCAGATTTTAAAGCCTGGTACGTTGGCACAAGAGAAAATGCTTCCTTGGAACGTCTTGTTTACAAGATTAATGGCAAAATTAAACCAACTCGTGTGATGTTGTTAAAGCAACTCATATTCTCGGAGATATACAGGAGAAAGCGGAGGGGACTGCTCAGAAGGAGGGCGCAGAGGAGATCAGAGAGCGCTTGGTCGGTGCATTTCCAAACAACCTTTCTCAGTTCTCCCCGGAGGTTTTCTACCTTCAGGTATAGCCTTTGAAAATATCAACCCAGAGACAAAAAAAGAAGCCTCGACAAGAAAAAAAAAAAAAACCATTGACACGCCATCGCGGAGAATCATCATCCGGTCCATTAACCATTGCTCAGAGAAGCACCAAGGCACCACGTGCACCCGCCTCCCGCTCGCCCCGCCACATCCAGCGACTCCGAGAGCGGGAGAGAGGAATTATGAATATCAATGTATGCCATATTTATGGAGACTGCTGGAGAGGAAAATAAAAAAGACCGGGAAACTTCACCTTTGTGCCTTATTATATGCCTGGAGGTATTCTATACCTTCTCTTGGAGGGGTAAGAGAATTAATTCAAACCTTCCCAAAAAGCACTGAGGACGTTTCTTCAGGGAAACTCATTCTGACAACACCTTGGTTTCAAAGCGGAGTCAGTCCGTACGTCCCTCCTGGAGGAACCTTCTTTCTGCTGCAGTTTCATTTTCTTCGGGGCTTTTTCCATCTCAGAGCTCCCTTCATTTTGACTTCCCATGGGATTATATTAAAGAAGAAAGTGGGTATTTTTAACTAAAAAAAAAAAAAAAAAAAAGAAAGAGAAAAGGCATCAGCCATCAGACGAACCAAATGCTGGAGCCTACAGGGAAGCGTTAATAAAACAGTCCGGACTGGCCAGGATGGGAGAGGGGACGGCTTGACCTGACCCAGGTCCCATTGTCCTTCGTGCTGCACCAGCTCGTGCCTGGAAACCGCTGGTCTGTACAGGAGAGCCAGGCAGGGAAACTGAGGCAGGGAGCAAGGTGTCCATCTTCCCATCCCAGAGCAGGCGTGACACCCCCAGTGTCCTTTCCGTGTGCCCGGGTGGCAGTTCCCGGCACAACGAGGGGTTCCAGCAGAGCCCTGTGAGCCCAGCGGGGGTTTGGGGGTGCCCCCCTGGCTCCCCCCCGGCTGCCACCCGGCCGTGAGCACAGCCAGCCCGTGGGGAACCAGGGACGAGGGGCTCATTCAGGTCGCGGCCGCTGGCCATCCAACCATCCAGCTCCTTCACCGTCATCCTTGTTTTTAACCTCTGCCACCAACTGTCCCCTAGAAGCGAGTCCTGAGGCCGGATCCAGTCGGGATGGGAGCTAAAATTCCCTCAGGCACCCTCCAAAGCTCCTCGGGAACTGCAGAGGTGGCTTTGCAAGAGGGTCCGTGTGATGCTGGGACAGTGCCGCATCCCCACGAGGTGCAACCCCCCCCCCCCCGTGCATCCCGCTCCGCGTTGCTGCCGGTCGGCAGAGTAACGACAGGCAGAGGGAATATTGGCTGGATGCAAAGTGCAGACCCTTCCCTGGGGGTGACGGCTCAGCCCTTTTCCCTGCACAGCACCGGTGGCGTTTAGAGGCTGTTAAGGGCCAAATCCTGCTTCTCACCCCCCCTCCTGGGAAAATGTGCTGAAGTTCATGGGGAGGGATCGAAACTTTCTCTGCCGACAGCGAGAGCGGAATCCAGCCCTAAGTGTTCCAAGTTTCCCAGTGTTGGGTTTTGTTGGTTTTTTTGTTGTTTTTTTTTTTTTTTCTAAATCAATGTCATTTTAAAATTATATAACTGCAAAAAAGCATCAGGAAAAAAACTTAGGGATGGTGCTTCTATTTTATCAAACCTTTTCTCCATTAGTCTTCCCACACAACTGCTGTCACCCATTAGCCTGCCAAGGAAATGTTCGATGGATCCGTTCTGTTTGGCAGCTCGACAGGTAGCACTTACCTGCCCCGCTGGCATCCCGCCCGGCATCCCTGCGGATAGGCTTTACCCCTGCCGAGGACAGCGGGAATATTAGCGGGGACAGTCTTTTAATGCCAACCCGGTGTCCTGGCCAAATCCTAGTCCTGGTCAAATCGCATAAAGAAGGTAAAAGGCTCCAAACTCACTTTCTGCAGCCACCGCTGGGGTCGGGAAAGTTTGCAGCGACCTGGGATTTCCGTGGATGGGAGTCGCCTCAATGAACCCGTGCTGAAATACCCGGCAATATTCCCATTGAATTTGAAAGGAATTGGAGCAACTTTGGGGCTGTCGACATTTTTCCTTTGAAATAATTTTTGACGGGAATTCAGTTTTTCTTGACAGAGAGGGGGAGCCTTTTCCTTGTGCAGGAAGGGCTTGTTCCCTTGGGAAATATCACTGAAACCCCCCCGACAGCTGCGAAGAGCCGCTGCTCCCCTGGAATCTCCACGTGCCTTGGCTCCGCCGCGCCGCGGGGTGACCATGCCGGGAGTGGAGTTGGGTCGACGCGGAACCTGCCAGAGACTTGCCCTCATACGCGCTTCCAGCCGCATCCCTTGGGGACGGGGGAAATTTTTACAATAATTGCATTTATTGATTTCTTCCAACGTGAGCTCCGCGCCCAGGAGGAGCAGACGGGGGTGCGGGCGAGCTGGCGGGTGGGCGGGCGTAGGTGAGACACCCTTCCCAGACACCAGCCCCCCCCGGCCGCTCTCCCAGGCTTCGAGACATCTGTCCCCCGGGGACCGCTCACCCTGGAGACCTCTGATGGCCGCTCTCCACACAGAGCCAATTGCCCACAAGCAAAGAAAATAGACCCCTAAACTAGAATTTTTGCAGCAGCAAATTATCGTGCGATTCATTGTGCCACAAATCGTTCCCAGTAGCAAATAGATTTGGAGATGCTGAGGGGATGGAACACCTCTCTGATGGAGAAAGGCTGAGGGATTTGGGTCTCTTCAGTCTGGAAAAAAGACGGCTGAGGGGGGAATCTTATCAACGCTTATAAATACTGAAAGGGGGGTGTCAGGAGGATGGGGCCAGGCTCTTCTCAGTGGTGCCCAGGGACAGGACAAGGGGTAACGGGCACAAACTTGACCATGGGAAGTTCCATCTCAACACAAGGAGGAACTTCTTTCCTGTGGGGGTGGCAGAGCCCTGGCCCAGGCTGCCCAGAGAGGTGGGGGAGTCTCCGTCTCTGGAGACATTCCAACCCCGCCTGGACGCGTTCCTGTGCCACCTGCTGTGGGTGACCCTGCTCTGGCCGGGGGTGGGACGGGATGATCTCCAGAGGGCCCTTCCAACCCCGGCCGGTCTGGGATTCTGGGGTTCTGTGGATGTGGAGGTTGCGGTGGCAGCTTTGGGAGCAGATCCTGGCTTGTGAGACCACTCCAAGGCTGCTTAATCCTTAAAACTCTTAAATCCTTAAAACTCTGGCCAAAGCCTCTGTGGGGAGACCCCAAACTGGCCCAGGAAGTGAAATATTTTGCTTTCCAGCAGGCGACCCAGCAAATAAAGGAGCCTCTAAACGTGGTGAGGATGCTGCAGGATGAAAGGCTGATGTTGCTTCATGCAGGAGGTGACTGTCCCCTTTTACCCCAGCCCAGCTGTGCTCACATTTCGGTGTTTGAAGCCCGCCTTTCCCTGTGTCCCCCCCTGCTGCCATAAAGCACAGGGCTGCGGCAGCCTCTTTGCCTTCGCTTGTCTGAAATAACAGCAACAGGTTTAAGGGGAGATAGGGCTATTTCCCAGCTGGCTCCCAGAAGAGCCTTCGAATAACTAGGAAAGACAAAGAATAAATATTAACTTAAGAAATTGCTCCCTTAACTTGATTTAGAAGCAAACCTCCCTGGGAGAGATATAATTTTCAGTCCCCTTCAGCATCTAAACACCGAGCAGCTTTCCTCTGTGTTTGATAGGTCCAGTAAATTTAACTCGAGAAAAAAGGGCTGAGCAGAGGCAGGAAGGCTGGAATTAAGACAGCGGGGGGAATTTTCTCTCCAGACAGAGGAGATGACATGAAATATTCACCAGGCCTCCTCCGAGGCATCCGAGTGTGACCGCAGGGCCTGGTGTGCTGGTGCCACGTTCAGCCCCAAACGCCCATCGCAAAGCTCCAGGCTCCCGTTTTCCGGGAATTTCCTTGGAACGTGAGATTTGAGGTCAGCTCCAGAAGAGCCTCCAGACCCACTTTCACACTCCAGGCTTATGCCCGCGTAGTATCCAGAATTATCCCCCCAAGACAGGGGAGCCGGGATCCCCGCTTCCCACCATTGCATCCCAGTACCACATGTGATGGTGTAGGTGACACCTAATCCCCATATGGCCCAGCCCACGGACACGCAGCCCAGCACCAAAGCGCTGAATTACACAGATTTGAATAGTAAAGTGAGCTTAGAGGGTTGGTTTTTTTTTTTTCCTTTCCCTAGATTCTTTTTTAATTAAGCCAGGACGTCTCCTGTGGCGGTGTACACAAAGCGGTAAAAAGCTTCGGAGCGTGATTAAACACCCGAGCGAAGCAGCGACAGCATCGCTCCCGCGCCGCGCGGCCCATCAGAAATAAAGACGTGAGCTAAAATAGCAGGAGCTCACCCAGCGAAACGCCAGGCGACTCCCAGCAAACTTCAGCCCTTTACATACAGGGGGAAAAAAAAACCACAAAAAAAAAAAACCCTAAATAAATGACAACACAAAACCAGGGCTGCAGCACCGCTCGGCGAAGAGCCGCCCCAGGGCTCTGGAGTTCAGAGACACAGGCTCTCTCTCTCTCCGAAAAGGAGATAATATTCCATTTTCTTTTTTGTCCTCCTGAAGATGGAATAATTTCTCCAGCCTCTGGCTGTGTCTCATGCGTCCCTCCCTGCGGTCTTACAGGGCTCCTTTTTAGAGGCGTTGCTTTCTCTTTTCTCGTCTCTGCGCTTCGTGGTGGGATGGGTGGGCGCAGGATAACTCCGGCAGGGCCGGTTAACGTGGGAGAAGTGTGCCAAAAGCGGGGTATCGGGTACCAGTCCCCTCTTCTGCCTGTTTCTCTCCCCATTTTCTCAGCATCCCCCAGAGAGAGCTGCAGTGATTTCCTCCCGCTCGCAGGGTGCTGCCCGGCCCTCCCCGTGTGTCACCGTGGCCCAGCTTAAATTTTGCCGCTGGCCAAGCGTTGGGGCGACCCAGGGATGGAGGGGAGGCTCCTGGTCAGCCCTCACAGCTCTGGCCAGCAGGATGGTGGCCACAGGACCACCAAAACGCGTGGAGAGCGTTGCAGCAGGAGGTACGTTGTCCCCACTTTCCATCGTGCCCAGGGTACCGGTAGGTACAAGGTGCTCCACGCTGGAGGACAGATTTATTGAGTGCAAGAGAAAAGGAGCTTACTGATTATTAAGAGGCTGTGAAAACTTGGCTTTTTCATTTGCTCAAAAGGATTCATGTTAAAATTAGTTCTTAAGAAATCCGGAGGTATTTTCATTTGTTTCACTCCCTCTCCTCTTTTCTTCAGCGGTGAAATGGGAAACAGGAAAGAAAAAAAAAAAAAAAAAAAAGAAAAAAGAAAAAAAAAGGGAGATAAGTGGGAGGATGCCAGCTGAGAAGTTTTAAATAGATTAAAATCGTTCCTCTTTTCTACCTGCAGAAGGAAAATACTTATATATACACAGGCATATATATACACACTTATATGTAAACCATTTTGTTCCTTTAAGGAAAGGGAGTGAATAATGGTTACATCAGGAAATGCCAATTTAACTAGACTTTAATTTGATTTAATTTAATTTAAACAGGGCACGGGGCAGCCCTGTCATATGTGGCACTGCACAGGACCTTGGAAAACCTACGGTTGTTTTTTAGATGCATTTTAAGCCCGTGGGCCGGCCCTTTCCAGCCGTGTGCCTCAGTGTCCCCTCCAAAAAACTGGGAGGAAGGGGGAGTAAATCCTTTCAAACGTGCGGGGATGGGGGAACCCCCCCACCCACATCCTGGCTGACATCAAGGCAAATGTGTCACCTTTACAGGAGACTCACAGACGGGTCCTGCCCCCCCAAGCTGAGATGTGGCTCCTCCTAATGTCTTTCTAATTAATCCTTAGCAGCCTCCTGCATATCCCTAGAAAACCCCGTTTTTATTTGCTTTTCCCACACTGCGAGTCCCAGCGCAATCCCCAGAAAAGCAGCAGCATCTTTATTCACTTGGGCATCCGTTTGATCTCTCTCGGGTTTGGTTTTTGGCTTTTTTTTTTTGTTGGTTTTTTTTTTTTCTTATACACACACGCGGCATGGAAAATGAGATATCCAAAGTTTCCCGATTTCTGGATCTGAAAGCAGAGTTGTAAAATGCAAACTGTTTTACCTCTCTGCCGATGCCGGAACGCGCGCAGCAGATAAAAAATAGGCTACTGACATATTGTTTATGTGCCTTCAATATTTTATTATGGATCAAGTATTTCAGCTCCCTACGTTAAAAACACGCAGCCCCGAAACACGGCAGACACAGAAAAATCCCTTTAAGAGATGTAGCACCGGGCTGTACCTAGGAGGGTTCTGCTCTGAGAATCCTCAATTAATTTGGAGAATTTCACAGCTGGCAGTTCAATAATTTTATTTTCAAGGAAAATAAAATAAAAGCAGAAAAAAAAAAAAAAACCCAAAACCCAAGCCCCCTGTGGAATAAAGGTGGTGTTTGCGGGGTGGGAGCACCCGAAGCTGCGCTGGCCTTGGATCGCGCTGGGGCGGGTTTGTCACGTACCGTGGGATTTGAGGCAGCCGCAATAGAATTAAGGCTGAGATGGCAGCTTCCATGGAAACCCCTATTTCCAAGTGTTTTATGACTTTCTCGTAACACGGTGGCTTCGGCAGGAGTTGTTTGCGCAGCAGTTAGGCAAAGCAGAGAATTCTTCTGGAAGGATGGGTGTTGGCGGAACAGGGCGGCGGAGCACCACGTTCTGTTCTGAGATGCAGGACAAGGGGTAACGGGCACAAACTTGACCATGGGAAGTTCCATCTCAACACGAGGAGGAACTTCTTTGCTGTGAGGGTGGCAGAGCCCTGGCCCAGGCTGCCCAGAGAGGTGGGGGAGTCTCCGTCTCTGGAGACATTCCAACCCCGCCTGGACGCGTTCCTGTGCCCCCTGCTGTGGGTGACCCTGCTCTGGCCGGGGGTGGGACGGGATGATCTCCAGAGGGCCCTTCCAGCCCCGGCCGGTCTGGGATTCTGGGATTCTGTGATCCTCCAGCCTGCGGAGCTGCACCAGCAGATCTGTCCCGCCGGGGCGGCTCGGTGGGGATCAGTGCCCGAATCACGTCCCAGCCAAGCCGGCGGCTTTGCTGGCTGCCTGGTGGGGCTCAGCCTTTGCTTTCCAAACCAGCAGCTCCAATGGCACCGGGAGATGCTTCTGTGCAGGGAGTGACAGTCCCTTTGCCAACCAACAGTGACTTGAACCTCCTACTTGGGGACAACCACCCTTTCAGTATCTGACCCCCGTTCTCCTTGGCTTGAGCTCCTGAGAGCTAAAATCAAGCCCTTTGCAAGGTGGGGATCAGAGTCCTGCACCCTTTGATCCCATCCCTGGAATCTCGCCTCCTGCTTTTAGGGACTAAAGCCGCCATAAACCAGAAGATATCGCAGCTTTTGTGAAGCTGATGCTGGGTATAATCATGCTGTTACCACCAATTTGTAACTCGTCGTGGCGCTGAACCGGGGATAAATCTGCAGCCCACTCGCCCACCAGGGATTGCTCTGGAGAACTGAGCAACGGAATAAATCCCAGAAATCCCCTGGGATGCACTAACTCCCGCTCACAGGGGTGGAGTGAAGCTGCAGCCCTGACAGCCGAGCCCTGAAACCTTGGAAACTCTTCTGCCAAATTCACGTTTCATAGAATCACAGAGTGGTTTGGGTGGGAAGGGACCTTAAAGCCCACCCAGTGCCACCCCCTGCCCTGGGCAGGGACACCTCCCACCAGCCCAGGTTGCTCCAAGCCCCGTCCAACCTGGCCTTGAACTCCTCCAGGGATGGGGCAGCCACAGCTTCTCTGGGCAACCTGGGCCAGGGGCTCACCCCCCTCACAGCAAAGAATTTCTTCCTCACATCTCATCTAAATCTCCCCTCTTCCAGCGTGAAACCCTTCCCCCTCTTCCCATGGCTCCCTTCCCTGATCCAGAGTCCCTCCCCAGCTTTCCTGGAGTCCCTTCAGGGACTGGAAGGGGCTGGAAGGTCTCCCCGGAGCCTTCTCTTCTCCAGGCTGAACCCCCCCAGCTCTCTCAGCCTGTCCCCACAGCAGAGGGGCTCCAGCCCTCCCAGCATCTCCGGGGCCTCCTCTGGCCCCGCTCCAACAGCTCCGTGTCCTTCTGCTGTTGGTGCCCCAGAGCTGGAGGCAGCGCTGCAGGGGGGTCTCCCCCGAGCGGAGCAGAGGGGCAGAATCCCCCCCCGGCCCTGCTGCCCACGCTGCTGGGGATGCAGCCCAGGCTGCGGGGGGTTTCTGGGCTGCCGGGGCACGTTGCCGGGGCGTGTGGAGCTTCTCACCCACCAACACCCCCAGGTCCTTCTCCTCAGGGCTGCTCTCCAGCCATTCTCCGCCCAGCCTGGATTTGGGCTTGGGATTGCCCCGACGTACATGCAGGATCCTGCACATTTCTGGACCCGAGCTTCTAACTCGGCATCTCGCTCTGCCGGGGGTGTCCGGGCCCTGGCAAACAGGGGGGCTGTGGGTTTTTCAGCTTGTCAATAACACTGAGGGCCCGGAGGGAAAAGTGTTCGGGGTTGAGCTTTCACTCCTTTTGCTCCCCTATGGAATGAATTAAATAATAATCATAAAAGAGTCCAGCTGGAAGAAAGTATTATGGTTTACTTTCCAGGGGTTTTAAAGCTTTTATTTAATCCTTTTTGTCTTAAACTGAGTCGACGTTTGAAATGAAAATGAAGTTTCAAAGAACGCAGTGCTTTTGGTTTAGAAAAAATTGCAGAACATTTGTCTTTTCTATACCTTTCAGGGGCACGCGGGTTACGTCTTGGGGGGGGGCAGAATGGCAGGATTCACCTGAAATGATCCACGGAATTTCTCCTGTATAACTTTCTTTCCATCCAAACTCTGTTCTCCGAAAGAAGTAGCAAACTCACCCACCCCAAGGGATAATTTTAAAAGTGACTTGTTGATTAATAAGCGATATTTATTGATTCCAGCTCTATTATTCCTTCCATGCACTAAGTCCAATAAGCTTTTAAGCTGCTCTGGCTGCGTAAAGAATTAAGCAGGACTCTGACGAAGCACGTGCACGGGGTGAGCGGGAAAACGGGAGCTGGTTTCCCAAATAAATTTAAAAAAAAAACAGCGATGGTTTCCCAAGGGTGGGTGGCCAGGGGGGACGTCACACCAGCATCAGCTGGGAATGGGATGGTCAGGTTTTGTCTGGTTCGTCTACACAGGTTTTCGCGGGGAAGCTTTTGAATTCCAGGTCAGGGATGAAGTTGGTCTTACTCCTATTTACCATCAGCTTTTTGGTTTTTTTTTTTCTTAAATTTGTTTTTATTTATTTAAATTAAGAAAAGTCACTTCCCTTGTCATAAATCAGACTGATTTGCTCAACAGGTCAGATTTAAGCAGATAACTTGGAGTAAGCGCATTTAAGGGAAAAAAGCAGCAAACTTTCCTTTACCCTTTTGCAGAGCTACCCTCTCCCCCCCCCAAAAAAAAAAAAAACCAAAACCCAAACAAGTGAAAAACCCTCTAGGGAAAGGGAAGAGGATGAAAATAAGCAAGTGGAGAAAGCCCGGGGCTGCGGCGTGTTTCTGCAGCCAGGCACAACCCACGGCCCGGGCTCTGCCAGGGAACCTGGCACCGTCCGAGGCCGCCTTTGCTGCAAGGCAGCGATGAGGTTTGCGGGGGAGGGAATATTTGAGGCTGTTTTTAGCCACGCACCTTTTATTTCCTTGGGTTTCTGTCAATATAGCGCGGGTATAACAATCTCAGGCCGCCTCGTGGCGAAGCGGTTTGGATGTTTATTATCCCGCGAGTGAGCCAAGGGGAAAAAACTCCCACTGATTTCAACAGGCGGCAGGAAAAAAAGCTGAGATTCCGCTCGGAAACCAGGCGGGGAGGCTCGATGGGAGCTACTAGACGTCACGTTATCACGAATATAGTGACTTCTGGCCTTTTCCCGTTCGGTTTAAGGAAGGTCATGCCCATCTTTCCGCCTTTGAAAAGGATTTGACGCTTATGAGCCGTGCTAAAAAATGGCAAAGCTCCGGCGGAGCGCGGACACAAGCGCGCAGGGGCACCGCAAATCATCAAAGTAATTTGGGGGGAGCAAAGCGGGGCCCACGTCGACGTGTTTGTGCAAATCCCTGAGGTCACCAGCTCCAGCGCGGGGGACTTGGGGACAAGCTCGGGGACCCTCGAACACGTTTTTTCCCAGTGGGGAAAAAAATCCCAGGAGTGGGATTTTGGGGGTTTGCTGCACGTTTGCAGCTTTGCCACAGTAAAAAAAGAAAACTCTCTGAAAGAGGCTGGAGATAACCAGGCTGTAACGGCTCCATCTATTGGGTAAAAACACACAACGGATCAATATGCACATGGAAAATGAATTCAGAGGGAAAAAAAAATATATATATATATATCAGAAGGGATTCAAAGCTGTTATCGCCACTTACGGCTTAATTGGACGCAATTATAGGAATGCTTTTTGGTACTACTCGAAATCAAAATGAAGGTAACGGCGAGCTGCTTTTCAGAGATGAGATGCCGGCATTTATCACAAGTTATTGCCGTCTCGTCAAGGGATTGGGGAAAAGGGGCTTTTTTTATGTGTCCGATGCAGGGCAAAATGAGCCCTCTGTCCCCAAAAGGTCTCTCGGCGTGACACAGGCAAACGTGTCGCGAGGGTCGGGATGCTGACGCTTCGGGGAGCGTGTTTCTCCGCGCTTCCACTCATCTTTCACGGAAGCGGAGGACCGTGGAGCGGCTTCGCTACGGAAAGCAAAAAGCAATCCCCCCCCCCCCAAAAAAAAAAAAAAAAAAATTAAAAAATGAACCGCGTTCCCCAGAAACCAACCGCTACCAAGAGCAGGCTGCAAACCCTGCCTGGATTTGCTTGTGTCTGTGATACCATGTTTTCCCTCGGGGATGCTGAAAAGCAGAAAAACAAACTCCGGCTGGAGGAGGGAGGGAGGGAGGGAGGGAGGGAGGAAAGGGGGGGTGAGGGGGGGCTCCCCAAAGCCCGGCCAGGGCCGGCGGCGGTCCGGGAGCTGCGAGAAGGGCTGTTCTGCCGGGGAAAGAAGGGGGGGGGAGGATAAATAGTGGGGGGAAGGAAGGAGGGGGCTACTCCAGCCAAGCAACGGCGCGATCGGGGCCGAGCATCCCTCCCTCCGCCTCCCGAGCCGAGCGGCGGGGCTCGCACCTCGGGGAAGCTTCGTCCCGCTCCTCCTCCTCCTCTTCCTCCTCCTCCTCCTCCTCGTCGCCCGCGGAGCGGGGCTGTCCCCGGGAAAACGGAGGGCAGCGGCACGGCGGGGGCAGCATGAGCGGCGGGGGGGACGGGCGGAGCGCGGCGAGGGGATAGGGGGGGTCGGGGGAGGGGAGGGGGGGGGTATCCCGCAGCGCTCACCCCGCCGAGCGGCACCGGGGCGCGGGGGGGGGGAGGGGGAAGTGTCCCGGAGCGACCTCCGGGGGCTCGGCTGGTGTCGGGGAGCACCGGGGGTGCCGAGAGCGAGCCCCGCGGCGGGGCGGGGGGGGGGGCCGGCGGTGCTCGGTACCGGCGGGGAAGGAGGGGGTGTGAGGGGGTGTTTTAGGGTGCGTGTGTGTGTGTGTGTGTATGTTTTAGGGGGGGGTGTTTTAGGGAGGGGTGTTGGGGGGGAGGATGTTTTAGCGGGGTGTGTGTGTGTTTGGAGGAGGGGGTTGTTTGTGGGGGGGGTGGTGTGTTTGGAGGAGGGGGTTGTTTGTGGGGGGGGTGGTGTGTTTGGAGGAGGGGGTTGTTTGGGGGGGGGTGTTTGAGGGGGTTTGTGTGTGTTTGGGGAGGTGTTTAGGGTGTGTGTGTGTGTTTGGGGTGTTCGGGGTGTGTGTGTGTGTTGGGGGGGCGTGCGTTCGCGGTGTTCGGGAGCGGGTGTGCGTGTTCGGGGGGGAGGGGGGGGGGTGTTTGGAGGGGTGTGTGAAGGAGCGTGTGTAGTGTGTGTGTGTTTGGAGGGGTGTGCGAAGGAGCGGGGCGTGTGTTTGGAGGGCTGTGTGGAAGGGGGGGGGGGGTGTGTTTAGGGGGGGAGTGTCTGGAGGGGGGGGGACGCACCGCAGCATGTGAGGCGGGCGGCCCGTCCGGCGCCTGACGGTCAGGGCCGCCCCGCTGCCCCCCGCGGGGGTGCGGCCGCCCCGCGGCGCGGTGGGGGAGGCAGCGGCGGCGGCAGCAGCATCCGCACCACCACCACCGGGGCCCGGCATGCCGCGCTGCCGGAACTGCTGCCCGCCGCTCAGCTCGGTGCCGGCGCGGCGGCGGCGGCTCCCCCTTTTCGGCGGCTCCCCCCCCCGTTCGGTGCCGCTGCCCGGGGCGGGGGGGGGGGAGCCCGGCATGGCGCGGCGCTGAGCCCCGGGCGGCGGCGGGGAGCGCCCATGGCGCGGGGGCGGCGGCGGGCGCCGGCGCTGCGCACGCGGCTGCACGGGCTGCGGCACATGGTGCGGCGGCGGGCGGCGCCGGCGCGGCGGGCGCTGTGGGTGCTGGCCTTCGGCGCGGCGCTGGGCTTGCTGCTGGCCTGGTCCTCCGAGCGGCTGCTGCACTGGCTGGCCTTCCCCTCCCACACCCAGGTGCGCACCCGCTGGAGCCGGCAGCTGGCCTTCCCCGCCGTCACCCTCTGCAACAACAACCCCCTGCGCTTCCCCCGCCTCTCCAAGGGGGATCTCTACTACGCCGGGCACTGGTTGGGGTTGCTGCTGCCCAACCGCACCGCCCGGCCGCTCCTCACCGAGCTGCTGCGGGGCGACGAGGCGCGGCTCCGCTGGTTCGCCAAACTGGCCGATTTTCGCCTCTTTTTGCCCCCCCGGCACTACGAGGGCATCAGCGCCGAGTTCATGGACCGCTTGGGCCACCAGCTGGAGGACATGCTGCTCTCCTGCAAGTACCGCGGCGAGCTCTGCGGGCCGCACAACTTCTCCGCGGTGAGTGTCGCCGGGGAAGTTCTCGGTTCCCACCGGTCCGGGGCTCCCCCCTCTCCCCCGTCCGGGGCCGCCCCTCTCCCCCCTATCTCCCGTCCGGGGCTGCCCCTCTTCTCCGGCACCGGTCCGGGGCTCCCCCTTCTTTCCCCCTTCTTTCCCCCTTCTTTCCCCCTTCTTTCCCCCTTCTTTCCCCCTTCTTTCCCCCTTCTTTCCCCCTTCTTTCCCCCTTCTTTCCCCCTTCTTTCCCCCTTCTTTCCCCCTTCTTTCCCCCTTCTTTCCCCCTTCTTTCCCCCTTCTTTCCCCCTCTTCCCTCCCCCTCTTCCCCAGCACCGGTCCGGGGCTTCCCTCCCTTTCTTCCCCCCCCTTCTTCCCCCCCCGCTCCCGTCCGGGGCTCCCTCCCCCCCCCCCCGGTGCCGGTCCGTGCTCCCCCCGCCGCCGCTCCGCACACCCCCTGTGCTGGTCTGGGCTCTCCCTGCCGGGACCCCCCCGTGTCAGTCCGGGTTCCCCCCCCCCCCCCCCCCCCCAACAGGTGCTGGTCCGGTCTCTTCCCCTCGCCGCCCCCCGGGCTCCCCCCGCGCCGGACCGGGCCCCCCCTTCACCCGGTGCCGGTCCGGGCTCTCTCCGCCGCCGCCCCCCGGGCTCCCCCCGGTACCGCTCCGATCTCCCCCCATGTCGGTCCGGGGTCACCCCCCGCCTCCCCCCGGTGCCGGTCGGGTCTCTCCCCCGGCCGCGCGTTGTTCCCGCGGTGGCGGGTCCCGCTGCTCGGCGCGTTTGGGGACCAGCGGTGGGTCCCTGCGCCGGCCGGGCCACCGCGGCCCCAGCGGTGGCAAGTCCTCCTTGTAGCCCCCCCTCAAAGCTCCCCGGCAGATCGCTGCCCTGGAGCCGCTTCCCTGAGTGCTTATTTCTTCTCTGGACCAAAGCTTTTGTGTTAAGGTTAACTCTGGCCATCAGCAGTGGGGGGGTCGCTGCCCTTTTATTTTTAACTTTAAAAAAAAAAATAATAAATTCTGCAGCCATCCCAGCTACTTCTCTCACGTTTTCCCTGTTGCTCTCAGCGTAGTTGCATCTCAACTTTTTCCATCTCCGGCTAGGAAGCAAAGTTTGCCCTGCCGGGCTCTGGCTGCGGGTGCAGGGGAGCCCCCGCTGGGCTCCATGGCGGTGGGGAGGTGGGGGCTGGCACCCCCGGCCGCGGGGCTCACCGCTTGCTGCCCGCTCCGGCTGCTGCCCGGTGGGTTCGTTGAGCTGCGCCCTGTGTGGCGTTGGGCGGCGTGATTTGGGTCGCAAATGACGAGCTCTGGTAAGCAGAGCTGCCGCCTGTTACCTTCTAGAAAGCCCCCAGCCCCTTTTGTTTGTGGGGGCGCTGACGCCCCTGGGCTCTGCGATGGGAACAAACCCCTAAACTTAAGGCACTGTTTTACAAACCACCGAGAGTATCTCTGCTTGAAAAAAAATTCCCGTGGGACTGTTTGCAAGCTACAGTGCGGTGAGAGGAGATATTGAATCGTAATAGCTCTAAATGAGAGCTGAAACCGGACTCTTTTGAGTGACCCTTTCGTAGTTCATTGGTAGCAGCTGGGTGTTTATTGTGCTGGAATATTCTGCTCTTCTAATCTCTGCAGATATCCGGGGGGGAGAGGTGTACGCTGTGATTAAATACTCCCGCTGCTGTTAGCGGTGCTGGTGTCTGCGGGGAGAGATAACTAGTTTGAGCTGTTGCTGCTCCGCGCGCAGGAAAGGAGTTGAATTCCCCGTTCTGGAAGCGCTGCCTGAGATGCATACCTAAAATCAAAGGATACCGTCTCTTTGGAGTTGTCACATCAGCCTAGCTGGCTGCTAAATTGGAAAGGGGAGGAGAGAGAAAATCCCAGCGGGATGAAGGGAGCTGCCCAGGAGTGTTTGAGTTCACGTACGCTGCTGCGAAGACGAGCAGAAATGGCACGCTTGTAAAAAAAAAAAAAAAAAAAGATAAATAAGATAAATAAAATATCGTATTGAGACCGGACTTTTCTAGCAGGACAAGCCTGCAAACCTGTACGGTGGCGTAAGGAAATTCGGGAGCAATCGGCAGAAACGGGCACTCAGCCGCTGGGCTGTGGAAAGCTGCCTGCCTCTTCCCGCTCCCCGGTTTACAAGTGTGATGGTGTTTGCTCGTCGTCAGTAGGGCCTGACTGCGGGTTTTAGTGAGCTCTTGTTCCAAGGCGGCGTGATTGACGTTGTCCCAAGAAACGTAAAGCCCTGTTTCGGCTCGACCCGGACAAAGGATGCTGTGCAGGGATGCAGGAGTTAAGGGCGGACTCTGTTTGATGTAACTGGTTCCTCAGTGCTCTGCGGCAGCTGTTTCATATCACTGAGGAGGGCTAATTAACGTGGTCTTCTCCAGCCATCCCTCACAGATGGGATCTGGAGGGTGGGGGGGCAGGAGGCGGGTGTGCCCTGGGAGCTCACAGCGTGCCGGGACCTGGCCGGGGCGCGGGGGAGCCCTCCCCATCTCTCCTCCGAGACCTGCGCCGTCGCGTGGAACCGCTCGGCTGGGGAAGCAGGAAACGTACAGGGGAGGGTTTTTTTTTTCCCCCTTCTTCCCATCCCAAAGGGTGCGCAGACACCGCGGTGGAGGGCGATGGGAGCCCTCCGAGCCTTCCCTGCACCAGGCTGCTGCGGGAAGCGGGGTGGGGGGGGGTGGGGGTGTCAGTGCCAGCCCCCTCCGTCACGGCACGTCCTTCCTCCTCTCTGTTCTAAAGCAAAAGAGAGTGACCTCTGCGTTGTCCTTGAGCAAAGGCTGAGGAGCTTTCCCACCTGTGAATCCCTAGTGAAGAAGAGATGTTTCTTGGGGGGGAGATGCTGGAAACAACTTCCCTGGGGTCCGGCGTGTGTCCGGAGAGGTCCCTGCGGGGGGACATCGCCGGGACGGGGGTACCAAACGCAGGGCTCGGATTTTTGCTGCGAGGTGCCGAGAGTCAGACAGCCCCAGGCATCCCTGTGGGTCTGGGTTACTCGAAGCTTCTGCTTTTCTTCCGAGGGGCAAGAAAACGCCGCGGTTTGAACCGGGCACAGAGGTGAAGCAAAGCAGGTGAAAAAGATCGAATGCAAACTGAATAAATGATAGCGCAAAGGGTATTTTGCAGTTTTGGTTTTTTTTTTTTTTGTATCTCCTCAGATGCTCAAAAAGCATTTTGTGTCTTAAAAGGCAAGTGGGAGGTAATGCTTGCTGGGTTATATCTTTCATTGGGTAAAAAAAAAAAACCAACAACAAAACAAAAGACCAAACCAGACATGTTTCTGAGCAAACAAGTCCTTCCTTAGATCTGAAGTGGAAGAAGAGGCTCTGGATGAGAGCGCTGGTCTCCTTTTATTCTTTCCAACCCTATTAGTGCATCTCGTAGGAGAAATTGCTTCTCCTTTGAACCTCGCTTTGCTTATGCCATTAGGGGACGGTGGCAATTGCCCTTCTGTGATGTGAAGAAGCCACTTGAGAAGGAGCACAGCAAAACCGACACGCGTAGGTGGCATCGCGTTTTTTTACTCCCCGATCTGCGTAAATACGTTGGGGGTTTGCGCTGATTTATGGGACTCGGTGCTGCAGGACAAAACGGATCGAGTCGGGCACGTTTAGCTCCTTTATCAGCGCTCCGGTTTGAATTATTCTTGCCTGTGCGGGGCCGGTTTTGTCGCTGTGTGCAGCGTTTTGGGGGGGGGCGGGGGTGGGGATGGTTGTGTATGGGTGAGACGGAGTCTCGTGCCCCTCAATAGATGTGGGTTTACGTATTTCCGTGAGCTGGCCCGAAAAGCCGGGCCGTTGCACGAGGGGGTGGTTGTGCACGTGCTCGGCTGTCGCTGTGACTCCAAGGGAACCGCTCTTCAGCCGCTGGTGTCCTTCAGCCGCTTTGTCCGATTCCGAATATAAACCTGTCGGAACTGGGCAGTTTAATGATTAAAGGTGGTTTTTGCTTTCCCTTGCGGGAACGGCCCCATCTGTCTGTAACTGAGTACCGGGATGGAGCGGACGATTGTTTTGCTCTGCGTCGCTTGAATTCGGGTGTCGATTTATTCCACTGAGCTCTCTTTTGTTTCCAAAATGTTACTCTCGGTTGTCCTGTCCTGTGCTTATTGACTTTTATTTTTTTTTTAATTTTTTTTTTTTTTCCTTTCTGAGCAAGTTATTAATACAGCCCAGGGGTTGGGGTTTATGGCCTAATTGCCTCATCCTGATTTAATAACTTCCCAAATCAAACTTGGGCCCTGCTGTAGCTGGTGACCTGCCCGTCGCAAGGGGAAGAGCCGGGTTTTGCCGGGGGGGGGAGGGGGGGGGGGGGGCAGAGGCAGGTTTCCCTCCCCATCCTCCTCATCCTCGGTGAAACAAGCCCTGGAGAAGGCTGTGGTTTATGGGGCCGCTGAAAAGGCTCAGCAGACGATTAGCGTTTTTATATGTTCACCATTTTAATTTTTAAACATTTTTATTTATTCCCAGAACAGGGACTTTAGGGGTTTGCAGTCACATGGAGACCTGGATGCTGCAGGAAAGTGCAGTTTCAAAGTGATTCCTGTATATTTTTAAGAGGGGGGGTGAGTTATTTTGCTGTTTCTCCACCAGATAATAAGCTGACACTCATCAAACTAAATTAATGAGACATTTCCAGCACTGGGTTCGCGTCGGGTTTTGTTGGGGCTGTGCCGCCAGCTTGGATGGACCGAGGCTTGGAGTAGCTGTAAGCACCGTCTAACTAATTGCACAGTAATTTTCAGCGCGTGTGCGCGCGTGGTTTTGTTTGTTTGGGGGAATTTTGCTCACTCGACTACAAGCAAACCGTTTTACCCGCTTCCTTTTGAGACCCCTGTTCCGTTACGTTTCTATTTTAATGATTATTAATTTCCAGCACCGCTTCCAAACATAACTGAAATCTGGCTTTGCTGGGGCCCGTTGCTTTTGGAAGGGAAGCGGGTTGCGTTTAATTATGCTGATGTGGGGCCGAAGCTTTAAATGTGCTCCCGCTTTGTACAAGTGCCATTTGAGGGAGCCACGAGCGGAGCCAGTTGGATTCGGTCTCGCTCATTAAAGCAGCAGAGCCAAGTCCCCGCTCTCCTCCCCAGGCTGCAGCGCCGTTAAGTAATATTACTAATTTAGTGTTAGTTAGCATCAGAGAATCCAAGGAGAAATTAGGACTGAACTGTACTAAGTCCTGCCCGAAGTGATGCTGGCTGTGAAAGATGGGCTGGCTCCCGGAGAGGGATTTGGGGCGATTTAATGCGTGTTTGGGGTCAATTGTTCCTTGCGCTGAAGTGAGATGTTCCGGTTTCCCCACGGAGCTGGTTGTGACCGCAATTAGGCTGGGGAATAAAAATTGAGGTGGGCTGGCTCGGAGATTGCCCATCCACAGCGCGGCAACTAAGAGTCACGGAGCTGCTGATGGAGAAGAGCATGGTCCAGGAGCATCGCCCGCTGGTGCCACACGGGCCCTTCCAGTTGCTCGGGAGAGTTGAAGAGATCCTAAATAGATCCAGGGAGGAAGGAAAGCTGGGCCAGCATGCACGGCGTGGGCTCGTGGGATGCTTTTTTCACCTTATTTAATTGGGGAGCTTAATGCTTGTGGAGAAGTGGCTCCTTCGGTGGTAGCCAGCAGCTCTGCAGGGCTTTTTATTATCGCATCTTTTTTATTATCGCATCTTTTTGATTTAGGAGGCTGAGGTGGGATGTGGGTACCTAGGTCCTTTTTATTTTTTTTTTGGGGGTGTTTTTTTTTTTTTTTTCCCAGCAGCAGATAACCTAATTTATCTTGTCTCCTGGGATTGATAGACCACATCAGCAGAGCGCCAGCGGCCAAAAGCCGCCTTGGTGCTGCCGCTGAATTTGGCAGGGCTGTTTGGCCTCACCTTTGGGTGGAGGGACAGCGAGGGGTTAGCGCAGGGAGCGGGGGGGGGGCGCAGTGCTGGGAGCAGGAGAGTCCGGGGGCCAGGAGGGAATTAAATTGGCTTGAGTGTGACACGAATTGGTGCAAAGGGGTTGCCATTGTCATCTGCAGATTTGAGATGCGTTCTCTACTGCGGCGCAAGGACTTCTCTGCAGCCTGGGTGGTGGCAAAGCATTGGTGAATGTTGTTCAGCATTAGCCAGCCCGCTCCCTCCCAGGTGTTACGTGTGAGGACCTGGGCTCAGCTTACCTTTTTTGGGTGATCCCAGAAAGGAATGTATTTAAATAAATAGGTGGTTTTAAAAAAAAAAAAAAAGTATTGTTAATATTTACGTGCCTTCATATTGACTAATAGCGTTTCGCTGTGCCCTTCTCTTCCTCTGCGTCTTCATCTTCACTTAGGTTGCAAGTGATCTTTGAGATGGAGATCACAGTTTTCCTGATCTGAGTTCACAGAATCTCCTCACCACAAAAAAGACATTGAGGGGCTGGAGCGTGTCCAGAGACGGGCGATGGAGCTGGTGAGGGGTCTGGAGCACAAGCCTTGTGAGGAGCGGCTGAGGGAGCTGGGGGTGTTCAGCCTGGAGAGAAGGAGGCTGAGGGGAGACCTTCTCGCTCTCTACAGCTCCCTGAAAGGAGGGTGCAGCCAGGGGGGGTCGGTCTCTTCTCCCAAGGAACAGGCGATGGGACAAGAGGAAACGGCCTCATGTTGCACCAGGGGAGGTTTAGGATGGATATTAGGAAAAATTTTTACACCAAAAGGGTTGTCAAGCGTTGGAAGAGGCTGCCCAGGGAAGGGGTTGAGGCACCATCCCTGGATGGATTTAAAAGCCGGGTAGACGTGGTGCTGAGGCACATGGGTTAGCGATGGGTTTTGTCAGCGTTGGGTTGATGGTTGGACTCGATCTGAAAGGTCCCTTCCAACCTTGTCGATTCTATTTATGGTTCCCTGGAGTTGGAATTAGCCCTTTCATACGCTCATCTTCATCAGCGTGGCCGTCTGCCAAAGCGCTTTGTGCTTCTTGGCATCCGGCATGGAGAAGGTCTACCTTCTGTTTGGGAAAGGGCTGGTTCTCCGTCCCAGTTCTGGCTTTCGGGAGGCGGGTTGAGTCTGGTTGGAATTCAGACCTCCCGTCTCCTGGGGGACTGATTTTTGAACTTATTTCAGTTAATAGGTATGATATTAGAGCTTCTCATGATGTAAAACTCTCTGAAAACGTTTTTGGCTTGGTGTCATCGTCTTGACTTTTCATCTTCTCCTTAAGCGTAGCCCATGTAAGTCGAAGCTGAACCCTTTGATAATTTTCCATTGGAAAATGCAGATGCTTTGAAAACTCTTCTGTTGGAACATTTTTAGCCAATTCTTACTTGAACGTACTTTAGATAGAGATATTACTGGTACCTTTCAGCACAGTGCAAACCAGTATCCTTCCAGGAATGAGGAAGATAATACAGAATTGCAACAAAACTGTATTTTTCCACTCTCTTTGGAGCATCTCTTTGAAAGAAAAAAGAATATTGACAAATGGAGGAGAGTGTGCAGGGTAGCGGCAATAAAAGAGGTAGGAATGGGGATTGATTTCTGAGGCAGGACCGAAGGAGCCGTGTAGGTTGTCCAAGGGTGGCTGTGGGAGCTGGATGTGGCTCTCGGAGGAGATAGTGTCTAATGAGGATGTCTGGGACAGAGCAAAGAAATACGGACCGAGAGGTTTCAAGGGTGAGGGTGGATAGAAACTTGCCTAATTGGTCTTCTACCGGAGACAGGTTGTCGAGAACAGGCTGCGGGGAACAATCGTTTACTGTCTTGCGGATAATCAATTTGGTCCAGCAAAGCTTCTCTGACTTTTGCCTCTTTTTTCTTTTTTTTTTTTTCTTTTTTTTTTTTTTTTCCAATTTGAAAGATGACATTGAGTTTTAAAGGCTGGCATAAAACTGATCTGAGGAACGCGCCTGGCTGCTGGGTCAGCACTAACGTCTCCCGGCTCCATCAATACGCCGCGCCGGGAAGGCCAGGGGGAAATTTTTCAGGCTGACGTGAAGATGTGCCGCCCGGGCTCTTGCCGTGAACTCTTCAGGCTGCGTAGGATGAGGGTGTTCGGGAAGAGCTGCTCTGCCTTGCTAATTTAAGACAAAGAAACGGAAGGCTCTTTATATTTTATGGTTTTACAGCCCCTTGGTCTTTATTTCTGGGGAGCGCTGCATTGCAAGTGCTTGGCGTGGAGGGTGTTTTGGAAGCCTAAATGTCTTCTTGGTGTGAGGGGCTGCTCTTGGGTCATTTTTCCGCTAGGTTTGGCCAGAAACTGGTCTGCAGCAGGAGGAGACCTGTGCGCTGGGGCTTCTTGCTGGACTGGTGGAGAAAGGCCGTGCCGCGGGTCGTGCGGCTGTGAAGGGGGACGGGATTGCAGCTTCTTGGCTCGCTGGATTTGGGGAGAACGGGGCTGGGTTGTGCCTCCTCAGCGCTTTGCCAGCTGGGTCCGGACGCAAGCAGCTCTTTAAACTTTGCACGATGGGAGGTTTTAACAAAATTTGGGGTGAAAACTCTGGGGGCTGTTACGTCAGGCAGGAAGAAGAAATTCTGTTCAGTGGGGAAACGGTGCAAAGTAAGATTTTCCCACTACCACCATGGGACGCCTGAGCTGCTCCCGGTGTCTGGTCCTCTTTGGTCCCGGGGTCGGAGCACGGGATCAAACCCCTTTGCTTGCGTAGGGATGTGCGGACGAGCTGTTTGTTGAGAGCAGGGACGAGCGTGGCCGGGAGAGGGGAATCAGGCTGCGGAAACGGAGGCGGGATTTTTAGCAGGACTTTCTTTGTGGGTTTTTTTTCCCTACCTGCTTTTTTTTTTTTTCCCCCTCCCCGGTTTCATTTATGCCGAAGCCATCAGTCTGGAAACAAAATACCGGTTAGTCGCACGCTAAACATGTAATCACCAACATAGGTTTGTTTTAGTTATAGAATAGATTCCAAATAATTACTTGCCGCCCTACAGCAGAATTAATATAATTAGGGGCATAATTACAGTTACCTACCACTCAGGGATTCTGCTAAGGCTTAATTAATATTTGCAAATTGCTTCGGGATCTGCCGACCATCTACTAATACGTACCGAATGCAAAGAATAATAATTCTCGTATTGTTCTGGAGGTACCAAAGTGGTGTGGGGAGGTTAAATAACCACAGCAGAATTCCAGGTCTTCTGGAAGATGGGAATAAGTCAGGCTTGGGCTCCCTGGGCTCCCAGGCACTTGCGAGATGCCTCCAAGAGTTTGTTTAATGAAAATGCCTGTGGGGAGCCCATTATTCCCTGGAGGTTGCTGGGGTTTGCCCTTTACTCTGGGTGTAGCTCAGGGAAATGTCATTTATCCCCAAATCCCCGGGCTGCCGGAGCTTGTTCCCGGCTGGAGCGTTGCGCGGGGCCATAAGGGCTTTGCAGCATCCCAGGCTGGCTCCAGAAACAGCCGCTTTTCCCAGTGGGATGGCTGGAATCGGAGCTGGGATGAGCTTTTTCTTTTGGACTTGATTTCCACCCCCCCCCCCCCATCCCGACTGCGGGCTTGCCACCTCCTGAGCCGGGATGGAGGAGAACTGCTCGGGTCGGATTGCGGGGTGTTACTGAAAACACTATTTATTCCTGGTTAGGGCTAAGCCTGGATGCGGAACTGTTGCTTCTCCAGAAGTTTCCCACCTTGATTCCATCCAAGGTCACATTTTCCACTCCCAGGCCATGCAGGTGGAGGCTGGCCCGGAGTCGGTACCCACGGAGGGGTGGCACCGGTGCGCGGGCAGGGATGCTGCCGCGGGGCAGGGATGCTGCCGTGCCCGGGTTTCCCATGGCAGGGCCAGCCATTGCTGCGGGCACAGGCGGGGCATGGAGCCAGCTGGGGAAATCCTGCCCGTCACGGATTGCCCGTGCCTTAAAAAGGCAAAATCAAACTCAAAACAGACACGTGCCAGCCCCAAAAGGCTTAAAAGCACGTAGGCAGGTGTGGCCGGGGTTTAGCAGCGGGGCCGTTCATTCTGCTTTCGTTTGATTGCAATTCTTTTTTCCCTGCATTTTGTCTCCATCTCGCCTTCTTTGCAGTTTTCACCGCTTTCACCCTTTCTTTTCCTTTTTCCCCCCCCCATCCTCTTTCTCTGCCGCTCTGTAACCCGGTCAAAAATCACCCGTGAGACTTGATCTGTTCGGAGTACGGTCCTCTCTGCATTTTTCTTCTCTCTTTCTGAAAACGGGGAACCCTGTTGTCGCAAACCTCCCTGATAACGCAGCTGATTCATTTCGCTTTCAAGCAGTTCTGGGAATTCTTCCTCCATTGGTTGTTTTTTTTTTTCTCCCCCTCACCCCGAGCCCTGTAATTTCACGCGGTGGGAGCAGGCATTTGTAATTTGGTTTTGATTGTTCCGCTCCCCTCTTCCCCCAGTTTTGTAATTTACTTCTGGAATAAAAACAAAACTCCAGCAAAACATCCTCCTCGGCACCCTTGAGCTTTAAATTTTTTAATCATAAAAGTGTGAACATAAATTAAGAACTCGAGCTGTTACTAATCTTATGACCACACTCGCTCACGTACTGATTTTCATATGGTATATTAAATCAAGAAGAATGGCCTATTATAATACAATTAGCTGTGATTCACAAGCCGGAATTGCTGTCGCCAGTGTGGGGGGAAAAGTTGCATAATACGATTGGAAAAGACTGAAACCTTTGTGGGTTGGGGGTTTTTTTGGTGGTTTGTTTTTTTTCTTTTCCTTTCCTTTTCGCCTTTTAAAAACACTCCCAACAGCTGGAACCAAGGAAAACCCGCGAGAGGGAATTCGCTAATTCGCTCCGTATTTTGTAGTAAATTTATGTGATGATCGAAAGTGCCTCATTGTGGGCATGTACATCTTTATAGGCTCCCAACATATGTTACTGACGAAAATAAATAACCTCATCCTGTAGCTTTATTAGGCTTAATGCACGAGTGCTTCCCAGCCCGCTCTTGCGGAAGGACCCCAATCTGTCTGAGCACTGGGCAGGAGCAAAACCATCGGCAGCTTCACCTTAGCGCTGTCTTCCTTTAGCTACAAACTGCTTCCAAACCAGCATAGATTTCAGAAAGGTCCATTTTTTCTTTTTGCAAGCAGTTGGAGAAAGGGTGAAGCTGAGGAGCATCTCCCCCTGGCTTGAGGGTTTGCTGGAGACACCTCCATGGTCTGTGTTTGATATTTTTTTTTGTGGTCTCGTAGAGGACTTGCTGCTTGGGGCTGAGGACCTGAAACTGTGTTTCTTGTGGGAGGATCCTTCAGGGTTCATCCAAAATCCTGTGGAGTTGGGGCGTGAGGTCCTTCGGGCTCTGACCTTGTGCTCCTTAAAGCCTTCGTCATTCCAACCAGGAGTCTTTGGCTTTTCTTCATCCGGGTGGCAATGTCAGCGAGAGAGATTTCGTGTGGCTCCTAGATGTTTTGTGCCTTTTTGGTTTTGAATGGGATGTTTGAAAACTTCCTTCCGCGTGTGCTTGTGAGAGGGAGGAAAACCTCTCTCTTTCTTTAAGATCCTTTAACCAGGTTGTGGGAAGAGATGGAGTTATCTCCAAGCTCTGCCCGAGGGCAAACACGGTGGCCAAAATACCCAGGAAAATGGGTCTGAAATCACTTGCAATACTGCAACCGAAATGTAAGTGGACTTTCTCAGCAGCCCTTTCTCGAGGTGCTGGGAGAGAAGTACCCACTTACGCAGAGATTTAATGGGCTGTGTAATAGAGATGGCTGGTGAGAAGCTCTAATGGTCCTTTCCCGTTGCAGCCTGGAAGGCGATGTGGCTTGTGAGCGTGTCTTTGCTGTTGTATTTTAATTTTCTTTGAAGCTGGGGCCTCGCTGAGTGTTAGAAGGACTGTCTTCCCCTCCTGGCTGCTTTCTCCTCCCTGCCTGCTCTCCTGCCCTGTGCCTGGGCTGTGGAATACTGGTTCCCACTCAGTGTTCTTCAGTTCCCAGGGTCAAAACCAAGTATGGCAATATTACAGAATCACAGAATCTTCAGAGCTGGAAGGGACCTCTAGAGATCATCTGGTCCCACTCCCCTGCTAAAGCAGGATTGCCCAGAGCACATCACTCAGGGCTGCATCCAGGCGGGACTTGAAAGTCTCCAGAGAAGGGACCCCACACCCTCCCTGAGCAGCCTGTTCCAGGGCTCTGTCACCCTCGCCGTAAAGAAGTTTTTCCGTGTATTTGAACGGAACTTCCTGTGTTCCAACTTGTGCCCATCACCCCTCGTCCTGTCATTGGGAACCATTGAGAAGAGTCTGGCTCCATCCTCCTTCAACCCACCCTTTAGATACTTGTGTGCCATAATAAGGTCTCCCCTCAGCCTTCTCTTCTCCAGGCTAAAGAGTCCCAGCTCTCTCAGCCTTTCCTCATAAGGGAGATGCTCCAATCGCTCCATCATCTCAGTTGCCCTTCGCTGGACTCGCTCCAGCAGTTCCCCGTCCCTCTTGAACTGGGGAGCCCAAAACTGGACACAGGATTCCAGTTGTGGCCTCACCAGCGCCGAGCAGAGGGGGAGAATGACCTCCCTCGACCTACTGGCCACACTCTTTCCTCTGCAGCCCAGGATTCCATTGGCCTTTTTGGCGACAAGGGCACGTTGCTGGCTCATGGATAATTTACTGTCTACCAGGACCCCCAGACCCTTCTCCTCGGAACTACTTCCCAGCAGGTCCCCCCCTAACCTGTACTGGTGCCTGACATTCTTCCTCCCCAGGTGCAGGACCTTGCACTTGCTTTTGTTGAACCTCATTAGGTTCTTCTCTGCCCAGAGAAGAACCACTAGAACTAATTAGTTCACTAATTAGTTGTAAATAAATATATTATTCTCCAATTTAGGCTTTCAGGGAACTAAAACGCTGGGCAGACTAACATGTATTTTCAATAAAAACTTAAGGTTTATAGTTTCTTTTTGCTTCTGTTGGCTATTAGTTGTGGTATAACACAGTTATCTCAGTATCTTTTACGCTGTCTTTTAAGGTGTCCAGTTCTGGGCTCCCAGGTTCAAGAGGGACAGGGAACTGCTGGAAAGGGTGCAGCAGAGGGCTACAAAGATGATTAGGGGACTGGAACACCTCTCTTATGGAGAAAGGCTGAGGGATTTGGGTCTCTTCAGCCTGGAAAAAAGACGGCTGAGGGGGGATCTTATCAACACTTATAAATACTGAAAGGGGGGTGTCAGGAGGATGGGGCCAGGCTCTTCTCAGTGGTGCCCGGGGACAGGACAAGGGGTAACGGGCACAAACTTGACCATGGGAAGTTCCATCTCAACACGAGGAGGAACTTCTTTGCTGTGAGGGTGGCAGAGCCCTGGCACAGGCTGCCCAGAGAGGTGGGGGAGTCTCCGTCTCTGGAGACATTCCAACCCCGCCTGGACGCGTTCCTGTGCCCCCTGCTGTGGGTGGCCCTGCTGTGGCAGGGGGTGGGACGGGATGATCTCCAGAGGGCCCTTCCAACCCTATGGTTCTATGGTTTTCCTGCTAAACTTTCATAATTGACTAAAATGCTGCAGCAATACGGACAGTTTCTGGACACCTCTACTTCCCTGTCCTCTCTTTGTGTCTTATTTGCCAGAGAAATATTTGTTTGCTCTTTGGAGTCTGAAAACTAGCACTTTTCCTACTGTCCTCCAAGCCCAGTGAAACGAATCGTAAATCTTTCATTTCTTCTTGCCTTTGTAAATTCCACCTCAGCGGCGACGTTTTTTTGACTGTAAACGTGCGTCTTTTTTCGGCTGCCTGGTTTAGCCTTTACTGCATTTACCAGGTGACACCCGAGAAGGATTCCTACTGAGCGCTCGACAAGGCGTTGTTTCGTTTCGCCTTTCTCACAGGTGCTTTGACCCTGCTGGGCTCTGGCCCCATGGGGCTCGGACTCGCACTGACTCACCTTCTCCTGGGAATTGCCCCTCCATCACCTTCAAGAGCTGGGGAGAGGGATTCCCCACGGGGGAAGGGGAGGGAGGGATGGGGAGATGAGGAGCGATGGAGATGCTGAGGGTGGTGCTGGGTCCCGAGGCAAGCTGCGGATCCGCTCGCGCATCGCCGTGGAGAACGGGAACGGACCCTTGAAGCTGCTTCTCCCTGCACAACCCCGTGGGAGACAGCAGGGACGCCCGCACCCACGTCACCAGCCTGCTCCCCCGGGCTTGTGTTGGGGGGCTCCGTCGCTCTCAGACCTTCCTCCCACACTAAATTTAGTAGAAACTACCAAATGCTTCCAAAAGTAGTCGAAAAACTGGCGAGTTTTTACTGTACTACAGCAGGAGAGCAGCCCGAAAGGTTCCTTAAAATATGTATCATACCGTTCCCCCCGGGTGGGTATAGCTTTATAACAAATGTTTTGCAATAGCAATGGCTTCTCTGAGGGATTAGTTGTCTTTACCCTCTATTTTCCTCCCCTTTGTGCTACCACCTCCTGGTGTAACCCCTGGAAACGTGGGTGCTGCTCAGGGTGGGATGTGGGAGCGTTGAGGTCGGGGCCGCCTCTTTGCGGCTGGAGCAGCAGCTTGCAGCGTGCCGGTGAAGATAACCGGCTCATTATCTGGATGATAATTAAGCATCTCCTGGTCTCTAAACCACTTTATGCTCAGCTGAATGCAAAAACGCGTTCCTTCCAGAGAGTGTATTTTCAACATAAGGTATCACCCTGCCTTGAGTTATTCACTGTGAAACAATACTTAAAATATTTACTGCATACGGTGACAAATCCAGACATAATCCCAGCTACCTAAAACCATCGTAAAATCAACACGCTCCGCAATATCACACCCATCAATCATTCTGCCTCTAATAACGTCTGCTTCCGTATAGTCTCTCTGTCGCAACCTCCTACGAGTCTCGGGTGACTTATTGCACCCGGGGCTGCGGCTGGATTCTGCGCTCGGCGTTTGATTAGCGGTTACCGCCACGCGCTCTCGTGCGTCCGCCGGCGTATTTCACTTGAGCAACCACCCGAGGACGCGTGCGAAGCAAAGACGGTTTTCTTCTGAAAAGGGCATTTCCTTTTTCGCATTACAGACTTTGCCTCCTCTTCTCTGTCCCTGCGTTGGACATAGCTCTGATTTCCCTCATCATCCCTTTCCCTCCGTCCAGGTTTATCAGTCTCCAGATGTGGTTGGAAGTGTTAATCCTCCATCCTTAGAACCATAGAATTGCTGAGGTTGGAAGGGACCTTCAAGATCATCAAGTCCAACCATTAACCTGCCCTGACAAAAACCACTTCTAAACCATGTCCCTAAGTACCACATCTACCCTTTTTTTAAACACCTCCAGGGATGGTGAAGCCACCACCTCCCTGGGCAGCCTATTCCAATGTTTAATAACCCTTTCCTGCCCTCTCTGCCCTCACCCTCCCTCCTTTCCCCATCCACCCTGGGGCTGGGGACACAGAAGTCTCCACCCTGGGGCTGGGGACACAGAAGTCTCCACGTTGGGGTTGGGGACACAGAAGTCCCCAACCTTTTGAGAAGATAACGGCCTCTTGCTTTACAGGGGTGGGTCTGTGGTTGTAGGAGGCTATTTCAGTGTCACGGTTTCTGCTCGCTGCTCTCTCATTAAATAATTAAAATGCAGTTTCCAGGCATTAAAACTGTGATCTTCCTGACTCTGAGATCATATGTTTTCATGATGCTGGAGGGCAGAGGCTTCCTCGCGGCTTTTGTGCCAGGCAGGAAGGGAGGAGAGAGACAGGAGAGATGGATGCTCCTGTCTGGGCTGGGTTTTCCCTCCCGCTTGCGAGCTCCGGAGCCTCGCGCGTACCCCCGTGTTGGCCGTGCCTTTGGAAGCGGCTTCTCCTTGGTGCTCTGCATCGCTCGGGGTGACTTTCCCTGGAACTCCCTCAGCTTCCCATCACCTCCCTGCCGCTCTTGTTGCGTCTCCCATCGCCCTGTTCCCATTGCCATCCCTAGTTTTTGGCTCCCGGTTGGCTCTTGAGCATTGGCTGTGCTCCTGCTTGGTTGCCCAAGTCCAGCCCAGGCCGCTGCGTTGGTTGAGCAGCCACAAACCTTTGGACCAAGTGCTACCATCCTCTAGAAAGTCCTCTGCCTTTTATTTTTTCCAAGCGATGGACAATTCACCGTCACTTTACTGCTTGTGCCGATTCTCCGTGCTTAACTTTTTTTTGGTGCTAAATTAATTGTGCTGAATTAATTGTGTGTGCCAACGCGTCCAAGGCACTTGCGTAGCAAAGCCTTTGGAGGAGGCAAGTATAAATGACGTTCTTGGCTGGGTAGGGAAGTGCAATAAATTCATTAGTGTCCCGTGACAGCGTGACTTGGTGCTTGGACAAGCTTCATCTCGATTCCTGGCGTTTCTCTGCGTTGGCTGCTGGGGCCTTATAGCTGCGGGATGCGCGAGTGTTTTGTAACCCACGTGTTCTTGTGCTCGCGTAAGTATCTCCTCCTTTTCAGAAGACCTTTCGCTCACGGAGTCAAACCGTTCAACTTTGCGCAGGAGGGTATTTCTTTTCAACAGAATTCGATCCAGTGCCCGGCTACTCCCACTGAATGAAACCGTTGTTATCAAGTAATTGGCTGTTAGCGTTGGCAATATGGTGAAATTACAGGTCCCTTTTCCCTACCACATCTCATCCTGCCCAAGGTTGGGGAGGTTATATTTAGAGTGACTTCTGGATTTGAGATCTGCCGCCTCGTGGGAAAGATAATACGTACGTGGGAATGAGATCCATCAGCATAAATTGCAGGTTTTGTAGCTTTGCACAGGCCGGTGCGCTGGGTGGAAGAAACTCCGTTGCAGCTTCTCTGTATCAGCACAGGAGAGGATGTTTTCCCGTGCGAAGATGCACCAAATGGTTTAGCAGGAATGAAATCCTGATCGTTGGCTGAAGACTAACAAAAATACCATTTTAAGAGGGTTAAAGATTTTCTTAGGTATTTATGCTTTGCCTTCTGGCTTGGGCGTTGCTAGGGATGAGATTTCCAAGTTTTCCTTTACAATTAGTAAGGATTAGGTACTTAGATTTAAAAAACATGCACCCCGAAATAGAGGTTTTCATGGGTGTCCTTTGTGCTGGTCTTTAGACACCAAGAACTGAGGATTTACGTGGTCCGGGGGTTTGGCAGGGTGCAACGGAAGCCCGGGGTAACTTTGTGATGTTTGTATGTGGTGGTGATGATGTGGTCACCTAAAAAACGTTACTGGCTTCAGGGCTGGAGATGAGAAATGTGGGAGTTAATAGGAAATATTTGATTCTTTTTAACATCCCAGTAGGATCTGCCAAGGTGACTTCTTTTTGCCTCGCACAAAGGGAAGCGGTGTGGGTTTGATAAGCTGCTCTGATCCGTTACGACAGCTCTCTCCTGGTGCTGGCGGCATCTGGAGAGGTTCGCAGGCGGTCAGGCAAGGCAGGCAGAAAGACGCCAAGTGCCAGGGAAGAGCTTGGAGTTCGTGGTAGGTGGGTGGTGGAATTGGTGCTCTCCAAACATTAAAAATAGCGCATGATGCACTCCTCTCCGCGTTGCGTCGCCTGGCTGAGTCATCGCTCTACCTTTTTATTAGCATCGTGGGCGCCGCTGTTTTGGGGATCTTCCTCATCTGCTTGTCATCCTTGTCTTGGGTGGTGATCGCCTCTCGGGGAAGGTGCTGGTGGGATGTGCCCGGAGCGAGCGGCGGAGAGGAGACTCGGAAAGGAGGGAGGATTTTCCTGTGCAACACCCTCCACAATCGGACGCGATGAACTCACAGGTCCCTTCCAGCCTAGGCGATTCTATGATTCCGTAACTGTTGATGAATATATAAGGGAAATGGAAAACAAACCTTGCTTCAAAGAGAAAATTAAACTGTGTGTGATAAGGGAAAAAAAGAGAGAGGTGTCCCTACAGAAAGTCGATCATCTCAGCCTAAAATTCATACTGGGATAAGGGGGCTGAGGGCTCTCTACCTCCAAAAGGGGCCTGGGGTTCCTCCTTGCCTGCGTCTCCACGATGGCAATTACATTTTATCTGAGCTCTCGTGAGTCCCATCCTTTCCCGCTTGTCTCCCTTTGTCTCTTTTTCCCTTTCCTTCCCTGTCTCAGCTCATTGCTTAAAACCACAGGTTGATACGGGCGGTTTCCTGTGTCAGGATCGCACCGCGATCCAGAATACGGCATGCGGGAGGTGGGTATTTATACGGGCTTCTGGAGCTGGCGGTTGCGTAGGGTTAATGGGAACGTTTGATTCAGTAATTATTCAACTTGAAAGGGAGAAGGTCAGAATTGAGGGCACCGAGGGCCGCTTTGAGATGTTAGAGTAGAACAGGTCAGTTGGAAGGGACCCACAATGGTCACCTCACCTGGTCCATGCTCACCTCCTGCAGCTGATGGAGGTCTCAGCCCCAAGCTTTCTCTCCCAAGATGATGTGGAAGGAGGATGGATTGGGGAAAAAGAGTATATAAGGGGAAAAATGAGAGAAATAAAGCAGGGGAGCGACTTTGAAACATGCGGGTGCCCCCGAGTGACTCTGGGGCAGCTTGTGCAAGGGGAGAGGAAAGGAGCTCGAGAGGGTGTTCGTCTGTATGATCATCGCAATGCTCGGAGGTTTTTGTGGCCTACTAACCCAAAATGTTTAAATGCCTCATTTCTAAGAGGAGAATTTTAAGGTGGTGAAATAAAAGTGCTAGAACGGCTATTCTTTCTTTTAAATGTGTTATTAAGGGCAGCAAGCCCGGCTGCGGCCCTCCCGCGGGGGATGCTCCGCAGTGAGGGCTGGAATGGGGATGCTCTCCAGGAGCGCGGCTGGAGCTCCCACACGGCTTAAATGAATTAATGGGGAAAAAAAAATTAGTAAATAGATATCCTCGCTGTGTAACTCTGGAGAAACCAGCCTTCTCCAGCAGCACCAAGGCGGTGCGATCTCCTTCCGTACAGCTGGGCACGCGAGCCCAGGCAACTTTCTGTGCAAAATAACTGCATTTTGTTTTGGTTCCCCTCCGCTTTTTTGAAGTGGTTTTGCTTCTTTGGCCTCCGTTTCCCGCCTGTCTTATTAAAGATGAGCTCCAGTGGAGATGAAGGGAAGACCGAACCACCGGTGCCAACTGTGTGAGCCCTTCCGCCGCGTTAAGACAGGTTATTAGTGGGACTGCTGACTTTTTGGTCTTAAAAAACCCAGCGCCGAGAGGGGCGGCAGTGCCGTGGTTGGGTCTTCACCTCTAATTTTGCCATCCGGAGGATCACAGTCCCTCCTCGCCTCCCCGCTGGGATAGGGTGGACTCACGCCGAGAGTTTTGACTTCTGTCGGGGACGAAGGAATAAGTGCAAAAAGGTCTGAGATGCCTCAAAAGAGGTGGTTTCCCAGCAACTAAATGGGAGCAAGAAAAAAAACCCTAGATAAAATACTCGATGTTTGGCAACCTGTTTGTTTTAGAAGCTGTTCCTCAGACATCAGTGCTTGTTAGCCTTAGTTTGACACTTGTGCTCGGTTTTCATCTTGCTCCCCTCCTGGCTCGGAAAAGCAATGCCCTTTTGATGTTAGACATCAAGAAAACCGGCTCCTGCCTGCGGATTTGGGGATCCCAGCCGGAGCGGGGGGACACAGCCCGCCTGCAACAAGCCGATTGCATTATGCAGAGAGCTCATTCGCTAATTCATACTTCCTTATCTTTCAAATATAAAACGCAGCGGCAACTTAATAGTGGGTGGAAGAAGGGCTGGTGCATAATAAGGCCGAAGCTCATCGTGATGAAGGTGTGGTGCTGCTGCTTTGGAAGAAGATCAGCAGCAGGCTGGGAAATGCCATGGGTTGGTTTATGCTCTGCCTCTTGAGTGAGTTGTTTGGAAGCTCTGTGTGTCCATGGTGCAGGAATTAGTGCGTCTTTAGTGCTTTAAAAATTGCTTTATGGAGTGTTGTACCAACGCTAGCGTGGAAAGCCTTGAAGGAAGATGTTCTGCTGTTGAAAGCCTTGAAGGAGGATGTTTTGCTGGTGAAAGCCTTGAAGGAGGATGTTTCGCTGTCCCTGTTGCATGGACTGGCAGGGTGTTGAGGCGCTGGTGGTTGGAGAACTCGGTTCAAAACCTGAGCAAAGCCCAGCTCAAACCACACAGCAAGCTGGTGCTGTTGTGGGCCTGCAAAGTCCTGCTTCAACAAATGCTGTAAAAGCTGGGCCCTTGATTGGAAGACGCATAAACTTTGCAAAACAAATTGCTCATGATGTGATGAAGCAGGTGACTATTTAGTTGCTCGTGAACTTCAGTGATGGATCAGCGAGAGCTTCAGAGTGTCTCTTGTGGTGGAGCAGGTGGTGGGTTTGCAGGCGTTGGCACGAGGGGCTTGAGCCCAGGCTTGGGGTGATCAGTTGTAGATTTGCTCATAATTTTCTTTTGTTATCTCTGCCCTGATTTTCTGTTAGGCCTTGAGATGGAGGAGCTCCTGTTAGGCCTTGAGATGGAGGAGCTCCTGTTAGGCCTTGAGATGGAGGAGCTCCTCTTGCGCATTGAGATGGAGGAGCTCCTCTTGCGCATTGAGATGGAGGAGCTCCTGTTAGGCCTTGAGATGGAGGAGCTCCTCTTGCGCCTTGAGATGGAGGAGCTCCTCTTGCGCCTTGAGATGGAGGAGCTCCTCTTGCGCTTTGAGATGGAGGAGCTCCTCTTACGCCTTGAGGTGGAGGAGCTCCTCTTGCGCCTTGAGATGGAGGAGCTTGGAGGTCTCCAAGAGCATGAAGATGGTTTTGGGCTCCACCTCACTCTGTGTCCATCCTGCATGTGAGTGTGGGCTCAGAGCCAAGCTCCACGGGGACCACGTTGCAGCAGAGTGACACGCTGCAGGGACGGTGGGTGGAAAATGCTCTAATGTCCTTACCCTGCGCCCAAGGACACGCTTGTCCCAAACAGGGATGGACCAGGCTGTGCGTGGATGGGTGCTGTCCCACGTCCCTCCTGCTTCTCCACCGTTGTCTGTGGCAGTTTGGGGTAGGTAGAACCCCTGATGTCCAGCATGACGCAGAGCAAAACCAAACAGCAATGACTAAGAGAATAAACATGGATCAAAATATGGATCAAACACCAGCTCAGATCATACAGTTTCTCAATTTTTTGGCAAAACTGGTGTAGCTCTGGAGTGGGCCTTGCTTGGACAAGGTGGCTCCAAAGCATCAGCGTCACACCAGCCCCTCCGTGACTCCTTGCTCCTACAGCAAGGTTACCTTGCCAACATCTGCTTTGCCTCCTCACGTTATTTTTAATTCCTCCCAGCACCCCGCTGGGCTCAGATCATGAATCTTCGGTCTCCCCGCGAGTGCGAAAGTCGGAAACGGTCTCAGAATTGCCAAAATTCTGATGAACTTTGAGGAGGGAACATTTATGTCTGAGGGAAAGGGGTTGGGTTTTTTTTTGCCATTGATGTAGGTGTTTTTGTTACTGTTTAATTAGATTAGTCCTCTAGGTTTGGTGGCCAGCTGTTCACTTTGCAGACAGGCAGGAAAACAAAAAAAAATATTCCAGCATTATGCTCCTGCTGCTTTTGTCTTGTAATGAGCTTGTTAGCAATTAGTTGCTATTGGAACAGGCTGCCGTGGTGCGGAGCGGGAACGCAATGAGCTCGGCGTCTTGAAAAGTTGGTTTTTAATGGGAACCGGGTGGAGAGGGGTTGGAGTAAATGGTTTCAAGACTGATGGGCAGGACGCGTCGGTGCAAGGGGCTCTGTTTATCCTTCTGTGGATAGTTTGGCTGAGTTTGCGATTATAATTTATAGATATAATTTGGGATTTTGATATATATATATATATATGTCATTTGGGGATTATTTTTTTTACGCTTCTAGACTTGAAATTTTCCTTTCTCTCCTAATGGGCAGGCTGCGGAATTCATTAGCGAACTTAAGTCTCTCTAAGAGAAAGTCTTTTTCTAACCCAGCCCTATCCACATCTGCAAGGAAACGTGGATGGCCCAGCACATCCTGGGGAGAACGGGATGTGCAGGGACTTCAAGTGCCAGTTTGGATGGGCAGAGGTGAGGATGCTTTCTGAGGGAAAAGGAGGGGTTTTACAGCATGGTGTCAAATTGTCCTCATTCTTCAGAGCCTAGATTTTTCCCAGCCTTACCGGGTGGAAGTGAATCTGGGATAAGGGTCTAAGCCCTGGAATTGAAGACGCGTTGAAGGACTGAGCTAGGATGTTGGAGTTTGTGCATCTGATTTTCAAACTTGCAGAATACTTATTATAAATTTTTGTTTATTATTATAATATATTATTATATTTTTATATATATGTCCTATGCTGTGAGGACAGGCTGGTAGAGCTGGGGGGGTTCAGCCTGGAGAAGAGAAGGCTCCGGGGAGACCTTCCAGCCCCTGCCAGTCCCTAAAGGGGCTCCAGGAAAGCTGGGGAGGGACTCTGGAGCAGGGAGGGGAGCCATGGGATGAGGGGGAAGGGTTTTACACTGGAAGAGGGGAGATTTAGATGAGATGTGAGGCAGAAATTGTTTGCTGTGAGGGGGGTGAGCCCCTGGCCCAGGTTGCCCAGAGAAGCTGTGGCTGCCCCATCCCTGGAGGGGTTCAAGGCCAGGTTGGACGGGGCTTGGAGCAACCTGGGCTGGTGGGAGGTGTCCCTGCCCAGGGCAGGGGGTGGCACTGGGTGGGCCTTTAAGGTCTCTTACAACCCAAACCATTCTGTGATTCTATGATTTTGAGGTTCCGGTCTCTCTACAAGCCCCGCGTGTGCCCTCCCTTGGCTTTGGGGTGGGAAGGAGCAGCAGGGAAATCACTGCACCTGAGTCCAGGCGCTTGGGATGCCCCGGGGTGGGTTCATTTATTTCTTTCCTGGGGTTGACGGGGGATCCAGCTGTGGTTCTGCGCCTCGCCGGGCGCCTCGCGGCGAGCTCTGCTGCGCCTTGCGGCACGCTTCGGATCCCCGCAGCCTGGCAAAAATTAGACCCAAGTTCTCCCCAAGCAAATCTGGGCATTTGGGTTTAAATAAGCTCTTGCTGGCCCACACTGCACCTTTCATAGCTGAGCTGTTCTGCCCCGGGAGCCTTCCTGAAAAGGGTCACTTTATTAAAAAAAGAAAAGGAAAATGGAGATGGGGCTGTTGCTTTTGCACACATTTGCTGTTGCTCTCTCCTCCTCTTGTGTTCCATTCATCTTCCTTTCCAAAAATCACCAAACCGTAATGACTCAACATAGTCCGAGCAAATTAATCCTTGGAAAGGCTCACAAGTGGAGGGGAAAAAGAAATTTTTTTTTTTTAAAAATTTGCTTTGGGGAATATCCCGAGGAAAGAACAAATCAAGGAATAAATGAAGCTGTTTTTTGCAAGCTGCTTTAATTTAACCTTAACGACTCCGCAGATGCGTCTGCGAGGGGCCTGGCAGAGCTCGCCCAGGCGTTGCAGATGCCACGCGCGTGGCCGGCTGCTTCGCCATCATCATCATCGCCGTTTGCAGCAAGGAATCGCTGTTTTCTGTCCTGGCTCACGTGGCTATCGGACACAGGGAGTTAATAAGGAGTAAATGAAGCTGAAGGCTTGTATCGACAACCCAGTTTGCATGCGAAGGAGGACTTACTCTATTTATTGAGCAATAAATAAAAGGATGCCACTGAGATTTGCTCGTGACACGCATAACCGAAGTCGTGCGTTTGGGCCAGAGAAGTGTTTTCCCGGGGGCTCTGCTCGTCGTCAGCTGCAGCCGGGGGTTAATGAGGGTTAAAGATTGCCCGCGGCCGGTGGCGGGGTGCGCGGGTGCCGCGCGTGTTCCCGTGTGCCTGGCCATCTGCAGAGGCGCTGCTGGCGTAGGTGAGAGGCTGATGCTGATGGAAACTTCTGGCCCTTTGGCTAAAAGCTGTTTGTTAAGGAAAAGCAAAGTCACTGGCTTCTCTATTTACGGCCACAGAGGTGCTCTTAGTGCAGGAATGTAGGTGCTTACCCCAAACGAGACGTGAGTGATTTCTCTGGGCTGCTACAACCAAAGCGAAGCAGAAAAAACAGTCCTTGGCTGCTGCCCCTTCTGTAGGCAATGACTAAAGGGAGCAGAAAATACCACCTCTGGGAAAGCAGCTCCAGGCTATTCCAGTTAAACGTGTCATTTTATCTGCTTATTCACCTCCTTTACGCATTCGCTTCATTCAGTCCCTCATGCCATCCCTCTGGTTCGCACGTTTGCTCTTCTGCTCTGTCGGGATGGGGTTAAACCTGGCCCGGCGTCCGGCTGCCTTGTACTGACGTGATGTGGGATCGAGTCTAGAAGCAACCAAAGAACCCGTCGTGGTTTTTCTCTCTGTTCCCCAATTGCAATAACTTTGGTTGCAATTTCCTTGTTACCACAAAGCTTACACGACTTCTTGTGTTTCAAAACAAGCTCCTACGTGTGTCATCTCACACATTGGCAATTACTGACGCCAAGTGCCAAAGTCCCTAATTAGCTCCTCAAGGCTTCTCTCGCCCGGCTTTTGGTAAACCCTTTAAATGGTCAAACGGAGGGAGGGTGGAAGCGGCAGCGATGGCAGGGGTTAGACATGGTAATGCTCAGCCTACGAGGGCTACGATGTGCTATAGGCAGCTCTGCTGGGGTGTTATGGTACCTGGCTTGGAGTCATAGAATCACTGAATAGTTAGAGTTGGAAGGGACCTTAAAGGCCACCCAGTGCCACCCCCTGCCCGGGGCAGGGACACCTCCCACCAGCCCAGGTTGCTCCAAGCCCCATCCAACCTGGCCTTGAACCCCTCCAGGGATGGGGCAGCCACAGCTTCTCTGGGCAACCTGGGCCAGGGGCTCACCACCCTCACAGCCAAGAATTTCTGCCTCAGATCTCATCTAAATTTCCCCTCTTCCAGTTTGAAGCCATTCCCCCTCATCCCATGGCTCCCCTCCCTGATCCAGAGTCCCTCCCCAGCTTTCCTGGAGCCCCTTTAGGGACTGGAAGGGGCTGGAAGGTCTCCCCGGAGCCTTCTCTTCTCCAGGCTGAACCCCCCCAGCTCTCTCAGCCTGTCCCCACAGCAGAGGGGCTCCAGCCCTCCCAGCATCTCCGGGGCCTCCTCTGGCCCCGCTCCAACAGCTCCGTGTCCTTCTGCTGTTGGTGCCCCAGAGCTGGAGGCAGCGCTGCAGGGGGGTCTCCCCCGAGCGGAGCAGAGGGGCAGAATCCCCCCCCGGCCCTGCTGCCCACGCTGCTGGGGATGCAGCCCAGGCTGCGGGGGGTTTCTGGGCTGCCAGGGCACGTTGCCGGGGTGTGTGGAGCTTCTCACCCACCAACACCCCCAAGTCCTTCTCCTCAGGGCTTCTCTCCAGCCATTCTCCGCCCAGCCTGGATTTGGGCTCGGGATTGCCCTGACCCACATGCAGGACCGTGCACTTGGCCTGGTTGAACTTCATGACTTTCACACAGTCCCACCTCTCCAGCCTGTCCAGGTCCCTCTGTTTGACATCCCCTCCCTCCAGCGTGTCAACCGCACCACACATCTTGGTGTCATCGTCAAACTTGCTGAGGGTGCGCTTGATCCCACTCTCCATGTCGCCAACAAAGATGTCAAACAGCACCGGTCCCAGTAGCGACCCCTGAGGAACCCCACTCATCACTGGGAGCCGAGGGCACGGCGGTGGCAGCCCCCCTTGGTCCTGCCCGCTGCGGGGGGATGCTCGGGTGCTGTGCTGGGTATGGATCGCTCCCAGCTCCGCGTCTGCCGTCTATAAACCACCCGTCCGCTGCGAGCGAAGGCAGAGACTGGTGGCATGAGGACATAAAGACTGTGGGAACTGTGGCACAGTGAGTGCCTGTGTCGAGCCGGGGACGTGTCCATGGCGGCTGTGACAGCGGTAGAGCGGCTGTGATGGATGCTGGGGCTGATGGCTCCATCTGGGGCGCGGGGGGCTGCTGCACGGCCGGGGGGACCCCGAGCCACGGGGTCGGCAGGAGGCTGCTCGCTCCAGAGACGTTGCACCGTTACTTCATCGCTCCGCGATGATGCAGAGGGGATGTAGCTGCAAGACAGCTAATAAAAAAATGAGTCTTGCCATGTATAATGCATAATTTCTTCCCCCCCCCGCCTTCCCTCTCACCAGTGTTCAAGAAAACACTCAAGCAATTTCCTAGCAAGGAAGAGCGGCGTTTCTATTTTTAAAGGGCAGTTTATAAATAGTGGCATTATTTCAGACTTTTGCAGAGCGGGGGTGCGAGGCATCGACCTACAACGGACCGAGTTTTGCTGCAGCCCTTCGAGCTTCCCCCCATCCCTGTTTGTGCTGTTCGGGCACGTTTTCTCTTGACCTATTTTCTCGGGGTGTGTTTGTGATAAGCCCCAGCTGTAATGGCACTTTTTTGGGGGGTTTTTTGGTTTTTTTTGGTGAGTTCCCAGAGTAATAGCTTTGGAAGGAAGGTTTCCATGCGTTTGGTAATAGCTCACCTGGGCAGTTATTTTATGCCGCGGTGGGTTCAGCCTGTGTGTGTGGGGCAGGAGGAGGGAGGCCGGGGAGTCGCATCCCGGCAAGGCAAAATGCTGCTTCAGATCCTTTAACAAGACTTGCTGGTGGGATGGAGGTGTCTTGCTTCCATGTTCCTCCACCTGAGTTCATGGCAATGACAAGCTGCTCTCCTGGATTTGCCCGGGAGGGAGGAGGAAGCCGCAGCTCCGGGCTGGTTGATGGGGCAGCGTGAGGATGCAGGGAAGGGACAAATAAAGCATCGCCCGCCGTCACCTGCAGCGGGATGTCTCATTTCCTACTGCCGTGGACTTTAAGGTCTCGCTGCAATTTATTTGACTGGTTAAACAGCACAGCAGCGAGTGCGTTTCTGAGCCATAGAAACCCCGACCTGAGCAGCTGCTTTACGCCAGGCTCCAATGCCAGCTCCGGCCCCTGCGACGGAAACGCTTCCCTGCAGGGAAAGGGAACGTCGCGGCCAGGAGCTCCTGGCTCGCCCCTGCCTGCCAGGAAGGCTGAGCTCCTTGCTTCCTTGCCGGCAAAAGTGGGAAAGATCCACCCTTAGATCTCGCCCGGCTTTCTCCCAGCGGGATAGAACTCTGTAAGCCCTCCCCGTCTGATGCCACCCACCCGCGGGGCTGCAAGCGCCCCGTTGGCATCTCGGGGTCTAAGATCAGCTCTGGCTGCTGCCCGCGAGTCGCAGCGGGCACCGAGTTTTAAGCAGGTTATTTCGCCGGGAGCGGCTCTGTGCGAGCCCTGGGGCTGTAATTAATAATCTCACTGCGGGGAGGAAGATTTCTTCTTCTCGTCGATACGACGCGCCGGTCGATCCGAGCTCTGCTGCAGCACGAAGCCATCGGGACCCTTCCCCTTGCAGGGCTAAGTCCGGCTAATCCTAATGGGACGTGCAGGCGCGTGCCGGGGACGGGTCAGAGGGTCGTTCCCTGAAGGTCACTCAAAGCATCCAAAAAACGCAGCTGAGGTGGGGAATTTGTTTAGTTTTTAAGCTCCCAACTGCCGCAGCGAGGGGCTGAGCACTTCCGCGCTCAGTGCAGGAGTGAGGAGTCAGGCTGGGAGGACCGAAAGCAGCGGCTAGACGAGATCTAAACTTTATTCTATGACAAAATAGATAAATATTCCAGAGAGAGAGGAAATATTCCGGAGAGGAATATTCCAGAGAGAACTATTTGAGAAAGGAGAAAGTAGCTATTTTTTGGATGGGAGAGGAAGGCCTGCGGTTGGGTCTGGGCGCTGCCGGCACCGATGCGCTTCGGTTTGCGAGGAGCTCGGGATGAAGTATCCATGGACAGAAGGGTGTCCCTGACACCTCAGCTCTTAAAGGGTTTCGCATCCTGCCCTTAAATTATTTTGGCTGCTATTAAAGTAAAATTAGTAATAATAACCCTCAGTCCCCAGAGAGGCCTAAAAACCTCCGGTGAGTTGTGGCTGGGCCGTCGGCAGCCGTGGCCCAAACCTGCTATTTAATGAGGAGCCGCGGTGATAAAGGAAGAATTTCCTCCAGTTCTTTGGTGTTTTTTCTCTTCTTTGAGCGAATCCCGGTTTCATCTCCTCCGCCTGCCGCGGCGCTTTGGTTCAGGAGGTCTTCGCTGCCTTTTGGAAAGGTTGAACGTTTTCCGTCGCGTTTCTTTTCCGCCCGTTTAGCGAGTTAATTTAAACTCAGGTGGGCGCCCGCGGAGACTGGAAAATCGGCATCGCCGCACAAAATCAAAAGCGTGCTGGAAGATTAGAGGCAAATTAATTCCTGTCATTTCTGGCTCTTCTGGAAAGTCATTTCCATTTTCGGGTATTGTTGTAGGGATGCGGAGATGCTCTCAGTGCCTGGAAGGAGTGCGACGGAGCGCTCGGCTTTTGGGCTGCTGCGTTAAGCCCAGGAGAAGAGGGGTGTAAATCCCCAAGGAGGGGATTTTGCATTCGGGTGGGGGAAAAATAATAAATAAATAAATTGGGGGGGGAAAGAGTGAAGCAGAGAAAAATTGCGGTGGGAGCGTAGGTAGGAGTTTTTTATTTGTAGGCTGTTAAAGGCATCGGTGGGGCACGGAGATGAGAAATTTGGGGCTCTGGAGAGGGGCTGGGGATGGCAGGGGAGGGATGGAGAGATTGTGCCGCAGGGATGAGGGTCAGGTCGGGGATACGGGTGCAGAGGGGAACGCAGGAGCCTTTTTATTTCGCTAGCAAAAGGGATGTAGCAACGTGGATGTCACGGGCTGGTCCTCACGCAGCTGGGGAGCTGGAGGGGGAAAACCCTGGGCTCCGTCGGAGCGGGGACGGCAAAGCTCCCTGCTGGGCTGGGCTCCCCGGGCCTTATCCCAAATATCAGGAGGTTTTGGGAATCCTGCAGGTTTCATAGAATCATGGAATTGTTAGGGTTGGAAGGGACCTTAAAGATCATCCAGTTCCAACCCCCTGCCCTGGGCAGGGACACCTCCCACTAGATCAGGTCGCTCAGAGCCCCATCCAGCCTGGCCTTAAAAACCTCCAGGGATGGGGCTTCCACCACCGCTCTGGGCAACCTGTTCCAGGGGCTCACCACCCTCATGGTGAAGAACTTCTTCCCAACGTCCGGTTTGAATCGACCCATCTCTAGTTTTAATCCATTCCCTCTAGTCCTACCATTACCCGACATCCTAAAAAGTCCCTCCCCAGCTTTCTTGTAGCCCCCTTCAGATACTGGAAGGCCACTCTAAGGTCTCCTCAGAGCCTTCTTTTCTCCAGACTGAACAACCCCAACTCTCTCAGTCTGTCCCCATGGGAGAGGGGCTCCAGCCCTCGGATCAGCCTCGTGGCCCTTCTCTGGACATGTTCCAGCACATTTCCAGTCCTGCTTGGCTGCGATAACCTCCCGAATGAATGGATTTGCTTCTTGGGAGCGTGGAGCGATGGTGAGCGGACGGGTGCTGGGTCGGGGACAGCGAGCACCAGGTTGAGCTGAGTTTGCTCTGAGAGTGTGATTTCCTACTTAATCATATTAAACAACATTAAAAAACCAGCTCCGCGTTTTGCATTGAAGGAGCTTTGTCACAGCAGACAGGCTGTGCTGCAGCACGTCTTTTTTCCAGAGTGTTTGTGTGGGTTAGGAGATACTTACTAATTTTCATTTCCTTGTGTATCATATAATGATGAGCACTTAGAAGAGAAGACGAAAGCACGGACATGGCTAAACGATTCAATTAGTCATGCATTTCTCGTCCGGCCTCTCTGGCTGTGGTTTACCAACAAGGCTTTCTTCACCTTCCTGCATTAAATAAAATATATATTTAGAGGCAATTTTCAGGTGGAGACTTTTTGAATAAGATGATTGCGCTGGATCACATAATGACTACGTGAATATGACTTGTTAGCCTTCATAATACCAGCTTCGTATTACTACTGGTGATAATTAAGTTGGAGTTAAAGCTGCTAAGTGCTGTTCGGAAGATACAGCATTAAAGCGCTCCCTAAACAAAAATAACAGTGTCAAGCGTGTTCGGCAGTGGAGATCCCAGCTGAGGTGTCAGGAACCATCCCTGCACCAACCTTCATTCTGTCTGAGGGTGGTGAGCCCCTGGCCCAGGTTGCCCAGAGAAGCTGTGGCTGCCCCATCCCTGGAGGGGTTCAAGGCCAGGTTGGACGGGGCTTGGAGCAACCTGGGCTGGTGGGAGGTGTCCCTGCCCAGGGCAGGGGGGTTGGATGGTCTTTAAGGTCCCTTCCAACCCAACCCATTCTGTGATTCTGACATTCTATATGCATCCTTTAGCATCGTCACACTTTAGAAACACGGGACAGTTATTTTGCTGTAGCAGACAGCTTTATGGGGCAGTGCAAGAGCTGGGGTTAAGGTACCATCACACCTCGTTTTTTTGGTGCGTTATAAGTTATTATGGGGAGTTGGTTGCCAGGACAGGTCTGGGCCAGCATCTGATCACAGACTCATAGAATGGTTCGGGTTGGAAGAGACCTTAGAGATCATCCAGTTCCAATCCCCCTGCCCTGGGCAGGGACACCTCCCACCAGACCAGGTTGCTCCAAGCCCCGTCCAACCTGGCCTTGAACCCCTCCAGGAATGGGGCAGCCACAGCTTCTCTGGGCAACCTGTTCAAGTGCCTCACCACCCTTACAGTAAAGAATATGCCTTCCTAATATCTCGTCTAAATCTACCCTCTTTCAGTTTGAAACCGTTACCCCTCAACCTAACTTCAGCCCACTGAAGTTTCTGCTACCTGGTTTTAGGTCGAGTTGTTCCTTCTGTCCCATGGTCTTGTCAAGAATCATTTACCCAATGATGATCCATGATCATCATTCCATGACCCATGATCCCCATTCGTTTCACTGGGCTCCTCTTAGGTGAAGAGGTGACTTATATCACCCACGTCCAGGGATGGATGTCATCCATCCATCCATCCATCCATCCATCCATCCATCCATCCATCCATCCAGGGTTGCCCCTGGCTTGGGAGAGAGAAAAGGGGATCACAGATCTGTGTCTTGCTTGGATACTGTCGCAACGTCAGGTTTTGAACCCCTGGGGCTCTTTTCCCTCTACATATGCAGAGCTGGTGGCACCTACAGAGGTGGGAGATGCTAAGCTGAGCAGGCTGGAATGGCACATCCTTCGCTGAACATCTCCGTGGGGTCCAACCACCATGGGAAACCCACGGTGCTCAGGAAGGATGTGTTTTCTTCCCATCACAGGGCTAAAAAAAAGGATATTCTCGTTTTATTGAGTTTTTCAGAGCAGTGTGGAGAGGGTGCCTGTTTTGAGTTAAAACTGAAGCCATTTGGGGACGGAGGACTGCTCACGCTTTGAGCCGCAGGCGTCGGGATTTGGTGTTTGCAGGGCAAGAACTGTGGAAGTTTGTTTATCCTTTGCATTTAGGTTAAACAAAAACAAAAAGCAAATCTTTCTTCAGGGTGCAAACCTTCATGGCAAACTTAAGTGTTGCGCTTTGGGGTCACGGAGTGGTTTGGGATTAACCCGTAAGTATTTTCTCGTTGGAGGAAGGAAAACCCCGGCTTAATTCCCCAACCCAGGGGAGATGCTGTGCATGGATAATCAGAAGTTAAAATAAATGCCTTTTTTTCTAAAGACTTGCTGCTTTTTTTGAAGACTTTCAAGTTTTTATCCCAAAGTTGTATTTTGAACGGCGGGGGGATGTCTCCGGGTCCCCTCCCAAGGTGTTCCTGTGCCGCGGGAGGTGTCTCCTCACCCTTCGCAGCCACGCGCTCTTAATTTCAGCTCATTCCAGTGGCTGATCTTGAATACAAGGGCTCGATGTTTTGCTCTTGTTGAATGCTGGACTGAAACTTTTTGGGATGATTTTCTCTCCTTTGGAAAGCAGGAGTTTGTCTCTTTTCGGGGGGATTGGCCACCGCTAAAACACCCAACTTGAAACCGCTCCTGCTGTTCGATGAGTTTTGTGCTTTTCCTCCCTCCTCGCTGCGGCTCCTGGTGCTTGAGCCTGACGATTTCGGGAGCAGAGAATCAGGAAATGAGCGTTGTGACTGTATCTTTTAAAATTCCATTTGTGAAAAGAGAAGGAGAAATCCCCGCCTTCCCCCCCCTCCCCCCCCCCCAGAAAAAACCCTCATGCCGAAACGTTTTATTCTCCAAACTGGAGAGAAGGAGCCTGCCTTCGCTGCCAGCTTGTCTTAATTTATTTTATTATCTGATGATGAGACCAATCAGATTAAATACCCGGCACGGACTTGCACGGACCAGAGGTGAAATTGAGAATATTAAGCATTTTGCCGAATCTTAGAGGGCTTTGTGCTGTAACAGCATTGAAAACCTTGAGAGCTACAATCAGCGGTGCCAGCTCCGAGGATGTTCTAATTAAAGATGCTGCCATTAGAGACAAGTGATGTGCAAATTGCTGTTTTCTTCCTTTTTTTTTTTTCCTTACTAACGAAATACGCGCTTTCCCAGCAAATGCAGGCTCTGACACGCCCCAAAGACTTTACAAGTGTTTCATGCTGATGCTTGGGCTCTAACCCGAATTTCCTTATGCTTTTTAATTAATTAACCTTGATAAAATGTCTGTATATGTCTGTGCCCTGGTTTCGGCTGGGCTAGAGTTAATTTTTTTTCTAGTAGCTGCTGTGTTTTGGGTTTAATATGAGAATAATTCTCATAACGCATAATGTTTGAGTTGTAGCTAGGTAATGCTTATATTAAGTCAAGGACTTTTTCAGCTTCCCATAGAAGCTGAGAGGGAACACAAACAGGACGAACTGGCCAAAGGGATGTTCCGTACCATAGGTGTCGTGCTCGGTGTATAAATGGGGCTGGCGAGGGGGGGGGGGGGGGCAGGAATCCATGATTGATGCTCGGGATGAGCTGGGCAATCGATCCTTGGGTGGTGAGAGCAACTTGTGTTGTATCACTTCATTGTGTATATTCTTTTACCATAATAATAATAATTATTATTATTATTGTTTTCCCTTTCCATTATTGTTCTATTAAACTATCTTTATCTCAGCCCCTGAGGTTTTTCCCCTTTCCCTTCCTTTCCCCCCTCTCCTCCCTACCCTTCTTGGGGGGGGGGCGGTGAGCAAGTGGCCGCGTGCTCCCAGTTGCCAACTGGTATTAAACCAGGCCAGTCTGTGTGTCTGGGCTGTTTTTAAATGTGTAGAGCAGCAAGTTTTGGGAAGGAGGGTGAAGTCCATGCTCGGTTGCTCTTTCTCCTCCTTCTGCAGCTCGCTTTAATTTTTTCCCCCATTTTTCAGAAAAAAAAAAAAAAAAAAACCGGGGGTGGGGGGGTGGGGAGGTTGTGGCAGCAAATGGGACTCCGCTTCAAAATGTGGGAGTCTCGTCGGAAACAGAGACGTTATTACGATGAAAAAGCGGGAATTTGAGCTGCTCGGGCAGAGGTGTTGCTTTGTGCTTGCATGAGTTATAGGAGGTTTTGCTGCAGAAATTACCATAATGCTCCACGCTAAGGAGATGCTGCCCTGTCGGGCGTAGGACACCCCCAGCGTTTGGAGCCAGCACGTGTAAAGTTATTTCCCTGCCTGGAATGGCTTTGCGGGTGTGTAAAGTGTCTGTGAAACCAAGGCCCTGGGCCACCGGCAGCACCAGGGACTCGGAGGGGCTCTACGATGGCACGTGTCTACTCAGGCAATAAATAGACGGCTTTGTGGAGCTGCAGGAGAACTTTTTCTCTATATGGCTTTTGTTGCCTGGCCTCAAAATATTGCAGGTATCTAAAGGGGCTCCAGGAAAGCTGGGGAGGGACTCTTGATCGGGGAGGGGAGCGACAGGACAAAGCGGAACGCTTTCAAACTGGAAGAGGGGAGATTTAGAGCTGGGGGGGGGGTTCAGCCTGGAGAAGAGAAGGCTCCGGGGAGACCTTCCAGCCCCTTCCAGTCCCTAAAGGGGCTCCGGGAAAGCTGGGGAGGGACTCTGGATCAGGGAGGGGAGCCATGGGTCGAGGGGGAATGGTTTTACACTGGAAGAGGGGAGATTTAGATTGGATCTGAGGCAGAAATTGTTTGCTGTGAGGGGGGTGAGCCCCTGGCCCAGGTTGCCCAGAGAAGCTGTGGCTGCCCCATCCCTGGAGGGGTTCAAGGCCAGGTTGGACGGGGCTTGGAGCAACCTGGGCTGGTGGGAGGTGTCCCTGCCCAGGGCAGGGGGTGGCACTGGGTGGGCTTTAAGGTCCTTTCCAGCCCAAACCATTCTGTGAGTCTATGGTTCTATGATAGATGGTTATCTGCCTGGCTTGCTGCCTTTGGTCACTCCATGATGTGCCTGATGCCTTCTTGTGAGTAGGGATGGTCACCAAAGCCCAAAGTATTAATGCATTGAAGGGGAATCCTTTGCGATATGAAAACCCCGAGGGCATCCGCGCTGAACTCCACGCCGAGGGCAGCAGCCGAGTATATCCCTAATGCTGAGCTGATGGGGCATTCTGGCTACTTCTCAAAATGAAATCCAACCTTCCTATTCCCAAGGGATAATCGGAAGCCTGCATCTCTGCCAGGCTCCCTCACCTCCTCATTAGGTGCGAGGGGTTTTTTTTTTGTCTGCTTTCAATTAAAAGTTGATTAATGAGAGCGCTGGTGATGCTCTCCTCTCGCAGCCTGCAAGGAGCAAAACGGTTCCGCAGGACCGGAGCCCAGAAATAGAAGCGATGTTTCATCAGATGATTTGTTTGTTTGCCCACAAAACCCATCAAAGCGTGTTATTTACCTTTAGCTGTCCCAGCATTTCCAGCTTAGCTTGGAAGGCAGAGAGAAGTGCGTCGGTCTCAAGGATTTTACTGTGTTGCGGGAGCTCTGTAGTTTATCCATAAATGTCACTGACATGATAGATGTATTTCGAACAAAATGCAAAATGTACAAGGCAGATACGATCTCTGAAATGAGAAGAACCCTTGCAGAGCCATGCGAGCTGCCTGCCAGCACAAAGCACCAGCATCAAGTCATGAATAAGCTGTTTCAGTTGGCAAATTATGCTGCCAGGAAGCTCCGGAGGGGAGATCTGTCCTGCCGGTCTCGGTTGGTGTAGCTGTGTGTCCCAGCAGCTCCTCAGACATGGTAATGACAACAAGATTTTCATCTGTAAACCTCATTATTTGAGCTGCTGCTGGGTACCTGGGGTTTCCGCGAGGAAGGCAGAGAAAGCCTTGGGGAGGTGGATGCCTCTGTGCCCGTGCTAAGGCAAGGTGCGAGCCCTCTTGGGGTTGTTTTAATTCCAAATGCAATGTGACAGCTCGTTCTTTGGCCTCAAATTTTGTAATCCAGCTGCCTAAGACCCTCCTGCAGCCCTAAACCACCTCCAGGTAGTTTAATGCTGTCTCTGGAGAGCATCGGTCATGGGAACATGTGGATTTACACTTACCCCTGCAAGAATCCCACATGGGAGCATCGCAGGACATGATGCTTTGCTTTACTTGAGGCTCTAAGACACACTCGGCATCCAATTTATCTCACTGTGGGTCTGAATAACTCGTGATGGGTGGCTCTTCTGCTCCCCAGCCTCCTGGTTTCCAGCCTCTTATCCCCCATGGGCTGCTCCACCTTGTGCTTTGCCTCGGCAGAAGGAAGGTCCCCCCATCATTGCGTCCGTGCTCAGCCCTTGCGCGCGGTGACGGTCCCCTCCTGAGCGGCACTTGCTGGGCTCTTTGCCTGCCCAGATGGTCTGGTTGGGTCTTCACCTTGGCCACCACCATTGCCGTTGGCCGTTGGATTCCTCTCTTGCATAGAGCAGTACCATGAAAAAACACCGGCTCCTTGCTTCTTGGGTCACCACCTCTTTGAATTTTGTCCAAACAGTTGGTAAAAAGTGTGGAATTTGAGGAAAAAACCCTATTTGGAGGCTTTAATTTCAAGTCAAGGATTTGTAGGATGCTCCCCAGGTTGTGGTACGGTGCGATGTCCACTGTGGGGCTGGAGATGCTGTTCTGCGGTAGAAGCCGAGCTGTTTGCCTGGGCTTATGGAGGCCAGAAGTAGTTTCTCTGCTTTTCCATTGTTGCCGAAGCGCGTTGCCGGGCAGGACAGCTCTCCCGAGGCTTGCGCCGGGTCGGAGATGGAGCGTGGATCCAATAAACGTGGCTCCAGAGCGGGTGAGGGAGAAATCCACCTTCATTTGGATCTTCTTCTCCTTCTTTACAAAAAATTGTTTCAGTGGCAGGTCGCGCAGTTCTTGGTGCTTTATAGCAAATGTGGAGCGAAGCAAAATAAGACTTGTAAAATAAGTCTTGCAGGTCTTCTTTTTTTTTTATCTCTTTTTCTTTTTTAACGTAAAATCCTTATTGGAGTCTTAGAATTGCTTTTCTTTTAAGGCACCGTGATCTTTCCTTCTGAGTGGGACCGGCCTCTCCCTGGCTTCCACTTGCTTTCGTTCTTCTCTTCAAAGGAACTGGAAACATGCTGCCTCTAAATTAACATTTTTAGGCTTCTCCTTCCACTCTTCTTTAAAACCAAGCTCCCAGAAAGTCGGCTAAATTGCAGAGGAACTAGGAAAGGGAGCTGGAGCCCAAGACCTGCGGATCAAATGCAGCACGTGCTTGTTTTGGTGACAATCTAGACACCTTAGTGACACGAAGGGGAAGGCCACCACTCTAGGCACTGTTTAGACCACAGCGTTGCAGCCGGAGTGATGCTGCCCCTGCCCAAAGTCTGGGCTGACTTTATCAGCATCCGTGGAAACGGTCTGAATTTGGGAGGTCCTCTGCTCTTTGAATAAAGCCGCCTCCTCTGCTGGCCAGGTGCAGGCAGTTTGTGTCCATCCATGGATGGGAGCGGGAGGCCTTGGGTTGATGTGATGTTCCTTGGCCAGTCCTCACCTTGGGAGGTGGGTTTGGTTTCAAGAAGGAATTCGGGAGCTGTTGGCATGCTGGGGATTGAGTGAGGAGTGACATCTCCACGGCCCGACGCAAACAGCGGTGCCAGCTGCTGGGGGGATGATGGATGTGTGATGGTGATGGGTGGCAGGGACCACGCTGAAGGTCCCTCCCTGTTCCTCTCCTCAAAGGAGAGCAAACCACCCTGGAAAGTCACCGATGTTCAGTGCCGCTTCTCTGCCTTGTTGCCAGAGACAGGTCTGCAAAGGGACCTAAGCAACCTCCCTGTCACAGAATCACAGAATCATGGAATCATTTAGGTTGGAAGAGACCCTTGGGATCATCGAGTCCAACCATCAACCCCACTCTACAAAGTTCTCCCTTACACCATATCCCCCCACACCACATCTAAACGACTCTTAAACATTCAGGGATGGTGACTCCACCACCTCCCTGGGCAGCCTATTCCAGGGTCTGACCACTCTTTCTGGGAAGAATTTTTTCCTAATGTCCAGCCTAAACCTCCCCTGCTGCAGCTTGAAGCCATTCCCTCTTGTTCTGTCGCTAATTACCTGTGAGAAGAGACCAGCACCAACCTCTCTACAGTGTCCTTTCAAGTAGCTGTAGAGAGTGATGAGGTCTCCCCTCAGCCTCCTCTTCCTCACACTAAACGCTCCCAGCTCCTTCAATGGCTCCTCATCACATTTATTCTCCAGGCCCTTCCCCAGCTCCGTTGCCCTCCTCTGCCCTCGCTCCAGCACCTCGAGATCTCTCTTGTGTTGGGGTGCCCAAAACTGGACACAATACTCAAGGTGTGGCCTCACCAGTGCTGGGTACAGGGGGACAATCACCTCCCTCCTCCTGCTGGTCACACTGTTCCTAACACAAGCCAGGATGCCATTGGCTTTCTTGGCCACATAAGGGGTTTTTTTGTAGAATTTCTCCTATTTTCTCAGGAGAAAAACTAGTCATGCCCCTCAGCCAGAGATGACCTGACATGCGTCCAGAGGGTTTCTCCTCCAGCTCGCCATAATAGCTGCAATCCCCAGGAGAAAAACCACTTATCCCCAGGCGCTCCCAGCCCTCTCTCCTCCACGCGCTGCCCGCTCGCGGGGGAGGCTGTTCCTTGCTTGCTGTGTTTTCATGTTGTTTTTATTTTTCCTTCCTCAAATGCCTCTTTCTTGACTTACTCATGCAAAAATCTGTCGCTTTTTTTTTTTTTTTTTCCCCCCTCGTTGCCTCCTCGTCGTGCGGCTTTCAATCATCCCGAAGACAATCTGTGGCACCGGCGGTATTAATATTCCCACTCGACAGACCGAGCTCGGTCATTAAGAGGCAAAGCCAACAGCTGATGGGGCCTCGCTGACCCGTGTCTGCTCGGGGTGACCTCCCACCCCCGTCCCGTTAGCCAATTTGTTGTCCAATTTATAGACCCTCTCCTTGGTTGGGGGTGACCAAGAGCGAAGCACGTGTGCCTGTCACGCCATCGTCCTCCTCATTAATACATCGCCTTCCAGCTCCGCTCACAGGCTCTCCTGCTGCCAGCGGGTAACGAAGAGCCCGCTGCCCCCCCCCGTCCCGCGATTCGTTTGTGCGAGCTCTTTTGGAGCTGTGTTTAATTGGGATCGCGTTCGGCCGGATTGACCTGCGGGTGGGCCGGTTTGCAGCCTGACTCTGTCCGTACGGTGCGTGAGGAAGGGAGTATAGAAACCCTCATCCTAAAACCTGCATCGTGGTCGGGCTTAATTAAACATGCTATCTGCCTTTGTAGGCCCGGATGCTTTGCCCGGCTCGTTTTCCTGCTGGAAAAGCCATTAGAGCATCCGCTTTCCCCAGCAGGCGGTTCCACATCCATCCCCCCGGCAGAGCGGGGCCGCTCTCGGCGAGGCTGGGGGATGCCGCTCCGGGACGTTTCTCCTCGCTGCCTTCCCGGGTTCGCGTCTCTTGGCCGAGTAACTACGTTTCTCTGCGTTTTCCCTATTTCTGCCTTTAAACCGGAGATTAAACAGAGCGGTGTCGCAGAACCCCTGCGTTGAGGTGACCTGATTAGAGGAGGAGACCTGGGACGTGTGCCCAGAGCTGGGCACGGGCATCGGCCGCTTGTAGGGGGTATTTTACAAGGACTGTTGACAACTCAAGATGATAATAATAATAAGCTTTGGCTTTTGCACCGTGTTCTCTCCCCATCCGCAGGCCAATTTCATGCTTTATTATGATTTCAGTGTCTTAGTTTATGCTGCAAGTGCAAAATTATGTTAGGATTCAGGGAAGCTCATTAGAGCACATTAAAGCTCTCCGTGAGACGGTTCTCCGGAATTAGAGGCTTTAACCTTGTTTAGTTAAAATTCAAAGCCAAGTCCGGCCATGGCAGGAGGGGAAGGGGTAGTTCACTCCGAGGTTAATGCACTTTATGTATCCACTTTAAATTCCCTCGTCCAGGGAATGCTCATCCAGGCAAGCCTGTGCCCAGTCTCGGGGTAGAACAAGCGCCCCGCTTCTGAAAGCCGCCGTCGGCCACCGGCCAGGTTTTGGGAGGTTTTGGCAAAGTTGAGCATAAAAAGTGTTTTATCCCAGATGTGGTGCTGTCACCGGCTGCTGATCCTGCGGCGGGGTTAAAAGTGTGTAGGGAGAGCTCAGCACCCAAGTCCATCCTTCAGTCTCCTGAAAGCCCAACTCCCTCATCCCCAGGTGACATCATGAACTCCGCCACTTCTAATTTTCCAGTTATTCCCAGCTCAACGTTGGCTTTAGGGAGTTTGGAGCTTTTCCTTATTGTTCATGTAGCACCTACCAACCCCAGTCTTGAATGAAGGCCCCGTTTGCTCTTAAACACCTGCAGAAGGACCGTGCTGGAGTGCAGAGATGATCCCCGCATCCTCGCAAGCTGCCGGGGGGCAGTCCCATCCAATTTTTTTCACTCACTGCCATACAGTCCCTTTCCTTCCTGGAGGAGAGGGATGGGTTGGAGAGACATGGATTTGACGGGCAGACCTACTCAGTGGATAAGGAATTGGCTAGATGGTCACAGTCAGAGAGTTGTGGTCACCAGCTCGATGTCCGAGTGGCAAGCAGTGATGAGTGGGGTTCCTCAGGGGTCGCTACTGGGACCGGTGCTGTTTGACATCTTTGTTGGTGACATGGACAGTGAGATCAAGCGCACCCTCAGCAAGTTTGATGATGACACCAAGATGTGTGGTGTGATTGACACGCTGGAGGGAGGGGATGTCAAACAGAGGGACCTGGACAGGCTGGAGAGGTGGGACTGTGTGAAAGTCATGAAGTTCAACCAGGCCAAGTGCAGGGTCCTGCACGTGGGTCAGGGCAATCCCAATCCCAAATCCAGGGTGGGTGGAGAATGGCTGGAGAGCAGCCCTGAGGAGAAGGACTTGGGGGCGTTGGTGGGTGAGAAGCTCCACATGCCCCGGCAACGTGCGCTGGCAGCAGAGAAACCCCCCGCAGCCTGGGCTGCATCCCCAGCAGCGTGGGCAGCAGGGCCGGGGGGGGATTCTGCCCCTCTGCTCCGCTCGGGGGAGACCCCCCTGCAGCGCTGCCTCCAGCGCTGGGGCACCAACAGCAGAAGGACACGGAGCTGTTGGAGCGGGGCCAGAGGAGGCCCCGGAGATGCTGGGAGGGCTGGAGCCCCTCTGCTGGGAGGACAGGCTGAGAGAGCTGGGGGGGTTCAGCCTGGAGAAGAGAAGGCTCCGGGGAGACCTTCCAGCCCCTTCCAGTCCCTAAAGGGGCTCCAGGAAAGCTGGGGAGGGACTCTGGATCAGGGAAGGGAGCCATGGGATGAGGGGGAAGGGTTTTAAGCTGGAAGAGGGGAGATTTAGATGAGATGTGAGGAAGAAATTCATGACTGTGAGGGTGGTGAGCCCCTGGCCCAGGTTGCCCAGAGAAGCTGTGGCTGCCCCATCCCTGGAGGGGTTCAAGGCCAGGTTGGACGGGGCTTGGAGCAACCTGGGCTGGTGGGAGGTGTCCCTGCCCCGGGCAGGGGGTGGCACTGGGTGGGCTTTAAGGTCCCTTCCAACTCAAACCATTCTGTGATTTATCTATGATTTATTATCTACGCAGAGTGCCTGGCTGCTATGGGATGATACATCCCCAAATTCTGGTAGGGTGTGATGCAAAGGGACAAATAGCAGCTGTAGTGCAGAGAGCATCACTCACGCCTCAGCAGGCATAACTGATGTCTAGAAACAGATTTGGTCAGGGCTTAGACTTGTTTTATTTTTAGCTTACATTCAAAAGGGATTTGGGATTAGAGCTTTGTTCTGCAGACATCCAGGCAGATGGGAATAGGATGGGCCGAGTTACAGCGGGAGAGCAGCAGGCGCGTGGGTGCTCTCTGGTGGGGACCGTGTATGTCAAGTGACATGACCAAGGTCCCACAGGGACTCTGTGGCGGAGCGTGGAGACAGGTGGCAGTCTCGCAGCATTTAAACTCATGCTCAGATCTGTTGGGGTGGTGTAAAGGGTCTTTGTGTGTGGAATAATTACTAAATTGGCGAAGAATACAAAAGTACAGCGTTGTTCACACATTAAGGAAAGTCATAAAATCAAGAGGCTTCTGAGGTAGAACACAGCCGCAGCCGGCACGCGGAGAGTGCAACGTCTGCGATTCCCTGTACGAGGTTGTTTGCGAAACTACACGAGGGACGGAACGGAACACGATTGTTCCGTGGCCTTCCCTTGTGACGAACGGCAGCTCTGGGAAGGAGATGGCACTACGGAACAGCTAAGCGGCCCTACTCGCTCCCCGAGCCAACGTTTCATCAAGTGTTGATGAAACGCCGTCCTTTGCGTGAACTTTGCTCATGACAATGTACCAAAACACCCCTCCATCGCCGAGGCCACCCGCCCCCGAGGTGCGACCGCCCCTCCTTGAGCGCACCAATCAGAATAAAAGGATTTATGACTAAAGCCACTCAAAGTCCACTTTGGAGATAAAAAATAGTATAAAAATAGCCCGAGAGAGGGGGGATAATGGGGAAGACGCCAACGCGAACAAGTCGAGGAGAACTCCATCACTGACTCCCGGGATCAGTCGGCGGGCTGAGCCTTTCTTCCCCCCCCACCATAGGGACGCCTTTGGGTAAGACTTAGATTATACCGAGCGTTTCCTCGAGAAACTTAGAAATTTCTCTAGAGAATCTCTATCTTACATTTATAGCCAGGCTGGATCGCTTATAACTTTGTCACGCGTTTGATATATGTAATAATACTTTCATTTGCACGTGTGTTGCAGACACTGTGTTTATCCCCGGCAATCCCAAGAACCGATATATCCGTTGTTCAAATAAACCGCACTGTTTAAGTAGCCGGTCGTTTCGGTTCCTCAGTGAACGCGACCGAAGACTCGAGAGCGGCCGTGCTGGTTCACGAGCACGACTAGACTGAAGGTGCCGTCCACTATCGGTGTATCCAAATCTAATAGTTTAATACATATTAAACGCGATTGGGCTGATAGCGCTGAATTGGGCATCGCTCAGAATTTAAACCCAGCCGCACCGAGCCTCCCGCCTCGGGGAGGAGTGTTAGGACGCAAGGGGGGTTTGTCTTCTGCCAAAACCGCTTTGCCCCCCGCTTTCACGCAACATCGTGTCAGCTGGATTCAACTTTCAAGGTTGATTTTCATGGGTTGAAACTCCCCTTGGCCACTGCCCCACGTGGAAGGTGGCGTTGGGCTGTTTCACTCATGCGATTGAAGGAGGGGAAAGCATGAAAAAGAAAGGAAACACCTTTTTTTTTTTTGCCTGGGAGGAAAGATGCATGGGACTGCAGTTTGGTTTTGAAGCGCCACGAAATTTGGCAAAGGAAATATCCCCCAGCAGAGCTGCCTGCAAAGGCTGGGCCTGGAAAGCCCTTGCAAAGCTCCTGCTTGTGCGGGGACAGTGCAGACGGTGAGGAGTTGTGAGTTTAAGACTTCATTTTGGAAGTGTTTTACAGCAAGCAGGTGTATTAAACATCAGCAGTGTTGCCTGTCGTCTTGGTTAGGCAAATTTCAGATGAGAAACGGGGAAAAGCAAGAAAAGTGGTCATCTTGGGCGCTGATGACAGCGGTGCCAGAAGGATGCGTTTATCCCTCGGCTGAGCGTCGGCGCAGGGCGAGAGGGCTCACGCTCTCCCCTCGGCACAGCAGCTCGCCGTGGAGAAGTCGAGAGCTTTAACGTGGAATCGCGCTCGAGACCCGCGGGGAAATGGGCTCGGAGCCCTTGGAGGAGCCCTACGGCTCCCGGGGGAGGGGAGGCGATGGGGGACAGGGCTTGGAGCAGCCCCACCAGCAGCTTGTGGGAGGCAGGGGGACGAGCACAGCACAGATGAGATTGTTATTTAAGATATTGCTTCGTAGATATTTTTTACTCACTATAGTATATATAATAGGGCTATAATATGTGGTTTGCTGGGCTGCAAGCAAGGCTTTCCTGCATCTCAGGTACCTCCTTTAGGAGCACGGTTGCACCCCAGCTGTGGCATTTCCTTGCGCGGAGGATAAATTAATTCCCTGTGCTCTGAAGCAAAAGCAACCCGGTCATTTTTTCCGTGCCTTGATACTGGCTGGAGAGCTGGGTGGAGAGAAACCGTATTAAATTGAACACGAGCAAGTGCAGGTGCTGCACCCGGGGAGGAATAACCCCCCGCACCAGGACAGGTTGGGGCTGACCTGCTGGGGAGCAGCTCTGTGGGAAGAGACCTGGGAGTCCTGGGGGACAACAGGGTGACCATGAGCCAGCGATGGGCCCTTGTGGCCAAGAAGGTCAATGGCATCCTGGGGGGCATCAAGAAGAGCGTGGCCAGCAGGTGGAGGGAGGTTCATCCTCCCCCTCTGCTCTGCCCTGGGGAGGCCACAGCTGGAGCACTGGGGCCAGTGCTGGGCTCCCCGGTTCCAGAAGGACGGGGAACTGCTGGAGAGGGGACAGCAAAGGGCTCCCGAGATGCTGAGGGGATGGAACACCTCTCTGATGGAGAAAGGCTGAGGGATTTGGGTCTCTTCAGTCTGGAAAAAAGACGACTGAGGGGGGATCTTATCAACGCTTATAAATACTGAAAGGGGGGTGTCAGGAGGATGGGGCCAGGCTCTTCTCAGTGGTGCCCGGGGACAGGACAAGGGGTAACGGGCACAAACTTGACCATGGGAAGTTCCATCTCAACACGAGGAGGAACTTCTTTGCTGTGAGGGTGGCAGAGCCCTGGCCCAGGCTGCCCAGAGAGGTGGGGGAGTCTCCGTCTCTGGAGACATTCCAACCCCGCCTGGACGCGTTCCTGTGCCCCCTGCTGTGGGTGACCCTGCTCTGGCAGGGGGTGGGACGGGATGATCTCCAGAGGGCCCTTCCAGCCCTGGCCAGTCTGGGATTCTGTGGTTGCTCCTGCGGTCCTTGGACGTTCATGATTTGCAAAAATCACTTCCTAAGTAAATAACGATCGATGCATCCGGGAGGCTGGGCAGCCGGGGACGTTATCTTTCCAAATTAGCTTGATTGTGTTTAACACGTGGGCAGCGGGTGGTTGGGGTGAGCGCGGGAGCTGAAATTGGAGCAACAAGTTAGGAAGCAGGTGACTCATCCCTAGTGCTCGCCGAAAACAAGTTGGACGAGCAAAGATGGGCAGAGGATCTGGCTCCGTCGTACCCCCCCACGGCACAGCGCCGGGGGGTTGATTTAGGCGCAGAAAGCGGTGCGGGGCATCGCTGGCCACCAAAGGCATCAGCCCAGTGCGAGCCCCAGGTGCCTGCTGCTTCCTCGGGGAAGATTTTAACGTCTGCAAGGGATTTTTCAATTTTTTTAATTTTTTTTTGCGGGGTATAAAATCTGCAAAATCTGATAAAAGCCAAGCGATGCTCCTGGGGTGTTAGCAGCGCTCAAGGAGAGAATATGTGAGCCGCGGGTTTCCGTCATGGTTAACAAAGAGAGTTAGAGCCACTTGGCCATAATTCAGCTTATCCGGAGATGCACGTGGAAGGGAAGGCGTGCCTTGTGTCCTTGCTGCGGCTGTTGTTGGACCTGGCACGTTGCTGATAAATAACATTAAGTGAGATTAATTGCGCTCTTGCTGTCTAACCCCCATCGCTCTTCAAGACGTCTAAAGCACCTAGAAGCCTTCCCCAGGGGGGCTTGCCATGTTTTTCTTGCTTCTAGTCCTTGTTTCTGGATTAAAAGGGTCGTTTCATGTGGCCACCATATGCAGGGGAGAGCGGCGGCCATGGGGGACCCATGGGGCCAAGTGGACACTCAGGGAGGTGGACCCCAAAGGTTGTGATGCTTGGTCATATCAAAATGAACTATTTGCTCTGGTGCGCACATATGAGGATTATTAAAAGACTTATTAAACCTGAAGGGCTTTAAACATTAATCTGCTTTCCTCAAAACCCATTGACCTGGATAAGATAGACCAGGTAGCCATTAACGCTGATTAGCTAATGGGATCCATCCAAGCTCATAAATGTCGTGAAATGATGGGTAATGTAATAGCGACATAAAAAGAGAGCGGCACATGAAGCATCCCACTCGGGGAGGCGGAGGTGCCACCGCCACAGCCCCCTGGCAGCGCGCGCCGGCTGGCATCGAGAACTCAAGCTACTGAAATGAAATGATAAATAAAACTTTCTGGACAGAAAGTCTTCAAAGTACTAACCTTTTGTTGTTTTTTTTTTTAAATCTCCCAAGTACGGAGTGGGTTCGTGCTGGGGGATTGTCTGTGGCCAGCCACGTTCACAGGCAAAGGATCTCCATTGGAGCGAAGGTCTTTATTTTGTAGACTGGAGTTCTTCATTTTGTTTTCCCTTGTTTTATTCAAAAACAAGCGTTTGGGGTTTTTTTAATAAAAAAAAAAAAAGGCAAAAGAAATTATGGAGAAGCAAACATTGTTTGCGTTAAATTATATTGCGTCTGTAATTTCCAAGGGTAGGTCAGTTCGGCTGTTTAGTTGGGATGGGTCTGAAGTTGATGTGCGTCATGTCCCTAAAGTACTGATTGCTCACAATGGTATTGCTGACCCTGTTGCTTTTGGTAATGTAGAAGCTGAAAATAAGTTTGCGTTTGCTTCTTGAGCTTTTCTTCCTCTGTGGCTTCTAGAAAAACCCGAGACATCCCCGCTGTCTTCCATTTTTTTCTTCCTTGGGTGCTCACCTTAACACACCCATCTCCTGAGGTACCCAAACTTCTTTTGTTGTGTGGCTTTCTGGGATGAAACCCAAGAGCATCCCACCACGGCACAACTTGTTGCTGCACCTGCGTCAGGACCGTCTCTAGGCTCAGCCTCAACATCTCTCGAAATCAACCTCCACCATGCCAGGTCCTGGAGATCGTCAAATAATAATGGAATAACACTAAGATGGAGCCTTCAACTTCAGGAGAGAAATCCATGCTCCACTTCCCTGCTTCCATTGCAATTTCAGCCCTTTGTGGGTTTGGCTGGGACTCATCCCAACGTGTCAGAAGGAGAAGGTTGGAGGGATTTAGAATCATAGAATTGTTAGGGCTGGAAGGAACCTTAAAGATCATCCAGTTCCAACCCCCCTGCCCTGGGCAGGGACACCTCCCACTAGATCAGGTTGCTCAGAGCCCCGTCCAGCCTGGCCTTAAAAACCTCCAGGGATGGGGCTTCCACCACCACCCTGGGCAACCTGTTCCAGTGTCTCACCGCCCTCGTGGTGAAGAACTTCTTCCCAACGTCCAGTTTGAATCGACCCATCTCTAGTTTTAATCCATTCCCTCTAGTCCCACCATTACCCGACATCCTAAAAAGTCCCTCCCCAGCTTTCTTGTAGCCCCCTTCGGATACTGGAAGGCCACTCTAAGGTCTCCTCGGAGCCTTCTTTTCTCCAGACTGAACAACCCCAACTCTCTCAGTCTGTCCCCACGGCAGAGGTGCTCCAGCCCTCGGATCAGCCTCGTGGCCCTTCTCTGGACATGTTCCAGCACGTTTCCAGCCCTGCTTGGCTGCGATAACCTCCCGAATGAATGGATTTGCTTCTTGGGAGCGTGGAGCGATGGTGAGCGGACGGGTGCTGGGTCAGGGACAGCGAGCACCAGGTTGAGCTGAGTTTGCTCTGAGAGTGTGATTTCCTACTTTTGCTCCAGCCCTTGGATCATCCTCGTGGCCCTTCCCTGGACACATTCCAGCACGTCCATATCTCTCTTGCAGTAGGGGCTCCAGAGCTGGACGCAGTGCTCCGGGTGGGGTCTCACAAGAGTGGAGTAGAGGGGGAGAACCACCTCCCTCGACCTGCCGGCTGGTTTAGTTCTGCTCACTTTCTGGGTCGGTTTTCCTTGCGTGGGGTCGGCCGGTTGCTTCTGCAGCTTGTCATTTGCTTCTGCGCCAGGTCTGTTATTCCGTTAAGAACAATAAGCTTTCAAGCTGTCAGCCCCTGCTTTGCCGATAATAAAATACGTTGCGAATAGCGTGGCTTTGCTGGGCAGCCGAGTGGCCCGGGAGCAAGGGGAAATAACCCGATGTGATGACTGACAAAATTATAAGGTGTGGAGGGAATAATGACCCGAGTTGTTACGTTGCTTTACAGAAGCTTTTAGCATTTCACGCAGCTACGGTTGCTCTAACCTAAAGCTGCTTTGCTTTTAATTGACTGGTAATTGCTAGTCCCTGAAGATGGCTCTTGGTAAGGACACGGGGCATTTCCTCGCTGGTTGAATAGTCAGGGGAGGTCCCATTTGGGTTTCAACTCTGATAATCCATCTCTGTTGAGTTGCTTTTGGCTCATATTGCTGTAGATGAAGGAAACGCTCGTTCTCCTGTCCCTGGAGCAGCTCCTCTCCCTCGTCATTGTTATTTCTTGGTAAATGGTTCCCATAACTATGTGTTGCATTTGAGGTGTGTATCTGTACGCCTATATTGTGTGGGGGGCAGCTTATCTCCCAAAGGCACCTAGCTGATGTAGGAGCTAAGCCCTGTCCCAGAGGGTGTGAGACAGGTTGGCCAAGACCCACTAAGCTGTTGAGATCCAGGAAAACCAAGGGGAGTGAGCAGCACGTGTTCCCCCAACGTGCTCAGCTCTTTGCGATGCCGCGCTGCGTCACACAACACGGAGGATGCTTGGTGCGTTCCCTCTCGTTGAAACCCAAAAAGGCTGGGAAATGGGGTTTATCCAGGATGGACATCACTGTGGTGGCCAGCACTGGGGCTACAGGACTTGGTTATTTTGCCTTGTGAAACTATGGCTCCAAGTCCGGCATCGGACTGCAGTGCTGGAGCAGGAGGTGCACAGGGATGATCCCTGCCCCAGGAGTTTGCATCCAGCTCATGTTGGAGCATCAGTCTCATAGTAGGGTCAGTTTGAGCCTTCATTTCTTACTGGTGTAGATCTAAGCGTGGAGAAGGGTGAAGGCACCCTCAATAAGGGTGAAGGCAGAAGCAGGGCAAGTGATCACGGGGAGAACATCGCAAAACTGTCCTCCAGGATGAGTTGCCATTTTCCCTTCACAGAATCCCAGACTGGCCGGGGTTGGAAGGGCCCTCTGGAGATCATCCCGTCCCACCCCCTGCCACAGCAGGGTCACCCACAGCAGGGGGCACAGGAATGCGTCCAGGCGGGGTTGGAATGTCTCCAGAGACGGAGACTCCCCCACCTCTCTGGGCAGCCTGGGCCAGGGCTCTGCCACCCTCACAGCAAAGAAGTTCTTCCTCGTGTTGAGGTGGAACTTCCCATGGTCAAGTTTGTGCCCGTTACCCCTTGTCCTGTCATGGGGCACCACTGAGAAGAGCCTGGCCCCGTCCTCCTGACACCAGCCCTGTAGATGTTGCTGAGCGTTGATGAGATCCCCTCCCAGTCTGCTCTTCTCCAGCTGAACAGCCCCAGGTCCCTCAGCCTTTCCTCAGCAGACGGATACTTCCAATTCTCGTTGTGGCAACCAAAGCTAAGAAAGGAAAAAGAGCCTTTTCCACAGATGCAGGACCATCCCCATGCCATAAAACCCTCCTTGCTCTCCCCTAGTAGCAATTTTTTTCCTCCCCCGACTCCCTTCGCTGCTTTCGATATTGACTTGGCGTCTCGGACAGGTCAGCTGTGAAGTGAAAGCTGCCGCGATCCAAAATGCGCCGGCTCAGGCTGAGTTAGTTCAGACAAATAATATCTCCAAGGCTGACTCTGTAGAGCTGACTTGGTTGGGAACAAGTAGCTGCAAAAGCCCTCGACGGAGCGTGTGAGGCTTTCCAGGATCCGGAGATGCTTTTATGAAGTCACCAGGGAGACAGGGAAGTGCAGAGAGCTTCCAGCCGCGCTCCTTCCCTATTTCTTATTTCATTGCGAAGGATGAGACCGTGTCCACTCGCCCACGGCCGAGGGACTGCTCAGGGCAGCAAATTCGGGGGGAAAAAAAAAAATTAGAAAACTGACTGGATTAAAAATGCAGAGCCCGGATGAAGCTGTCACGGACTTCCCCGGGGAGGCTAAAACTTCCGTGGGATGTGAAGAGGCTCTGCAGATAACTGAATATCTGGAGTTACAGCAACGAATGGTTTTAGAAGGAAAAAAAGAAGCGTTTATGGTAGAATCTGCTCCAGTGAGAAATGCTCCATCCCTGCTCTGCCAAAGCACCTGAGGGAAGGTTTTTGGGTTGAGGGCTCTTGGATTTAGCCACTTCGATGATGCTCATTTTTTCCTCTCTTCCTGTTTTTCCTGGCCTGTTGGGACAGACCACGCGCCCCAAAGATTTGCGGATTTACGATGCCAGCGGTGGGATGTTTGTAAAAGATTTTCTCTTGGACTTGCATTGTAAGAGTTTCCCGTTGTTTACCCAAAGGTAATTCTCCATCCATGTCATTTAATTAATCTGTCTGGCATTTGAGTCATGCAACGGCTCTTTGCTTCCAAGCGCAGCATCCCTTGGAGCCCTTGTTTCAAATACAGCCCCTCTTGGCTGCGAAAAGCGGTTCTGCTGCAGCCGAGCATCGCTCCCCATTTGCATCCTTCTGCGAGCACATCCCGTGCTGCCGCAGCTTTGCATCCCCAGCGTGCCGGCCACTGCAGTTCCTGCAGCATCCTGACCCTCAGCGACATTGCCAACCCCACACAGCATCTTCACAACGCAGCTCCTCCATCTCCAACCCCACACGGCATCTTCACGACGCAGCTCCTCCATCTCCAACCCCACATGGCATCTTCACAACGCAGCTCCTCCATCTCCAACCCCACATGGCATCTTCACAACGCAGCTCCTCCATCTCCAACCCCACATGGCATCTTCACGACACAGCTCCTGCATCTCCAACCCCACACGGCATCTTCACAACGCAGCTCCTCCATCTCCAACCCCACACGGCATCTTCACAACGCAGCTCCTCCATCTCCAACCCCACACGGCATCTTCACAACGCAGCTCCTCCATCTCCAACCCCACACGGCATCTTCACAACGCAGCTCCTCCATCTCCAACCCCACATGGCATCTTCACAACGCAGCTCCTGCATCTCCAACCCCACACGGCATCTTCACAACGCAGCTCCTGCATCTCCAACCCCACACGGCATCTTCACAACGCAGCTCCTCCATCTCCAACCCCACACGGCATCTTCACAACGCAGCTCCTCCATCTCCAACCTCACACGGCATCTTCACAACGCAGCTCCTCCATCTCCAACCTCACATGGCATCTTCACAACGCAGCTCCTCCATCTCCAACCCCACACGGCATCTTCACAACGCAGCTCCTCCATCTCCAACCCCACACGGCATCTTCACAACGCAGCTCCTCCATCTCCAACCTCACACGGCATCTTCACAACGCAGCTCCTCCATCTCCAACCTCACACGGCATCTTCACAACGCAGCTCCTCCATCTCCAACCCCACACGGCATCTTCACAACGCAGCTCCTCCATCTCCAACCCCACACGGCATCTTATCAACGCAGCTCCTCCATCTCCAACCCCACACGGCATCTTCACAACGCAGCTCCTCCATCTCCAGCCCCACACAGCATCTTCACAACGCAGCTCCTCCATCTCCAACCCCACACGGCATCTTCACAACGCAGCTCCTCCATCTCCAACCCCACATGGCATCTTCACAACGCAGCTCCTGCATCTCCAACCCCACACGGCATCTTCAGAACGCAGCTCCTCCATCTCCAACCCCACATGGCATCTTCACAACGCAGCTCCTCCATCTCCAACCCCACACGGCATCTTCACAACGCAGCTCCTCCATCTCCAACCTCACACGGCATCTTCACAACGCAGCTCCCTGCGGCTCCCAGCCCCTCGCATCCCTGCAGGATGCGGCCATGCACCACCTCGTGGTTCTTCTGCATAGGAATTGCACGGCTCAGCCTAAAATCCCCCAATTTTATTGGCAGGTTTGGTGTCAAAATCTCTCTAAAGGCCACTTCGAGGAATTTATGGAATAGTCTTTCCTTATTGGTGCCGCTGAGCAAATAGAGCTGCGTGCGTTTATGCGCTGGATGTGCAGGGTATCGTCAGGCATAGAAATTACATCAAATAAATTCCTTGAAATGGAGAGAAGGAAAATCTTTATTCAGTGAGCTGCTCAGACGGACTGCTAAAGAGCCGAGCCTTTTAGGAGCTAGTGTCAAATTAATTACAAAATAAAGCCTTTACATTTCTGAACAGCTGGTTTTTACATTTTTAGAGTTGAATTTCGTTCGTGATTACTGGGGACTTACTCCTGCGAAGCGAACCGTAAAATAAGACCAGGGGAAAGTTGTGAAGGAAGTCACGAAACCTGTAATTCCAGGGCCTGCCTGGAGTGCCCACGCTGAGGGTTCAGGGATTTTGGTCCTGGGTTGTTTCACAGTGAGCGTTTTCTCCTTGAGAAAGTTCTTTTTTTTCTGGTGCTTTTATTAGTTAGGAGGGCAGGAACCAACGCGTGCTGCTTGCATGAAATTTAAAATAAAAGGCAAAAAGAGGACGGGTGTAAAGGCATTTTACGCGGTTGCTTTCGGAAGCCGTTGCAGCGTGCTTTTAGGGGCGGTTACATTTGGATGAGAGGGTGCTCCCATCACTGGTGGCATCTGGGCTTCTCGGGAGCAACTTTGGTTGCTGCCCTGTGGACTGACGCTGCCGCAAAGGGGAGTGGGGGCAAAGCGACGCTGTCAGGCAACAGCCCAGGGGGTGCTTGGAAAGAAAAATACATATTCGTTTTGAGCGCGGGTTCTCCAAATGTTGCGTTGTTGCAGTGTCCCGCCTCTGCGGGAGCGGCCGGTGGCTCTTACAGCGGGGTGAGGGGGTGGTGGCCAACAAATCCCATTCCCTCCCAGCGTAGGGTTGGCCAGGGGCAACCCTTCTGCCCTTGTGTTGGAAAGAGAAGTCTCTCCGTAGGCGCTGGGATACCAAACCGAGCGGTTTGCACAGGGGACGGGGGATTGGACCAAGGATTTGGTACTTGGTGCCGAAAGGGGCTTTGCGGTGCGAGTAGAATCCTCATCTCATCCTTGAAACTGGAAGAGGCAGCAGGTTTCGGGAGCTGGCAGGTTCTGGTGGAGATATATATAGATATATATATGTATGTATACACTCAGCAAGCTAATTAGGATATTTTTCTACTTTAAAACCATGCTGTGCGCGCTGAACAAACTCATTTCCTTGCCTGGGTTATGAATATCTTCTGAGGTTATTTCAAGGGAGAAGCAACTAAAAGCCCTGAAATGAGCCACGTTGGCTTCGTTTTCACGTGCGCGCTGGGCTCCGGGTACCAGATCTCTGGCTCGAGGATGCTCCAGAGAGCCGAGGTGCGTATCAAGCGGAAGGTTTTAATTGCACATTTTCGGACCTGCCACGGCCTGGGGTCTGTCTCTAGTTCAGCCTCTGTGTCTCATCTGCGCTGGGTGAGAGCGTAGTTGGAAGATGTCTATATATTTTTTAAAGTCAAAAAAAAAAAAACCAAACCCCATCTGGGATGATCTGGGAAACTACGTTTGCCCGTAAAGAGCTTTGAGCCCCCCTCAAGTGTGAAACGTGCTGTAAAAATGTAAAAAAAAAGGAGCTAGTGGATACTTATGCCCTTTGGTGGCAAGTGAATAGACTTTAGACCGTAGGAGACCATAAATAGACTCTTTGGAGGCCTCTGCCAAAAATCCCTGAGTGTTGGGTTTAAGGAGGGATGCAGACGAGCTGCCCGGCTCCCTCGTGTCCTGTTACACCGTGTATTTGCTGAAATGAAGGAATCTGCCTCTTTCTCTCACCTTTCTGCGTTTCACGCTTGTATTGACAACGCAAAACGTCCCTGTCCTGGGGCAACACCCCTCCCTGCGGGATCATGAGCGTTGTTACAGTTCGACTGAAATTAGCCGGGTCTCTCGGAAAGGTTTTGAGTCGAATAAAGAGTTAAGGGTTAAAAAAAAAAAATCTTGCCTTTGGACTAATTGGGCTTCCATGTGATAGGACGAGGGGGAATGTTTTTAAACTGAAAGAGGGGAGATTTAGATGAGATCTGAGGAAGTTGGGGGGGGGTCAGCCTGGAGAAGAGAAGGCTCCGCGGAGACCTTCCAGCCCCTTCCAGTCCCTAAAGGGGCTCCAGGAAAGCTGGGGAGGGACTCTGGAGCAGGGAGGGGAGCCACAGGACGAGGGGGAATGGCTTCAAACTGAGAGAGGGGAGATTTAGATGAGATGTGAGGCAGAAATTGTTTACTGTGAGGGGGGTGAGCCCCTGGCCCAGGTTGCCCAGAGAAGCTGTGGCTGCCCCATCCCTGGAGGGGTTCAAGGCCAGGTTGGACGGGGCTTGGAGCAACCTGGTCTGGTGGGAGGTGTCCCTGCCCCGGGCAGGGGGTGGCACTGGGTGGGCTTTAAGGTCCCTTCCAACCGGAATCATTCTGTGATTCCTCCGTCACCAGCGATGGAGGGGATTGCCCCAGCCCTGCAGGAGGGATGCAGCCCTGGAGGAGATGCTTGTGCCTGCCCGGTGCTTCATGTCTTACACTAAATACCGAGTTGCTGCTCCTCAGCCGAGGGTTGTGTCCAGCAAATCCTTCACCACAGCCCACCTCGTGGCATGAGCCGGGGTTTTGCTGCCTGTGTCTGGTCCTGGGGCTTCAGTTGAGTCATCAGGAGATGGTTCCTAAACCCCGCCGTGTACCTCCAAGCATCGTCTCCGTGCCGCAGGGCGGCGTGTCCCACCACCTTTCTGTAACGGCAAAGGGCCGCTTGGAGCTGTGGCTGTACAAATAATAAATAGCGGCTATAAAATCTCTCGCTGAATCGGCTACTTCAGCAGTAATGTAAATTAAAAGGCTAACTGAGGTTAATCCTTCAGCCAAAGGATGCTTATAGTGTCTGCGCCGGTGTGAGTGCAGCGGCTGTGGATCGGGCACTTGTGTGCGGTTTGGGAATACAGAATACAAAATAATTCCCTTGCTGTATTATTATTTTATTTTTCTTTAATTTCCCCTGGAAAATATTCCAGTCCTTTTCATACAGTGTTTGTAGGGCTGTCTCCAAAAAGCTGTCCTGCATTGAGCGTGCTCCATGGGTGTTTGTTGGGAACAGCGGAGCCTGGCTGTCGCTCTTCCCGTGGTTATGTCAGCATATAAACTCCATAGTCCAAATCTGATTGAAATCCCACATAGAAAGTCATCAGGAATGATTTATAGTCACCCAGCGGGAGTCAAGTGGATTTGCCGAGAGCGTCGTCCTTGCCCCGCTGACGCGGGGACGGCGCTGCTGGGGTGCCGCATGCCCTGCCCTCCCCCGGCGCTGCTCTGCTCTAAAATCCGGCTGTAAAAACGCCAAGGTATCACGCCCGGTTTACTGCCACTCGGTGATTTCGAGATCCAATCATCTGCCCCGTTTACAAGCATGAATTTTATTATTCTTTTTTTTTTTTTTTCCCTGCCTGCCGGTACCAATTTACCCTGGGATCGGAAAGTTAAGTTTGTCGGGCCCTCGGCGAGGCTGGTGATATAAAACTTCAGGTGCGTCCCTGGGCGAGTGTTTGTGGCTGAAACACGGGCTGGAAAGCAGGGCTGGCGCTGCCCCCAGCTCTGCACAGCTAAAAGAAGGGAAAAAGAGGAAAAAGATGTAAATTCCTCTAGACAGTCAGCTAAGTGAGAAGGGGCTGTGGTTACTAATTCTCTTTTTGCAGTATATTACACTCTAAATGTCAAGCGTATAAGCAAGAGAGGCCTCTCTGCTCCCCTGCACCATCCCGCCGGGATGGATCCGTCCCTGGGAAATAGATGCTTGGGGGTGATGAATCCTGCCCGTAGGCTTAAAACAAACTTTATCGCAGTTTACGACTGTTTCTCCCTATATACCCACCCCCATATGTACCTTCCTCCCTGCTTTGCCTTTCTCCACTGGTTGCCGGAGTCTTGGTAGTGGGGTTTGGGTCTACATTTTACTGCAGGGGACTGAATTTAGGTGGGATAAAACTCACTTTAGCTGCTATTTTTGTGTTTTCCCTGCCGTGAGACTGTTTGTTTTGCAGCTGTCATTGGGTATAATTTAGTTACGGCTGGGGACAGACCTGCCGACGTCTTACTGCAGGCAACGCTGCTTCGTCTGTCCTGTCTCCAGGTGACGAAATGCTGCGTTACCGCGATGTGTCCGTGTGGTGGGGAGCAGAGAGACAAAATACGACGGGATCAGATGTTTTGGGGCCCGGGAGTGAGCGCACGGGGATGGCTCCGGTCCACCCATTGCCCCGTGAGCGCAGGAACTACCTCCTGTGAGCCGGTGCTCAGAGGTCGTCTTGCTCTACAAGGTAGCGGTTGCGTAGATGGTGAGTCGAAAGCGAGAGTGTTTTAACTAATTAGAGGCCTGATTCAGCTCGCTGCCATCTGTAGCGAAACTCCCACTGTCTGGGTTCGGCGCGGGATGGCTTAAATCTGGTTGGGATGGTATAAATCTGGCTGCGATGTCTGCGCTCCTCCTATTACCGTGATTTCCGAGCACCTCGCAGGTGTGAGTGCGGCCATCCTGTGGAGTCAGGCACTGCCGATGTCCCTGTTTCACCGATCCACAGGCTGCGTTTTCCCCACAGGAGGTGAGAAACGTGACGGCTGCCTCTCCTGCCAGCTCCACGCACCCAAGATGGGACTCCCCACCACGCTGGTGGCACGTGCGCGAGTGGTGGGGCAAGGCTGTGCGCGCATGAGTGATGGGGAATTGCGCAAGCAATGGAGAACAGCTTTTTTTGCTGGGATTTTCTGCACCGGAGAGCAGCGGGGTCTTACTGTGAGGTCTATGTGGAGCCAACAGGTGAAAGAAGAGAGACACCGTGCGTGCGGCCTCTCCAAAGTTCACTCTTCCAAATGATGCAGCCATCCCAAGAAGGTCGAAAGGAGCACTTTGTGCTAACTTTTGAGCATCTCTAACTAAAGTGCCTGGAAGTGCATTATGGAAATATCCTTTTCAATTGATTTAAGAGAAAATTTAAGAGCCTAAATGGTGGTGCTCTGAATTATGGCTTGGTTCTCTGCCAGCGAAAACCCGCAGCGCAAATCCCTTGGTGTGCGAAGGGCAGAAAACCATCACCCGACCATATGGCCGTGGCCGTTCACACTGGCCGTGGTGGCCGGGCTGGTCCTGAGCTCCAGCCCAAGCCCTGCGCTGGGTGGAGATCGGCTTCGCTTTTTCTCGTGCCCCAAATCTTTCACTTCAGGCAGAAGTTGTAACACTCAGGGCTGTAAGCAGTAAAAGCCTCCCGGGGTTTTAAGCTTCACTGGCTACGGAGAAATGCTGTTTTCAGTACGACGTTTAGTGCTTATCTCCCCTGCGTAAGGACGAGGGAGCGGTTGCTGCTTTTCCTTCACAAAAGGCATGAGATGAAGTTGTCCCGTTGGGAGTATTTGGAGCTGTTTGTCCTTTTCATGAGGCTGACGCCTCCCTCCCGCGCCGGCTCTGCGGAAAGGCTGGGCTTTCTAGGCAGGGAATGGCCTAAAAAGCTGCAGACGTGAGAATAATTCTATAGCGAGGAGTAAAAACTTCTGGCGTTGGCTGGGGAGGAACCATCCTGCAGGTTCTCAGTATCTCAGGAGGGTTGTGGAGGGGCTGAAGGCCATGGCTGAGGAATCTCCAGCCAGTGTCACCCTGGATGACCAGGATGGCCCAGCTCACGAGCGTTTCCCCATCCCTCCCCGGGCTTTTGGGTGCTGCTTGGTGATTTTAAGGTGCACGAGGTCTGAAGATGGGCAATCAGCATTTTCTGGAGAACTTGCTACCCTTCGCTGGAGGGGTTTGGGTTTGACACTGATGTTTCAAGTCCAGATGTTTTGTCCACCCTCTTTCTTAAGGATCCCTAGCGCTTCCATGGGTATCTTCCCATGGGTGAGTGCTGGGGGGGATCCATGGGCTCCTGTGCCACGCTCTCAAGGTATTTTTGGCAGGGCAATATTGCCGTTGTCCGTCCCAGAGCTGATGCTGATGCTCAGCTGGAGACAAGAGCTGTGCTGCTACTCGGTAGGGAGCTCGGCAAGGGTAATGAAGAACAATTCATTAAATGAATCAGTGGGGAGAGGTTAGGAAGACAGATTGTAATTATTATCCAAATGAATCCTGACCTTCCAGCAGTATGCTGGCACCTGCTAAAAGGCTCCGGGGCTCCTACTGCCGGGATGCGCGGAGCTCATCCACGGGTTGCTGCTGGTAGAGGGACAGCCTTGATGGTCACGAGGGAGGAATGCAGTACATCATCACCCGCCTTCCTCCTCTTTCCACACCATCTGCTGCTTCCCGAGGGCATTGTCCAGGTTTTTGTCTTGTCTGACCTCGTTCAACCCGAGTCTGGTGCTATCACGGGCCCAGCCCGACCTGTCTTGGGCCGGTGACCTCGTTTCACCTGCGTTCGATGCACGTTTGGATATGCCGAGTGGCCTCACACTTATGCTGGGACATAGATTTTCATAAGGTGAGAGACTTTTTCTTAAAAAAACCCACCCTCTCCCCTCCAAACCCCCCAAAACCAGTAAAAAGCAGAAGATGACGTTCTGCGTCAGGCTGCTGAAGGACCAGTGGATGATGTTCTGCAAACCAAGTCCTGGGAATTTCAGAGATGTTCGTGGGTTAATTTGCGTTCATGTGGGAGATGAACCTTCGTGGGAGCATGCAGATATTGTTTCCTACGACTAATAAATTACGGTCCGGTGGGACACAGCTGCTGCCGCTTCGTTCTGCACCAGTTTGTTATGTGTGGAAGTAATTAGGGCTTGATGGGGATGAGAGAGAGGGTAGCAGCTTTCTTAGTTTATGGACCAACATAATTCTCAAATACTTGGAGCTTCACCATTATAGTTTATTCATTTGCTGCCAGAATATTAGTGCTATATTTCTTTTTAAATATCCACTCAACCGGTGCTAAATCGCAGTGATCGCCGTGGAGGTGATTTATGCCAGCTATAAGGACCCTCCATAAGTACTTGCCATTCAAACAAATGCTTGCACCAATATGCTGTTACAGGGAGTGGCTGATGGCACAAATAAGAAGAAAATGGCAATATCTCTTGGTGAATTAGACGTGCTGGCCTGTCGTGCTCCTGCGTTAGCGCTGCTGGACTTTAAATGTTCTTGAAGGGTAGGATAGAGGGCTGTGAGTTGTGATCCCCTGGGTGAGGTTTAATGCCGTCCCGTAAAATAAACAAATTAAAAAGCGAGTTGGTCCTGTCCAATGGCAAAAACTGGTTTTGAAGGTGGAGACGGATGTATTAGGAGTGTTACGCAGCGGCTTGTCTGCGATGGTAGACTGTTACATTTGGGATGCTGGCCGCTGCTAGTTTGTAAAAGAAATAGTGTTAATGCCAGTACAAGACTATCTTAGCCTCAGGCGGTACCTAGGACCTCGATAACTTCTTGTTTAAAAACAACAGACTTGTAGAAAACCGAGCTGACATCCCCGCTGTTCCCATAGAGTCGTGCGACAGCGGTGCCCAGGGGATGCGGGCAGACATCGCGCTGATTTCGAGGCAGCATCTCCCTGCCTCGCCGTGCCGAGCTGCTTGACAAGCCCCACTGGGAGATCTCCGTCTTGGAGAGGCCGAAAGGAAAACCCTGTCCTTGTAAACACGTCTCTGACAACTTTTATGGCTCTGCTTTCCGGAGCTCCATCCCCATTACTCTTCTCCGTTGAGAGATTAAACCTGACACCATGAAGGATGGATAATATTTTGCTTGTCTGACATGCTTCTGTGCCAGGTTTCCAATAATACAAAACAAATGTGAATTTAAAGAGAAATCCATGGCTACCCTTGGAGGGGGAGAAGATACCGGAGGATTTCATCTATTTGCGTTTTCCCCCCTTGGTTTATCTTAATGGTTGAAAGAGCCGTGCCTTGTGGCCTCTTGAGGCTGACCGACCGAGCCACCTGGTGAATACGTGGGTCTTTGGAGTTTTTTGTTTTCCCCCGGTGTTTTTGTAGGACCGAGATGCATAATCCTCTCCAAGGAAGAGGACGCCCTGGTTAGGCTCGCATCCTCCTCTGCGTGGGATGGGGACTTGATTCCTTCTTTCCTTCCGCGCTTCAATTTGGAAGGGAGATGAATTCCTTCCTGCCCGTCCGGTGTGAATTCCCTCCCTACCAAGCTGTCATTGCGGTCTCGTTCTCCTTTGGAAAGAGATCCCCTCGGGATTTGACGCTTCAGAAACCTGTTTATTGTAGGCATCCGTTGCGATTTGCTCTTCGCAGCCATCATTTCATTTTAAATAACGTACCGCTGCCTCCTGCCGGGGTGCGAACAAATGGACCATCGCGATGTGCTTGCATGGAGCCAACTGGACCGTGCTGTTCCTCGCACCTCGAGTGAAATAATGACGTGGCTCGATGCCACCGTCGGCTCAGCAGGTGCCACGGGAGACCTGGTAGCTATGGGAATGTTTCGCTCTGCCAAAAACTCAGAAAGAAGGTCTGCTTTCCTCCTAAACAGGATCTTTTTCCCATCATCTCATGTGAGTTCCTGCCCAAACCCATCTCGGTTCTCCCCAGGCCCTTTCAGCTTCATGGTCCCTGTCTCCTGGGCCTGTCGGGAAAGTCCCTTTGTTTTCCTTTTCGCTCTGTTTTCCATGATGCTGTTGGACGTGGCCCGCTAGGATATGTGTCTCTGAACCTTTGTGTACCTCAATTGTGGAGAAAATGATTGTGAAGGATGCTAATTTGCTCTCTTTTCAACGGTTTGTACCTTAATCTGAAAACTAATGTCTTAACCTTGTCGGTGAGCTCTAGCCTGCACCTTTGTCTGGATTTAGAAAAGTAATTTACAGACTTCAGATTACTTGCTTTTGCCATCATTTTGCTCCGTATTGAAAGGATAATTTACCAGCAGATATGCTTGTCCTGCGCATGCTGGTTATGAACTGTGAAATACCTTTTTCTCTATTACTCTGGTCAGGCTTGCTTGCGTTTTGAATATCAGTCATTTTTGCCCTCCTGGTTTGGCACACGGCAGGACACACGGCGGCGTCTCGGAGCTTTTGATGGTGGCGTCTTCTTTCTTGCGCATAGAATTCGTTTGAGATACCCATGCTCTGCTTTTTAATTTCACAGGATGCCTGTTTTTCCTGAAAGAAGGGCTCGTTGTGTCACTCAAATACCATTTCACAGCTTTTGAACATGTTTACCTTTGTACTTAAACGGGGATTTTCAGAGGAGCTGCCGAAAGTAGCCAGTGATCCATCAAAGAAAAAAAAAAAATTGGTATCTTTATAGACTATTCTCAAGGTACGTGTTTGTATTTTTGTTTCTGCGCTGGATCTTCTTTTTATTGCAAGTGAAAACGTTACTAACAGCAAGTAGTGCTGTTGTCCCCCAAGACAAATAAACTGAGGTTAAATCATTCTACTTTACCTCGTCTTTACTGCCTCAGGTGTGCCGCTGCAGGCAGAGGGACTGCTGCTGCCCTTTCCGAACAGCTCTATCCTTTTATCTTGATGATCTGATAATGCTCGGAATCCTTCCCTGTTATCGGGGAGCCCAAAAGAGCCTGAACCCGAGAGAATCCCCTGAAAAAGTTGTATCTTCCCAAATAATCGTTGGTGGCAAAGGTGAGAAGGCGAGGCGCAGCACAACCCTGTTCAATGGGAGTTGAAATGAATGCATACGGATTTTTTGAGCTTGGCAATGTCTTTTTAAATGCCGTTATAAATAGTCTTTTAGAGCTTCGTAGGGAAAGATGGAAAACGTTGTGGTTGAGGGTCTCGAGAGAGGTGCCTGTGGTTGTCCAGTGCCGTAGTCGGGTGCCGCGGTTGGGCATGGAGCACCGTGCCTAAGCTTGGCTGCGTGCAGAGAAGTTTCATATACGGGGATGCCATAAATATATGACATTTATCTATGGTTTGGTAGGGGACTTTCATGCAGGCACCAGGGTTTCTCCCAGTAGAGGAGGTGGAAGGAGCCTGCCCAGGGTTTGAGGCAGAAGGTAGCCGGCAGTGGGGCATGGGCATCCCATGGGAGCTGTGCTGCGGAGGAAAAATGAACCCTTTTCATTTCAAAATGAAATGGAAAACGAAATCAAAATGAAATGAAAAACAGGTTTCGAAAAGGAAACCTGGGGGGCTTTCCTTCATGCCTGCTGGCTCTCCACAGCTCCCTCCTAAGCAAGGCTGTTGGCCTCAAAGCCTTCGTCGCTGTGAAACGGACGCCGGTGGTTTCAAGCTGGGGTTAAACGGCACGTCCGTGCTCGGGAAGGGGCTTGCTCGACGCAGCGTCGGTGGAGAGCAGGGTGGATGGGACGTGTTTTCTGGGATGTGCAGAGGTGGTAGGTAGAGGTGAAGCTGCTGTATGTGCAGCTTGTTGTACACAGTAGGGTGGTGACTGCTGGGACTGTAGCGCAGGAGCTGACCAGATGTCTTCTGGGAGGCTTCTTCAGGGGCTTCTAGGGAGGTTCTCTAGCTGCAGTGGGCAGGCTGACTTTTTTCCCTTCCTTCCTGTCTTCCTTTCCCATTTTTTTGTCTTTCTTGTTTGTTTGATGTATTTGTGACTCCGTTCTGCCTGGGAGCAGGGCTAAGCCTAGCAGAAGATTGCCTGAAGGCACCCCTGGTCGCTGCTTGAGCATTAACACTGCTCATGGCTGCCTTTGCTGTAGGGTCCCTGCAAGCAACCTTGTCCTGCAGGGAAACGCTCGTTTCTTCATCTTCGGTTTATTCTCTTTGATTTTCAATTCTCTGTGCTTTCGAGCCTGGGTCCTCGTAGCCATGGTGGTGCTCTCCTAGTGAGGGCTGCTGGAGATGAGCAGTGGGAGCAGCGTGCAGCCAGCTCAAACCCCACGTAGAGGCATCTACATGGGGTTTAGTTGGATCAGGAGTGTGCTTTGGGAGTGAATATCCCAACTGTCCGCACTTACTGTGCTTTGATTGGCATTGAGGAGCTACCTTGGACTGCTTGGGCTCAACTCCTTGAGGATGAAACTTAGTGGGAAGATGTGCTCCAGCCCAAATTGGCACCCGGTGCATGGAACTGGGCTTCAGGTGGTCCAAAGGAATAAACAGTCCTGAATGAAGCATTTGGTTCTCCTCCCCTGATGTTTTGCTCTGTAAGTCTTCTCATGGTCCATGCTGTTTGCTGACGTATCCCTTGTTGGTCTCCTCTTGAACACCAACTCTTTGCTTAGCGACTAAGCCTGGTGGTGACCCTACCCCAAAGTTCTCATGCTGTGTGCTAGCTCTTCAGCAAAGGTGCTTGATCCCGCGTTGGGACAAGCGTTCATGTTCTCCCTCAGAACACAGTCATGGCTCTGGTGTGGTATTTGGCCGTACAAAGCCGTGAGTAACTGCCTACGTTGCAGAGATGAAAGGCTGGAGACGCACCAGGAGCATCATTGAGGGTCTGTGCTTACTGGTGGCCCTAAAGAGCAGCAGAAAATCATCAGGTTGCCTTGGAAGTGTTTCCTTGCAGGATCGCAGGAGTGATGCAGATGATGCCAGCAGCACCCCGATTTCTACTGTGTCTCAGATTGTCCCCAGGACTTGCCACTGCTCAGGAGTAGATGTGGGGCTGGGAGGCAGTTGCATTTCTTCCATACATGTGTCAACACAGCTCAGGTTGCGTGCGGCTGGAGAGTTTTCTCATGGAAAAAAAAAGCAGGAGAAACATCTGCCGAGGTCATGGGAGATGAGCTCTCGGCCATAGCCAGCAGCTTTTCATGGACTTCGACAGTCGCTGGCTGAGGGTGGAGCGGAGGGGATGGAGGAACGTCCCTTCCTTTTCAAGTCACCGTTTGATTTCTTTTTCCGGGATTGGGGTCCCAGACATGCCGCTGAAGTCAGCCTCGGGCCCCTCTCACTTTAGGTCTGGTTTGTTGGATAAACATGCCCCGACTGGAGGTTTTACAGTGAAATGTTTACAGCTGCAAAAAGGGCCGTATAAAAAGCCCCATAAAATTGCCTGGATTTATTTGGCTAAAGACTGCGCCGGGTCCATCAGCATCTAAATCCGTATTCAGCATTTAGGGTGTGCTGTTGCTCTTGATAGAAGCTTGCGTGACTTCCCGTGATTTTCACTGATGCAAGTTTTCTTCTTGCCGTATTTTAAACTATCCTAATTAGACATTTTTTAGACTTCTGCCTTCAAAGCCTATCTGGGAAAACCCATCACCGGGGCGCAGGCTGCTAACACAGGATTACTCTTGTTCAGCTTATCTTTCCAGCTGGAATGGTTTAATAGGTCAGTCAAATATTAAAATGGCATTTTCACATGGATATAAAATCTTTTTTTAAAGGGCACATTTTTTTTTACTGCAAACACTTCATATTCTCTGCGTCCTTTTTGCTCCGATTGGAGGTTTTAAACTCGAATATGATTTCCTATTTGTCTTTTTTTCACCTGCTTCCCTGATGCTGTGATTATAAGGCATATGTCAATATTTGAGGGGAATAAATTGCTGATGACTCCAGCTTCTGTTTAGTTTCATGAATCGTCTTGGGGTCGTACGATCTCAGCAGCTGCGTTAGCGACTTGTGATTTCTGATGGGACTGGAGCCAACGTGACACTTGGTGTTGGGCTCCCTTCGCTCTGAATATGCATTACCGGTGTTTGCTGGTTGCTTGCCGGTTCCAAAACCCGGACTTTATGGAGCTGTAAAGCAGCAGAGTGAGTCGAAGACGACTCGTGCTCCCCGTTTCACGCCAGTGCTTGTCGGGAATCACCACATGCGACGGTTGGGGGATTTCTAAATGTCTCTGAGCCATTTTATCCTCTTTTGTTATAGGAAGAAGTTCTGCACATCTGCATGTCCCCGCTCTGTCAGTGCAAGGCATGGGAGGGGCTTGGGTTTTAACCTCTGGTTTTCCATATGTTCTCCCAGTTCAGGGGAAGGCTGAGTGCAGGGCTGGGCAATGCCCGAGACTGTCAATGCCACCATGATCAAAGATGTCACACCTCTGCTGCCCCACCAAGAGCCACCCCACTTGGAAACCCATGTCCACCTCCTTTGGAAACCCATGTCTGCCCCACTTGGAAACCCGTGTCCACCTCATTTGGAAACCCATGTCCACCTCATTTGGAAACCCATGTCCACCTCATTTGGAAACCCGTGTCCGCCCCACCTGGAAACCCATGTCCACCTCACTTGGAAACCCATGTTGCCCCTACTTGGAAACCCATGTCCACCCCACTTGGAAACCCATGTCCACCTCATTTGGAAACCCATGTCGCCCCTACTTGGAAACCCATGTCCACCTCACTTGGAAACCCATGTCCACCCCATGTTGCAGACCTGCTGGTGGCCTGGCTTTGCCCAGAGTTTCTTTCAAGAGACAGGCCAAAATGAGACTAAAGAAAGAGTAAAAGAGACGGAGGAAGCCTTTCCTCGTTTGCCCAAGTGTTTTTAACTCTTACCAAGTAGTGGTAGAGTGAGGAATTAATGGGTTATTGCATTTTTTTGCGTTGGGAGAGCACAGGCATCATTGACATTGCTTCCTTTGGGTGGAAAGCAGTGGGCATGAGCTGCGCCTCCAGGTTTTGATATTCAGCAGTTGGATGAGCATGGAGCAAGTGGGGGCTTCAGTGCCGGCGTTTCCATCCTTTGGGGATGAGCCCACCTCTAGGTCTGCAGCCGTGGGCTCGCAGCGGTGGTGGACTGAGATGCCTCGCACGGAACCGAGGAATTGTGTTATATTTTAGTACAAGCTCAAACACAGCGTGTACGTGTGTTTCTCGGAGACTTAACATGATATGACTCTGGCGAGGCGAGCTGCTGAAGACATTTGTTCACCGCTCTAAAACGGCTGTCCCCTCCTCTCTTCCATCTTTTATTTTCTGTAAGGAGAACACAATACGCTAAGTGATTAAACCGGAATAGATTTATCTGCAGACATTTCCCTTCGAGCTACGGCGCGTGGCCGTTTCTCATCCCTCGGCCCACATTCCGATGGGAAGAGGCATTGCTTATATGGGAAATATTATATTATTTCTCTCTTCTCTCCTTGCAGGTGTTTACAAAATATGGGAAATGCTACATGTTTAACTCAGGAGAAGAAGGACGGCCTCTTCTTACCACAGTTAAAGGTGGGACAGGCAACGGACTGGAAATCATGCTGGACATACAGCAGGATGAATATTTGCCAATATGGGGAGAAACAGGTAAGACCTTCTTTTTCCTCCTGCAAACATGTACGTACTGGTGATTTTTTTTGAAAGTCCATCCCATTGCATCCTCCCCAACCAACGTCTAAACCTAACAGCTCTTGAAAGCAAGAGGAGCCCAGTCTTTATGGAAATGAATTGCTTTTCTTCTCGGTGTCTGCGGCTGCTGGTTGGGACCAGCATGTCCATAGTTCAGGTCATCGGTGAGTGCTGGACTTGGGTGTCTCAGCGCCAATAATTGGGATGCCAAACAGGAATGTCATCGCCTGTCCTGGGGTGGGCACTTGTGGATGACAAGAGATGTGATGTCTTCTTCAGATGCTCCAGCATGTCCTTCTTCCTTAGAAATGCATTTTTGGGAGGCCAGGTTCAAGGTGGACCTCCAGCTGCTTGCCTGTGCTTTCCTCCTCCTTGAAATTTGAGGACATTCGTTGCCCTGATTGTTGTCTTTGTGTGGGTTAGGGCTGCCTGGGTGGACCAAGGGCTTGGCTCATTGCACTTGGAGCGTTTGGGATGGACGGCATCTGTCCCCTAATGACCCCAACTGGGTCGGGCATCTTCTGAAGAGCCGGTGCTGCACTGCAGCCCTCTAATCCTGGCGTAGAGAAGGGCAGAAGGTGCTGACCAGGGAGGCTGGGGCTGTGCGCTCTCGCGGGTCTCATGGGTTGGGACGGCAGCCCTGGGAGTGGCCGTGGAAACGCTGCCTCCTGCAAGGGCAGCTCAGCAGCTCCCGTCATCCCCACCGAGCTGCCACGGTGGAAGTTGCTGGCAACGCTGGTGACGGTTTCTTCCTTGAAACCTGCCACAAAAACAATGGGCAGGAGGTTGCAGGAGGGGTGGCATGGGCAGGGGACAACATGGGGAGTGACACGTGCCACCAAAGCCACCCATTCAGAGCAAGCCTTATCAGTTCTTCAGCAGTGGCGGCTCCACTTTTCATGAACCCATGTTGACATTTTAAACAAAGCATCCAAAAAAATGCTGGAAAAATTGCCAGCCGCTCTGTTTCTCTGGCAGTTGCAAGGGCAGAGCGTTGCGGTGGGAGTTCTTCAGGATGAGGTTGTGTTTATTTTTGGGTATCAAGATGTCACTCAAGGTCTTGGGTCGCCATCGCTCCATCGTCCTGTGCAAATGAGCCCCTTCGAGCACCTTTCAAACTTCTGCTCAATAGCAAAGAGGAGATCTGGTTGCATTCATTCAAAACTTACAATTTATTTGTGTGGTGTTTGATTCTTACGATTTAAACAGATTCCCACGGTCCCGTCAATCATTTAAAATTGCACAGGCTTTTATAGCAAGAGCTTTGCTTTCCTGTTTTTGTCTCGTATTCAAAGTCAGCCTGATCTGGCCCGGGTGAGGGGGTGGAGACGGTGATTTGAAATCATCTTTTCTGACTTGTTGCATTTGTTTGAAGTCTTGTCCTTTTAAAGGCAAAACAGGTTCACAATAAAGAGCGGGAAGATGACGTGCATCTTCTGCCTCTGATGCTTTGTCACTTACCGAATGCCTTGGGGGAGCCCATGGGGGCAGGAAACCACGACATTGATGGCCTGGAGATAGAGAAGGCTTGGACAACCCCATCGCGAGTTCTGTATGTTCAACTTTGTTGGGTTTTGGACCCCTTGGAGGTTCCCCATGGAGACACAGAGTTCATGTCACACCGTTCTCGCTTTAGGCTTGCTCTTTGGAGCTGCCTTGTGGAGAATCTTTAGGAGGAACCCATCCAGAAATGCGCTGTCTTTAGAACTGTGCTTTTCTATTGCTGCGATGCTGGGAAAGGTGGATCGGTCTTGGCTGGGTAAACCAGACTCATTACACAGGAGGCAAAAAAAAAAGAGAAAGAAGCAAGTGGAAAAATAAATTAGGCGGACAAAAGATGAGGGAGGAGGATCAACCAGGTCTTGTTCTTGCCATCTGGCAGGGAAGCTGGGCAGGAGAGAGAACCTGTAGGAGTGGGGAGAAGGTTTCTGGTCTGGTACCACCATGTCTGTGAGCGTCACCGTCATCCCGAGGTTAGGTGGGATGGCGGCTTCTGCTCTCGTCGCTCTCTTCAGACAACTTTCAAGCCCTGCACATGGGAAAGGTACTTGAAACCTGCCCATGGCTGTGGACTTGAAACCTGAGGGGTTAAAAAAAACCCCAAACCCAAGTGCATTCCTTTTTTTTTTTTTTTTTCAAAAATCTTGTGGTTTTGGGGGTCTTTTGAGTCCAGACTTGACTTTTGACCACATGTGTAAGGGAGCAATGTGCTCCTTTGATTTTCAAGATGCCCCTGATGATGTCATAGAATCATAGAATGTGTTGGGTTGGAAGGGACCTCCAAAGGCCATCTAGTCCCACCCCCTGCAGTGAGCAGGGACATCTTCAACTAGATCAGGTCGCTCAGAGCCTCATCCAGCCTGGCCTTGGATGTCTCCAGGGATGGGGCCTCCACCCCCTCTCTGGGCAACCTGGGCCAGTGTCTCACCACCCTCAGGGTAAGGAACTTCTTCCCAATATCTGATCTAAACCTGCCCTGCTCTAGTTTAAACCATTGCCCCTCGTCCTGTCGCTACGTGCCCTTGCAAACAGCCCCCCCCAGCTTTCCTGTAGCCCCTTTAGGGACTGGAAGGGGCTGGAAGGTCTCCCCGGAGCCTTCTCTTCTCCAGGCTGAACCCCCCCAGCTCTCTCAGCCTGTCCTCACAGCAGAGGGGCTCCAGCCCTCGGATCATCTTCGTGGCCTCCTCTGGCCCTGCTCCAACAGGTCCACGTCCTCCTTGTGCTGAGGGCTCCAGAGCTGGACACAGGACTCCAGGTGGGGTCTCACCAGAGCAGAGTAGAGGGGGTCCTGGCCCCCCATGACCTCACGCTAATCTCACGCATATTTAACTTAAATTTGTACTCAGCTAAAGATTAGAGGCATAGGGAGGGATCCTCACGTCCCTAGAAACGGGCTGATATTATGGGCCTGGATTGCGCTGGGGTAGTTGTTAAGGTCTATCTGACTGCGAAACGCTGTAGGAGTCAAGGCAGAACTAGATAAGTTGGGCTCTTAATTTGATTAAAATGGTGTAGGAGAGGCTCCTGGACTCATTGCAAGCAGATTTGGCCATGTTCTTACAGGTCCAGGTAGAACTGGTACTTGACTTTGAAGCTCACGAAACATTAATCTTTGGCTTTCAACAAGGGACTTTTTTATCCTCCACTTTTGTACAGCGCCTTGTACAAGCTGTCTTCAATCTTCATTGAGCTATCTGGACACTACCAGAATAAAAAAATATTAACTATAGTGGTTAATAGTTGCTGTTCCCATGGAAACACTTAACTCAGCTCTTAGTAGGTAAGTGAAGGAGTTGATGATTTCCAAATATTTGCATAATAATGTAAATGTGTTTGGAATTAAATCTCCTCAGCTGCTACCGCTGGGACCGCACAAACTTGGCTCTCCGGTGACGAGCTTTGTCAAGGCCACGTGGCTCTCGGTAGTGAACTTCAGCCCTGGCTTTGGAGAGGGACAGGGGCGGACATGGGGTGAGATCTTCACGTTGCAGTGCCAAAGCCAGGTGTAGGCATGGGGGAGACCAGCCGTGGGAATACCTCCAGGATGGAGGGAGTTGAGTTTTTTCTTCCCAGTGAGTTCATATCTCCCTTATAACCTGAGCCATTCCATTCTCTCCTTATCTTTTACTCTTCAGACACTTCTACAGACTGGATTTGCTGCTCCGTTTTCCCAGTAGCCATCCTGTACCCAGCAGCTGCTCTTTCAGTTGCCTCTTAGGCAAAGATTTTTGTGTGGTTGAGTTCCTTGACCTTTTTTTTTCCAATTTCCAACTTCCACGTCCCTCAAACGTGGCTGCTCAAACCATTTCCTTTCCCAGCTGGTTGTCCCGTGTTAATCCAGGTTTTCCTGGAGCGATCTGGAGCTGCCCCCACCAAACTGCTGGCTCAGACATGGTGTTTGCACCCCATTAGGGCTTCACAGGTGCTGGAGGTGGACCAGCCTCCATCACCAGAGAGAGCTCTGGTGGAGAAGGTGGAAAAATAGAATCATAGAATCACAGAATCATGGAATTTCTCCGGTCCATCGTGGTGGCCTTGGCTCATGCTTCCTGCAAGGGTCTGCCCCATAGAAAACAGCCACCCAAAGAACCCTCCAGGCCCCATTTCCCTGCCTCTCCATCCCAACCATGGCCCAGACACCTATTGGGACCTTTCCTCCTGCACCCTGGGTCCCTCAGACCCTCGTTGGCACAGAGCAGCTGTTGGGTGCAGATACGATTTTTATCAACGCCAAAGTTCAAGCGGTGGCATCTTATTCTGTATTTAGTCCCGTAGCTGCTTTGCTTTTTGCTCCAGATTTGGAGATGCCAGAAAAGCGTGGTCTCCTTCCCAGCCCCGCATGAAAATAGTTGGCGCGTGGACTCAAAAAAAATCCTGGCCGCGTGCCTCGGGATCTCGGCTTGCTTTTTTAAACTGTTCTTTGCAATCCAAATAAGAAGCGAAGAAGGAAAATATTGGTTCGTAGCTTTGGGATGGGGCTGCTCCGGGAGCTGCCGCCACCATGTCACGCCGGCGTATGCTTTGTAATACAAAAAGTGATTTAATTGTTACGGGCTCGGCAAACAAAATGAAGTGTATTGTCGTTCTGAAAAGACCTTTACTGAGTATCCATTAATATCTTGGGAAGCTGAAATATCTTGTCTAACAAGTCGCTTGTAATAGAAAAAATATGCCTTTTGCTTGACTGTCTGCATAGGCGAGCCCATTGTTTGAACATGTTAAATTTATGCGCAGTCTAATTTTCGAATAGCGAGCGTACACTTCAGTCTTGATTTTCAAGTGCAAAGAAAAGGGTATTTTGACTATGTCTGGATGTCACGGCATCAGACAGCCTTGCCGTCTTTGGGGGTGCAAAAATATTGTGTCAGGGCTGTCAGAATCATGAGGCGCGTGGAAAAAAAATGATGAGAAAAAGAAAAAGCACTGGAAATCTCTGTCTTTTGAATGTTGCACTTGTAGAATTTATATTTTCTAGCATTTTGCTTCCACCACGAGCCTACTAGACATGAAAAGGCTGGGAAAATAATTTGCGGCTGAAGTCATCACATCCCCTTTGTGCTTTAAAGAAGGGAGTCATGATGCAAACTAACAAAAAAAAACCCCTAGCAGTCCTGCATGGAGGTAAAATGCAAGATGGAAAGAAATCTATACCAGGGGAAAAACTCTTTCCAGTAACCGAGGAGGAACCGACAAAGAGCAGAGCCGGAATAGCGTAGGTGGAAGCTGCGACCGGTGGTACATATGGGAGGGAATCTCCCAAATTCTGCGGTTGAGCATCTTTGTCTCACAAGAGGATGGGCCAGGGAGTGGCGGGGCTGCGGAGGGTGTTGGGTTTATTGCACTTGATAGGGAAAGTGGCAGAAATGCGATCAAACACGGGAAAAGAAATTCTTAACTTAACAGCGGTGACTATTTGATTGGAAAGGGAATCCACTTCTGGTTAATCGTTCTGGAGTGGCTCGAGGCATTACATATTGACCTAATATAGCGGCACGGTAAATTGGAAATCGCTGGGGCTACGGGGCAGTAAATAAGAAATACAATCGGACAGTTCTGCGTTTGTGTTTCAGGAATTGTTGGATAAAGATGAACATTTCATACCAATTAATCAAGTAACACGCCGAATAAAAAAAAAGGGGGGGATGAGAAATGCGCTATAAAATTGCACTAAGCAGCAGCATGAAATCTATAAAGCTCGAGGCTTCAATCCACTTAGGAGAGTATCACGTAGTATTATGGGCTGCTATTATTTAACTTGTTAAAAAACACAGGCTACAAGCAAGACTTTTGATTTAGGTCACACAAAGCAAGATCTCAAGCCTGTTTCCTTCACACCCAGCCTGTTTGGATTGCAGTTTATTTTTTGCTTCCCAGCTGGGTTTTTCCATGCTCTTATTAAGTGGTGGGTACCAACCCCGGGCATCAAATGGTGGATGCAGTGGAGGAACATCTGTTGGTGGCCCCTCTCCAGTGTGTGGGTACCAACCCCGGGCATCAAATGGTGGATGCAGTGGAGGAACATCTGTTGGTGGCCCCTCTCTAGGGTGCGGGTACCAACCCCGGGCATCAAATGGTGGATGCAGTGGAGGAACATCTGTTGGTGGCCCTGCTCCAGTGTGTGGGTACCAACGCCGGGCATCAAATGGTGGATGCAGTGGAGGAGCATCTGTTGGTGGCCCCTCTCCAGTGCGTGGGTACCAACCCCGGGCATCAAATGGTGGATGCAGTGGGGGAACATCTGTTGGTGGCCCCTCTCCAGTGCGTGGGTACCAACCCCCGGCATCAAATGGTGGATGCAGTGGAGGAACATCTGTTGGTGGCCCCTCTCTAGGGTGCGGGTACCAACGCCGGGCATCAAATGGTGGATGTAGTGGAGGAACATCTGTTGGTGGCCCCTCTCCAGTGTGTGGGTACCAACCCCGGGCATCAAATGGTGGATGCAGTGGAGGAACATCTGTTGGTGGCCCTGCTCCAGTGTGTGGGTACCAACCCCGGCCATCAAATGGTGGATGCAGTGGGGGAACATCTGTTGGTGGCCCCTCTCCAGTGCGTGGGTACCAACCCCGGGCATCAAATGGTGGATGCAAGGGAAAACCATCTGTTGGAAGCCCCTTTCCAGGGGATTGTGGTTTGGGAAAAGGAAAAGCCAACAGTGTGTGGTGGCATCTTGGGGACCAGCCTCTGCCATGCCCAAGGTGCTGGATGCTTGTCTTCCCTCCGGGCATTGCTGCCGGGGGAGCTGAGCCATGTCTGCCGCATTAATCCAAATTAGCCAGAGGTGCAGGTCGTTTTGGTGGCATTGAAATTTCATGCCGCTGCTTTTCTTCCTCATTAAAGCCGCCTTAATTCCGCTGATCTCTTCCCATTTCCAAATTGAATTTAGATAAATTGAATAAGCGAGGCTTTAATTCTGAACCCGGGGTCTTCACGCGAGCCCTGGTGCCGTAGAAGGAGCTGGGGGTTTGTTTGCGGCTGCTGCCTGTTCTGGGAAGGGCCGTTTGGGTCCTCCTTGAGTCTGTAAAGGGGGGAAAAGTGATGGTGGTGGCATCCGTGCTGTGGGAAGCAGCGTTTCCCAGCCAGCCCTGACCTTCCTCTGGCTGCATCTCTCCAGGGACCGGCTCGTGGTGGCATGCTGCAGAGCAGAGACGGGTACTGGGACATTGTGCCGATACTGGCACGAGCCTTGCTGCCTCGCTTAGCTTGGGGTAGGTCAGATTTTAGAGAAGACGTTCTCTCTGGTGGCTTTTTTCTGGCAAAGAATAGGTTATCAGGGCTGTGTTGAGGGATCCACTGCCTGCTTTGGGTTTTGGGATGTGTCGTGGAGCATCTCCACGACCTGCCTGAGATTTGGGATGCTCCAGGCATCAGTTCAAAGGGATTTTGCAGCACAAACCATCCACGTTCACTCACGTGCAACCAGCACCGCGGCGATGCTTTTGGCTCGAACCGGGGCTGTTCCTCCTCATTGCTCACAAAAGCCCTGGTGACTTTTGGGATCCGGCAACCGAGCCGGAGGAGCGAGAGGACTCGGAGGGGGCGAGGGTGACCTGGGGCAGGTTCGGGTGGCTGGAGGCCAACGCTGCCAACCTTGAAAATTCATCTCGCAAAGGTTACTGATGCGGGCGTAAATTGAGAGCGTTTCCATGGTTTCTTTGATTTTTTTTCTTTATTTTATTCCCCCCCCCCCCGCCCTCCAGGATTTCGTGCCAGGCAAAACAGATTTAAGCAGCATCTCAGTGCTGCTGAGATGGGTCTGCCCAGCGTTGTTCCTGCTGCACTACAGCGTCTTATTGCCAGGGTTTTTACAGCAAGGAGGGACAGTTGGTTTAGCTCGGGGCTAAGATGTCCCCCCCCCCCCCGGCTTTCCCCAAAGCCTCCCCAGCCCCGGCGCTGGGTCTCCAGCTGTGCAGCCTCTGTTCACGGCGCATTAATAACCCCCAGCCCTGGAGCATTTGCTTTGCCAGCTGCGGAGAGGCACAAAGCGCTCACTGTCATTTGCTTCTGCATATTAACATGATTAGTGGCGGTTCTTCATAAATTCAGGCCTCTTTTTGCTTGCGAGAGATCTGAATTCAAGCTGGCCTCCCCCAAGGTCACGGCTGCGAATCCGCCGGGCTCCTGGCACGGCCCCGGCGGGGGCTGTTTGGGATTTACACCGCGGGGAATCATCTGCAGGCTTTGAGCCGCCGGTGTCAACCGCGGAAGTTTGGGAAAAGGGAAAAAAAGGCACCAGTTTGTGCATCTGCTTCATTCACGGCTTGTGGAGTTCTGAGTGGGCTAATGACAATTAATATAAAACTCATCTGCGAATATAAAATAAGTAGGAAATGACCCGGGGATGTGATGGGTGGCAGCAGGTACGCGTGGTGGCGGGATGCTGGGCTGCGGCAGTGGGGATACCCCGTACACACGTGCATGCAAAACCCCCAGCACGTTTTAAAACCGGAATATACTTCCTAAAAGCGCGTGCGTGAGGGCTGGCTCCGGGGCTGCTTGGAGCTTTCGCGATTTCTTTTCCATTACGGGGGTGTTGCCAGCAGTTGCCTCCGTGCGTCCAGCCGCGGCTGCCCGAGGGCAGCTTTTTTGCAGGTGAAACTCGTGTTTTGCCCCCGAAGGGTTGGTTCTCGATTTGATTTATGAATTAAAATAGGAAAGAAAAATTAAAAAGAAAAAAAAAGAAGAAAGGCAAAGCAAGGCGTGTGTCAGAGTAGCTTGTCTTCTCCAGCACTTCTCAGCCCAGAGCGTTTTCAGCAGCTGATTAGCAAACGGTGTGTGTAGCCGTAACAGCGCAGGCGGATGAAATGCTGGTCCCTCTGGAAGGAGGAAAGACCAAAAGGGCTTTTTACCATTCACAGTAAGAATATATAACGGTTTAAGATGGAAAAAAATCATACTGAATTCATCTGGCAACGGCAGTGGGGACTTGGGGAGCCGGAGGGGGACGGCTTTTCTCGGTGTTTAACCGACGGTTAATGCCCTGTTATTACAAAAGAAGCATCCTGGGATCCTGAATGAACAACTTTCCCTCCTGATGAGCTTCAGCTAATCTTTGATTAAGGAATGGGCAGCGGGGGGAGGGGAGGGGGGGGGGGGGAGGCAGGGATTCTGCCCCTCTGCTCCGCTCGGGGGAGACCCCCCTGCAGCGCTGCCTCCAGCTCTGGGGCACCAACAGCAGAAGGACACGGAGCTGTTGGAGCGGGGCCAGAGGAGGCCCCGGAGATGCTGGGAGGGCTGGAGCCCCTCTGCTGTGGGGACAGGCTGAGAGAGCTGGGGGGGTTCAGCCTGGAGAAGAGAAGGCTCCGGGGAGACCTTCCAGCCCCTTCCAGTCCCTAAAGGGGCTCCAGGAAAGCTGGGGAGGGACTCTGGATCAGGGAGGGGAGCCATGGGACGAGGGGGAACAGTTTGAAACTGGAAGAGGGGAGATTTAGGTTAGATATTAGGAAGAAACTTTTCATTCTGAGGGTGGTGAGCCCCTGGCGCAGGTTGCCCAGAGAAGCTGTGGCTGCCCCATCCCTGGAGGGGTTCAAGGCCAGGTTGGACGGGGCTTGGAGCAACCTGGTCTGGTGGGAGGTGTCCCTGCCCCGGGCAGGGGGTGGCACTGGATGGGCTTTAAGGTCCCTTCCAACTCTAACCATTCTATGATTCTATGAATGCCAGATAAGACACACCGGCACCTTCACTGAATCTTTACTTGTGGTCTTTAGGCGACGTGGCAGTGCTGCCTTGCTCTAAGCTGTACGTGGGGCTTCACTACCCGTCTGTTCCCAGCCGTTCGCAGGGCAATGCACAGATTTGGTGATGTCGAGCTGGGGTGGCAATGGTGGACATCCCTCCCCGGCTCCTTTCCCACCCAACCCCTTGTCTCCCAGCAATTCAGGGATTGGTTGGCACATAACCGGTACGCTCCCGTTCGCGGTGAATTGCTCTGAATTCAGCAGTGAATTTTGGCTGGCGTTGGATTTCAACTTGTGCAAGAGAGTGGAGAGCCAGAAAGGCTCAAAATCTGAGGAAGTCGAGACAGCCACAAATGGAGTCAGAAGCCATAAACCTGATTTTCCCCCCCCCACCAAGGGCAAGCCTTGAGGATCAGCTGCTTACGAAACCGCGAGGTTGACGGGTGGTAATCGGTGTGTTCAGGGCCCTGCACAGACACCTCTGTGCCAGTAACATTTTAGGTTACAATCTGCAGTGAGAGCCCGTAAAAGCGATGAAGAAGATTGAACTAGGGTAGTAATTTGTAGCGTGACATCAAGCTCATCCTTAGAGAGTCAAATTATCCTCGCTGCTTACATCTCTTCCTGCAAAACGAAGTAGAGCTTCCCGTGCATAAATCTCCTCTTGCTAAATATAAGCCGTTAAATGCTTCCACTTCTACCGAGCCGCAGCCAACGCTGCAAAGGGCGAACGCTGCTTTATTTGAAATGATGCGAAGGTTTGGCATTGCCAGGCAGCAATAATTAGCCGAGACGGTAGAAAAACACCCCAAACGCCAATGGCAAAGGGTTGATTCATCCTTCTGAAGACTTGAAGGTCTGAAGAGATAAATGGTGCCTCTAAAGCGGCAGTGGCCTCGAGCGTAGATAACACGGAGGGGTTCGGGCCAGGAGAACTCGTTGCTTTTTTGCAATCAGAAAATCTGATCTCGGATCAACCCATCAAGAGGCAGCTTGACCTTTAGGAGGCTGGTTGGTGTCACCTAAAGGGAGGCATAAAATGTGCTGCCTCTTGGACCTTTTCCTAATGAGAGCAAGAATTCATTCAATTAGCCAGGTTTCCTGGGGAGAAAAGGTCAATGTTATTTCCACTTTCCACCACCACCCTGACAGCCAGAGCATCCACAAAATTAGGCTGCCACTAAAAATTAATTATGTTTGCCTGAGCACACTCATCAATAGCGCCGGAGCGAAGAGAGGCTCAAAGGTTACTCGGGTTTTTTGTGTCTGGGCTGTGTCATTAAGGTTGGCACGTAACCGATACACTCCCGGTCGCGGTGAATTGCTCTCCGGGGCCTCTCGATGTTATCATGGAGCTGGAGAGAGCCAACGCAGTCGTTGAAAAAGCTATTTATTTCTCTTTCGCGATGCAGCAGGTACTGCTGTTCCCATGCGCCCAGGAAATTGTCGGGGCCTGATCCAGGCTCGGATTGCCCCGAGGATTGATGTTGCCCATCCAACAGGGCTTGTAGAAGGACTTGGGCAGGGGGGGGAGATTTCAATGTGGTATTAAAATAAAATGGTTGTTTGTTTTAGTAAATAGAGGGAAAACATTCATCGGTAGACTTTCCTGCGGGCTTTTGGATTTAAGAGTCCATAACTGGTGCTTTGCAGCCATGAGGAAGAACATCTCAACAGCTTTGGCTGCTGGTGGGCAAACATAAGCGTGAAAACTCTGGTCTTTTCGCAAGGGATTTCCTCATAGCGTCCCCGTATCTTGTCCATCAGCCCCTCTGGTCCCCACGGTGAGCTTGGTGCTGAGGTCCTGGCCCACGAGCTCAGCTAAGGAGCGCGTTTCAGCCCATCTTGGTGCAGTCAGCGCGTCCTGCAACGCCCGCTAGGCCCAATTCGTGCCGGTTTGGCAGTTAAGACACCCAGAGTTCAACAAATTTTAAAAATAAACCGAAATCACAGTGCTTGTGATTTTACATATACAGACAGGGATGCGCAGAGCAGTTAAGACGTGGCTGGGAAAGCTGCTGCTGTTCCCGTGGTCCTGCTTGAGGAGGTGTGAGCCACCAGAGCAAGGCTTTCTCCTCTGCAGGACTGTTTTAGCAAGCACAGCCAGATGTCCCCCGTCACGTAATGTTGTTAAAATGAAGCTGTAAATACGTATCAGTGACTTAATGAGAAAATCCTTTAAGGGATGTAGACGCTTCAAAAGCTTTTTGTTAAAAAAAAAAAAAAAAAAAAAAAAAAAAAAAGAAGCCCCACAGTCAGGAAATGTTCATTTAAGGCAAAACCAAAGGAATAAAAAACTAGAAGCTGGCTTTGGGAAATCTGGCAAAGCAGAGATAAGGCACCTAAAATCAACGGGTACATGTTACAAAGCGGTGCCGCGCGGCATTAAAATTAAACATGCGTTTCATGCCACAGCTTTCGCTGCAGTCTCTGTGGCCGGCGTGTGAAGTGAAATGTCCGTAGCCAAAATATGAGTGCTCAAAATAGCGAGAACTCGTGGGCCAGTAAGGAGACACGAGAAGGGTCCTGGCACGGCCAGTGTTGTGGCTATCGGCCGGTGCCCGGGCGGCTGGCACCGAGGTGACAAGGTCTGGGGGCCGCTGTCTGCAGCCTCAGCCTTTGCTGTCCCAAGAGCTGCAAAGGTGCCGCAAACATCAGTTATTTTATTATTTTATTATTTATCTGGGGTTTTTTCTGAGCACTGGGAGCGAGGTATCGGTGACCCCGGTGAGATTTTGGGATGCTCTCTGGATGCAGCAGTTTTACATGAGGATAATCCAGGTCGTTACCCCCCCTCTCTTTGTTCTTGACCCTTCCCCAATTGCCTTCGTTTCCCTCCTGGAAGACGAAGAGCTCCGCGCATACTAATCAATCTCACCGAGGCACCAGGAGATTTTGTGGCTAGAAAGCGCTTTGAAGATAAAAGTCTTTTGCAAGTGCTAATTAAATTTAATTGTATTAATCTCCTTGGTGCAAGGATCATCGTTTTGCTCCCATTTCATCCAGCCCGTAGCGACACGGGCTCCGGTTGGCACCTCCCAGGTGCTTCCTAAGGCAAATTGCCGTAGTCCCCGTGCGGTGTAAAGCTGTGCTGAGGATGACGGGGGAAGGGTTTTCCCCTCCCGTAGATGCTCTGGAAGCGTTTCCCTTGCGCTGAGCAGCATGAGTAGAGCCCAACAGTCTTCTCTTAAAAAAACATCATTGCTTCCGCCAGCTCTGAAGGAGCAAATAATCTGTCTTTGCTGAGATATGGAGCAAATAAAATGTGTTTTTTTCCTGAGATGTGCAGGACTTAGTGAAAGAAATCGAGGAGCTCCAGTGCCCACGCACCGTGTAGGAGCGCTCCTTGGGGGTTTCCTGCAGCTCTTGGTGGCCGCCTCTTACCTCATCTCATTTCATCATCAGGCAGCATCCCCAAATTTTCACCGTCCTTTCGGTTACAGCTCTCCCCTCGCTTGTTTACAAGACAAAATAGCCAACGGTCCATGTTGAGCGTCTCTGTTGAAGAGCACAGCTGTCTCCAGTTGTGCCGTGTCTCGTTGCGGTGTTACAAAGCGCTCAAAGGAATCACAGATGGCAAAGAGCATCTAGAGCGCGCTTCTGGATGGCTGGAGAGCAGGTAAAGACTATCTCAGCAGAACAGAAGGAAAAAAAAAAAAAAAGAGTTGTGGTTAATTATTCAGCTTTTATGGAGGTTAAAATGAGGGCGGGAAGGAATCAAAGCTCCTCTCTCATCAGCCTGCGAGCAGTGCATTTATGCCGCTGTATTTACTAGATCCGTGATGGTTGGCTGTGTGGAGGAAAGATGAAAAGGGAGAAAAAAGCTTGAATTTTGCAAGGTCTTGCAAGGTCTTCAAGGTCTGTGTCCGTGCTGCCAGAGCTGCAGCTGTTGGTGGCACCTGCTGCCATGTGAGGTCTTCTGCTGCGAGACTTAGCCGCAGCAGCGCTGGGCTTCACTTGAGGTGGTTGAAATGGGGAAGGAGTCAACGCTGTCTGGTTTAGAGAGGAGGAAGGAGAAAGGCTGGTAAATCTTCAGGTATGGGAAAGACTAAGCTGGGGAGAACGGGAGGGACAAGCCGTGGTGGGTAGGTGAAGGATTAACTGACTTGGGTGGTGGGGAGGACACTGCATGAAGCCCTGGAAAGATATCTTCTCCTCTTGTCCCTTGTGTCCGTAATGGAGTGAGGGAAACCCTTCTTCACTGGAAGCTTTAGGGACTGGTTAGATGACAGTCCATCAGAGGAGGCTGGGACTGCCATGATGCAGCCCTGGAGCAGGAGGTTGGGTTTGGTGGCCTCACCAGGGCTCTTCCAGCCCTGGCTGTTGAGACAGGTCGCTCAGTGCCCGCGGGGCAGGATCTGTCCCCACCTGCCCTGCAGGGTGCTGTTGGGTGATGTTACTGGTGACCTGCGCTGCTGGCCTCTCCTGTTGGCATCTTCTGTTTCTTCAAGGCGTGTTTCTAATGCTTTGAAGGCCGCCTTCATTTTCCGGCGAGGTGAGACGTGCCGGGTCACAACTATTGACAAGGATGGATGACTTTTCTTCTCAGTGACAGCAGAGTAAGATTGCAAAGCCATGTAGCAATAAAAAACAAGCTGGTTTAGAGCTGCATGGTGCGCAGTCACCACTATCTGGGAAGAGACCCAAGCATTTTGGGGCTATCTGGGGTTGGGTTTGACATGCTGCCACCACCGACGTACATACTTCGCTACCAAATACCCTGTGAAACCGGGGAGTTTTAGGAAGGGGGATTGCTCCTGTGTTTTGTTTATCAATTTTAATATTTTTGTTGTGCTTATTACTTCCACTACTACTGTTTAAGGAGAAGCTTACAAAGATGAAGAGAGGGAAATGCCATCTGCGGAGTTTGGCCAAGTGACAAATTGTACTACACGGATGTCGTTACTCAAATATTTCGGAGAGTGAGAACAGCGGAGAGGGGAAGTGGTTGCTGTTGCCTTCTCTCAAATATCGATGTGCAGAAGGAACAGTCTTTTCTTCCAGTGGAAGGTCAGTGTGAGGAAAGCAAAATAAGTGTCTTTGGAAATGAGGATGGGAAAGAGGTTTCTGCTATTAAACAGTGGGGCAGCTGGAGGCAGAAGTCTTTCTCTTTATGGGGAAGGGCCAAAGGTAGCAAAGGATTCATGCAGGAGCCTTAAGAAAAAGGGCTTTGAGCCAGCTCTGCTTTTCCTTGTGATCTGGTCACCTTTGGTCTAGGGTAAGAGACCATCAGCTCACAGGGACGTTGTTTTCGAAGGCTGCGTTTCAGGCGAGAAACCCATTTTCCACCACTTGTGAGGACCATGGCACTGTGCACCTGGTACTGGCATTTCAGCCATCCATCATCTTCCCCAAACTAATTTATTTTGTGACACTTCAGCCCCTGCCACAACGTATGAATCCATCCGGGCTGCTGGTCCCCATGGGGGAGCAGAAGGTCCCCCCAGTTTGCTCCCCATGATCCAGGCTGCTTCACTGGTGGCCTCTCTCCATCACTTCACCACCCTCTTTTTCCAAGGCATCAGAGGTTTGACTCCCATCTAATTCCAGGCCAGGGCTGAAGCAGCTCTCTGCTGTAGCCACATCACAAGGCGGGTCAGAGCCGATTCTGGGGGGAAAAATAGCAAAAAATCCTGTTTATTTCAGTGATGTCCTGATGGAGATGCATTTCTCACGCTCTGAGCTCTTATCTGAGCGTGTTCCCAAGGGAAAAACTGACACATTTTAATGTTACACAGCAGTTCGTTATATTCCATCTTGGGAGTCAGGAACAATTTATCTTCGGTGTCTCATTGTAATGCCCTTCAGTGCAGATATTTATTTCTATAACGGTAGTAATGGCCTCGTGGGGTTGTTGGTGTAATGTTCTATGGGCTTCCATAAATATTTCAATAATAAAAGCAATAATTAAGCATTATTGCTGCGATACGAGTTAGTATTGAACTTGTGAAAGCTGCAAACTCATAAAAGCAAGAGCATCTGCATCTCTGGCTCCTGGCTCCATCCCACGCTGCTGCGGCCAAGGGCACAGGGCTGGGCTTTGGACAGGAGTGGACCAAGGCTTTGGGGGTTGGATTTGGTCATTTTGCTGCCCCGGGGTGGGATGTTGACACTCAGGAGCCTGCGTGAGCCCAGGGTGTTGCTGTAAGGATGCTGAGTGGGTCCCGTGGGCATGGGGCAAGAATTGAGGTTTCCAGAGGGAAAGTCTTACCTTGGGGTTGGAGTTGTGGTCCGTAAAACATTACAAGGCAGATCTTTGGGGCCACGTCCTTGGTCCCACTCTAGTGGGGAGATGCAGGAGGCAGTATTTGCACCTTCTTAGCCCCAGTGTTTTGTTCCCCCACCCGGTTCCCCGACGGTTTGGTTTTCCGGATGCGAAAGCGGGTGCGGAGCAGGCACAGCCCGCTGTGGTGCCCACCATGGATGCATGGTGCCTACCAAGGCGATGGAGAACCTCAACCCTTCACCATGAACCGTACAGCCAGGAAGTGAGCTGTGGGGCTGCCCCTAAGCCTTTGCAGCCAAAATCCCATTGAAAGAGCAAGGCTTCTCCTTGAAGGACAGATGCCACAAGGTGGTATTTAAGCTAACCATGCTAGCACCACGCTTTCTCCGCAGCCCTGTATTGTTGGCTCCAGACCTTTTGGTTTCCAGATGAAATTTTTTCACCGTCAGTTTATCGTAGTTTGGATTAGGTTTTTTTTTTTCACAAATATTTTCCTGTCGGTGGAAACGCTCTGCTCCCTTCTGGTGTTTGCCTTTGATGTATTTATAGAGAGGATTCGTAGCCTTCGTCTCGCCAGACGATACACAACCCAAGCTGTGTTGGACTCCTCCCAAATGCCGGGTTCCCCGCTCCTCTTCCCATCCCAGCAGCTTTGTTGTGCGTCTTTCCCAGCCTCCATTGATCAGGCTCCAGTGACCAGAACTGATGATGGCATTTCAGATGAGGTTCCACTACCAGACTCTCTTGGAGTCCCCTTGCTCACAGGCATCATTTCTTTCTGTGTGTTGGCACTTGAGAAGGTGGATTTGGGTGATGAACCGGGGTGACCAAGCTCTGAAAGCTGGAGTGGAGCCATCTCACCCTCCCTTGCCCGTTAAAAAGAGGTTTCTCATCTAAATAAGTCAGATAGCCCTCAAAGGCTGGGGTGGATAATCACCTGTCGCTCCCCATGGGCTGTGGAGGGACCCTAGTGACCAGCCGAGACTTGATGGTCAACTCTTGAGAGGGCCAAAACGCGAGGAGCCGTGCGTCTCCCTCACTTTGTCTCGCTTGCAAAATCCACCTTATTTCCCCAAAATCCCAGCAGGGTCCAGCTATGGCTCGTGCTCCATCCCGTTGCTGTATTTCCCCTCCTGCCCTGACTCTCGTGCTGCCGTTTTCTCCCCGTGCCTTGCGAAAACTCAGAAGCGACCTGTGGTATCAGCAACGCTGTTTTCTGCTTAAATCTCCAGGTTAGCGCTGATTGATTTTTTTTTTCCTTATTTATTTTCCCCCCCCCCTCCAGCAAAATTCATTGCAGCGCTGCAGGCCGTGCTAGATGTAATTTTCACGGGTTATTTTTATCAGAGGAAAATATTAGGCTGCCTGCTGCCGTATGAGATCCGTCTGTGCCCCGCGGGCCTTGCCGTGGGCAGCGCACTACAACACAGTGCAAATATTTTTTATATATAGCATCCTCCGTATGCGGCGCTGGGGGACGGCGGGAGGAGAGAGGGCTGGGGGGGACACCGGGGGCTTTGGGGGGACAAAGGGAGATGCCGCGAGGAAGCAGCGATGCTTTGGGCTGAAGACGGGACATAGAGAGAGAAGGAAAATCCTTTCTTGGTGCAAAAAAGGCTTCGGTTTTGGTGTGCGGGTGATGGAAGTGGTGAAGGCACCTGGGAGGGTCTGCGGGTGGGAGGCTGGGGTCGGAGGAGCAGAGGGGACCCTGCGGGAGCATCACCTCCCGCGACCACCCGCTCTCCCCGCTTTGGTAACCCCAGTCCTGAAAAATGGCTATAAAATAGGCCATTTTATCATAATATCACAAATAAGCTAACAAATAGGCAATAGGAAATTCTCCTCTCCCCGGGCCCGCAGACCTTTTTTTCTTCCATTAAGGTCTAAAATCCGTTTGGCTGCCAGGGGTAAAAATTGCTAGGTGTGAGGAGGTTTCTAAGCAAACACGTAGGAATTGAAACTTCTTGGGGAAATGTGTGGAAAAACCTAAATTTCTTTAAAATACCCGGCGTCTCAGCTGTTGAAGCTTCACTCTGGAAGCGAGACCAAGGCTCACACGCTGGTATCGCTGAGCTTGAGCAGGGTTTTGGGCGTTTCTTTTCTATTTTTTTCCTTTTTTTTATCTCCACCTCCAGAAAGATCACCTATTTCAGGTCTGTCTTGGTCCTTACTGGAACAACAGTTTGAAATCTCAAATGCACGAGCAGGAGCAGCATTTCTCTCAGCGATGTAACTAAAATACTTGGATTTCCCCCCCCACACACACTCTGCTAGAGTAGCTCTTTCCTGGTGTTTTGCAATCACAAACGGCGTCTGAGGAGCATCCTTTTCCATTAAAATAAGTGTTTACTTAGTTGCCGAGTTCACCGAAGTGCTTTGAAATTACATCACTCAAAACACTGACATTTATAGGCGATGCAAATTAAATAGACGTAACCGCAGCTGTCGGTGCAATTCAGGCAGGGCACGGAGTCAAGGTTTCTCGAAATGGTGAAAACCTCTCTGCCCGCCGCCTGTCTTCAAACGTCCTTGTACTGCCGCTGATTTTATTTAATTGTGCGCTAACTCCAAAGCTTTCCCACCCAGCCCGGTTTTGCGTTCAGAGAGAAATGGCTTTTCTGCAAAAAAGGTGCAAAAGCGAACGGGACCCGCTCCGGAGCTCCTGCCGGTGGGGACTTCTGGGCTTCAGCCTCCAGCAGTGTGGCCTGGAGAGGGACCAGGAGAAAATAAATAGTTGTAAGAGGTTATTACTCATTGGAGTGGCTGCAGAATGAGAAAAGCGTGCGGGTGATGGGGAGGCACGAGCTTGGCTCAAGGGGGAAGTCTTCTCCTTGCTCTCTCTCAGCAGGAGCAAGTCCTGGTTATCCGCTGGTGGTGCTGGACCAGCGTGAGCTCTACAGCATCCTCCAGGCTGGAAAATTCAAGCCCAGATCCTGCAGAGGAGCTGGACCTGGCACAGCTCGGTCTGATGACCTGCATGGACCTTGCAGTCCCACGGAGGCTCTCACCGCAGGTCAGGGTGGTGATGGTGACGGGATCACTGCTTGGGATGGTGACCCACCATCTTGGGGTGGTGACCCACCATCTCGGGGTGATGACCCACCACCCCGGGTGATGACCCACCCCAGTCTTCTTCTTCTGTCTCACTTTGGGACTATCGTGCCTTCCCATGGGACCCACATTCCCGGAGAGGTGTTGGGATGCAGAGGGGCTTCCTGGGGACCAGTGATGCTCAGAGCTGGCAGGTCTTTCTGGCATCTCTGGACTTGTAGTTTGAGAAACCACATCCCACTGACTACTCCAGCAAGTTTGCGGAGATGACATCTCCCTTTCATCAATGCCAAAGGCTGGCTGGACCCAGGGTTCAGCCTCCCAGGCGTCCTGGTCCCCTCCATCCATCTGTCCGCACCGAAAGGGGCAGCAGCAGAGCCAGGACCCGGCCTCGGCACTGGGGAATCTGCTTCCATCTGGCTCCGCTACCAGCCAAAATTAGCAGCAGCTCTTTCACCGTTTAATATTTCAAGATGTTCTGGGGGAAGCGGCTGGGCTCCTGGAGGGGAGGGATGTGCGAGAACCACTTCTGCGCCTTTAAAACATGTCCTTTCTTGGGTTTATTGAATTTTTTTGTTTGAATCCTTTCTCTCCCCGCGGTGGCAGCAGCTTGCCAAAGCGAACGTGGGCAGATGGGTGGCCTGGGGAGGGGTTGGGGGGGAGGAGGGGGGGGGCGGCACCCCCGGCTCTGGATGCAGGGAATATTTCTCCCTTCCGGAGGGAATATCTCTCCCTTCCTCGCTCCGTATTTCTGGCAGCAGCTCCCAGGGATGGGGGAGATACTGGAGTGGCTCTGACCAACGTCCCTCCCCCGATTTTTTGGCTATCCTCCCTGATTTTTTGGTCGCCCACACGCGATTCCCAAAAGATGCCGAGGTGGGAAGGGAATTTATTTTCCTTCCCCACCAAGAAGCGATCGTATAAGCAGCGTAACCTGGCAGGAGCATCCCTCCCTGCCCTGGCATGACCCCGCCAGTAAAGCAGGTTACGAGACACTTTTTTCCCCCCCACTTTAATGATTAAAGCTTAAGCTTAATAGGAGAGAAGGAAGGAACTGAAATATTCATTTGCTGGCTCCTCGCCGTCCGGCAAAACCGCTTTAACAGCTCTGGGCTCGGCTTGCTGGAGACCTGCCGGTTTCTCCTGCCCCGTATATTATGTAAGAAGCATTTTAATAATATACGTTGAGACATATGGCCCCTCAGATTTAGTATGCAAATGCAATATGCTTAACTAAAAATAGTGGATATGCTTAATGTAGTTTGTTATAACACCTTCTGTTACTTGGTGAGTAATGAGTCGCGGCTGCGCTTTGCCGAGAGCCTGGGATGGAGCGAGCAGGGAAAAACCTCCGCTCCCGGCTTGGCTTTGGGAGTGAAGGAGCTCGATCGTGTCCCGTCTCCTGCCTCTTCCAGCACCGTGACGGGATAATTAACTAGAAGACACCCCAATAAATGCTTAATGGGGGATTAAGTAATTAATTGCTGGTAGGAGACCTTTGGGTCCCAGCTAGGTGTAGTTGTTGCCTTGTATCCTGGAGCATTAGCTTGTGTTTTGGGGTTTACATCCCATATATATTATCCCAGTTTACACTGTAGGAATCGCACAGTGGTTAAATCCCAATGGTGCCAAGTGAGACATCCCCTCTCTGCCTTCATCCCTCGGGACTCTACGGCAGAGGCTCTGCTGCTGTTTCTCCAGCCTTTGGGCCATGGGAAGAGAGAGAAGGACACGAGGTCCATCTCCTGCCCTTCCCAAATCTCCCTTTCAGCTGCCCTCTTGCAGACTCCGCAGGCAGAGGTTCTCCTCTTCCCTTCCTCTTCTCTCTTCTCTCTTCTCTTCTCTTCTCTTCTCTTCTCTTCTCTTCTCTTCTCTTCTCTTCTCTTCTCTTCTCTTCTCTTCTCTTCTCTTCTCTTCTCTTCTCTTCTCTCTCTTTCTTCTTCTCTTCTCTTCTCTTCTCTTCTCTTTTCTCTTCTCTTCTCTTCTCTTCTCTTCTCTTCTCTTCTCTTCTCTTTTTCTCTCTCTTCTCTTCTCTTCTCTTCTCTTCTCTTCTCTTCTCTTCTTTCTTTCTCTTCTCTCTCTTTCTCTTGCTCTTCTCTTCTCCTCTCTTCTCCTCTCGTCTCCTCTACCTCTCCTCCTACTCTCCTCTCCCTCTCTCCTCCTCCGTCTCCTCTCCTCTCTTTTCCTGTACCCTCCGTCCTGTCCTCTTCTCTTCTCTCTTTACTCCCCTCCCCTCCCCTCCCCTCCCCCCTCCCCTTCTCCCCCTCCCCCCCTCCCCTTCACCTTCCCTTCCCTTCCCTTCTCTTCCCTCCCCTCCCCTCCCCTCCCCTCCCCTCCCCTCCCCTCCCCTCCCCTCCCCTTCCCTTCCCTTCCCTTCCCTTCCCTTCCCTTCCCTTCCCTTCCCTTCCCTTCCCTTCCCTTCCCTTCCCTTCCCTTCCCTTCCCTTCCCTTCCCTTCCCTTCCCTTCCCTTCCCTTCCCTTCCCTCTTCCATTCCCTTCATGCAAATCCCTTCTTGCCGTTGTTTCTCACCAAAGCAAAGAGAAACAGCAAACAGGAGGCGTCGTTTCGTGGTGACAGCTGGGTGACAGCAGTGCTCCCATCCCAGCCCTCCATGCTCCCGTCACAGCCCCGAGAGCCAGGAGATGAGATTTTCAAAGTATTCTTTCATTAAAAATAAAAGCAAAAGGGGGAAAAAAACCCCTCTGAAATACTCTGACCGTATCCCAAAAAATTAAGAGGAAGAACTGATTTACCTCTGTAGCTAATACCACTACCTCACTTGCCTTTAACACAAGCTGGTGGCCTTTCATGCTGGTAGCTCGTTCAGGTGCTTTCGGTTTTGTTTTCCCAGAATGACTCTTTAACCTCACACACAAAGTACCTGGTGACTTGCTATAGTGCAACTTGTCACACGGTGCTTCCCTGCCGCTCTTCGTCTGCTCTCCATCACCATCAAAGCCTCCAGTGGCCTTGAGATCCTCACTGATGTGCTGGAGCCACATCTACCTGGGTTGTCCAGCTCCTATGTGATGTTTGGGAGGGTCTCAGATCACTTCCCACCTCTGTGAGGGACAAGGAGTTGGTTCACCAGGAAAGGATCCTTTTTCGCCCCGTTTCATCCCAACACTGATTATTCCAAGGGAGCAGGGGAACGTGAAGTCCCTGTTGCAGGTTGTCAGCGGCGCTTTGAAGCGGCAAGGTTTGATTTCATCGCCACGGGGAAGGGTTTGTAGAGAGAGAAGCTGGTTACTTTTATGGATTCCTCAGCTTTGAAAAGGGAATGCCTGAATTTCCCGAATTTCCCGTTGGGGCTCGGTTGTGCTTACCTGATCCTGTCGTAGCTCCTTATGGAGATTAAGGAGTTGCTTTGGCTCCGTGGAGGGAAATTGCAACACCTTGGCCATGACTCATCCTGCTGTAGACATCTCCCTGGGATGGGATGAATCACTCTCGCTCCTTACGTGAAAGGAGGAGCCTGAAAATAGATTCCAGTGTCCAGAGCTGGGCACGGGGCTTACCTGGAGCTTGTCTTGGTGCTGTCAGTGGCGAGTCCTCCAACAGCAGCGGGGGTCCCGGGGGTGTCACCGCAGCATCCACGAGACCCCAGCATGGACTGTGGCAAGGAGAGCACGTTGGAGAGAAAAAACAGCATTCCTTGGCATGCTCCAAAGGGGAAGTAGCCTTGGAGGTGGTGTCCTGCCTTTTGGGCTTTTGGGCCAAAGGGGACAAGGTTGAGGGACCTGTCCTTAAGAACAGAGGGCTGGGTGGTCTCCATCCAGGAGACTTTAGGGCTACAACCTGTAGATTATAAGACTTTCCGTCCTATCACCCCCACCCTAAATGCAACGTCCACCTTCTCAAAGCAGTTAGTGAGCTCTTCTCCTCTTCTGCAAGAGGAGCTCTTCTCCAGCCGCTCTGGGGACATTTTTGTCTTCTCCAGCATCTTCTCCCCATTCCCTTGGGCCGGCGCTGGCCCTACCACACACCCAGCAGCAGCCGGACCCCTCCGAAGCCTGGCCAGACGGACGAGACCACGACAGGTTCCCCATTCCCCTGGCCACCCTTGTACGGGGGCTTCTGTACATTTAATTTATCCCTCTTAAAGGCAGGTGAGCAGCCAGGCTGGGCTCGCGCGGGCTCTGCACAGCCCCGCTGGGACTCTGGCTCCTGCCGCATCCAAGCGGGACACGCGGTATTTTCCCCGGCAGCTGCCAGCGCCGGTGGTTGACGTCTCATTTTCATCCGTGGGGAAATTCGTAGTCCCCGATCGCTCCCAAAACAGCAGCCGAAGCGTGGCCCGCGATAACAAAATACAGGGGGCAAATTTGGAGCGAGTGCTTTTTTTTAGTGGGGAAAGTTGCGCCGCCTCTGTCGCCTGTCAAACGGATGCTCTCAAACCTCCCCGAACCCTGTTGCGAATACTTTTATTTCGGCTTCACTTCATCCCGTTACCAAGCAACTTTAAGTGAAGCGAAACATGACGCTTCCGTAGAGATGAGAGCGCGCGCAGGGGGAGCGAAACTGGTTTCGCTGGCGTTAAACTGGTTTCTTTATAATTCCGTGTTTTTTTCACGGTAGGCTTGCTGGTCCTGCTTTCTTACAGTTAGGTTTCCATGGCGATTTGGGGTGTTTTTTTCATCTATAAATTTTTGTCTATGAAGAATGTGAACGTTAGGCATTTGTTTAAGCTTTCTGCACAGATACAATCTGGTTGAACCGGCAATTGATTTCCCCGAGCCTGGGACCACAAGGCACATCCTCTGGGTTGCTGCGGATCCTGGCTGCCCCACTGGTGTGATGAGCTTGATGTGCTCAGGAGGCGCTGAGTTGCGGGTGCGGAGCCTGGGGGTGATGCGAGGACACGCAGCCAGGTCCCGCCTGCTGCTGAGCTAAATGGGAGGCGCGCGGGAGGGATGCAGGAGGGCTTTTGGGGCTCGCTGGGGTGGTGTGAATGGGGACGTGGCCATGCTATTTTGCACACCCAGAGCAACTCGGGGTGCTCGGCCCCGGTGCCGGGGCTGCCAACCCACCCGGGGGCTGACACGGGAGGTGGAGGAGCGTTTGCTCCGATGCGCGTCGTTTCCATGGCGATACTGAGCGAAGGATGCTGTAAAAACTAGAGATGAACCTCAGCGTCTCACAGCATCTTCTGGGCACGTCTGTGCTGCTGCGGTGACCCCCCTGTTCCTGGGGAGCCTTCCTCCCTGAGGAGGACAAGGAACCGTGGTCTCAATGTACCCTTCATGGCATGAACATCTGTGCGTCCTTCCAGATGTTGTGCTTGGTGCTGCCCGTACCCCTGTCCCCATGAGACAGTCCCCGTCTTTGTGCCCCAGTGACACGCCGTGCTGCCGAACGGCGCTTTGCGGAGCGTAGAAGACACATGGGTGACCCTTCCAGCCCAATGAGTTAAGCAGCAACATTGCTCCCATTTTACAGATTGGGGAAACTGAGGCAAAGGACAACGAGCGTCTGGGGAGAAACCAAACCTCTCAGCTCTGTGCTTACTTCCGCAGAGCGCAGGAGGCGGCTTATTACCCAAAATAAACTTTCAGGTTTATTTCTAATACAGTCATAAAGTGAACCAGCTGAGAAAATACCGTCTGCTTTTCTCAGATGGGGCCGTGTGGGATCTGGTTTTGTTGCCTCTGAGCACGAGTGTCCCCCACGGAGCTGCCGGTGCCTCCGGCAGAGCTGGCAGGTGACGGCTCCAGCTAGAAATGACCCGTGACTCGGGCGGTATGTTCAATTCCCAATAAATTAGTGCTGAGCACAGCTTCAGGTGTTAATTGCCAGAGAGAAGTGGATCGGTTTGGACATAATAAGGCAGGGGGAGAAGGGTAGCTCCGTGCCTTTGGCAGCATTTCTTATTTTAATTGCAGCTTCTTGCATAGTCACGGGGATGAAGTTGGTAGCCCGCACCCCGGCGTACAGTCAGCTGGAGCTTTATTAAGCTTTTCGAGCGATGCTCTAAAGGAGAAAGCCCCGACGAAGCCATGGCAAGCCCACGCCAGAAATAGAAAGCTGTGCAATCTGCAGCGTATAATGCGCTGCAGCCAGCTTGCAGCACATGCTGGATTAATCCCCAATTTAATTAACGCTGCTCTAATCCTTCAGTGAAAAGAGCAGCTCAGGATTTGTTTGGGAACACTGTCCCGTGTACCGTAATGTACGTTAATGTGTTTAAAAATGCAGTCATCAAGGAGTTTTTGCTCTCTTCCCAACCTGGGACGCACTAAGAAATGTATTTACAGGCGCCGTCCTCTGAAAAGTGGGATTGGGGACCGAATGAAGGTCTGGGCTTGGGCAGCGTCACGGAATTAGTTTAAAAACCAAAAGGTACGAACCAAACGCCAAGTCACCGGAATTTATTTCTTAAAAGTTTTTCTGGGTTTTGAACCAATACCAAGGGTTTTCAGGGTTACTTTTTTGCCCCGTTGATGGCTGATTACAAGAAAAAGGCTTAACGAAAAACAGCGGCGATGACCTGGACCGGGGCTCAGCCCCGCGCTTCCAGGAGGTACCGCTAGAAGAAGCCATTCAAAAGGATGCTAAAACTGCAGAAACGTGTCTCTGTGGATGTTCTCAGCCCTGCTTGCACCTCTCCAGGCTCAGGATGACCGTCCCGGAGACCACAGGGCCTTTTGGGGTTTGTTCTGCTCAGGGACATTCATTTTAGCAAGCAAAATGCACCCAAAACCAGCTGATCTCAAGCTTCTGGGTCCTCTGAGACCTTTTCCTTACACTTGCAGGAAATGTTTAACCCACACTAATGTTTCTCGGCTCCAGCACGGAGCTTGGAAACCTTTAAGATGCAGTTAGTGAGGACTGGTCCGGGCATATTCCATCAAAGGGGTTTTGTAGCTGGGCTTTTAATTTTTCTCTCTTAGTGGAAAACAGCTATTTTGTGGGAAGTGAATTTTTAGGAGAAGTGACGGTTTTTCAACGCCGGTTTCGTGTTCCGTGTTTCATCCTCGCCTGTGTTTCTTGCAGGAAAAACAGCGAACGCCGCCCGGCTTTTGGCAGCTTTTCGGGGAAAAAAAAAAAAAAACAACAAAACGCTGTTTGTTTTGCTGCTCTTGTTATTATCGATGATGAAAATTAATAACTGCGTGTTGTAAAAGCAAAGTTTCTTCCGCGGCATAGAAAACGCCTTCCCCCTTCCCGCCCGTGATTGCACCTGGCTACGTGCCAGGATTTTCTACTTAAAATTACAAACCCCGTGGCTTTTAAGTCCCTTAGGGATCCTTGCAGGCTATATCGTGTTTCCTTGATATGGGTGTGCAGGGTTTTACCCGCAGATGGACCCGGCCGTGGGAAATAAGTGGAATGGAGTCGGAGCTGAACAGGCCCAGGGCAGGCGCAGAAATGGGCAGAATAATTTCGGATGGAAAATGTTTCGACAAAACAGTTCCCGTTGCCCAACAAGTTACGCTAAATAGAATCTCTCTCCTCCAGCTTGTCAGGTAATTACTGAAGGAAGCATATGGTATCTCCTCTGAAGTGTTGGAAGGGGATCAACACCAGGGAGAGCGATGGAGCTGGGTGGGATTGGTAGGAGTGGGCGTCATGTGGGAATAAACAGGATCGGGATTGAAACTGGAGGAGTTGGTGGATGCTCCGGAGAGGGTTTGAACCCGTTTGGGTGTGCGTTGGCCCATGGGGCACCCCTGGGTGCCGAATTGTCTATGGAGCCTGGGGCTGCTGCGGTGCTGTGGAGCAGCGATGAGGTTGGATGGGGACACCCTGCATTGCCGAAAGTTTTGGGGGAAGCTGGCTTGACCCTTGGCGCTGGGGTGTTTGGGAGAGTCAGAACTGGGGAGGTGTTGGGAGGGAGGAGGCCCTCAAAAGAGGCACCCATGGGTGGACAGATGCAGGGCTTGAGCAGACAACGAGAGAGCTCGGACATGTCAACGCCCATCTGACATCTCTGGGAGCGAGGGGAGCCCACGTATGGCTGAGCAAGGCAAAGGCAAGGCAGGTTTTTGTCACGGTGGGTCCCAGTAGTAGTGTTGTGTCGCTTGCAATACCCCCCATCGTGGGAAGGTGGTGGGGAGTGATTTGGGTCATGGTCATCGGGTCTTGAGCAGAAGTGGAGGCTGAGAGCAAGGATGGTCAATGCCATCTCGCCATGGAGGGGGGCGTCCAGTGTAGGGAAAAGCCAAAATAAACTCATAGTCTCTGTGCCCGTATCCCACCAATGTGGGATTCAGAGGAGATGCACTCCAGCTCCGCATCCGCCACGTGCCAACCCATGCAATGGCAGTGCTCCGTGCCCTAAATCTTGGCATTATTGAGATACCAAAAGCACTTTTGTCGCAAGGAGGCAAAACTAAATAATTACCTGGCGTGGAGCGTCGCAGAGCCAATGCCCAGACAGGCAGATTAGCGTGGGCACGGGAGGCGTCAGTCGATGGGAGTGTGTGTTCAAGAGTGAGCCATAGAATCATAGAATCACAGGGTTGGAAGGGCCCTCTGGAGATCATCCCGTCCCACCCCCGGCCAGAGCAGGGTCACCCACAGCAGGGGGCACAGGAACGCGTCCAGGCGGGGTTGGAATGTCTCCAGAGACGGAGACTCCACCACCTCTCTGGGCAGCCTGGGCCAGGGCTCTGCCACCCTCACAGCAAAGAAGTTCCTCCTCGTGTTGAGATGGAACTTCCCATGGTCAAGTTTGTGCCCGTTACCCCTTGTCCTGTCCCCGGGCACCACTGAGAAGAGCCTGGCCCCATCCTTCTGACACCCCCTTTCAGTATTTATAAGCGTTGATAAGATCCCCCCTCAGTCGTCTTTTTTCCAGACTGAAGAGACCCAAATCCCTCAGCCTTTCTCCATCAGAGAGGTGTTCCATCCCCTCAGCATCTCGGGAGCCCTTTGCTGTCCCCTCTCCAGCAGTTCCCCGTCCTTCTGGAACCGGGGAGCCCAGCACTGGACACAGCACTCCAGGTGCAGCCTCACCAAGGCGGAGTACACCTCTGACTGGTTAAAAGTCCAACTCCCAACTGGTTGGACCTGAGCCCCGACGAAGCGCATGGAAAGCTCGCCACCATCCCAGAATTTCACAGAAGTAGGCAAGGCCTGGGGAGGTAAATACTTTAATAAATGCTATTTCTCTCCAAATTGTTTTCCCGTGCCTTAGATGGAAAAGCTGGGCTTTAAAAGCCTGCTCCAGCTGCGTGGTCTGCAAAGCCTGCCGAGATCAAATGCTTGAGATGTGGAGATGCTGCTGGTAGACGCGTCACTGCAGGTGCAGAGCGTGGATTTTTGCAGAGCCACCACGTAAAGCAGCCTCGCTCTCAGAGTGGGGCTTTTTAAATGTTGTTTGTTCCCAAAAGCTCAATGAAACGTGTGGTTTGGTTTGTTGGTGGCAAGGAGGGTTTGTTTGCTCAGTAGGGGGTGAAGGTGACAGCAGCGTGTCCAGCCAGAGGTCTCCGGAGATCTCTGGTCCAACCTTCTTGGACCAAATCTTGGTCAGCGTTGAGGTTCAAGGCCATGGCCGAATGTTGAACCTCAGAGGACGGTTAGCTGTAAAGCAGGTAGGTCTGAGCACTGTGGCTGCTCTCGTTTAGCCTGACAAATCCATGCAGATCCAAGGGTTTGTTTGTCTTGGGGGCTACCAGGTGAGCAGGGTCCAAGAAAGTCCTCTTGGGAGAAGGCGGCTGATCTCTGCTGCCCAAGTGAGCCAGCGGAGTTGCATCCTCCAAAGTGATGGGTTCCTGATATCTGTAAACTTCGTGTCCTCCCGTATCACCTTATTCCTCCCTAGTTCTTCTCCTCTGCCCGTATCACCCCGTGCTCTGGTGCCTTCTGCTGCAAATCTTTGTGCAGCCCTTGGTGTAACAGCTCTGCGGCCGTGATTCCTTGGTGCTGGGTTTCTACCAGGGCTTCGGATTGAGTGCAGCGCTGTTAAAAAATGAAATGCAGAACAAAGCAGTAGGAAAATCAAGGCGTAGTAAGCAAAGAAAATAAAGGAGTGACTCATCTTTCAGCAGAAGCTCTTTAGATGTAGAGGTGGCACTGCTGGCCGCAGGCATGGATTCATATTGGCGGGTAACTCAGTTTTTAGGCCCAATTATGCATAGTTAACAACTTCCTTTGCAAATGAGCCCCCCCGCCCCATAGTCCCATATGCTCCCTCTAGTTTGTTGGGATGTGAGACCGTGGCAGCGATGCTAAAGAGAGAGAGGTTACGCGCCCCAGCTGCGTGAAGATGCCTGTGTGATAGAGGAGCCCAAAGTGCTCACGTATCATGCTCGGCTCTGATTTGCATCCCATTAATTCTTTTTAAAGTCTTTTTTGGGTTGGCTTTAGCTTCTAGTGGAAGAGGGGGACTGACCTCGAGTTACTTGGTATTCAGCACAGATTTGGGATGTGGAAACCTCACATCAACCCTTGGGGGTTGGACTAGGTGATCTGGGGGTTGGACTAGATGATCTCCAGAGGTCCCTTCCAACCCTATGATTCTATGATCACCCGTAACTCTGTGTCTGCACCCACATGCTGCAAACGCCTTTGTCCAGCTTGGAGCGACTTCAGCTGCCAAAAACATGAGCTCCTTTGAATTTAAAACACTTTTTTCGTTATTTTATTGCTTACGTTGTCTCACAAGTGGCCTCAAGCTGTGTCGCAGTTGGGGCAGTGGATGCAGGGTGCACCCATGCTTTCGGCACCTTACGGACAGTAGAAATGTCTCTGTTTGGGGGAAAGAGGAGTTTGTTTGTTTTAGTAATATGGGAATGTATTTAAAATGCTGTAACTAAATATCAGCTCGAAAGTAGATGTCACCTCCTGTTTTCTGTAGCTTGGACGTACAGACCAAGCTGGAGAGATCACGCATCTCTGCGTTACAGGGAGGGTGAGCCCTGGGGACAGGCAGCAGTGTAAGGACCAGGGGCCTGGAAATGCTCTTGGACCTGATGGGGGGATTTGGGCTGAGTCCCGGGTGTGCTCTGCTCACGGCAAACGCTGCTGCTGGGATTCCTTCCTCGATGCCCAGAAGTCTCATCATCCTGGTGGAGCACTCTCAACTGCTTATCTCCTGCTTTTGAGGAGCACAGATTGACCGGAGATAATTTTCCATGGAGGGACAAACATGCCTGTGCCAGCGGACACCATCCCACCCACCCCAGCCCACTAACCTCTCCCCTTCTTCTTCCAGAGGAGACGACGTTCGAGGCTGGAGTCAAAGTCCAGATCCACAGCCAGTCTGAGCCACCGTTCGTCCAGGAACTGGGGTTCGGGGTGGCCCCTGGATTCCAGACCTTTGTGGCCACCCAAGAGCAAAGGGTAAGTCCTAAATTTCATTTACACACCAGGATTCCTCCAGTAGGTCCGTATGAAAGGTTACTTCTACCTACCCATGCCCCTTGAGAGTCATCTTAGAATCACAGAATCATAGAATCATTTAGGTTGGAAAAGACCCTTGGGATCATCGAGTCCACCCATCAACCCCACTCTACAAAGTTCTCCCTTACACCATATCCCCCCACACCACATCTAAACGAGTCTGAAACACAGTCAGGGATGGTGACTCCACCACCTCCCTGGGCAGCCTATTCCAGGGTCTGACCACTCTTTCTGGGAAGAATTTTTTCCTAATGTCCAGCCTAAACCTCCCCTGCTGCAGCTTTAACCCATTCCCTCTTGTTCTATCGCTAATTACCTGTGAGAAGAGACCAGCACCAACCTCTCTACAGTGTCCTTTCAAGTAGCTGTAGAGAGTGATGAGGTCTCCCCTCAGCCTCCTCTTCCTCACACTAAACACTCCCAGCTCCTTCAATCGCTCCTCATCAGATTTATTCTCCAGGCCCTTCCCCAGCTCCGTTGCCCTCCTCTGCCCTCGCTCCAGCACCTCGAGATCTCTCTTGTATTGGGGTGCCCAAAACTGGACACAATACTCCAGGTGTGGCCTCACCAGTGCTGGGTACAGGGGGACAATCACCTCCCTCCTCCTGCTGGTCACACTGTTCCTAACACAAGCCAGGATGCCATTGGCTTTCTTGGCCACCTGGGCACGCTGCTGGCTCATGTTCAGCCGCTTGTCAATGAGAACCCCCAGGTCCTTTTCTGCCCGGCAGCTCTCCGGCCACACTTCCCCATCTTCATCATTAACAGCTAGTTTTTGATGCATTGCTTCAAATTGGTTGGGATGAGGGCAGCTTTTTCAGCGTTGCTTCTCATGTGTTGCCCATAATCCTTGTAATTTTGGCCACAGAAGGGACTTCATCCCTGATAATTTCCCTGCCTTCCTCTTCCATGGTTATGGTTCAGCTGTGGCAGCCGCTTAATGTGTTGGGTACCTTCCAGCCCTCTGAGAAAGGATGCTTTTTGCCAAAAGGCCCTCACGCTCCAAGGATATGAAAAGAGACAAGAGGAGAGTGTTTCATTATGTAGATCAGCGTGAATCCTTTCAGGTAACACAGGAATAGTCGCGTTATTTGTTATAAACTGCGGTGGAATGCTCCTGGCTCAGGCTGCATCACCCTCCCTGAGTCCCAACGGTGGCTCATCATCGCCGTGCGGATGGATGAGATGTGACGTAGCGTCATTAGACCCGAATCCTGATTAGGCATATGGAAAAGCAGCCAGCGGAATAATGTTTTCCCCCAGCTTGGCCTCAGTGCTTTCAGTGCTAGCCCTCCTGCCTCATTGCCTCTCTCATTTTCCTCCCTGCTCTTGCATCCACCCTCAAATGAGATATAAATCAAGTTGAAGAAAGCGAACACGAGCTGTTGGAGGTTTTGCTCTGATTAAACTCCTCAGTGGAGATCAGAGCTGCAGTTGTTACACTTCAGCTCAGAGCAGCGCGAGGAATTCACCACCAAATATATCGTTAAGGCATCTCTCCGTGGCCATCAGGGACCAAAATACACCTGAAGATGCTGCATTTCAGCGAGGCCAGATGCAGATCTTCTCTCCTTCATTACGGCGCGCTCGTGTGTAATCATCCAGGAGATAACGAACGGTGTGGGTTCCCGGTGGGCGAGCGCCAGGTGGAAACTTGACGATTAAAGCAGAGAAATGTTTTGCTGTTGCCAGTTTGTGTCTTGTGGGCAGTCCGGTGGGCTGGAGAAAATGGGCGGCTTTATTAGCGCTCAGGGACCTCGTTTGGAGTGTTACACCTTCGTAATGGCCAAGGCAAAGGGCTCTTCGGGGGCTGAGGCAGCAGCTGCTGAAGTCCAAAGGAGAAACGGGCTTGGAAACCCATCGTGGGCATTTTTCATGCCCGTTCCCTTGACAGAAACCTTTCCATGTGTCCCCAACGTCCTCACCTCACTCCACAGCTCCTTTCTGTCACCCCAGGGGAAAAGCAGCAGCACTCAGCGTTGCTTACATGGGACATGCTGCGAGATAAGGAATCTGGAAGGATGGAAAACTGATTCATTCCTGTTGGCAGTAATTACTGGGCATTGAGTGCCTTGTCCCTACCCTCTCTGGGGGCATCTCCTGAAGCACTCTAGGGGTGTCCACACGCCAAGGTGGCGGTGCTGGGGTCAGCCCCATGGCCATGGTTGCCGGTGGCAGTGGGGTCTGGATATGGCCCAGCGGCTGCAGACGGGAGCCCTCCCCGTGCCAGCACCGGGCAGGCAGCTCGGAGGTGCTGGGCTACCCCAGGAAGGACAAGGGACTTGCCAAAGTTCATGGAGGAAGGCAGTGATGGAGCAGAGGGTCCCATGTTAGACTAGATATAAGAAAGAAGGTTTTTACATGAAACACTGGCCCAAGTTGCCCAGAGAGACTGGAGATGCCCCATCCCTGGAAATGTTCAAGGTCAGGTTGGACGGGGCTCTGAGCAACCTGATCCAGTGGAATACATCCCTGCTCATTGCAGGCAGGTGGGACTAGATGGCCTTTAAAGGTCCCTTCCAACCCAAACCAGTCTATGATTCTATGATGTTGCGTATGGATTGATGCACTTCACTCAGAGAGAGAAGCGGCAATACATTTATTGATATAAAACAGGGATTTAACGAAGTTTGATGGTAAGTGTGACAGTGTTTTAACAAGATTCGAGAAGGCAAGGCGCACTTGGTTACTTATTGCATAAGGAGAGGGTCAGACAGAGCTGTCAGGGACACCCTCCCGTTGAGTCGAGGTTCAGAAAGGACCCCCTGGCTTTCTAGGAGTCAGAGTGTGGCTGGATCCAATCCTTGTCCCAGACTTGGTCAACGGTTTAGTGGTTGGTTTGGTGTAGTTGGTTTAGTGATGTTTTTTTTCAGAGTTATGTTGATGGTTGGACTAGATGATCTGAAAGGTCCCTTCCAACCTGGGCAACTCTGTGATTCTATGATTCTGACGGCTTATGTCTAAAGGATTACATATGCGCAATCAATCCTTTATATCACTTAGCTAAGATTTCAAAGTTTAGCATGCTATTGGTCACTTCCCGAGGATCTGTTGTGGCGAGGAATCTCTGAATCTCGAGAAGTAACCTTGAGCGGCATCCCAAGTCAAGGGGAGGTGCTGGTGTGCACCCCGCTGCCATGCAGGAGAGCTCAAAGGGCTCTTGGGCTGTTCACTATTTATGGAGGTGAGATGATTGACCTATATTGGTCATATTTGCATATTGACCACAGTCCCAGCATTGCTCCAGTTAGCCCTTGGCTACTGAGTTATCTGTCTCCTTGAAACCACGTTGAGCCCCGGATGGAGCCGTCATGACTAGAAGCGGCCATTGTGACCACCATGGTTGGATGTCGCTTGGGCTACGGGAGATAAAGATCAGGTTGGCGCCTGGGGAGGGGGAGCATGCTGTCACATGTGATTCTATGATTCCAAGTTTTTATGATTCAATGATTCTATGTCGGAACAGAAGGTATAATAAGGCCAAGTGCTGGGTCCTGCATTTCGGTCACAACAACCCCAAGCAACGCTACAGGCTCGGGGAAGAGTGGTTGGAAAGCTGCCCAGCAGAAAAGGACCTGGGAGTGCTGGTGGACGGCCAGCTTAACATGAGCCAGCAGTGTGCCCAGGTGGCCAAGAAGGCCAACAGCATCCTGGCCTGTATCAGGAATAGCGTGGCCAGCAGGAGCAGGGAAGTGATGGTGCCTCTGTAGCCGGCCCTGGTGAGGCCTCACCTCGAGCGCTGTGTTCAGGTCTGGGCCCCTCTGTCCAAGAGGGACATCGAGGTGCTGGAGCGGGTCCAGAGGAGAGCGACCGAGCTGGTGAGGGGTCTGGAGACCAAGTCGTGTGAGGAGAGGCTGAGGGAGCTGGGCATGGTTAGTTTGGAGAAGAGGAGGCTGAGGGGAGCCCTCATGGCCCTCTACAGCTCCCTGAAAGGAGGGTGTAGAGAGGAGGGGGTTGGGCTCTTCTCCCAGGGGAATAATGACAGGACCAGAGGAAATGGCCTGAAGCTGCGGCAGGGGAGGTTCAGATTGGATATTAGGAAGAATTATTTTACTGAAAGAGTGGTCAGGCCGTGGAACAGCCTGCCCAGGGAGGTGGTGGAGTCACCATCCCTGGAGGTGTTTAAGAGGCGTCTGGATTTGGCACTTCGGGGCATGCTCCAGGGGCAGAGATTCTAGGGGGTGGTTTGTTTCGGGTTTTTGGTTTGGTTTTTTTTGTGTGTGTGTGTATGGTTGGACTAGATGATCTCAAAGGTCCCTTCCAACCATGAAGATTCTGTGATTCTGTGTTGGGGTCTTGCGTTTCCATCCCCAGCCTCTCCTTCGAGCAAGGCCCTCTCCTTCTTCTCTCAGCAGCAGAAGAGCAGGATTTTTGTTTCATAAATCATCAGGTGTGAAAAATACCTCCAGCAGAATGAGCACCCCCGTCTTAGTGAGACCACGTCAGCTCCGGAGGGAAGCTGACGGGGGAGATGCCGAGGTTGGCCATCGAGAAGGGCATCTCCAGCCGTTTCCGTGGCACTTTGCATGCCCCATGAACAGGCAGGGGATCATGTTGTGCGGTGCGGCCGCCTGATGCCGGGAGAGTTTGGCAACACCTCCCCGAATCGAACTCGCCCGGCAGCACGAGCAGTAATTGGAAAGATTTGTCTTCTTTAAACGTTCTGGTTTCAGCAAGATTTGGGAGCGTGGCTGGGAGCTGGAGCCTGCAGCGAGGATCTCAAGGACTTTGTTTTAAGATAGAAATAGTGTAAACGCTGGAGACTTTTAAGACAGCTGCTGTAAATCTTCCCCAGCATTCCCAGCATTAACTATTTCATTATTTTTATTAAAAAATTAGATTTCCTAGCAGGGAGACAGCCAGCTGAGAGAGAGAGAGGAAAAAACCCATCCCTCTCCAAATCCCTCCTTCCAGGCAGGGAAGATGTAGAAGGATGACAAGAAAAACAGATTTGGGGGGATTTTTATCTCGAGCGTGTTCCCTTTTCTGCAGGTTTTGATGGAGTTTTGGTGCTGGGAGAGGGAGAGGCACATTTCTGCTTGGGGCCAGGGGTTCTGTAACTGGTTTAAAATTATACCACGGGCTGAGACACCTTTACCCAGGAGACCCAGAGGCTCTTCAAGCAGCACTCAGCTCCCCGGGCGATCCTGCCCGCCCCGATCCCCCCACTCCATAAAGTCATTTTTTAACCAAATTACAACCGTTACAGCATACACATACTACTGCCTCCTCTAATTACCCCGCAGGGACCAGCCAGGCATCACCCACCTTCTCGAGCCCTGAATGCGCATCTTTTATTCAGACCCCTGATTTAGTCTTGGTTGTTTTTTCCTTCTAAATCTCGACATCTGGCCCAGGCACGTGCTGCTCCTTCAAGAAATCAGAGCAAAAGGTGGAAAAGCCCATGAACATCACCCAGAGGACTTAAGGCCGGCCGGTTATTGGGGTCCTGAACGGTGTGTTTTAGACCATGAAACATAAATGAAACGATCCTCCAGCTGGAGAAGAATAGAAGGAAATGACCAGAGGAAATGGCCTGAAGCTGCGGCAGGGGAGGTTTAGATTGGATATTAGGAAGAATTATTTTACTGAAAGAGTGGTCAGGCCGTGGAACAGCCTGCCCAGGGAGGTGGTGGAGTCACCATCCCTAGAGGTATTTAAGAGGCGTCTGGATTTGGCACTTCAGGGCATGCTCTAGGGACAGAGATTGTAGGGGTTGGGGGGTTTGTTTGTTGGTTTGTTGGTTGGTTTGGGTGTTTTTTTGGTTTGGTTTGGGGTTGTTTGTTTTTTGTGTGTGTGTGTGTGTATGGTTGGACCGGATGATCTCAAAGGTCCTTTCCAACCATGAAGATTCTGTGATTCTATGATTCTAAGTAAAGCTAAAGAGAAGGTCGTTTCGCGTCTCCCAGCTCAGAGCAGCCTCTGTCTTACTTTTCCCAGCATTAAAAAGCACTTTTCCCAGCAATAAAAAAATAGATGTGGAATTGGGCAGACTTGCCTTGGTGTGATGGTGAGACCCGTGCGTTGGCTTTGAGACAGGCTTTGGGGCGCAGGGAATTTATTTGTGGTTAAGAGGCTCGTGGCTTTATTTGTGGCTCTTGTTACTATTCCCTGTGGCCATGCCCACATCTATCCCTTCGTCCCCCCCATCCCAGTCTGGAAATAAGAATATTTACTGGGCTTTACTTACTGATTTCCTGCCTTTCCAGGTATGCAGCCGCTTAGAGCAAGCGAGGACTTGGGTCTTAGTGCCGGGGCGATAAATCCTTGATCTTTATACCGAGAGCTTTCCAAAAGGCCCTTGTCGAAAGCAAACTCTGGCTCCGTGATGGTGCCTGATCTCATTAAATCTCCCTTTAAAATTAGCTGTCAGTCTAAAAAAAAAAAGGAACCAAATCAGTTTTTCTTCTCCTTCTGCAGGGCCTGAGCCCTCTGCTTCTTGCACAGTGACACTTTTAAGGTACATTTACCAGTTTGGGAATGTTAATGCTGTAACGGTGTTGTGCTGGTTTGCAATAGTGGTATAGTAAGAGGGACTTTGCACGGGTATCTCTTTGCCTGGAGAAGAGAAGGCTCCGAGGAGACCTTATAGCAGCAGTTCGTAAGGGGGGCGTAGAGGAAGGACGCGGAGGGACTCTGGATCAGGGAGCGTGATGATAGGACACCTGGGTCATGGCAATCCCAGGCACAAATACAGGTTGGGCGGAGAATGGCTTGAGAGCAGCCCTGAGGAGAAGGATTTGTGGGTGCTGGGGGACGAGAAGCTCAACATGAGCCGGCAATGCGCGCTTGCAGCCCAGAAAGCCAACCTCATCCTGGGCTGCATCAAAAGAAGCGTGGGCAGCAGGGCCAGGGGGGGATTCTGCCCCTCTGCTCCTGGAGTCCTGTGTCCAGCTCTGGAGCCCCCAACACAAGAAGGACATGGACCTGTCGGAGCAGGGCCAGAGGAGGCCCCGGAGATGCTGGGAGGGCTGGAGCCCCTCTGCTGTGAGGACAGGCTGAGAGAGCTGGGGGGGTTCAGCCTGGAGAAGAGAAGGCTCCGGGGAGACCTTCCAGCCCCTTCCAGTCCCTGAAGGGGCTCCAGGAAAGCTGGGGAGGGACTCTGGATCAGGGAGTGTAATGATAGGACACAGGGTAACGGCCTCAAACTGAAAGAGGGGAGATTTAGATGAGATCTGAGGCAGAAATTGTTTGCTGTGAGGGTGGTGAGCCCCTGGCCCAGGTCGCCCAGAGAAGCTGTGGCTGCCCCATCCCTGGAGGGGTTCAAGGCCAGGTTGGATGGGGCTTGGAGCAACCTGGGCTGGTGGGAGGTGTCCCTGCCCCGGGCAGGGAGTGGCACTGGGTGGGCTTTAAGGTCCCTTCCAACTCTAAGTATTCAGTGATTCTATGAACACATCCTCTCTGGGTGACTTTCCGTACACCAAGGCAGTGGCTGTTTCTGAACACAACGTGAAAGGAGCCATAGCGGTTTACATGGACGTGTGAGACCACAGCTGGTGTTTTGGGGGGTTTTCACACCGTTTTACATGGGGAGAGCCGGCCGTGGTCCCTGTTGTGCCTTGCAGCGAGAGATGCTCCGGCCGCGCAGGGGAGCGGTTTCCATGGCAATTGCTGAGTCTAATGAATAAGGTTTATTTTCTCATGAATGGGCAAAGCCCGGAGCTGCGCAGGAGCTGGCTCGGGGCACGCCAGGCCGTCACCCTCCGGACGGGTCCCAAGGGAGGGCAGGTCCACCCTGAGTAGGGCAGTGCCCTTCAGCGCCTGCTGTTCTTGGCTTTGGAGAGAGGCATCTCATTTTTTCCCTTTTCCCAGCAATTTTGGGTGAGTCTGGTGCTATAACAAGCCTTCCCGGACCTTGTGTTGTGTGTGGCTTTGAGGAGGATGCAATATCCCCCCATAGCCTTGCACCGGACCACAGCACCGAGGCACGGGTGAGCACACTGGAAATCACATTTCGGAGGGTTGATCCGCTGGAAAAAGATAAATTCCTGCTGGATTTGGCTCCTTTTAATCCTCTTTTCCCGGCTGGGTTTTACAGCATCGTCGCCACATCTCAGCAGCATCTCCCGAGCCTCTCCCAGGAGGGACGGGATCAGAGAATGGGACTTCCCCGTCTCGGCAGCTCCCTGCCACGCCATCGGCACGATGCGTTAGAGAAGATGAAAAGCGCACTAAAAATGGCAATTTCTGCCAACTTGGCAATAAAAAATGTAAGAGGCTTCAATTAAGCAACAGGTTCAAAGATGGAGCAATATTGTTTAATAGGGCTCTGGTGTGCCTTGGAGACTCATCCCCTCGTAATGCTTGCACGGGACAGAGAGCACCAGCTACCACCAACTGCAGTATCAAAAGTGTAATTACAGAGGCAGGAAAACGTGACTCGGGGTCTGGCAGCCATCGCACTGAAGCCCGTATTTCCAAACAGGGTGTAGGCAGTGGCATTTGAAAATTAGAAGCAATTAAATGGTATTTCCCATGTTTCCTAACCCTCGCTCAGAGCATCTTCTCCAACCTACGGTCTTACACATCCTCCCAGAAGAACCTTCGCTCTCCGACTTCTTTCTGTTTTCCCTCAGTCCCACACACTCCCAGTTGATTTCCTCTGGTGTATCATCAGACTCTTGATTAATTCAACAACAAGAAGCAAACTGGCCAGACGCATAGAAAACTTTGTTGCACGGGACCGGTTCAAAGGAGGAGATGTACAAAAATGATTGCATGGTTGTTTTTGTAGGGCAGCGGAGCGGTTTTGCTTAGAAAACAGCATTAGGAGTGAATCAGCCTGTTTGGAAAAGGATACAGAAGAAAATAGGTTTGGAGGCAAGCGATGGAAATGAGTCAGGGCCAGGAACGGTGCGTCTGAACAGGGAGAGATTGGAAAGGGCTCCCTTAGGAAGGAGATCGGAAAGAGAAAACATCAGGGATGCAGATGAAGTAGTCGTGTGGGTGCTCCTGCTAACCCTTCCCCATATTGTACGGATAAGAGGATTTTTGAAAAACAATAGAAAGCTGCTGGCTGAGGACAGGAGAGCTTCAGAGCGTCCAACTCCCGCCACGCACCGCCCCAAATTGGGCACCTCTGTAGCAGTTTGGCCAATGTAGTCCAACAAATACAGCCAAGGGTGTCCGGCAGAATGAGGGGGGAACGCTTTTGCTGGCTGTAGATATGCCGAGGAGGTGACCAGGAGGGAGAGAGAAGAGTTTGTTGCCATTTAGGACCGAGTGTGCACATGAACGAAGGGTGCATCTCCATTAGGAGGGAGGTAGAACCGAGCTGTAGATGCACCAACTGCCGGGAGCAGCCGTTCTGGGAGCAAAGCTGGGATGAGCCTCTGAAGGGGCTGCCCTGGACTTTCTGGGGAGCCACGGGAGGTTTCAATATTCCTATTCAATTTGCAAAATCAATTCTGAGGAAAGGGGGGGACCCGGAGGAACCTGAGCTCCAAAATCACGTTTTCCTTCAGGTGCCCGCTCCCCTCCAGCAGCTGGGGACTGGTGGGCTGTGTAACTGCCCCGAGCTCTGTGCTTGGGGACCTTCCAGCTGCTGGAAGGGTTAAGCTCTTGTCCTTAAAGACAACTTCTTCGGTGCTTGCAAAGAAGGGAGCAAATGAGAAGGAACGACGAGGTATCGCACCCGACACGGCAAAGGTAGACGGCAAATAGACAACTTCCAGCATCATTAACCGGGGGAGCTGTGCGTAGGCCGAGCTTTTTAAGCATTTTACAAGTGCTAAAGCTGCCTGGGATTGAAATTCTATTAAGTTGCTGCTATTCGGTGTCTCATTAAAGAGTGGAGGTTTCTGGTTATTATTTAGTTGTGAGCAAATGCGAAGACACCCCCTCTAGATGTTGCCGTGTTCAGGGAGAGGTTTGGTCCCTCTTTGCTGGTCGCTGCCTGAGGTTTGGTGGCAGCAGGTGGGGACCCAGCCGTGGAGGAGGCCGGAGAGGGGCTGAGCCGTAGCCCAGAGCCCAGGCGATGCAGGATGCATCCCCAAAGCCGGATCCATCGCTACAGACGGGGCTCAAACCGCCCCGACCTTGCGTTGGAAACATCTCCTCTGCGTTTCCACATCTTCCCTATTGCATAAAATCAAACACGTAGAAAAGAACGGAGATAACCACTTAAACTAAATCAAGAAAAAAAATAAAATAAAAAAAAAAAAGACTTTTCTGGCAGCAGAGAGATGCTGGCAGTTGTCGGGAGGCTCAGTGCCAGGGGCGGCTACGAGGGGCAGCAGCGTGGCCAGGAACAGGGGCTGTGGCAGGGAGGAGGCTGTGCCGAACGGCCCCCACCGCTGCCAGCCGCGTCCCCCCCTGTGTTTGCCGAGAGCAGCCCACCCTTCCCTTGCGTTTCAGGCAAGCAAGATCCATCCTGCTTTTAGGGAGACAAGTCAATTTGTTTCTTTTCCTATTTGGCGCCTGCCGGTTCGTAACTGATTGTCGGAATCCCCAACAGCCGGGATCGAGAGAATTTTGAAAGCATTTTGTTAATTGAGTAAGTATTAATGATTGCAAAAGCGCGAGGACGCAAGTTTGTCAACCTCAATTAGAGGCCGAAGATGAGTTTCTATAAGTGCGAGTCCGGGGAGGGGTATGTGCCCTTGGAAAGCTGCCACAGCAGCGAAGCAAAATTAGAGCTCGGCGCTGCTCTCCTGCAGGAACTGAGGGCAGAAACTGTCCCTGCTGCCTTCACCCCTGCTTTTCCTTTTGCTTTCATGATTTTTTTCCCCCCTCTAGCTTGAAAGAAAAGTGGTTTGTCTTTGGTGGTAGCGGAGCAGGTTGGAGGGGAGCAGCTCAGCATCCTCGGGCAGCCGCCTCCGGTCCAGCACCGGAGCCCTCCCTCCGACCCCAAATCAGCATCATCTGGAAGAGGGGAAAGCCATTCCCTCAAGAGGAGGAAACCTCTGCATGGCTGCTGGGGAGAGGAGTCAAATCCAATTAGCGTCTCTCCCGTTTGCGTTGTTTACGTGCTCCATCTCGCGTGTCCTGTTTGCCGGCCGACGAGGCGGGCTCGGCTCCCCGGCACGCTCTTCCAGGCGATGCAGCAGCCTCGGTGGCATCGTGGCCAGGAAATTCAAATGTCAAATCACACAATCACAGACTGGTAGGGGTTGGAAGGGACCTTTGGAGATCATCTAGTCTCCAAATGTCTAAAATAAGTTGCTCGGGCAGCTCTCTGGGGCCAAGCGCTTTGGAGGTGAAGGCTTTGCTTGAGGTTGCAGCCCCATTTTGGTGAGGAAGGGGTTAAGGAGGGATGCTCTTGTGGGCGGGTTCACCATTGTGTTAACCCCAGGGCTTGCAGGGCATCCAGAATCCTATGCCAAGGCAGGAGAGGCAACAGGAGCATGGATAGGGCTGGTCGACAGCACATGAAGCCACAGGGGCTGGAGGGAAGAACCTCCGGATCCTGCTCCATTGCACTTCAGGGCAGGAAACCCTGCGGAAGAGTTTGGCCCTTTGATTTGAGTCTTTCACTGCAAGGTGCGCTATTCGATGGGTAAAACCGTACCCGGCTCTGGGGCTGGATCGTCTCTTTGAAGGATAACAGGGAGCATTTGAGAGGATGCGACCCAGCGGTCCTGGCGGTCCTGTGAGCGATGCTGCTGGGGCTCCAAACAGGCGGTAACAGCAGCCGCCTTCGGAGATAATTGCAAATAAAAGGTCAGGACAAGAGCTGACTACATCAGAGACTTGGTACATTGGTGCCTGCTCACCAAAACCACCTGGGAAAGGCTAAGGGAGCTTTCCTGGGACCGAATTACCTTTGGGTGTTGAGGCAGGATGTGGGAAATGTGGCTCCCCTATTCTCTGCAGAGCCCCATCCCTAATGGTGTGCCTTCTCCCTCCGGAGAGGTCCCGCAGCCGTATCTGGCTGCTGATCAGTCGAGAGTTTGCTTCTGATTACAAATTACAGAGAACGAGGGAAGCAACGAGTCTTTCAAGTTGTAATTACGATGGAGGCTCCAGGTAATAGCCCTTGATGAGCCCCTTGGAGAGGGAAGAGTTCATTGACTTGCTCGAGGGAGGGAGGGTCCGACACTGCCAGCCCAGGGAGATTTGGCTGGAAAATCTTGCCAGGAGGAAGAAGCACAGATTTCCCTGCCGTACTTCGAATGAACCTTCCCTGCAGCGCTGCTTCCCACCGAGCCGGCGATGGCAGGGGAAGCCCTCGGATTCCTGGTGCCGGTCCCCCCGGGTGTGGGAGATGCTCCGGTTACAGCCGCTGCATCTCGGGGCTCTGCTCGGAGCCGTAGCCAGCAGCAAGAAATCCCTGCCCGGTGACAGAGACATGTAAGTGGAGTGCTGAGTCCAGTTCTGGGCTCCCCGGTTCCAGAAGGATGGGGAACTGCTGGAGAGGGGACAGCAAAGGGCTCCCGAGATGCTGAGGGGATGGAACACCTCTCTGATGGAGAAAGGCTGAGGGATTTGGGTCTCTTCAGTCTGGAAAAAAGACGGCTGAGGGGGGATCTTATCAACACTTATAAATACTGAAAGGGGGGTGTCAGGAGGATGGGGCCAGGCTCTTCTCAGTGGTGCCCGGGGACAGGACAAGGGGTAACGGGCACAAACTTGACCATGGGAAGTTCCATCTCAACACGAGGAGGAACTTCTTTGCTGTGAGGGTGGCAGAGCCCTGGCCCAGGCTGCCCAGAGAGGTGGGGGAGTCTCCGTCTCTGGAGACATTCCAACCCCGCCTGGACGCGTTCCTGTGCCACCTGCTGTGGGTGACCCTGCTCTGGCAGGGGGTGGGACGGGATGATCTCCAGAGGGCCCTTCCAACCCCGGCCAGTCTGGGATTCTGGGATTCTGGACGAGGTAGGGATTAATGTACCACAAGGCAGCACTGAGGTGCTTATTTCGCACCCCACAGGGCTCTGCTCCATAGCCAGGAGTTTCACAGGGGAAATTTCCTTTAAAAAGTAAAAATTGGAGCTTTCCTGGAGTCTCCCGTCGGTCCCAGACACAATGTGCTTTTCTCCAAAACAGGGAAAGCCTTTATACTGCAGAGCAAAAAACCCTGCACTGAGGTTAAATGCACCGAAGGGGCTTTTTCTGCTCTTAAGTATCGGCCCTTCAGAGAGCAGTAGGGAGAGAAAAACCTTGGCTTCTGGCAGGGGAGATGTGTTGCATCTGGGATGGATATTGGGAAAAAATTCTATGCCGAAAAGGTTGTCAAGCATTGGAAGAGGCTGCCCAGGGCAGTGGTGGAGTCACCATCCCTGGAGGTATCTAAAAGCCGGGCAGACGTGGTGCTGAGGGACATGGGTTAGTGGTGGGTTTGGCAGTGTTGGGTTGATGGTTGGACTCCATGATCTGAAAGGTCCCTTCCAACCTTGACGATGCTATGATTCTGTGATTCTACTCCTGCGCGATCCACAAGGAACGCCACACTTTCGGGGAGGTGCAAACCAGCTTTGCTTTTTGGTATGGGGGCAGTCAGTGCTTGTGGTCCTGGCTACAAAACGGGCTGTAACTCTGTTAATGAAGTTGCAGCGATTAGGGTTTAATTCATCGTTCAGCCCGTGCACCTCCTGCAGGTGCCGTGCCAGTTCACGAGCGCCGTGGCTCAAATCCAACGCTGGCTGAGCAAAAAAGCGTGTAAGCTAAATATCTGGTCACGACTCCATCGTTTTCTGATCTCGTCACCTACATTTCAGAATAAAATTTAAAGGGCTTAAAAGATTTGCGTGTAGCCGTGCTTGGAAGAGAGCTGAGACCATCTGAGGCCGCGATTATTTATTCTCCTTTATCATACAACGTGCAACATATGGGCCCTTTTCTCCACCGCGGATGACTAAATGATGGCATCTGGTACTCTATTATATTGCAAGTGTAAAGCAAATGAGAAAAGATCCCCTTCAAACAGCGCTTTGCTATTGTCACAGAGACGCTCTTGATATTTTCATTCCAAGGAGCCGCTTTGCCGACTTTCCAAACCACCCCATTCCGAGCCAGGCCTGTTTCTTGGAGGATGCCGAGATTGCTGGGAACTGCTTTTTTTTTTTCCTCCCTTAATGCCTCAGCTGGTTCCCGCAGATGGGATCCCTCCGTCACCTGCTGCATCTTCGCACCCCTTCTGGATACTGTCTGCCCTTCGGATCGGCCCCGCTGAGCGCAGACATCGGTGCGTGTCGCTCCACGCGGCGCAACAGCTCTCGCTGCTGTTGCTTTTCCAAGCAGCTTGAGCAGCAGCACGGATTGAGGCCGATTTTGGGGTTGCCAGAGCTCACATCCCACCCCAAGCAGCCCAGGCACCCATGGGCAATGCTGGCTCCGGCGGGCATAGCATCCTGGAGGGGCGCTGAGCAGGACACGCAGCTGAACATCACCTCAACGGTTTGTGTCTCATCAGCGCTTGAACGTAGGGTCGGTGCTCACAGGAGCAGGGGAAGGGAGCTGTGGTAGGATCCATCCCTGGCTGGTGGGGGCATCCGGAGCCAAAGAGGGGTTCACCATCACACGGAGACCCCCTTCACCCTTGGGCAGGCAGGTCTGAGCTTTTCTCGGCTCTAGCCTTGGGGTCAAGGAAGACCTTGCATGACCATCTCATCATGGGGAGGACCTCTGGCTCATCTAGAAGATGGGTATGCCACAGGGCTGCCATGTCCACGGTTCCAGCTGGTCCCGTAAAGCCTACGTCAGCCTGTTGGAGACAGAACTAACTGGGAACCAGCGTAGTCCCCGTAGATGCAGCAAGCAAAGAGCTGGAGTAAGCAAAGCACCTCTGGATGCCCGGATGGAAACTGTTCGCAGCAAAATTGTTCCTCGAGAAGGAATTGCTTTGGTTTGTCTGAGTTGAGAGCTTGTCCAGCCCCAGAGGGCAGGATCACCCTCTGAAGCCTACCATCTTCCCCAAACTTTCCTTTAGCTTCCAGGTTTCATGCCCCTCCAAGGCAGACTGTTGTCCTCACCCAAGTGTCCTCACGTTCATCCTAACATCTTGTCTTTCTCTTCCTGGCTGCAATTTAAGGCCATTATGGATTTTTAACGTCTGAGTGGTTCATAAATCAAAGCCACAGGGAGTTCCACCAGTGCCCCAGTGCTGCAAGCTGCTGTACAAGGTGGACATCTCGTCACAGGGTGCTTTGGAGAGCTGGAGCTCTCTTCCCACAGAAGATCTCATGGGGTAAACCTACAGCAGAGCAAGGGCTCCAAATGGTTTGCATGGTGGTAATTTGGTCATAGTTACCGCAGGGAGGATTCATGAAGTTGTTTTTTATCCAACAGCATCTGCCTCCACTTCTTGGGTCATCTCTTTTTCTCCTCCCTTTCCCATCAATCTCCAGAAGAAACCCAAAACACGCACCGGAGAGCCTTGCCACTAAATCCTAGGCTCATGGGCCATCAACATATGTTTACCTATTTATTTTAGGATGTGATTGATGTTACTACAGTTTTTAAAGAAAATGTTTTTGTTCAGCCAACGCGCTTTGCCAGCACAAAACGTTCTGTGTTTGGAGCAAAGCAGAGCAAATTGGACGCTGCTTTAAAACACGAAGAAGGAGGGGTTCGGGGAATGCTATTTTCTGCTCTTTAGCAAAGAGTTGTGCAGAGCATTCAGCAAAGATAAACGGGAAAGGCTGCCAGGCTGCAGAGAGAAGAGGAACAAGGTAGATTTGGCCGTGGGGGCCAGAGAGTGACTGTTTTTCCCCCGGCATGTTCTGGGCTCTGCATTAAGGATTCTGCGGTGGGTTGTGGAGTCCCACTTACCTTATCGTTGCATTTGTGTTAAATAAAGCGGTAACAGCAGAAGGGTTTGCATCGCGCTAGCGCTGAGCAGAGAACTCGTGAGCCTCACGCGAGGTGATGTGCAAACAGGGGAGAAGACGACCGGTTCCTCATCGTCATGGGGTGCCAGGAGAGTGGATAAACGTGTATCTCGCTCCACGGGGCTCTCCCTGAGCGTGGGTGTTCGGAAAAATGACGTGATTGACTTGTCTGCCTTCTTGGAGGCTGCAGCGAGGTACAGCTCTGCCTGGCACCATCTCCCGTGGCAGCACCGCTCTGAGCAGAGCCATCCCTCCGTGGGGAGCAGGAAGGTTTGGAGGCTCCTTACAGCATCAGTACCTTTCCTTGGCATTTTTTGCCTTCTGCAGCAATCTCTAGTTGCTGAACTGTTCTTGGTCCTTTCCACGTGCTTCCCGAGTCGCTGGCCCTCTTTGAGGGTTGTCATCTGCTGCATTTTTCATCAACGAGAAAAGTGCCTGAAGAAGGGAACGGTGCAAATGTGGCAGCTTTGCTGACACCAGAGCAGTCACAGAGCAGTCACAGCCATTGCCAGGGTCTCACTGCCACCCCTTTCTGCTCCTCAGTGTCACCAGTGCTGTCTGCGTTGTCCTCATGAGTGGCACGGAGTGGGGCAGTTCAGAGGTCAGACTAAGCTGGAGATGGGAGCTATCCATGAGCCAGCGATGGGACCTGGTGGCCAAGAAGGCCAATGGCGTCCTGGGGGGCATCAAGAAGAGCGTGGCCAGCAGGTGGAGGGAGGTTCATCCTCCCCCTCTGCTCTGCCCTGGGGAGGCCACAGCTGGAGCACTGGGGCCAGTGCTGGGCTCCCCGGTTCCAGAAGGACGGGGAACTGCTGGAGAGGGGACAGCAGAGGGCTCCCGAGATGCTGAGGGGATGGAACACCTCTCTGATGGAGAAAGGCTGAGGGATTTGGGTCTCTTCAGTCTGGAAAAAAGACGGCTGAGGGGGGATCTTATCAACGCTTATAAATACTGAAAGGGGGGTGTCAGGAGGATGGGGCCAGGCTCTTCTCAGTGGTGCCCGGGGACAGGACAAGGGGTAACGGGCACAAACTTGACCATGGGAAGTTCCATCTCAACACGAGGAGGAACTTCTTTGCTGTGGGGGTGGCAGAGCCCTGGCACAGGCTGCCCAGAGAGGTGGGGGAGTCTCCGTCTCTGGAGACATTCCAACCCCGCCTGGAGGCGTTCCTGTGCCACCTGCTGTGGGTGACCCTGCTGTGGCCGGGGGTGGGACAGGATGATCTCCAGAGGGCCCTTCCAATGCCGGCCGGTCTGGGATTCTGTGACCCCATGTTTGCTCTCACCAAAGTCAGAGATACTTTGCAGATTGGAGCTTCTCCCTCGGTCCCTGCATGGGCAGGATTTTCCCAGTGGTGCAAGAAAGACCACAGAGCTGGTCTTGGAGAACCTCTGGTGCTGCACATCTCCAGTGCACCATCCTGCTGTGGTTCTGCTCCCGGAGATGCTGCGTTGGAGGGATGCGACTCAGCAGCTCTGGAGCAGAAGACCTTGCTAAAGACTCTCACTTGGCCAAAGTCATGCTGTGGCCTTCCCTTGCAACAGCACCACTTGGTCCCCTCTTTAAAAACATCACTAAAACAGCAAGAGGAGGGAGATGCTGTGCCCTGCTCCTCGCTGCCGGTCCCCAGCGTCCCCTGACACCCCGCTCCTCCCTCTCTTGCAGCTGACGTACCTGCCTCCGCCGTGGGGTGAATGTCGCTCGTCGGATATGGGCTTAGACTTCTTTCCCGTTTACAGTATCACGGCTTGCAGGATCGACTGCGAGACCCGGTATATTGTGGAAAACTGCAACTGCAAAATGGTTCACATGCCAGGTGAGTGTGCCGGGGTGGGCAGGGACCCCCCCTCCCTCCACCCAGCCTGGGTCATTAGGGGTTAATGAGCTGGAAAGGGACCAGGGACTAAAGTAGCTGGGAATACCTTTCCCTAAGGAAAGAAGGATGTTAATAACCTTTGCAAAAGGCCCTGAAATAGGGGCAGGATGTGGCAGAGGGACATGGGTCTGATTTCCCCATATTTGTCCCCAGTTAACAGCCCTGGGTGGTATTTCCAGCAACCCCCTCCTTGGTTTGCAAGAAAAGGCCCCCGCGGCAGGCAGAGGCTGGGGGAGATGCTGCCCATCCCCATCTTGGCTTCACTTCGCTAAAGGGAGGTCCTTGTGGTCCCCGCGGGGAGGCCAGCAGTCCCCAGCTCCCTCGCAGCAGCGGTGGCTGATGCCCACTGATGGATGTGTCCTTTCCCTGCAGGGGATGCGCCCTTCTGTACCCCGGAGCAGTATAAGGAATGCGCAGAGCCTGCGCTCGGTGAGTACCGGATGATATCCCTGGGTACCACGGGTGTCCCGGGCCAGAGGGACTTCCAGCAGCCTGCGTCCTCCTGGCTGGCAGGACTGGGGTGATCTAGAGCAGCCGCAACCCAGCGATGGGTTTTGATGAGACCCAACTTATTGGGAAGGGCCGGGTGCACTCCGGGGGTAAAGTTTCTTCTGGTTCTACCCGGGGCATGGGGCTCCATCAGCGCAGAAACCCTCGGGATAACGGGCACCCCAGGATATGTAGGAGGGGAGCACCTCCAGGTCTGCATCTGGGTTTGGGAGGGAGGGACCCATTCCAGGTCTGGATTTAGGAGACTCAATCACCACATGTTCCCCGAGCAGATGCTGGTAACAGACTGTAGCCTCCAGCAAAAGGCCTCTCTCCAAGATGGTGGGGTTGGCCATGCGATGAAGTGGGAGAGAAATGGCCAGGACTGGATTTCCTGCAGCGTTTCTGAGATGTGACTCCTTGGCCCCGCTCTGGGTGGCATGACCTCTGCTCCCACATCTGCTGTGTGTCCCTGATTCCGTGAGATCTAACTCCATGACCTTCTCCAGGTTTGCTTGCTGAAAAGGACAGCAATTACTGCATCTGCAGGACACCCTGTAACCTGACCAGGTACAACAAAGAGCTCTCCATGGTCAAGATCCCCAGCAAGACTTCAGCCAAGTACCTGGAGAAGAAGTTCAACAAGTCGGAAAAATACATCTCGTGAGTGTTGCCGAAGACGGATCTCCTTTGCTTTATGGGGGAAAGTGTCTGTAAAACCCTGTTGGGAGTTTAAACCAGCCCATGCTAAGACCAGACCTTGCCAATGCCTCTATCACTGAGCAGAGGTACGTCCTCCAGGGAGGGTTGGGGTGAAACCCTTGAAGAGATGAGGTGTAGGTTGCTTTCATCTCAGTAGATGTGTTTCAGGACAACTGTATAGGCCCTCCCTGGCCTTGTCTCCATGAGCATACCCCATACCCACCAAACAAAATAGTGCAAAACCTCCTCTTATTTTGTCAGGGAAGCCCGGTCTCGCTGGCCCTGTCTGAGATGTGGCTACTCTCTACCTGAGTCTGGGCTGTGGACCTCAGGCAGCCGCTGTCTTGGACCTCTCCCAGCACTGGGCACATTATTGCCTTGTGGAGGCAGAGAGAGTTATTCCATATTACGCATCCTTTGGACTCTTGCTGTTATAATCAAAGTGAGATCCAGAGCTCAGATCCCGAGAGATCTCGGGAAAACATTTTCCAGCTTCTGCTAAGGCTGCCGGCGTCCTATCGGTGCCCTGTGGTCTTGGTCTCCAGGTGGTCCAAGTGTCTGTGGGTTGCTGAGGACCCCAGAAGGAGAACATTCATGACAGAGAGGGGACTAAGGCCCCAAAGTCCCATTTTTTTTCTTCTCCCAAAGCACACAAGCCCGTTAGTGGCTGATGGGCTGATGCTGTTGTCCTCTTTCTACAGAGAGAATATTCTTGTGCTGGACATATTTTTTGAAGCACTCAACTATGAGACAATTGAACAGAAGAAAGCCTATGAAGTGGCAGCCTTACTTGGTAAGGAGGGATCAGGGGTGCATTTTGGAGTCCGTGTGTGTTTATGGGATGGACAGATGCCACGAGTGGGTGCACGGGTTATGTGCATTGCCATGAAATCCCAGCAAGATCCAGCCACATTTCCATTTTCCTTCCAACAGCAAGCTGGGGAATGTCCCAGGGACCACAGCTAGTCCATGCATCACCCATGAAAGGTTAATGTGAGCTGCTCCATCTCAGCTTGCTACCAGGCCCTATTATTTGGGAATCCCCGGGCTGAGCGGTTGATGGATGGTCTCTGTGGTGTCCCCAATGCTGGAAGGGTATTGTGTGGAGGACAGCTCTTAAAACCATCTACCCAGCACCCCTTAAATCCTCCTTTCCAGCCTGGCCAGCCAGGACCCTGAGCTCTTTGCCTTTGGGTGGTGGCCCACAGCTTGATGGAGAAGGTGGAGGAGTTGTTGGGTTGCTCAACCTCAAGATGGGTCAAGCTTTGTGGGTGCCACCTACAGATTTGGGTGCTTGGGACCCATTGGGTCTTTGGGGTGGAGATATTTGGTCAGGAGAAGCAAGCATGCTCTGTGCCCGCTCAGCCACTCCCAATCCCCAAATCCCTCCTGGGATGCAGGGAGCGATCAGCACCTTTGGTTAAAAGCTGGAGCCGGGCCATCCCATAGGGCTGGACGCTGTGAGCCTGCCCCGGGATGGGGGACACTGCAGGGAGCAGAGCACCCCAAGTCCCTTGGGGTGCCCCCACGTCACCCCACAGTGATAGCTCCCCAAAATGTACATGCCATGACCCCATCTGCACCTGCTGTGGGTTCCCCAGTGCTTTGGGCAGAGTCTCCTCACCCCCCAGTCCTCAGCCTCTTTCGAACCAGCACTTTGTCCCAAAGCACCTTTTTTCCTCTCTTTCTTCTGGCTCTGTCTCATGGAAGCCCACAGCAGAGGTCCTGGTAGCTCCTCCACCCATGGGTGCCTTCACTCTGGGGAGCAACACAGTTGAACCATGGGTGTTTTGCAGCAAAACCCATGAGATTTGTCTTCCCTGAAGCACACGGTTTGGCGTAGCAGAGCATCTCACGTCAGGAGTTATCTTCCCAGCAGATCCCTGGAAGTATCCTCTCCCCACGGTGCCTCATCCACAGCCCTTCCCCAGCCCCGGGGGACTGTAGGACTTGAGCAGTGACAGCTTTGAGATGCTCCCCCCAAAAAAGCAGGTCATCTTCCCTCTCCCTTTCCTCTCTTTGGCAGCTTTGGGGTTTTTTTGTTGGCTCCAGGGGACGTTACGTAATTCTTCTCCAGCATCCTTCTCCTTCCCCCGCCCAGTTCGGGAATTGGGCTTTGGGATTCCTGGGACGCAGCCTGCTGTCTGACTCTGACAGATGGCTTCCTCGGATGCCAGCCTGCGGTATCGCATCCTCATTAGGCTTCCAGCTGATGGCCTCGTTAGCAGGAGAAATGCTTTGGTGGCCAGCAGTGTCCTTCCTGGGATGCTTTTCACCCCCTTAGAGCTGTTGGTGTTTCTGGGGTGATGCATTTCCCCGCTCTTTGGGGACAGCAGCACCCAGGGAGCTGCACCGTGGTTGCACGGGTGCCTCTAGGAGATTTTACCCCAGGGGTAAAAGCCACCTGCGTGTTGTTCTCTCTCCTAGGTGACATTGGAGGCCAGATGGGGCTATTTATCGGTGCTAGCATCCTCACTATCCTAGAGCTCTTCGATTACATATACGAGGTAAGACCCTCGTCCTTCGCCTTGTTCCTCTGGCGGGGTGTGGGTTCGCCAGCCTTGATGCCAGGCTCGGCTGGTCGTGGACCAGGACCCACGGGGATTATTAATGTTAATTAATGATACTCTATGATTAATACTCGACAGTAGTGCTATGTAGTCGGTCACAGCTGTGTAGCATGGTGCGGAGGTCCCTGCGTCGGCAGGAGGGGGTTGGCACGCAGCCGTGGCATGGCGTAGCCAGGCTCACTTAACACCCTGCCTCTGCTGACGATGTTTCCTTCTCGCTTGGGCTAATTAAGCACCACCTTCACGTGCTGCTTCCCACCCTGGGTCTCGCACTGCCCGAGGTGCGGTGGCTCTGGGGTGCTGGCTGGGGACCTGCTGCTGCACCCTCCTGTCCCCGTCCCCACTTGGGCTTCTCCCAGCAGCACACCCTCATCATCATCGTGAAGTTCTTTACCCTGAGGGTGGTGAGACACTGGCCCAGGTTGCCCAGAGAGCGGGTGGAGGCCCCATCCCTGGAGACATCCAAGGCCAGGCTGGATGAGGCTCTGAGCGACCTGATCTAGTTGAAGATGTCCCTGCTCACTGCAGGGGGTGGGACTAGATGGCCTTTGGAGGTCCCTTCCATCCCAACACATTCTATGGTTCTATGATTCTATGAAAAACTCCTTCAATTAACGCCTGAGCCCCAGTCCAGCCGTCAGGTGGGAGAAGCAGCAACGCCAGACCTTGTAGCACTGCTGGGGAGGTGGAAAAACCCCAGTCCCTGTTATCTGCAGCTCTGCCAGGAGCCCTGGAGCAAGGAGCTTTCTAGGAAGCACCAAGATGAGCTCGAGCGCAGTCCCGTGGCTCCGCGGTGGCTGAGTGCAAGCCCTCTTTAATGGGAATTATTGCAATAAGCAGGTCGGAGAAGACATTGCTTTCTGGCAGCCCTCCCTCCTCCTGCCCTCCCGCAGCAGAGTTACAACCCTTGTATATTTTTAATCTCTTTTTGCCTGAGCAAGTTGCCCCGGTGGGCGCTGGTGTCTCGGCCCAGCAGCACAGCGCAGCAGCTCCCAGGGGATTTTGGCTTTTCTGTGCCAAGGTGCCAGCACAGCCCTTGGTGGTCCCATGCTGTCACAGCGTCCCTGTGGGCATCGTCCTTCCAGCATCCTCCGCCGGCGCCCCTGCGAGTGCAGAGGCAGATTCCAGCCGCTGGCTGCACCTTCCTGCCATTTGGCCTTTTCCCACCCCATTTTTCATCTCAAATGGGCCAAAATAGCCCTCCCTGGAGCGTTCTCCCCAACAGCCGTCGGTTTTCCTTCCTAGTCTTCATGGCCACATTGCAGAAGGCTTCGTGTTGAGGGTCAGGCTCCTGATTTTGGGTTATGAAAGGGGAAATGGAGGCAGGGAGAGGGGCTGCAGCCACCGAGGAGCCAAGATGACCCCAGGGACCCCAACACGCAAGAGCGTGTCCTGTTTTATAGCAGGAATGAATAAGTTTATGCCTTGGGATAGTTTGGAGGAGGATGCAAACACCTATAGAGATGGGCAGTTCCCAACAAATTTGGCACATCCCAACCCAAGGTCCTTTGCCCTTGTCCCTGGGAAGGTGCCTCCTGCTAATTCAGCTCATCTGCTTTCTCTGCAGGTTTTAATGCAATGGCTTTGGGCACCCTGCACCCAAATATGCAATATTTTATACCTGCGTAGCCCAGTGTTCCCGTAGCACTGTCTCAGCCCCGTACCGTGATGGGACTGGGGATTTTTAATCCCATGGGATATTGCAGTCGGGGGTTGTTCCTGGCTGTTGCATTAATGCGTGCCAAACCAGGTGCACGGGGGCGTCAGGCAACCGTGGTCTGCTCCGAGCTCGCCAGGGCTTGAAAACCCTCTTGATGTTATTAAAGGTGGGATGCTAGTTGTGTTTTAAGACAATCACTCCCCATCCCAGTCCCTTCTGGGCGGCTGTTGGCACTTGGTGGCATTATTCTGCGATAAAATATAGGGAAAATTACAAGCATAAAGCTCATAATGGCTTCGGAGCGCAAACAAACCCTGCGCCTCAGTTTATATCTGAGGCTGAACGCACACAATATTTCATTAAAATTGCCTATTCCCAGCTTTCTTGGGGTTCTTTCATAAGAAGGTAATAAGAACCCTCGCAACGTTTGGATTTTTCTTCTCTGTTTTAACTCCTTTATTTGACATCTGTTTATAAAACTTGGCAAATAGTTTCCTCTTGCTGGTTTGTGGGGTTTTTTTCTTCTTTCTGGGCAAGCACGGCCTAAGAGAGCATCCTGTCTCCTGGGAGAGGATGCCTGGGGATGCACCAGCCATGCCCTATGCAGGGGTCATCTTAATGGTCACCCGTGATAAATATTTAACCCACACTGCACGGGGAGAAAAGGAATTAAAATGTCTCTAAACGCTGCCTAATCTACATGGTTGATCTAATCTGCTCAGGGTTGCATCGTGGCGGGGTTCAGAGCTCCTAAAATTCATTGTGTTTTCAACCAAAACTGTTTGAGATATTGCCAACAAATGGCTACAGCGATTCTTTCCCGGTGGCTTAGCCCAAATGGGATGAAATATTGACCGTAGAGATGGTTTTTTTTGCATCGTTGGCTCGGCACAATCCTCCTTTTGGTCCTGTCCCAGGGCTGAGTTGGGCTCCTGGGCTCGTCGGGGTCCCGAATCCCCACCACGCGTCTCCGCGTGCCGGCCAGCATCCACCTCGCTTCCTTAGGAACTGACCCAATTCTTCACATTTTTAGCTTTCTTCTTTTTTTTTTCTCTCTCCCCGCGCCCCCCCACCCCGCCCTCCCCCACCCCCCAGTGGAAGTTTTTCAGAAAAACACTCACTTTTCAACCCTACTGGGATTGCGCTTGAAAATAAGTTCTTCAGCAGCCGCGGCTGCCAAGGAAATAATGCGGCTGTGAAGGGAAGCGGCGCTCGCATCCCTGACATTTTTCAATAAACCCCCAAATATATTTAAAAAAATTGAGTTTTGGGTGGGGTTTTTTTTCCATGTGAAGAGGTGCGTTTTGACGCATGGGGTGGTTTGCTTGGAAAGATTGTCCCCTTCTCCGTACCCTTTGGAGGGTGTCCTCCAAACCCAGCACGTCTCCTGGACCCAGCCCCGTTGGGTGAGGCTGCCCCATGCCTCGTGGGTGCCCACCTTAACCCAACCTCCCTCTTTTGCAGCTGATCAAGGAGAAATTACTAGACCTACTTGGAAAGGAGGAAGAGGAAGGGAGCCATGATGAAAACGTGGTAAGGAGCCCCATTGGGAGACAGGAGGATATTTCCCCGCTCCATACGGATGCAGCGTTTGACCCCAGCTTCTTTGCAAAGGCTTGATGCTATGCCTTGGCCAAAGAAAAGAGATGGTTGGGGTGCTGGAGGACAAGAAGCTCCACACGCCCCGGCAACGTGCGCTGGCAGCCCAGAAACCCCCCGCAGCCTGGGCTGCATCCCCAGCAGCGTGGGCAGCAGGGCCGGGGGGGGATTCTGCCCCTCTGCTCCGCTCGGGGGAGACCCCCCTGCAGCGCTGCCTCCAGCTCTGGGGCACCAACAGCAGAAGGACACGGAGCTGTTGGAGCGGGGCCAGAGGAGGCCCCGGAGATGCTGGGAGGGCTGGAGCCCCTCTGCTGTGGGGACAGGCTGAGAGAGCTGGGGGGGTTCAGCCTGGAGAAGAGAAGGCTCCGGGGAGACCTTCCAGCCCCTTCCAGTCCCTAAAGGGGCTCCAGGAAAGCTGGGGAGGGACTCTGGATCAGGGAGGGGAGCCATGGGACGATGGGGAATGGTTTTAAATTGGAAGAGGGGAGATTTAGATGAGATATTGGGAAGAAATTGTTTGTTGTGAGGGTGGTGAGCCCCTGGCCCAGGTTGCCCAGAGAAGCTGTGGCTGCCCCATCCCTGGAGGGGTTCAAGGCCAGGTTGGACGGGGCTTGGAGCAACCTGGGCTGGTGGGAGGTGTCCCTGCCCAGGGCAGGGGGTGGAACGACATGATCTTTAAAGTCTCTTCCAACCCAAAGCATTCTGTGATTCCGAGGGACAGGGAGTGTCCAGCAGCCCCGGGGTAACCCTGTCCCCCGCTCTCCATCCGCAGAGCACTTGCGACCCCATGCCAAATCATTCGGAAACCATCAGCCACACTGTGAACGTGCCGCTGCAGGCCACCCTGGGAACGCTGGAGGAGATCGCCTGCTGACACCGTCCGACCGCTCCACAGTGCCAACACCTAAGGAAGGAAAACTGCACAGGAAAGCAGGGACCGAGCTCAGGTTTGCAACGGGGGCAAAAAAAAAAAAAAAAAAAAATTAAAAAAATATTTAAAAAAAAAAAGGAAGAAAATCGCTATGCATTAAAAAAAAATAAATATATATATTATATATATATACTCTGCCAAAACCAAGCGAGAGGCGCCTTGGACTTGACTTGTGTTGTCCTTTCCTGTGGGGGGGTTGTCTTCAAGATGTGAAGGCAGCAGCTCATTTTTGAACTGTACAAAACAAAGAGACCACCACCACCAAAAACACAACCGAAGCCCCGCCATTTCACCTACTGCCAAATGTATAAAGCACTTGCATGCCAGTTCTTTTTATGGCAATATATTCCTATCTGTCTTTATAAGCTCTGTTCCTCTTTACAGTCTCTGATTTTCACTACAAGAAGGAACTCGCGGGCCCAGCCATCCCCTGAAATCACCATTACTAACGTCGTAGGCTGAATTAGAATAAAGAAACAAAAAGTCGCAGCTCTCGGATTCTTCTTACGTTCTTGTCCTTCGTGTCAGTCTGTGATGAATCTTAAGCTAAACCGGGTCCCCCGAGGCCGGGCCACCGCCGGGGCTCCTCAGCGCTACCAGTCACCCCAAGGTGAGCATCCCTGGAGAGGGGCCGGACCGGTGGCTCTTGGTGGAACGTGTCCCCCGCCCCCCCCCGGCTGCTGTGTCGTGCTCCTCCGTCTGCAGTGCCTGGATAGTCCGTCTGCGGCGGGTGGGCACGGGGCGGTGGGTTTCTTTATTATTTTTTTATTTTGTTTTATTTTGAAAAAGTCTTTTAATTTTTTAATTTTTTTTCTTTTTTATTTTCCCGTTAATGGATTCTGTGCTTTCTCCTCGTTCTCATGACTGATATTAAAGCTGGTCTTGTGGAAATGGCCGGGCTGTGTCATTTCTGCCTTGCCCCCGGCGCAGCCTCGGCAGGGGGGTGAGGGGCGGGCTCCAGGACGAGCCCATCGCGGGGGCTGCCCGTGGCCGTTCCTCACCCCTCGCCTCCCCTTGCCCCATCCACCACGTCATGGAATCATAGAACGTAGAATGGTTTGGGTTGGAACGGACTTTAAAGATCATCCAGTTCCAACCCCCCTGCCCTGGGCAGGGACACCTCCCACTAGACCAGGTTGCTCCAAGCCCTGTCCAACCTGGTCTTAAAAACTTCCAGGGATGGGGCTTCCACCACTGCTCTGGGCAACCTGTTCCAGGGGCTCACCACCCTCATGGTGAAGAACTTCTTCCCAACGTCCAGTCTGAATCGTCCCATTTCTAGTTTTAATCCATTCCCTCTAGTCCCACCGTTACCCGACATCCTAAAAAGTCCCTCCCCAGCTTTCTTGTAGCCCCCTTCAGATACTGGAAGGCCACTCTAAGGTCTCCTCAGAGCCTTCTTTTCTCCAGACTGAACAACCCCAACTCTCTCAGTCTGTCCCCACGGGAGAGGGGCTCCAGCCCTCGGATCATCCTCGTGGCCCTTCTCTGGTCACGTTCCAGCACGTCCATATCTTGTAGTAGGGGCTCCAGAATCACACACCTCCTGATGGGGTGGGCACCAAGCCCTGGCTGTGCTCAGCTACGTCCCCATCTTCTCCGTGGTGGTGGCGCCAGCTCCGATGTTGTGCACTGTGGCCATCTCTTGGAGTCTCATTTATTGGCCACCAGGATTTTAAATAGAACTGGGTCAAAATGATGCTGCTTTAACCCAATAAAGAAGAATACAAGTTCCCTGGAGCTCCAAACCCTGCTGGCTTTGTAGCCTGGAGGAGCGGGAGCAGGATGCAATGTGTGTTTGCACCTTGCTAGCTCATGGCATGGTACTGCTGAATGGCCAGTGGCCATAAGCAACGTGGTGGCCACAACAGGGGGAATCGCAGCTGGACTGTGAAAAACTGTTTTTGCAGAGCTGATGAGTCCCAAACCCTGGGAGGGCGTTAAACCAGTCACAGGGATTGGAGGTCAGCCCAGAATTACCCGCAGGGGATGGTGGAGATGGGAGGTGTGTTGTGGTCTGCAGCCGGCTGAGGGACTGAGGACATCCCTTTGCCCTGGAGAAGGTTCAGATCTATCCTCCACTGTCTCGAGTGCCAATGTTCATGCACAAAACCACCTTTTGGGACAAATCCTTCTGCTGCCCAGAGCATGGTGCAGAGGGGTTCCAGTCTATGACTTGTTCTGGAGTAGACATGGGCCATGTCAAGCTAGCAACCGGCCAAGGGTGCTCAGGGTGGGTCTGTCCTGGGCCACCTAAGTCAACAAGAGCTTCCCTGTGCTTGGGCAGATGTCCCAGCTGGGCAGCCACACGGACAACCTCAGTGTGGTGCAGTGACTCAGGAAAGGTGGGTCCTGTCTCTTTAAAGTCCAAATCATGTCGCCCCCCCCATCACATACCACCAAACCTGAGTCCACTGCTGTCCCCGCCATGCCAACAGCAGGACCTTGGAGCAATGTTCCCATGTCTGCCACCGTGAATGCCTACGATAACCTCTGGGGAGCTGCCACGCACCCTTCCCTGCTTGGAGCCGTTTTGGCTCCTCTCCCTGCTTTCGGCGCGGCTTTGGCTGATGGCAGGTGAAGGAGAGCCTTGCTGAGGCAAGTCCAAGGGGCAGGACTCCAGCCCAGCGCTCCGCCGAGCTCACTGTCTGCCAAGGGCAGGCCGAAGCCCTACTCTTCCCTTCTCCTGCACTTGCTCATCAAGCCCAAGAAGCTGCTTTGAGGGTGACCCAGCTGGTCAGACACAAGCCATCCAAAGCTGCCCCAGCACCGAAGGCTGGAGTCCGTCCCACGCTCAGGCTCCCAAGCAGTGCTCGTGGCTTCCCCAGGCCCACAGGACATGGGTCTTGGCTTTTCCTCCTGCAGCCGGGTTCTTCTGTGGCTGTTGCAAAGCTGTTCCCGGCTCAGCAGGGTCCTCCTTCAGTTAAACGTGAGCTGCGGCACCAAGGAGCCACTTTAACACATCCCGCAGGCTATTTAGCTGCAATCTCGTCCTTCTTCCTTTGCTCTCCAGCAGCAGGTAGTCCACTTCCCCTCAACGTTTTTTCCCCCTTAGACAAAAATAAAACCAGTAAGGCTCCCAACAAAATACCTGGTTTGTGCGACTGAACGCACCCAAAAAGCCTTCACCAAGCAGGGAGGCAGGCAGAGTCCTTTCGGAGATGGAGGAGCAGCCTCCGGGTTTCAATCCAGTCCTCTCCAGGCTGGCAGAGAAGTGCTCAGGGGACGTGTGCTCAAATGTGTGCCTTCTACGTGCTCCAGGGTGACAGTGACTCCAAGAGTCATTTCCACGCATATAAATTTATCCACTTGGCAATTTATTAAATCTCCATTACGAGATTTTTGGTAGAGTCATTGGAAGGCTTTGGTGAAGCTTGTTGGGGTGGGATACCTCGGGGATGCCCAGAGGTGCTGTGACGAGTTTTGCTAATACCACCTGTAGAGGAAAGCCACTTGAACGGGGAGGCTGGCACAGGGATGGCACCTCTGAGTGCTCCTGAAGAGCACACTCTCCACACTGAAGACCTCATTCTGTGTTGTCAGTCTTCATTATCTCCTGAGACCTGGACGCTGGCCACACGTTCATTATCCACGGGACGCCCAGCAGCCATCAGCTGGCAGTAAGCGCTCATTGACAGCCTGGTTGTGGGGCTGCGGAGCTGCCAAGCTCTGGCTCCCGTTGCCAAACCCCCGTGCCAGAGTGGTCCTTGTGGTCCCTGCTGGACCAGTGTGGGGGAATTTGTGCCAGGCCTGGCTCAAGGTGACTCATTACAACATCTCCAGGCTCTCAGCCATGCCCATGACGGCTGGTTGAACCACCAGGCTCCTCACGCAAACTGGTCTTCCTAACCCTTATGCTCATGAATGGCTGGGAAGGGAGTTGGCCCTATATCCACGGTGGACTTTGTGGTGTGTATCTTTGCGCTTGAAGACGCAGGAGTATCTCCACCTTGGGGGGGGGTTAGAGCCCACTTTACAGGATCCAGCCCCCCCAACTGCAAAAGCAACTCACCAAGAGAGTGTGGCTCTCGAGAGGGGATGGGGGCTGAGCAGTGATTCACTGCTGACAATGCCAGTCCCGAGCAGACAAGCTGGTACCATTTGACATCTAAACCCACATGAGATACCACCAGACTGGGCAAATTTAGAAATCTTGGGTCCTGGGCCACTTTACTGAATTCCTGGGGCAGCCCTTTACTAAAAAACAAAAGAGGTGTTTGAACAGTGAGGATGTATCTCAACCCCCAAAAAAAACACAGGCACCTTGGGGATCACCACCGAACTGCGTCACACCAACATGGCCGGGACAGCAGCAGCAGCGTAGTGGGTAGCTTGGAGGACAGACACTGGAAACCAGAAACCCACTTGTAAAGCTTCTGGCTGCCTTGTGTCATTTTGTCCTGCGAATTCAACGTGCCTCAGCCCCTGTGCTGGAGAGCCATCCCGCAGCCAGTGCTTTTAGGAGATGGCTCTACCTGCAAACACAATGCCCTGGCTCAGTGCTGGCCCAGCTGCCCTGGGGCACTGGCTGTTTAAGCAGGAGGGCAGCAGAAGGTGGAAAAAGGTCAACTTGTAGCCGTGACATCTTCCATCCCTCCGGATAAGGTGGGTACCACCGTGACACTTGCAGTAGGTTTGGCACCTTCAACACTGGTGGATTTATGCTTGCCTAGAAGGTCTCCCCCATTCCCACCTCCTACCGCGGGATGTGCCCCTGAGGTTTCTCCAGCAGCAATGATGGTAATGGGCCACAAAGATGCTCCAAAGGTTGGAGCCCCTCTGCTGTGAGGACAGGCTGAGAGAGCTGGGGGGGTTCAGCCTGGAGAAGAGAAGGCTCCGGGGAGACCTTGGAGCCCCTCCAGTCCCTAAAGGGGCTCCAGGAAAGCTGGGGAGGGACTCTGGAGCAGGGAGGGGAGCCATGGGACCAGGGGGAATGGTTTTAAGCTGGAAGAGGGGAAATTTAGATGAGATATTGGGAAGAAATTGTTTGCTGTGAGGGTGGTGAGCCCCTGGCCCAGGTTGCCCAGAGAAGCTGTGGCTGCCCCATCCCTGGAGGGGTTCAAGGCCAGGTTGGAGGGGGCTTGGAGCAACCTGGGCTGGTGGGAGGTGTCCCTGCCCAGGGCAGGGGGTGGCACTGGGTGGACTTTAAGGTCACTTCCCACCCAAACCAGTCTGTGATTCTATGCTGCCCAGTACTCTGCAAGCCCATGGCTTGAAGGCTCCTGATGTGACTGATGAGCCCAGAGAGGGAGCATTGATTGGAGCCTCCTTGGCTCTGAGATGGGCTCTCAGCCCAAGTGACGATTCAAGACCCCTCTACCCTTTGGCTGCCCTCTCCTTCCTGAAGAGCCTGTGTTTGGGGAGCAGAGGGCATGGGTGGTGGAGGAAGGAGGGACTGGAGGAGCCAAAACGCAGCATCTCTTGCCGGCGGTCAGTACAATGTGTCCCAAATTCAGCAGCCCCACGCTGTGCTAAGGCAGGGCGTATCCCTGGGGACCACGGCCGTCCCACGGCCACCCCACGGCCCTCCCACGCAGCGCGGAGCCGCGTTCAGGCAGCAGCTCTTGGGAGGGATGTTGGTGCATCGCAAAGGGTTCAACCGAGAGCTGCCCGGGCGGACGCCAGGCTTGGCAAGCTGCCCGCCAGCGAGAGGAAAGTTCCAGTCATTTAGTTTAACAAAGGGAAGGTGAAAAGGTGGCTCCATCAGTCTGTGAATTCCTCAGTGGAGAGATTTCTAATAAAGGGTTCTTTAATCTGGCAGACAAAGGAAGAACAGGGAGGGGAAGGGGGTCATGACAGGGGGAAGTTAAATGCATTCAAATGAGAGAGCCTGAATGGGACCGTGGATGGTGCCACAGCCCCTGAAGTCTTTAAATCAAGATAGAACATTCTTTTTCCAACAGATGTGCTCCAAGAGCAGGTCCCCATCCCTGCAGCACTCTCTGGGCTGCCTTATGGAGAAGACCTTGCAGTAGAGGTTTTAGGAGCAAAGTCCCCAAAACTCTGCATTTGAGCCTGTTGGCGTCTGAGTTCGCCCAAACCCTCAGCAAGCTGGACTTGCACCTAATTCTCCCCCTGTTAGACATTCACAAGCTTTTCTTTTCCCGAGGAATTCACAGCAGGAGCTTGGGCAGGTCTTTGCACCGGAGTCACTCCCCCAGTCCCGGCTATTTCTCTGTTTGCTGTCTTTGGCTGTTTGCAGTCTCGGAGGGGTGGTTTAAAAAAAAAAAAAAAACAAAAAAAAAAAAAAAAAAAAAAAAAAAATTTCAATCGCTTATCAGACTGAAAGCGGTGTGATCCCCAGGACTGGCAAGGAACAAATAATTACCACTGGGTACACAGTGTTTTTCTGTCAAGGATCTAGCGTGTCAATTGATTAGAGGCAACGCACATTGTGTTGACTCTGGCTTGTCTTATCCATCAGCTGCAAAGCCAAATTCGTACTGGAAGAAAGGGAACATCATGCCACAGCCTGGGGGTGGCCGAGCACGTGCCTGCCCGCTCTCTGCACTAATACAAGCACTAATAAACGCTGCTGTGTTCAGTGGCATCTCAACGGCAGCAGGCGGGAGGGCATCACGGGGCGATGCTGGGCTCAGCCTGAAGGCTGGTGCTGCTGGAGAGCCTACGTGGGGTGGGATGAGCCATGCCCATCGACCCACAGCTCTCATCCCGGCTGTAAAAAAGCAGGGTTTGAAGCTGCCATGAAGCCTCCAGGAGAACTGCCTTCAGATGTTGACGCAGGACCCATGGTATGGCCCTTGAAGTGTAAGCTCCTGAGCTGGCCGAAGGAAAAATTACCTTGATCGCCTGCCTTAAAACCTCAGCCTGAGCACTGGTGTCATGCTGGAAGTACTCTGTGTCCTTGCTTTGCTCTCCCCATCCTCCTTCTATCCGTCCAGAGCAGTTTTTCCCGTTTTTACCTGGTTTTGTCCTGCTCAAATGCCCAGTGAGCCATGCACCCATGGGTGCTGGGAGGTGAAGGAGCTCGTTTGTTCCTCTGAGTTCTCCTTAGCAGGCAGCAGATCTTCATGTCCTGCTGCTTCCCTGCTTGTGCCCCCAGGTCACAAATCTTCCTCTCCCGGTGCCACCACAAACATAGAAGCTGCAAGAGCCCAGGTCTGGGAGAAAAGTCCCATCCTCGGGATTAAAAAGCTCTTTGCAGTTCTTCAATGCTCTCATCCGGTGTCTTACAGCCGTCCATAGTCACAAAACCCCCTTGCACCGAAACCTCGTGGTGCTTCTCCCTTCAAGATGTCAAAAAATAAGGGAGGCTCAAATTCTGCAGGCTGTGAAACGTGTTTTGCTTCACAGTTGCTGGGGAAAAAGAAAAAAACCCAAACAACAAAACCACTTCAGTCTCCTGATGCTCTCATCAGTCTCCTGATGTTCTCACCCTCCTCCTGGTGCTCTCACCCTCCTTCTGACGCTCTCACTCCCACCCTGATGCTCTTTCCCACCTCCTGATCCTCTCACCTGCCTCCTGATGCTCTTTCCCACCTCCTCACGGCCTCACATCCCCTCTCCTGGCATCGCAGTGACCTTTGAGCTTGGAATCAAGTGAGGTAGGAGAAACTTCATGAGAAGGTGCACCATCCCATGAGGGACGCTCTGGTGCTGTGGTCACCAGACAGGAGCTCTTCAACACCTTCTGGAAGCTATTCACCAGCCGGGCATTTTTCCACGCTCACCCCTGCTCTGTATCCCCAGAGCAATGCCCAGCAGCAGACCTCCCCCAGATCACAAGATTGCCTTAATCATGAGAATTTTCTCTAAAAAAAAACCCCAAATAAATAAAAACTGGGTGTTGTTTTCCCTTCCTGTTCCTCCCACCTCCCCAGCGAGAAAGGTGACATTCACTTCACAGCTTCGAACGCTCAGGAAGAAGCCTGGAAACGTGCAAAGAAAACTGCGATTCTCACGCCGAATCCTCTGCTTCCACCCACCCGCACGGCGAGGAGCTGCTGGCACTCAGGGGACGCTCCCGAGGCCCCACCGTTTTAAGAGCCCATGGGCATGGATGTGCTGGAGGACTTTCCTCAACCCAATAACCATCCTCCTGGCTCTCCTCTAGCCCTTGTCCTCACCCCCACCAAGGTCTGCGGGTGGATTCGGCAGGCGCAGATGTGCTGTGCCTGGATGGAGTCATGGAGAAGCCAGGAACTGTAACTGTGCTATAGATATATATATAAAATATATATATATATATATATTTTTTTTTTAAGGATGCAATAGAAAATCATGACTTTGACCCCATCTCCAGAGGAAACGCCTTACGAGAGCTTGTTGTCAGCCCATTTGTCTGCTCATTCATCACCCCCCGACAGCTTTCAAATCCAGGAGCCAGTTCCAAGAAAATTTGGCAGCGGGTCCTCAGAAATAATTCATCTCCCGTGCGTCGCACGAGTACCGCCGGTTGAGTGGAAGAGGGGAACCCACGCTGGCGGCTCTGGACCCAAGCGGGGCTGATGGACCGTGCACGTGGCTCCGAGCTGCTCCCAGCACCTGCCGCCTTCTCCTGGCAGCGTTGTCCTGGGAGGCGGGGGACGCACAGGCATTGCTGGAAGCAAAGGGGGCACGAAGCCATAAGAAATCAGGCGGCTTTCATGCCGCTGCTCAAGGAGCAATTACTTTCCGCCAAGCCATAGGTTTTTAGCAGCCAGAACGAGCAGCTCTGTGAAACTCCACACAGCTGGGGCTGGGAGATTTGGAGCATTGCTACGCTGGCAGCCGATTACACCTTTTCCTTTACTGATCGATTTTACCTGGCTGAAAAGAGTAACAAGAAATAAAGTGACACTCAAGTACCTCCACTCAAGCCATCCCCTTTAAGAAGTGTGGCTTCATTCCTGGGTCCAGAGACCGAGGGGCAGCTCTGCCACTTCTTCAGCAGGGGGAGGAACCTTAAAACTTCCATGAAACCAACACGACGAGCCAGCGGAAGGTTTGAGGGTGTCCCTGGAAAAGGGACCTGCAGCCCTGGGGGAGAAGGTGGGCTGGAAGGAGACTGCGCTGCCAATGCAAAACTCCGTGGCCTGTATGGGACCAGGCAGCAGGAGGCTGGTGCCCATGGACTTTCCCAGCGGAGGAAAGGAGTCCCTTTTTCAGGGGAAAAAAAAAATGGTAGTGATTAAAAATCAAGAAAAGCAGATAGGTTTTAGGGGAAAAAAAAAAAAAGAAAAATGAAACATCAAAACATGAAAACCCAACCTGCTGAGCAAGCACAGAGAACAGCTCTGCTGAAGAGCAAAAGGATCTGCCAAGCAAAAAAAAGGCAGCTCTAAGCACTTGATAAATTATTTGCTGCAAATTAGCCCCATGCTGGCTTAGAGCACATTTCAACGAAAGGAGAAAGGAATGTAAAAGACGTGGCACGGCACATCCCTGCCGCCCTCTTACTGTCTATTTGTCGTTGCGGTGTGTCCGTGCAGTGCGAGACGCTTTGCATTCAGGCTGCTGAGGTGTCCGAAGAAGGGGACCGGAGGCGACGGCTCGACTGCAGCGGCTGGTTTTCCCCAGCTGGAAAAGAAGGGTCGGTCCAGGTGATTCTTCTGCACATTTCTATCTCAGGTGGCTGCATCTTTTTTGGCAATCATCGCACCCTTTCCCTGAAAAACAACTTCCCTGATTATTTATTAATATTTGCTACAGCATAGAAAGCCTCCGCTGGGAAAGTCCATGGGCACCAGCCTCCTGCTGCCTGGACCCAGTAAAACTTTTCTTGAGTAAGTTTTTGGCTTTAAGAGCATGGGGATTTAGAAACATTTTTTTGGCTCCACTCCTTCCTGAGCTGGCTCCATCAGCACGATCTTTATTGAAGCATCTCATCCGTTCGATGGTTCATGGAAGGGCAGAAACTGCAGCCAGCTGAAGGCTGGGCAGTCACACGTCTCTGGAGGACACAAGGATATGGAAATTTAGACCACACCCAACCTCCATAGGACCACATTGCGATGCAGCAAAGTGGTTTTTGTTTTTGTTTTGTTTTGATTGTTTTTTTTTTTTTCTCATGCATTTAAAAAAAGGAAAGGTTAAAAGGGAGATGGAGTTTTGTGTGTTGTTAAAACTCAAGTAGCTTGCATCTTCTCAGCCTGCCAGATGTTAACAGGCCGAGATGGCCCCACCAGCAGCCACTAAAGAGCAAACTGGGGTCTGATGTCTCCTGCCTCTGTCCTGAAGACATCACCCTCTTTGCTCTTAGCCGCTGGCGGATCCGGGAGCTCTGCACAGACAAAGCAGGAGGAGTCGGGATTGCTTTGAGTGAGGGATCAGATGACCTCAAAGGCTTGGGTGTAGACTTCGCAGGATGCTCCATCAGCTCTTGCAAAAGACTCTCTGAAACCCACCTTGAAGGCATCTGGGGAACTTACATCATCTCACGAATCTCCCATCTCTGCCACGGGAGGAGATGCCAGTTTCTGTGGCTGATGCTCCCTAAATTTTGTATGGGTTGCATCTTTTGGAGCAAGTCTGGCCCCACCAGCCAGATACTTCAGCATGAGATGGGGCTGGTTTGATCTTTGTTTGACCATCCTTCACGTGTGGCATGGTTTGGGCCAGACCAGCCACTGAAACGAATGACAGAAGCTCTCCCTAACATCTCTCTCCAAGGACCAGGACCTCAAACAAGGGCAAGGTGGATTTGGTGTCTCCTGGAGGACAGGTAAAGAGCAGGATTTTTAGTGCACAAATCAGACACACAACACTAATAAATAGCACATGCCCAAGACCACCAAAATGAGATGCCACAGGCTGAAGTTTCTGTGGGGTAAAACACACAAAGGCTGAAATGCCTGAGGAGATGAACGCAAGAGAGCGGCTAAAAACAGAAAGCGTGAATGAACTTCAGCCCAAACATGTGGGAGGGATGGGGACGGCCATGCCAGAAGTCCGGGAGCTGAAGCTGCAGGAGAAGAGGCCGCTTTGCCAAGAGAAGCATTAAACGCTCACGAGGCTCTATCAGCAAACTGGTGGAAGATAGATAGACACTCCGGGCCACATGGTTGGAGTCACTGGACCAATAAATCACTTTAAATGCCTGGGAAGTCAAAGGCTCCTGTATTTACAAGATAGAAGTGGCTGGAAGTTGCTTGGTTCCAGCTGGAGCCCAGAAACCAGAAAATTCCAGGGTGTGGGAGCTGCCTCCTGGCCACGGGCTGAGGGCAAATAAATCCCTTCAGCTTCCGGGAAAAGACCGTTGAAACTCTGGGTTCAGTCTCTGCAACGGCTTTTGTTTGAAAATGGAACTGCTCTGGGGAAAAAGCAAACAAAAAGGAGAGAGGGACCGGTTTGCTGTTCTTACCATCTGAAAGTGGGCATTTTGCTGTGAAACCTGGAAACAGCAAAACCGTTTTCCAGCCCAAAAATTTTGGATAGGAAGGGTTCAACTTTTAAAGGAGAATAAAGAAGTTTCCACATCCTGAGTTAAAAAAAACACAAACCAACCAACCAAATAAAAAAACAACAAAAAAAAACCATCACTTTTTAAAAAAATCTGATTTTGATGGGAGGTGTTTTTTCTAACCAGCATCTCAGATTTGTCAGTGAGTGGGAAAGCCCAGTAGGTATAAAACTTTAAAAAATATATTCTGGCAGATTTCTTGCTTCCTGCAGGGAGAGATTTCTGCCAAAAGCCCAGCCCCAGTTATCTCTGCAGTGCGGACGAGCCCCGTCTACATCTCACAGATACTCATGGCTTGATTTTTGGAGCAGCACATACTTGGAGGTTGCCCGTTTCCTACCAAGCCTGGGACAGTTCAGCTCCTGGTGGTGCCCAGAGCCAGCGAAAAGGGAGCCGTTCCCCAAAAGTGTATGTCTGGCTCCTTCTGTACAGGGCTGAGCAGTGAAAAGAGAATTTAGGGCTTTTGGGAAAGTTGTATGGTCATAACCCGTTGGGTCAAGGCTTGGTACATGCCCATGGGTTCCAAGGGAGTAGATGTGAACGTGATCCCTGTGCAATCCTTTACTGGGTGTCCTGGCTGCAGAATTATGAAATGAGGGACAATACGGAGATGAGAAACCCTCATTATTCCCTCGTTGAGACAAAGAATGCAGAGAAAGCTCCATAAACACAAACTAGACGGGGATGACCCAAAATGCCCCAGCTGGGGCAATCAGAGCTCTCACCCTGGGCAGACACAGGAGGATCCAGCCCAGAAGAACCAAGTTTGGCTCCTCCGGCTGCTCATACAAGGGCTGGTTTCCACAAAGCAAACAAAAACCTTTCTTCTTGGTTTACAAAGGTAGAAACAAAGGTATGACGTGGAGCCTGCAAGTAGCCTCAGTGCTTGCTGGGAGGAGTCTGTTAGCAAGAGATGCTCAGGGATTGGAACTGATGGAAGAAGCGCTCAGTGGGGATGAATTCAGAACCAAAAATAGCTTTCGACTCGGTCGCATCCCGTGGCAGGCTTGGCCCGGGTTATAAATGTTTGACGAGCGCTGCTGTTGGAGGCAGCACGGCGGCTGCGGGGTCCTGCACGTCCACGAGTCGGGCAGAGCTCAGCCCCCACAGCGGGGCAGGGCTGGGGTTGAGAAAAGGGGGTCTGAAGAGCGCAGGCAGCGAGAAACAAGGCTGGAGCCAGCAGAGGGGAAGGGCAAGAAATTTTGGAGCTGCCACAAGAGTTCCTGGGGAAAACAATTCTAAAAAAAAAAATAAATATATGAATCTCGCCCTATTGCTCTGACAGCGTTTCTCAGGGCTTTAGAGAAAGGCCAGGGGGGTGTGGGACAGGGAGGGTGACTCGCCTCATATCGGAAGACTTACTACTTTTTGCACAATTCCTGCATGAATGCAAACACGGACTTAAAAAACTCCCTCAACTCAGGTGTCCCAAACCACGTCTCTTTGGGGTGGACTTTTTTTTAACCCTTTCCTCTCCTCTTTTAAAAATCAGCCAGCTGAAGGAAAAAGAGTTCTGACTTTGAAGATGTCAGAATAGGTAATAATCTTTTGATCGTGCTTTACCAAATACTTCCTTTTTCTTGGCCAATGCTGTCCATTCAGTTCATCCTGCGTGCAGAAAGCTTCCTCCTCCCGCCCCTGCCTTTCAGCCACATCTATATATTTCTTACCCAGAAAAAGACGCCTCCAATCCATGCCCGGGGGAGTCCTTCGGGATATCTGGAAGTGCCTGACCATCTATCCAGGTTGTCTCCAGCAGCTTCTGAGTAGAATCATAGAATCATCATAGAATCGCTGAGGTTGGAAGGGACCTTCAAGATCATCAAGTCCAACCATTAACCTACCCTGACAAAACCCACTTCTAAACCATGTCCCTAAGTACCACATCTACCCTTTTTTTAAACACCTCCAGGGATGGTGGATCCACCACCTCCCTGGGCAGCCTCTTCCAATGTTTAATAACCCTTTCAAGGAAAAAATGTTTCCTAATATCCAATCTAAACCTCCCCTGACACAACTTGAACCCGTTTCCTCTTGTCCTATCCCTTGTCCCCAGGGAGAAGAGGTCAGCCCCCATCTCTCTACACCCTCCTTTCAGGTAGTTGTAGAGGGTGATGAGGTCTCCCCTCAGCCTCCTCTTCTCCAGGCTGAACAACCCCAGTTCCCTCAGTCGTTCCTCACAAGGTTTGTCCTCCAGACCCCTCCCCAGCTTTGTAGCTCTTCAAAGCTATGTATGTGGCCACCTTTACCTCCCATCCAACATCTGTCCTTTCCCATTAGGATCAGGAGAAATATCTGCAGGTCTCCACGTGCTCCATCCTCCTACCTGAGACCTGCACCCCGTGATGCCGTGTCCTGTCTCTGATGCCTGCAGCACCTTAGGAGCCAGTGTTCCTGCCGGCAGCAGGGATGGTACTGTAGCATCCCATGGCTCTGGGAGGACTGGGAACAGCAGACAATGAAATACTGGAAAAAAAAGCAGAGATTAGGGCAGAAAATGAGCTGTAGAATGGCGCGGCGATGTGGCTGCCAGTGGCCAGCTTCCCCGCTTGGCACCCGGACGAGATCAGCAAATATGCAGAAAATACTGGGGCATGGGGATGTTCCCCGTTCCCATTTATAAGCGTGGGAGAAGCTGGTTCAATCCTGGTGCTGCAGCTCTCCTGTGAAAAACCTGGACATCCCTTCCCTGCATGAATTCCCCTCCAGCCCCTGGAAGAGCTGGATAAAAGCGCATCGCCCTGCTGAGCTGTGCCCCCCAACCCCATGTCGATGCTTTGGGAAGCGTGTGGCCCACTTGCCACCACGAAGGCAGGGCAAAGATACCCAGTTGAGACAACATGCCCTGGATCCATCACAGTCTTGAAGGTGCGGATCAGCGGGTTGAGCGCCGCTGTGGTGTATTAGCCCACGGGACAGGCTTGCCTTGGCGTTGGGTTCAACTCCCTGGGCTACCAAGGGTGCGGGCTGGGCACTGCCTCCTGCCCAGCAGCCCCATGGGCATCCTCTAGCAAATTCGGGCATAAACAAGTAGAGAAAGAGATGAGACAGCTGGAGCTGAGCCACAAGGAAGCATGAATAAAAAATCTCCGGGATGCCCTGGCTGCTTACTTCCCTCCAACCCAGGAGAGCAACGCCACTCGTCCAAAAGCGCTTAATGCAGCCAAAAAGGCTACCCGTGACAGCCAAAGGTGGTTGTGCGGGGCTGTCAAGTGGCCTAATTACTGCGCATGGCCCCTGGATTTCATTAGCATGCCGACATAACTCCTCCAAATATGCCATAGCCCTGCAATGCGCTGGTAGCCCACCAGAAAGTCTCCGAAGCACTTTCCTGGCATGGTCCTGCGGTAAGATGCTGGCGTGCCAGCTTGTCTGACGGGCCTCAGCTTTGAGTCACAGCTTTGCCACCTTCCTGCCACCCCCAGCACTGTCTCTCGTACGCGGGCGCTTGTGTTCTCATCACCAGTGCGTCTCCCGGGGGGGGACCGTCCCTCCTCCCCCAGCCAGCGCAGCTGCTGGCTCTCAACCTTCCCCGCGACCTCTGCAGCATTAAGGCAAAATAAGCCCCTCTTGGGATGCAGCACATGATGGAGATGTGCTGTTCGGCTGATGTAATCGATATAAAAGCCGAGAAGGTCACTGTTGCGGGTTTGATAAGGGAATATAACAAAGCTGTTACATCTCCCAACCTCCCCTTTCAAGCTGACAAGTCTTGAAAAATTAAAAAGCACATGCACACACATGTGCCTGTTATGTCTTTCCCTCCGGCGTTTGTGAGCAAGCGAGAGCTCAAAATAGTAAAGTGATGGCACCCTGGTCTGGACCGTTTTGCAGGATGCCCAAATACCAGCCCGAAGTGCCAGCGCTGCTATCGCGCCACTCCTGACCCAAAACACGTACGACACCAGGGGGACAGTGCTGGCGGCGTGCTTGGGCCGGTGGCTCCCTGTTGATTTTCCCTTCTCTGACTCCCGGCAGCGCCAGCAGACTCTGCGGCATTTTCTGGGTGCATCCAAGCAAAAATGGGTTCAGTCTTGGAGCCTCTTTTCCAAAGCCATGAAATTTGTGGGGGGTCTGTCGTTCTGCAACGGAGGGGAAGGAGCAAAAAAATCACAGCTTTTCCCTCCCGCTGCCTGCCATTTGGGGCCATTTGAAAGAGCTGAGTTCAGTAAAACCATTGTATTTGATTTTAGTCTCTTTTACGCACCCAGTACTACAAACCTCAGCTCTAGATAAAACGCCTCTTTGAGATAAAACACTTCCCTTGCTGTTTGGTAAAACCAGCCATTCCAACTGCCTCCCCTCCTTTTTTTTTTTTGCACTTTCTAAGCCTTTCTCAGCAGGAACCCCTTCAAACCAAGCCTTTCCTTTCCATCAGAGCTTTTTCCAGCAGCTACCACAAAACCTTTGGAGAGAGTTTTATCCAGCTCCTGCCAACAGCCAGCTTTCTGGATGCTCCAATTTCTTCCCTCTGTCAGCATTGCTTTTTAAACACCCGCCAAAACTGTTAGAGATTTTCCAGGAGGCATAAATTCTGTCCCTACATCGTACAGCCAGCTCGTCTGCAGGAAGCTGAAGTTTTCCTCCTGTTGATTTTAGTTGCGGAAACTTATTTCCTATATGGTTTTTCCTTGTAAAAAATCTTAATTCATTTTGATCCTGATCGTACCCATCCAGTCAAATTCAGCTCTTCTCTCATCTTTTTAATATCCCCCTCTGTTGCCTTCTCGCCTGCTCTGATAACATCAAAGAGCTTCTTCCTTGTCACCGCCACGCTCACGCTTCCTCTTGGCATGTCACTTTTATTAAGTTGTGCTTTCAGAGGTCTTCTCGTCTCTGCGTCGGGAGGTATTAACTTCAAACATCGCAAGCAAGCTGCTCGGCGTGGGGGCTGACAGGCGACTGCCATCTCCTCGGGAGCCCGTGATGCTCAATGTGCATCTTACGTATTCCCTGGAGAGGGATTTTTATGGGGTGTGCTTTCTTTCTGAGGCATGGAGCACTCTGAAATTTTGCTGTCTCTATATTCCAGAGCCAAAGAGACCAGTGGGGCAGCGGGCTGGGCAAAGGAAAGGAGCTGATCCGAGCACTCGTAGCACCCAAACTCCAAGGTCCAAAGGAATGGAGATCCGGCTGGTTTTCCAGCATGTGGATGGGCTTGTGGGTAAAGACATGGGCGAAGGTGAACGAGTCCCTTTGGTGAGGCACTGGCCCAGGTTGCCCAGAGAGGTGGTCTATGTCCCATCCCTGGAAGTATTCAAGGTCAGGTTGGTCAGGGCTCTGAGCAACGTGGTCTAGTAGAAGATCTCCCTGCTCACGGCAGGGGGGTGGGACTAGATGGCCTTCAAAGGTCCCTTCCAACCCAAAATATTCTATGATTCTTCCATTCTATGCATGCCTGCACTCACCGCTGTGGCCGAGCGCACCCAGCTGTGAGCAGAGCTGGCACGCACAGCTCCGGTCCGTGCCCGAGCGGATGCTCAGTGGATAAACGTTTCCTGGTGAAAATCCTGCAAGTCCGGCAGGGAGGACCCCACGCAGACACCGTTTGGTGGTGAAGTCACGCCAGCGAAGCGGGGGCGGGCAGCGCTTGGGCTCAGAGCAATGCCTGGTGGTCAGTGCTCGCACAGATGGCAGGTTGCAGGCAGGGGGGTGGCATGTGCCCAGGTCTATCCGGGTCATCTCACCCACATTCAGACCAAGTTCTGCCAGGTAATGACACTTTTCTGGCACAAGAGTCGTTGCACGTGAGCAGTTTACATCACCCAGCTCCGTCCAGGCTCAATTTTCTAAGGATACGCAGCCACGTTCCTCCCATAAAGCACCACTATTGGCATGTTAATTTTGCAGGCAGCAGCTCCAACACATGCTATACCCCATAACCACGGGCGTTTACTCACACATTAAATAAATAGATGGATACTGGGAATTAGAAATGGCCACTTGTCCCATCAACGCGTAACAATTTCCTCATCATTCTTCCCTGAGGACAGTCTCTAATTGCTTCCTGAATGATCCCAGTTCTCCAATTCACAGCTTTGCCTCCCAGGCCCACAGAGACAATTAATTATGGAGGTGAAAAGTGCATCCCTGTGTTCGCTCAGATTGATTTAACTTGTGTCCAGGCCTCCTGGTATCCTAGTGAAGCCTTTCCTAGGCTGTTTTCACTTTGAAGGGCTGCTGGCGGTGTTTGTAGCTGGCTGAGGCTGATGCTTTTCACCCAAGGTCTCAGCATTCTGAGTGGAGATGGGACCTTCATTGCACCTAATTCCTGTTGGCTGGAAGTGCAGCCTCCAGTCTGAGCGCCATCGAGGCATTTCCCACCAGTAGAAGGAAGGGCACCTCCAAAGAAAGTCCATCCTCTGCCCTGTCTGCAATGGGAAGTACTTCACCATGGAAGTTTTTAATCTTTTCCAAGATCTAGAAACACCTCTGTGAAGATAAAGTCTTTATTGGGCTCAAATTGGCCCGTTTCATGGCCACATGCATATCGCTATTGCTAACAGCTAGCGAGCAACCAATTGAATTCTTCAGAGGGAGTCCAAGGAAGACACACATGTTGCACAAGAAGAGATTGTAGACAAGTCTATCGCCAATAAAGATGAAACAAGATCAAGCCATAGCCAGATAAAGTCAGAGCAGTAATATTTTCTAACATTTTTCCAACAAAGCATTTAATTAGCTACCGGACCAACTGGTTATTGGAAGCGCTGCATTCCCCACCAGTTGTTTTCATAAACCAGGTGGGATGGCAACTCTGGAAGACCTGAGCTGAAAATGAAATTGTTGGCTTGTACCAGGTGTAATTACTGCTGGAAATTTCTTGGCTTGCCCTGAAGATAACATTTTTAAATTTCTCTCTCTTTCTCAACCAACAGCCGAAACCAAATGGAAGACAGAGAGAACATCACAGGGAGATCCACCATCTCACACCTGACCTGCTCTGACTGGCATGGAGCTCAACATGTGGCACTGAGCCAGCTCCATGTCTGCTTAGGGCTCAGCTGCGGCTGATGCAACTATGTCTGCCAAAGCTTGCAAAGCGGAGAGGTGATTCCACCTCTTGTAGCAACAATGTTGAGGAGAAACCATCTTGCCAAAGAGGAAGCCCTGGCAGTTCACCCCAACATGAGTTCACCCCAGCAGAGCCAACGCGCAGAGATGCCAAACCAGCAGGAGAGTTGAGTGTGAGCATTTCATCCAAGTGGCGACAAGTGCTGGGCAGCTCAGATGAGCCTCTTCAACGAGATATTTCATCCTTGTCCTAGCTGAGCTCATCGTAAAGTTGTGATCATAGAATGTTTAGAGTTGGAAGGGACCTTAAAGATCACCCAGTTCCAACTGGGCAGGGACACCTCCCACCAGCCCAGGTTGCTCCAAGCCCTGTCCAACCTGGCCTTGAACCCCTCCAGGGATGGGGCAGCCACAGCTTCTCTGGGCAACCTGGGCCAGGGGCTCACCCCCCTGGATTAGATCTATTGCAGAGGGATCCAGGTCTCTGGGAGGCCTCAGTGAAGAGAAGAGGTTGGAGTTTCCACTCTTCCAGTGGAAGGCAATGGGAAACGCACAAAGGCACTGCCTGGAGAGCTGCTCTGACACTTTTTATGCAGGTGAAATTTTGGTTAAAGGGGTTGTTTTCTTGAGTGCAGCAAGTTTGAAGGTGAAGCTCCAGAAATGCTTTTTCTGGACTGCAGTGGAGAGTAAGACAGAGCCTGACTCAGTGAAGAAAGGTGATCCCTCTCCCAGCCAAGGCTGGGGTGCTGCTCAACCACATCCAGATGGTCCAGTGCCCTTTGAACTTTCAAAGACATTTGTGAGAGTCTTTGATGCTAAATGAAGCCATATTTAGAAACCAAACACTGCTGGCTGACCGTTGTGTCCTCTTCTGGCCTCTGACAGTGAGCCAGGAGTAGCTCTGGTGGGACCTCAGCTCTGGTAGCCCCATCACCGGGAGCCAAGGAGGTTGAGGGGTGGCTCAAGGGCTGATGCCTCCAGCAGGGTTAGGGACAGCATGAGCGGGGGCTGTCCCAGCCTGTGAGCCCCACATCTGCTAGTGTGGTGGCTGGTGGCACTGCCTCCCACTCTGGGCCCTGAGCCTGGTTTCAGACCAAAAAAAGGGGCCTCTTGAATGCTGCGACCATGATGATGAGGGCACCACTGGGAGCTGAAGACAACATACAGTGAGGAGCGGGAAGACACTCCATCCGAAATGAAGTCCATCCATCAAAATGAAGGATGCGGCATGGACTCTCATCCTTCAACATTGCATTAATCACCACTTTCTGCAGTCCCTTCAGCACAAGCACACAGGGCCTGACTTACTTACACGGGTCTTTTTCAAGAGATTGAGCGAGTCGGCATCAGGGCTTTTTGTGTTTTCCTCCAAACTGTACGGCTGAGGGGACAGGAGAAATTGTGGGAGAGGAGGAGGAACAGCAATAAGCCCTTTGGCTCCAGGGCTGTCCCAGGTCTATCGCTGTCCTTGACAAATTACGCAGACGCCGTGCTCTGCTTTTCAAATCAGGAGCTGTTTCTCCGATTCCCACTCAAAAAGAAGCTTTCAGAAGGTGATAGATTTTGTTCGTAAACTCAACGCTAAGCTTGCATCTGCAGTTTTGGGGTTTTTTTTCAAGTTTGCAAGGCTATATCTGAGACACCCTGGAGAGAGCGAAGCGCAGAGACACCAGCCAAGCCGCTCTGCAAACTGGCAGCTCCTGAGACACCCGAGATCTTGATGTCAAAAATGACGGGCGTCAAAAGTCATCGTGGGAGATGAAACTCCCATGCAAGAGCTGGGGAAACTTGAAGTTCAGTGGGACTGACAAGGGGGTTGGCCTAGCAGGAGCTTGGTAAAGTCATCCTCAACACACAGGCTTATAAAGCAAAGCCAGAACTGGCATCCAAGAGGACAACCCCCTTGTAGCTATACAGGGCAGAGGCACTGGCCACTGGACCTTCTGTCCTGTGCAGCAAGGTCTCAGGTTTGGGACAATGAGTCATATCCCACGGGAAGCCCAGAAATGCCTAAGGAGAAAAAGCAGGACCAGAACCAGCCCCAGTCGGCAGTTACTAAACTGTAGCTGCGTTTTTGGAGAATAAGAGAGCTCAGCTTTGCAGTGAGCTGCTTGGTCTCCAGGCCAGAGCACACCCCCTGTATTGAAAGCACAGCCAACAGAGCCCTGACCAGCCATCGCAGCTGCTTTTCCTCCTGAGCAGCTTCCATATGGACAAGAAAAACATCCAGCAAATATCCTTTGAGACCCTCGCTATCTTCCAGCACGTCGTCAGAGCAAGGCCAGCATCCCCACTGGGAGAAGGATCACCTTCACCTCCACTTCATGCCCGCTTGCTCAAGGTCACCCAACCACATGGACCAGGGTGGAGAGAAACCCACCTCTCCCCTATACCGGCTTCGTTTCCAGCATGCACAAAGCTCCTCGATCCCATCAGAAGCTCCGAGGACCGATACTTTATCACTCCTGACAATCACAAACCGTAAAGTACATTTCCATGGCCCATTCAACATGTGCCTCCCTCCAGAGACTGCCAGCAAGGAGATCAATTAGCAGCAATTAGACTGATGTTTTTAGCAGAAAGATTGTCCTTTTTACGCGTTGGGTTGGACAGAAAGAGCCAAAGCCTAATCCCAGCCCCGTGGGAATTGCTTGTTACAATGCTTCTCCCACAGCTTGCTGGTTTCCGAAGGTTTCCGTGCCTTCTCCACCCCACAGTTGTTGATGGCAGTCCAAGAGCTCAGAGCATTTCTGGAGAGCTGCAGTCATTGTTGGTTTTTTGGCTGAATCTAAATGCATGAATATTAATGTGTTCCATGTTTGACTTGAGGTTTACACTATCAGAAACTGCTATTTTTCCTCCTCTCTGTGCGTTTCCCTGCCTCTGCATTGTTATTCCAGATACAGAAATATTTCTCAGCCTCCTTAAAAAATAATATTGACACTCTGCAGGGTTCCTGCTCTTCCCCGAGCCAAGAAGCAGCGAGTTGCCACGGGCACACTCGGAGCACACACGTCGCGTCGGCCATGGAGCAGAACGAGCCAGAATCGCTGCATTTCATCTGGGAAGTGCTGCGGAGGGGTTCAGGCATAGGGAGGATCAGGATAACCCTGCCTGCAGCCCCAAAAGGACCATAGCATGGAAGCCCTCAGCCACGTCTCCGTGTTTGGCTGGTGAATCTCTGGGGTGAGAGGTGGTGGGGGGTGCAGGACAGGGAAGATGACCTCTCTCAGGACTCCGGTTTGAGGACTTCCTCATCAGAAGTTGCATTTTTGCCCTCTCTAGCCCTCCAAGCACTTCTGTTTCCTTAATTTTCCTTAATTTTAAATCAGCCTGTCCCTGATTTTGACTTCCCCAGGGCAGTGGGACCCCAGGCTCACTCTCTGCTTGCTGTAAAGCTTCTTTGCCATTTCAGTCACATTAAATCATTTTCTCCATCTCTCCCTCTGGTCTTCCAGAGACCTCAGCAGCTGCGGCTTGACACCATTTTGCCCAAACATGCTGAAGATGCTTGGTGCTGCTGGACTCTGTGATACATCCAGGGCGGCTGGGCCAGGGGCTTCCTTGGACCCTGATGGTGGTGCCATGTGTCCCAGCAAAGGAGCACCCAGCCATGGCCATCGCATGCCACAGTCCCTGCAGGGGGACACGCTGCTCCTCCGTTTTCCCACTGCAAACACCAACGGAGACCATTCAGCTTGTGCCCCTGTGTGCAATTGCGGTGGCGTCCCCAAGGGAAGGACAGGGATGGTTCCAGTGAGGAATAAGAAGTTGAGCAGATGTCTGAGCAGCTCACGTCTTCTTCCACTGTGTGCTGTATCTTCTCTTTTTATTGATCTGGTTGCAACTCCCACTGGGTTCCCTTCATCCTTCCTGGGAGACTCCCAGTGCCAGTGGCTATGGTCACCCTAGGGATTCAGCAAAGAGCAGGGAAAACACAGTCATAGCAGAGAAGTTTTGCAGGAGCAGAAATCGCCTTTTCCTACCAAGGTCCCCCAGGAAAATAAGGCAGGAGCAGAGCAAAGTGGAACACGACCCATGTGCGGAGGCATGTGGGTGCCCGCCAGCCCCAGCTGGTGTTCGAACCCCCCGCACCCGGCAGCCCACCATGGCACGGGACCCGGCTCCCAGCCCTGGGCAGAGCCGGTCAATCTGTTGCGGCAGCCGCCCCGGCTGGAAACTGTCAGTCCCTCTGTCAGGCGTGAGGTTTGATGCGCTTGGACGTGACGGACTCAGGTGGGGCGGCCGGCAGAGAGCCCGACGCACGGCACCGACCCGCGCCAATTAAAGCGAGGGACGTGGAGCATATTGTGCCAGGGAGAGATTCGCTGCGAGATCTGAACTGACCAAACAAATAAGCCAAACCCGAGAGACGGGTGGAGGCAGGGTCCAGGGCTGCAAGAACAAAGCGGCTTTCGTTGAGACAGGGGCTGCGCAGCAGAGAAAAGCTGAGGTGGCCACGAGGATGGTTTGGATAGACACCCAGATGGGGAGATCTCACCTTTGGGTCTTCTTGGACACAGTCTCTAGATCATTTGCAGGGCTGGGACTTGTCAGATGCAGGTTTGATACCTGATACCGCCACAGTCTGTGGAGGGCACCGGTCACCCAAAGGCTCCTGTGGGCTTTTGGGAGTCTCCGTGTTGGTTCCTGGGTGGAATTTTTTCATTAGGGTTGTTAACGGCATTGCTGCCATGCCTGAATGCCCAGCTGAGGGGTTCGCCATCCCCCCGTGCAAGGAGGGAGATGCCCAGTGCGAGGTCAGGAAGACCAGCAAGGTGATGGGACTGGATGAACTGGGAAAAAGCGAGTGCAGAGTACATCCAATAGAAAGGAGGGAAGTGTGTGACCCTGCCCCACTGTGCCCCAGTGCCTCTTCCCTGGGGAATCCCAGATGCGAGGGGGTATCTGTTGCATAAGGAGAGGGCCATGGAGGCAGCCCGGGGACTAAGGTGAGCACAGCTCTACCATAACCCTGTTTCCATCTCCTGGTCTCTTGTGGGGCTCCAAAGCAGGACCTGGCCATGGGGGTGTTGTCTTCTGGGATCTCCAGGGCTGGTGTAAGGATCTCGGCCCTGGGGCTGGCTGGAGAAATGAGGCATTAAATGGAGTGAGTTGCTGGAGTGTAAATATCCTTGTGTTACATCCTCGAGTTATTTCCTGTGGAGCGATGGAAGAATCATAGAATCATAATGGTTGGAAGAGACCTTTAAGATCATCAAGTCCAACGGTTAACCCAGCACTGCCAAGTTACCACTAACCCATGTCCCTCAGCTCCACATCTACATGTCTTTTAAATCCCTCCAGGGATGGCGACTCCACCACTGCCCTGGGCAGCTTGTTCCAACGCTTGACAACCCTTTTGGTGAAGAAATTTCTCCTAATATCCATCCTAAACCTCCCCTGGCACAACTTGAGGCCATTTCCTTTTGTCCTATCACTTGTTACGTGGGAAAAGAGACCTTGTTACAACCTCCTTTCAGAAGTTACCATGGATGGTGACGGGACACCTCCGAATTGCACCTCCAGCTCCCCCCTCTGGGAAGCAGCCTGGGTCCTTCAGGCATTTGATTCCAGTCCAGGAGAAACACCAGGTCCATGTTGTCCAACCCTAAATCATTGCTCTCAGACCCAGGAGTACCCTGGGCTCTGTTTTCCTCCATGTGTCCATCAGCAGGGTCTGCTGTCCTACGAGAATACCCCTATCACATGCATGCAGAGTGCTATGTAGGTATGGCTCGGGGATTGGCATGGGACATTAGGAAAAAATTCTTCCCAGAAAGAGTGGTCAGACCCTGGAATAGGCTGCCCAGGGAGGTGGTGGAGTCACCATCCCTGAATGTGTGTAAGAGTCATTTAGATGTGGTGTGGGGGGATATGGTGTAGGGGAGAACTTTGTAAAGTGGAGTTGATGGTTGGGCTCGATGATCCCAAGGGTCTCTTCCAAACTAAATGATTCTATGATTCTATGATTCTATGTCCAGAGGAGACACAGGAAGACCACATCAATCTGACTTCAAAATAAAGATGAGAGACAGGATGGTGCGGTCCACGCAAGGGGCTTTGGTTCTTCCAGCCAAGCCCCGTAGGTTTCCACACCTTTCCAGACAAAGATTCATAGAGCAAAAGCACAACGCACCCTGGGTTCCTGGCTACCACCAGGGCTATTAATGAGTCCAGGTCCCTGGGAGATACCGTAGCCCATTCAGCTCATGGCTCTGCCTCCCACAATGTGCACCACTGGCTACTCCACGAAGTGGTGAAATAAATCAGTACTGAAATGATCTGCATAGGGCGTTTCTTCTTAATCCTACTCGGTTAGAGCTGATCTGTGACCCTCATGACAGCATCTTCTGTTGGAGCAGGGATGTACTGCTCTTGAGTGTCCCTGGGCAAGAGGACGGACTAGGGACAAGTGCCTGTTTTGCCCCCAGCGACCACTTCATTGCGCTCTGCTGTTAAGCTCTCCTCAGAACTGCACAGCTATGATCGTCACCCTCTTCCAAACCCCTGCACCCACCAGGACCAGCCTCTGAGCTCCCCCAGGCCAGAGGGAATATCATTCACCGTCAAATGTCCCCAGCTAATCCAGGAAGCTACTGAGGAGCTATTTTTGATCTAGACCCTGATCACCCATAAGTGAATTTAAAAGTGTTCCTTCCAACATACATTATTTCCACTTGACAAGCATGAATTTCATTTTCCACCACCTCTCCCATCCACCTGCCTTGGCAAGGTGTTTCCCAACCTCCCAGGAGCCTTTTTTGGTCATGACTCATCTAAATAAGCTCTAAAGGATCTCTGGTGTTTGCCACCTTCCTGCTCGCCCACCTCCAGCTCATTAATAAACAAGATGCCGTGCTGCCGGCAGGCAAAGCGGGCTCAAAGGTGATCATTGACCTCGGTGATCACCAAAAGTGCCAAGGTCTCATCTGCAGCCTCGGTGGGAGGAGCGCTGGAGCCCATTTCCATGGTAAAGCAGCAGGTAGGGGATGGGGCAGCAGCCTGATGCTCAACTTGCCGTGAGCAGTGGGGTTGCCTTGGTTGCAAACTCAGCGGCAGAGCTATGAGCTGGGTCTATTCTCAGTGCAGTCATGCTCATTTGCAAAAATAAAAGTACAAGAGCAGCCCCAGGCCCCGCTGAGTAGGTGTTGGAGGCAGAAACCAGGAGGGGTGGGAGGAGGACGCTGGGAGAAGGGCAGAGCTTTGGGGACACCTCCAGCCATCTCCAACAGGGACTCCTCCAGCTATGGAGATGGAAAGATCTTCCCCAAAGGGGACCCCACTGCTATCCACCCCCAGCCCTGACCGGGGGGAGAAGCTGCTTCAAGGACTGGAAGGATCCAGAGGAAAGCAGTTTGTCATATGGGCTGCAGATGAAATATTTAGAAGCAAAGTAAGTGCCTTTTTTGTCTGGATAGGATCCCTGGCCTTCCCCCTCACACGCAGGTTTGCAAACGCCGTGCCAGGACCCGGTAAAAACATTAAAACCTCAGAATGGTCTCCCAGTTTGTAGCTAAACTGTACATAAATTATTATTTCCCTGTTGTGTTTGATGGCTTGTGGTAGCACGTTCCCCCATGGGACTGCAAAATGGTTATGGGGCTGGCGGTGCTTGGGAGGGGGAGAGGGGATGGGGAGGAGCAGGAGACACCATGGAAGATGGCCCAGGGCCCACCACCAAACAGATCCCCAAAGGCTGGAGAAGCAGAGAGCCACAAAAGACAGGGACTCAGAAGAGGGAAGGGGGAAGGGATCATTTCCCCAGTGCTACCAATACCCACATGGCGTCTGATGCATCGGAATCCGAGTGGTGTGGTCGGTGCGGCTGCCTGCAGGCCAGAGCATCCCAGGATCCTCATCCCTCCCCTCGGGAAGGTGCTTTGCACATGGTGCTTTAAGACGCATAAACAGGAATAAGCAGCACATTAGAGAAGATGAATCTTGTCCAGGCCGATATGATCCATCTCCCAGAGGGTGCTCCATGTGAAATTTCATTAGCTTCTGGAGAGGAGTTGCTCTGCTTATAATAATCGATAATTATCCCAAGTGATGCATGGCTTAGTGGTGTTGAATGATTGTTTCCCTCCATGCCAGTGACTTCATCATTTTGCCTGGTTTAAGACTTGCTTTTATGCTCTCATCCTTTTTAAGGGAGACTCTGGGGAGAGCAATTCAGCCTTTTATGGCCTCCATTCAGCGCAGACTACAGCAATGCTCCACCCCACCATTGAGATCTGCTTGGCAGGGTTTCCCTAACCATCCCACAAAGAGCTGAGGAGCACACTGAGGAGTGAAGCTCATCGATCTAGTATAAAAATCATTTGTCACCTTCCATTTGCCCCAGGGTCAAGCCCAGAAGCCGTCCCTGATATCCACAGGGGAGAGGAACATGGCAAAGGCTCATAAAGCTGTGAATCCCTCCATGCACTGAATTCCCAAAGAAACAGTAAACCTAGTCCTTGTGTCCTACCCTGACCCATCTAGGGGGACACGCTGCAAGGCAGAGCTGATGAAAGCAAGACCGGTCAGCTGGGAAATCATGGAATCATAGAATCATAGAATTGCTGAGGTTGGAAGGGACCTTCAAGATCATCAAGTCCAACCATTAACCTACCCTGACAAAAACCACTTCTAAACCATGTCCCTAAGTACCAAATCTACCCTTTTTTTAAGCACCTCCAGGGATGGTGAAGCCACCACCTCCCTGGGCAGCCTATTCCAATGTTTAATAATCCTTTCAGTGAAAAAATGTTTCCTAATATCCAATCTAAACCTCCCCTGAAGAAGAAGAGACCTCCTCCATGAAGAAGAAGAGACCAGATTTCTAGTTCAGATGTGGAAATGTGCTTCAGGAGTCCCCGAGCCATCCATGAGGTGACTCAGCCCTGGTTCCACCAGCTCCCACCAGAGCCACACGATTCATACCTGCCCCAAATGCCAACCTGAGATCAGCAACTCGAGATCATCCAATAGAACCAGGGAAGCCATTCGCATCGTTGGGATCACCGGAGGGAGCTTCTCAGCTTCGATTTGTCTGCTGTTGTCACAGTCCTGCCGAGGCAAACTCAAACGCATAAATTAAATCCAGCTCAGTCCCTCTTCTCCCAAGCCCCAGTGCAAATAGAATAAATCAGTTTCATTTAGAAGATCAAACCAGGCATCACTCTCAGACGGGTTTAAAAATAAACTCCTTCACTGCATGCATTAAAAAAACAAGTAATTTATCTTCCTCATCACTCTTCAATATGTTTATTGTGAGACGGGCTGGCAGTTATGAAGAGCACCGTGGTTTTCCAATCACCTTGGCCATGCAGAACCCCTTCCGCTGTGGTGGCCCAGGTTTGGGAATGGGAAGCCACATCCCTCCAGCAATCAGACCTCCTCCTGGCCTGCTCTGCCTGGACTTCGGGGTTTATTTTGGCTGAGTCCTGCAAAGCCCAAGACTGATTTAGAGAGAGGTGAAACTCCCCCAGATGATGCTCAGCAGAGAAAATGGCCAGCTCTGCTCCCCCGTGGGGTTGGACCTGGGCAAAGGGCTGGGAGCACGGTGGTGACAGCAGGATGAGGAGCTCACGGCTCAGGGCGGGCTGGCTGTTTGAGAAGGAGCCTGGAGGTGAAGATGTGGTGTTTTCCAAACTTGCAACACCTCACCCTCACCCTCAGCCCCTTTAGTCCTGAAATCACCATAACCCCCGCTATGAACACGAATGAGGGATGTCTCACCACCTCTCCAGGTCACCCCTGCTACTGTTCCTCATGGGAAGGGAGGAATGAGCCCTGACATGAGATCCCAGATCCCCCAAAACGCAGGGAGCTCAGCATCTCTACAAGCAGGAGAAGGATGGGGCCAAAAGCCTTCAAAGGCCGGGGCAACAGTGACCTTCCCAATTCATGAGCCACCTCCTCACCCCGCAGCACCCCACGTCCAGGGTGGAGGAGTCCCCCCTGTGGCAGCGAGGACGGGAGTCGGAGACACGAATCTGGGCAAAACCCACGAACCCACCAGGGAGCAATTGTAGGACAACACACCTGGATGTGCCTGCCCATGAACCTGTCCCATGCCTTGGCCACCGCATCGGTGGCAAGTGGGGACCCGAGCACAGGGAGCTCAGCGGAGGTCGGCTCCGTGCAAAGCGGGCACTTCTGATTTCTTTTTAATGACATTGTTTACTGCTAGCAAAATTTCCCGGAGCCAAAACTTGTCTTTCCTAATAATAAACAAGCAAATAACAATGAGAGCGAGAAGGAAGCACATTTTTAAGCCATCAGGGTTTGATTTGATCGATCCTGGTAATGAACCCCGGCAAAAAGGAGTTGTTAAGCTGGAACGGAGGTTGTAGATCTCCATCAATAATTTAAGTAGGGAAGCAGGAATGAGAGTGCTGCATTTAAGCGTGCAAAAGCCCCACCAGATGCAATGCCGAGACAAGGCTGAAAAACACAGAAAGGCCAAAGTGAAGGTTTCACTGGTGCTGGGAGGGTGCTTGGGGGCCACAGCATCCCAGCCCCAATCAAGAGGATGGAGCAGGCACAGAGACCAAAGGCTTTTTCTGCATAAGAGGCAGCTAAAACCACCCTGGGAGTATCTGGTCATCTTGCTCTGCCGTCATTTCCCATTTTGTTTTCCCTCTTTCCTTCCAGAGCCAGGGATCAGAGATCTTTCTCCCACCAGCCCCATCCCTTGCCTGTGCATTACCCAGCCCACGCAACAACCGAGACGACAGAGGAGGGACCGCGGAACAAAACCCCATGCAGGATCTCCAGGCGTGGCAACAAGGCTGCAGCATCCTCAGAGCCTTCCTCGCGCAGGGAAGAGGGGCCATGGGGAGGGGGAAGCCTGGCCTTGCTCTTGCCGTTCACCTTTCCGCAGGGGGTCCTCCACACAAACAGCACTTCGTAAACAGGGGACGCAGGAGGCAGAGCCACTCTTTACAAACCGCAGGGAAAGAGGTGAGATGAAAGCTTAATCCTTTAAAGGCTGGCTGGGTAACGGGCAAGCCAATAGACTGTGCTGGGAACACTCCATCAGGCTGATTCTTATTTAAAATAGCAAATGGAAGACGCTTGTGCTACTGTAGGATTTAAAGGCAATAAGGCGTGACTAATACCCCCTTGCTGAGCTCAAGCAACAGCACTTCACCAGCCACGCAGATTGGAGATGCTGTAAGTGGCTAATTTTTTTCCCCCCACAAAGACAGTGATGTTTCATGCACTCGGAGGAGAGATGCTCCCAGTCTCACGTTGCTGGTGAGGGGGACTCACAGCCCAAGCCGTGGACCAAGAGAGACCCCCACCTCCCTGCCCCCCCCAAAACCCACGCAAGCAGCTCACCACCTCCACAGCTTGTGTCGGCCCATCTCCATTTCCCCCTGGAAGCACAGGTCTGCTCGAGGGCGGGTTGCGGCAGAGCACGTGTGAACTTGCCACAGGACATCCTCCACAGAGCCCCTGGGGCTGGTGCAGTCCATCCAGATGTGGTCACCTTAGAGTGGCTGAGAGAGCTGGGGTTGTTCAGCCTGGAGAAGAGAAGACTCCAGGGAGAGCTTCCAGCCCCTTCCAGTCCCTAAAGGGGCTCCAGGAAAGCTGGGGGGGGCTGTTTGCAAGGGCACGTAGCAACAGGATGAGGGGCAATGGTTTAAACTAGAGCAGGGCAGGTTTAGATCAGACATTGGGAAGAAGTTCTTTACCCTGAGGGTGGTGAGACACTGGCCCAGGTTGCCCAGAGAGGGGGTGGAGGCCCCATCCCTGGAGACATTCAAGGCCAGGCTGGATGAGGCTCTGAGCGACCTGATCTAGTTACAGATGTCCCTGCTCACTGCAGGGGGTGGGACTAGATGGCCTTTGGAGGTCCCTTCCAACGCAACACAGTCTGTGATTCTATGTTGTAACATCCTTGAGGCAGGTTTTGGTATGGTAGGACCATGGGATGATGGAGAGCAGGGTCTACCCCATCCCTGGAGGGGTTCAAGGCCAGGTTGGACGGGGCTTGGAGCAACCTGGGCTGGTGGGAGGTGTCCCTGCCCAGGGCAGGGGGTGGCACTGGGTGGCCTTTAAGGTCCCTTCCCACCCAAACCAGTCTGTGATTCAATACCAGCCCGTGGCTCTGTTGAGCTGTTCATAAAAGCAGAGATGTATCCATAGGCTCCTTCTCCATCAGGGCATGGGCCAGGCTGTGCACGTGCATACAGGTCCCTGCATGGCCAAGGACATGCCGGGCGCAATGGGAAGAGCGTGGGCTGCCCAAGCCCTTTCTTTCATCTTCCTGTCCCTCTGTAAGGCTGCAGCCATGGCCACCTGCCTCCTCCAGCTGCTGCAGCCTGACCCCTCGGGGAAAAGCTTGGTTTGATATACCCAGCGAGTGTCCCTCCTCGCTGAGAGAGCCGACAGCAAACAACGCTTGCGCCAGTGAGAAAGGGAGATGAGAGGAGATGGAGAAACGTCCTGCATTGAATGCTGCCTTCCTTAAAGCACCACGGGCCTTGAGCAAGCATCCTTAGTCGCGGGAGCCTGCGATTCACGTGGGTCCCTGGAGCAGTGGGGAAATACGTGCTGGGAGGGAGACACGCTCGGCGTGCACAGACAGCCCCGCGCCTGCCTCACCTGCTCCCGCAGCCGCCGAGCCAGAGGGATGGTTTGAAAATCAGTGTCACCGCAAAACGTGCTGATGTCTTCAAGCCATCGAGCAAATCGAATGTACAACGTGGCAGCCGCCGCTTGATGGATTTCCACTGCCTTCACTTCTTGCAAATTGCCTGGGGGGGGGGAAAAAAAAAAAAAGTTATATTTCCTCAACTGATTATTTGGAATCAGCCGGCGCTGGTGCTCAGGTGTTCACAAGCACTTCACTGCAGATGTCCAACGTGCCAAGATCCCTGGGAAACATTTCCAAAAGCCAGGCTGACACTCAGGGCTGAGTTCACGGGTGCAGAGAGCACCTTTTACTGACAGGCACCTTGAAGTTTCGGGAATTCGCTGGTTATGCAGGGGGTGCGTTGTCACTTTGTGGCGTACACAGGTTCACACGTGGTCTCTTCCTGCTGCCCACCCTTGCACGCCTCCACCTCCTGTTTGCCTCGGTGCACCAGAGCGGCGAGGGGTGAGCTCCCAACATGGGGGTACATCACTTTCTAGGGCCCAGATCAGAGCTCAAATTTCTGCAAGCAGTTTGGAAGAGGGGTTGAATGAGCGCAGGAAATAACCCCCCAAACCCTCCCTGGTGTGCACTTGAGCAGCCTGCTTAGGTCCCTCCTGGGAGACGAGGACCAGGAATCTCCTCACCTTCTGCCAAGGGCGGGAAGAAAGCTGGGAGCATCCTGGCTGGCCAGGGAAAGGGAGATCAGCTTGGACCCATCCACCAGAGAGCAGTGAACACCGGATCCGCAGACCTCACCTTACGTGCCTGCCCCATCGATGACGCAGCCACCCTGCAGAGTTTCCTACCTCTAGTGATCAAACTTCACCCGCTGGTTGTAAGACCCCCAGGCCCCATGCGCTGCCAGCGTGGGAGGCTTCACTCTCTCCTCTTCCCCTACAGCTGCCCTGAAAACTTCTGGAAAGTGGTTGTCCTGGTTTGAGGTAAAACAGAACCAATTTTCCGATTTGTAATTTGACTTTTTAGCTGGGCCTCTTCTAACTGACTGGAGTCTGAGATTAACAGCACGTTGTTCAGAAACTGTTCGCTCTCAGAGTGATGAGACCTGATTATCCCAAGGAATGGCGCGCACAGAGGCTCTTGCTTATACTTATTGCTGTAACACCCAAGGTCAGGTAACTTCGCTGTTTGCCCCGTTAGAGGGTCGGAAGCGGAGAAGCGCAGAGGGGTCCCACCTGCAGGGAGGAGCGGACGGGGCAGGTGACCCCAAACTGACCAACAGGGTATTCCATCCCATCGGCATCACGCTCAGGATAAAAGCTGAGGGATCAAAGGGGCAAGGGGGCTCGGGCTCGTCTTCCTTCAGTGGCGACGTCTGAGGAGGACCCTGTCTGTCCGTCTGCCTTTGATCCCGATCTGAGCATTCCTGACTCTCGGTTCGGAATTCAGCTCCTGACTCCAGTCTGGGACTTTCCCTGTGTCTGCTGGTGACGCGATCGTCATCCTGGGAGCTGGATACGGTTTTGTATGTATTGTATACTTTTTTTTTAATCTATTCTATTATTATTTACTATTTCCTTATTTATTATTATTTTCATTAAAGTAGTTTAGTTCTTTTTCTAAACTCGTAAATCTCCTTATCTCTTCCTCTCCTCTCTGAGGAGAGCGGGGGTAGGGCCATCTGTCGTTCTGATTGGCCAATCGGGCCAAAACCACGACACTGGTCCAGGGCTTTCTCCATCCCTAAATACGATTAGCTGCTCTTCGTTTGCAAGCAATGGAGGGAGACTGTGGGAACATCCCCTGTCACATTAGGGACCAGGGTGAACATGGCAGAGAAGTTAAAGGAGAAAAAGTTTGGACTGGCTGCAACCACCCTGCCAGGATTTGGGCATCGCCAGCAGGAGCAACACAGGCTACAGCTGGGCGCTGCGGGGAGAAGCAGGAGACCTTGTCCTCCACCGCGGATTTTTGGCCCCACGTGGCTGCAAGCTGGATGCCTCCAGGGACATTCCGTTCCCCGCCGGCTCTGCAAGGCCTACTCATTTAATTACATTACCAATCTCTGGACTTGGGGAGAGGCACATGGTGTCCAACCTCCCCTTACTCCCAGCACAGACCGAGATGGGACGTCGTGCAAAGCCCTGGGATGGCAATCACCAGGGCAAGGGATGGTGTGCGGTGACATCTGTGTCACTGCTCTGGAGCTGCAGCAGGAGCCCGGCCCGTGGAAATCTGAAATTCAGAGCCACTCTGATTTCCAGGAACAGCTGTGTCTCTGTCACCAGCGTGAATTATGGCTAATGATAAGTTATGCTTATTAAGTAAATCACTAATTTACCCTCTTACAGACAGGAAGGACGTGTTTTATCTCTGGCTCGGAGGCTGCTGCAAGTCCAATAAAACAGAGCGTAAGTCAGGCAAAAAAAGTGCGATGCCTGAGCCGGGCTGCGAAGCAAAATGTCACCGTGGTGCAAAGTGAGCTCCCCTGGAGAGACGCAGAAAATCCCTTCTGTGCCCTCCCCATCTCCCTGGGGACGCACCAGTCCCTGCGTGATGCCATTCCCCAGAGCGCACAAGGTAAAAGGGGCAGAGACGCCCATCCTCAGCACCAGAACGATGCAGCACACAGCTGCGTGGGACCTTCTACAAGGGCATGGAGTGATAGGATGAGGGGGAAGGGTTTTAAACTGGAAGAGGGGAGATTTAGATGAGATCTCAGGAAGAAATTGTTTGCTGTGAGGGTGGTGAGCCCCTGGCCCAGGTTGCCCAGAGAAGCTGTGGCTGCCCCATCCCTGGAGGGGTTCAAGGCCACGTTGGACGGGGCTTGGAGCAACCTGGGCTGGTGGGAGGTGTCCCTGCCCAGGGCAGGGGGTGGCACTGGGTGGGCTTTAAGGTCCCTTCCCACCCAAATCATTCTGTGATTCTATGATGTAGGTCTCAAGAGACCACGATGACGAATAGAGAGTGCCCAGAGGAGGGGACGTGCCCGATGTGCAAATGCACTCCAAAGCCCAGCTTGGAAAGGCCCAGGTTAACGAGCCCAATGAAAGCCAGGGTGGGAAGATGTGGCCAGGTCTCTCCCAGGCTCTCTTTTATCCCCTTTCCTCATTCACAAGCTTTTTTCTTCTTTGATTGCAGGGTGTGTTGGCTGGAAATTTGCCACTGCCAATTTTTTCAATCAAAAAACGGAGGGTTTGATTACATGCAAATGTCTGCCCAAAACATCTGCTTTTCTCTGACACGTTTGATCACTCACTCTGAGAAAAACATCCCCTTTTCCCTTCTGCTGCTCCGGGTAGAAAATGTCCTTCCCTTCTATTTTGTTGAAGGACTCAGTCTGAAATGGCAGCTCTGCCCTCGCCCACATCTCCCTCTGTCTCTTCAAGGTCCAGTTTTGTCCCAGTTTCCTTCTCCTCCCAGCTGGAGGGGATGAAGGGTTTTTCTTCTGACGCACATCCACGAATGTTTCTCACATCTTTGCGGACACAAAAATGTGTTTTCTCCTAACTCAAGACCAAAGGGATGGGTTTGGAAGGAAATAAAAGGAACTGTTTCTTCTCCACTTTCTTGTCTTTTAAAATACATTCCTCCAAGAAAAGCGTCATGGCTATTTGCGGAGATGTTTGGTGACAGCAGCTATCTCCTTCTCCAGCCCTTCTCCATGCCGGAGCTACAAGTTTTTGAACTATTTTGCTTTGTTTTTCTTGCATCAAACCTTTGATTTAGAAATGAAAGAAGCTTCCCCGTCTTAAAACTTTGGCTTTACGCTTTCCTGCACTCAGTTGATTTTTTTTTCCAAAGCGAGAGAAGCTCCTTTTTCCACGCATCCTCCGATTTTCCAAGTTCTCCACCCAGCTACCCCACTGGGTGGCCCCATTGCTGGGGGGAAGCCAGCTGGCGGCTCGCTGACAGCCCCACACCTCTCGTGGCCTTCAAAAGCAGTTGGTATTCAAGCCCTACGTTAATTTTAATCAGGATCTGTCCGGATGGAAATGAAAGCAGGCAGCTCTCCTTTCTCCTGCAGGCCGGGATAGCCCCGGCGAGGCTGATTGAGAGACCTCAGGTTGCACAGTTCTTCCTTGCTCCCTCGCGGGTCCATCCGAACAAGCTACACACAGCCCCGTTACAGGTCATTAACGCTGGATTGATCCTCCCAGGCTTTACGCTTTGTTAATTAAACGCTTTTAAAGGTTTATTGAAGTCTCGGCGGATCCGACTTCATTTCGGAAAGAATCATGTTCTGCTGTGGTGAAAGAGTTTAATACGGTTTATGCGCCAACAGGGTTTGCCAGTCGCTGGGGCAGAGGTGTGGGCAGAAATCAGGGCTGCGGAGCATCCCTTGCTCCGGGGATTGCTCCAGCCAGGCAACATGATGTAGGGAAGGAGCTTTGCAAGACCCTGGAGATCCCAAATCTGGCCCCAGGACCCACCTCCTGGCTGGGCTGCCTTCAGCATCGCTGCCGCAGTTCGCACCCGAGCTGCTGAGGAGGTTTCCTTGGCAAGCGGGGCCGGCATGAGACCTGGCAGATAATAAAGGGTGGAACGTAATTGATTTCACAAGGAAAACAGAGTTTCCAGAACATCCACTCAACGACAAAGAGATGCAAGGGTAGCAATCGGGAGGAAGGTACAGCCATGACTCACGGGATTATTAAATCACAAGCGAACACGTTCCCAGCAGTCAAACGTGGCCCATATGCTCAGCTCCGAAACCGGCTGGATCTGCATTCATTTCCAAACAGCGAAAACACAGGGGTTTATTTACTAGGGACAGTTGCGTGAAGTTACTCAGAAAAGCTCCGTAACGGGGGAAATTTCAGTGCTTTGAATGCACAGACCACGTTGGAGATGGGTGTAAACACTCATCCTGGCCTCCAAGGGGAAATGTGTTCTGGAAACTGCTCTGTTAGTATTATTATTGGAGTGGGTGGATGCCCCAGGTGCTGGCAAACACATCGGGAATGAAAGGCAGTACATCAAATAGTCTTCCTTTTAGCTGACAAAGGAAACAGGGCCCAGAGAGATGGAGACATCAGGGTTCGCAGGGAGGGGGAGCATCCTCTACGAGACCTGCTGATGCAGCTCCCAAAAACAAGACGCTCTCGGGCACCGTCCCTTCACAGCACCCTTCCTGGCCACAGCGGGATTGCACTGAGAAATGAGGGGACTTACCTCCGCGGGAATAAAATCTGTCTCCAAAACAGCTCCAATCACTGTGTAAATCCACGGGCGTATTTTGAATGCGGAGTGTGACCCATCTCAGAGTGCAGCAGGACTGGAGAAGGTTCAGCACGTGGTAACCGGGGCGAGTAAAGGCTTGGATGAGGAATAGTCGAGTAGATAACACCAGTCCAAAGTGAAAAGATTATCAAAATGAAGATATGGTGCATCAAGCCCCAAATAGCATAGAAAAAGCCAATAGGAAATAATTGTTCACGGTCTGTTCTAAGGCAAGAACGCGGCAAACAAGGGAACTAGCAAAACCTTGCTGCAGACAACAAGGCAGTTCCCATGCCATGCCTGCGGTGCCCCTTGCTGCAAGATGTGCAACTTCAAAAAGCGATGAAACAATTCAAGAGAAAAAAAGTTGTTTTTTTTTTTTTAAAAAAAAACAAAACCAAAACCAAAACCAAATGCAAAGCGAACAGGTCCATCCTGGAAAACACCCGCACTACAAACCGGTGGGGCTGGGAAAGTCTTTTGGGAGAGCATCACATCTTGCTCTCCAATTCTTAGATGCTTCCCAAAACGTTGGGAAGATGCTCAGGCTGGTCCAGATGCCTGTTTGGACTGAGCAGGTCAGGCTGTCCCTGGGTCACCTCCCAGCCCCTCGCCCCATCCACTCTCTCATGTACCTTCTTGGAGCAACCTCTCAGTTAACAGCACATCCCACCTGCCACAGAACCGAGGAACCGCTCCAGGTATTTCACTGCCTTTTGTTTCCTTAAGGAGCTGAGATTAAAGAGGGCAGCACTTTAAATGTGACATTTGGATTAAAAGCAAATGGCGGAGCCTGATGGGGTAGATGTTCCTCGGTGCTGGGGAAAGGGAGAGGATTTTGGGGTCCCAGAGGTCAGCACAGCACCCAGCCATGACCACAAAGGTGGGAGTCTCCAGGGTGCGGAGCCTCAGGGTATTTGGGGATCCTGGTCGCAGGTGAGTCATTGAGAGGGGATGCTTGAGTGGATCCAAACTCCGGGATCGCAGACCCACATTTGCTTCAGCTTCTCTTCAACCTGAATAAGAGCAGCGCCGGTGTCCCCCCACCACCCAAGGGTGCAAGATGAAGCACGCAGAAGGCAGGGGAGCAGGGGCTGTGGAATTAGTGATGGCTACGCCGGGATGCAAATGTGCAGAGTGGTGATTTCGCTCTAAACTCATTAAGTTTTCTCATTGAACAGAGGCGACAATGGTTATTACCTGCACCAGATCATAGCAGAAGAGCAATCGCGAAGCTTGAAATAGATAAAATCCCAAGTCATTATATTAGCAAATTATCTGTTTGGGTCTGTTTCCTATTGACAGTATTAAGCCTATTCTCATTAATATTTCACTCTTCAGGGAAATTAAACTTTAATGAAAGTATGGCACTTACAATGCCAGCCTGACAATTCAAAAGGGGGGAAAAAAAAAAAAACCAACCAACCAGCAAGGCCACGGCTGTCTGAATTATCTCTTGCAAATAAGTCATCGAGGAAGCCGAGTCCTTATTTATCTGAAAATTACTCATGAGCTCAGACCCAGCTTTTGGGAAGAGGCAAGTTATCTATGAGCATTTACTACCCCAAGGCTTTGTGCGTCATGACGTGATGACCTCAGATAGGACAATATGGGGCAATATATGGGGGCTGTGGTCCCCCTCAGGGTTATCTCCCACTAAGGCACGTTTGGGCAGAATTTGCTTCAGCTCTGCACTTTGCATCCTTCGCCTCCCGAGTTCCCCACCCAAAACGCAGCAAGGGTGGGCAGCAGACCCCCGTGACGCCCCACCACCGCATAGAATCATAGAATCATTTAGGTTGGAAGAGACCCTTGGGGTCATCGAGTCCAACCATCAACCCCACTCTACAAAGTTCTCCCCTACACCACATCCCCCAACACCACATCTAAACGAGTCTGAAACACATTCAGGGATGGTGACTCCACCACCTCCCTGGGCAGCCTATTCCAGGGTCTGACCACTCTTGCTGGGAAGAATTTTTTCCTAATGTCCAGCCTAAACCTCCCCTGCTGCAGCTTTAACCCATTCCCTCTTGTTCTGTCACTAATTACCTGTGAGAAGAGACCAGCACCAACCTCTCTACAATGTCCTTTCAAGTAGTTGTAGAGAGTGATGAGGTCTCCCCTCAGCCTCCTCTTCCTCACACTAAACACTCCCAGCTCCTTCAATCGCTCCTCCCATCTGCCAGCACACGCTGGGATGGAGCGGGTCCGGGAGCAAACGAGTGAGCTCTGAGCCGAACCCACTGCCGTCTGCGCGACAGTGATGTATGGTGCAACACATCATGTATGAAGCCTCATTTGGAGTCTGAATTAATCTTGTGTGGTCCCAGCTGCCTCCGTCCCAGCTCTCCCCGTTACCTCCAGAGCCCAGCACTTTGGAAACCCAGTTACTGCTCAGCATTAAAAGAATATTTTTCTCTGTCACCGCTTGACATTTCATTTTTGCTAAGACAAAGTAACTATCACTGCAACCTAGGGGGGAGCTGCCGCAGCAAAATGGCAATGCTCTCCTCTCTCCTCCAGACTGTGTTTGCTGGTGCTGCGGCTGCTGATGAGAGAAAATTAATTAACTTCTTGGAATGCTTCCTGGGCACCCAACAGCACCAGTGAGAGAAACCTTCTTGCGAAGAGTGCGTGTGGCGAACCCAGCTCTGCCCTTTACCTCTCCTCCCAGCAGCAATGACTTCCCAGCAGGCTGACCCACTGCCCAGCTCCCCATGGTAGATAGAGGAAGATTATTTTTTCCCTTTACCATCACATTTTGTAGCTCCAGGTCCCGTTGCCAGCGTGAGCCCAGCAGCAAGCCTTTGCTGTGCTAAAACAAAGGGAGCATCAGGGCTGCTTGGACTCAGCTTTGTGTTGGGTCATAGAATCACAGAATGGTTTGGGTTGGAAGGGACCTTAAAGCCCACCCAAGTGCCACCCCCTGCCCTGGGCAGGGACACGTCCCACCAGCCCAGGTTGCTCCAAGCCCTGTCCGACCTGGCCTTGAAGGTCACGCAAGGCACTGGTAGCACCAAGAAGTCTCCACTTCAAGCACCACATTTCCCCATGATGCAGCACTCCCAAAGCCTGCAAATAACCGCAGCCATCAGACAACAACCCATGTGCTCCTTCACTTCTCTACTGGAATTTTCTCCAGCCATCAGTGAGCGCAACACAGCTCCTGCAAGCACCCATCTTGTCCTTGGGAAGTGCCTGCATCCCTCCACCCATCCACCCAAGGGGACCTGGGGCAGCTCGGCTCTTCAGTTAAACACCATCATTGTGTACCTTCATTTAATCCAGGATTTAATCTGCACATTAAATCTGGAGTTGAAGGCAGACAAGTGTTATTAATCCAACTCTGCCGTGCCAAGCCCAGCCATAGTCTCCCTGGCACAGGGACCTGCTCCCAGCACTGAGAACAGACCGGTCTCTGTCTGGGGGACACCGGGGTGCCAGCAGCCCATGGTTACTCACCCGCACCCTGGGCTGATGTCCTTCTGATGGACCGTGGGGCTGCACTGAGGTCCCTGTGCACGACAGAGGCACTCCGAGTGCCTGTACCACATAGGGCTCCCATAAGCTGGATAAAAGACATGGAGACAAAAGCACGGCCCTACCATCCCCTGGCTTCAGGTGCCCGTCAGTTCCTCCAGCAACATCTGCTGAACCCTACGGGCTTACTCAAGGGAAAGGCATTTTTTGTCTGAAAATTTTACAGAAAAGGTCACTTCCCTGGAATCAAACTTTTTGCAAAGGCAGAGAAATCTCAGTTCAGGAAAAAGCCCTGGGAGCGGATGCTGAGGTGCAAGTCAGAGAGGAAGCTCCCCCAAAGCTGCCAATCCCGTGGTCACAGCCCACAGCTGGTAAGGAAGGGTCCAAAACCCTCTTCCAGTGATTTTTCATTTTTATAAGGTTCAAGCATGAAGAGACACCGCCAACTGAGTTAGCATGGACTGGTCACCAGTGGCCAGACTTCACCTTGAGAACGCCAACAAGCTCCACATCCCCACGTTATTTCTCTCCTTTATGACACAAGTCTGAAATAAATACAACCATGAAAACAAAAATAATAATAATCCTGATTTTCTCCAATGTGGAGCAGCACATTTTACGAGTGGCCAGAAGTCTGGCTTTTCCAGCCCTCCGTGCTCATCGTCAATTAGTAACTACACCATTAAAGCTTTATTTAAAGTTTGGCTTGCTTTTAAAGCTAGCCAGAGTGCTTTTTCTCTTCTCTTATTTTGATTAGTAAATAAACACCCCGGGCCCCAGGAGCTGTTAGCGATGACATTTGGAGAAATCCCAAGCGATTCACCTGTCAAAAGGCACACGGCTTGTTTGGACGTGCTTGGGCTCGGCCATCAGCGCTGCGGCACGGAGGGGGCTGTTTGCTTTTCTGAAGGCGTTTTTAGCAGAGTAAGCGGGTGGCGGCTGCCTCGCAGCCTGCAATTTGAGATCATTAACTGCAGATGGACACGCGGCCGCCAGGCTGGGAGAGGAGCAGGAGGCAGCACCCCAGCTCAATGGAAAATTGGGGGAAAAGCTGGCCAAATGGCAAAAATTGTACGCCATTTCTAGGGGAAAATTGGGGGAAAATTCTCCCCATTTGTCCGTAATAACAAGGATTGTGTACTAGCAGCTATTTTGCAGCTCCTGGGACTTACCTCAGAGGAAACTTGAAGCACCCTCCTGTTTCTCATCCTCAATTATTCTTTTTTCTGCCTCAATTCTACATCCTTTCTTGCCGATACAGCCAAGCCTAGGAGAAGCAAATTCCTCCAGGCAGCAAGGCTGCCTTCCCCTTCATCTTCCTGTTTTCCAATTGCATGGGAATAAAAGCAGAACAATTTGGAGGAACTTATGTGCTTCTGCTAGATCTGCAAGACCAGAAATTTTCATGATTTTTCAGACCCTTCTGGTGCCTGAGAGCTTGTTACTTTTCACCTTGGGCTTTCAGTCCTCTCCCTTTCCTTGCTGGACGGTGTCAGCAGTGCTCATAGATGCTGGGACGTGAACAGGTCATTGCGTTGATGCAACAACAGCAGAGAACATGCCGTAACGTTTTCCAATTCAATAAAACTCCTTGCAAACAGAAATCGGCGGTTTCTGCGCAACCCTGTTCTTGCAGGTCACCAGTGCTTGTGTAAGGCACCAAACACAGCTTTCTGCCCCGTCTTAGAATCATAGAATCATAGGGTTGGAAGGGACCTCTGGAGATCATCCCGTCCCACCCCCGGCCAGAGCAGGGTCACCCACAGCAGGGGGCACAGGAACGCGTCCAGGCGGGGTTGGAATGTCTCCAGAGATGGAGACTCCCCCACCTCTCTGGGCAGCCTGGGCCAGGGCTCTGCCACCCTCACAGCAAAGAAGTTCCTCCTCGTGCTGAGATGGAACTTCCCATGGTCAAGTTTGTGCCCGTTACCCCTTGTCCTGTCCCCGGGCACCACTGAGAAGAGCCTGGCCCCATCCTCCTGACACCCCCCTTTCAGTATTTATAAGCGTTGATAAGATCCCCCCTCAGCCGTCTTTTTTCCAGGCTGAAGAGACCCAAATCCCTTGGCCTTTCTTCATAAGAGAGGTGTTCTTACTGGTTAAACTGGGTAGAGAGGGAGGATAAAACCTGTAACTAGCCTGGACTCAAATCCTTAAAAGACTTCAGATGCCACCATTATTATTTAGGTTCTCAGCACAATGGATTCAATGGTTTAACCCTTAAATATTACCAAGATCTGCTCTTCCCCGAACCTGTGTTCATGTCTGGTTTGGGGATGGAGATGGAGTCTTGCCATGGGGAGTGCCACCAGTCCTTTATTTTTCAGCGAGGCAAGAAATGCCGGCCACCTTTGCCCTCTCGCTCGGGAATACCTTGTTGAGCCCCAAATGAGGAAGTTATTTGTGCGTTTTCAGCTTTGCCACTATTCTCCCAGAGACCAACCGTCACACATACAACCTGTCACTCGGGGGAAAAATAAAGTTTTAAGCTTTGTTACAGAAGAGAAGCCTATCACTGGTGAATAAAGAAAACCAAAACCAACATACTCCCAAAATGCTGCCAGCTCTGCCTGGAAATCCACCAGTGCGTGCAGGCATCCCTCCCTCTAGTGACTAAACCCTAGATGTACAATCCCCTCCTTTGGGTGACAGACATTCTCCTCCCAAAGCTGAAATTTAAGATCCAACATCCCCACCCAAGGAGTCGCGGCGCAGAGGTTGAACGCAGGTGAGCCATTTGGGGCAGGTCCCCACCCGGGGAAGAGATGGGGATGCTGCAGAACTGTGCCACGAGGGCTCCTCTCTGCTGATATTACCCATGTACACCTTACTTCTACCCCCAGATTATTTTTTTTTTTTTTAAAGAGATGGTCCCAGCCCCGCTGCAGAGCTACCCTAGATATTTGCAGAGCAACCCATAGCCAGGACAAGAGCACGTCCTGGCTGGTGGGGACCAGCTGAAGGGACATGGTGGATGGGTACTCGGACAAGAGGGGTTGTGGGTCCTTGGTCCCAGTCCTCAGGTTGGACCTCCAGACCCAGAGCACTATCTCCTGGTCCCCAGTCCCATTTTCACCTGGAGACCAAAACACACACCTTCCCCATAGATCCTCCTTTTGAACAGCTTCAGTCGTACAGCAGAGACATTCAGGACAAGAAGCTGCAGCCTTCGCTTAATGTTCATCTCCCACATCTCCACATCCCTCCTGGAGCCCGAGCAGGGCTGGAGATCGGGTGGAAAACTGAATCCCACCACTTCTCACCCCAGACAGCCCCGAGCATCCACAGTCAGGCTGCTCCACCTGAGCTACAAGCTTCCGAGGAAGGGATGAGTGAGGAAAGTGCTGATGCGACCATTGTCAGTGGCACAAAATGTGTTGCCATCACACGCTGACCTTTGAGAATTGCCAGCCTGGTCTTGGCAAACCTCTGCCTTTGTTATTCATCAGACACCAGCCCAGCTGCAGACCCAGGCTTCCTCTGACAGCACTGCCCTGCCACAAAATTAAACTGGTTTAACACATCAGGAACGACAGAGGAATGACTGAGGGAGCTGGGGTTGTTCAGCCTGGAGAAGAGGAGGCTGAGGGGAGACCTCATCGCCCTCTACAGCTACCTGAAAGGAGGGTGTAGAGAGATGGGGGCTGACCTCTTCTCCCTGGGGACAAGTGATAGGACAAGAGGAAACGGGTTCAAGTTATGTCAGGGGAGGTTTCGATTGGATATTAGGAAACATTTTTTCCCTGAAAGGGTTATTAAACATTGGAAGAGGCTGTCCAGGGAGGTGGTGGCTTCACCATCCCTGGAGGTGTTTAAAAAAAGGGTAGATGTGGTACTTAGGGACATGGTTTAGAAGTGGCTTTTGTCAGGGTAGGTTAATGGTTGGACTTGATGATCTTGAAGGTCCCTTCCAACCTCAGCAATTCTATGATTAAATATGTATGACTCTATGATCACACCTGACCTCCGCAGCCACTCAGGCACTGCCAGGGCTCAAGGAAAACGTTGAGCTGAATGTCAATACACAGCTTATTATAAAGCGCGTCTTTGGTGAAGCCACCCTTGTCAGAGCTGTGGAAAACACCAGGGATGGTATAAAGCACAACAGCCCTTCATGGGGGAGAATTCATGCATGGCCAGAGGGGAAACTCTAGAATTAAAGCTAATTTATTGTCTTGAGATTTGGATTAATATTCCAGGTCATTGATGAGTCAGAGAGAAAGGAAAAGGTTACAGCCCAGGAAGCTTGAGGATGGCCCACACATCTTTGATGTTTGTGCTAACAGGGAGATTTGGTCCTGGAGACGGCATCTTGCTAAATCTTTTAGTAAGCTTAGCTCTTCCCCTCCTTTCTGTGGGTAAGCGGCTCCGAGCCCTGCAGCAAAACAAAATTGAATTGCAAAGCTCTCGGGGCAGCTCAGGAGCTCAGTCCTCGGCGCAGCTTCTGCTGTCTGAAAACCCTGCTCAACCTCCTTCCCAAGGACGGCAGCCATGCCACCCGCACACACTGCTCCAACGGCTGGAAGGGTTTTGGGGGCAACTTACCCAAATTTCTGAGAGATGGAGGAGACTTGTTATCAACCAGGACACGTCCAAGGTCTCTGGAGCCGGTCATCCAGGTTAAAGAACCCAAGAGCTTGGTGTCCCTGTGCAGCAAAGCCTCTTGATAGGACCATCTCCGGTCCCTTTGGGAAATCCCCAGTGAAGTGCTCACAGTCCAAATTTCACAAAAACCCTGAACCAAAGTCACATGCTTAAAACTTTCTCCAGCACAAAAAAAAAAAAAAACAAAAACAAACCAACCCCAAACAAACATGTTTTGATCCAGAGACATGTTTCCCACACGGGGGTTTCTGCTCCCCCTGTGAGGTATTGATTTTTACTGTAAGAGATACAACCACGCGGCCAGCCCTCGGCACAAAGCTTTGCGTAGGAAATGTCAGCAGTGGGTCTTGCACAAGCTGAAGTCCTTCTTTGGGTCAGCCCAGGCTGTATCTGTCACGGGGTCATGGATGCCAACGGTGCCATGGGAGGTGCAGCACAAACAGCTCGGCCACAGCAGCAGCATCTGGGGAACCTGCTCCCTGTCTCCGGGCACAGCAGAGCTCCCCAATTGCTCGTTTTACCTCAAACTTAAAAAATACAAAAAACAGCTATTTTTCCCATTACTGTTCACAGACCAAACTAACCAGAGAACCTACAGAAGGGGAAGCAAAACTGACAGCTCCCAAGGAAAGCTAAGTGCAGATGGGGGCTGTCACAGGAGCTTTCCGTGGGTGCCTCTACCTGAGGTAAATGAAATGGAGCTGTAACTCACACTTGAACTGCTGTTGGAAGTGTGTGGGTGTTCAGCTGTGCATACCTCGCTCCAGTGTGCGCTGCTACCTCCCACCGCCTGTGCGAACGGATCAGCCGTCCTGGTTATTTGCTTGGGATGCTGCAGCCGGTGGAGCAGGATTGGGCTCAAGACGGGGCTTTGAATCCTGCCGTGCCTCTCCCGGGGCGGGGGGGAAGAGCAACTGTGGACTCCTCCCGTGGGTGACCATCAGGACAGAAAGAGCCAAGGTCCCTCTTGAGCATGGGGCACTAGTTTTATTATTACATAGGTTAGGGACAAATAAGCAGATTTCCACATGGCTGGAGTCCCAACATCAACCATGGGCAAAGCCATCCTGGAGCTCTCTACAGAGATGAGTGATTTAGAAAACCGGGGCAAAAGCCATATTGAAACAGGGCACTTCAAGTAGGAGGTTTCCAAGGAGCACAAACATCCTGTTTTCAAGGGCTCAGCTGTGAGTTGAATGAGTCGAGGACCCAAGACGGGGACATCCAGCCTTGAGCAGTTTTGCCAGCTCCTGGCTCCTAAAAACTATCTTCCACCCAGACAACCCAAAGAAATTCTCACCAGCAAAGCAAATGCCGTTCCAGCAGCTAGATCAGACCTTACGGAAACATCATCACACTCACTCTAGCTAATCAGTCAAGTTTTGTGGGGAAGAACGGATCAATATTTTAGTTCTTTATGGCCAACTTGACACCAGCAAGACAACTTTACGACTCCAACAAGATTTCCATCTGCCTTGGGAGGAGCTGGCTGTTGGAGAAGAGCTCTCCATTTGGCATCTGCGGCAAGGGAGGAGGGAAAGGCTTTCATCCATTAAATATGAGAGCAGATCAGGACAGGGCTGCAAAGGAAAACCAACACTGGTGCCAACCAAGAGCATCAGGGAGAACAGAGAGGCACCATGTAGACAATCAGCCTCCATCACTTGGTGGAGTTGATTTGTTGGACCATCTGGGACCAATAAACCCTCCTGAGCTTTGCTTATGAGCCCCGTGGGCCCCAGAGCAGATGCACAGGTAGGGTCCACTGAGATCACCCACTCTTGGCCAAGTGGTGCCTCTTTGGGATCCCAGCCCTGCTCCTGTGGCCAGGGAGGCTGATCTGCACAGATCTGCAACGGGGCAAGAAAAATTCCCTCTGCAAACATCTGACAGAATTCTGAGACCATCTCAGCCCACAGTCCCTGCACCCAGATGCCACCAGCGGCACTCACAGCACGGGCACAGCTCTGCCAAGCCAGGCACCAGCGGCGTCAGCTCCCCCCTCCAGCCCCGCATCACCTCCTCATCCATCCCACCACAGCATCTCGGCTTGCTCAGACCCTGACTGCATAACCCAACCCGCTGGATAATAAACGTCACCCCTCCCAGCCCCAAGGCAGCATCACAGCGTTTGCAATCACCGATATCAAACCCGTAACTTGTGTTAACATTACCACTCCCAGCAGAGGTTTGTTACAGACCGTAATCACCTCAAAGCAATGCCACACAGCCTTAAAAGATGATATAACATGAATTATTTAAGAAGGTCTAATGGGCTGGGAAGTTTAAATATGAAGAAGTTGTTATCCATGACTATTACTGGCCATAAAAATGTTTATGCTGCTTCATATCATATTAGTGGCTATATGGTAATTTGCTAAAAGTAAAAGAATATCAACATTTGGAAGTGCCATTTAAACAGAAGATCTAACACGGAGGGGATTGGGGCTGTCACAACAAGCAGCTCAAAGGAGGCTGCTCTGCTAAAGGGCATCTCAAATGCCATTGTGATCCCCAGGAGGGTCAGTGAGGGCAGCTGGGTCCGGGGAGGAAGAGAAAATAAAAGCAGAAAGAATAACAAGACACCCAGTCTCTGATTTTTTGCAGAAGGTGATGTTAGGGAGCCCGCTGTGCTGTTGGTTCCCCACAACCCAGACCATTGCATGTAGCATGATGCAAAAGCACCTAAAACCCCTGAACTTGGCCCGTTGAGACCGGAATATGGCCCAAGCATGGCCATGGCATGGCGCTGAGGCATGTGGACCCATGAGCTCCGGTCCTCAAGCGCCTGGGGACACCCACACTGGGTTGAGCATGGATGGCCGCTCTGGTCCAGGCACGGATCCAGCCCAGCACCAGGCACTGCTCTCCCCATGGACCATTTCATTGAAAGCCTGCAAGGGGCTGCCAAGCCTGGGGTGAAACACACTGTGTGCACGCAACAGACCCGATTTTTTGGCAAACCAGTATTTCAGGGTGCCCCGAGAGACAAGACGTGCTCCCAAGACACCGCTAAGAAATCCACTTATTCCAGCCAGCACGGATGCACTGACTTTTCCTGCTGCTACAGCAAAATTACAGACCTCCTCCTCCCCCAGAACTAATGACCGAGCACAATTAAAAAAAAAAAAAAAAGGAAAGAACCATCACTTCTCTCCAAGCGACTGGAGTATGATGCTCTAAATGTTGTATAGGCTTGCATTTATTTTTTTCTTTTTTCTTTCCATAGCCTAACTTATTACCTCGAATTTTTAGTGAACTCATTTCTCTTTGAGAAGCGTGTTGGATGTTTGTTTATTCCCCTCTACCTCCAAGCAATCAGTCCTTATAATGATCTCGCATTTACATGCCGCGTCACACCCAAGTGGGTCCAACGGTACTTTACAGATCCGCACTCCATCCCACGTACAGCCCTCTGCCCAGCGCTGAAACGCAGCCAAAGAAACAAACAAGGGAGGGGGGAAACCCACACAGGCGCTGCTCAACGGATGGAAAAAGCCACTACCTGCTTCTATTTTCATCTGATTAAGGACAGAGCGCTTTGTTTCCCACACAAGGAGATACGAATCTCCTGTCCCCGAAATAGTCCAACAACACGAGCTGCAAAACGACTCCGTGTTCGAAGAGGCTAATGCAGAACGAGCCAATAATGGACAACCTTTATCACCCAGCGACCACGGCAGGTTGCATTAGCATGTGGTGGCGCCTGCTCGCCACGACCCGCCTGTGATGGAGGAAGCTCAAAGCCGCTCGGTAGCTAATGGAGCAGCGTAATTCTGCCAGCAGCGCATCACAGTGCATCACATTTGAAATGCAATTTGCCTCCATCGCTGGCAACTCAGCGGGGCAGGCATGGGCAGCCCCCCCCCCCCACCCCGGCCACGTCACCTTGGTCTGCAGGGTCCCCTCGTGTCACGCTGACTCCATGTGCTGTGCTGAGTTCAAAAAACAGCGTTCCCACGGGGATGGAAATCAATGGCTCTTGGTTATAAATATAATGAGCTCAGTAGGCTCTGGGGAGACCTTAGAGCACCTTCCAGTATCTGAAGGGGGACTACAAGAAAGCTGGAGAGGGACTTTTTACATGGGTATGTAGTGGCAGGACAAGGGGGAATGGCTTCAAACTGGAAGAGGGGAGATTTAGATGGGATCTGAGGAAGAAATTGTTTGCTGTGAGGGGGGTGAGCCCCTGGCCCAGGTTGCCCAGAGAAGCTGTGGCTGCCCCATCCCCGGAGGGGTTCAAGGCCAGGTTGGACGGGGCTTGGAGCAACCTGGGCTGGTGGGAGGTGTCCCTGCCCAGGGCAGGGGTGGCACTGGGTGGGCTTTAAGGTCCCTTCCCACCCAAACCACTCTGTGATTCTATGATTAATTTCTCTCTGTTGGTCTGGGAAGCGTTTGCGCGTGAATCCCAGCCAGAAGAGTTGATGCTGCAAAGAGCTAGTGAAAACCAAGAGGTTTCCCTGTGCCCCAAAGTGGAGAGGAGATGCTCTTCCCCAGGCTAAAACCCACTAAAAGTCCACCAGTTTTCCTGAAGTTATGAAACCTGCAGGTTTCCCACTTCTGCCTGACACACTGACAGTCAGCACAATTTACAGGGGAAGCAGTAAATGAAATAAGGTGATCTGCAGAGTTTATTCATTACTGCTTTTCCCATAAAGCACAGCTTAAATTTCATTTTGCCTGTGTTCTTGCTTAAATGAAGCCTCATCTTCAGCTCCGATCTGCCTAACAACCCTTTTTCCACTTATTTTTTTACTACCTTAAACATTTGTCTCACCTTCACTTATATGATGCCAGTAAAAATGCTGGAGAAGCACCTTCAGGGAAAACTTTTCTCCACTGAAACAGGTGGATTTGAATCAACGAGAAGCCGCAGGCATTTCTGCAGGGGCTCTCCTGCACCCCACCTCTGCTGGAGCCCCATCAGGGGAAGGTTTAATCAGAAACTCACTCAAAAAAACCCACTCCAGTTCGATGGATGGAGTCTCAAACACTAGGGCCATTGATGGTCATGAGCAGGGGTGGGTTGCACCAAGCAAAGGATGGCCAGGAAGCAAACCCTGTGGTCCAGGATCTGCAACTCCCGCATTTTATTGCTGGAATTATCCAGGTGAAATGGGGTTTTGCTCCCCATGGCCATGACCTGGCTTCCCAGGTTGCAACATGCACTACACAAATCCACTTCTGACCCACTAAGACCCCAAACCCCTTCACTGGGGCTCCCCACCTTCGCCTTCGTGGCCGCTTACACCACTACAAGTTGGCTCAGCCTCACCCTTCTGGTGGGACCATCTTTCTCACATCACATCTCTGCTAATGATCTTACAGGTGTACTGCTGTCTGCAGAGAGCCATTAGCAAACCGCCCTAATTACAGCACAGATGCCACATGCCATCTGGGGCTAGCTACCAAAAAACCCAACAACACAGCAGCAGCCAAAGCAGGCAGGGCACACTCCAAAGACAAGCAAGTAAGAGGCTATAAACAGGATTGTGTTTAATCCCCAAAATTGGGCCAAAAGCACACAGCACTCTGGGGAAAACCGCTCTTTGCCAGGCTAGGGGTAAAAGCCAGAAAAAGAGAATTTATAACATGGTTTGTGTTGGAAGGGACCTTAAAGCCCACCCAGTGCCACCCCCTGCCCTGGGCAGGGACACCTCCCACCAGCCCAGGTTGCTCCAAGCCCCGTCCAACCTGGCCTTGAACCCCTCCAGGGATGGGGCAGCTACAGCTTCTCTGGGCAACCTGGGCCAGGGGCTCACCACCTTCACACCAAAGAATTTCTTCCTCAGATCCCATCTAAATCTCCCCTCTTCCAGTTTGAAGCCATTCCCCCTTGTCCTGCCACTACATACCCATGTAAAAAGTCCCTCTCCAGCTTTCTTGTAGTCCCCCTTCAGATACTGGAAGGGGCTCCAAGGTCTCCTCGGAGCCTTCTCTTCTCCAGGGCTGCTGCAGAGAAACAGCTCCCAGGGGGTTTTGAGGCTCAGGCCTGGGACTACCTTCCTCTGCCTGCCCGAATGGCAGAAGCAACTGCTCCTTCCCTACTCCATCACCAAAACCCCTCTCCCCATCAAAAATCCCACCCTTTCCCCAAGGCACTGCCCCAGTTCCCCCTCACTTCCCCATGGGAACCCTGGCGTGTTCATTCAGGCCACCTCCATCCCCCACCCAGGCAGCGATGGTCACCCACGTATCACCCCCTCCCTACACAACCACCTTCCCTTAACACCCCACTTTTTCTCTAAGCCTCTCCTGCACCGCGCCTGCGTTTATGGATTTATTGCCTTTTTCCCCTCCTGCTTGCAAACTTCAGCCCAAACTTTAAGCCCATCCAACTTTAAGCAGTGCCGTGCCTCTTGTTGTCATTAGCTGCAGCGTTTCTTTGCTTTACGGCAACACAAATAAAGCCTCTTATCTCATTTGCAGCTACACTGGTACCCTGGTGCAGAGCCAGCCCTGCCTGCAGCATCCCCCCCTCGGATTAATCTTCATCTGTTTATTGACAAATATACATATTTCATTTGCTCTGTATCACTCTCCCATCTGTTGTTTGATGACAACCCGCGGGTTAAGTACTCGGAGCTCCGTGCTTGTAGGCACAAGCAGAGGCACCTCCACGCAAGCAAGAAATAGCAGGACACTGTGCCAGCACCCCTGGGTCCACATCCTTCTACACTCAGAAACCCTCCTCCCTCGAGGAATTCCTCTGGGAGAGCATCACGACTGTTTTTCCCTGGTGGGACACCATACCTGAGCTACAAATCAGCATTAAATAGCTCCTTGGAACCTTGCTAAAAGCTTGGAGTAGCACCTAACCCTCTTGGGAAACGCTTCCTCCTGAGAAAGCCCACCGGCCATGGATGGCTGCAGGATGGTGTCCGCTCCTGGGATGCTGTCATGTTCTTGCCCCTTATTATCTTTTAAGAGAACTGGGAAAGTTCAGGTAGAAAGTTTTTTACTTCTGAAGTGGTTTTTTCGCTTTTCTAACCCTTTTTTTTTTTTTTTACGCAAAAAAAAAAAAATCAAGATCTTCTGTAGAAAGCCAGTTTTTCCAGGAAAAGACAAAAACAGAAAAAAAACCACCAAAAAGATCAACAGGATCTCCACACAGCCCTGACCCCAAGCTGTTGTTGGTTTTCTCTACTGCAAGTACCAAATAAACCAAATCTTGCCTGAGCCAGATGATACGCTGGATATCATCTTGCCTCACCTGTTGTTGCCATGACCAGTAATCGATAGCTGCGTAAAACATCAACCTTTCTGAGAAAGGTCTTACCATCCCCTCGTGCTAGAAAAACCTGAGCTCTCGGGTCTGTTTTTCATCACCTACTGCACAGATAACAAATACTGGATTTTCATAAAGTCAGAATCCTGCAACAAATGAGTGTCCTGAAGTCCAAGGTTTATCCTCAAAGGCCTAGAAACAAAACGTGTCAGTGACCTGGCCTCGCTGGAAACATCTGCGTTATTCAGAAAGCCTTGGGGAAAAAAAAAAAAGTTATGGAGGTGCTACAGCTGAATCCACAACACCGGGTGAATTTACTGCCCTTCAATCATAGAATCATAGGGTTGGAAGGGCCCTCTGGAGATCATCCCGTCCCACCCCCTGCCAGAGCAGGGTCACCCACAGCAGGTGGCACAGGAACGCGTCCAGGCGGGGCTGGAATGTCTCCAGAGACGGAGACTCCCCCACCTCTCTGGGCAGCCTGGGCCAGGGCTCTGCCACCCTCACAGCAAAGAAGTTCCTCCTCCTGTTGAGATGGAACTTCCCATGGTCAAGTTTGTGCCCGTTGCCCCTTGTCCTGTCCCTGGGCACCACTGAGAAGAGCCTGGCCCCATCCTCCTGACACCCCCCTTTCAGTATTTATAAGTGTTGATAAGGTCCCCCCTCAGCCGTCTTTTTTCCAGACTGAAGGGACCCAAATCCCTCAGCCTTTCTCCATCAGAGAGGTGTTCCATCCCCTCAGCATCTCGGGAGCCCTTTGCTGTCCCCTCTCCAGCAGTTCCCCGTCCTTCTGGAACCGGGGAGCCCAGCACTGGCCCCAGTGCTCCAGCTGTGGCCTCCCCAGGGCAGAGCAGAGGGGGAGGATGAACCTCCCTCCACCTGCTGGCCACGCTCTTCTTGATGCCCCCCAGGACGCCCTTGGCCTTCTTGGCCACCAGGTCCCATCGCTGGCTCATGGTCACCCTGTTGTCCCCCAGGACTCCCAGGTCTCTTCCCACAGAGCTGCTCCCCAGCAGGTCACCCCCAACCTGTCCTGGTGCGGGGGGTTATTCCTCCCCGGGTGCAGCACCTGCACTTGCCGTTGTTGAATTTCATGAAGTTCCTCTCTGCCCAACTCTCCAGCCTGTCCAGGTCTTCCCAGATGGTGGCACAGCTTTCCGGTGTGTCAGCCACCCCCCCCAGCTTTGTGTCATCAGCAAACTTGCTGAGGGTGCTCTCTGTCCCTTCATCCAGGTCACTGATGAATACACTGAAGAGGACTGGACCCAGTACTGACCCTTGGGGAACACCACTCGTCACTGGTCTCCAACTAGACTCTGTGCTCCTAATCACGACCCTCTGAGCTCTGTCTTTCAACCAGTTTTCTATCCACCCCGCTGTCCTTTCATCTAACCCACTCTTCCTAAGCTTCCCTATGAGGATGCTGTGGGAGACCATGATCTCTATATAAAGAGAAGCACCTGGATTTACACTTCCAGTTATGAGAAGTCCTCTTAAAAAAACAGCTTCTGGTGTTTTAGTAGCCTGGGACTTTTCAATTTTCTGGCAAAACATCAAACAGATACTTTCTGGGGTGGGGGGGGGGGGGGGAATATATATATATATTTAATGGAAAATTGGGGCTTTTCATTAAGAAATGTTCCGTGGAAGTTCTGCCTGCCTTAACTGGCAATTGGTTAACATGAGTTTCGACTGAAGCCACGTGCCCAGGCAAATTCTTGCTTTTGAGAAGATTCAGTGTCAGACTCGTACCTGTAATACCGCACCACCACGCACCGCGTTGCTGCCTCCTCCGCAAAGCAGCGTCCTGGTTTGAGGTAAAACAGAACCAATTTTCCGATTTGTAATTTGACTTTTTAGCTGGGCCTCTTCTAACTGACTAAAGTCTGAAATTAACAGCACGTTGTTCAGAAACTGTTCGCTCTCAGAGTGATGAGACCTGATTATCCCAAGGAATGGTGCGCACAGAGGCTCTTGCTTATACTTATTGCTGTAACACCCAAGGTCAGGTAACTTCGCTGTTTGCCCCGTTAGAGGGTCGGAAGCGGAGAAGCGCAGAGGGGTCCCACCTGCAGGGAGGAGCAGACGGGGCAGGTGACCCCAAATTGACCAACAGGGTATTCCATCCCATCGGCATCACGCTCAGGATAAAAGCTGAGGGATCAAAGGGGCAAGGGGGCTCAGGCTCGTCTTCCTTCAATGGCGACGTCTGAGGAGGACCCTGTCTGTCCGTCTGCCTTTGATCCCGATCTGAGCATTCCTGACTCCAGTTCTGGAATTCGGCTCCTGACTCCAGTCTGGGACTTTCCCTGTGTCTGCTGGTGACGCGATCGTCATCCTGGGAGCTGGATACGGTTTTGTATATATTGTATCCTTTTTTTTTTCTTTTTTCTTTTCTCTATTATTACTTACTATTTCCTTATTTATTATTATTTTCATTAAAGTAGTTTAGTTCTTTTTCTAAACTCATAAATCTCCTTATCTCTTCCTCTCCTCTCTGAGGAGAGGGGGGGGGGAGGGCCATCTGTCGTTCTGATCGGCCAATCCGGCCAAAACCACGACAAGCAGGTTATTCCAGACCTTGCGGGAAAGCACTGTAAACACCTGATGAATTTGTACTTACCTCCAGGAACTCAAAAAAAAAAAAAAAAAAAGGCAGCTCCTTTCATAATATTTCCACCCCTTTATTTGTCTTCTTTTTATTTGCACGGTAGGAAAACAAAAAATGCAGAGCTGAGTCGCATTATTTGTTTTTATCAAACGAGACGTTCAAGTCTACGCATTCGTATCGCTGCTTTTTTAATCACGCTAACACGGAGAGCCAGGAAACCTGCTGGCAGCCTGCCTTGGGCTCAGTCAGGAGAAATTTGTACAAGACAAAAGGAAGATTAACATGACAAAAGCAGGTGTATTGTTTTTTGAAAATCAGAGGCTGAGCGAGAAGTGCGGGGAATGGAGAGACTCACGCAGAGGACCCCGAACAGAAAATCTCAAACAGAACTGGGCTGTTTTTAAACAATCATCTGCTCCATTTTGTCTTTTTTTTTTTTTTTTTATGAGAAAGAAGAAAAAAGGCATCCGTTTTATTCAAAGATCCTACAACACAGGGCAGGCAACGTTTGCGCCTCCACTGCTAATCCCATGCCCAGACTCCCAAAGTGCTTCAAGACCCAAAGTTATGCCTCCAACACATGCTACAAAGCAAATTATTCCAGAGAATTCAGCAGCTCCCTAATCTTACTCCTCGCTGCATGCTCTGCTTGAGGGCCCGGCGTGTTTTCAGTGCGGAGGAATAAAAACAAGGAGCAAAGGGCAGTCTGCATTCATGGGATGCAGCCGAACCCTGGGAAATGTTTTACCTTGCTTCCATCCACCAATTCAGCTCCTAATATCAGGCTTCCCTTGCAATCAATCTTGCCTAACGGAGCGGCTGAAGTCGGAGGTACAGAGCACTGGGGAACTTACTGGGAGCTGTAACGTTAAATGATTCCGGGAGAAACAAGCTCAGCTGGAGATAAATCCCCCACCAGCCCAGAGGAAGGGTCTGAGCGGCAACCCGCGATGGAGGAACCCCGGGGGCACGGGAAAAGGACAGTGCAACCCGCGATGGAGGAACCCCGGGGGCACGGGAAAAGGACAGTGCAACCCGCGATGGGGGAACCCCGGGGGCACGGGAAAAGGACAGTGCAACCCGCGATGGGGGAACCCCGGGGGCACGGGAAAAGGACAGTGCAACCCGCGATGGAGGAACCCCGGGGGCACGGGAAAAGGACAGTGCAACCCGCGATGGAGGAACCCCGGGGGCACGGGAAAAGGACAGTGCAATGACCACGTTGCTCTTTGCCGGGGCAGGCACAAGCGCGATGGGTACAACCAACCTTCCGGGGAGGGGAAGGGAAGACCTGGAGAAACAACGAAAGAATCCGAGGATGGTCACCTAGGTTTTACTTGTGATGGAGGAGAACAGAGGGAGGTAGAAACAGAAAAAGAGTTTGTAAAAGATTTAAAAGAGAGCCAGACCTAGGAATACAGGTTTTACAAGACTCTTTATCGAAGACCAGAATGCCTTGAGATGCAGCAGTGAAAAAAAACTCACACGACCTTCAAGTGGTTTCTCGGGGAGAGGATTATGGTGCCAGGAAAAAGTAATACGTATATGCCAAGTGCTAAAAATCCCAGAAAGACAAATAAAAACCTCAGAGAAAGACTCAGGGATAGCTTAGGAGCTGAAAACAAGCAGAGTTTTGGTTCATCCATGCCCTGCTGTGAATTCTGACACTGGGCACTTGCAGTTGTGTGTGGCCTGGAGAGGAAACCCGTGGCAGATTTTGGGGCGCTCCTGGACACCCCCCCTACCACAGCCCACTTCGTCATCCAGGCACCTACCTCCAGCGCTGGCATGGGACATCTTCCTCCACCGGTCAGGGGTGGAGCCCATGGGGCTCCTCTGGAGGGTATTTCGGGGGGGGCAGATGTGCTCCCTTTCCTCTGCTGCTGCTCTACTTCACAAAAAGCACTTACACATCCACCTGAAGAGAGAGCAATCCTTGCCCTGACTCCCCAAGGAGCTTTCTCACCCCTGCACTACAAACACCCACCCCATTTCTCCCCCCTCTTGCCCATGTTGAGCCAAGGAATCACAGAACCATAGAATCGTAGGGTTGGAAGGGCCCTCTGGAGATCATCCCGTCCCACCCCCAGCCAGAGCAGGGTCACCCACAGCAGGGGGCACAGGAACGCGTCCAGGCGGGGTTGGAATGTCTCCAGAGACGGAGACTCCCCCACCTCTCTGGGCAGCCTGTGCCAGGGTTCTGCCACCCTCACAGTAAAGAAGTTCCTCCTCGTGTTGAGATGGAACTTCCCATGGTCAAGTTTGTGCCCGTTACCCCTTGTCCTGTCCCTGGGCACCACTGAGAAGAGCCTGACCCCATCCTCCTGACACCCCCCTTTCAGTATTTATGAGTTTTGATAAGATCCCCCCTCAGCCGTCTTTTTTCCAGACTGAAGACGCCCAAATCCTTCAGCCTTTCAAGGAGATCCACTTAAAAAAAGCTCCACCCAACAAAAGCCCAAAGACCACCTCCACCAAGTGGACACCACCCAGCCCAAGGCTTATAAACTCTTTGGGGAGTGACCAAAAAGGATGGGGCTCATTGGAAACACATGGGATTGACCAGTGCTGGTCCTTCCACAGCTGGAGAGCATCTCCCTGCTCGAGGTCACGTAGCCCAAGGGCAGTGGGAAAGTTTCAGGTAAATCCTTCTTTCTGGCTGTGCCACGGCTGCGGTTGGACCCAGAACCTCCTGCAGGACCTTGCGCCTCCTGGCTCCCGAACAGAAACCGAAAAGTTTCTCTTCTGCCCAAAATAATTAATTCCTTTCAGCACGGGGAAAACAAACAAATGCATCCTCATTCGGATTCAAGCAGGGAGTTTTCCCAGATATTTTAGTTAGGAAAGCAATTGTTCTTGCAGAACAATGTAATTGTTTATGGCTTCCCGCCCCACCAAGCCGGCAAGGGGGAACGGCAGAGCCAAAGGAGAAAGGGAAGGGGGGGCGACAGAAATAAAAGTGGCGCAGGATGGCAGCAGACAGCACCACGTCAGCAGGTGCCCGGCTTTCAGACAAGTATTCAGAAGCTCTCATAAGGCTGAGCAGTGTGAGGAAAAGCCGACAGTGCCTACATTAAGAGCAGGAAAGGTTTCTCGGAGTGGCATGGGAGAGCTGTTTTGCAATTCAGGAACGGCTTTATGGAAGCCGGAGAGATGGTGTGACCAAAATGCACCGTGATGGCTTAGACGTGGTCTGTCTGGTACCACTGAACCTCGGGTAGAGACACAAACTGCCAGGGACCGATGAGAAGCACGCAGAAGAGTGGTAGGAGGATGGGCAGGAATACCAAGGAGCAAGGGAAGTGGGGCCACAAGAGCTTGTGGCCACGCAAAGAAATGAAAAATCAGTTTTATCCACTCACCCAAGACAGGTTTCCTCTTGGAGCCATTCAGCCTTGTCCTCTTGGAAATCCAGCCTTGTCAACCAGCTAGCCACAGCTGGATGGGACACTGTCCCTGGGCAGCAGGGAGAGGAGCTGGGCTCCTTGCTGTGCTCAAGAAGCTTAAACCCTCGCTGAATTCACAGGAGAGAGATGGGCACCTTCTGGGGGAACACGACTTTGCCCCCCGAGGAGCACAGAAAGGGAGACCAGGTCTCCCTTCAAGGCCCCAGAAGGTCCAAGGGACTAGAAAGTCCAAGATTTTGGTTTCATCATCAATGAGACAAGTCAGCTCCACCAAGAATTGGGATGTACAAACACATTTCAGGGCACAGACGGGAGAAAAACCTGGTGAACAGAGTGTGAGACTCCCTTCAAGGTACCTGAGAGCCTGGAGAGACGAGCAAAGGGAGAACAGAGAAGCAGGATAAAAACAGTTCACAGATTTATCCCGTTACTGATATGGAGAGTCACTGGCACTGATATGGCAATGCAGGGACTGCTGTCTGTCCCCAAGAACTGGGGGAGCAATGTAGATATATCACAGTCTATGAAAGCAGTCTCCAGAATAAGGTAAGGATTGGGGTTTTTTAAGAGTTTTCTATTTAATTATCAGCATTTTACTTGTGCTCTGAAGTCCTCTGGGAAGTGCAGGAGGGACCCAGCTCCCTGCACAGGGTATTTTCTTGGTTGGGTTTCCCAGGGGATCAGCAGTGCTGGATACGGGAGAACGGAGCATGGGGCAGAGCAAGCCACCACTGCTGGAGGAAGGGTATCAAACGTGCTGCCTTCTTTTCAGTTACTAAAGCAACAGCTTTGATACCCATCTCCATCACCAGGAAGGCACGTGCGCAGGAGAAGACAAAGTCTTTCGCAGATAAATAGGCAGAAGTCACCTAATGCATGCCCCAGCAGAGATACTGGGGGCTGCTTCAGACTCACAGTGTAGTATTTAAGCTCAATTCTGGAATTTTTCATGTCTGTCCCAACCCTTTGTTGCTCCATCCCAACAGCAAAACTACTGGACCCTTTTTTGAGAGTAACAACTTACATCCTCCTCCTCGCGGGATGGGGAGGATCCTGCGACTCTACTGTGGGAACAGCACCACGAGACCATCCCAGCAGCCACCTCCCACCCTCCCAGTCCCGCTCTGTGCGTCACCAGCCTGATGTTTTACTCCCGAAGCATGCTCCCAGGTGGAAAACAGCTCGTATATCCCTGCAGACACCACTCACCCGCATCCTGAGACCGAGCATGAGACCCTCACCCCACGGGAGGATGCTCAGCCTCACAGACTCCTTTTTCTTCCTGCTTTTCGGGGGATTTTAGGGGCGAGCAGAAGAGGAGGCAGCTCCATTCATCTCCGCAGGTAACCCCAGGGAAGAGAAGCGCTGCTGACCAGCTGCATTGATGCTGGGTATTACCTGATCGCCAGCCAGCTTCGTTTACTCCTCTGTCCAGTGATTTATCGAGTGGCCAGGGGACAGTTCAGGCGAAGTGAATGGATTTCATTAGCACAGTGCTAAAAATTTGGCTCTTTAATAGAAAGGAGCATAGGAAAATACGAGCGGTGAGCTCCCCATGAAGCTCACATCCCACCCGCTCGCAGGGCCGACAGTGCGGCAGATAAGGCATCAGTCTCTGCTATGGAAGTCTGTGTCAGTAGGGTCTCGTTGTTGAGAGAGCTGTTGGCACATGAAAAGACTTGAAATTTTGGTTAATTCCCTTGTTTGCATGAGCTTATGGTTCTCAGGAAGCCCTAAAGCATGCAATCAAGAGAAGACATCTGAGGTGGGTTGACCCTGGCTTACACCAGGTGTCCGCCAAAGCTGCTCTGTTGCTCCCCTCCTTGACTGGACAGGGGAGAGAAAACATAGCGAAAGGCTCGTGGGTCGAGATAAGGATAAGAGATGCCTTGTTAGCTCAGTGCGGCAGGATTTAGGAAGGCAGAATGAGGAAAAGAGATGACGGACTATACCTTGTTCTCTCTCTCCACACGGTCCTGCACTTGGTCTGTCCTTGTGGCCACAGACACATCTGCAAGAAGCCACCAGGGTCCTAAAGCTTTCCTTGGCCAACTTAGCTTGGCATGAGTTCAGCCCCCAAATCAGCATCGTGGGGACCAAAAGGCGGGTTTGATGAACCTCACCCACAGCATGCAGGACTGGCCAACGTAGCGGGAGGAGGAAAAAGCACGTACAGATGTGTGGATGCATGCGATGAAGGAGAAATATTTCTTCGGAGCACTTCCCCCAGTGCAAACATCTTTGAATTACAGCCCAGCCGACTGCGGCTGCGCAGCTCTCAGCAGCCTGACACCCTCGCACCATTAAGGCAGCCTTCCCTGCTCTGCCCTAAGGATGCTGGCGGCAGGTCCCCGCTCTCTCTCTATCTCCAGCAGCCGAGACAGGAGAGGGCACAATCCTGCCCTGCTCCCAGCAGGCTGTGACTGACGCTTTGGCTGCCCTTTCCTGCAGGGCGCTGGTCCCCGCCGGTGAGGTTAGGACACTGATGAGGAGGAGAGCAGCTGGTTCCCGTGTACCAATAAACCCTCCCCAGCATCCCCGTCACTCCCATCCTGACCTTCATGGCAATATAATGGAAGAATAATATGGATGTGCTCAACCTCCCCCTCTCCCCGCTGTCTTCACCATGGTGAGGAGCTTGTTAGCTTTAAAGGGACTTGGCCAAGGAAGCGTGAAGGACGGGAGAGACCCTGGGAAATGTTTTCCCAACTGATTGTAATAAATGTAGAGAAATAAATGCTCAAACCTCCCCCCACCCAGTCTCCCCAGCTTGTGGGCTGGATCCCTTCTGGCTATGAAGGCTGAGCTGGTCCATGACTGGTTCAGCACAGGTGTGTGAAGGGCTGTTTCATCGGTTTTCTCCCTTTAACTCCCACCAATTAACAAATAATTGCCAGAGCTAATGATGATTACCTCTAGAGTGAAGCCTGCTGAGTCCTGCTACTCTCCAAGCCCTTCTCTCATGAATCAAGACCACAGTCTCCTCCCAGCCCCAGCTCACATGCTCTTCCCTGGAGCTGGAACAGCTTTTCCTCCTCTCCTTCTGCTCTGCCTGCCCCAACCAGCACCAAAACTTCCATACTCTGTTACCCCACAAGTGGTTTATAGAAAGCACAGGCAGCACCATCAGCAGGAAACCCAGGGGCAGATGCATCGCCCCCAGTGTGCTGCTTGGTACCCCGAGGGGAATTTGGCACCTCTCCACCCCCGTAGTGATAAATTCACCACAACGGACAGGTTTGATCCTCTGGAAAGCCCATTCGATAAGGCTATCGGGAAATCCAGAGCAATAGCAAAGTCTTGGCTGTTATTGTTTGTTGTGTTCCCTCTTGAAGAGCCAACTAATGGCCACCTCTAGGGACGGGTCACCATAAGAGACTGTCCTGGTCCATGGATGGGTTTTAGCCATGGATTGCACCTCAGCACAGAGATGAGAGGAAAAGGAAGAGAAGACCAAGTCCGGGCTCTTAAAGTGCTGCAACAGGGAGCAGGTAAAGCCAGGTTTCCCCAAGGCACCATTTGAAGGGCAGCAATGGTCCTGCAGATGTACAGTTTGAGGACAAGCCCTGCTCCGATAGCAATTCAGTGCTGGCTTAGTAGGAGTAGCTTTGTGTCTTAGTAAATCCAAAGTTTAATTATTTTCTGTTGTCTTCCAAAAGAAGTTGTTACTTTTCTGTTATGGCCTAGCTACCAGCCCTCTGTCCTAAAGGTCGGTTCATTTTTTATTGTTTTCTCATCCCAGTGAGTATCTTCACATCCTCATGTGAGGGACAAACTCCTTAGAAGAGCTGACTAGGGTCACAGATTAGTTTCATTATGGAGTTTATCGTGGATGGAAGCTCGAACAGTCACTAGGGAGTTTTCATGCAATTAACTGGTTTTGCTGCGAAACTAATCAGTTTTGCTGCATAAACTGACTCCTGAGGTTAAACTTCTCCAGCTGGATCTATACAAATCTGCCTGGACTTATGAGACCACTTTGGAGGCCTTCAGAGGATTAGCAATGTATTGTCATTTATATAATGCCTTTTGAGCCTAGTTGGTGGCCCAAAGCAGGAGGAGTTGGTGGCCCACTGAGCTACTCTGAAGGCACCCTACGTCCAGGGGATGCTCCTCTAGGCACAGAGGCATCTCTGATGGTGCCTACAGCTTTCCTTCCTACCACCGCTGTGATTGTCTGTGGGGATGGTGTTTTCTCAATAGGAATATCCAACTCCAGCTGTGGCCAGCTGTGATGTTCTGGCTGATGCTACTCAAGACACGGAGGTTATGGTCTTCACCTGCCCCCTGATCAGGCGGTAGATCCAAAAGCTATTAGATAACGTAATAAAATTTCCTTCTCATATCCCTGGGGACAGAAACATCCATCCCTGAAGGACACGCATGAAACTATCAGAAGACAGAGCTGTGATCCCGTCTCTGGGATTCCATCTCTACAAAGCCAGACTGTGACCAACCCACAAAATCTTTGTGTGTGAAACAGCGATGTCCAGCTGCCCAGCTATATGTCTCTTGGTTGGTTTTTTTTGGATTAACTTCATCCAGATGTCTGGCAAAGTTGCAGTAATTATGATGAATATCAGGGAAATTCAGTAAAGAAACACTCCATAAATCAAGACAATTTAAAAAACATTAGCATTCAAAGCATATATAACCCTGATTTTACACCACGTTACATTTTTTTGGTTGTTTGTTTGCGTGCACCCTGAAGACAACAGCTATGCACCGAAGACATTAATTTTCATTACAAAGCTCCAGGCAGTGAATCAATTTTACCTGGGTTATGTTCAGCTACAAAACAGGAGAAGCAGAGCGAAATCTAACGGCCGCATGGGCAGGTGGCACGGATCTACCCAGCTCTCTGGCATCACATCGCAAAGCCCCTCACACCATAAATGCTCTTCTCCCCTCAAAGGTGCAGGTATCTCAGGACCCGCTTTATACCCTTTTCTTCTGCTGCTCTCAGCTGCTTAGAGGCTTAAACGTCTGTTTTGCAAAGAGTTTTTTCCTTCTTTGGTTGCTGGCGTAAATCCAGCTGTGCAAGGCCAGATTGCTTCTTCCAGGAGAGCACAAGGGATGTCGGTGGCTTTGGCTGGAGTGTGTTGAGCTGGGAAGAGCCTGTGCCTTTTGCGTCTGTTTGACCTGTCCCTTAACCCAGAGTTCAACCCTCTGAGCAGCAGAGGTCTAATAACACCCAAAGGTAAATCAGAAATAAGCCAATTCCCGTACCCTAAGACATAAAAGGCAAGAGCAGAGCTGAGCTGAAGATGATTAGGCATGACCATGTTTGAAGATGGACAACATCATCATAACAAGGGACAAACAGAAAGTATTCTGGAGAAGAAATGGAGGGGAAAAACCTATGTGACGTTGCACTTAAAGCTTGTGATTTTTGACCCATTTCCAGGGCACCCAATACTTTCTTGAGATGCTGGTGATAACAGGAGGAGAGCAGTGACCCGTTTCAGAAAGTCCCATAGTAGGAATTTTATTTAATTGTGCCACCCAATACTTTCTTGAGATCCTGGTGATAACAGGAGGAGAGCAGTGACCTGTTTCAGAAAGTCCCACAGTAGGAATTTTATTTAACTGTGCCACTAGGGAGAGGAAACCCCATGGAATGTCTGTCCTGGCACTGGAGCTGAACTCATCCTTCCCATGGGGCTGCTGGTTCACAGCTTTGACCCCGGTGCCAGGAAACAAGGCTGGTTCTTTGCAACCCACCCCGCTTCCCAGGATCTCATCATTTCTTGGCGACATCAGCACTCATTTTTACTATAAGCGGGTTGGTTCCTAGCTTTCCTGGAGTCAGAGAGAAAAAAAACCACCTTGAAAGACCATTCAAAGGCTTAGACCTAATGAAGGAATGAAAGGAACCTCACATCCCCGTTTGAAAATCTCATGCTTTTCAAGTACGTGTCCTGACCCAGGGGTCTGAGCTCCCGATCTCTGCGTGGCCATGGAGTCGGGGACCACGGGAGTGGAGCAGCCCCAAGAGAGAAAGGATGGAGCTGGTCCTGCAGCCCATGATGGATGGGGGCTACTCTCATTCCCAAGCACCAGCGCTATTCCCCTCTCTCAGCACAGGATGGGGGGGGAAAAAAAAAAAATTAAAAAATTAATGTCTGCATTTCTATTCCTGGGAATTAAACATTTTTTCAAAGGCACTCAGCTCGTGGCCTCAGTAATACAGCGTAAACACACAAATCCCGGGAAAAGCCTCCCCATGCAGCACGCAAAGCTTTCATTCCCTCTTCAACCCATCTGCTTTTTTAAGGAGAGCGCTGCAAAAGCGCAGGTGTCTATTGAACCCAGGGAACCGCCGCTCCAGGTGATCACGTACCTCTCCCGGCCAGGAACAAAGCAGATCCCAGCAAAGAGGACAGGAGCAGATGGCAGCTTTCTGATGAAGCTGATACGCCCACGATAAGACAGCGATGGCACAGCAAGGAGCATTGAACAAGCCCCCCTCGGGTGGTTCCCAAATTTGCAGCATCTTGGGGTAGCTGCTGGTCTAATGACGGGATGTTGCTGTCACCAAGTTCCCGGTGAACGTTCCTCTTCCCAAAGCACGGTCCAACTGCAGGGAAACAGCTTTTTCCATTTTTATCTGATCCGGGCCACGCAAAGCGATGATAGCTCTTGCAAGACTTTTGCCGGCATGGAAATACGCCGGAAAGGACGGTGCTGCGGAAAGGTGCTGCTGGTGCAGATTTGGTGGCTTGTCCCCACCTGCTGCTCCCTTGGCAGTCCCACCTGGGTGCACAACACCAAAGCAAGGGCAGGGGTGCTGCGGCACAGGTAGGAAGAGGTGAGGGAGTCGGGCGGGAGCTGGGAGAGCCCAAATTATATCACGTAATTGAGAAGGACCCGCTCTGGTATCACCCCAACTTGCCTACACAACCCCGCCACCGCGAGCCCTCCCACCGTCCTGTTTTCTGCTTCACTCCGACGTAAGGGACCTGAGATGAGCTTGAAGCAGTGGAAAACCGGCACATAAAGCTGATGATTTATTCTGTCAACGTTCAAACTGATTACTGGGGAGAAAGAAAAAATAAAACAAGACCAGAGCTGGGATTATGGTCTTAATAGGGGCGAGCGCTTATTGCAGTATCTCTTATTCTCTTTGTAGCAGTTGTGCTGGTGGAGCTCTTATGGAGTCATAGCGATATTAGCGTTACGGCATTATCCCCCATAGCAGCATTAGCAGTCCCAGGGGCTGTATTAAGTGAAAATCTCTCTTCCTGACGGTGGGGCTCGGCCACGTGCTGATCTCCGACTGCAGCAAGCTGCCCATGCACGGGGTGAGGGGAAAAACAAGTCTGCTGCCAAGAAGGTACTGCATCCTTATTAATATCTTATTATTAATATCTTATTAACACTCTCTCTGGAGCTGAGCTCAACATCAGCAAACATACAGAGACTGACCCAACATGGAAAGTGCCAGGAGACAAAAGTGACGCTTGTTCTCACCGTCTCTGGGAACTGCTTTCACCGCCACAGTAATCTTTGAGCTAACACTCTCCCAGGGTAGGACTCAACATCAGCAAACATCTGGCGATTGCTCCCACATGGAAAGTGCCAGGAGGGAAAAGAGGGGCTTCTTCCCACTGTCTCTGGAACTGTTTTCACTGTCCTGGTAACCTAAGCGCTAACACTCTCCGCAGCGCTAAGCTCAAAACCAGCATCCTTATTAATTATCTTAACCAGGGTCTTCCCCTGCTTGAGGAAGAGAAACTCCAGAGAGCCACAGTGGGTGCTGGAGCTGCCAAGGATTGCACCCATCGATGCAAAACTCCACCCAGCTGCGATACAGCCCTGGCATTTTTCCCCTCTCAGGGCCCATGTTCAGGCTCTGCAATTCTAGGGTAAATCAGGGTGGCAGGTGATGGAGCTGCTGGGACGGCTCTGCCTTCCACCAGCTCTGCCCCACTCCGGAATCATCCTGCCCAGCACCCCCTCCGCCCCACACCCACTAGTACACCACACTGGGGGCGTGTGACCCACTGGTGGGTCGAAGGAGAAGCCCCCACGGCAGGGGACAGCCCAGCTCACCCAGGCATCTCAGCAGCTGGACAAACAGGCAGCTGCCAGTGGGCTGCAATCACAGAATCACAGAATGGTTTGGGTGGGAAGGGACCTTAAAGGTCATCCAGTGCCACCCCCTGCCCTGGGCAGGGACACCTCCCACCAGCCCAGGTTGCTCCAAGCCCCGTCCAACCTGGCCTTGAACCCCTCCAGGGATGGGGCAGCCACAGCTTCTCTGGGCAACCTGGGCCAGGGGCTCACCACCCTCACAGCAATTTCTTCCTAATATCTAACCTAAATCTCCCCTCTTCCAATTTAAAACCATTCCCCCTCGTCCCATGGCTCCCCTCCCTGGTCCAGAGTCCCTCCCCAGCTTTCCTGGAGCCCCTTTAGGGACTGGAAGGGGCTGGAAGGTCTCCCCGGAGCCTTCTCTTCTCCAGGCTGAACCCCCCCAGCTCTCTCAGCCTGTCCTCACAGCAGAGGGGCTCCAGCCCTCGGATCATCTTTGTGGCCTCCTCCGGACCTGCTCCAACAGGTCCGTGTCCTTCTTGTGTTGGGGGCTCCAGAGCTGGACACAGCCCTCCAGGAGCAGAGGGGTAGAATCCCCCCCTGGCCCTGCTGCCCACGCTTCTTTTGGTGCAGCCCAGGATGAGGTTGGCTTTCTGGGCTGCAAGCGCGCATTGCCGGCTCATGTTGAGCTTCTCGTCCCCCAGCACCCCCAAATCCTTCTCCTTAGGGCTGCTCTCAAGCCATTCTCCACCCAACCTGTATTTGTGCCTGGGATTGCCATGACCGAGGTGCAGGATCTTGCACCCATCCCCTCCCATCAGCCTAGTCCTGCGGTGATCCCACTCTTCCCGTGACAATAGTCAGCTCCCTGCCAGCTTATAAAATGTTTTCTAGTGATTTGCACTTGGCTGAGTTGAACGCTTTACTAAGAATCAAGATATATGAATGTCTACCACCTTCGCTTCATCCCCTAATTTAGCAATTCTATCAAAAATATAATTAAGTTTGTCTAGCATGATTTGTTCTTAATAAACCTGAGCCACTCGCAGTTCTGCTATCCTCTTGGTGTTTATAGCTATTAATATTTGCCCAGCAAATTTGCTGGGATTTAAAATGAGATTCATATGAACTTGTATATATTATCTAATTAATAAACAATACTGATACACGAGTAGAAGCAAATGACCAGTGCCCAGCACTCGGGCTTTGCCAGCTAATTAATTCTGCCACCGCTCCGCTGAGCGGAGATCAGCTCCCCAGCGCAGCCACGCGGATGCGGGCAGGGAGGCTCCGGCGTGGTCCTCAAGCCAAGATGGGATGAAGAGTCAGAGGACTTCAGAGCTGCTTTCATGCCTCAGATCCAAGCCCCCACGTCCCCTTGGGGTCCGTGGCAGCAGATGTAGTCTGGGGAAGAAGAGAAGAGGGAGGATGTCCCAGCAACCTTCCTCCTGTCAGGGGTTTGGGGACTTCCCGAGCCACCGGCTACCTCCACACCATCACATCTGGTAGCCCCGTCCTCCTCCTCTGAGACAGCACCTCTTGTTGAGACCACGCACATTGCCTGCCCTGCTCTTCTCACCCCTTGTGTCTTCCCTGTGAAGATAGTTAAGCACTGCAATGAAATTATTTCAGATCCTCTGGTTTTTTGAGACACCAAAGAGCCTTTGCCCCAAGCACTTTTAGGAAGTGCCCCATGGAAGCTGGTTTCCTATGGATGTGCATCTGGTTTCTGTCCCATATCCCACATGGGGACGTGATCCCATCCCCTGGGCTCCCGGGTCTTCTCCTGCACCATTGCATGCCCATAATGTTGGGTCCCTCCCTCTGCTATTGTGCAAAAAAAAGTCTCCTTGAGCATCTTTGGAGCCGCAGCAGCCAACAGAAGGTCACTGGCTCCTTTAGAGACATATTTCTGGGGAATTCAAACACATTGATGGCTAAAAGGCTCTTCTCTATACAAATCATTAGCTCAATAATACATTAAAATAAATGTCAGTCTTAGGTCACAGCATATTGTGAGCGGAGATGAAACAAGCCATTTGCCCCCATCACCTCTGCATGACTCTTATCACACCCTTTAAATACATCCAGAGAAGAGTTTAAAAGAAAGGTAGGGACGGCTGGAAAATTTAAATCAAATAGCTTTTTTTTTTTTTTGACGGAAAGTTGGCATTGCGAGCAGAAAACAAAGAGAAAAAAAAAATCCAACAACAAATTACAGGAGAAGGTTGGGGTTTCTCAGAAGGTCTTCCATTTTCTTTTCCTCTTAAAAGCCCACATTTTCTGCAGACACCCTCCACGTCCAGCCTGGTGCCTGCCGGAGGCTTCGGACATGCCCAGCCTGGGATGGGGAAGGGGATGCTGAGACCAAGCCGAGAGGCAGTGGGTGACCCCGGTTGTAGCTGAGCAAGGGACGAAGTCCAGAGCCGAGCTCCAAGGACAAGAGGCAGGACCGGGATTACTCCTCTGCGCTGAAAAACCAAGAGCGTCCATCTCTGTGAGCTTCTCCTTGAACAGAGCAGAATTCACACATGTTGATGATCTGCCCCCCAAAACCCCCACAGAGCCGGTCCGCAGCCCCCCTTCCCCACCACCCGGAGCCGGTGACAGAGGACTCTGCTCCCTGCTCTCCTCCTGGCAGCCACTTCGTGCCATTCCCCACTCTGATGCATTTAAAGGTGCATTTATGGCACAAAGTAGATGTTTACAATTTATAATGGTGTTCCAATTATGGGCTGGGAAAGCGCCTGGAATTGAGCCTGTCTCTGTTATTTATGGGCAGCGTAATCCTAACCCAATAGATACCTCTCACGAAGAAAGCTAACATTTTTCACCGGAGCCCTGAAAGCAATACTTCATGCTAATAGAGTCTGTTATCGGAGGGAAATAAGCCTGCACAGCCAGCTCGCCGGCTACCCAGGGAAGAGCATCTCAAAGCACAGGGATCCAGAGGTCTTGATCGAAAAGCAACAGGCTGCTAGAAACGGAGATCTGCTTTTGGGGTACGCCCAAGAAAGCACAAGATGGGACTGGGAGGAGGAGCAGGGATGAAGATGGAGGAGAATGGGGCAAGATCCCCGTCTTTCCCAGGCTAAAGGTATCCCTCTTCTTCCCTTGTGCCCCATGGGGCTAAGTTGGGAGCATCTGCGTTTGGAGAGTGTTTCGTGCCTCCGTGACACCCCAGTTTTATCCAGAGCTTGCCGCCTGTTTCTCCAAGAGGAGCTAGCCCTCCTGCAGCAGGGACAAGGGATGTTCAGACCAGTTGGACTAAGACACAGGGCCAGGTGGTTCCTGGGACACTTAGGACATCTGAAATGTGGGATACCGCCTGGTTGCCTGTTCCTGGCAGAAGGTCAGTGCTCCTCACCTCAACGGGAGGACTTGCCTGCTGGACGGTGACACCAGGTCTCACAACGCTTCTTTGCAGACTGGCAGGAGAGGAGCTCCAAAGCCAGCAGGTCTCAGCCACGTTTTGGGGGGAGCAAACCTTGTCTTGGTCTGTGTCTGTCCATGGCAGATACCTCTAAGCATTCTTGTCCAAGGTGCACAGGCTGAAGGGCCTCTAGCACAGTGAATAATGTATATATAAAATATAGTTTTGGCTCATTGACGTCCACTAGGAGCCAGATTCTTGAATAAATCCTCTCCACTCTCCTCAAATATCTCCCCCTGCTCTTCCCCAAAGGATGCTTGCTGGGCTGTGAGAAGAGCAGCGACAGTGGAGCAGTCATCTTCATCTCAATCTTGATGACCTTGATTTTGCATGACAAGCCGCATACTTAATTAATTAAAGAAAAAAAAACCCTCCGTTCCTTCTAAAAGGCCATTATTTTAATTTTGACAGGTAATTACAAGAGAAGAAATGATAAATATTCCTGAACACTGTTTGTCTTTAGCAGAGGCATTAATTACGGATGTTTTAAAGCTGAGGCTGGATGTAGCTGAAGACTTGTCAACGGATGAAGAAGTGCTCAAGACCACCTTGAGCTTCCCGATGGGTAGCCCCACCACTGCATTTCTGCCCACACCGTAGGAAGGATGATGCTCTTCTGAAGCTCCCTAGCGGGAGCGAGGGATTGAAACAGCTAAACACAATTCACCGGAGAAACTTGTAACAGCATGACACACTTGGCCTCTGGAACTCATTGCCATCATATATCATCTGGCAGCGTTTAAAAAGGGATCACCATTTTATGCAGATAATAAGAAAATCCAGAGTTATATCAAAGAAAAAAAAAATAAAAAGAGAACCAAGATATTCTGTGAACAGTGGAAATAAGAGAGCCTGATTTCTCATGCATTAGGGTGCTCACTGCCTTAAATGTGCATCCCTCAGTAATATCAGATCCTCCCCGTGTCCTCCAGAGGAAAAGGAGACCACCATCTCGCTGGCTGGTGAACCAGCTCCTTCCAAACTCACCATCTAACGGCCAAGTGCTCCCTGCCGTCCTCTTGGACAAGGCATTAATTTGGGCTGCTCACACCTGCTACAGCTGTAGCATCACCTGCTACAGCTCTAAAAGGTGATTAATTTTGGTAGATGATAAACCCAAGTCATCAAAGCACCAGAGCCGGCCAGAAAAGTGCTTTCACTCAGACCTCTCATGGAAATAGCAGCTTTGATGAGCCCAGGTTGGCCTTGTGTCTGGTCACAAGCCAAACCAGCCGCTAACATGCAGGTAACGTGGAGGGGTCTGATTAAACAGTCGTTAGCCTTTTCTGAGGCACAAAAGCCATTTACATCCCCCAGCCCAGGAGCTCTACAGCCAGCCGCTGTGGGCAGGAGGTGGTGTGGTGGGGCTGGGAGAGGATGCAAAGGCTCTTGGTTCCACCAGAAACACAGGTGGCTCCAAAAGCATCCTCCCCTACCCCTGCCCCTTCCTGGCAAAATATTAAATCGGTCGAGAGCAAATTCCCTAGAATCATAGGGCTGGAAGGGACCTCTGGAGATCATCCCATCCCACCCCCTGCCACAGCAGGGTCACCCACAGCAGGTGGCACAGGAACGCGTCCAGGCGGGGTTGGAATGTCTCCAGAGACGGAGACTCCACCACCTCTCTGGGCAGCCTGGGCCAGGGCTCTGCCACCCTCACAGCAAAGAAGTTCCTCCTCCTGTTGAGATGGAACTTCCCATGGTCAAGTTTGTGCCCGTTGCCCCTTGTCCTGTCCCCGGGCACCACTGAGAAGAGCCTGGCCCCATCCTCCTGACACCCCCCTTTCAGTATTTATAAGTGTTGATAAGATCCCCCCTCAGATGTCTTTTTTCCAGACTGAAGAGACCCAAATCCCTCAGCCTTTCTTCATAAGAGAGGTGTTCCATCCCCTCAGCATCTTTGTAGCTCTCTGCTGCACCCTTTCCAGCAGTTCCCTGTCCCTCTTGAACCGGGGAGCCCAGAACTGGACACAGAACTGGACACTCCCTCTCCTTGGTTTCTATTTCAGCTTTGCAGTTATCAGCCGGCAGAAAACGGGCTCATCCCCTCTGCGTGTTGCTCCAAGGAGCATCCCTCTGCCGGGACTCCCCGTGCCGGAGGAGAGTCCATGCTTTGCTCCCTCATCCTGCATCCCAGCCCAGCGAGGAGGTGCGGCGGGACGGAGCAGCAGCTGGTGGGATGCTAGGGACAGCCCCACGGAGAAGGGGTCCAACCGAGCGGTTGCCAAGGAGACGACGCTCTCCCATCCCGCTCTCACTCCTGACCTTTCGGCTTTAAATGATTTCCCGCCTGGCCATAGGAATGAGCGAAGGCATTTAGTACATCTGTAAGTGTCATTAGCAGGGTAATCTGCACACGCTGTGGTTGTAACTATCATTAAGACGGCGATTTTCAAAGACCAGCAATAAGTCAATTAGATTTGATGGGATATTAAAACCAGTGCCCGTCGGCAGAGGGGAGCTGAGAGGCGGGTCAGACCCCTCGATGGTGGCTACCTCCTGTTTTTTCCAACCTGCTCCTAAAATCCAGATTAAACAGAAGGATTTTAGGTGGTGTCCAGCTACCCAAGCTGGCAACCGCTCCGGTAATTAGTCAGTGCTAGACTAAAGCATGTGGCGGGGCCCCGAGTGCTCCGGGGCAGCGTTGGCATAGGGATAAAGGACCCAGCAGCATCCCATTTCCATCGACTTACTGAGAGGGGCTTGGCCGGGGGGATGTGATGGAGCACGCACAGGCAGGAGCCCGGGGCACGCTGCCACAGCACATCTACACCAGCCTTCGCTCCAGCTGCACTTCAGGGGAGGATTTATCTCATCCTGGAAAAAAGCTGGGTTCAGTTGAGAGACAAGCCGGCTTTTGCCGGCCGACAACACATTTGGGTGCAGATCCAGGGAAATCGGGGCCGATGGAAGGTGCAATGCGGCACCGTAACCTGGTGCTCACACCCCTTCGAGACCCTCCCCTGACCTGCGATCACGGCCCCTCTGCAGACTCACGTATCCCATTATCACACAGGGTTCTTCCCGTGTTAGGAGTGCTGGATTCTCATTTTTCCTGGAAAGCTGAGCTCCCCATCACCCCACAGGCGCGGCTGCTGCCTTCCGCCCCCCCCCCCAAACCTCCCTGCCCCTCCATGGGCTCTGCGGCAGGGCAGGTTTCCACGCTTTTCTTTCCAGGCTTTCCTTGCCAAAGGGCAGAGACAGCATTAAGACATCACCGGAGGTCCCAGAAGGCTGGGCCGGAGCCAGGCTCCCGCATTAAACACAAACCCTGTCCATGAATAACCTACGAGGTACGAAAGGCTCCGTAGCCCAGCTGTCAGGCATACGCGCCTCTTTCACATTTGACTTCACCCCAAGGAAAACCCCAAATTCGCTGCAAACCGCCGTGAAGGTTTTACACATGCCTAAAATGAACCCATCCTCATATGCCTAAAGACGTCCCTGCGGGGAGGCGTCCTGCCCTCGCAGATATTATCCCACCGACAGACGCGCTGCCAAGGGGAGCACGCCAAGGGGATGCTTGTACTAAGCCATAATCACGCCGGAGTCACTTTATTGTCCTTTGAACAGCCTCAGACAGAAGCAAAGAATAAATCCAAATTATTAAACTCCTTAATCACTTCTTGTCACCAAGCACGGAGAGAAGGGATGAGGTTGTAAGCACCATCAGTGGTGGAGCCAGGTAAGAAACCTTGCTATGGGGCTAAGCAAGGGTGAAGATGAGGAACCAGTGGTGGTCACCTCTGCCCTGGACATTTGTCCACCACCTGGGTGACCACACCAAGCTTTTGAGGCTTTGAGGGGCTTTTTGGTCCCCACCTCACTCGAGCTTTTCATCCTAGTGCTTCCCTCCACTGTATCGTGGGGACAACAGTGCTCCTCTCCTCCGCAGGGATGTTACAAGGATAAGCGCGCTGAAGACTGTGAGACGGTGAGACACATTGCTATGGTAACAGGAGCACCACGTACCTGAGACAGACCTGGAGGAGAAGGCCTCAGTAAAAAGAGCAGAGATGTGTAGAAGAACAGGAGACTTATTCCAGCCCTTGCCAGCTGGGAGCAGGCACCATGCCATCACCCAAGCTGATGAGTGAGGACACTCCAGAAGAGATCATCGAATCATTGAATCATAGAACCATAGAATGTGTTGGGTTGGAAGGGACCTCTAAAGGCCACCCAGTCCCACCCCCCTGCAGTGAGCAGGGACATCTGTAACTAGATCAGGTCGCTCAGAGCCTCATCCAGCCTGGCCTTGGATGTCTCCAGGGATGGGGCCTCCACCCACTCTCTGGGCAACCTGGGCCAGTGTCTCACCACCCTCAGGGTAAAGAACTTCTTCCCGATGTCTGATCTAAACCTGCCCTGCTCCAGTTTAAAACCACAGATAAAGCAGATGAGATGGGGGAGGCAGATCAGGAGGGACAGATGGACACAGGACAACCTGCAGCACCCCGGTGCTACTTCACTGGGTGGGAAACCAGCAGGAAAGCCAACAAGTTGGCCGACACTTAAGGAGTTGATGTCCCCAAGCTCATCTACTGCAGAGCACATTAAACTAGCCTGGGTACTGTGTCCACGGCAGGGAAGAAGAATAAGGCAACAGTGTGGTGAGGGAAGGATGGTTTGAGGCCCACGGGTGCCTTGGAGGGTCTGAGGAAGATAAGGCTTGTCCCTGGCATAGGGACAACCGCAGATGCATCCCATGGCTTCGAAGTCTCCTGTTCCCTACCTTATTCCTCATTTCTCCCGCCAGAGGTTCACAGGCCCATCCGATGTTCAGTAATTGAGACCGACCTTCTCAGCACCGCCGGCCACTTCATCTCCCCCAGTTCCCCAGTACCTCATGTGGGAACGAAGCATCCCTCAAACCATCCAGTCTCCACGAAACCCCCACCACTTCCTTAAAGCTTTGCTCACGTGGTTAATCACACTGCCTGCTGGAAGCACCAGCCTCATTTCTCATCCAGCTCCCTCCCAACTTCCCTCTGGTACCCTTATTTAGCTGCATGTTTTGCTCTTCCAGAGATGCTCACGCTGGAATAAAACCACCTCACAGCCTTCTTTTTGAGGAGCTGAATAGTACAAACTCTTTTTTTCCCCCCATCAGACGCTTTCCCCTGTTTGCCCATCACTAAAAAAAATAATGTAAAAGGATCTATCCTGCATCCCTCCCAAAGGATGATGCTTAATAAGTTGGGTTTATTCTCCTCACCTGCACAAAAATTGCCCACACAGGTGTTTCAGGGCCTGCAAAAGGGACATTTTTATCATTTAGTCATTGAGGGCTTTCAAATCCCTTAATTATATGCAATTCATAGCGGTCTGAAGAAGCCAAACAGCATTGGCAGCTTCTGTAACAACCGACACAAAAGCATCTTCCAAGTGTCTCTTTTATGTGGTTTTGCCGAAAATCATGGCAGAGAGATAAAGTTCTGTAATTTATTTCCACTAATATAGTCAGGCAGCAATTGATGTTTTTTATGAGGGTGAATGTGTCTGCGGGATGTACTAATGTTTATAGGCTGGTAAATTTGATTTATATGGAATAGTCACCGTTGCTATTGGTAAAGGCCCAGTGTTTCTAGGAGAGCTAATACGATTTGCATTGATGAGATTAATATCAATTAAGCACTCCCCGGCCTGCAGAGCGCAGCTGATGTGATTTCCACCTGCTCTCACCCCAGCGGGTGAAGGGGCTGTTCGCTTTGAGGGCAACGAGCGAGTGTTTGACCTCGGCAAGCACAAACCTCCAGCGATTTCGTTGCCCTTGCTGGTCCCAGCCCCAGAAATACCAGTTCAGCTCGTGCAGGAGGAGATTCTGGCTCCGCTTGGCTCCTGCTCCCCTCGTTTAAGGCGATGGAATTTAATGGGAAGGGCACAGCATGGCCACGCACACCATGGTGTAGGGCATGAGCATCCTCTGGATGCGTCTCTTGGCCCCTCCGTGGCCAGTGGCCAAGGGGAAGGTGCAGAAGGGACCTTCTGGCTCCAGCAGCTCCGTCTGGGCTCAGGGACATTCCCATCACGGTGGTGTTTCAGTGCCCTCTTGTGCCCAAGCACAGAGGGGTTATGGAGGGGCTGAGCCCGGAGAAGACGCCGATGCAAAGTTCTCCCCGGTGAATTTGGGAAGAGGGGAGAATGTTTTTCACTGGGATAAACCCCCTTAGCATGATCCTGTAAACCCATGAAGAGATAAAACCACGTAAAACCCCAGCATCCTGGGGGTGCTGTTGGACAGCCAGCTTAACATGAGCCAGCAGTGTGCCCAGGTGGCCAAGAAGGCCAACAGCATCCTGGCCTGTATCAGGAACAGCGTGGCCAGCGGGAGCAGGGAAGCGACGGTGCCTCTGTACTCAGCACTGGTGAGGCCTCACCTCGAGGGCTGTGTTCAGGTCTGGGCCCCTCTGTCCAAGAGGGACATCGAGGTGCTGGAGCGGGTCCAGAGGAGAGCGACCGAGCTGGTGAGGGGTCTGGAGACCAAGTCGTGTGAGGAGAGGCTGAGGGAGCTGGGCATGGTTAGTTTGGAGAAGAGGAGGCTGAGGGGAGCCCTCATGGCCCTCTACAGCTCCCTGAAAGGAGGGTGTAGAGAGGGGGGTGTTGGGCTCTTCTCCCAGGGGAATAATGACAGGACCAGAGGAAATGGCGTGAAGCTGCGGCAGGGGAGGTTTAGATTGGATATTAGGAAGAATTATTTTACTGAAAGAGTGGTCAGGCCCTGGAACAGCCTGCCCAGGGAGGTGGTGGAGTCACCATCCCTGGAGGTGTTTAAGAGGCGTCTGGATTTGGCACTTCAGGGCATGCTCTAGGGGCAGAGATTGTAGGGGGTGGTTTGTTTCGCGTTTGTGTTTTTTGTTGGGGTTTTTTTTTTGGTGTGTGTGTGTGTATGGTTGGACTCGACGATCTCAAAGGTCCCTTCCAACCGTGAAGATTCTGTGATTCTGATTCTGTGAAAAATGAGGCTTAATGCTTTTATAGAGCAGGTGCCTTGGATCGCGAGGGAGGTGCCCCATAGCGGGGAAGGCAGGGGGGACTTGGGGTGGCTCCCTGTGAAGGTGGCACAGGGAGCAGCCCATCGCTGCCAGAGAGGCACGGGAGGAAGGGATGGGGCTGGAAATGATCCCGGGGATCTGCCGGGAGACCCGGCTCAGCTGCTAGTGTGGGTGCAGCTTCCCAGTGCGGTATATCCAGGATTTTCGGCATTAACAGGCTGTCTTAAGCTGATTCTTCCGCTGCTCCCTTCCCCCTCAAAGCATCTTGGCTCACCTGGAAAACACAGGATTTGTCCCAGCTCTGTCCCACGGTACCAAAAGCCCTCTGAGCTCAGCCTGTGCCACCTGTCCCACGGGGACGGAGGGGACCAAGAGGGGTTGTCCCCCGCCTCCAGGCAACACAACCCATCCCGAGCCCATCACGCAGCCTTTTAGCGGTGGATGGAGTTTGACAGGCTCCAGAGCCAGCCTGAAAGTTTACAGCCACCGAACGACAACGGAATGGTGAGATGACAAACTCAATCCCATTACAGCTCAGAGAAGGTTAAACAGGAGCCACATTCCCAGCATCGCTTTAAATCCTCCTGACAGGGAAACCTTTCCTGCACAGGTAAATAATTTAAACCTGAGTTATCTGGCCGATGACTTAAAGCTTAATCGTGTGCCTTGTGAGGTGTTAGGCAGAGCTGTGTCACAGGTTGGACCCAGGTGGAGCTGGGATAGACTGGGGTAGGCGCGGGCTTGCAAAGACTCGTGATTGGATGAAGATTTGGCAGCAGGCAGCCTGGGGATGACATGAAAAGCAGGTCATTTTCTTCCCAGATGAGAAACACATCTGCTCAGGTGAAGGGGTCCATCTGCTCGCCCCAGGACCAGCATCCGCACTGCTGGGAGTCTTCCTGCAGCAATCAGCTCCGGCTGTGGAGTCCTGAGGTGTTGAAGGGCACCAAGAAGCTAGTGGTCCTACAGTAGGGAGGGGAAATTACAGAATCCCAGAATCCCAGACTGGCCGGGGTTGGAAAGGACCTCTGGAGATCATCCCATCCAACCCCCTGCCAGAGCAGGGTCGCCCACAGCAGGTGGCACAGGAACGCGTCCAGGCGGGGTTGGAATGTCTCCAGAGACGGAGACTCCCCCACCTCTCTGGGCAGCCTGGGCCAGGGCTCTGCCACCCTCACAGCAAAGAAGTTCCTCCTCGTGTTGAGATGGAACTTCCCATGGCCAAGTTTGTGCCCGTTACCCCTTGTCCTGTCCCCGGGTGCCACTGAGAAGAGCCTGGCCCCATCCTCCTGACACCCCCCTTTCAGTATTTATAAGCATTGATAAGATCCCCCTCAGCCGTCTTTTTTCCAGACTGAAGAGACCCAAATCCCTCAGCCTTTCTTCATAAGAGAGGTGTTCCATCCCCTAACCATCTTTGTAGCCCTAAATTGTCCCCAGCAATGCCACCCTGCCAGGAAGGGAAAACCAGGGGCTGTCCTTGGATTCATGGGCCAAGGCTGCAGCTGCCCTGGGAGCAATGGGGCAACGGATGGCCCAGAGGCAGACCGGGCTCACATCCAACACATCTGCAAGACGCAACGTGGTCACAGCTGGAGGCTGCTGGTGGGATGAAGCACCACAGGGTCGTATCTGGTGGTGGGGCAGTCCCACATGTGGTGGGAGCGGGCTTGATATATTGAGCTCTCTGCTCTGAAATGTCCCTACCACCCAAGCTTCTACATTAGTCATGAACCAAAGCCATCTTCATCTCACTATCTCCAGTAACTCATTGCTTTGATGCTCTCTTGGGAGCCACTGGTGCCTGGGAAGGAGTCTAACGCATGAAGAGCATGTCCACGGCTTGCACCAGACCAACTACTTCAGTCCCCCAAGAAATGAAACCTAACAATGGTGGAATCTGCAAAATCCAGATTTTGGTTGGTGTTTCTCTAGTGGTTCCCCTCGGTCCTTCCTCTGGAGCCCACCTTTTTTTTGGAGATGTCTTCAGCCCTCTTGGCCCGGGGGCTCTGTGCCTTTCCTTGCCCTGGTCAAGGCTGCTCATCAAACAATATTGGTGCCTGCTGCCTTCCTCTGCCACCCGTGACTGTCCGTCTGGGAGATCTTTCCATCTCCCAGGAGTGTTACTGTGATAAGCTAAGTATCTCCCTTCCATCCCCAAAGTATGAGTTGGCCACCGGCATGGATTTGCAATTTATATGTTAATTGCATCTGCCTCCCAGGACTGTGCTGACCTCCAGAAGGGAAGGTTTAATTGAAAAATATACAAAGGATGCTCCTGACTTTTCATCCAGAGAGGAAGCTTCCCCTGGTCTGTGCAGACAGCCGAGAACATGCCGCCTTCCCAGAGAGGCACTGAGCCTCACCTACGCTGACGGACGGGGTCTCGCTAATTAGGCTTCAGCCTGTGCCACATAATAGGAGAAGAAACCAGGGTAATCACGTTTGCTCCCAGCTGACGAAGAGAAGGTCCTTTAATCAGCATCCTCTGGGCTTTGACCCCGTGCTAATGATCTGGCACCTGGTGGGATGCTGGAAAAGTTCAAAATTTTAAGAGGAACTCCAGCAAAGTAATCACTGAGGTCTCCACGCCTCCAAAAACATCACAAGAGGAGATTAAAAACAGCACCCGAGCAAATGGAGAAGATGGTGTGGTGCCTAGTGTTCCTGGGAGCTCCAGACTTTCTGCATGAAGGGAAAAAAGGAAAGTAGGATTTTTCCCAACCGCCTGCTTGATCCCTGGAGATGGACTGAAACAGAGGAACTGCTAAAGCTGCCAGAGCTCTCGGGCAACAAAACGATTGCAAAGATGCCCCCACTAGGGACTGGAGACACCCAGGGAGATGTTCCTGCACAGCCAGGCTCTGCTTTCCTGCTGGGAAACCGGTGCCGTGATTTATTGGCAACTTCTGCCCCATGCAGGGGAATCTCCTACCGGCAGCAGCAGGACCCGGCGGGTTGGGATGGAGCCTTTCCTTCTGCAACAGGGGTGGAAAAACTGCGGAAAAAGGGAAAAGAAACAACTCGCTGAAGGTCATTCAGCAAACCAGGGGTGGGAGGAGGACCCGGCATCCTGGGTGCTGGCACATGCTTTGTCCCCAAGCCCTGGGGATTTCCGTGCGCTCACGGGAAGACGACAGGAAAAGAAAATGGAGCTGGAAAAGCAATAAAGCCCTAATCCTCACAATCCTTGTCTTCTTTCCCGAAAGCCCGTTGCTTCTGCAAGGGCCCTGCGGCACCGCAGCAGGATGCCTTGTACCTACCGACTGCATTGCAGAGCACGCACAAATTAAATCGCTGTTGTGCTGGCGTTTCTTCGTCTTAAGCCTTTTGTTTATCTACCTCATTTCCAGAAGTTTATTCGGGTTTAGGAGCATCTCCTACATTTCAGCAAAAGAAAAAAAAAAAAAAAAAAAAAAAACCAAAAAAACCCCAAACCCAAGAAGTGAGGATTTTCTGGTTTAGATTCCTTTCCTATCTCCGAGTAGGAAAAGCAGCCCTGCACCCTGGAGAATGGTTTTCCTACGGGAAAGGGAACTGGTGCCCAGCGCAGCCCAGTCCGAAACAAAGCAGGAAAATCCTCTCAGCGATTGCACAGGTGAAGAGCAGAGACATGCGCGTCCTCCACGGGGACGGACACCCATCGTCGCTGCCGTCCCATCGGGCTGAGAAGCCACCAGGAATGAGACTGGGACAAAGACTTAAGCCCTGTAGGAGGGAAAGGGCTGAAAGGAGCCTTTTCTGACCCATTAATAGTAGGAATTCTGCTCAAGGGAAGGTCTTGAGTGACAACCACGGTGCAAAGAGGCTTCACCATCACTTTCAAACAGGTTTTGCCTGTCACCACTGCCCAGGACACTGTGGTGAAACCACCAGAGGGGAATGACATCATTTACTGCCCATCCTGGTGCCTTCACCAAACAGGCAGGGACCACAGAGCACCCAGATAGCCCCAAAATCCTAGAAACCTCCCCCAAAACCACTGGCAAACTTGCTGGGATGGCAGACAGCGACTAAATCTGACGCCAGCCCAGAGAGATCGACTCATCAGGCAAATAACTCCCGGGCACGGAGCGCGGTCCCCGAGCATCGCTCACCGTCCCGCGCCACCACCGAGAAGCTCCCGCGCTGGAGCAGTATTTCAGCCTTTCCTGGCATTTCGTTAAGGGTTATTAGCGGCTCTGTAATCGCCACCGGAGCAGGGTTTCATGTTCTGCTTAATGAAGTGTCAGCGCTTCTGAAGGGAAGATCCGTGTTTTACTGATGGTTTACGGCTGCGGCGGAAGCGCGCAGGCAGGGAGGGAGAGCCGGAGGGTTTGGAAACCTGGGTGAGGGCAATCCCCCACACCGACTGCCCCAAACCTCGTTTCATCCCCATTTCATCCAGGGATGGGGGGTCCCCCAGCGGGACCGAGTCAAACAGCGGGGATGCAGATGTAATTTAACAGGAAAATTTGCTTTTTTTGGTGCTTTGCTCCACCTAGTGCCCACGGAGTGAGGCTCGAAGGGGACACGGGTGTCGGTGGTACCTTCTGGAGCACTTTTGGGAAGAAGACCTTGTTCCATGGACCTTCTCCCCCGGCACCATGCCCCCCGGGAGCAGCCCTGGCTTGAGGGCTGCTCTGGGGAGGAATGACCCCACTCCCAGCCCCACAGGATGAATAATAAACCAAAAATAAGCCCAGACACTGGTCCAGCTCCACATCCCCAGCACGGGGGATCGGCAGATGCAGAGGGCAAGCCCCAGTCCAGCACCCAACACATTCTGGGGGGACAAGAGCACCCCACAGCACCACCCATTTTCTGCAAGCAGGCAGAGCTCTGCTCTCGTCCTGGTCCCAGCACGGGTTGAACTGGGTCCCAGACTGGTTGAACTGGGCACAGCCAGGCATGCTGCCACCCCAGGGCCGGTCACTGGGGGACGGGGCTGGGCGCTTGTGTCCTGCCTGGCCAGAAAGCGGTGGTGGTGGCAAAGAGGGGAGGGGGCATGTGTCTGCCTGGTCAGGAGGGTCAGCGGCCACAAGACGACTGTTCTGGTGATGGAAACGGAGCAGCAAGGGCAGAGGCGGGGGGAAAAAGGAGAGAAAAAGGATGCAAAGACCAAGAAAACGGAGTGGGTCAGCTGCAGCCGAGGGTCTCGGAGCCAGAGCTGGGGGGAAAGGAAAGGAGAGGGGCTGAGCCAAGCCCCAGAGGGGTGACAAACCTCGTCCCACCTTAGGTGGGGGGACACCTGAGCGGGCAGGAGCAGAGAAAGCCCCCTGGGGCTGAGTGCTGGCCCTCACAGCCTTGAGTGCACCCACACCAGGCCCTGCCCCACACCAGGCTCTACACTGGGCCCTGCTCCTGCCCTGCCCCACACCAAGCTCTACACTGGGGCCCTGCTCCTGCCCTGCCCCACACCAGGCTCTACACTGAGCCCTGCTCCTGCCCTGCCCCACACCAAGCCCTATACTGAGCCCTGCTCCTGCCCTGCCCCACACCAGGCTCTACACTGGGGCCCTGCTCCTGCCCTGCCCCACACCAGGCCCTATACTGAGCCCTGCTCCTGCCCTGCCCCACACCAGGCTCTACACTGGGCCCTGCTCCTGCCCTGCCCCACACCAAGCCCTATACTGAGCCCTGCTCCTGCCCTGCCCCACACCAGGCTCTACACTGGGGCCCTGCTCCTGCCCTGCCCCACACCAGGCTCTACACTGAGCCCTGCTCCTGCCCTGCCCCACACCAGGCCCTATACTGAGCCCTGCTCCTGCCCTGCCCCACACCAGGCTCTACACTGAGCTCTGCTCCTGCCCTGCCCCACACCAGGCTCTACATTGGGCCCTGCTCCTGCCCTGCCCCACACCAGGCCCTGCCCCACACCAGGCTCTACACTGAGCCCTGCTCCTGCCCTGCCCCACACCAGGCCCTGCCCCACACCACGCTCTACATTGGGCCCTGCTCCTGCCCTGCCCCACACCAGGCTCTACATTGGGCCCTGCTCCTGCCCTGCCCCACACCAGGCCCTGCCCCACACCACGCTCTACATTGGGCCCTGCTCCTGCCCTGCCCCACACCAGGCCCTGCCCTACACCAGGCTCTACATTGGGCCCTGCTCCTGCCCTGCCCCACACCAGGCCCTGCCCCACACCAGGCTCTATACTGAGCCCTGCTCCTGCCCTGCCCCACACCAGGCCCTGCCCCACACCAGGCTCTATACTGAGCCCTGCTCCTGCCCTGCCCCACACCAGGCCCTGCCCCACACCAGGCTCTACATTGGGCCCTGCTCCTGCCCTGCCCCACATCAGGGTTCTGTCCCACACCGCGCCCTGCTCCTAAGCCCTCTCCCACGCCGGGTCCTGCTCCAGCTCGGCTCCCCGCGCCGGCAGAGTCCGGGCGGTCCCAGAACTGCCCCCGGGGCCTCCCGGCCCATCACGGTGGGTCGGGGCCGGGCCCGCCGCCCCCGGCTCCCCCCCGCCTCCGCCGCGCCGCGCAGCGAGCGGCCGGGCCCGGCGCTGCGGCGCCCCCTGGCGGCCGCGCCGCGGAGCAGCGCTGCCCCCCCGGGGCTCCCCCGGGTCCTAACGCCCACCCGCGCCCGCCCGTGCGCGCTGCCCTGCACACGCGTGTGCCAGCGGCCCCCGCCGACACGGGCACGACCAGGCCCGCACACACACACCCGCCCGCACACGCTGCACGCGTGGACGTACACGCCCTGACACCTGTGGCTGTGGGTATTGTCTACCTGGACTTTCGAAAAGCGTTTGACAGTGTTCCCCGTAGAATTCTCATGGAAAAACTGGCTGCTCATGGCCTGGATGAGGGAACGATCTGCTGGATCGAGCACTGGCTGGATGGACGGTCCCAAAGCGTGGTGGCCAATGGAGTTAAGTCCAGCTGGCGGCCGGCCACAAGTGGTGTTCCTCAGGGCTCAGTGTTGGGACCATTTCTGTTTAATGTCTTTATTGATGATCTTGATAAGGACATAGAGTGTATCATCAGTAAGTTCGCAGATGGCACCAAGTTAAGCGGGAATGTTGATCTGCATGGGGACAGGGAGGCTCTACAGAGAGACTCGGATAGATCGGATCGATGGGCCAACGCTAATGGAATGAGCTTCAACAAGGCCAAGTGCCGGGTTCTCCCCTTGGGCCACAACAACCCCACGCATCGCTACAGGCCTGGGGAAGTGTGGCTGGAGAGCTGCCGGGCAGAAAAGGACCTGGGGGTTCTCATTGACAAGCGGCTGAACATGAGCCAGCAGTGTGCCCGGGTGGCCAAGAAAGCCAATGGCATCCTGGCTTGTGTTAGGAACAGTGTGACCAGCAGGAGGAGGGAGGTGATTGTCCCCCTGTACCCAGCACTGGTGAGGCCACACCTCGAGTATTGTGTCCAGTTTTGGGCACCCCAATACAAGAGAGATCTCGAGGTGCTGGAGCGAGGGCAGAGGAGGGCAACGGAGCTGGGGAAGGGCCTGGAGAATAAATCTGATGAGGAGCGATTGAAGGAGCTGGGAGTGTTTAGTGTGAGGAAGAGGAGGCTGAGGGGAGACCTCATCACTCTCTACAACTACTTGAAAGGACGTTGTAGAGAGGTTGGTGCTGGTCTCTTCTCACAGGTAATTAGTGACAGAACAAGAAGGAATGGGTTCAAGCCGCAGCAGGGGAGGTTTAGGCTGGACATTAGGAAAAAATTCTTCCCAGAAAGAGTGGTCAGACCCTGGAATAGGCTGCCCAGGGAGGTGGTGGAGTCACCATCCCTGAATGTGTTTCAGACTCGTTTAGATGTGGTGTGGGGGGATGTGGTGTAGGGGAGAACTTTGTAGAGCGGGGTTGATGGTTGGACTCGATGATCCCAAGGGTCTCTTCCAACCTGAATGATTCTGTGATTCTACCTGCGTGCCTCTGCACTTGTGCTTTTGCACCCACGTCTGCACATGCATGTGCTGCTCTGTGCCTGCAGGCGCACACACACGTGTGCTTTCACACTCATGTCTGTAAACACACATGCCTTCACACACATGTCTGCAGGCACAACCACAGCTTCACACCCCCTTGTACACACACCCGCGCACCTGCACACCGTGCAAGGTCCCGCACATGGGTCAGGGCAATCCTAAACCCAGATCCAGGCTGGGCAGAGAATGGCTGGAGAGCAGCCCTGAGGAGAAGGGCTTGAGGGCGTTGGAGGGTGAGAAGCTCCACACGCCCCGGCAACGTGCGCTGGCAGCCCAGAAACCCCCCGCAGCCTGGGCTGCATCCCCAGCAGCGTGGGCAGCAGGGCCAGGGGGGGATTCTGCCCCTCTGCTCCGCTCGGGGGAGACCCCCCTGCAGCGCTGCCTCCAGCTCTGGGGCACCAACAGCAGAAGGACACGGAGCTGTTGGAGCGGGGCCGGAGGAGGCCCCAGAGATGCTGGGAGGGCTGGAGCCCCTCTGCTGTGGGGACAGGCTGAGAGAGCTGGGGGGGTTCAGCCTGGAGAAGAGAAGGCTCCGCGGAGACCTTCCAGCCCCTTTCAGTCCCTAAAGGGGCTCCAGGAAAGCTGGGGGGGGACTCTGGATCAGGGAGGGGAGCCATGGGTCGAGGGGGAATGGTTTTACACTGGAAGAGGGGAGATTTAGATGAGATCTGAGGCAGACATTGATGACTGTGAGGGTGGTGAGCCCCTGGCCCAGGTTGCCCAGAGAAGCTGTGGCTGCCCCATCCCTGGAGGGGTTCAAGGCCAGGTTGGACGGGGCTTGGAGCAGCCTGGGCTGGTGGGAGGTGTCCCTGCCCAGGGCAGGGGGTGGCACTGGGTGGTCTTCAAGGTCCCTTCCCACCCAAACCACTCTGTGACCGTCACACCCGTGCCCATTCATAGGCGCACGCCCGCACGTGCGCATGCGCCGGCGGGGGGTGGTGTCTCCACGCCTGGGGGCGGAGCATTTGGGGCGGGGTTTGCATGGGAGGCGTGGTCATGACGCGGGGGGGCGTGTCCGTGCGAGGGGGCGTGGCCAGCGGGCGCCGCGCGCTGCCTCCGTCTCCGGCCGCCGCCGCCGCTTCCGAGTAAACACCGCGGGCGGGGGCTGCCCCCCGCCGCCCCCTCCCCCCCGCCATGGCCGGCCGCGGCGCCTTCCCGCTCAGTCCGCTGCCCCCTGCCACCGCCCCGCCGCCCCCGGGCCCCGGCCCCGCCATGCTGAGGGGGCCCAGCCCGGCTCCCGCCGCCGCAGCCGCCGCCGCCGCCCCGGGCTACCGCCCCATGGGCCCGGCCGCCGCGCAGTACCAGGTGAGGCGGGGAGGGGAGGGGTGGGGGGGTGTGTGAGGGGAGGGTGTGAGGGGAAAAGGGGGTGGCGGAGGCCCCCTCGGTGCCCCCCGGGGGTGGCGGGCGCTGGGCCGGCCGTTGGGGCCTTCCCCACGCCTCAGGGCCTGGGGCAGCGGCGGCCGGGCCTCCGCCGGCTCCCGGAGCCGCCCCGCCGTGCCCCTCACCCGGGAGCCCGGCCTCCACCGGGGCTTAAACCCTCGGTAATGTGGTTTTCCTGCCGTTTTTAGTTAGGATACCTCCGTACCTTCCCCTGCTCTCGCTTTTCCCCCCCTGCCACCCACTTCCCCGGTAAAAGTTAGGGCAGCGCCGCCGAGTGCGTCCCCTCCGCCGCAGCCAGCCGTGGCCGGTGGCCGCCTGGCAGCAGCCGGTGCCCGGCCCCGTTACCCGCTGGAGCAGAGGAATCCTGAGGCCGCAGACCCAGCTCTGGCCCCGCAGCCATTTCCCATTGCACGGCCTCGAAACCCAGCCACCTGCGTCTCCGGCGAAGGCGGAGGTGACCCCGCGGCGTGGTGGGTGCGCGTCTTCCACCCGCAGAGATGGTGAGGTGGTGGACAAGGCGAGCAGACGCTCACTAATATTGGTGGAAACTATACCTACCCTCGAAAAGCAAGAGAAACTGCCCATTTTCCAGCAGGAACATCTCTTATAAGAGGTATGTTCTGACATACACTCAAGTTTCCACCTCCCGCTTGCACCCACAGCTCATCGATTCACTTTTACGCGCGGGGTGGTTATTTTTGGTTATTAGGTTTCTGGTGTAAAACACCAGTTTTCCAGGCAGGCTTGAAATGGAGGAGCCCGGTTGTGCAACATGTTCTCAGCCGCCGCTGATCGCCTCCTCCAGAGCTGCCGCCTTAATTTGCATGAATTAAAACTTGAGAAATAAATCAAGCCGAGGGAATTCCCAGCTTGTAAGCTTCATTAATACAAGATGAGGAAACAACTGCCCGCCGTAGCCTTAAAAACGCCCTAAAACCCGGCGCTGAAAACTGAGACGGCGCAGCCGAGGCTGATCTGAGCGTGAATTGAAGGTAACTCGACTCGGAGGCGTTTCGGGCCGGGCAGGTGCTGACCTTCCGTGCGGCAGGTTGCAAAATCCAGCCGGGAAGCTGGAGCCTGACGGGAGCAGCCAGGAGCCGCTCACCGCCGTGGGTAAACAAGCTGACATATGCTTGTTTTTTCCGCCCCTCTGCTCCGTTGCCGGCCGTAACGCTGTGATGGCAGCAGGTGTTGGGAGCGCAGGGCGAGGTACATCAAGTGTGCATCACTGTAGTATCCTGGTGCAGGAGACGGCTGGGTCGGTGGGGCCGGTTGAGCCCCGGGACTGCTGCCAAGCACCGTGCCTCACGTCTGGCTACGAGCTGCATCTGGCTAGCAGCTTGCTGGCAGGTCTGCCTGCGCCTGGGAGGGGAGAGCGGGTGTGATCCAGAGGGTCTGTCCTTTGTTTTGCAATTCCCAGGCTGGGGAAAACAGCCCCTCCACTCCCAGTGGCCATCCCTGCCATACCCGGAGGACTTCCCTGCTTCGTTATGCCCTGGCGTAATGAAGAACTTCATTATTTCGGCACTGGGAGACACAACAGGCCTCATCCACGCCAGCTAGTGCTTAGGCGCTCTTTAATCGCTGGATTATTAAGCGTATGCTCGTCCTTTTGACATCCTTGCGTGCCTGCTGGTTATTTACTGGTGGCTTAGACAGGGAATTCAAGAGGATGACTTCTTTGGGGAGTTCCTTTTGGGACCGATTTGGGACCCTTTTGGGAGCTGACGTTTCCAGAGCAGCCAGGGGCCGGTGACGTGCCTGGAGCAGGAAGGAGAGGGTTTTTTTCCAGGAGGAGGATGATCAGCTAAGCTCCATCAGGCTGCTTGGCAGCAGGTCTGCCCGCAGAGCCCCCATCCTGGTCCCTGTCCCTGCGATGGTGGCGGCGCGGCTGCCAAAGCCGAATCCCAGCCCCTAGCATCCAGGTTGTGCCAGCCGGTGTAAATTCAGCGAGAAGGAGCGTTTCTTCTGTTTATTCAGGTGCTAGTTTCAGGCTTAGGAGAGGTTTTTCCTGAGTTATCAGGTTGACGCTGTGGCGGGGAGCGGGCTTGGCACTCTGTGGTGGAGATGGGACTGTGCAAAGCAATGCTCCAGCCTCGAAGTTACCCCATGTTGATGCTTTGCTGGTGCACAGACATGGCAAAAAGGAGCATTAATTAGGTGATAAAAGGGTTTCATTGGCACTTGCTGGTGAGAAGGGGCCTGGTTTCCGTGGGACAGGAGGGCTGCTGCAGTCCAAGCAGCTCCTAACCCTGACAGGAGCTGTGGCTCGGTGATCCTGTCCCCGGGCAGGCAGCAGCATGAAGGAAAGCAAAAGTTCAGGGAGACCTTATAGCGGCCCCACTCCAGGACCTTAGAGCAGCTTTCCAGTATCTGAAGGGGCCTACAAGAAAGCTGGGGAGGGACTTTTTACAAGGCCATGGAGTGATAGGACAAGGGGTAATGGTTTCAGGCTGGAAGAGGGGAGATTTAGGTGAGATATCAGGAAGAAATTTTTCACTCGGAGGGTGGAGAGCCCCTGGCCCAGGTTGCCCAGAGAAGCTGTGGCTGCCCCATCCCTGGAGGGGTTCAAGGCCAGGTTGGACGGGGCTTGGAGCAGCCTGGGCTGGTGGGAGGTGTCCCTGCCCAGGGCAGGGGGTGGCACTGGGTGGGCTTTAAGGTCCCTTCCAACCCAAACCATTCTATGAAAGTCGTGCTTCGTGGAGAAGCCTGTGCAGACAGCCGGGACGGAGGAGCTGGAGAAGTGCAGGTCGCTGGTACAGAGCCAGGTGAAAGATTGAGGTGGCCCGGACATGTCGGAGAGGGTGTAGTGTAGCGTGAGAGAGTTCCACCCGATCCTCTTGGGAGCGGAGGAAAATGGTTTTCCTGCTCATCGGGCGATTGGGGTTGGCTCAAAGGGGGCCTGGAGGGAATGGCCAGGCTGGAGCTGCACCGGAAAGCTGTGATGCTGCTTGGGCTGGGTGACCCCACCCTTCCCAAGGGAGATGGTTTCCAAGGCAGGTTTCATCATAGACTGAGCCTTGAATTAATTTAAGCGATGATACGAAGCAGATGAACGCTGTCCTCTTGGAGCAAGAGGGAGGAATGCAACATCGGAGACCAGAGCACCCTTTGTTTCTCCTGGGGAAACATGACAGTGAACTTCTAGGTGACATCATCTCCAGAACTTGCTGTTGAAGGCCCTCACTCCATCTTCCTCCACAGGACTTTCTCAGGAGCTCTCGGAGCCATTCCCTGGGCAGCTTAGCACCGCAGCAGTGCCAAAGGCAGTGTTTTATGCCAGGCACCTCTTCCCGTGTGTGCCTCCACGCTGCATTAGCAGCTGCTGGAGTTTCAGGCGGGAACTCAACACCTTTGTTCCTTGTTCCTGCTTGTGTTAATGCCCGTGTTATGATTTGAATCCCCGTGACCTTTCCTTTCTCTGACCTGTAACATCTGCAGCTTCAGGTGCGAGGCAGCAGACGGGCAGGATTTTCTGGACCCAGACATCTCCGTTGGTGCTTGAAACGTTGCCAGCACGTGCCCTAAATCTGCTCGGTCTCTTTGCCTGTTGCATTGCCCTTTTTCCTTTAATTTACTACTTCCTCATCTACTGTTTTTAGCTGAGAAGCGACCCAACTCCCGGAGCTTCTCCTGTACCAAAATACGGCGGGTCTTCCAAGCGTGACAAGCTGCGCTGGGACAGTTTGGGGGTTTGCTGGGAGCAAGGTGCTGCGTGAGAGTTTGCAGCATGCAACAGCATCTCGACAACACCACCAGCTCCGGGATGGAGATCTCCACCAGCGCAAACCCAGGCTCTTCCTGATGCTCTCCCAAGAGGGGTTTGCTCACAGATAAGACCGAAAAAAGAGGGGGAAAGCACCCTTTTGGGGTATGCTGGGGGGGCTGAGTTGGTCCTGATCCATGCAAAGCCTTGGGCTGAGCGGTGGCTTTAAGCAGCCGACCTCTCCTTGAGACCAGCCTGGCACGGAGCTCAAATCCCGTTTGAACAGGCTTTGCTTTTAGCATTTGTCCTAATGGGAAGCGCTGCCGCCCGGGCGTGTGGGGAGGAACTTGCAGGAAGAGCTGTTGTCGCCTGGCGTCTGTCCAGGGCTTTGCTCCCAGAGCCCCGGGCGAGGATGCATGTGGGCTCTCGCTCCCTGACTGTTAGTATGTACAAAGTTGGATCGCGCCTTTCGGGATGGAGCAAAATGGGACGTGCGTCGGGAAGAGCCTTTCCCCCCTCGTTGGGAGCTGCAGGAAAAGAGCTGCGGTCTTGGAAGGAAGATGAAGAGAGGCTCTCGAGCTGTTTTCTGAAATGCTGCTTTTCTTCAGTCTCACTCTTCAGCTTGGCTGCTTCTTGCAGATCCATCCTGTGATTTATTGTTCCCCTTGTTTCTCCTTTCTGCTACCAGCCTCCGATTTCTGGCCTGCCCTTCCTCAAGAAGGGGCCTTTGGCAGGCGGGGAGGCTCCTGTCATGCCAACGAACATCCATTGGGAAGCCTTCCAGCCTCCCGTTGGATCCAACTGAAGTTGACTCTCAACAGAGCTCCCCAAACGCAAGCGGCCTGCGCGTTGACCTGGGATGAACCGCTAAACCACAGCCAGCCCCGTTCGTTCCTTCGCCTTTGGCAGGGAACAGAAACAAGCTGTTTTCTGTCCCGTTTCCAAACAGCTCCGCTTGCTCTCCGCAGGGAAGGCTGGACGAGGTCCAGCTTGTTCCTCGGAGCTGAGCTTGCGAGGTTTGCCCTTTGTCCGCCCCACTGGCAGGGGCAGTGGGGCAGGGAGGGGAGGACAAGGCAGGACCTGGAGGGGATGGGTGAAGAGGGGTGGACGGAGGGCTGGGGGATGTTGTCAGCCGGCAAGGAGCTAGGGAGGGTCTCCTTGGTTTGAGCCGGTTAATAAAATTTCCCTGATTTAAGCCCCCTTACATCCTGCTAATTTCCAGGGCTTCCGAAGGGGGCTGGAGGCAGGTTTCACCCTGCCGGGGCTGTAATGCTGCTTCGTGGCTTAGCCGGAGATTTAAGGCTGTGCCGTCCTTGTGTGAGTCGATTCGTAGAAGCCTGCAGCCTCCGGGGAGCTGAGGCTGCCCCGGACAGGGATGCAGGCGCTGGTTGAACACAAGGCAGAGGCTGGCCCTGCTTTGCCAAAAGGCTTCTCTGTTAACAATTTGCAAATCTTGAGAGTAAACTGAGGGGGAGGAAAAAAAGAACATCCGCGTGGAGGATTCTGCCTTGCCTTTTTTTTTTTTTTTTTGCTCGTCCAAGTGATCAAATGCGGGTCCGTGGTGGGATGGAGCTCGCTCCCCCGGCAGCTTAACTGTGGCTGATGGTTCTCAGATGTTTGTGGAGGGAGGTGGCGTTAGAGTCTTAAGTGTGACAGATCCGTTCATCCTTGCACTGAACCCTCCCTGCCAACAGAATTTTCTCCTCTTCTTGCAGCCGAGCAGTCTCTCGCCCTCCAAAGAGCAGCAGATGGACACACGGGAGACCATGCACAAGGTGCACTCGCTTATGCGGAGCAGTCAAAGACTTTCTCAGCCGACTTCAGCCAGCCTCCAAATCTCTACTTTCAGGGACAGATCAGAAACGTGACCCGTGGAGTGGCAGAAGGAGATAGGAGAGACCTTGGGGCATGGTGGTGGTGAGGGCTGCCCTGGCCAAAGGACGGGCGCTGGTCGTGGCCACATCACCTCTTAATCCAAGCAAGCTGCTGGCGGCTTTCCCCTGTCTGCGTGCTTTGGGAAGGAGTTGTGTTGTCGTATGTTGTCACGTAGGGAACCTGCCTGACCACAGACCAGTTTCCCCATGGCACTGATTGTGGTCTCCTGCATGGGCTTGAGAAACACGTAGGGCTGAGGGTTTCCTTGAAAGCTGTCTGTCTTCTCCGTGCTCCTGATGGCTGTAGGGAGCCGCAGGTGACTCTGTGCAGCTTCGGCACGATGCAGCTTTTCCTGGGGCTCTCAGATTCCCGATGAAAAGTTTCACAGCCTCTTCTCACGTCTTATCTGTTCTCCAGAAGCCCTCGTAGGTGAGTCAGCACGGTTATGAGACTGCAGTCCTCTTGTAGCCACGCTGCGCTGGCAAACAGTATTTACCCACTGCCAGTGTTTCTTAATTTCGCAAAGGGTGTGGATCCCGGTGCTGCCTCCTCCACAGAGGATTTCTTGATAAACCCAGAGAAACGGTTCTTGCCTTGTGATTTTTGGCAATAGAGGAGGTGCTGCTGGCCGCGGTTGGCTCTTGGCGATGCCGGTGCAGTCCCGCTTGTCACGGGGAGTTGCGCAAATGTGGCTGATCAAAAGGAGAGAAACATCTGGGGGCTGTTAGGAGGCAGAAACAGGCTCCTGCCCTGTGGCAAGGGCAGGTTAGCGAGCCCAGGCTCTGGAAGCACTGCTTTGAAGGAAGGCTGGGCAGAGGCAGAGACAGCATTCGGTTGGGAAACGTGCTCTGCTCGCGCTTTGTGTGCGTGTTTTTGAACTTCCACGTGCGGCACTAATCCTGTGCTGTGCTGCTGCTTGAATTCCCAGCTGCGATACGCTTCTTGATGCAGCGCCAGGTATGTTTTCAGCGTCTCCTGCTTGCAGAGATAACTGTGGCCTCGGGCTCCAGAGGGGGAGCAACTTGAGCTCTTGATTTTTGCATTTCCCAGCATTTTGGGGACGAAGTGAGTGTGTTTTGGTTGCAGCTGCCATCAAACCAACCCCCCCACCACCACCACCTCCAGGTCTGAGCCTGCCCATAAAAGCTGTGGAGGACAGGCAGGCTGCAGCTGCTCCCAGCCCTCCCGTACCTGGGCTTAACACTGAAATTAATGCCCATATGCAGATAAGCTTGTCAGCCCCACGGCATCGTCTTGCCAGGCTCCTTTGGGATAACGAGGCAGCTTTGTTAGCTTCCGCAGCACGGCCGTGTGCCCCAGCTCCATTCTCAGAGCGGCGGGAGGGGAGCCGTGGGGGATGTCCTGGCACATCGAGGAGCCTGCGGCAGGGGAGAAATGTTGCTCTGCTGGCTTGGTGGCTCTCCCAGCCTCGCATCTTGGCAGTGCGGAGCTTGAGGATCAAAGGATCCTGGGAGGCTGTTGGCTCGGGCCGCCGGTGAAGCAGGCTGGAGCATGTAGAGGTGGCCAGTGGGTCGTGGTGGGGTGCTGTGACCGATTGTTGGGGGTTCCAGGGGGCTGCATGGGGTGTAGACCTGGTGGCACCTATGAGCCAGCAGTGCAGGTGCTGTCTTGCCGAGTTGCTCCGCTCCAGGGGGTGCGGAGGGGCTGTGAGTGCTGCCCTGGGTTGGGACCCCTTGCAGGAGTCGTTACGTATCCTGTCGTGGCTTGGAAATGGCCTTTCTGGGTCTCTGGAAGGGGAAGGACGGGGGCTGGCGTGCTGGCAGGGACTGAGCTCTTGCCTCCATCCCTTGCGCCCAGGAGCTCGGCTTCCTTCCTGCCTGTCGGCCTCGTGACCGGTGCTGTTAGGAAGTGGGATTGCCCCACTCCCCTCCCAGGCGTTGCGCCTGCCAGCACTGGCGCTTTCCGGAGAGGAACCCACGGCACAACCCACGCCGCAGCCCCTGATATCCCCAGGGGCACGGCTTTGCAGGCAGTGACCCTCGTGATGCTCCAGCTCCAATGTCTCCTGCTGCGTGGCGGAGGCTCGGGGCCACACATGGCTTCGGCTCCGTGCCGGCTGGCAGGCTGGGCTTCCCCTGCGGTCAGTGGCTTCTGCTCATCCTAGTTCTGCTTTCCCATCACTCTTCCTGCAGCAAGGAAGGCTGCAGCTCCTGATGTCCTTCCATCCTCCCTGCCCTGTCCCTCACCCGCACCTCGGGGCAGGTTTCAGCCTCGGAAATCTCTCCTGAGGAAGAAGCGAGAGGGCAGATGGCATCCGCTGGTCTCCAGCAAAGGTCGGGCCCCCTCGCAGGGCAGTGTTTAACACACACTCTTCCTCTTTTCTCTTCCCCGCTAGCGCCCCGGGATGCCGCCTGGCGGCCGGATGCCCATGGCGGGGCTGCAGGTGGGACCACCAGGAGCTCCCCCCTATGGAGCAGCCTCCCCGATGAGACCCGGCCTGCCCCAGTCGATGATGGACCCCTTCAGGAAGCGCCTGCTGACCCCCCAGGCACAGCCGCCGCTGGCCACCCAGAGGAGAGGGTAAGGGACCGGCACCCTCCTGCTGCAGGACGGACACCCACGGCAGGCTGGAGGGGGTGGTTTGACCTGCTGGGTCCCGGTTGGAACTCACAGCTCCCCGCCGTGCTGCAGAGGGGCGAGCTGCCTGCGGCGGGGTGGAAGCCAGCAGGGCTTGTCTGCAGCCTCCCCCCAGCTGGCACCGCTGGCAGTGAGGAACCTGCCAGAGCTCGGGGCTGGGATGTTTTGTGGCGATGGGGGCAAAGACCACTGGGCTCACAGTTTCCCTGCGCTCTGATCTCCACGCCAGTAACCAAAAAGCCTCACTGCACGCGTTCGTGCTTGTCAGAACCCCCAGCACCGGCTCCTTGAGGTCTTTCCCCTTCTCACAGGGGTTGGTGCTGGCTCTGGCAGGCACAGGCGCCGGGTGGAAAGGGGGGACGGGGGTGGCAGGTTGCGGAGACGCTTCCCAGAGCTGCCATTTCGGCAGGACTGTTTGTTGGCGCTGGTCTCAGTGAGCCGCAGGGCTCTGCCAGCAGCTCCTCACTTGTTTACAACGCTGCTAATCCCTGTGCTCAGTTTCTGTTTTCCACGAGGGCTTCTTGATTACTGCAGGCTGTCTCTCAGGGCAGGGTCCCTTGGTCCTAATGGATACTCAGGTCCTGTTCCCTACCCTGGATGTGTAGCAGGGCCGGCGGCTGACAGCTCGGTTGGCTCCATGATCCCTCTGCAGGGAGTCGCAGCCTCCGCCCAGCGACTGCGCGTCCCTTCGGTGCTCCAGAGCAAGCCGGGGATTAAGGACGAGGGGCAGCTCGCCACCGAGCAAGGACATCAGCAAACGGATAAATCTGCGGCGTCGTTCCCGGGGGCTGGCTGCCTGGGATCAGCCGTGCTCAGCTGGTCGAGCATCCTTGCTCCCGGCTGGCTGCGGATCAAGGGATCAGGAGCTGCCAGCTGCTAATGGGGTGGTCAAACCCTGCAGGAAGGATTTAATGCAGTGCGAAGAGCTCAAAAGAAGTGCTGTGACTCCCCCTCTGAGCTAGGGCTGCCCTCCCGACCTGTCCTCCTGCGCCGGCAGCCAGCGTACCTTGGACACCTCGTGATGGCAGCACGAATGCCCGCGTCTGCTGCCCCACTGCTTCACACATTGCCAAAGGAAAGGGGCGTCCCTTTGCCTGCTGGACTCTGCCCCGTCTCTTACACGTGCAGCGGAACAGGAGGAGAGTGTTTCCCTGCGCATCCAGGCCTTGAGCATGAATTTAGTGGGGCGTCGGGGTGGGCTTGGCTGACGGGGCGCCTGCGGGGTGGGAGGAGATCCCAGGGCCCTGGGGTCTGACGAGGTCCTACAAGCTTGCGGAGAGCTAAAATGGCTCTGAGCAAGGCTGCAGCCGTTTCTGTGGCTCTAGAAGCCGCTCTGCTTCCTCTCCCCACGGTGATTTCGGCCCCACCGTGGCAAGGTTGATTTGTTTTAAGCTGTTTTTAAGTGATTTCCTGGAACTGGGCTTTGGTTTGTAGCGTTGGGAGGATGTAATGGCCGTTTCCAGAGAGGAAGCTCAGGAACGTTGTCCTGCAGACAGGAGCATGCCTGCAGCCGCGGCTTGTGCCACCTTCTCCTTGCTCCTGTCCTGCAGCACCTTCAGCAAGTGGCAGCAGCAACACAAACTGAACCCAGGGACTGGATTTCCTTCCCTGGTGATGGGCTCTAGACGTCCAACACCTTCCCCCCTGGAGTCATCTTGGCTTGCCCGCAGGGATATATTCTCTTACTCATTTGCTTTCCGGCACTGAGCCAAGCTCTTGTGCTCCAGGAGCTCTTACAGACCTTCTTTGTTCTCCTGCAAGTTCAAAGTCCCTGCCATGCAGAGCAGCTCCGAAAGGGGACCTGCTCCCCCAGAGACCTGTTCGCTGCAGCGGGAGCCTCGACACCTGGCTCAGACCGAGCCATCCATGTGGCATACACCTGGCATTGCCACTGTGACTCCCCTCCCTGGAGCCTGGCCCCATTTGTGGCCCAGACGGGGCCAAAAGAGCCACTGGGCTCCTGGTGTACAAGCAGAGCTCGGTGTTGTCCCCCGAGACCTGCTGCTGCCGGAGCGCGGGCCACGCAGCAGCCTCCCACCGGGCAGGCAGCAAGATGTCATGCGAGAGCTGCAGTATAATATTAATTTTTTGCCTGTCTGCATGCTTTTTGCAGGGTGAAGAGGAGGAAGATGGCTGACAAGGTCCTGCCACAGAGGGTGAGTGCTGCCTCGGTGCGTGGGGAAGGAGCCGAGCTGCTGGAGGGAGGTGGTGAGGTCCCCACGAGGAGGAGAAGGATCTCGCTGAGCTGCCTCCCACCCGCCAGGCACTTCTGCTCCGTCCCAAACCACCCTGGAAGATTTCCGTCTCTTCCGCTGGGGTGGCAGGAGAGGTTTGGGGTGCACACAGATTGGACAAGCGGGACTTTGGGCAAGCGAGGAGCAGCAGTGGCTTGGGATGGAGGCCCCAGGAGGACCCTAAGCCTCTCCTGGGAGTCCCCCTTAACAATCCGTTCCTTGCCTGTGATGCCGGGCGGGCTGCTGGGCACGGTGACAGGCTCCAAAGTGGGGTCTGCAGTACAGCTCTGTGCTTTGAGGAAAGCTTTGCGAGGCTGTAGCCTTCATTTAAAATGAGAGCTCCGTGCTGTCGTGCTACGCTTGTCACTGGGTGACTCCTTGGCGTGTCAGCCCAGCACCAGTAGCGTTGCTGGGGCTGGCGTGGGGGACGCAGCCCCGTCCCAGCATGGAAGGGACTGATCGTTTCTGTTTGACAGATCCGGGAACTGGTCCCAGAATCCCAGGCCTACATGGACCTGCTCGCCTTTGAGCGCAAGCTGGACCAAACCATCGCTCGGAAGAGGATGGAGATTCAGGAGGCCATTAAGAAACCGCTGACGGTGCGTGGCAGCCCTGGCTGGCCGGGGCGGCGAGCAGCTGGGTGGGATTGGGGGCGTACGAGGTGGGTGCTGCTGTGGGTGCTGCCCAGCCGCCCTCTCACTCCAAGCATCCCCCCTCTCTGTTTGCCTATCCCACAGCAAAAGCGGAAGCTGAGGATTTACATCTCCAACACTTTCACGCCAGCCAAAGAAGAAGGGGAGGGTGGTGAGCGCGTGGCCTCCTGGGAGCTCCGCGTGGAGGGCAAACTGCTGGAGGACGTAAGGACACGGGCAGGGATGAGCTGGCCACGGGAGGAACACGGTGCTCTGTGCTGAGAGCTCGGCTGGGGTGGATACGGCCTTCTGGGCGCTGAAGGCGGCGTTTGGGCTGGGGCCGTCTGTGGCTGGTGGTGTCAAGCCAAGCCTCTCCTGCTCTGTTTTGCAGCCGAGCAAGCAGAAGAGGAAGTTCTCCTCCTTTTTTAAGAGTCTCGTCATTGAGCTGGACAAAGAGCTGTACGGGCCGGACAACCATCTGGTGGAGGTGAGACGGGAGGCTCCCGGCCGTGCTGCGGGGCTGGCTCCGTACCCGGGGCAGGGTGGGGAGAGCTGTTATCCCCAGCGGGCGATGGGAGGTGGTCCTGGAGCTCAGCCTGTGGCACTCAGCTCCCAGCCCAGTGCCTGTCCCGCTGCGAGAGGGGCTTGAGCAAGGTGCTTTTGGGTGGTGGGGCTCGGTGCGGAGCCTTCCCAGGGGAACCACGCTGCCGGGATTTCCAGGCTCAAGTTTACAGCTGTGTTTTCCTCCCCGGTGCTGGCTGGTGGCCCGAGTGACTGCTCCAGCTGCTGCCCGCTCGGCTTTTAAACCCCCTCATGCCCACAAGCAGCTAGAGACAAGAGGTGTGGAGCTGCAGCGAGGACATGGCTCCGAGAGGCGGCTTGGGCAGCTCCAGGCCCCACAAATTTGAAAATATGAAGCCCAACGCAGGTGATGATGCCACAGAAAGGCTCATCTGTGCCTCCCAGGGCCAAGCCGGGGGAAGAGTCTCCCCTGTTGCCTCCCAGCCCCCATTGCCTGGCTGGAAGGTCCTTGGGGAGATTAAGCACTGCCTGTGAGTGGAGTCAGACCTTTTTTGGGGTGCTCCTGCCTGGAGCAGGCTTTCCCCACGCCCAGCTCATGCTTTTCACCCCGAGAACTGCTTGTTTCTGTGGTGGTGCCTGTTGCGGTGGGGGTGAATCCCCTTCATGCGTGGGGTGGTTTGTGAGAGCAGCTCAGATGCCCGGCCCCTGCACTGGCTGTGGCAGGATTGATCCCACGCTGACTCCAGGAGCGGTTTGAACCCTTGACATCAAGTGCTGTAACTCCCCCAGCCCATCCAAACTCCCCTCCGCCTCTGGGCTGGAGCACACCAAGCTGTATCTGTTGGACCAGGCGGGCTCTCGGCTGAAGCCCGCTGGGGTCAGACACCCAGGGGTGGGATCGGGGCTGCCTGCCTCTGCTCGACCCCTGCGCAGAGCCCGAGCACCGGCTCTCCCTGCTCCTGGCTGCAGATGCAAAGCCTGTTAGCGGGTGGTTTGTCACGGTCCTGGAGTTGACCGGCGTCCCCTTGGTCTCTCGTAGTGGCACCGGCTGCCCACAACCCAGGAGACTGATGGCTTCCAAGTGAAACGTCCCGGCGACGTCAATGTGAAATGCACTCTGCTGCTCATGCTGGATCACCAGGTAGGGGCGCGGGGCTCTGCGGGTGCTGGTCGTGCCCTGCTGCCCTTCCTCCGGCACGGCTCATCCGTGCGGGGAGGGCGACCGGGCCTGGGTTGGGGCAGAGCCTTAATAAGAGGCTATTTTGGGGGCTGTGGGGGTGGAAAGGGGCACAGGGAGCTCCTTGCAGCCTGCGGTGACGCAAGTGTGTGACATGAGGGCTGTGTGGGGCAGGATGCCCCCAGGAGGGGCCCTTCCTACTGCCAGACCCCCTTCATCCTGCCTGTCCCCGCAGCCACCACAGTACAAACTGGACCCTCGCCTGGCTCGCCTGCTCGGGGTGCACACCCAGACCCGCGCCAGCATCATGCAGGCGCTCTGGCTCTACATCAAGCACAACAAGCTGCAGGACAGTCACGAGAAGGAGTACATCAACTGCAACCGCTACTTCCGCCAGGTCAGCCCTCGCCCCGCGGCACCAGCAGGCTTTGCTGGGAGGAGACCACCCTTCCCACCTCCAGTAAGGCCAGAAAAAGCATTTTTTTGGGCTTAAAACAGACAATCCAGAATGCCCGGTCTCCATTGATGCCCCTTCCCCAGGCTTTAGCTTGCACCCATCAGCTTGCCGTGCACAAACCAGGGCTGGGCAAGCACACCCACTCCTGCCTGCCTTTCTGTGGCCGGTGGAAGGAGCCCCTGCCATGGACAGCAAACGCTCTGCTTTGCCCCTCCAGATCTTTAACTGCGTCCGCATGCGCTTCTCCGAGATCCCCATGAAGCTGGCGGGGCTCCTGCAGCACCCGGATCCCATCATCATCAACCACACCATCAGGTAGGGGTGGAGGGCGTGCTGGGCAGCATTCCCCAGGGCCGGGGGATCCCGGGGAGGGGGGGTAGAGGGGGCAGGGTTACCTCCCCGCAGGGTGCAGGAGGGGAGGGCAGTACCTGCAGGGGCTACAAGGCCTCCAACCCGAAGCAGGAGTGAACACAAATCACTTGGGAGGGGGAGAATCAGCCAAGCAAATTTGGGGGTTTCTTGAGGGGTGCTCGTGTTGCTGTCGGGGGAGTCGATCCACCCCTACATCAGGGTGGAGGCTGCAGAAGTCCCCCCCCTAACAGCCCCTTTCCTCCCAGCGTGGACCCCAATGACCAGAAGAAGACAGCCTGCTACGACATCGATGTGGAGGTGGACGATCCCCTGAAAGCTCAGATGAGCAACTTCCTGGCTTCCACCACCAACCAGCAGGAGATCGCCTCCCTGGATGCCAAGGTGTGGGGACACCCGCGAGGGGGGCAGCACTGCCTGGCAGCGGGGTGGCACTTCAAGGCTGCAACGTAGAGCTGGGGGGAGCTCGGTGTCGTGTTCCTGGGGGGACACAGCTGCCTCTCACCCCTTGTCATCTCCCTAGATCCACGAGACCATCGAATCCATCAACCAGCTGAAGACGCAGCGCGATTTCATGCTGAGCTTCAGCAACAACCCGCAGGATTTCATCCAGGAATGGATCAAATCCCAGAGGAGGGACCTCAAGGTGAATCACAGACTGGTTTGGGTTGGAAGGGACCTTGAAGACCACCCAGTGCCACCCCCTGCCCTGGGCAGGGACACCTCCCACCAGCCCAGGCTGCTCCAAGCCCCGTCCAACCTGGCCTTGAACCCCTCCAGGGATGGGGCAGCCACAGCTTCTCTGGGCAACCTGGGCCAGGGGCTCACCACCCTCACAGCAAACAGTTTCTTCCCCAGATCTCATCTAAATCTCCCCTCTTTCAGTGTAAAGCCATTCCCCCTCGTCCCATGGCTCCCCTCCCTGATCCAGAGTCCCTCCCCAGCTTTCCTGGAGCCCCTTTAGGGGCTGGAAGGGGCTGGAAGGTCTCTGCGGAGCCTTCTCTTCTCCAGGCTGAACCCCCCCAGCTCTCTCAGCCTGTCCCCACAGCAGAGGGGCTCCAGCCCTCCCACCATCTCTTAAAGCCCACCCAGTGCCACCCCCTGCCCGGGGCAGGGACACCTCCCACCAGCCCAGGCTGCTCCAAGCCCCATCCAACCTGGCCTTGAACCCCTCCAGGGATGGGGCAGCCACAGCTTCTCTGGGCACCCTGGGCCAGGGGCTCACCCCCCTCACAGCAAACAATTTCTTCCTCAGATCTCATCTAAATCTCCCCTCTTTCAGTTTGAGACCCTGAGGCTGGGAACTGGGGGGGGTCAAAGCCCTGGCACTCACCCCACGTTCCCCCCGACCCCCTTCTTTGCTCAGATCATAACAGACGTGATCGGGAACCCCGAGGAGGAGCGGCGAGCCGAGTTCTACCAGCAGCCCTGGGCGCAGGAGGCTGTGGGCAGACACATCTTCGCCAAGGTGGGCTCTGGGCCGTGCTGGTGGGGCGCTGCAGGGGGTTGGGGTGGCAACGGGGGGGTGCCTGGGGCAGCCCCTCTCCCTGCCTGACTGCTCCCGTCTCCTCCAGGTCCAGCAGCGCCGGCAGGAACTGGAACAAGTGCTCGGGATCCGCCTCACCTAAGGGGCCGGCGGGGGCTCGGGAGCTCCTTCTCCTCTCCCTGCTGCCTGAGCCTGACGGTACTTCTTACTGGAATCAAAATACAGCACTTGCACAAACCCTACGTGCCTGGAGGGATTCGGAGCCACTAGCCCCGCCGGGCTCCCCTCGGCTGGGAAGCTCTAGCCACAGGGCAGAGCACAGCAGAGGGTCCCCTGGTTCCCCCCCCCGCCCCAACAAAGTCCCGCTGCAGCTTTTCTGCTGCGTTAACGCCTCCTGCTTTTGCATCGTGCCGTTCGCCTCTTTCCCCGTAGCACCTACAAGCCCTCCTGCTCGCTCCCCTCCTGGAGCTGCTGCCCAGCAGGGAAAAGCTGCCCGTGCCGAGCGGGAGGCGCTGCCCGCTCCTGCCTGCGCTGCCAGCCCTCCCTTGAGCCCAGCCGCCGCCACGGCAGGCCCTGCCCTGCCCCCTCTCTTCAACCAAAGGGTTTTTTTTTTTTTTTGTGTCATTCCAAAAGCCAGCCAGCCCTTTTTCCCTGCCGCTGGTGCCCGACGTTTTGCACTATTTTTGTGAACCGGTTTTAAAAAAAAAAAAACAAAAAAAAAAATAAAAAAAAAAGAAAAAAAAAAAAGGATGTGTTTTGTACAGTGGGTTTGTATTTGATTAATATATTGAGTTCCTCTTAACTGCACTCATTGCCTCAATCTATGCAGTGGTTCGTGGTGTTCTCAGAGGGCTGGCTCGGCCCCAGCTGTTCTTTTTATACGTAACCAAGTTTTTTAGCATTAAGTTTTTGACAATCAGTTGATTACTCCACCCCCTCCTGCTGTTTTACATCGTCAGCAACTCATCTTGTGAGCGCTACGAGGTGTCGGGGCGGAGGGGGGGGCAGCTCTGCCCCCGGGAGCCTGGGGGCAGCGGGGCGAGCGGGGCTCCGAGCGCATCGCGCCAGAGAGAACTGGAGAGAGGGGGGAGCGAGGGGACCATAGCGCTGGGCTGAGGGGACGGTGCCACCACCCGCCGGCCCCACTGAAGTGCCTTAACCCCGCTGCCCCCCTGCCCGCGGGCTCCTCCGGCCCCAGGTGGTTGCAGGCAGAGAGGAGGGGGGGTGTTTACATATTCCCAGGGTGGACGGCTCAGGGGTGCCTGCTCTGCCTCTTGTGTAACCATTTTTTTTGTCTATTTTGGATATTTTCTAATAAAACCAGTTAGCAGCAGCTCTGTGTGCGTGTGCTGGTGTTCTGCAGCCCCCCGTCCCTTCCTTTCCCCACATGGGCGCACAGGCATGGCCATAGCAGCACTTTATTAGCGACAACGCAGCCCGAGGAGCAGCCCCAGCCTCACCGTTACTTCCACAGCTTCTTGATGGACATGTTCTTCTCGCTGTCCTTCTGCATCACCTGGGCAGGGAGGAGGAGACAGTTGGTTCCCAGCGTGCAGCCCCCACTTGGGTGTTAATAACCCCAAAAAACAGCCTGAAACTTCAGCCCTGCAGCCTCCATCTCCAAGCAGGATCTGGCTAGGAAAGGTCTCCACCACCTCCCCAGCCTCTTCCACGTCAAAGGACAAACCTTCTCAGGGTTGGTTGTCCCCAAAGCTGACCTGCTTCACAGCTCCCAGGTCCCGGCAGATGCTGCTCAGGACAGGTTGTGCCCCACTGACAGCTCCCTGTTCTGCAAGGAACCCACCAGCAGCCCCTCCTTCACCTCCCCCCACGGCACTTACCTTGGCAACAGCCATTTCAAAGTCTTCCTGGGTGACGTGCACCCGCCTCTCCCTCAGCGCGTACATGCCAGCTTCTGTGCACACCCCCTGCAAGGGACAGGGATGTCACCCACTGTTGCCCCTCTGCCAGCCCCGGCGCTGCCGCAGCGGCCCCGGCTCACCTTCACTTCCGCGCCCGACGCCCCTGGCATCAGCTCCGCGATCTTCCGCAGGTTGATGCCCCGCGTCAGGTTCATTTTCCGGGAGTGGATCTTCAGGATGTCCAGGCGAGCCTGGAGGAGAGAAGCGAGGAGAGGACTGGAGTCACTCCCAGAGAGCGCTGGGGACAATCTGCTCCCCAGAAGGAGAGGAGCAGGACAGTGGGGGACCAAGGGAGAGACGGGGCTCGCCACGGGGCACCCCACCTACCTCCTCATTGGGAGGGGGGAACTCAATCTTCCTGTCGATGCGGCCAGGGCGCAGCAGAGCCGAGTCCAGGATGTCGATCCGGTTCGTGGCCATGATCACCTGCATGAGGAGAACAACTGTCACCACACCGGGCACCCCACTGCCACCACGGGGCTGGCAGGACACTGCCCTGTCCCCAGACAAGGATGGCACCCTCCTACCTTGATGTTCTTGGTGGCCTCAAAGCCATCGAGCTGGTTGAGGAGCTCCAGCATCGTGCGCTGCACCTCGCTGTCCCCGCCAGAGCCCCCCTCCAGGCGGGAGGAGCCGATGGAGTCGATCTCGTCCATGAAGATGATGGAGGGAGCATGTTCCCGGGCCATCACAAACAGCTCCCGCACCATGCGGGCGCCTGCAGGGAGCAGAGACAGCTGAGCCCTGGCACCGCGCACAGCTCGACACAGCCCCAGCGCTGCCGTCTGCCCCGCATGCCACGCAAGAGGCCACTCCTGAGGCCACCCAGCGCCGCGAGAGCCCTCGCTGGGGCTCTGGCGTGCCTCCCCCTACACCATTTTACCTTCGCCGATGAACTTCTGCACCAGCTCGGAGCCCGAGACGCGGATGAAGGTGCAGTCGGTGTGGTGGGCCACAGCCCTGGCCAGCAACGTCTTGCCTGTGCCGGGGGGTCCATAGAGCAGCACACCCTGCAACAGCCACGGGGAGACCTCAGCACTCCTGTCCCTGCCTGCATGGGCAGCCACACCACAACAGGAGACACGGGGACACTCCCAGGGGTGACGGAAGCAGCATTACGGTGGCACCACAGCACCCCGGAATGCTGACCCCCACCTACACACCCACAGCAGCAGCACTTGCCTTGGGCTGGGCGATCCCCAGCGCCTCAAAAAGCTCAGGGTGCTTGACCGGCAGCTCGATCACTTCCTTGATCTCCTTTATCTGCTTATCCAAGCCCCCAATCATCTCGTAAGTGGAATCCGGAACCTTCTCCACCATCATCAGGGACACCAGAGGATCCACTTTGTTGGGCAGGATCTTGTGCAGTGTGTAGCTGTCGTTGCGCAGGGCCACGCGGCAGTTCGGGGTCACCTGCAGCGAGAGCAGAGGGGAGCTCAGCATCCCCGCAGCTGGGAAGGGGACAGGCAGCACCAGGCTGCCTGGGGGGAGCACTCACGTCCCCAGGACACTCACGTCATTAATGTCAATGTTCTTGTCCACGTCCACCACAAACTTTCCCTCCGGGTGCACCTGGAAAGCAGCAGTTGCCACCGTCAGAGTTATTTCTCTGACAAGTACCCTGTCACATGCCCAATATCCACATTGGCTGCTCCGAGCAGAAGGAAGGAGCCAGAGAGCTCAGCCACTGCCAAACACTCTGCGGCCTTCCCTGTCCCCAGGAAGCCCAAAGCCAGGTGCCTCCGACCAACCTGGGGCAGGTTTGGGCCCAGGAGAGCTGCTGCAATCCATTCCTCTAGAGAAAGAGCTCTCACTTCACGTCTTTTAGTTGTTAAATCCTCCCAGAGCTTGTACTCACACTTCCTCCAACCCCCATGGGGTCAAATGGAGGATCTGTCCGCCCCACCCAGCTCTGCCCCAGCCCCAGTCACCGTCGGAACAGCTCAGCCTCGTACCTTGACGAGCACTTTCTTCTTGTCCATGGCTCTCACCACTTCTCCCACGTAGGAGCCCTGCTCCTGCAGCAGCTGCAGCTCCTCCCGCAGCAGGCGCACTGCAGGGAGGGAGACGTCAGCACCAGCCACAGGCACCTGTGCCCTGACCCACAACAGATGGGCAGAACTGGCCACAGTGGTTGGCAACTGAGCCAGGAGCCACCAGCCCAGCAGGTAAGACCAGCCCCACAGCCCTGGGCAAGGAAGATGAGAGAAGCCAAACCGTACCTTTAGCATTCAACTCATTTCTCTGCGCTTGCAGGCGCCTCAGATTCTGGCTCTTCTCGTTCACGATGAGCTGTTGGGAGGAAAGCGTCCCATGGAGCGCTCCCATCAACTGAGCGTGGGCACTAGCACAATGGCCTTTGTCTTCGGACAGGGACCTGGAGGGGGGCAGCCCTTCCCAGCAGGACGTGGCCAGCCAAATCGCACTGCCAAGGGCTGGGCAACACCTCACACACACGCAGCAGTGCTGTCAGCTCGTAGGATTGAGACTCATCTCACACACCCCCACCACCCAAAGGTTGGGTCCTGCTTGTAGGTCCCACCCTGGGGCACTGCTTGCTCCTTGCACCCCAGAACAGGACACCTGCAGCACAGAAAAGGCTGTGGACGCTCTCAAGGCAAGCGCAGCGACACGGCCACACAGCCCCGGCTGGAACCATGACGGTGCCGCGCTGGGGAAGGCTGGCTGAGCATCTCCTGCGCAGCCAGGACTGGCTCACCTGCAGCTCCTCGATCTTGGACAGGTAGTACTGCCGGAGCCCTGTGCCTCCTTTCCCATCATCCATCTCCATCTGTGAGAGAACAGAGCTCAGCAGCACCGGCCTTACCCCTAGGGGCCACCCATTCTACCTGGGGCCTCGAAAGCGATCTCTACCCTCAGTCAGTCTCCGTGCTGACCCTCTAGTCCCCGTTTCCCGCCCCGATCTCCCCGTGTCAGGTCCTGGGTCACCGTTTTCCCTCCCATCCCCCTTCTGCCTCCCTGCTGCCAGTGTCCAACAACAGCCCGCAAGCGCCGGTTCCCCCGCGGGTCCCACCATCCCCACCTCCTCCCTAACCCCCTCACGGAGCCTCGTCCCGCACTCCCCAAGCCTTGCCCCAAGCCCCGGTCGGCCCCTGCCCTCTCGGCGAGACCCGCCGAGTCACGGCGACAGCCAGGCCGCGACCAGATCCAGGCCCAGCAGAACCCCGCGGCAGCACGGCGCGACCCGAGCACCCCGCGGCCGGCGGCTGCACCCCGCTCCTGCTCCGGCCCTCCCGTACCTGCTCAGGCCCGTCCACCGCCATCTTCTCCGCCGGCATCGGAACCCCGGCGCCACTCCTGCCGGCACTAAAGATGGCCGCCGCCCTCCTTCCGCTGCCCGACCCCCCGCGCGCCGGGCGTGATAGCGTCACTTCCTCTCTCCGCCGCGACACGAGAGCCGAACACCCTGCGTCGCGCAGCGCCGGGGGGGGGGGCGAACTGCGCATGCGCTGAGGTGTCTGGCTGGGGTCTGGGCCGTGCCGCCATCTTGGTACGGTCAGAGTTGATTTCTACGTTTCATGGAGCCCCAGAGATGCAAGGACAGGCCGAAGACGCGCCCCCGTGGAGGACTCGGTACCGTTTCCCCTTCTCCTGCCCCCGCATCCCGCCTGTCCGTGGTGGCGGGGACGCGCCACTCCCAAGATGGCGCCGAGGGCGAGCGGAAGCGGAAGTCGAGTTCCTCGCGCAAGGCACGCCGGGAAGACAGCGCTGGGCACGCGGCGGTGTCGGTATCGGGTCGGTATCGCGATCGTGTCTGTGCGGGTGGCGGCGGCAGCGGAGGCGGCCCCGGCCTGGGCCGAGGGGACCAGGGTGTCGGGGCTGAGGGGACCCCGGGGTGGGGGGGTGCGGGGGGGGGCGGTCGGGGTCGGCCAGGGCAGCGGGGGAGCCTTGAGGGGACGCTGGGGTTTGCCCGTGTGCGTTGTGGGGGGACACCGGGCCTGTCCCTCCCCTCCTCCCCGAGCTCACACCCACTGTTTTCCCCCCTCAGCGCCGTGCCGGCGGCTGACAGCAGGGCCCGACCCCGCGGAGGGGCCCGACCACCGCCACCATGGGCAAGAAAAGCAAATTGGGCAAGAGCCGGAGGGACAAGTTCTACCACTTGGCCAAGGAGACGGGTGAGGGGCCTGTCCGCTCGCTGCGGGACAGGGTGGGCTGTAGCCCCATGAACCCCTGACCCCGGAGATCCCTAACCCGCAGCTCTCCCTCCGCAGGCTTTCGCTCCCGCTCCTCCTTCAAGCTTGTCCAGCTCAATAGGAAGTTCCAGTTCCTGCAGAAGGCCCGGGCACTGCTGGACCTGTGTTCAGCCCCTGGCGGGTGGTGAGTGCTGTCAGGGACCCAAGTTACAACCCAGTGCCACCAGCTATCCCGGGACATCGTTGTGAAGTGGTTTTTGTGTTTTGTGTTGTGGTGACTCATCTCAGCCTCTGTCCTCGATGCCAAGCCTGATCCCAGCCCCCTGTCAGCACAGTCCAAGGCTGGGGGCTCTGCTGGGGTCCTGCTGTAGCTTTGTTCCTCTCTGTTCTTTCCAGGCTGCAGGTGGCTTCTAAATTCATGCCGGTTTCCAGCTTGATCATTGGTGAGTGATGGGACAGGAGCAGACTGGGGACAGGGACCTCCACCACGGTCTCTGGATGTGGCCAAAGAAAGGGAATCCTGGACTGGGGATCCTGGTGGGAGGAGAGGGCGGGTGGGGAAGCCACGTAGGATGGGCTGGGCTGGTGCCTGTTTTTGAAGGGTTGTGGTGCTAATATCTCCTCTTTATGCCAGGAGTGGACTTGGTCCCCATCAAGCCTATTCCCAACGTGGTGACACTGCAGGAAGACATCACCACTGAGAAGTGCCGCCAGGTACGAACCTGTCTCCCCTGCTCCGAGCATCACGTACCGATCTGGTAGGACCGTGGCAGGGCACTGAGCTAAGATGCCTGTTGGTTCTTGCAGCAGGATTAGTAGGACTAACGTCTGTGTCCATCCCTCAGGCCTTGCGGAAGGAGCTGCAGACGTGGAAGGTGGACGTGGTGTTGAATGATGGAGCACCCAACGTGGGAGCCAGCTGGGTGCATGATGCTTATTCCCAAGGTGGGGCTCGCCCGGGGCTGGCGTGTGGCCTGGCACCGTCTGGGAGGGTACAAGGGCAGGCACATCTCATACCCCAGCAGGGCAGGGTGGCAGCGGTGTATGCTGTGGGACAGGGAACTGGGCAGTGGGGACAGTGACAACCGCTGACTGCTCTTCTCTCTCCCTTCAGCCAACCTGACCCTCATGGCCCTGAAACTGGCCTGCGAATTTCTCTGCAAAGGCGGCTGGTTCATCACCAAGGTTTTCCGTTCCCGGGACTACCAGCCACTTCTCTGGATCTTCCAGCAGTTCTTCAACAAGGTCCAGGCCACCAAGCCCCAAGCCTCCCGCAACGAGTCTGCTGAGATCTTTGTGGTGTGCCAGGGTGAGCAGCCAGGGAGAACCTGCAGCCGCTGGGATGAGGCTGGAAAAAACCTGCTCATAGCTCTGATTCCTCTATCCCAGGTTATCAGGCTCCAGACAAAATCGACAACAAGTTCTTTGACCCAAAATACGCCTTCAAGGAGGTGGAGGTTCAGACTAAGTCTGTTAGTGAGCTGGTCAGCAAAAAGAAGCCAAAGGTATGAGCTTGCTTCGCTGGGCAGCAAGGCCAAACACACACTAAAGGGATTGCGGATTGGGGACAAAGAGACAATAAGCAAAGTTGCGCAGGAAAATTAAAGGTGTGGGGATGCAGAGTGGTGGAAGAGCTAGTTTTGGGGAGGTTTACAGCCTTAGAAAGCTATGCAGCAATGGGGAAACAGTGATACAAGTTGTGAAGCTGGGGATGGATCGGTAAAACCCTCCCTGCAATCGTTGGCTGCTAGGTTTGTATCTCTGTGACGTGTCTTCAGGGCACAGGACAGTAAAGGCTGTGTCAAGTGGCCTCAGCTGGGCATGGTGGTGACACAAACCTCTGTCACTGTCACCTCTCTGAGTCTGAGGTGGGACTGGGAGACGCTGTGGAGTGGGTTGGGGCTGGTAACTTGCCCTCATCCCTAAGTCGTGTGGGCATATTTATGGGCTGCAATGGGACATGAGTTATGTGACATCATTCGTCCCTTAGGGATGGTTGAAGCTGCTTTTGCGCCCTGCTGCAGCTCACGCAGCTCCTTCCTTCTGTAGGCAGAAGGCTACGCGGATGGCGACACAACTCTCTACCACCGCTTCACCCTGATGGACTTCCTCAAGGCTCCCAACCCCGTGGACTTCCTCTCCAAGGCCAACGAGGTGAGTGCCTGAGTGAGGGGGTCCTTGGTGGCCTCTGAGATGTCCCCAGGAGCACAGAACCGTGAAAAGAGGGAGCTGGGTGCCCCAGCAATGGCCCTTACCCTGTTCTTGTGGGAGGTGAGGCAGGGCAGGAGCCTGCCTGGAGTTTAGCTGGTCATTGTGCTTCTATTTTATAGGTTGGTTATCCTTACCAAAGAAAGGAATTTAGTATACGTCCTTAATTAATTTGCCTCTCTTCTATCTAGATCACACTGGGGGATGGTGAGCTGGAGAATCACAGTTCCACCACGGAAGAGCTGCGTCAGTGCTGCAAAGACATCCGTGTGCTGGGACGCAAAGAGCTCAGGTACTGGGTGGGACTGGGACAGGGCGTTATGCTGGGCCTGGTGGGTGTCTCTTACCAGTCTGCCTTCCCGCACAGAGCCCTGCTGAACTGGAGGACGAAGCTGCGGCGTTTCTTGGCCAAAAAGCTGAAAGAGCAGGCAAAGGAGCTGGATATCAAGTAAGAACAACAGGGCTGCCCCAGAGCGCCGGTGTGGTGGGATGGGCCTGCCACCGGGAGAGGTGGTCTGAGCTCCTTCCTTTTGGCAGCCTGAGCTCCGGTGAAGAGGAGGAAGACAAAGAGGAGGAGAAGGAGAAGAAATCGTCACTGAGCGCTTCACCTGATGAGGTGGTGAAAGAGGAAGAGGAGGAGGTAGAGCTGGCATTGGCAGAGCTGAAGGCCAAGGAGCTGGCAGAGTTAAAGAGGTAAAAAAGATCTCACCTGAGGAGAGATGAGGGAGCACCAGGCCAGCAGAGCACAAGGCGGGCTCCAGCCATGGGGACAAAGGGTGGTAGTGTGAGAGCCTGTCCCGCTGTTGGCAGTGGGCGCGGGTTGTGGGTCCGGGGTCCTCGGGGTTGTCTGCTCATCTGAGCAGGTGAAGCAGCTGTTCCAACCTGGCATGGGCCTGCTTTGTCTCAGGGCTGGTGGCCCCTCACAGGGCAGTGATAGTGCTGCTGAGGGAGATCTGGCACCAGTGTGGCAGTGGATGAGCCACTGGGCTCTGTGTGTGTGTGTGTGTGTGTGTGTGTGTGTGGAGGGAGGCAGTGTGGCCTCATCCCTTTGCCTCCTCCAGAAAGAAGAAGAAGATCCTGAAGGAACAGCGGAAGCAGCGTGAGCGTGTGGAGCTGAAGATGGACCTCCCTGGTGTCTCCATCGCTGACGATGGTGACACCAGCATGTTCTCCCTCCGAACTATCCACAGGACCCCGGTGTGTGGGGCAGGGGGAGGCCGGGCTCCCAGAGCCATCACCAGCAGGACAGTGGTGGGCCCATGGATGACGGGCTGTAGCCAGTGACTCGTCTCACTTGCGTTGCAGCTGCTGAACGAGTTGACCCGGGGGGACATGGCATCGGCAGATGCCCTGCTGGAGATAGGACCTGGAAACGATGACGTTTATATCTCGGATAATGAGGAAGAGGATGATGTGTCCCTGGCCAGCGATCTGGACCCGGAGGAATTGCTGGAGATAGAAGCCCGTCAGCGCCGGCTGGAGCGGGAAAAGCGAGAGAAGGGTGCAAAGAGGTGAGAGCCAGGAGAGATCTCCCTGAGGTAGGGGCTTCCTTTGGAACAGCTCTGGAGTCCCGCAGTGGGAACACCCCGTCCTGGTTGGGGGACGCTGATCCTGCTGCTGTTCATCACAGGGCAAATTTTAAGCAGAAGGAAGAGGAAGAGGAAGGGGGGGAAGTGGAGAATCCCCTGCTGGTGCCCCTGGAGGAGAAGTCGGTGCTGGAGGAACGTCAGACCAGCCTGTGGTTTGGGAAGGTGAGTCCCACTGGGCCAGAAATCACAGGGCCGCCTTGGCCCCAGCAGCTGCTCAGGTCTGCCCTGTGTCCCCTGACCTGCTGCTCCCTGTCCCCAGGATGCCTTTGCTGGCATCGAGGACGATGCGGACGAGGACCTGGAGCTGGGGCAGTCACAGATGTTGGCTGAGAAACAGCGCGAGTCTCAGAGAGGTTAGTGGGGGGCTGCGTCGCTGCGGGGGGCACAGAGGGACAGCCCCATGGCCCAGACTGGGGTACTGGATCAAACCATGATGGGAGTGCTGCTCCGAGCAGGATCGGAGATCTCCAGAGGCTGCTTCCAGCCTGTATCATTTAATGAGCTGGTATTAGTGTAGTGTTAACGAGCTGGATCTCGAGAGTAATGATCTGCAGTGGGGTCTGCCTCGACCTTTTCTCACCCAGTGGTTCCTGTTCCCCAGACAAAGCAACAAGGAAAGGGCAGAAGAAGGACGTACCCCCGGAGGAAGCTCCAGCTGAGCCCCCGCCTGCCGCAGACACAGGACCCGACGCTGGTAAAGCACAGGATGAGCAAAGCAGCGACGATGACAGCAGCAGCGACGAGGAGAGGTGAGGGCTGAGAGGGGAGGCAGTCTGGATGGTCTCCACAGTCCTGGGGAGCGGGGAGGTGAGGACCCCCAGCCCTGATCAATCTCTCCGCAGGCCGCTGACACCAGTGGGGAGGAAGCGGGGCCGTGTCGAGCCGTGTGGCTTCGAGGTGGTGCCCATTGAGAACCCAGGTGAGTGGGGGGTGCTGTCTGCAGCCATGTGTGCCCGGTGATACCATGCGAGTCCCTCTTTAGGGTGAGGAGGCAGGGTCAGCCCTGGGCTGGTGGGGCTCCTTGCTGCTCCCTGGGTCTCAGGCTGCTTGCAGATAGGCCAAGCTTTAATCTGTCCGTATGCTGCAGTGAAAAAAGCCCGTGTCCTGGACGCAGAGGGCCTGGCGCTCGGCTCTGTCATCGCCACCTCTAAAAAGGCAAGGCGGGACCTCATTGACAACTCCTTCAACAGGTATGTGCAGCTGCGGTTGCTGGAGGGGGAGCAGCGCTCGGTCTCCCGACAGGAGACAGGCCATGGGGGTGGCAGATGTATTGGTGTGGGGACTCCATGTCCCACTCACAACTCACCTGTGTCTCCCTCCCCAGGTATTCCTTCAACGAGGATGAGGGAGAGCTGCCGGAGTGGTTCACAGAGGAGGAGAAGCAGCACCGGCGCAAGCAGATACCTGTGGACCGGCAGACGGTTGAGGCGTATCGGCAGCGCTGGCGTGAAATCAACGCCCGCCCCATCAAGAAGGTGGCCGAGGCCAAGGCCCGCAAGAAGCGGCGGGTGAGTGGGGCTGTGGTCCTGCATGGGTGCTCTGTTCCCCCTCCCACGTGCTCTGTCCCTCCTCCGATCCCCCTTGTCCCTCACCCTCGCTGTCCCCACAGATGCTGAAGAAGATGGAGCAGATGAAGAAGAAAGCAGAGGCCGTGGTGAGCACGGTGGATATCTCGGAGAGGGAGAAGGTGGCCCAGCTGCGGAGGTGAGTGGTGGAGCTGAGATCCGGATCCTTTGTGTCATGCTGAGCTGCTTCGTGATGCCTTGTCCCTGCAGCCACAGCGCGGGGACAGCTGCTGTGTGTAACCCAGCAGGGCTGGCAAAGGCCGGGCTGGATCCGGGTGCAGGCTGAGGGGTGGGCAGAGCAAGCAAGGGAGCCCCGTCTTGGGGCACGGAGGCCCAGAGGAGTGGTGTCACCCAGGATTGGGCTTCGGATGCATCCTAAAGCCAAACTGCTGGAGCTGGGCCACGGTGCTGGGGTCTCGGTCTCACCTTTTGCCATTCTCCCACAGCATCTACAAGAAGGCTGGGCTTGCCAAGAAGAAGCGGCAGGTCACCTACTTGGTGGCTAAGAAAGGCGTAGGACCCCGGGTGCGTCGTCCTCCCGGCGTCAAGGGCCAGTTCAAGGTCGTCGACAGCCGCCTGAAGAAGGACGTGAGGGCTCAGAAGCGCAAAGAACAGAAGAAAAAACGCCATAAGTGATGTGGGACTGGCTCCGTCCTCGGCAAGGGACTTGGCATGGGGCAGCGCCGGCTCCTGTCCTCCCACCGTGGCCTCGGGAGCAGATGTGTCATCCTGCCTCTCCCCCACCATGGGGACAGGACTCCACACATTCCTGTTAGTGCCTTGATGTGACATCGCCTCCTGTCCTCCGGTGGGGCAGGGAAGGTTTATTTGGCCTCAGCGCTGTAGCATCGACCCCCCTTCCCGTGCTCGCTGCGTGGCCACATCTCCAGGTCTCTCACCGTTGCCGGCTCTGCTGGGAGCCTCTTGCCCTGGATCCACGCCAGCCCCCGCTGTCCCCAGAGAGGTTGTGGCTCACGGTGACTGCTCCCTGGGCCGTATTTGTCACCAAGCTCACAGGACGGTGGGTGCTGAGCCCTGAGCGGCTCCTCGGTTACAGCAGAATTAAAGCCGGGTCTGAGGCTGCACCAGGACGTGTCCTGCGTCGTCAGGAGGTGAGGGGCCTGTGCTGGGAGCTGCCATGTCCCTTTGTGCGCTGTAGAAAGAGGAGCGCAGGGCAGGTGGGGTCTGTGCACCTCTGCCGGCACCTTTGGGGAGCCCACCCGCCTCGGCCCACCTCGGTTTATATCTGGCAAAGGAGCCAAGGAGCGGCTGGCGTGCCCTGCCCTGCCGCAGCTGGGCTGACGGCCACGCTCCCTGCCCTGGCCAGCAAAGTCCCCAGCAGCCACCCCGTCCCTGCCAGCCCTACCCCCTGCTGGTGTGGGACCCGGCCAGCAGAAGAAAGACCAAGAGAAAACCCATCCGTGAGCAAACGTCTTTATTTAGGTTCAGGGGCGGAATATGGCTTCTCCAGCAAGTGCTTCAATCTGTTTTGGTGGGACTGGGGAGGTGTCCCCAGGTCCCCCTTGGTGACAGGGGCACTATGTTAGTGTCAGGGAAGGGGCTGGGGTAGCACCACGTCTCGCAGGGAGAGCAAGACGGGGCGAGTGGGGGTGGGGACCTGCTGGGGAAGGGACAGTTGCTCTGGGAGGAGGGAGGAGGACTTTGTCCCGTTCAAGTGCTGTGGGGAGTGGAGAGGCCAGACCTGGTGCCCCAGAGCTCCGCGGGATGGCACAGGGGCCATGCACAGGGGTGTCCCTGTGAAGCCACCACTGCCCAGGGCTCCTTCTGCAGCCCCAGGGACCAGCTGGGGATGTGGGATGGGAGGGGGGAAGAGGCGACATTGGCTTGGACCTCCCCTACGGGGAGTCATGGTGGCTCCAAAGCAGTCCTACCCCTGGGCAGGGGGTAGGTGCCCACCTGGTGTTGTTCCTAGCACACATGTTTATTCCCAGCTCTACAAAGTACTCCCCGAATTCAACTACCCTGGAAGCATTAGAGACCCAACACCCTGTTCAACCTTTTCCTGGGACTGTCACAACTTTCTCATTCCCAACATCCCAATTGTACCGAGAGAGCAACAATTCCTTCACCCTGCAAGGAGGCATTCCTTACTTCCCCCTTCTTGGAGGAATTCCCGGATGGACACCCACAAGTTATTTCAGGTAAAAGCCCTGCCTGCCTGTGCCTCCCCGTTCCTCTTCATCCAGGAGCCGGCTGTGGTTTGCCCAGGGTGCCGGGAGAGCACAGCAACATCCCATGAAAGCCACACTCATGGCAAAGGTCTTTCCCCCGGACACCAGGCTCTAGTCCTTCTCCATTTGGCTTCTTCTGCAGCCCTGTGACTATTTACTTCTGGGATGGGGATACTCCTCCTGCTGCATTTCAGACATGGACAACCTCTTTTCTTTTTCACAGAACGCAGCACTGAAACTTTTCACCAATGCCAACACCAGCAAAAAGACGTTCGGCATCCCTGGGATAGTGGGTCCCCAAGGTCCCAGAGGTCAGCACAGCCCTCAGCTTGCTCGCTCGCTCCACTGAGCCCCCTCAGGAGAAAAGACCAAAGACCTGGTGCCCAGTCCTGGCTCCCGTGTCCTCAGGGGGACTTGGAGCCATCCTGAAAATACACTCAGCACAGGCAAGCCAGCAACCATTTCATCTGGGAACCTCCTGCACTTCCAGAGATCCAGATGATTGCTCGGGGGTGCCAGAGACTGAACTCGCCTGTAATCCTGGTGTCCGATGACTTGATGGATACCAATAGTGCTTCCCCTGCTTCCCACTCACCGTCGCTACATCCCTAACCAAAAGCTTAAGTGGGGACGTTCCCATGTCACACACACAGTTCTGCTTTCTCTTTCCTTATCCTGCTAAAGCCTGTGTGAGCAACACAGGGCATCCCTGCCCCTGGGGAGCGCAGCCACACAGGCCAAGCTGGCTGGGGCAGGATTCCCAAGGGGAAAGGCGCTGGATGACTCCCACACCTCTCTCATGGTTTGCCGAGAGTGTAGGAAGGCAGCGCAGAGGAGCCCTGTCACCTCCCCCCTTCCCCAGCCCTTCTCTCACCTTCTTATCGCTGGGAGCGAAGTGTTTATCCAAAGAGACAATTCGAAACTTCACTGGGAAGAGCAAACAGGGATGCAGGAATGAGTGGTGGGTGCATCGGCAGGGGAGGGTTGTTCCCCATGGGAAAGGTGGATGGAAATCCACCCTGAACCCTGCAGTGGGGCACTGCCCCGCAAGCAGCACGGCCTCCGGGCACTGCCATCGCATCCTGGCATTGCCCTGGGCCAGCGCTGGGGGTCCCAGTACATCCCAGGATGAGCTCTTCTATTTCCATGCAGTGTAGGAGCAAGGCTGAGCCTCCTGCACCCCTCTCCCACCAGGTGCTTCAGCCCAGAGCAGGATGGTCCACCCTAGCACCCTCACCTTGCTGTCCAGGCTTGTAGACAGCCTTGTCTGTCTGTATGAAGATCCCAGACTCCAGGGCTCTCAGCATCACCTTCTTCTTCTCGGAGACATCCAAGGAATCTCCCTGGATCGAGACATGCAGGTCTACGATTTCCTCCTTCCCTTTGGCGGGGGCTGGAGCCTGCCAGGGCGAACACCAGACACCAAGTGAGGAAAAGGGATATGCCATGTCCAGGAGATTCTGCTCACTCTGAGTGACCCAGAGCGCTCTTCACCCACCGGGACACCTTCCGAAGCCAAGGGCTGGGAAGAGATGTCCCCCCAACACCCTGCTCTAGTCTGCAGGTCTGCTGCTGGTTGATCATTTCAGCCACCGAACAACTGGGCTGAGCCTGGAGTCGTTTTGCCTTCATGGGGGGTGAGAAGATGGGGAAGTCACGCCTGCTCCCACCCTCCTCCAGCTGCAGAGGCTCAGGGCTGCGCAGCAGCATGGGGACAACAGCCCCACGTTCCGGGGAGCTGGTGGTAACTGCCTGGAGGCAGCGGCATGTCCAGAGCATCCCCCTCCATGCTTACGGCTCTGCGTAGGGTGACACTCACGGGGAAGGTGACGTTCAGGTACAGATGAGGCTCCTGGACCTTCCTCTCCAGCAGGGTGATGTTATGGGTCCCATCTGCTCTCTGCAGCTGCATGGTCACCTGGATACGCTCATGGAGGCCACTGAGATGCACCCACAACATCGCTGTGTGGGGGTGGTAGATCACAGCTGGGGGCATGACCACATAACTCCTGGCAAGGAGAAGTGCTGAGGCATGAGGATGAGGCACATCCCAGTACAGACCTCCATGGGAGTCTTGAAGAGCTCTTGGGCACACAGAAACCCATGCTGGGCTGCGGGGCCACCACCCCCAGCCTCCCCGCTCTGTTTCCGAGCTCCCCTTGACTTCACGGCTCAGGAAGGCAAAGCCTCTGCTCACATGTGGGCTGCAAGTGAGGCAGCACCTACAACGAACCACCCCAGAGCCGCCAGCCCCGGCAGCCCCCGGGTGTGAAGTCCTCAATGCTCATAGGCAGGGACAACCCACCACCCTGAGCATTTCCACCCTGGCCATCAATCGCATGCACGGGAAGGATTAGCTCCCCACACATCCTGCCAAGGAGCCAAGACTATATGCCTTCCACCAGGCAGGGACAGACAGACAGACACAGAGGGCTTACAGTGCTGCAGATGCCCCAGCTGTGAGGTGCAGGATGAGGAGCAGCAGGACGGGCAGGACAGCCAGGGACCTCATGTCTCCAGCTGCAAGAAGGCGCTGGGGATGGCCACAGCCTCCTTCTCCAGGTGTTGGATTGCTGTAGACCCACGTCTGCTCTGCTGCAGGCTCCGGAATGAGATCTTTGCTTTCCACCCAGCGAGCAAACCAGGGTTGGCAGAGGCATCTGGCATGGACCTGCAGATATAGCCAAGGCAATGTTTACCATCTGCCCACAGCCTCCTGGGTTCAAGGCTCTGATGGATTTTTGCAATTGGAGGCAAAGTTCCCATAGGCTATAGAGGTTCAAACCCAGGGGGCAGGACCCACCTACACACTGGTTTGCTGGGAAACGATGGCAGGAGGGAGTGGGAATGAGTTCCCCAAACGAAAGTAGGCAGCACCATCATGAGAAGTTGTGGGCCCACTGTTGAATGAGGCAGGAGTCATGGTGACAGAGGATGCAGAGAGGGCAGAGTTACTGAATGCCTTCTTTGCTTTGGTCTTTTCTGCTCGTCCCAGCCCTCAGGAGTCCCAGGCATTGAATAAAGTAACAGGGAAAGAAGAAGACTTCCCTTGGGTTGAGGAGGAGCGAGTGAGGGATCAATTAGATCATTTAGATATTCACAAGTCCATGGGCCCTGATGGGATGCACCCGAGAGTGCTGAGGGAGCTGGCAGAAGTCATTGCTGGGCCGCTCTCCATCATCTTTGAAAGGTCCTGGAGAACAGGCGAGGTGCCTGGGGACTGGAGGAAAGCCAATGTCACTCCAGTCTTCAAAAAAGGCAAGAAGGAGGAGCCAGGGAACTACAGGCCGGTCAGTCTCACCTCCATCCCTGGAAAGATGATGGAACAGCTCGTTCTGGGTGTCATCTCAAGGCACGTGGAGGAAAAGAAAGCTATCAGAAGTACTCAACATGGATTCACCAAGGGGAAATCATGTCTGACTAATCTGATAGCCTTCTACGATGGCATGACTGGATGGATAGATGAGGGGAGGGCGGTAGATGTGATCTATCTTGACTTCAGCAAGGCGTTCGACATGGTCTCCCAAAGCATCCTCATAGGGAAGCTTAGGAAGAGTGGGTTAGATGAAAGGACAGCGGGGTGGATAGAAAACTGGTTGAAAGACAGAGCTCAGAGGGTCGTGATTAGGGGCACAGAGTCTAGTTGGAGACCAGTGACGAGTGGTGTTCCCCAGGGGTCAGTACTGGGTCCAGTGCTCTTCAGTGTATTCATCAATGACCTGGATGAAGGGACAGAGAGCACCCTCAGCAAGTTTGCTGATGACACAAAGCTGGGGGGGGTGGCTGACACACCGGAAGGCTGTGCCGCCATGCAGAGAGACCTGGACAGGCTGGAGAGTTGGGCAGAGAGGAACCTTATGAAATTCAACAATGATAAGTGCAGGTGCTGCACCTGGGGAGGAACAACCCCATCCACCAGTACAGGTTGGGGCTGACCTGCTGGAGAGCAGCTCTGTGGGAAGAGACCTGGGAGTCCTGGGGGACAACAGGGTGACCATGAGCCAGCGATGGGCCCTTGTGGCCAAGAAGGCCAATGGCATTCTGGGGTGCATCAAGAAGAGCGTGGCCAGCAGGTGGAGGGAGGTTCATCCTCCCCCTCTGCTCTGCCCTGGGGAGGCCACAGCTGGAGCACTGGGGCCAGTGCTGGGCTCCCAGGTTCAAGAGGGACAGGGAACTGCTGGAGAGGGGACAGCAAAGGACTACAAAGATGCTGAGGGGACTGGAACACCTCTCTGATGGAGAAAGGCTGAGGGATTTGGGTCTCTTCAGTCTGGAAAAAAGACGACTGAGGGGGGATCTTATCAACGCTTATAAATACTGAAAGGGGGGTGTCAGGAGGATGGGGCCAGGCTCTTCTCAGTGGTGCCCGGGGACAGGACAAGAGGCAATGGGCACAAACTTGACCATGGGAAGTTCCACCTAAACATGAGGAGGAACTTCTTTACCCTGAGGGTGGCAGAGCCCTGGCCCAGGCTGCCCAGAGAGGTGGGGGAGTCTCCGTCTCTGGAGACATTCCAGCCCCGCCTGGACGCGTTCCTGTGCCACCTGCTGTGGGTGACCCTGCTCTGGCAGGGGGTGGGACGGGATGATCTCCAGAGGTTCCTTCCAACCCTATGGTTCTATGGTTCTATGATTCTATGATTCTATGAGAACAGCCTGTGAGCTGGTGGTGATTTCTCAGAAGGGCTTGTTTCCAGCTGTTTGAAATTTAGCCAAACAATATCTATTTGGGCTGATAACAGGTCTCAGGCTGTGTTTTTGCCCAATTTCTTTCAATTTCATCAAACCAGCTGCGGGCACAGGAGCAGGATGGCATTGAGCTGTCATGCCAGGTCCGTCCCCTCTCCCCGCGCTTGGGAGCCGGACACCGACCAGGATGTGGGTTGAGCTGCCTCCTTCTGTCCTGGTGGGAATTTGGGACAGTTGAGGCAGTTCCACAACAGCCACACAGTGTCCTGAGTGCGTCCCCTGCTGTGGGGGTTTGCAGTCCCCTTCCCTTTGGAGACAGGAGGGGAGGCAGAGGCAGCGCTGCAGGAAGCCAAAAATGGGGCTGACCCCTTTCCCGTGGGCTCTGGGATGGCCACGGCTGCTGTCCCCATGCCTGCCCCGCTCAAGTTTTGCTGGATACAGCCCTGTGCTCACCTCCCTGCCCTTTGGGAGCAGCCCCACACGGCGTCGGTGTCCAGCAGAGACTGGTCCCCACCACTCCCATGGACACAAGGGGGGACCAAGGCCCTGAGCCCATCCTGCCACCCTGGGATGTGGGTCAGTGCCCCACTGGGCATCCTGGGGGTGGTTCAACACTGAGCATGGGGCAGGATGCAGCCTGGCCAAGGGGAGATCTATTTGGGAGCGGGGTGGACCTCTGCCTCTGCCATTGGTGCCCCGTGGGGCTGCTAAGGGGAAATACTGCACGGAGGATTTGTCATTCGGTGCTGCTGGTGACTTCGGAGCAGGAGCCAGAGTGCGTTGACCCCCAGGCACCATTGACCCCACGTTGTGCTGTCTCTTCTGCCGCCTTGGTGCCCATGCAACAAAAGCTCTCCCTGGTTTGGTCTCAGTTCTTTATTCAGCAAGGCAAAGTGAAGGTACGGCCCCTCTGACACATCATTAAGGGGGAAAGGAACGCTGAGTTCCTAACATAAAGTCTCTTTTGGGACACAGGGCTGGCTTTGGTCAGGGATAGTGGGAAAGAGCCTGAAGAAAGGGAGCTTTCTTGCAAGAAAATACACTTTGCCACTTCCACTTGCATTTTTCTTTATTTTTGACCCTGGCTGAGCAGGCGCAGGAGGAGGGCTGTGCTCGGGGCAGCTCTGAGCATCCTCTCCGTGCCCAGCCATCAGTCTTGCACTGATCTCCCAAGGCTTTGTGTCAGCCCGGGGTCAGCTCACCTGCCCTGGTCCCCTCTGCGAGGGATCGCGCTGGCCTCAGCTCAAGGGAAACCACGACTCCACGGTGGGCAGCAAAGTGGCTGCTCCCCAGGCAGTCCCTGGCCCGCACGGGATGGCTGCGGGGGAGCAGGGCTGGGTTTCGGAGTCCTCATCTCAACCGTGTTGCTGCAGGCTCCTGCAGGGTCAGGCAAAAGGGATGAAGGGATGGGAAGAGGTTGCCAGCCCTCGGGATCGTGGCTGTCTGGTGGGGTGCGATGGGTCAAGAGCAGAGGGACAGCCAGGCAGCTGCAATTTCCCTTTACATCAGTTTTGGAGGCTTTAAAAACAGGAATACAGCATGCGTGAGACCAGGATCAGAGTCAGCCTGCCCTTCTCTGTCCCTGAAATGCCACCCTCCCTCAACAGAGACCCCGCCTCGACCCTGTCCCCACCAGCAGCCCAGCAGCTCTGACACGCCAGCAGAGCTCAGGGCCACCCGGGCCAAGCTGGGCTGTCCTCAGAGCAGCCCCGTGCACGGTATGATGAGGGGAGCACACTGAACATCACACAGCTGCCTCAAATCTACCAACCTCACCCCAAAAGGGAAGGGAAGGCACCATCCTACTGATGGTACCTAAGCACGGACATACGCCCCCCTTGTTCCAGGTGCCGATGCTCTCCCCACACCTCGCAGCACCCACGGGCACCGTCCAGCCTGGCCGAGGGATGGGGAGATGCTCCGCTCTGGGGGTGACTGGTCTGGGTGCAGCTCTGCTCCCGGCGAGAGGACGGCGCAAGCCCAACGCCTCGCTCTGCTCACCTGCACCCTCAGGAGTTTTGTTTCGGTGTCCACGCGCCCCCGGGCTGGCACCACGGGCATCTTGGTGCCGCAGAGCTTCTTGGTGTGCAGTTCCTTGGCGATGACGGTGACGTTCACCTCCCCTGCGGAGGCAGAGGGGGGACATCGCTGTGACACTGCTTCAGCTCAGAGCCATGGTGGGGAGCCGGGGAAGGAGGAGGGTGCAATGGCTGCAGTGGGACTGGGAAATGGAGGGAGACCTTCTCACTCTCTACAACTCCCTGAAAGGAGGGTGTAGCAAGGGGGAGGTCGGTCTCTTCTCCCAAGGAACAGGCGATGGGATGAGAGGAAACGGCCTCAAGTTGCACCAGAGGAGGTTTAGGGTGGATATTAGGAAAAATTTTTACACCAAAAGGGTTGTCAAGCATTGGAAGAGGCTGCCCAGGGAAGTGGTGGAGTCGCCATCCCTGGAGGTATTTAAAAGCCGGGCAGACGTGGTGCTGAGGGACATGGGTTAATGGTGGGTTTGGGCAGTGTCGGGTTGATGGTGGGACTCGATGATCTGAAAGGTCCCTTCCAACCTGGGCATTTGTATGATTCAGTTCTGTGAGTCTCACCCACTGGGCTTGCCTCCCCCCTCCCCAGTGCTGTGCCGTCCCCTCCATACCCAGACTAGTGGCTCGCACGCTCCACTGGAAGGTCCTCTCTTCCTCTGCGCAGACGCAGCCTCTGTACGCCCTCTTGTCCAACACCTCCAGCTCTGCTGACTCCACCAGTGTCACCTGAACCTGTCGGACCAGGGCCACAGCTCCATCAGCCCCTGCTGGACCCCAGCCCCAGGGCCCCCTCCCCAGCCCCACTCACCCGCAGGCACTGCCGCAGGTAGTTGAAGACGGTGGCCACGAGGGTGAAGGCTTCATGGCGGACCACGGTGTAGGGCAGCGCCAGCTCCACAAGAAACGGTTTGAAGGCCGTGAGGGTGGTGGAAGGGGCCATCCCCAAGCCCAACGGGGACATGCAGAACATCCCAGCTTCCCAGTTGGTAATGGCATCAGGCACCGTCACTGCCATCTCTGTGGAGCCTCCCTCCCTGCAGGGCAGTAGAAGATGGACAGGCCTTGCAAGCTGGGTCTGATGGGCAGATCCAGCAGGAGCATGCCAACACCCTTCCTGTAGGTCCATCCCTTCCTCTAGGACCATCAGTGGCTATCACATGCTTGGGGATGGGCAGAGGTACCATCAGTACTCTTATCTCTTACAGTATCCCCTGCCTACAGGACTCTGAAGGCTGTGCCGCCATACAGAGAGACCTGGACAGGTTGGAGACTTGGGCAGAGAGGAACCTCATGAAATTCAACAAGGATAAGTGCAGGTGCTGCACCCGGGGAGGAATAACCCCCCGCACCAGGACAGGTTGGGGCTGACCTGCTGGAGAGCAGCTCTGTGGAAAGAGACCTGGGAGTCCTGGGGGACAACAGGGTGACCATGAGCCAGCGATGGGACCTGGTGGCCAAGAAGGCCAATGGCATCCTGGGGGGCATCAGGAAGAGCGTGGCCAGCAGGTGGAGGGAGGTTCATCCTCCCCCTCTGCTCTGTCCTGGGGAGGCCACAGCTGGAGCACTGGGGCCAGTGCTGGGCTCCCCGGTTCCAGAAGGACGGGGAACTGCTGGAGAGGGGACGGCAAAGGGCTCCCGAGATGCTGAGGGGATGGAACACCTCTCTGATGGAGAAAGGCTGAGGGATTTGGGTCTCTTCAGTCTGGAAAAAAGACGGCTGAGGGGGGATCTTATCAACGCTTATAAATACTGAAAGGGGGGTGTCAGGAGGATGGGGCCAGGCTCTTCTCAGTGGTGCCCGGGGACAGGACAAGGGGTAACGGGCACAAACTTGACCATGGGAAGTTCCACCTCAACACGAGGAGGAACTTCTTTGCTGTGAGGGTGCCAGAGCCCTGGCCCAGGCTGCCCAGAGAGGTGGGGGAGTCTCCGTCTCTGGAGACATTCCAACCCCGCCTGGACGCGTTCCTGTGCCCCCTGCTGTGGGTGACCCTGCTCTGGCAGGGGGTGGGACGGGATGATCTCCAGAGGGCCCTTCCAACCCTACGATTCTGTGATTCTGTGACTCAGCCTTTCCAGATCTCTCCTGGGGTTGGTGCTGAGGTTCAAGGGAAGGGGCTGGACATGTCTCAGTGTCACTCCTGGATACATGGACACTTCACCAGAGGTGTGGGTGCTGCACCCAGAGGTGAAGCTGATGCAATAAGGGCAGTCTCCTGGCTGGAGGTCTGCTGGGGCTCCTCACTCACCCCACAGGGACCAGCTCCCACAGCCATGTCCCCAAGAAATCCATCCCTGTGTCTTCCTCCATGACATCACTCTCTGATTCTGCTCTTGCAAACAGGGGCACAACTTGAATGTGCTGCCAGAAAGGATGGAAAGAGGCAGGCTGTGCCCACTCATCCTTCCGCAGCCACCATGGGGGCCATTACAGACTCTCTCCACTCGCCTTGGAAGTAGAAAACGCTTTGTAACGGGATGCTCCGTGCAGAGCCCAGCTGGGTGTTGGTGACAATTTTCAAATCTGCATTCTGAAACATGACACATGAGAGAGAACAGCCCCACTCTGAAGGCCAAAAATACCGAAACGCCTTCCCATCCCTCTCTGAAGCAAGGAATCGACATGCACAAAGCCAGAACAGAGATCCCAACGTGCCAGAACAGAGCTCCCGAAGATCAGGACCCCCCGCACAGCTGCAAAGGGAGCGCAGGAGAGAAATATCTGTGCCGGGAGAAGCTGCTGCACCAGGGATGGTTGGGAAAGATCTGCTGTACCTGCTCTGCCCGCTCCATTCCCAAACAGCCCCAACCTCTGGGTTTGCTGCCAGTGGGAGACACGCACCCCCCAAAAAAGCAGGGGAATGCCAGGCCAAACCATGTTGTTTACCCCAAGCCCAGATTTGTGATGGGACGAGCAGAGCTTAACCCCGTCCCCGTGAAACGCCGCTGTGCCTGGACTGACAGACGCGTTTCCCGTGTCTGTCCCAGGCTGGCGAAGCGAGGGGCAGGGCGTGTTATTTGGGTGATATAAGAGCATGATTCGTGAGCACAGACGTGGGCTGGGTGAGGGACTGGGAGCCCCCAGCACCTTCCTCCTGGGGCGAAGAGGAGGAGGAGGTGGGGCTGGAGGGCTCGTACCTGCACCAGGCTGCCGGAGCCTGGCTGGATGACAGACACCGGTACCTCCCTGCGCCACAGGCTGCGCTGACAATCTCTCCAGCTATTCCCTGGCGTATCAAAACAGTTAATGGATGGATGGCTTAGTATCTCTTGTCTGAGCCTGTTTATCCAGCAGCGAGGTGAATCAGATTCTTCAACTTCAAAAGGATATCTGTCTTCAGAAAGCGCCGGGAATAAGTTAAAGACCTAAACAAAACACATGAACTTTGGGTGAGAAAGATGTGAAACGCTCCTGGCCCAGCTCCAACCCCTGGCATCACCCTGTAGCTTCTGCACCTCCCTGGGCATCACAGTGCTGCTGCCCTGCCTCCAACCCCTCCGCTAGGATCCGTCACCACCCCGTCTCTCTTGAGCTTGGGATGCTTCTCACTGTCCACGCCCTTTTTGCAAGATTTCCACCCCAGGAGGCACCACAGAGCAATTCTGAGGCTTGACTGCCCCCAGTCAGCGATGCACGATGTCCCCTGCAATGCCCCAAAGTTGTGGGTGGTGGCAGGGGCTCACACGGCATTCATCCTGCAGGGGCAGGTCCCCCAAGGTCCCTACCATCCTCCCCAAAAATGGATAATAGTGGAAAAAAACTGCTGTCCCCATGCCCCAGCAGCAAGCCCAGCCCAGGACTGAGGTTACCCAAGACTCACTGTGCTGGGCTTGAGCTTGCCCTTGGGACCAGAGGACCACATGCGTTGATCCACGGCGTAGATGGAGCACAGTGACCCAGGAGCAGCCTGCACCTTCAGACGGAGCCGTGAGCCCACCAGAGCCCTCTGCTCCGAAAAGGACAGATTCACCTGGAGAGGGGAAGCCTTTGGGTTAGCAGAGAGGGGAGCTGGTGGCAGGAAGGAGCTCTGTACCACAGCCTGACCCCAAACACCAGCAGAGGATGGAGAGTGAGGACTGTGTTCCAAACCAGGAGATGGTTTGCAAGCAGCAACAGGAATGGGAGAGGAAAGAAAACCCTCCCCAAAATGAGAGCCTGGGACCAGCCAGTTGCAGGGCAAGAGGAGAGGCTCTGCTGAAGAGCGAGGCTCAGTGCCCACATCTCCCCACACCGAGCCTGGCAGCAACTCCCCCAACTCCAGCAGCCTCCACTTACCTTGTTGGGGAAGCACTTGGCCACGTTGAGCTCGGTGCTGTAAGTCACCATCTCGCCATTGGGCAGCACCGTGTAGCCCAGCACCTTGGCCTTGGGTGCCAGCTCGGGGCCGATGGGCAGCTCCAGGGAGAAGGAGCCTCTCAGACCTGGGTGGTGGGAAAGGAGGGGAGATGAGGACCAGGCATGGAGAACAGAGCCCTGCACAGCCCGGGACCTACCAGCCCCTGCAGGCAGCTCCTTCCTGAGGGTGGTGACAATGGTCCCCTTGGCCAGGACCTACAGAGGAGGAGATGGGAACAACAAAACCAATGCTGAGCACGGAACCGGCACGAGCAAACAAGGAGAGGCCAAGGAGGATGCTCAAGGGGAGACTATTAGAGACGCATCCTGCCGGAGGGATGGAAATAGTGCCCCAAGACCTGGCAGCTCCAGGATCCATCCCTGAGTCCTGAATCCAAGAGTACCAGCGAAATGGCTTCTGATGGAATGGAAGGCTTAACCCCACACCCCAGACAGCCTCATTCTCCTCCCCTGAGCTCTGCCTTTCATGCAGGCTCCCATGTCTTCCCAGGTGAAGGCTCACCAGGAAGACCACATCCATGCTCTGCAGCTCGATCCCCATGGCCTTCTCATCAAACATGTAATCCACCCAGAGCTTCTGGGTCTGGCTGCAGAGCAGCTTCTTTTCCACCTTGCGGATCCTCAGGAGACTTTCGCAGGCCGATGAGAGGCGAAAAGGGTAGAGATTGGCACTGGGGGCACTGAGATGCTTCTCGCCTTCGTGCTCTGAGGCTGGAGGGTCATCCTTGAGCTCACCCTGAGGGATGGAAATCGAGGCTTTCATTGGCATAGACCAGCTCAGCAGCAGAGCACGGTAGGGGTGGAAAGCAACTCCGCAGCTGCGACTGCCCTGTGCTTTGCTGTGACATCCCTGCAGGGACATGCCAAGAAACACAATCCAGCTGCACTCAGCACCAAAAAATAGAGCTGCACGCCCTCATGGGCTTCGTCCAAAGGACACTCAAAGGGGCAGCCAATGGATGGCAGGAGGGCGGCATGGCTAAGCAGCAAGTGTTGGGCAGACAGTAGGAACTGAAAAAGCATCCCACAACCATCTAATCTTATGCCTGGATGGTGAAAGTAGAAAGGATCCTGAAATTCAGCAGTGAATGATGAAAACAGTAAGGCAGGAGCAAGGCATTAGAGGAAGAACTTGCAGAATGCATCAAAAGTGAGCGTAGCGCCTTTTCCCAGCACAGGACGAGCAGGAAGGGTGCCGGGGTCGGTAGGGTCCGACAGGGAATCAAGGTACCAAACAGGGCTAATAAACATGTGGAGCTCTTTACCATGGGATGCTGATGATGTGCAAAAGAGCAAGTGGGGTCAAGGGGAGGTTGGAAGATTCTGTGTAAGAAAAATCTCTGTGATCTCTCCTAAATCCAAAGTGCCTGAGGGGTGTGGGACACGGGTCACTTACACGCAGGAAGACATAACCAGTCCAACCAGAGGTGTCCAGCTGGAAGGAGGCTCTCCCCGACCCATCCATGAGCAAGGTTTTTCTCTGCGTTCCTCTTCCAGTGTCAACCACAAGCAAGAACTCCTTCCCCCTCAGGGCAGAGCTGCTGGTTCCCTTCAGCAGCATCTGCAGCGGGAGGGAAGGGGAGATGCCTTGGGCTGGGGGCGGGATAGCAGGGTTGGGGGTCAGAGGGAGCAGGATTGGGTGGGGGGACCCCCCCCCATTACCGTCCCGGTGTAGGGAATCCCAGACTTGTAGAACTCATCGTTGTTTTCAAAGGTGATTCTGGCCGTTTCATACACAAACATACAGCTTTTATTGGCTGAACGCCACATCCCTGTGGAGGGGGAGATGAGAGAGGCACTCGGCAATTTGTCCTGGGGATTCCCCCCAGGGCGGCTGGGTCCGGTGCCTGCTCTCCTGTCCCCTCCCTGACCAGCGACCAGACCACGCTGGTGTGTAGACCCAGTCTGGAGGTCATGAGGAAAGTCTGCACAGCACAAAACCATGCTTGTGGGGCATCAAATGCAAAAAAAGCGGTCCTCGGGCATGACGGGAGCTGTATTGTGAGCAGGACCACGCTCAGCCAAGAGCTGTGTGCTACCGAAATACCCGGCTTTACCCCAAAATGCCCCTCTTAATGGCCACAAGCAAATCGGAGAGGCTGAGGATCTGCCACTCACAGCAGGGCTGGGCTGGGCTGGGCTGAAATTGGGCTTTTTACCCTAAGGATGTGTCTAACGAGCCCCCCCCCCCTCCCCCAGGCAGATAGTGCCTATTTATAACTAGATTCAAAGTTAGAAAGACCCAATAAGAAAAACATGATCACCGTGGTAGCTCTCCAGGCACTAATCAAGCGCACTAACTAACCTCAGAGTGGCAGAGAGTGGGGAAGGAGAGGTGGACGATGGAGGGATACCTGCGGGGGGGGGATGCTGGAAGGGGAAGAAACTCCTGATCAGCCTTCAGAACCCAAGGGGTTACTCCAGCAGTCAGGAGTAGAGGAAAAACGACACCAAAGCAAGTAAGGGCACAGAGCGGCTGATGCTTGTGGATGGGAAGGACGGAGACCCTGGAGACACCCGAGTGGAGCAGCTGTGCCACGTCCTCCAGGTGCCACCACCCCAGGACATCACCGGGTGGCTGTCAGCACGGCTGTGCTCACCGGTCCCTTCCTCCAGCAGCAATGCATGAGCGTAGAGACTAGTCTCGGAGAAGCTGGTCAGGTTGAAGGAAGCCAGCGGCACCTCGGTAGAGAAGCAGCCATTCCTCCCCGTCTGAAGGAGATAGTCATCTGTGTTAGCAGCAGCCCCACAGACAGGCCCTTGAGCATCATCTTGAGTGTCATCTGCTGTCACTCCTGGCCTCCTGCTCCTGTTGCTTCCCTCCATCCCATCCTGCAGCCCTTGGATCCTGCAAACTTGCCCCCCTGGAGCCAGTCCCACATTCTGCCATGAATCTGGCTCTCCCGTTCCTGCCCATCCTGGCCCAAGGACCACCCCAAGAGTCCCCGCTCGGCTCCTCAGCCCTCTTTGGGATGACTTTGGGTTTGCAGCACTCTCACACGAGAGCTGGATCACCTGGCAATGCCCAAATGATGCACCCGACCATCATCAGCCCAAGCACCCCATGATGGGGACACATTTCCTCACCTGGCCCTTGAACTCAGCACAGATCCTCCCAGATCCCTCCCAGAAAATATGTTCATGGTCCTGGCACAGCATGCCCTCAGCCCTTCCCCGGAAAGTTCTCCCGGATGGGTACCTGTCGGGAGGGAGCAGGAAGGGGAGCGGATGGGGAGGCTGCGGGGGGAGCGTCACCCTTGGGGGCAGCCAGCCTTGCTGCTGGGGGCTGCTCTCCGACTCACCGCCCGCAGACATCCAGCGGGATCTTCTCATCCTTCTCTGTCACAACATCGGGCAGCCGGATCAGCCCTTCAAAGTGGGGCACTCCTGGGGGAAAACCAGCGGGGAATGGGATTGTGCCCGTTTCTTCCTTCAGGAGTTTCTTGCCACCCCATGCGATGGCTCCCAAACACCCCCTGTGGAGCCCAGCCTTCATCCCTGCGCACCGTAGTCCTTCACACTGAAGTAGTGTCTCTTCCCCTCCACCTCGATGATGTACGTGCCCAGGGCTGGCTCTGCCGCCAGCGGGAAGGACAGATCCACGATGCCCTGCCGCGGGCTCACCTCCCGCCACTCCGCCACCCGGTTCCCGCTGGGATCCTGCACACAGGGACATGGGGCATCAGCCCTCACTTGTGGGGCTGCAGATGGAGCATATGGTGGTGGTTCTGGGTTGACAACCTCAAGGACTCAAGTCACCCTGCGTATTCTCTCAAGAAGCAGAGGTTTCGCCCTGCCATCATGGTCAGAGCAGCCCCGAGGGTTCTCCAGAAGGAAAATTTCCCCCTGGGGGCTCTATTAGCCTGGCTACAGAAGCTGGAGCTGGCATGGGGATGCTCCAGCATGGACTGGGAGCTTAGGGGGCTCTCCAGTTTGGGTCAAAGTCTCTGTGGCAATAGCTACCGCCGCCTTCATCCGTGCAACGTGCCCCTTAGCAGCATCTCCCCAGAGGAGCCCCGTCTTGCCGGCAGACAGCGAGCTGATCCGCCGTGGGCTGGAAATGCGGACGAGGAACCCAAGCCCTTCTCCCCACTCCTTGTAACCTCTCTCAGCACCCGCAGCAGGGATGTCCCTGTCCCCCCCCCAGCTCCTTGTCCCCAGCACCACACGTGTGCTGGGGCCCTTTGCTCCTCCCGGCGAAGCTGGCAGGCTGGAACAGGGCGACAACTCACCTGCACGGCCACCAAGGAAAGCTGCAAAGAAAGAGAGAGGAAGGATTTAGCAGGATCAAAGCACAGAGGGCTGAGCTGGGGGCTGAGGCATCTGGATTGGCCCCTACAGGGCTGGCTGGTGGCCTGGGGACTCAGAGCTGCTGTCATTGCCCAGCTCCCGCTGCCACATCCACAGCCATCGCGAGCAGCTGCACTGTCCGAACAGCATTAGCCGTGCGATGCATGACACCAGGAGGCTAAAACTGGTGCATGTTATAACGGTGCATAAAAACTACACACGAAATACAGGCAAAGGGACGGTGCAAATAATTCACCTCCCGCGCCACTGCCAAAAGTAAGGGGCTGCACGCTGGGCACTCAGGCGGGGAGTGATGGGAAGAGCTGTGTGTGTCCCCCATCCCACGTCCCTGCGGTGTTTGGGGGATTCCCTCCCTGCACCCATCCCCTCCATGCTCATGGGGACACTGAAGGCTGTGCCACCGCTGCCGAGGCCGATCGCGTCCTCCCTGTGCCCCGACCCCGTCTCACCTCCCTGTTGCTGGGAATGAAGTTTTGACCCAAACGGACAATTCGAAACTTCACTGGAGAGAGAAAAGGCAGGAGCAGGAGTGAGTGCCAGGGCCTGGGAACGAAACCTGGAGGTCCCATGCCAAGAGCCCGCGAGCTCTTCCAGCACCTCCTGCCCCTCACCAGTTTGTCTGGGTTTATAGACGTTCTTGTCTGTCTGCACCAAGGTCCCCAGCTCCGGAGCTTTCACCAGTACTTTCTTCTGCTCAGAGACCTGCAGGGAACCTCCCTGGATGGAGACGTGAAGATGCGCAACCTCATGGACTCCTGCAGGAGGGGTAGAAATCTGCCCCCGGGGAAAGAGTAGAAATGGTTGCAAAGCCTTGATGTTGGATGCCAGTGAGTCATCATACCTGTCCCCCATTGTCACCACCACGTTGTCCCATGAAGGCATCAGGAAACTGGTGTGCATGGGAAGAGGATGCAGATACAACCCACAAGGTCTCCTTACGTGCCCCATGTCCCTCCGCTCTTCAGCTCACTCGTTGCCCATCCAGGACCCATGTCCCCTCCCAGTTGCCCCAGCCCGGCTCTGGCAGTGGGTAGGGGATGGATACCCCTTCCCGAGGTCCGCAGCCCTGCCGTGGGGCCATGACTCACGTTGGAGAAGCGGGGCCAGTTCAGCTGGAGGATATCGCTGCCCTGCGCCTCCAGGGTAACGTTGGGGATGCCGAGGCTGCTCGCCAGGTGGAGGGTCACCCGCACGGGCTCATCCAGGTCCATGAGGTGGATGTGCACTTTGCCCGGGTACGGGTAGTAAAGCACGGAAGGGAAGAGCACCACGTAGTGCCTGGGGAGGGGACACCTGGCTGGAGGAGGAGAGCAGGGATCTCCCCACCAAATCCCAGCGCTCCCCTCCACTCCAGACTCTCAAGCTGGGGGGCACTTGTGTTTTTTCCAGCCCTGAATGCTCTCCGCAGGGCTGTGCCACCCAGCCTTCCTCCCATCCACCCGGAGAGGCTGACCAGTGCACAGGCTGGAGCAGAGCCCCCTTTGCCTAAAAACCTCAGGAAACAGCCGTGGGGCCGATCTGCAGGTGGAGGAAAGGCTCTGCTCTTGTGTGTAAGGTTACACCTGTGCCAAAGCAGCCCAGCAGGTGCAAAGTCCTCTATGGGGACAACCCACCACCCCAACCAGCAACCACAGTCACGGCAAGGATTGTCACACCACTTGAGACCAACCACCATCCCAGCAGGCATGGACAGGCAGACACAGAGAGGGCTTACGGTTTGGCAGGTGCTCCAGCTGTGAGGTGTAGGGTGCAAAGCAGCAGACAAAGCAGGGCAGCTGCGGACCCCATAATTGGAAGTAAGGTGGTCCCAGAGCCCCCGTGCTGGGTCTTCTTCCTCTCCTCAAGCTTCCACCTCCCCGCTGGCAGCAAGCAAAAGCCAGCGAGGTCTCTGGCTGGGACCCAGACATCCAACCAGGACAATGTTTAACCACCCGACCCAAGCTTTGCTGGGTTCAAGGCTCTGGGCAGCCAAACCGCACCCATGGTGGCGAGCACGTGGTGGGACCGCCAAGCCAGCTCAGAGCTGACAGACTAAACCGCCCACAGGGAGCCCTGGTGGGAGGGAAGAGAATAAAGGAGTTTTCTAGGAAATTAGACCCTTCACATGCACGCTGCCCTTGACTTGCACACTGCCCTGTTTGCGAGTGTGTCCAGTGCTGGGCTCCCCGGTTCCAGAAGGACGGGGAACTGCTGGAGAGGGGACAGCAAAGGGCTCCCGAGATGCTGAGGGGATGGAACACCTCTCTGATGGAGAAAGGCTGAGGGATTTGGGTCTCTTCAGTCTGGAAAAAAGACGACTGAGGAGGGATCTTATCAACACTTATAAATACTGAAAGGGGGGGTGTCAGGAGGACGGGGCCAGGCTCTTCTCAGTGGTGCCCGGGGACAGGACAAGGGGTAACGGGCACAAACTTGACCATGGGAAGTTCCATCTCAACACGAGGAGGAACTTCTTTGCTGTGAGGGTGGCAGAGCCCTGGCCCAGGCTGCCCAGAGAGGTGGGGGAGTCTCCGTCTCTGGAGACATTCCAACCCCGCCTGGACGCGTTCCTGTGCCACCTGCTGTGGGTGACCCTGCTCTGGCAGGGGGTGGGACGGGATGATCTCCAGAGGGCCCTTCCAATCCCTATTGTTCTGTGATTCTGTGACCACCTCCATGTGACAGTTTCTAAGCTGGTGGGTTGTCACTCATGGGAAGTCTCTTTTCTGTTGCTGATATTTTTGCCCAGTGGTATCCATTTAGGTCCATGATCTCCACGGTTTTGCAGAATTTCCTCCAGAACGAGCCAGCCACTCCCAAGAGCGGGAATGATGCCGAACTGGAGCACTGCACCCTTGTTTGGCCACGGTTTGCATTTCTTATTTGAAGATGGGAGGTGAAGCCTGCCCACCCTGCTCCCAGCACTGGGGACAGCCACATACTGCGCTTCTCCCTGCCCTACTGTCACCCCAGGGTGGCTGGGGCAGGAGCTGCTGAGCTGGGAAGGAGCCAGCAGATGTCCAAAGCCCTGCCCGGATGCAGGGAAGAGACCAGGAGACATGGTATCTGGCGGAGGGGTCTGGTTGTACCATGGTCTGGAGGCCATGGAGAGGTTCCTCTGGCTCCAGGTGGGCATAATCCTCTGCCCTCTGAGGTTTCTGGGCTTTATTGGTGCTCCTTCTGCACACTTACTGCTTGTCCCTATGGCAGGGAGAGGTCCACCCTGGTGTAACTCACACCATCCAGCGCTGTACCCCATGGAGAAGCTGTGGTGTCCATACTGATGCTCTACATGCAGTGATCCGGGCATCCCACATGGCCATAAGGAGATGGATCCCCATCCCCACGCTCCCCTCAGCACCCAAGGCTCAGACAAGACGCCATACACACACATACACACTACCAGGTATGGACCCTTTAATCGTGCACCCTCATCTCATAGTTCAGCATCGAGGATGCTCTTCCCACATGGCAATATCCCCTGTACCTCCTGCCACCGCCCCAACCCCCCAGCCACACGCTGTGCTCTGGACCCCTCCCCAGAGGTGGCTGCATCTGACCAGCATTGCCAGCTTGCAGGAGCCTCTGGAAGAAGGAACCCAGCAAGTCCATGGGTGAACCCCACTGCGAGTCCCGTTGTCAGGGGTGGAAAACGGTGCGGTGAACCCCCAGCCCAGCCTGGCACCTCTCTCCCCTCACCCCGAGCACAGGCAGGAGCCATCCTGCCAGGCAGAGCTGGCAGACCGGGCTTGATACCCGGGGCCAAACACAGCGCCAAGTTTGGGGGAGACAGGCAATGCCCCGGGGAGGGGACGCACAATCATAGCAAGAGGTTTCTGGGGGCACCTTGCACTGATTTCAAGGTGCTGCCCAGTCCCTGTCCCTCTGCTTCCCTTTGCCGAGGCGGTGGCAGGTCTGGTGGACACATCTGCAGGGGACAGGGTGGCCCAGCCTCTGGCTGTGCCATCTCCTTAATGTCCCCGAGGGTTTCTGCCTAATATCTGGTCCCGGTTGTGTCCCCGCCACGCTCCAGGCTGCCCGTCTCCCTGCCAGCACTGGCCCCAGGGCAGCGGGGGGGCAGAGGCTGCTCAGCGCGCTGGTCCCCACAGTGATTTGTAGACATCTCAGCAAGGGCATCAACCATGGTCTGTCGGACAGTCTCCGTCAGTTCAGGGACATCCTTTGGGCTCAGGCCCTGAGTTTCTACCTTGGGGAGGATTTGGATGGTGCATGTCCCTGGAGAGAGAAGGGAAAGGCCAGGGATGCTGTTAGATGAATCCACCAGGAACCAGGTCTTTCCACCAGCACCCTCCACCGCCAGCTGCCTCCCCACACCTCAGTGTCCCACAAAGACACCCCCCAAGCCCTACGTGCTTCATCCCCACCACCAGCCCTGCCTTCTGGCAACGGGGCTTTTTGTCCATCGCTTACCAGAGGTGAATTTCTTATCTTTGGAGCTGAAGAAGTCCCGGTATGGGGAGATCACGATGGGGAAAATGGGAACCTGTAGGAGATGGAGGATCAGGGGTATCATCCATACAGACCCCCTCCTAAGTGGGACTTCAGCTCCTGCCATGCCCCAGGCTTCAGCAGGTCCCCGTCTCCTCCCTGGGTCCTGCACAGCAGGGTTTGTGTCCCTAGGGACTGCAGACACCAAAAGACCCTAATGTCCCCCATCCCCTACATGCCCCAGGGTGCCCACCCACCCCCCTCCATCAAGGGCAAGTGGAGGGGAAGGGTGGCCTTACCTGAGCCTGCACGGCCAGGTGGAAAGCCCCGCGCTTGAAGGGCAGCATGGATTTGTCCTGGTTCCTGGTGCCTTCAGGGAAAATCAACACTCGGAGCTACATGGGACAGGGAGAGACGTGAGCACGGACCCTGACCAGAGCGCCTGGGACCTGCTGTCAGTCCCCTTGCCCCATCGGTGTTTGCTCCCCGACTCCCCCCAGCTGCCAGCGCCCCCCTCACATTTTCACGCTGCATGGTCCTGGCCGTCTGGGAGATGACATTGATTGCATCTTCTCTTTTGTGGCGGTTGATGAAGATCATGCCGCTGAGCCAGCAGGCCCACCCCACGGTACCCATGTACATGAGCTCCTTCTTAACGATGGGCACGCAGTGGTCAGGAATGATCTCCACTATGCCTGGAGGATGGATGGGAGAGGAAAGGATCCATCCCTGCCCAATGGCACTCAGAACCAACCAGCCCTGTGGCTGTAGTGACCTGGCATCATCTTCCATTGTCCCAGCACACCCATAGCCCTGAGCTCCTGTCCCACCAGCTCTTCTGGCCCGTGCCTTCCATGCTGCCCAGTACAAATCCTGGTGCTGACCTCACTGGGAACCCCCAGGGCGAGCCTGGTCCACCCCTGCAGCACCCCAAAGGCTGCCCATGCAGATGAGCCCCCCCTCTCCCTTGCACATACCTATGAGGTCAAGGGAAGCTTGATGGTTGCAAACTATCACATAGGGCCCCTTGATGTTCAGATGCTCAGAGCCCCACACCTGCATCTTGATGCCATAGAAGTATTTGAGGGGCAGGATCGCAGCACGCAGGAGCCTAGGGCAGAGGAACACACGCGGGGAGCAGATCGACACAGCCCTTCACGATCACTCAGGGAGCATGGTGCCAGATCGGCCAGGCTAGATCTGCTCTACATGAGCAAATAGTGTGTCCCAAGCTGGATCTGTGTTCAGTGTCAGCGATGCTTTGCTTTTCTAAGCGCACTTGTAGTCTGCACAGCTCAGAGCTAACCCTGTAACCATCCCCAGGGTGGGACCAGCTGCTGTCTCAGCAGTAGAAAGTCTGCATTGGAGCTGCTGCTGAAGAAGAGCAGCCAGCGCAAGATGATGGGAGGAAAAAACCCCGAACCACAGGCTTTTTGATGTCTAGGGATGATGGGGAAGCAAGAAGAGAAAGGATGGGATGTCTGCCTGCAGCTGAGGTGCAAATCATATCCCAATGAGGAGAACTACCTCTGGCCAGGTAAGCGTCACCCGTAGGCTCCCCCCATACACACAAAGCTGGATCTGGGTGTGCGGCTGGAAACCCAGACACCAGAATCACAGTCTGGATCGCATCCGAGAGGTGCTGAGCACTGAAGATGGACGTGCAGAGGAACAGCCTTGAGACAGACAGGGGTGTACAAGGATGCAGGTGTCTCCACGGACTGGCCCTGCAGAGCAGCCAAAGGGCAGGGCTGCAGGCACCAAGCTTCCTGCTGCAGGTGGAGGAGGAGGAGAGCGGGGAAGGGAAAACCAACTCAGCTTCATTCGTTAGAGGAAATCACAAGGAATAGCTTCACCAGACCTGCAGTGCTGGGAAGAGATGGAGGTTTCACCTGTGCGGATGGAAGGGGGAAGACGGAAGAGCGGTGTCACCATCCAGGAAGGGCTGGACAGGAAGGGTGACGTTAGGATGGCAGTGCTGATGAAGGGTGATGCTCAGTATGAGAATAATGAGAGGAATGGAAGGAGGATGGAGCAACAGGGATTGCAGCACCCACAGTGAAGATAAAAAGCTGGAATGCTTTCGGTGTTGAAATGGGCCACGCTCAAACCCACAGTACGAGGAGCACCCATGCCAGGGTCCACACGTCTGGCAGCCATTGGTCCCAGGGAGCCCACAGGGGACAGGGCAGGGGACAGGGCACCAGGTAGGGATGAGAAGAATTTTGGGAGGAGAGAGCAGAGGCAGGCACAGAGGGAGAAGGAGGCACGATGCTTAGAGGGTCTGTTGTATCAGAAGGCCACTCGTCCCTTGGGAGACGCAGGCTCAGACATCCCTGTGTCTGCAGAGAAGCAAAACACTTGTGGCAATGGCCCAAAGCCAGGGCTAATGACAGGAATGTACTCCAAGCCCGAGGCTTTGGGATTTGGAGGCTGAGGAAGAGACGGGACCGGGCGGGCGTGCTGCAGGGGCAGAGGATGGCTGCGAGGTGTTGGTGGGATGAGATAAGGCAGCATGAGTCACCTTATTTCCACGAAGGGTATTTCCGCTAAGCCGGAAGCGTTTGCACGAGGGCTCGCAGCACCTCCGGATGCGTGCGTGTGCGCGCAGCATTTCTGCACAGAAAGGACGAGGGAGAGAGGCTGCACCACAGACTGATAACATCAAACCTCTGACCACACTCTACCGGGGGCCCGAAATCCAGCAGCAGAAATACGCGATGGCTCGAGCTCAGCAAACACCACGGGCTCAGATGTTTTTCACTCTGACATAATTACGTCCCTTCTGGTATGCCATCATGCCCAGGAATCCAGCAACAGGGTTGCAACACCCTTCAAAGCAACTAGACCTTCCTCTCGTGTTGCACAGCGATGTTATCTCGGCTGCCACCACCCCTGAGCAAGCTGACAGCACCAGTGCATGACTCACCGGGACATGACTGCGCCGTGCCCGACAGCTGATGCCATCAAGACATCCCCAAATCCCTCTGCCAAAGGGCAGTCCCCGCTGAGCAGGACCCGGCTGCACCGCCAGGGAGACTGCAATGGGTGTGCATTTCCATCCTGCTTGTGATCGTACCTCCAATCTTTGCCAAAACCCTGCTAACGCCCGCCCAACTGATGACCCCAACATTGCGATGGCCAAGGATGATACCTTTTATGCTACATAGAATCACAGAATCATTTAGGTTGGAAGGGACCCTTGGGATCATCGAGTCCAACCATCAACCCCACTCTACAAAGTTCTCCCTTACACCACATCCCCCCACACCACATAAACGAGTCTTAAACACATTCAGGGATGGTGGCTCCACCACCTCCCTGGGCAGCCTATTCCAGGGTCTGACCACTCTTGCTGGGAAGAATTTTTTCCTAATGTCCAGCCTAAACCTCCCCTGCTGCAGCTTTAACCCATTCCCTCTTGTTCTATCACTAATTACCTGTGAGAAGAGACCAGCACCAGCCTCTCTACAGTGTCCTTTCAAGTAGTTGTAGAGAGTGATGAGGTCTCCCCTCAGCCTCCTCTTCCTCACACTAAACACTCCCAGCTCCTTCAATCGCTCCTCATCAGATTTATTCTCCAGGCCCTTCCCCAGCTCCGTTGCCCTCCTCTGCCCTCGCTCTAGCACCTCGAGATCTCTCTCGTATTGAGGTGCCCAAAACTGGACACAATACTCAAGGTGTGGCCTCACATCCTCCAGAGACCACTCGTCCCAACCCAGCTGGCCACCTCCATTGTGGCGTAACCCTCCCTGGGCATGGCCAGCACCTTTTCACCACCATCACCACCTTTCCAAGATGCGGAGACACCCTTCGTTGCCACATGGACATGACCACAACCTTTGCTGTGGCCCCAGGGCTCAACCACCAGCCATAAGATGGCTGTGGGTACACCCAGAGCAGGACAGAGCGTGTGTCCACAAGACCACACGAGCTCCTTCATCACAGTCAAGCCCCAGCCATCTCCACATCAGAAGTACATCCCCAGGCCATACTCACTTCATGTTCTCCACAGAGCGTCCCCAAAGAGCTGCAAAGGGTGACAGGAGGGTGGAGACGGCCACAATCCAGCAGTTGAAGAAGGCCACCTTGCAGAAGTAGTGGAAGGTGGCATTGTACCGGTAAAGCAGCAGGGCTGCCAAGGGGAGGAGGAGCAGCAGCCCATGGAGCAGGACCACCTCCATCCTGCTGCCCCGGCGGCAGGATGCTGTGGAGCTCAGCCCGTGTCACCGGGAGTGGGGCGAGTGGAGCCAGGGATGCCGAGGAGCGTGGCAGGTGACTCAAATGTATCATCAAAGAAGTGCGTGGGCGTTTGGGGCTGATCCAGGGGAAGGTGCTGTGTGTATCTCACCCTGTTGAGGATGGACTGGCTCAGACAGGAGTCAGACTACCCCACCGAGGGTGGAGAGTGGTGGTGAGTCAACGGCAGGGACCGCAGGTCATCAAAGGTGTCACCGCTGATAAGCGCCCTCCTGGGCTGTTAAAAGTGTCTCTGACTTGATGCAATTAAATCTGTTGCCCACAAAAGTGTCCATTCTCTGGGCACCTCTCCTGGCCATAGGGAGGTGTGGGAAAGGGGGGTCTCAGCTGGTAGGGACAGTGGGGGCTGGTTCTGGTCCATGCCCATCACCCCAGCAAAGTTTAGCGCCATTCCCTGTTGGCATCATGGCTAATCCCCACACCTCGCCCTGCAGAGCACCAGATTATTGGAAGGTATCTCCCTGCCTGCGTCTGCAGCAGGCACACGGTGCCAGGGCTCCCCATCTCCCTGCTCCCCCCAGTTTGGGCTGCAGGAGTTCCTCTGTCCTCCCCCTCTCAAGGTCCAGCATCTGGCACCAAGGTCCAGGAGATGCCACAGTGGTCTGAGCCTTGCCACCACCCCCTGCTCCCACCCCAAGTGAAGGATATGCCAGCCCTCACCCCACTTGGCAGCCAGGGGCCACGTTGCGTTAGGTGTTTACCTAGGTGTAATTAACATGCACGGGGCTGTAATTAGCCTCTCCTTCCGCTCTGTTGCTTTCACACTGGGCACGCAGGATCCAAGCCAACTCTGGGTTGCCAGGTGGAAACTTGCTGTTAAAAAGCAAGCGCTCGTCGTCGCAGAGATAACTCTGGCCTGGTCTCAGCCACCAGCAACATCTCCCAGCCCGGCTGTTCCGTGTCCCAGGCCCTGCCAGGAACATCCAAATGCTGCTGCTCAGCCCCATCGATTCCTCTCTGCCCCTTAGGGAAGGAGCCTGCGAGCAGAGAGCTCCGCTTGTGCCTTCCCGTAACAACCCAACCAGGGCTCTGGGGCAAACAGTCCCATCACACCACACTGGGGAGGGACATCACATCAGCCAGCAGCCCTGTCCCTCGTCAGACATGACCTACCTTCAGCAAAACCACTCTGCATCTCCCCTGCTCCATTCCCCTCCATGACCATGGCTGGTCTTTCCACCCACACCTTCTCCCTGCTGACGTGGGTGCGAGCAGATGCTGGAGGGCTCCTGGCTGTGCAATGGTCTCCATGCTGCCAGCTGAAGGGTGCCCCAGTTCAACCAGTGTGACCCAGAGAGGGCTCCAGGGGTTACTTCCACCATGAGTGTTGCAATCCCCATTGCTTCATCCTCCCCTTCCTCTCATTATCCTCATATTCAAGCTAAAATTGGGACATATCTTGAGCCCAGCCTTCCTGTCCACGCCATCCCCGGGTGACTCCTCTCCTCCTTCTTCCCTTTCTGTCTATACAGATGTGGAAATCTTTGTGCACCAGCCTGATTTCCCATCAAACTCAGATTTGCTTTTGGATAGTTTCCTTCCCTTCTGCTCTTACTGCTCTGCCCGGCCAGTCTCGCAGCCTGCCAGGGTGCTCCCAGCTGGAGGAGATGCATCTTCATGCTGCAACCCAACGTGTCTCTTTTGCTCCACATCTGGGAAGCTTCTCCTCCAGCTTCAGCAGGAGCACAGCTCGGTCCTGGACTTGGAGAAGATAAACCCTGCTTTCCGTAGGGAGCCCAGGAGAAAGGCAGGGCAGTCCTCATGCCCAGTTGGGGCAGAAGGAGGGGATTTAAGGTACAACCACCTGAGCACCATCTCCCTGCATACTCTGAGCTCCAGGTGACCACCAGCCCTGAAGTCTCCTGCTAGGAGCTCTGCTCTTAAGGCAAAGCCTCCTGACAACTGGCCTGTCACCCCACTGGGGTCAGAGCAGCGCTGTCACCCCCTAAGTGGGATTGTGGAAGGTAGCAGAGGCGGGGGGGGGGTGTGGGGGGGCAGCTTCCAGCACCCAAAAATGCATCTGCCCCCACTTCCCGATGGGCAGAGGGGACACTGAATCCCGAGGAACTCCATGATCACTCCTTCTCAGGCTGACACACATGAACGCACACCCTCCTCCCCCCCAGAGCTTGGAGGGATCCCTGCATTCAGGCACGGAGCCAGCAGTCTGGGTAATTACACATGCTTAATTAGCGACAGCAGGGCGCTTCCTTAACAAAGCAAATTAATTACAGGCAATGTGCTGCATTGAGATCTGAAGGCACTAATGAAGACCAGGACCACCTGGGCTGGCATCACCCGCCTCCTCCCACCCGTGGGGACGCGGCTCAGCTCCTGCCGCGGAGTCCCTCAGGGCTTGGCAGAGACGCGTTGTCCAGCCGGGATTGGGATGTCACCGCCCATGTGCTGGGGATGAGCCCCCGGGCAGAGCGTGGAGATAAAGACTGTCCCTGTTTGGGGTCACGCTGTCACCTGGGGTTTGGTGACAGGCTTCGTGACACCCCCTGCCTTCGGGGGGGGTGGCTCGCGGGGAGGAAGCCAACGTGCCCAGCAAAATGCACTTTGTGCATTTTGCTGGGCACGTTGGCTTCCTCCCCGCGAGCCACCCCCCCGAAACGAGGTGTATCGTGGAGCACCCATGCTCAGAACCTGCAGGATCTTCTGGGGTCGAGGGCTTGGGACGTGCAGGAGAAACCACCTTGGGATGGATGGAGCTCACAGCCTCTCCTCCACCATGTCATAGTACTCTGCGGAGAGAAAAGGGCAGCTGGAGGATGCGCAATGGCCACCCCCAAGATCCCATGGATGGAGGGAGTGGGGAGGGCTCAGCTTTGACCGGGTGCTGCCCCTTTCATCCACACGTGAGGGCAAGATGTCCCTCGTTGAGGGACATGGGGAGGACGTGTCCTTACCTGATGCTGGTGGGACGTTGGCTCCCACGGTCCCCGTGGCGCTGGGGGGTGGAGGGGGGGGCACCGCACGGCTGGAGGGGAGCAAGGACAGGAGTAAGTGCCACCTTGGCATTGCCCCTTGTGTCCCAGCTTGGGCTGGAAGTCCTGTTACACCAGGAGCCATGGGGACATGCACGGGTGCCACCAAGCAGCACCCTCATTACTCACACCTCCCCGTCCTCGGCTAACGAGCCCGCGCCCAGGTACCGCACAGACGCTGGTCCCCGATCCCACGTCGGGACCGGCCACGCCAGGACGGGAGCGGGACCAGGGTAGGGGATGTAGTGATGGTGGAACACCACAGCCTCCTCTTCCTCTCCGGTCTGCAAAGGTACCGCCATCGCCTGCAGGGAGGAACAAAAGGCAGGGCTGTGCCAGGCCCCTTTCGGCAGCCTGGGGCACCGCTCCCCAAAGCACCGGTGACAGATTTCCCACGGAGCCGCGCTTGGCTGCGATGCCGCCGGCACGGCACGGCTCTCCCAGGGTCCGGCTGGGTGGGCTCGCTCCCACACAAAGCCCCACGGTCGGCCAGCGTGGGAACCCGGCTGCTGGGGACACGGGGAGGTGGCAGCTCCGCAGCCGGGACCTCGAAACGCTGCTGGGAAGACTCTGTTTGATCCGGCCGCTGGGATGCGACAGGCAGGGTCCGGTCTTGGGTGAAGTGGTGGGCGCTGGGCAGGCAGCAGGGGAGGGGACATGCCTCGAGATGCCAGCTGGCAGCGAGCAAGGCAGCTGCCCACGGCCCAGCTCTTGCCCCCGCCGAGAAAGCAGCATTTGTTTCCCCCCAAGGAGATGAAATATTTCACATGATTTGGGTTTGAGACGGACTTTTAAATGAAAGACCTTGCAGAGCCATTCTGCCTAATGAATAGTGCTCAGCCTCGTTGCTCGGCCGCCGCAGCCCCGCGCTGCACCCTGCCCGGACCGCAGCACGCAGGGAGGGTCCTGGCTCTCCCCAGCTGGGCTAAATCGCCTCCAGGAAGCCTGGATGTGATCTGTACTGGCAGAGATGGGGGTCAAACCAGCACAAAGAGCCCCAAAACCCCGAGGGGCTGCAGAGCCTGGACTGAGATGGGCTGAGACCACCCAGATTCTGCGCCCGGAGGGATCCCACACTGTGCTGAAGCAGGACATGGGCATCCTGCTCTCCTGAGCGGCTCTGGAAAGATCCCTTTGCCCACTTCTTTGGTCCTTTTGGTCCTCTTTGATCCCATGGTCCCTTTGCCCATCCAGCATCCCTGACCCTTACCTGGGCAGTGGCTGGGGATGGCCCGAACCCGAAGGACATCAGTGCCGACACAGCCAGGCTGTTCATCAGCACCTGGTGCATTTGGGAGTTTTGAATCATCATCAACTCGATTAAATCTGCCAGAGAGTACGGGGCTCTGTGTCAGAGAGAGATTGGAGCAAGGGCACAAGAAACACAGCCATGGGATGAATGCCTGGGATGGGATGGGGCAGCACCACAGCTTGTCCCTGTGCCCAAGCAGTGGGAGCTAAGCCAGACTCCCCCCACCCCAATTTGGAAGGCCCATGTGGCATTTAAAAATTATTTTGCTTGGCTAAAGCTTTAAAATAGCCATATTCCAGCCTTTTCTTATTTGCAAATGTGATTAAACATCTGGTCTGGCTTGCTGAGGGCTGCTCACAAAAGGTGATTAGTGGTGCTGGAGGCATCAGACTTTCCGCCCATTTGGAGGAGAACTGCTGTGGTCCTGGCAGTGCTCAGCGGCTTGGCAAGGCTCTGCCTTGGCACCAGGTGGCAGAGCCGGTGTCCTCGGGGTGGCACCGCAGGGGGACCACACCAGGGTCAGCTCTGCTTGGCACCACATCATGCAGGGGGGGGCTCAGAGGCCCTCCCAAGGAGGCAGGACCTGGGTCTGGACCCATCTCCATCCCCAGAAGCAAGCACCTACGGAGCTGAGTCCAGGAGAGGAGCAGGTTGGGGATGCTCGGTGCCCCCCAGCCCCTTCCCTGGCTCTGCACGAGGAGCTGGGACCCACAGCAGCCATGCACGTACATGTCCCAGTCCCCTTGGCTGGATGCCCAAGCCACGAGGTGGCCACTGAGGGCAATCAGGCTGCGGGGGAAGCGCAGTGTCTGGCTCTGCATCCCCATCAAAACATCCCCATTTGCCGCAGGCGTGAAGTTCCCCTGCAAAATGCCCGCAAACCTGCTGGAGGGGCTGCCCCCGAGATCCTGCTGGCTTTGTGCACCAGACCCGTGACCCCCCTGTTAGCTGGAATCCTGGGAAAAAAAGGGTTTGGGCATCCCCGTGTCCCACATGCCAGATCCCAAAATGCTTTCACGCCCTGGGATTGGGTCCCAGGGCACCCATGGGGCAGCCGACCCTCCAGCGAGGAGCGTTAGAGCACAACCCGGGATGTGCCGGAGCCAGAGCCACGAGGGGGGAGTGGGCCAGCAACCAGGCATTGAACCAGGAGAAGAAAGCAGGGGAAGGGCTGGCGGCTCTTAATGGATCCCACCCATCCCACTGGAAAGGCAGCCAGCTGCAAGGGGCTGCGAGGGGCCAGGCTGGGGTCTCCTTTCTCTTCCCACACCAATTTTGAGCGTGCCCTTTCCTCCATGTGTTTCTAAAGATGGCCTAACCTTCCCCCCTCCCTGAAACACTGTGTGGCTTCACCCGCAGCGTGTCCCAGGGACCACAAGCTCTGCTTCCCCAGCCCAGATCGCTGGATCCTGGGTTGCACAAGGTTGGGTGAAGCCCCTGTAGACAGTCAGTCTTTGCTCCCACCTGCACATCCCACGGGCTCTGGGGCTGGCATGTGTCCCACTCTGGTCCCACCTAGGAGCCCATGCCCCCCTGGCTTTCCCTGGTGATGCTCCCTACACCCACGTGAAATGGGGATTTTGGAGAAATAAAGAGAGGTGGATTTAAAAAATCAGCCCAAAACCACCCCCTGGAAGCATCCCAGTGTGGCCAAAGCCTGCCCAGACTTCAAGGTTGCTAAAACCATCAAAAATCACATCCCACGGGACAAAGCAGCCATCAAAGCAAGGGGTAAGGCTGTAAAGGGTGGGCACAGCCCCCCTGTCTGCCCCTCATCCTGAAAAGGCTGGACAAAAGAAGAGAGTGAAGTTAAGCTGGTTTTAATGCTGACCTCTACAACATCTACCATCACGCACCTCCCCGGACATCTGGGGGTCCGACGGGGGGAACCAGGGCAGCCACCGTCCCAGGAAGCTGCTGGAGGATCACCACTGGCTGCTGGGGCACCGGCATGGCCCCACCAGAGCTCCCAGGTTGGAGCTGAAAGGCAAGAGGGGAAGGAAAACCCCAGGAATCTCCCACTATAACTTTAATTCAGTGTCCCTTTAGTGGGGCAGCCGGGGAGGAGAGGGGAGAGGAGCTGGTGGTGGGGAGGAGAGCGATGCTGGCCCTGGGAGGAGCAGGGGTGAGAGCCTCGGAGCAGAGGGTGGCTTGCACCAACCCCCATCTTTCCAGGAGTGCAGTCCTGCAAGCCTGGATGAATTGCATGCCTGGCAAGTCCCAACCCCTGGGGATGTGTCCCCGTGCAGAAGTGGCCTTCCCGGCGACCCGGGGTCTGCAGGGAGCAGGGAGGGATTTTGCAAGGAGCAGCTTTGCTGGCCCCCACCTCAGCGCCCACCCTAAACCAGCCCCTCTCTCCTCCCACCCCATCCCATTTTCCCCACCCGACCCTCGTGAGCCCTGACTATCCCATAAATCCAGAGACAGAGCTGCTCTCCAGGGCTTACCCTGTGGGGTAGGATGTAGGTCCCTGCCGGGGTGCCCCCCCAGGCCCCATGGGATGCCCCCACCTCCATGGCTGGGGCGGGCGATGGGGCGAGCAGGGCCGCTGCAGGCAGCAGGGCTCGTTGCTATAGCTGCTGGGGCTAAACAAACCCTTCCCCGCAGGTTTGGCCGGCGGAGGAATGTCCCCGGGCTGGTTTTCCCTGCGGTGTATTCCCAGGATAATCCCCCCGACACTGCAATAGGCTGTGGGGCAGGGATGGCTTGTGCCCCGCTGATGGCATTTCTGAGCCTGCAGGACAGCCTGCCCTGCAGGGAAGCGAGCTGGGAGCAGGGGGCTGCAGGTTTTTCCAAGCCCTGCCTCTGGTCCCAGTAGCAGAGGAGACCTGGTCCCAGTGCTGGGGCTGCTCAGCCCCAGTGGTGGCGTGTGGCTTTGGGAGCTTTCCTAAAATCCCAGGTCCCAGCACCCTGTGGTCTCCACTGGTCCCATCCATCGTGGCCGGTGGGAGACGGGGCTGCTCCTGCCCTGTGGCTCGTGCTCTCAGTGCCTCTGGTTCCCACTCTCGGGGGCTGCAGGAAAGACCTGGGGACACCGAGCCCAAACGCAGCCACCCGAGGACAGAGCAAAGGTCGCTCAGCTGGGGGATAAAAGGGAAAACCTGCAATGACAGTTCCCTGCTACGTTCTCCTGGGCTTTGGCAATCTGGGGCTCTGGGACATCCCAAGCCAGAGGCAATCCCGTCTTTAACAGCCTTTTCTTTCCAGTTTAGGGCCATTGCCCTGTGTTGGCTCCGAGCCCGCTGCCAGGTCACCTCCCCAGGGCAGAAGGCAGAGAAATGGGAAAACAAGGATGGGGTGGGATGTGCTTTCCTGTCAGAGCGGCTCGCTCCTCACCACACCACCTCTTTTACTGGGACTTGTTGAAAAGCCCTTTCAAGGGCTGGTGGAAAGCACAGGGAGGCAGTGGCAGCGCGTCCCTGTGGGGCTGAGATGTGTCCGGGTGCTCCGGGCTGTCGGAGCAAACCTGGTGATGTGCCTTTGCAGAGAGCACTGGGAGATGGGTCTGGGCAAGAGTCTGGGATAGCTTTGGATGTCTGGGATCGGACCTACAAGGCTCTACAGTGCCTGCCATGGGATGGAAGCATCCCTGCCTGTGCACCGCAGATCTGGGGGCTCGGTGAAGGGAGAAAGTCCTTCTACCCCATGGGATGTCCCCTTGCGGGTCCTCAGAGACAGCATCCCCCTGCGCACAACCAAGGCACAGTGGCCAGGGATGTCGCTCAGCCCTGCCAGTGCCACCTGAGGTCTGGTCCCCCTGGGGTGCCCATGGCACAGTGCCGGATCCCCTGGGTCTGGCTCCCAGCCTCCTGGACCACTTCCCTGGAGATGCAATGACCATCCACCGCATCCCGCCATGGAAACCAGGCAGGAATCGATTGCACCAGCGCCTGGCTCCAGCCCCCCTGCTCTCCCCGACCACAAGTCCTTCCCAGGATGCTCACAAGGGTTTTGTGTCCAGCAGACCAAAACCAGCTCATGTTTTCCCTTTATCTCCCCTTGGCCAGAGCGCTCCGCGTGTCCGAGCTCATCTCAGGCAAACACTGCATAAAATATTTAAGCCCTAGCAACCCCATTGCCATGAAAAACCACTTTGTCCCCCAAAACACCCCAACTTCCCATTGGTCTCAGGTATCTTTCCTCCACCTCCATCAGCTGCATTCCCCCCGACTCCTCTTCTGGGTGATTATTTCCACCAATGTTACATCCAAAAGCCGCCGTCCACTGATAGCGCAGATCTGGGAACTTTTCCCAGAAAACCAGCCTGCAGCCAGTCCTGTTCACCAAGCAGGAACAGATCTTTCCAAAAATTCTTGTTCTGCCCCAAAATGTCACTGGAGACACCCCCAGATGCCAGGGGAGGGGCGTTCCGAGGCCGGCAGCCTTAACCCCCAGCCATTGACTCCAGTCAGGCTATTTTCTGCTTGATTAGATTTTGCTCCGAGTTCCTAATTTCTCCAGACCCCTCCGAATTATTCCTCTGCCTTTTGTTATAGCTCCCAAATTCCCATTATTTGCACATTTAATTACCGTGCTGATTACCCCCTGCTTCTGGCACAGCCTGCCTTGCTCTGAACAGAGCCCGGGTATCCGCCTCGCTGATGCTAATATTGTTCCCATCTGTAGGAAGGATTCAAGCTCCGGGGCAAAGGGCTGAGGAGCATGAGGAAACCTTCTGCCAGTGGTGGGAAAACAAGGGGAGATGGGGGACCTGCTCTGACCGTCCTCAGGTCCCCCATGGCAGCCTGAGCCCCTTTGGGGGCGTTATTATCTGCCCTCCAGTGCAACCCACAGCCCTGATGCATCTCGTGCAACTTTGCAGGACAGGGGACAGGTTGGGTGTTCACCGTGGCATGTCCCTTTGGAAGCCCCCCAGCACGTCTGTCACGCAGAGAGAAGGTTTCAGCATCCGTGGGAGAAAGGGAGCAGGAGATGCAGGCACCACGCACCCGCCCGTGTGTGTCAGCCCCACTCTCAGTCTTCTTTGAATCACAGCGTCATTGAATTCGGGCTGCAGATATCAGAGTGGGGGCAATCCCTCCCCAGCCCCCTCGGGCAGGAGCACTCAGGGCCTTGCGGGTGGATGGACGGCTGGGTGATGGATGGATGCTGAGTGGGATCATAAACGCTGGCCAGGAAAGCGTGGGCTGGGCACAGGGTCCAGAGAAGACCCCGGAGATGCTGGGAGGGCTGGAGCCCCTCTGTTGTGAGGACAGGCTGAGAGAGCTGGGGGGGTTCAGCCTGGAGAAGAGAAGGCTCCGCGGAGACCTTCCAGCCCCTTCCAGTCCCTAAAGGGGCTCCAGCAAAGCTGGGGAGGGACTCTGGATCAGGGAGGGGAGCCATGGGATGAGGGGGAATGGTTTTAAGCTGGAAGAGGGGAGATTTAGATGAGATCTCAGGAAGAAATTGTTTGCTGTGAGGGTGGTGAGCCCCTGGCCCAGGTTGCCCAGAGAAGCTGTGGCTGCCCCATCCCTGGAGGGGTTCAAGGCCAGGTTGGACAGGGCTTGGAGCAACCTGGTGTGGTGGGAGGTGTCCCTGCCCCGGGCAGGGGGTGGCACTGGGTGGGCTTTAATGTCCCTTCCCACCCAAACCATTCCATGATTCTATGATTCTATGAAATGCAAATGTTAAGGCACATAGGATGGGCGCAGGGAAAGGCAGCCGTGGCTGTGCTGTCCCCAGGACACTGCCCAGGGACACCTTTCACAGGTAGAAATGACCCTCCGGCTCCGGTACCACCTCTTATCACAAAGGAGGTGTGAGGTATGGTGAGGACCCCCATCAACCGACTCACCAACACTGGGGAGGAGGTGACAGGCCAGGACTAATTTATGCTCCCCATCTTGATGTGCTTGGTGATGGCCCATAAGCCATCCACATGTGCATTGTAGAAAAGCAGGGCTCAGGAGGGATCAGGGGATTACAACATTCTGGTGGGCATGGACCCCGCTGTCCCCAGTAAGAGCCACCTTGCCAAACCCAACCCCCAGACTGAGATGGGTGCTGAGACACCCTGAGGATGCTCAGCAGATAATTATACTAGCAGCCTTCACTTTGGAAGCTCTCCGGCCCCTCTCTTAAGTCTGGAATTTCTTGTTCTGGAAACCCTCACCTAAATCTTCTCCCTAAATCAAACCCAAGGCCAGGAACTCTGGTTAGGCAGAGGGTGGGCTCCACCAGAAGCTTTGCTTTGGGCCATGGTTAGGACCAAGGCAGCGGTCCTGAAACAGGGTCAGTCCCCTGGGGACCAGGAGGGACAGGCACCTTCTGCCACCCCCTTGGACATGAACCCAACATCGGCACCACGCAGGTGCAAGCAGGCGCCGCAGCACAAGACAGGAGCAGGGGGTGATGCTCCACCAGGCATCTGGAGCGGGATCAAGGTGGTCCAGCCCCTCGGGGGGAAGCCATGCTCTCTCCTGTGCGGGTCTCTGCTTGCAATGCAAGCAAAGAAAGCTCAGCATCAACGAGCTTTGGCAAATTAGCCACAGAGCAGAGCAGGGGCACCCTGGGCATGGTGGCCATCCGTCCAACCGGGAACTCCGGGACGGTGATGCATCCAGCCCGGATGAGCTGTGCTGTGATACAGCAGCACTGAGTCACTGAGCTGCCCTCCGATAACTGGGGGAGGGCAGCGAGGTGACGGTGCATCCCTTGTGCCACCTCCCTTCCTTGGAGACAACTTGGAGTGGGAGAGATTCCTAAAATGAGGAAATACGGGCAGGAGACAGCAACCTTGCCTCAGACTCGTGGAAGATGAAGTAAACGCAACCGAGGCAATACATCCCCCCCATAATCCCTTATGGGTCTTAAGGGGCATAAAAAAAAACAGTCCAAACACCATTTTGTCATTGCACATGAAGACAAACCCTGGACCCGGAGTGGCAGCTTGGCAGCCACTGTCCCCTGAGCTCTGCATCACGCTGTCACACGCAGCCGCGTGGGCACACACCTCTCGGGGATGCTCTGTGGGTCCAGGAGTGGGAGCGGGTGAAAGCATCTCACTTTCAAAGCTAATTACAACAAAAAATACCACTTTCCCTTTCCAGGAGGTCTCACGCTGCTGGTGCTTTGAGCCCCATCTTCCCCTAGCCATCATCCAGCCACCGTGGTCTCCTCTTGCTCTGAATCACCCTTCGCAGGCTGTTTCCTTCCCCAGCACCTAAAATTAAGCAAGAGGTTGTGGGCGAGGGCTGGAGACATCCCGCTGCTCTGCTGTAAGGTGGGATGGAGGTAACACAATTAGTAATCACCAGCCCTCAGTAAACGAGCACTTGCCACTCACAAAAAGATTCCTGCCAGTGACTTAATTTGCTTTGGAAACGGCTGAGTCATTTGTAATTACCGACACGCACCAGCAGCAATCCCGGCGCTGGCGGTGGATTAATGGGAGTGCCCGTGGCTGGAGGGCAGCCTCCGGGAGCTTCCCGGGGCTTCGGCACGGACACGGAGCCCCACGGTCACCATTCCCCCCAGCCCCCGCCACGGCCATGCATGACCAAAGTGATGTGCCTGAGGCAAATCCTCCTCTCCTGTCCCCTCCAGTCAGTGCCCACTGTCCCCATCACCACCACCATTGCGTGCCCCTGTGCTGGTCCAGGCAGGGACACCAGAGGGGGCTTGGAGGGTCCCAGGCTGGCCAGGGATTGCAATGCTGTGCGTTTGACCTCATTCCATAGAATCACAGAATGGTTCGGGTGGGAAGGGACCTTAAAGCCCACCCAGTGCCACCCCCTGCCCTGGGCAGGGACACCTCCCACCAGCCCAGGCTGCTCCAAGCCCCGTCCAACCTGGCCTTGAACCCCTCCAGGGATGGGGCAGCCACAGCTTCTCTGGGCAACCTGGGCCAGGGGCTCACCCCCCTCACAGCAAACAATTTCTTCCTCACATCTCATCTAAATCTCCCCTCTGCCGGTTTAAAATAGTCCCCCCTGGTCCCATGGCTCCCCTCCCTGATCCAGAGTCCCTCCCCAGCTTTCCTGGAGCCCCTTTAGGGACTGGAAGGGGCTGGAAGGTCTCCCCGGAGCCTTCTCTTCTCCAGGCTGTACCCCCCCAGCTCTCTGTGCTGTCCTCACAGCAGAGGCGCTCCAGCCCTCCCAGCATCTTCCACTTGCTGCTGCAAAACGGAGCAATGTCCCTAACGCCGGCAGGGTTGGGCAGGTCACCCAGGAAGGACGTCAAGCCACCATCATCTGTCCCAGCTCATCCTCAGTGGAGGAAGGGCAGGACCAGCTCGGGAAGGCGGAGGTGGTCGGGCATCGCCTGAGGGGTCCCCACCGCTCCCCATCACAGGGGCTGCTTGTTGGGGAAGGGAAGAGCAGGGCGCATCCTCCGGCCATGGCGCTGCTTCTCAAACCTCCTCTGGCCTTTCCCACCGCGGGGAAGGGACCCGGCCACTTCCAAACTGGGCCGCTCCCCTCCCGCCACCAGCTGGGGACGGGACCCTCATGTCCATTTGCCACCAGATGGCACCACGGCCTTGTGGGGACTCGTTGGGTGGCTCAGGGCCACCGCCACCCCCAAACGAAAGCATCGCCCATCACCGCATGGGACAATGCGGGGTATGGGGTTGTTTGCATCAGGTATTTTTTTGTTTGGGTTTAGCAGCGTCTGGTACGGCACCTTCCCTCTGCGCTGTTTGTATGCTGTCGGAAAATTAAGTGATTAAGAACGGGTGTTTGCATTTCAGTGGAAACTATTAGACGGTAATGAGTCTGGCCGGGTCTCGAAGCCTTTTGTGTCAACACAACCGCAGGCTCAGCCTTTGCCGGTCGGAGAGCAGCGGCGGTCACTCCTAATAATGTCAAACAAGTGCTTTTAAATATGAAGGACCTAGTTCTTTTATTTGCCTTTTTTTTGTTGGGGGTTTTTTTTTTTTTTGTTAGGAGTATTTAATTTACACAGCAATTCTTTGAACGGCGCGGAGCGACAGCGGCGCTTCATTCATTGGCTTCGCATCTCATTATGAGAAGTTATGGTAGGAGTAGCTAATGTGATCCGCCGCCTCGTTAAGAAATGCTAATGATGTAGGATTACTAAAATTAGCAACATAAATGGTTCGCCCTCCTCCCACCCCGGTACCAAGTGCGGTGCAGCCCCCCCCAGCCCCCTACCCTCCACAAAGGGCCCTTGGGGCCATTTTCAGCCCCGACTTTCACCGTCGCCCACACCCGAGTGGTTTCAGTGAGGAGGATTTTGGGGGGGTCCGGGGCTGCAAGGCTGGATCGTTAATCCCAAAAGATTACCAGGGCCGCCTTCCCCGCGCTCCCGGGTTTCCTCCTCCTTCCTTTGCCCCTCCTGCCCTCTCTGCTTCGTCAATAAAAGCATTAAAATGGTGAAGTTTGGGTCAAAACTCCCCTTGCTAAAGGGGCTGGGGCTTTGTAGCATGGAGAATTGTGTGCATATATATATATTTATATGTTTGTATATCTATATATTTATGTATTTATACATTTATATATATATTTTTAGTATATATTCATAGCATGTATGTTTTTATATATATTATATATATTTTTATATATATATATATATGAGGAGGAGACCCCAGGTGAGGGCCTGGGGCTGCGTAGGTGGCCCCGAGGGCAGCCCCATCCCTGGGCATGGCTGGGGGGGACCCTGCTGGGGGGGGTTCATGGTGTGTGTCCATCACAGGTTGCTCCGGCGCCTGGGGTGCACCGGCACCCCCTCTGCTCTGCTCCGCTTCGGTACTGGTAGGTTACAGCACCCACCGCCCTGGTAGCACCAGACCACCAAGATCACGAGCTCAGCCGAGACCAAAAACCTCATTTTGGGGTAGAATTAAGGTTATTTCGCAGAGCCGCGTGCTGCCTGCCAGACACCCAGTGCCCACCCAGGGCCTTTCTGGGCAGGGGGTGGGGTGCGTTTGGGAAAGGGGGTCTGGGGTGTCCGTGGGAGGGGAGGCGGGAGGCGAGCAGGGAGGATGGAGCTGGGGACGGGGATGTGCCAGGGCCGGCAGAGCCCAGGCAGGGCTTGAAGGAGCATCACTGCCCCCACCCCATGTGCAGGCGTGTGGCCAGGCATGCACACACGTGTCAGGGCATGCACACACGTGTCAGGGCATGTACACACGTGTCAGGGCATGCACACACGTGTCAGGGCATGTACACACGTGTCAGGGCATGTACACACGTGTCAGGGCATGCAGGGCGTGCGCAGTCCCAGCATTACGGCATCTCCTTTGAGCTGCCTACCCTCCTCTAGTCCTACATGGAGTCAACTGGGGAGCATCGTCACCCTCGGCATGCCCCCTGACGGCACCCCCACTTCCCACAGCCTTTACCCACTGGTTTTCCAGCTCAGCAGCATCCAAGGAGCAGGCGAGAGGGCTCCGTGCCCCCGCTGCACATCCCCCTGGCCCCAACTGGGGGTCCCCATGTCCCTGACGGGAGCAGAGAAGAGGATGCTGGAAGCCCAGGGGTGGCCAGGCTGGGCAGTGCCAGGCTGGGGTGTCCCCCCCCCCCGTGCTGCTCCTCGCATCCAGTGCTCTGCATGAGGAGGGGGAGCGGAGGGTGGAGCCTGCCATATTACCAGATCCAGGAGCTGTGACATTCATTCTCGCAGAGAGAGACGGAGCCCGTCGGTGCTTGGCAAGGCGGGGGGGACAGACGGAGTTAGGTGGGCACAGGGAGTGGGGTCAGGGCCACCTGAGTGGGACCAAGCATCCTCCACGGGAAAAGGTTCCGGAGGGAGCCGGCAGCAGGACAGGGCTGGGAAGGAGCAGAAGAAGCGGGGTGAGGGGGAGCAGGGTGCTGGGTCACCCCTGGGAGCCGGGGTGGCGATGCAGCCCCCCACCCGCAGGGCCATGCAGGAGGAGCCGGGCTGTCCCCAGCCCCTCGGGGACTGAGCTGGGACACAGGTGGACGGGACAGCACAGGGTTGGCTCCAGCCATGGGGGGCCCACAGCAGCTCCCCGGTGCCTGCACGCTGCTGGTTCTGCTGTTCACGCTCCTGATGCTCCGGGTAAGTGTCCCCAGGGATGACAGGATGGGGAGAGGGTGGGCAGCGGTGTGGCGGTCCCCTGCCTGCGACAGCCACTTCGGGGGCCGGCCAGCCCTTGGGAGAGGCATGTCTGCGGTCCCGGTTAGGGGTCAGGTCTCCCCCAGCTCATCCCCATCCCCGTCCCCATCCCTCGAGCTGCCCATCCCGTGGGTGACACTGAGCCACAGCCCTGCGAGCTGCCGGCACCGCTGCACCCGCTCGGCTGCTTTCACAGCAGCTTCTGGGGGAGGATTTGCGGGCATGCAGTGCAGGGAGGGAGGTGGGCGATGCCGGGACCCCGCTGCACATCCCGGGGCTGGGACAGCACTCGGGGTCCAGCCAGGGCAGCCGGCAAAGCTCTGGTGGGGTTCAACTCCAGGGGATGCTCCAGGGAGGGTGACCCCCCTCTGCCCTGCCCCGGGGATGGTCCCCTCCATCCTGACGCGGGTCCTGGAGGAGGGGGCTTTGCTCACACCATCCTCCACGCCTGGAAGGAGCCCCAAACACCAAGGGCCTGGGGGAGCACCCACAGGCGCGAAGGTTGGGATGGCTGGAGGGCGCAGGGGGCAGGGACCACGCATTGGGTGCTCCCCATGGCTGGGCAGACCCAGGGGCAGCGGGTGCCCGCTGAAACGGGGGTGACACGGGGGGGGGGCCATGCTGCCGGAGCAATGCGCGGTGAGCCTGGCAGCCATGTGGCAAAGCCATCCTGGACTTGTCACATTGCTCCGGCGGCAAATGCCAGGTGGTGGAGGGCTCCGGAGGGAGAAGGGTTCGGCTCGGTGTTTCTCTGCAAAGCCTTCGGGATTGCTCCCGGCGCTGGCTCGCTCCGCAAGTTCTTTAGCTAACATGGAGGCTTTGGATAACGGAAAGGAAAAGCAAAGGAAAAGAAAGGGAAAGGGGGGAAAGGAAGGAGAAAAGGAAAGGAAAAAGAAAGGAAAAAGAAAGGAAAGCGAAAAGAAAAGTGAAAAAAGGGAAGGGAAGGGAAGGGAAGGGAAGGGAAGGGAAGGGAAGGGAAGGGAAGGGAAGGGAAGGGAAGGGAAGGGAAGGGAAGGGAAGGGAAGGGAAGGGAAGGGAAGGGAAGGGAAAGGAAGGGAAAGGAAAGGAAAGGAAAGGAAAGGAAAGGAAAGGAAAGGAAAGGAAAGGAAAGGAAAGGAAAGGAAAGGAAAGGAAAGGAAAGGAAAGGAAAGGAAAGGGGAAAGGAGGAAAGGAAGAAAAAAAAGAGGGAAAGGGGAAAGAGCAAGGAACACAAGCAGGACCAGGGGAGTACCAGAGGGCTTTCTAAGGAGAGCAATGGCATCGGGCCCCTTTCCAGATGGGGAAACTGAGGCACAGCAAGGACTTGCCTGCCCTGAAGCAAGCTCCAAAGGGAGCACTGCACATTACCTGCTCCGCTGCTCCAGCAGCCATGCTGCCTTGCCATAAATAATAAAAGCCAGCAGCTTTACAGCTAAAAGGGGCTGTGGCACCTCTGCCAGTCCGCGTCCTTCCTCACTACGACGAAGCAACGCGCTTTCTCCGTGCTGTGCCCAGCAGCCATCACCAAAATGCATTTTGTAGACCGGGAATTTCCTTGTGAATCTTGTGTTTAGCAGGAAAAGGAAACTAAATCTCCTGGGAAAGGTGAAGGAGCCCCAGGGGAGTGGCTGCACGGTGGCCAGGCCAGGGCAGGGGAGGACAGGACTCAGCCAAGCGATGCTTTAACATCCCAGACTTTCCTCCAGTCCTTGAGTCCACTTGCCCACCCTCATCCCTCTGTTTCTCCAGCTTTTATCTCTCTGTCCTCACACCGAAAACCATCAGCAACCCAATCCCATCTCCTTGGCCCAAAAACCCTGCCCCAGACATGCCCCATCTCCGGATGCTGCAGCCCCAAGTGCTTCCCCCCATGGGGATGGATGGATGGGAATGGGCATGGATGGATGGGAACGGGCATGGATGCTTGGGATTGGGTGTGGGTGCATGGGAATGGGCATGGATGGATGGGAATGGGCATGGATGGGAATGGCCACAAATGGGAATGGGCGTGGATGCTTGCGAATGGGCATGGATGCATGGGAATGGACATGGATGGGAATGGCCACGAATGGGAATGGGAATGAGCATGGATGCTTGGGAATGGGCATGGGTGCATGGGAATGGGCATGGATGGATGGGAACGGGCACGGATGGGAATGGCCACGAATGGGAATGGGCATGGATGCTTGGGAATGGGCATGGGTGCATGGGGATGGGCATGGATGGATGGGAATGGTCATGCAAAATCCAGCCTCAATCTCCCAGGTCTCCAGCTGGAAGCCAAGGGGGTAAACCCCAAATGCAGGGAATTCTGAGCAGATTCTCTTCCAGGGCGCTGAGCCACCACATCCCTTGGTTTTTTGGGAGCTGCGGGGTCGGGGCATGCTCCTTGGTGTTTCAGCACTTCTGCTACCAAACCCCAGAGATTTAATGAGGTCAGTGCGCCCGTTCTGCAGCATTTCCCCAAAAAGCTGGGGAACAGGAGAGAGGGTGAACTCCAACAGCCATTACCGATGCTTCTGGTGAAAATACACCAGCCTGAACATGAGAAAAACCCCTGTGAGCAAAACCCAGCCGGCAAGGGAAGGATTAGACCTGCCCAAATAGGTGGTTTGGTTTTTTTTTTTTCCAAATCTCTAATTACATGGTTTCCTTGCTCAGGCTTTGAACATGCTCGCCTCTGCCCTGCTGATGGGGTCGGCCCCTCCGTCTTTAAGCTCAGCTCCTCCGTGTGGAGCTTGCGTCTTGGTGGAGCGGTGCCCTTAAGCATCGCAGGCTTTCAGAGGGAATTGGAAATAATTGCGGTGGTTCTTTATGGTGTTTACAAGGCAAACAGGAGAAAGCTAAGGAAATGTCAGGGTCCAAAAGCACGGTTACGTAGGTAGGCTCTCCTGGGGCTGGCTGCAGCAGAAATAGTGAATATTGGCTGGTACTCTGCCTGCTTAGGTCTTTTAATGCCTGGCATCCCACCTTCTGCCCTTTCCTCCCTCCCAAGGTGCGAGCGACACATCCCGACTGCTCCGTCGTCCTCTATTTCCAAGAGCAAGAAGCTGAATGTCTGGAGATTATCAGGAGCGAAAGGCAAACATCAGCCCCGCTGGGACCCCCGCAGCAGCAGGGTGAGTGCGAGCCGCCCGCTGTGCACAGGGCTCATCTCCCTCGGGACGAGGGGGGGATCTGCTAAGGGGGTCTTTGGAGGATGATTCATGGCAGGGGGGGGATGCAGAAAAGCAGGTATTTTCAGGAAAGTGGAGAGCAGCGCTAAGGTGAAGGCTAAGGACAAGAGGAAACGGCCTCAAGTTGCACCAGGGGAGGTTTAGGGTGGATATTAGGAGAAATTTCTTCACCAAAAGGGTTGTCAAGAATTGAAACAGGCTGCCCAGGGAACTGGTGGAGTCGCCATCCCTGGAGGTATCTAAAAGCCGGGCAGACGTGCTGCTGAGGGACATGGGTCAGTGGTGGGTTTGGCAGTGTTGGGTTGATGGTGGGACTCCATGATCTTAAAGGTCCCTTCCAACCAAAACAATTCTATGATTCTAAGCGTTCCCGGAGAGCCCCAAAATTGCTGCCGCAGGGAGAGACAGGGGCTGAGATTTCACCCCGGGAGGTATAGGGGGGCTGAGGGATGCAAATAACTGCAGGGGCTGAGTCCCCCCTGATTTAAGGCATATGGCAATGAAACGATGGAGAGGTCCATGGCCCAAGCAGAGCCTCATGCCCCGCTCCCGTCCCCCCGCGACCGATGCTCTGGGGCCGGGCAGGACAATGCAGAGCCTTGGCCACCAGCACAAGCATCGCACGGTGCGTGTCACCACTTCATGCCTTCCCAATTCTGTTACTTTTAATGCTAAACATGTTTCGAGCAACTTAATTTTTACACATCCGGGACTTTTAAACCGATTATCTAATTGAAAACCAGTTTTAAAGTGCTGCTTTTGTAATTTTTGGGGGGTTTGGGTTTGGTTTTTTTTTTTAATTGCATTTCAATTTCCATCCAAAAGCAGCTTGGCTTAATTTCTGGGTAAAAATTATCACCTAGTGAATAAGAAATGCGTCATTCAACGGATTTCATCTAATACAAATGTAAAGATGAAGCATCTCAATAAATGCACATTAAGGTGCATAATTGCTTAAGTAGCTGTGCGGAGATATAACATATCATCCAGCTTAGCAGAGAAAAGCCAAGTTGATTGGAAAAGGTCCATTTTGCAGCCCGGATCCTGCCAGCCAGGGGAAAGGAATCTCACTGTGGGAAAATAAGCAAGAGGCATGAATGCATAATTAAAATCAGTATTTAATCCCAGGTTTCCTGCTCGCCTGCTGCCTCCGCTGCCCACCTGAACCCAATTTATCCCTTCCCCCTTGCCTGCTTGTGCCGGCGTGGGGAGTGTCCTGCGGAGAGCGTGGCAGGGGGTGACGATGGAGGGAATGGCTCAGATGCCCTGGACGCGGTGGCAATATAGAGTGAAGGAGCAGGACAGGGACCTCAGGCTTCAGCATCCTGTCGGGGAACCCACCACGGGGCCCTAAAACTGGTCAGAGCTCACGTCGGTGACGCTTTCGCTTCAAAGTCTGCTCCGGCGCTCGCAGCATTTACTGCTCTGAAATAGTCGGGAAGAAATAACCTGCTGGTGAGGTGAGGCTCGGACGACCTCTTTTGGAGGTCTCCAGATACCAGTTAGAGCAGCAAGAAATAGGGAGGCGGCCCTGGCAGGTCCGCATATAATCAACCGGTAGGAATGCTGAGCAGGAACTTCCCATCAAACTGCATTTTGAAGGGAAAAAATTGTCCTTTTTGGCCGCGTGAAGGAGAACGTCACAAGGATAATGTAGATCTCAGGGATGTTTCAGCCCTTCACTGGGAAAACTGGAATAAAGCAGGTTGCTTTGGGTCAGTCCAAACCAAACACCTCGGGCTGCCGGGTTACGCCAGTTGGGAGCTCGGGGACAGGGGACAGTGAGAGGACACGGTGGCCCCCGGGGACCAATGACACGGGGACGCTGAAGGCACAGCTCCTGCCTGCGAGGTGGGCAATGAGACACAATGGCAGTTCCTGTGCTCACGTTTTTTTGCCCTTTCCCCCCAGACGTTGCCTCCGTCACCTCTTCCCCATGGGAGGGTTGTCCCCATTTTGCACACCGCTAAGAAATGGGTTTTTCTTTTTTTAAGCTGCTGCAGCAGCCCAGGAGAGGGAAACAGAGGGGGAAGGGAGATTTAAACCTTTCCTCCCCATCCGAATGGAGGGATTACTTTATTCCCTGGGATTGCACCGCAGAGCTGCGTGAGTCCCAGCTCAATGCCTGTGCCACTGGGTGGCTCCTCTGGCTCCCAACCAAGTGGTCCCGCAGCACCCACCGTGCTGGAAGAGCTCGCCGATACAGCGAGAGATGCGTTTATATATAACGGGATGGCTCCGTCATGCAGACGCATCCAGATATTTCGCTCAGCCCCCCCCAAGAAATGAAGCAACCGCCCTCAGCACGGGGCCCAGCAGCTGTGCTGGGTTCGCCCGTCCTCCAGAGCAAAAATTAAGACATACCTTGACATTATAATGACAGTCCTGCAAATCCCTCCAAGCCTGGCCGGATACCTACAGACGGCTTTGCGGAAAATCAGAGAAAACTAATTAGACTTGTCTGAGTCCACGTTCCCTGGCTGGGAATAGACGTGGCTCCAGGTTAATAATGTATATCTACAAGGTTAATAACGTGCATGTGCAAGCAGGAGAGCTGTCCTGGGAGTGTGATGTCTATGTCTCATCCCGGTGTGCTGCAGCGCTAATTCTTCAAGGCCCCGCGCCTTCTCGGCCGTTCTCATTTCCAAGGCAATTGGAGAGTCATTTAAAGATGAACTTAGTGCTAGAGAGAGAAGCAAAACATGTTTAAGCTAATTGTTCTCCAGCAACTCTGAATCATAGAGTAACAGAATCACAGAAAACAGAATGGTTTGGCTTGGAAGAGACCTTAAAGATTGTCTCGTTCCACCCCCTGCCCGGGGCAGGGACATCTCCCACCGGACCAGGTTGCTCCAAGCCCCGTCCAACCTGGCCTTGAACACTTGCTTTCTCCTGTCCTCCTCCTTCGGGCTGGTGAGATGTCCCGAGTTGGGCCACCACGGCTGCTGGGTGCAGAAATCCAGCATAAACCTGCATTATTTTAGTGGCCACCAGGAAAAATCCCAGCCCTTCCCACACCCTCGTTCCCCGGCATCTCCCCGCAGGAGCTCTGGCTCTGATGTAGCCCCAGGAAATACCGGGTCCCATCTCGCCGCTGGGCTAAAAGGAGATCTCAGTGGTGGGGGAGGCCGTTCCCAGAACTGGAGCTGGGATGCTCCTAATTCCTGAGGGGGGTACGGCATGGCCCCGTAGATCGGGTGACGGCCGGCCGCTCTCGGCTCTCCCGTTACACCCACACAGCCGTGCCTGCTGCGGGCTGTGCTGGGCACCGGGGGGGCTGCGTGTGTGTGTGCGTGTCCCCAGCACGTCCCTTCCCGGCGACACTAACCATCCCCTTCCTCCCTTCCTCCCTCCCCAGGCTGCCTGACGGAGTGGGATGGAGTGAGCTGCTGGTCGGCCGTGCCCGTCGGTCAGTCCCGAGCCGTCGCCTGCCCCGACATCCTCCACATCTTCAAGAAGTCCGAAGGTGCAGTGCTCTCAATCCAGCCCGGATCGCTCATCTCCTGGGACCCAGGGCTGAGCTGCACCCACCCCTGCCTGCCCGGGGCCCTTGTGCCACCCCAGCCCTTCCTCTCTGGTCCCACAGCTCCTGCCCCATCCAAAAGCTTGGCATATATTACAACCAAAGCAGGGGACAGGCAAAAGCAGAGATGCAGGGTTCTGTCACGCCAGGGAAGTCCTCAAACCCTTTCATCACCCAGTAGCAAGCATCCCCTGCGGGCAGAGCGCTTGGGGACCTCACCCTCCAAGCAGGTGACACCAGGAGAGTCCCCTAGCTGCTCGGTGCCCTCCTTTCCCCATCCACACATCAGCCTTACACTCCTGACCTGCTCGGTACCACTCCAAGCCACGCGGATGAAAAACGCAGTGTAAGATCATGATTATTTCAAGGCAGGGCACTTTCCCGGGGCTGATGTTGCTGCTGGGGGAGCCGCTGCCTCCATCCATCTCGGAGGCAGCAGAGCGTGAAGGAGAGCACCCAACCAGCCCCCCCGGCATCCCAGCGCTGCCTCAGCTGGGCAGAGGCGATGGAGGGTTGGTAAATGCTTGCTTTAGGGCAGAAACAGCTCAGGAGAGGCTTGATGAAGCCCTCGCAGGATGAAAAAAAAAAACCTTTTTTAGCTTTAATTCCCTCCCGCTGTTGAGGATTCATGTTTGCTTTCACATCCTGCCCTGAGATGTCCTGGCACCTCCGGCACCGGAGGACAGAGATGTGATGTGGGTGGGAGGGATGGGGCAGCCAGGCCACTCGGGTGCCACGCTGCTGTCACAGCCAGGGTGCTGGTGGGGGGATGTGGGCTCCGTCCCAGAGAGCAGGGTGCCATCCCCAGACATTTAGGGGGTGCCCATGCAGGGGCGATGCCCGTGGCTCTCGTGAGGTCCCTTCTTGTTGCTGCAGCGCTGATCCGGAGGAACTGCACCGAGTCGGGATGGAGCTTCCCCAGCCCTCCCTACTACAACGCCTGCGAGCTGGAGGCCATTGGCAGCAACAACGACACCGAGGCCAAGGCAAGTGGGTCCCCCGGGGGGCCATGGGGCACCCTCCCTAGCATCACCCTACCCCACATTGCCCCATGCCATTGAGCAATGAAACATGAAGATGTCTTGTTGACCTCATCCTTGTTGCTGGGATGCCTGGAGGGATCTCAGCTTGGCTGAGCACAAGCCTGGGCAAGGGCTGGGGCATCACCCTGCCACCTCCCTGCCCATCCCAGCTCCTCCCAGCCCATGCTGCCTCACTCTGCTGGTGCTTTCCCTTCCAGAAAGGCTATTTTGTCACCATGAAGGTGCTTTACACCTGTGGCTACTCCACGTCCCTGGCAGCCCTGTTCCTGGCCATCGGCATCTTCTCCTGCTTCAGGTAGGGCTCAGCGCTGGCTGCTCCGTGGGCTGGAGGAAAGCGGACAGGGGATGGCTGCTCTCAGTCTCTCCCCTCCCAGAGCAGCCAGGCTCCATCCCTGCCAACACGGATAACCAGGGAGGCATGAGACGAACTGCAGCATTGTCCTTTCCTGCTGACACAAAGACTTTAAACCCTCAGGTTGCCCTTTCAAGCTTTGTTTTCGCAGACCTCGCTGTGCTGCAGGAAGATGCTCTCAGGAGGTGGTTGGAGGATGTGCCCCAGCACACCTCGTCCCCGGGCAGCAGCTTCAAGCACAGCACAACCCCGTCCTTCGTGATTTCAGAGGAGGAAAACCTTCTCCAGGGCTTTGTGCTTGACCACCACCAAGACATGGTCCCCTGGGCTGGGGTCCAGCCAGGGAAGTGGCTCCCAAAGGAGAAGCTTCTCCTCCCATCTGCTCTCTCTGCTCCTCCCTGGGCACAACACATCTCTTCCTCCCGTAGGAAGCTTCATTGCACCAGGAATTCCATCCACATCCACTTCTTCACCTCCTTCATACTGCGTGGGGCTGCCGTGTTCATCAAGGACGCCGTCCTCTTCTCGGACGAGTCTGTCGACCACTGCACGATGTCAACGGTAAGACGCCGAGTCCCAACCCTGACGTGGTGCAGGAGACGGCACCGTGAGCTGAACTGGAGGGGTCCCGGTGGATTTGTGGTGGATTTAGCACTGCAAAGAGGAGAAATAGAGAGGCTGTGAACGTGGACGAGGAGGGGGGAAGGCTGGTTTGGATGGACTTGAGGAGGTTCACGACAGCATCTCTGCATGGGCCCTGTCTGCAGCAAACACGTGCTGCCCCCAAAGCTCTCCCTGGTCTCAGGGAGTCTCCCTGCAGGGCTGAAGCTCTGCACAGCCCCGGCAGCACCGTGTACATGCAAACAGACCTGGCGCCTCCGGATGCGTGGATTCGGGGTTGTCAATAGAAACGGAAACCCCTGCGTGCAGCCCAGATACAACGCTGCGGACACCGCAGACACAGGTTTCTAAAGGTCCTACAATAACAGCCTGCAGCCATCTGCCCGTGCTGCGCAGGCAGAGCAGAAAATGCCGCAGGGGACGCGCAGCGCCGGCGCAGCATCCCTGGGGCTGCACTGAAAGGCCATCACAGGTCTCCTCAAGAGACAGACGGACGGAGAGGCTGCCCACCCCCTGTGCCTCCAGGACAAGGTCTGACACCAGCCCGCCCTCCTGAGCCTTTCCCCCTCCTCATCCTCACAGGCGAACTGCAAAGCAGCCATCGCCTTCTTCCAGTACTCGGTCCTGGCCAACTTCTACTGGCTGCTGGTGGAGGGCATGTACCTGCAGACCCTGCTGCTGCTCACCTTCACCTCCGACAAGCGGTACATCTGGTGGTACATCCTCATCGGCTGGGGTGAGTGCGGGGCCCGCCGGCACATCCACCCCCCCTCCAGTGAGGTCCCGTTTACCCAGACTGGGGTCTGCACCGCTTTTGGGCATTGCCTGCTTTGTGGCCCACCTGGACAGAGGTCCACAGAGGTCCCCATGGCTGCTCTCTGCATAGCCCCCCCCCACCCCAGCATCTCTCTGCATGGCCTCGTGCTCGGTCGGGCAGCACGGCTTGATCCTTGCCCTCGTGGCATGTGTGCAAAATCACTCAAAGTGGAAAATGTTTGCTAATGCCGACCAAAGAGCCTTTGTAGCAGCATCTGATGACCTTTAAAGGTCCCTTCCAACCCAACACATTCTATGATTCTATGATCTGCTGCCCACCCATCCTGAATGTGGTCAGGATGGGACGGAGACAGGTCCTTCCTTCTTCCCACATCCGTCTGGGGCTGGAAATGCCCGTCCCGGGTGCCTGGGTTAGATGCAAGAGCCCAGAGAGGGGCAGGATGGTGGCCAGGAGGTGACTTGCAGACAGGCACATCACCATCAGTGGGCGCCACCTCCTTTTAAAACCTGGAGAAAGGGGAAAGGTTGTCACCTTCCTGCCACCTCCAGGGCCTCATACCTGACCTAGACACGTGTTTTGGGGGACAAGGGATGGGGGGGAGAGGTACAGGGGCTCCCCAGAGCCCCAGGGTGACTCTGTACCCTTGCCTGTCCTTGCAGGCGTCCCCATGCTGACAGTCTGCGTCTGGGTGGTCACCAGGCTGCAGTACGACAACCATGGGTAAGAGCAGCCACCCCTCTTCTTGCTGCAGGCCAGCTCGGCCACGCATCCCCCATGCAAGTCATGGGGGGGACGATCCTCATGCATGGGAGGCTCAGGAGGGGAGAAGTGGGGCAGCACTTTTATTTTAAAGCTATTTCTATTTTCTGGTGGGACCCACACTGCGGCAGGGCCCCGTTGCAAGAGGTGTTGTGCAAATGGGGCAGGGGGCTGGGAGGGGGGAAAATGGGGCGAAACCTGGGCTAAAAGGGTGCAAGTGGGTGGCAGAGCCATTGCTCCTCTCCCACAGGTGCTGGGATGACTACACCAGCCTGTACTGGTGGGTGATCAAGGCTCCCATCCTCCTGGCCATATTTGTGAGTATGTCCCCGGAGCATCCCAGCCCCAGAGCTGTGGGGTCCCATAGGACCCAACCAAGGGTCTGTGCAGAGCCTGAGACACGGCTTCTCATGGCAGGTGAACTTCCTCATCTTCCTCAATGTCACGAGGATGTTAGCGCAGAAGATCCGGTCCCCAGACATCAGCAAAAACTACAAGCAGCAGTACATGTAAGGGCTGGCTCGGGCAAGGGGGAGCTCCCCTCACCCCAATTTCTGGGGAGACCCAGGGCAGCAGGACCCTTCCCTGGCAGAGCACAGAGGAGGAGCATCCTTGGAGCCTCCAAGACCTCCTTTCATGGAAAATCTATTTTGGGTTAAGACCAAGGTCTTGGGAAGGGCTTGTCTCGCAGGGCAGCAGGACCACTGCTGGCACCCAGGCCACCGCTCATGCCACCACTCTCCGCAGGAGGCTGACAAAGTCCACGCTGCTCCTTATCCCTCTCTTCGGGGTGCACTACGTGGTGTTCGCGCTCTTCCCCGAGCACATCGGTGTGGATGCTCGTCTGTACTTTGAACTGGTCCTCGGCTCCTACCAGGTACAGGCAGGGGGAGATGGGTAGGCAAAATCCCCATGTACCCATCCTGTCCCATCCCAAGATCGCACCAGAGGACCCTGGGATGGGCTGCTGGGGCTTTGCACACTTTTGGGAGGGGACAACAACCCAGGCACCCCTCAGACACCAGGGATAAGGCACAAGGGTCGTGGTCTCATGAACTTGCACCGATCCCATACACCTACCACCTGTAGGGTGGGGTAAGAGGTGTGGGAGGATGCTACATGCAGGCAGCGGATGAACACAGAGGGATCCAACCCTTTTCCTTGGGTGAAATTCGCTCTTTCTGCCCTTTCCAGGGGTTCCTGGTGGCTCTGCTGTACTGCTTCCTGAACGGAGAGGTGCGTGTGTCCCCCCCAACACCAACCCCCTGGGCACCACAGCCACACACGTGGGTGCACAGACACCCCAATGAACATGGCATACACACAACCACGCACGTGTGCACACCGGGGCACGCAGACATGCATGGGGATCCCCATCCTTTTGTACCCCAGATCCCTTGTTGAGCCCCGGGTGCAGCTCCTGCCCCTCCGTTGGGTGCTGGAGGGTGGCCCTGGGTGCCAGCACCCGTCCATGGTGTCACTTCAGGTCCAGGCTGAGATCAAGAGGAACTGGGGCAAGTGGCAGTCCTCCATGGAGAGCAACGTCTTCAACCTGGCGACCCAAGACTTCACAGCGTGATGAGGACGGCGTTCGGGGAGGGGGAAATACCTCCCCGAGGATGGTGGTGGTGGTGCAGCTCCACAGCTACGGTCCCAGAAACGCAATAAAAAGGATGTTGTAGGTCCTGGGTCTGGCAGATCTGGGTGGCATGAACCGCCATTGGGAAAGGCTCTGCCTGCTCAGGTGCTGGTGGCTTTCGAGGATCTCCGTGGTGGTGTCTCGCCTGCCCAAAGCTCTCCTTGCAGTTTGGTTGGCGTTTTAGGCAAAGGGAAGAGAGCTTCTCCACCTCTTCTGTGCCGGGCAAGGGTAGGAAACACAAATATCATTTCACAAAGGGCATCTGGCATTTTTCATTTGGCACTGGAATGAAAACTGAAGCGGCCCCAGCGCTGAAGGGATTTACTGCTGGTTATTTTCCCCTCCTTCCTTGGTTTACAAAATTATGGGAAGATGCCTAGACACAACCCCCAGGAGCCATTCTGAGAGGGGGAGAAACAAATACAGAGACGGACAAAACCCCACAGCTCCCTAGGTGAGACCCCTGATGGTCTCATGCCTTGGATCCTCCCTTGACTTCCAAAAAGTTTCCCTTTCTCCCGTGCCTGTTGCTTCAGCTGCTCTCGGTGCGGGGGCAGACGGTCCATCACTCCTGCCATGCCAGCTCGGAGGAGTTCTGCAGCTCTCCAGGGGCTTCGCACCGGAGGGACGGGATGGTTTGCAAGCAGTGGGGCTCACCCGTCTTCGCTGGGGACTCGTTTGCCTGGGGCTAGTGAGGATTTTGCCAATAAAATATTGCTCTGAAATCCAGCATTGCTTTTGAGAGGTTTGATTTGCTCTACAAACCCAGATAACTTGGTCCCAGGCTTCCTAGAGGGTGGAAACGCTGCCAGTGTCTGTAATGCCTGGAAATATTCCCCGGGGGGGGAGAAATAATCTGCTTTTTCTCTGCCTGGTGAAGCAGCTAGGCTCTGGGCATGGCCACGGAGAGGAGATGGAGGAGGAAGGCGAGGAAAAGCCCAAGATGGGTCAATCACGGGCTGTCCCAGAGGAGCTGGGGAACCGTGTCCCCTCCGGGTCGGAGCTGCCACCACCACACCACAGCCTGCCCTGTTCGTCCCCACGAGCATCCTTCACCCTCCCTGGGCTGAGCTCCTGCCTTGGAAAATGCTGCCTCCAGGAGCGAGAAAGGCCTCGAATGCCCTTTCCCCAAACCTCCTGGCCTCTGCCCGTTTCCCTGTCCCCAAGACTCCGGCCACCCGATCTCGGCGGAGCTTCTCACAATTCCCGGGTTGTAATTTCTCCGTGTAGCCACACGTCCTTCCTTAAATAAAACCCACTCGTTGGCCCCTTTCCAGACTGCGGGATCTCCAGAGATCCCGCCCGGTCTCAGGAAGAGGCGTTGAGAGAGGGAAACGGAGCCCCAGACTTGATTTGAGGTGAGATGGAAGATGTTTCATTAAACAGCACCCCCCGGGCCAGCAACATCCTGCGTTGCCGGCCAGAAAACCTCCAGAGGAGCACGGCAGCTGTCAAATAAATGCCTGCCTGCAGCCGTGAGGAGACCACAGGTGAATAAATATCTCTCTCTCTCTCTATCATTAGCGAGGAAGATGCTGTTTCGGCAGGGCTGGGAGGCAGACAGCAGCAGCAGATTGCTCCAGGGCTGGGGATGCTCGGTGGGAACATCACAGTTGCCACAAAGCTTTGAAAAGCACTGGGTTTTGCATGTATTTTCAGCTGCGAATGGGCCTTTCTGGGTGCTAAACCTGCCCCCCAGATGACCCGCTGGGCTTCGACCCCGTGGTTTCCACGGTGGGGCAGAGCCTGGGAAGGCAGGAGGCCACTGTGGGTGCAGGAGGGGTGATGTGCCACCCCCACGGGGACTGCACGTCACCTTCAGTCTGCAGGAAAGTTTTTCAAAAGGGTTTGCTGCATCTTTGGCATGGACTGTGCCCTACGGACACATATTTGGGGTGGCTGAGCCTAGGCAAAGCCGGGGCAGGTTTTCCCCATCTCCCCTCCAGCATGGTCTGAGCGACACAGGACTCATTTCTCTTCTAATGCTTGGCAAAACGGGACTTTTAGAAGACTCTGATGTCTGAATTTGTGAAAATATTTACTTTATAGCCAGCTATGGGATATGGGTTCCAAGGTCTCAGTGTTTTCAAGCTCACCAGGTGCGGGGACGAGGAGGAGCGAGACCTGGGCACCTGACCCAAGCTGCCGACAGGGTTATTTCATACCATGAACATCATGTTCAATATAAATTAGAAAGTTTGCTGAGGAGTTCTCTCTCTCTCTCCCTTGATGGCCAGGATCCAGAGAACTCCTTGCCCCAGTGCCGGACCCTGAGCCCTTCCCTTCCTCCCGAATCCACAGCGCTCGCAGTGTCCCGCATCAGCTGTCCCTGCGGGGAGTGCACGGCTTCCTATGATGGAATGGGCTGAATCCTCCTATATTTATATTGGTATCAGGACCAATACTAGTTCTTTAGTATTATTAATGTTAATTATTTAGTCTTATCCTATTAAACCTGTTTATATTTCAACCCTCGGGTTTCTTCGTTTTCCCCGATTCCCCTTCCTGGGTGGGGACGGCTCATCAGGGGATAGAATAATTGCCTAAACGACGATAAATTGTGAGTTTCTCAAAGTATGACATTGTGGCCCAGGGTGTCGCAGTAGCCTGGGGTCCCCGCGGCCCAGCCTGCCCTGGGGGTGCCTCGTCCTGCCCCGGGAGCAGTGGGGTGTGCGGGGAAGGGGGGGTGTTTTGCCGGTGGGTGGCACTGCGGCCCCGCCACACCGCCGCGGGCACTGACATCGGATCCCGGGTGTCAGCCCCGCAGCGCACAGTGTCCCCGCACACGGCGCCGGGACACGGGCTCTGCCGGCGCGGAGGGACCCCAGCGCACCCCGGGGGCTGCCGGCTGCTGGCCCTGGGTGCCAGCACCCAATGACTCTGCCCTGAGAGCACCCAGGGAGTAAGGTAAGGGGCCACGCCGCTGCGGGGGGAGCGTGCACCCAGCCCCGCGCGCCCCCCAAGGCTCCGGCAAGAGCCGGGACCCCCCAGGATCCCCCTCTGCAGCCCTGGCCAGGTGAGGGTTAACCAGCGATGGGGATGGGGATAAGGCTGAGGGCTGGGAGAGCTGTGCTTTTGCCTGTTGCTTCTTTCCCTGCCTGCATCCCCTGCTCCTGCCGGGACTGCCAGGCCACCCCGCTTGGGTGCCCAGGGTGCCCCGATGCCCGTGCCTGCACCCGCTCCTTCATCCCTGCTCCGGGATGTGCCCGGATCTGCGGCTCGGGGGCTTCACCCTGCAAATGCCCCTTCCCCATGCTCCCGCTCGCTGGCGCAGCTTCTTTCCACCCTGCTCCGTGCTGGCAGCTCCGTCTATGCCCAGTCCTGCCTGCACGGAGACCAGCCAGGGCTCAGCCCCACAGAGCCCCCACGGATGCGGCCAGTCCCCCCCACAGCAGGGAGAGGTGCAGGGTGCGAACAGCACCGGCAGTTTCGGGGGAAGGTGCCAACCAAAGCACCTGGAACACCTCAGCGTCCCTCAGGCTATGCCAGGCATTGCCCTTATCCCACCCTGTCACCCCAAGGACACAGTTTTTCTCCCACATTAGTGTTGTGAGTACCCCTGGGTACCCCAAGCTCCCATTCCAGTTGGGATTTAGCTGGTTTTGCAGGCAGAACTGTGCCCTTGTGCCTGCCCAGTGCCCAGCTGGACACCCAGAGTTGCCCCAGCTTCCCAAAGGGCAGAAGCCCCATCCCGGGGTTTCCACCCTCACATTCCTCACCCCAGGTTTGCTCCAGGCTAGAAGCAAAGCAAAAAAAGATCAGGGCAGCTTGTACAGGCTTCCCAGCAGTGCCGAGGCTGGGTTTGGGGCAGCTGGCACCTGATGGGACCTGCTGAGCATCCCCTGAATTTCCTGCTGTGGCCAACGGAGCAAGTGGAAAGTCCCCAGAGCCACAGGGGGAGGATGTCCCTGTCCCTGCCCTCCTGGCCTGCTGAAACCACCGGATGCACAGGGAATGCTCTTTGCCCATGGGTACGGGCTGTTGCTTTGCTGCTGAGCTCCCGACGGGCTCCGGGTGCTCTCTGCCCTGGATGTAGCAATCCCATGGGAGCTCCTCACTCCCCCCTTCCCTTGGCTTTAGCTGCTCTGAGCCTGGCCTGGCCTCCAAGCCAGCAAAAAAAGAGCCCTGGGGTCGGTTTTTAATTGAAGAAATCAAAGTTACGCTTCCCAAAGCACACCTTCAGCATCTCCCGCACAGAGCTAATCCCCCGTCCCACGCTGCACTCTCCCGCAAGAGCTAAATCCGGTCTCCTGTGTTGCTGTATTTACACGGTCTCGGACAGAAAAGGAAAATTATTGAGTAAAAAGCAGAATCGAGCCAAGGAACTCCACTTCCCACCTCCCTGGGTGCTCAGGTTTGCAACCTTGGCCCTGTTTTTATTAATTCCATGGGATGCCGGCGAGCACAAGGACCCCCGTGGGCGAGAGGCTGGAGGCAGGGAAAGGGGAATTGCCATGGGAACACAGCAGCGAGGGATGCCAGGCTGGGCAGGGCAGGTGATTCAGCTCCAGTAAAGCCCATGCTAGCATGGGAAAGTGGCTACAGGATATTTTGGGACCGGACGAGCAGCAGAAGAGTTGCACAGAGTTGGAGAGATGATGGGGAGGGACTCTGGATCAGGGCCATGGGGTGATAGGACGAGGGGGGACTATTTTAAACTGCAAGAGGGGAGATTTAGATGAGATCTCAGGCAGAAATTGTTTGCTGTGAGGGTGGTGAGCCCCTGGCCCAGGTTGCCCAGAGAAGCTGTGGCTGCCCCATCCCTGGAGGGGTTCAAGGCCAGGTTGGACGGGGCTTGGAGCAACCTGGTCTGGTGGGAGGTGTCCCTGCCCCGGGCAGGGGGTGGCACTGGGTGGTCTTTAAGGTCCCTTCCAACCCAAACCAGTCTAAGATTTTATGATGAGTCCCCTCTGACCAGGCTGGGTGCTGAGGTGGTTGGTCCACCCCCAGTGCAGCCCTGAGCACCCCAAAAAGGGTGACCCTGCAAGCTGGTCACCCCTCCACCTTCTCCTCCCAATCCTGGGTGCCTCCTGAGCACCCTACACACCCATACAACTACCTGGGCACGCAAAGAGCACCCAAAATCCCCTGTCAGGAAGGACACGAGGGGGGACAACCATGCGGCAAGCCGTCCTTTTGCACCACCCTGTGCCACCCTGGTCCGGCTCAGACCCGCGGAGGTCTCCCCAGGCAGGGTGTGCATCAAGGGACACGGGTGTCAAAGCATCCTGGTGTCAAATCAGGGTGACCCCACCGGGCTACTGGCCATTCTGACCACTGGATGTTCCTGGTGTGCAAAGAAACATGGTTCTGGTGCAAAATTCAGCAGCGGCGGAGGGTGGGCATGGGGGGAACGAAGCAGAAAGGGCAGATGCCCCTCGCTTGCAAGCAAGAGGAGGAGCCGCGGCTGGCGCTGGGTGCTGCACGACCGAATAACACTCCCAGAGAGCCACCGGCTCAGAGGCGACGTTGGCAGCAGGGTTGGCACCGAACTCCCCTCCCCCCCCCCGCCTCCCGCCGCCCTCGCAGTTGTCCCGCTGCTCTTTCCAATCGCATGTCACTTCTGGGAGAGATAGATGGGGAGGTGCCGGCCGGGGTCCCTTCCTGCCTCCCCTCCCAACCTCCCCACGGCACATTTGGTGCCAAAGCCAGCCCGAAGCCACCTCAACATCTGGGACGCCCCGCTCCGCCACCGTGACCGCCCCGGGTGGCCGCGTCCCCCGGCTCGGCGCGTGGCCGGGGTGGCCGCGGTGCAAGGCGGGGGTCCGGGCACGCAGGACCCCAGCAGCGCCGGGCGATGCAGCCGCGGGGGGTTTGCAGGCGCCGCCAGCCCCATGATTGGCGCAGCAGGGGACGAATGCCACAGCTGAGACGGGGCCGAGGCTACCTGAAGGACCCCGCATGTCCTCAGGTTTCACTCATGACCATCTGACAGCAGCGGCAGCTGCTCTGCCAACAGCCACTCGCTGAGCCAAAGCCTCCAGGAGTTGAAGGAGAGGGAAATTCTGGCCCTAAAAGGTCTCTCCTTGGGATTTCGCTCTCTCTACCCAACAGTAAGTACCGGGTTCAGCCCTGGGTTGATGCCAGGGCACAGGGAAGGGTCTACAGGGTCTTGGATGTCACTGGGTTTGTCATACCCGCGGTGACCGGAGCGGTGCAAGCAACATCAGGGGCTTCTCAGTCAGAACGCTGGAGGTGGACGGGAGCAGGACAGCCCCCGCCATCGCTGGGGTGGTGTTTATGGCTGTAGGCACCCACCTGATCCCCCTGCATGGAAAACAGCCTGGGACGGGGGGAGAAAGTCCCCGCAAAGGTGTAGGCAGGGTGCGGGGACATCGGTGCCAGTGGCCACAGGACCTTCAGTGGCCGCAGACCTGTCGCCGGGATGAGAGGGGACGGCGGGGGATGTGACGGGCAACCGGTTTCTGAGCCACCTTCCCACCCGGAGGAAGGGAGCTACAGGCAGGGCTTAAAAGTCACAAGTTGCCTTTCTCCTGGCTTCTCCTGGAGATCTAAATATAAACCTCAACTTGGCCAAGCCAAGGTTGCAGGAAAGGTCTGGGGGGGGTGCGTCGCAGTGTCTCCTTTCGGGAAGGCGTCTGTCCCCGCAGAGCCCCTGTCCCCCATGGGGCAGCAGGAAGGGAGGGAACCCCGTGGGGGCGGCGGGAGGAGGTGGGACCCCTCTGCCATGCCGAAAGAGCGGTGATGGGGTGACAGGGAGGCGGGAGGCCGTCAGCGCCCCATCCGCGCGTGGGGGCCGGGGGGCGCGCACACAGAGCCAACAGCTCTGGGGTGCCGGGGAGGCAGGGTGAGCCCAATGGGGGGTTCAGGGCTCAGAGCCCCCCATGGGCAGCGGAGAAACAGGCAGTGCCAGGGTGGGATTCGGCTCAGTTTTTGCGTGCTGATTCCGCCGCCCCCCCCCCAAACATCTCTGGCCTGCGGTGGGTGCACTGGGCTCTGCAGAGCTCCCATCACTCGCTGCACCCCCCAGTGCCATTTTGGGGTCTATCCAGAGGCAATCGGCCACCCTGGTCCCCAAATCCCTCACAACAGCAACCGTCCCTCTTGGCCGGATCCTGCGTTGCTGTTCCCTCGCTCCTCGAAGCCGGTGCTGAGTTGCAGAGTGAATTTTGCAGATCGGCACCGGCGTTTCCTCCCTTGCCCGCACCGCTGCCGGCAGGGATGCGATGGATGCGTGCAGCGAGCCGAATCCCCGGCAAAAGATTTATCAGCGGATAACGCCGATGGGCAACAATTCCACAAAACCCCGGGGAGGGTGGGGGACACCCCAGTGGGTCCTGTCGTACAGGGGAGACCCTGCACATGTAGCGGATGGATTGACGCTGTGAGCGCCGGAGCTGCCTCCTCTGGTCCCTGCTAGGAAAATGCCTGACGTCATAAAGGTTCGGGGGGAAAAGGGCATATTTACGGGAATTGGTTAAAGAACACAGAGTCCTGCCTTTACTTGGCTGTGCTAATATTGAAATAGCATTTTCTACTTTCCAGCGTGTACATAAGGGTCCCGGGAGCATCACCCAGGGCAAAAGGGCCCCGCGGAGCCGCTCGGGCAGCTCCGTCTTCCCTCAGGGAAACGTGCTGGATTTAGGAGTAGGAGAGCGAGCATCTGCCCGGTAATGATGAGGCGTCGTGGATCGTTTTCAGCAAGTTGGACTAATGAGGTCATTTATATGGAGGGGAGGAAGCGGGAGAAGGTGGCGGATCCTTTGGGGAGTTCTGAGGGCAAAGATCCCAGCCGTAGCTCCGGAGATGCCGGGAAGGGTGCTCAGCCTCTCTTCCTGTCTGTCTGTCCATCTCCCTCCCTCCTTGGTTATTTATACAGCCCTTGGGAACATCACCGAGTCCCCCTTATCCAGATCCAAGTGGATCTCAATGATCCCTGGGGAGCTGGAAGGCAAGAGCGGAGTGCGGGGCTCGGCGCCTGGAGCTGGGCATGGGGTGGGCTCTGCTGGCCGCAGGTGGCCCGTGTCGGTCCTGGTTTGCGTGGTGTCCGGTGCCGGGTACGGGGGTACAGAGGCTGCCATGGGAAAATGGGCATCCTCCAACCCCGGCATGCTGCAGGGGCCTCGATATTGCCAATCCCGCCGGAGCATCAGGTCCGGGACCTGCTCCCGGGTTGGGGATCTCTCCTGGCATCCCTCGGAGGTGGCTGTATCACTGTCCTCCCATTCTCCCCGAGGCCGGGGGACCCCATGGCAGGTAGCAGGTCATGGCGGCCCCACGCCATCCTCCCTTCCCCCAGCCGTCCCCTCTGGAACTGCTCAGATCTTTTCCGAGCCTGACACGAGAGCCGCTGGCAGGGAGGAGCAGCGGGAGCTTGGATGACACCCGAGTGTGGGCAGTGGGCAAGCGCAGGGTCCCCGCTTTAACCCTTCCCCGCCTGCCCGCGCTTCCACCGCAGCCAAAATCCCCCCAAAATAAACCCAAGCAGCCATCCAGCCTGACGTCCCCTTTCCAGCAATCCCCTCCCAGGGGTCGGTAGGGATAGGGGGGGATAGAAAGGAGGTGGGGATGGGCTGGTACCCCCCGCCGCATCCTCCAGCTCCGGGCAGGAGGGGGTTAGCGCGTTGCTGCAGGATGTTGCAACCTCCTATTTCCATTTGTGGCCCAGGAGAGTATCTGAGGACTTCACAGCTTCCAGCCTATGCACGCCACCCCCGCCTTAAGCACCTCGAGGTACCCTTGGTAGGGCAAACAGGCGTTGAAGGGCCGGCGTTTGAGTAAGTTCAGGCCAATAACAACCAGTGAATCGCATAAAATTAATTTCCACCCCGCTTATGGTGCCGGTGGCAGGAGTGGAGGCACCTCCGCAGGGGATGTATTTTGGAGGGGTCAGCGGTTTATGCCAGGGTCGGGGGGGGCTGGTGCTCCCTTAGCGTGTTCAGCATCATGGATTTGGCTCTCCAAAGGAAGGCAGTGATGGCCCAAGCTCGACCCCGTCTTTGCAAGGAGCTGGGGAAGGGAGCAGCCCCTTGCCTGGCACATGCAGAGCACCCATCGCGGTGGGACCCAGCTGAAGGTGCTGCTGCAATGTGTCGTGAGACACGGGATTGGGCATCACGTCCTCCTCCTCCTCCGTGTAAATCCCCCAAGCACCGGCACAGCCCTCGGCTGGCGGGTGTCCTTGTCCCAAAGTGCATCGCAAGGCAGGGGGTGGGTTGGCTGCTGCCAGGAAAGGGGCTGGAGAGCATTCGGAGACCTCCTCTTGTTCTGCTCGAGAAAGGCAGCGTCCTGCAGGCAGAAAGCAGTGAAGCAGCGTCATTCCCGCAGCACCGAACTCATTCAATGTGGCCTTAAAATCAAGCACTTGGGCCACGCAACCGTACCAGCAACGCTGGTGCTGTGGGTGACACGCAGCGAGTGACCTTGTCTGGGCTGGACCAACCTGGGGGACCACGATGGCACCTGAAGAGCATCTCAGTCCCCCCGGTCTGGCTGGGGAAAGGCATCCACCAGCCCTGGGATTGCTCTGGCATTTTTTTCCAAGGGCTTTCAACAGACCATCCCTTTTGCTCGCCATCAGGCACTCGCAGGTAGCATAGCATAGCTTCACCCGGGTCCCCGGGATGATGGATGCTGCTTGGAAGCATCCCGCATTCTGGCCAGTACAGTTGTCTTGGGCCACGCTTCAGGCAAAGGAACAAAATACACCAAGAGGAGGGTAAAAAACCATGGAGTCGGCACGGGGGGACACATCACTAACGGGAGCCAGCAGTGCTGGCCAGGCTTGGTGGGCGAGAGGCTGGTGTCTGAGCCACACAGCCCATGGGGCTTCCCAGCCAGGAGCTTAAACACCTCATTAATTCAAAAGGATAATGCTGGAAAAGGAAGAATTAATTTTTTTCCTCACTCTCTTCGTCTTCCAAGCCCACCGCCACTTGAAAATAGAGTGGGAAAAGGATTGGGTTGAGTGTCTCTTCATTTATTTTTTTTCTGGTGTTATTTTCTTTTCGTGAAACTTTAGCCCCAGCTCCCTTTAAAAAAGAGCCGCCAAAAAAACACAGCGAGTTTATGGTGGGCCCAGCACCGCCGCGGTGGTGGAGCTCTGGCGTCCCACGGCAGTGTCGTAAGAGGTATTTATTTGCAGAAGATTTTTGGAAACTTCGCGTGTCTTTCCGGATGGCCTTTGTAATGTAGTTACAGCAAAGCATTTAGGGACAACCATATATCTGGGGTTAGTAAACATCAGACTCTTAAATAGCACATTATCGTGTTACTGAAAGGGACATAAACTTGTTTATAAAATTGCTAATTTTGTCTGGCACAACTGAAGGGTGTTTATCCTAGTTACCACTAGAAACCCATATAATCTCGAAGACGCTAATGCAGCTCCAGGCCCTGCTCGTTAAATCACCCGTGTGCATGACTTAAAGCCGCTCTCTGCACCCCCTGTGCTATTTGTGGGCAGAAGAAAAAAAAAACAAAAACATTTCACATTAGATTTTTTTTCAATTTCCCCACTTTTTTTTTTTTTTTCCAAAAGCTGGGGAAAACACAGTAGGAAATAAACACCCTGTAGGACTTTCTTCACGACGTGACATCCATAGGACCATGCCGGAAGGGTTTTTTTTCTGCAACCATCAGACTTTACGACAAAGCACGGTGCACTTAAGCATCACAAGAAAAGCCAAATATCCTGAAGCTCAAACAAAACCCACGGCAGCGGATGGCGTTGCCGCCACAGCACAGGGGTGACATCGCCTCCTGCATCGCAGCCTGCACCCGGTGGGGCTGTTTGGGGTCCCTCTGCCTTGCTGGGTGCAGTGGCAGGATTTGGCCCTGATCATTCTCCTTCCCACCATGGTCCCACCACTGAGGACTCGGTGTACGGAGGTGGGAAATGCAGACAGGATAAGGACATTGCTATTTATCATAGAATCACAGAATCACAGAGTGGTTTGGGTGGGAAGGGACCTTAAAGACCACCCAGTGCCACCCCCTGCCCGGGGCAGGGACACCTCCCACCAGACCAGGTTGCTCCAAGCCCCGTCCAACCTGGCCTTGAACCCCTCCAGGGATGGGGCAGCCACAGCTTCTCTGGGCAACCTGGGCCAGGGGCTCACCACCCTCACAGCCAGGAATTTCTTCCTCACATCTCATCTAAATCTCCCCTCTTCCAGTTTCAAACTGTTCCCCCTCATCCCATGGCTCCCCTCCCTGATCCAGAGTCCCTCCCCAGCTTTCCTGGAGCCCCTTTAGGGACTGGAAGGGGCTGGAAGGTCTCCGCGGAGCCTTCTCTTCTCCAGGCTGAACCCCCCCAGCTCTCTCAGCCTGTCCTCACAACAGAGGGGCTCCAGCCCTCCCAGCATCTCCGGGGCCTCCTCTAGACAAGGAGGAGCTTTATCATCCCCATAACGCTCCCTGTCCTCGGTGGACATGTAAATGCCGTCCTGACCGCTGCGAGTGGCCACGTCCTTGGGCTGGGTTTGAACCAAATACACATTCTCCTGGCAGCAGGTCTCCCAGCCCACGTGGGTTTGCTTTTTAAAACCCATTTAACATGTACAGGGGTGGAGAAGGGACCTGCTATAGGGGGGTTCATGGGGGAAGTGGCAGGGTTGGGAGAGTGAGACCCATGGGATCTCCTGGGCGAGCGAGAGGCTGCCTCGGGGACCGGCAGCGTGGAGGATGGATGGTGTTTGTAGCAGCACTTGCGATGCACATGACTGAGGACCCATCGCTGAGCTGTGACTCATCCCCAAACCCTGCGGTCCCAGCTGGTCCCCGTTGCACCATCCTGCCCCACCCTGGGTGTCCTTGGGGGATAAATAAGGGAGGGATGGAGAGGGTTGGCTTCTCTTGTGTGCAGTCAGCCTCTAGGTGCTGGTTTGGGTGGAGGTGGTGTGTCCCAGGAGGATTTGGGGTGCAGGTAGCAGGGAGTGGGTGCTGCAGGATTGTGCTTTTTGGTGTGCTGTGATGGGCTTGGGTTGTGTGCGCAACAAGGTCTGGTTTCCAGAGCTCTTGAGCTGCTTGGTGCCGGCTTATCTCCCCCAGCATTAGCTTGTAGCTACGAGCGTGTGGGCCAGCCCTGGGCTCCGTGGCACCTGCTATCCCAGAGCTGGCTCTTCACAGGCTTTGGGGCACGAGCATGTTGTTTCCACGCTAATCCCTGATGCGGGGCACCCCCCCCTGCGCTGCGCACTGCGAGCTCTTGGCTGAGCATCATCTGGCTCTGCTGGTCCTTGGTGAGTGAAGCTGCTTTACGCTTGCTGGTGACCACTCGGCTTGTTTTCTGTCTTGGACTCGTGTTCCTATCGGCCTCTTACGGGGTCTTTCCAGAGTGTCTCCTGTTAAGAGGATGAATTTTGAGGGCAGGTTTACAGGTGGCAGCTCCTCAAGATGTGTTTGGTCGTCTTGCTGCAACGCTGGAGGCACTCAGAGGGTCCCACTGCTGTCTCTGTGTTCTGGGTGTCCGTAGAGCTGAGATATCTCAGGACCAGTGTGTCTTCACCTGAGACACCCCAGTTATACCCGTCTTTGTTAGTCCAGCCTGGAATATGGTAAGGGAACAGTTGCATCTCTCTGGGCTTTCCAGGCTGGGGGAGCATTGCTGGGGAGCAATGCCCTGGGAAGGGAGGAGCAGAGCCCTGGCACCTGGGTGATGGGCTGACCCCAGCGCCTGCATGGGCAAGCAGGATGGGGGGGAGGCCCCCGGCCACCCTGTGTCCCCTACAGCCACATGCCTGCACACAGCAGCCAAGAAAGTCCTTCCCCCTCTTCCTCAGCCCACAGGAGGTTATTTTCTGTGCAGGGATGAGGTGCCAATTCTGGATGGGGTGGCTCTCCGAGCTGTCTCAGACAGGACCCTGTCACCCTTCTGTCTGTCCTGGTTATAGAGAACCTATTACGCAGCATCTCTGGTAGCTTCCAACCCGCTCCTGTTATTTTGGAGGCTGATTCATTTGCGTGGCCTCAGAGTAGCAAAAAATATCAGAGGAAACTGAATTTCTATCAAAGTGACGGTCACCGGCGCCTGAGCAGGGAGCTGCTCCCAGTCGCCTGCTGGGAATTGTTGATGCTGAACTGGGGAGTGCTCATCCATGGCGAGATGGGGAGAAGCTGGGGAGATGCTCATCCGTGGCGTGCCAAGGTGTTGGACGTGGGCAGTGTGTCCAAAAGCAACACCTCAAGTGTGTCACAGTAAAAACGGAGTTATCCAGCTTAGCTGGGAGCCCAAAACTTAAGAAGGCAATAAACAGCAGATCAGAGCTTTGCAGAGATGTTTTAAGTGACTAATTTAATCATAGAGTCATTAAGGTTGGACTAGATCTTTAGGACCGTTGAGTCCAACTGTTACATTCTTAGCATAAAAGCCGATGGGGCAAGAGTCTGCCTTTAATAAGGGACTCTAGGGGGGGGGACCCATGTCCCGGGGAGAGCTGGGGCTGAGCCCCACCGGGCGACTCGTGCCCGGGGCAGCACCTGTTACTGCACCCGAACTGTTTTTACCTATGGGAGGCGCAAAGAGTTTGATCTCGGTTATTTATAGCAGCTGCTATAAATGTGCCAGGCCGGGAGCAGAGGGGCTGTTTGCCCCGTCCTGGCGGCGGAAGGTGGCTGGTCCCAGGGGGAGCTGCTTCGCTTGGGGTGGTGGGACACGGCTGTCTCCCACCCACCCACATGCTGGTGTGGGAACTGGGCGCGCTGTGGGGGAGAGGGGTCTTCAGCTGAGTCCCCCACAGAGCCTGCGTTTGGCTCTTGGCCCCTTCTCTTTTGGGAAGCAGAGATGCTGATGGCTCCAGGGCTGCAATGTGTGGGACCAGGACATAGGCTTAAGTCCTGATCCTGCTCCTTGGGCTCATCCCTCTATCCCTGGGTTGGTCAGAGCAGGACCGGATGCTGCAAAAGACCACCAAAAAAACCCACAAAGAATTTCCAAAGGGCAGCATCCTCTTTGAGGAGCCCCCTGCTTAGCCTTGGGCAGAGCTGCCAGCCCCCAGCATCAACCCCTGTGGCTGCCGGGGGCTGATCCATCGGCAGCCGGACCAGCGTGGCACGGCACGGCGGCTTCAGCCCAGCGAGAGGAAGAGGAGACACGGGCTGAAAGCAAAGCTGGTGCTTCTCGCTCGAGCTCCCTTCCTGCGCTCGCTCCTGCCGGGGCAGGAATGAGCAGAGTCATGGGGCTGGAGAAACTTGACTCCTGCGGTGATCGCTGGTGGCAGCTGGAGGCACGGCCACCTCCGCCGGGATGGCAGCGAGCGGCGACAGGGCATTGCTGGGGGTTTGGAGGGGCAGCACCCAGCGGGAGGCTCCGGGGAAGACCTGGACCATGCAGCACCCCATGCATTGAAGCCTTGGAGAGCAGCGTTGAAGGGTCTGGAGCCCTGTGGGGCGCTGGCATGGCCCACAGCACACCCTTGCCCTAAAAGCTCTGCAAAACCCCATTTCCAGGGAAACCGAGCTCCCGTAAGTCCTCGGAGTCCCCAGGAGATGGGGTGGGTTGGTCCCCCAATGGGTGCTGTGGGTCCCGCTTGTGCGTGCATCGGTGCATCCCGGCTGGGACTGGGGGTGACAGAGCCAGACGCAGCCCCGTGCTTTTTGGCTGGAGCTTCAAGGCCACCAGTATCGAGGGAATGCAAAGGGCAGGTTTCCAGAGCCACTCAAGTGGAGTGTGAAATGGGTGTAAATCCAGAATAACTGGATGAGAAGAAGCAACGGTGGGCCCCTGCTGACCCGCTGCTGTGGCCACCGTCCTTTCCCAGGGGACGTGTAGTGGCAAAAATTCCCTTTTTGCTTCCTTCAGGGTCGCAGCCTTTGGGGTGCAGCGGGCCTGGGGTGAGATGGGGCTGTGCCCCTCTGGGGTGGCTGCTCCAGGCTCTCTGTTTTGCAGCGATTTGGGCCAGAAGCTGGCTTTTAGGCAGTGCCAGACTCCACTCTGCAGTGATGAGACTCAGTTAATCCTATTAGACAACCCTGTTCAGCAAGGACAAAACTCTCCCTCTTCTAAAACAGGTTTAACTACAAAAATTGGTGGTCTTACCACTTGATTATTTTATTTATTTTTTTTTTTTAAAGCTTGCCCCGTTCCAAATGGCAGCAAGTTGCTGCCATCCCTCTACCAGCTGCGTTTTGGTCGTGCACCAAAGCCCTGGCGCTGGAGCCACGAAGGGGCTGTTCAAACGCTGTGGTGGAGGCGGTTTCTGCTGGGGGCCAGTCCCTGCTTCATCCCTGGGGCTGGAAGCGATGTGGGGGGGGGGGGGTGAGTGGTAATACCCCCACAACGCTGTGCTGCTGCCCTTGGCAGAAGAAAATACATTTCTCACACCGAGAGTCAATTCAGCAGCGATAGCGAGGGAACGCGGTGGTTTCTAAAATGCAGTTATCCTGCGCCGCTCGAAATCAATACCTCCCTTTTGCTGCTGCTTTTATCACCCGGTTTTATAATCACCATAGGAACGTGTCGATACCGTTGCGCACCCGGAGTCTCTCTTCCCATCAGGGTTATAAATGTCCAGTTCTCCTTAATTACAAAGGGCTGAAGGTTTCCAGCTCTCGGCACAGCAGGGCTGGGGCTGTCAGGAGTATTGATCCTAAAGCTTTTTCAGCAGCATCACGGTAAAGTTTCGGTGCATGGAGGAGTCGCTGCTTGCCAGTGGGATGCTGGTTTGGGGGAGGGGGAGGCACAGAGGTGCATCTATCCCAGTAGCCCCGCAAAGCGGGATGGAGTGGTGCGGAATATTGGGCTCGTCTCTGACACAACCTGATGTTTGGGGGGTCGAACAGATATCGAGGCGAAGCTGAGGCAAGGTGACCCAGAGAAAGAACCTCTCTGGTGTCTAGGAAGCCTTTTCCAGGCATTTCAGCCTCGCTCAGGGCATGGCAGCTTGTTCCTCCGGGTGATTGAACCCGTCTGGTCCCCGCTTTGTTCTCTCCAAGCCTTTCTGTTGCTTTGCTGCTCAGTGGAGCCACTCTTATCTCTCCCAAATGGCCCATCCTATTCCTGTCTGGGGAGTCATCCTGGTCTCTGTAACATTAGAAAGTGTCATTATTGCCTTGCTTTTTGGTTCAAGATAAGGCTTTTAACCCCTTCCTCTCCAGAGCAGAGCCATCCAGCACTGCAGGTTACTTGTGTTTCCTACAGACGGGTGATGGGCGCCCTGAAATGGCCACTGACCCCGCAGGACCGAGCTCCTCTGGCTGAGGAACCTTTTGCTTTGAACACCCCACGTTGCTCGCACAAGGTGCGGGAGGAAAGCTGTCCGTGCCTTGCAGCATATTGCGAAGGGGAGACAGCTGGAGCGGTGCCCCCGAAGGTGTTGTGTTGTGTTTTGTTTTGTTGAACAACCCTGTCTAGGTTGTGAAATTGCGTGTCTAACAACAGCCAGCTGGTGCCGGGGACACCAACTGCTCAGCTCATATGGTGCTCAACCTGACGGTGGTGGCTTTTGAAGTGCTCAACCTGATGGTTCTTTTTGCTCGGAGGCTGAATGGGGGTCTGAGAGGAGAAGGAGCACAGGGGGTGCTCCATCCGCAAGTGACCCATGCATAATAACCTTTCTTGCAAGTTCAATATTTCTGCAATAGACCTGTTTGCAAAAGCCCACCCAGATCCTGCCATCACCTGGCTTCAAGGGCTGAGCAAAAATGCCCCAAAACGGCACCAGCTGGCGTTGCCTTCTCAGCGCCCCTCTCCCCAGCAGGCTGGGTGAAGGCGTCCCGGAAGCAGAATGAGAGGATGGCCGGCCTGCCGCACATCCCGGGCCCCGAGAACCTCCGCCCCTTCACCCCTGCCTCGCTGGCTGCCATTGAGCAGCGCATCGCCGAGGCAGAGGCGCTCAAGCTAAAGCGGCAGCAAGTTGAGCTGCCCGAGGAAGAGGAGATCAAGCCCAGCAGCGACCTGGAAGCTGGCAAGAACCTGCCCCTCATCTATGGTGACCCACCACTGGAGCTCATAGGGACCCCTCTGGAGGACCTGGACCCTTTCTACAAGGATAAGAAGGTGAGGGACGCAGCTTAGCCCATGGGTAGACTTGGTATTAGGTGTAAGTCCTAAGAAAAAGACCAAAGCATGGACCATCTTCTTCTTTGCACCATGTCCCAGGGTCTCACATGAGCCTGTCTTGGTGATCCACAGCCCCAGACTTCTGTGGTTGCTTCTCCAAAGCAGAGCATCTGTTCCTTAGCACAGTCTCAAGCCTTTAGAGACCCGAAGCATGTGTAGAGGTCCTACCTTTAATGGCAGCACTTGATCCACGGGTGTTTCAGGGGTGTGCAGAAAGGCTAACCCATCTTCCTTCTCTCTTTTCTCCACAGACATTCATAGTCCTCAACAAAGGGAAGTCCATCTTCCGCTTCTCGGCAACCCCTGCCCTTTACATGCTGGGGCCCTTCCACCCCATCCGCAGAGGAGCCATCAAAGTGCTTATCCATTCATATCCTTGCCCTCTGTGGTGCTGCTCCATGGCCAGGTCAAACCCTGATGCTCAGAGTGAGAACAGCCCTGGGAGAGGGCTGAGAGAAACATTTCATGATGGTGTAGAGCAAACCTCCTGGGCTGGCCACCACTATGGTCAGGACCCACTGCCCAGCCATCCCAGTGCTTTGGTCCCTTCCCAAGGAGTAGGTGCTTGGAGGCTTTTCAGGCACATTGGTGGCACCAAGAGCTCAGTCTTGGTTGAAGAAAGGAGGAATCAGTTTGGTTGGAGAAGGGAAGAAACCTAAGTGGTGGAGCTTCCTAGGAAGAGGCTCAAGGTCTCTGAGGACTGGAAACACTTGGAAAGGAAGGAAAATATTTACAGGTTGTGGGACCCTGTCCCACCTGGCAAGTGGGTGAAGGAGCTCAAAGGAGAGGTCAAAGGATGCTTTGGGAGAAGAAAGGCAGAGCAACCATGATGTTGGAGTACAGGGGAGGAGGCAACTTTGAGTTTTTGATGCGAGACAAGCAGAGATGGAAAGACAGGAAAGGACCCCAAGGGCAAGAGGAGCACTAGGATGGGTGGGAAGTGATCCCAGCAGAACTCCGGTGGCAGCAGGGGTTGGTGGCCAGGAGGGAGGAGGAAAAAGAGGGGATGTTTGTGGCAGAGGGATCAGACAAGTGGGGAAGGCTGTATTGTGGGGTGATGGAGAGGAAGGAGCACAGGGGACAAGAAGGGAGGCAGAGCCAGCACCACGGAGATGGGGAGGGGAGCAGAAAGGGAGGGCAGGGGCCAGGACCATGCATGGGAGCAGAGGGACTACGGGGAAGGTGTGACCACAGGACTGAGCTGGGAGAGAGCCGTGGGAGGAGCAGGCCAGGGCATGGGACCAAGGTGGGAGCCAGGACGAGAGGAGAGCAGGGGTGCTTGGCTTCATAACCTTGTGAAGGGGGGAATCTAGGCAACAGCCACAGCATTTCTCCTTGACCAGATTTTAAATTATTCAGCATGTTCATCATGATCACGATTTTAACCAACTGTGTGTTTATGACGCTGAGCAACCCCCCAGCGTGGTCCAAGAACGTGGAGTAAGTTTTTTCCTCCTGTGACCTCCCCCAGCCATGGGGGCCATCCCAGCTTGGCCACCCTCAGGAGGGACAGGACCAAGGCTGAGAGAGGGGTGTCAGGATCCAGGCACCCTTCAGAGGAGGAGAGGCATCACTGGGAGGTGCTGGTGGCCCTCTTGATCTCAGAAGGGATGTCCACACTCTGCATTAGGCATTGCAAAGAGTGGGAGCGTTTCAGGGCTGCCCAAAATCTGGTGGGGATCCCTGTGACAGGAGACGACTGCAGAACAGGTCGAGTCAGGTCAACAGTGATAGTCTGGAGAGGCTGAGCAGATTCTCCAGTCCAAGGAGCATGGACAACCAGCCCCAGGTGAGAGGGGAAAATCCAGCGTTTTCTGCTGTGGTTCTGCACAATCAGGTCTCAGCAGGGTTTTACAGAGAACGTGGTGGTGTGGGACACCAGCAGGGATGAGAGGTGTTGCAGAATAGTCACCAAAGGGGTTGGTATGTCAAAATGTCCCAACTTTCCTTACAAGGTGAGGTGAAAACTTCCCCCAGTGCCAAAGCACCCCAAGAACCCATCAGCCCGGGTCCCCCCAAACTCAGCTCCCCATGATGGTCCCTTTGGCAGGGGTGGACAAAACCTCATCCTGAGCTGGCCCTTGGACCCCGGTGAGCATCCCCTCAGTCACCGTTCCCATTTCAGATACACCTTCACTGGGATATACACCTTCGAGTCCCTCATCAAGATACTGTCGAGAGGCTTCTGCATCGACAACTTCACATTCCTGCGTGACCCGTGGAATTGGCTGGACTTCATGGTCATCTCCATGGCGTGAGTTTGGTGGGATGGGGCGAGGAGAGGAGGTCTGACCACTGCACCCAGGGGGGGGGACCCTGGGGAGGAAGGCTGAGAAACAGGGGGTGGGTGCCTGGCAAAGCCCTTGAAGCCCTTTCCTCTCCTGTCCTGCAGCTACATTACCGAGTTCGTGGACCTGGGGAACATCTCTGCTCTCAGGACCTTCCGTGTCCTCCGTGCCTTGAAAACTATCACCGTGATACCAGGTGAGACTTAACGAAGGGGTCTCCTCTCTATATCTTCCCCTTCCTTGAGCTCAGGTTTTCCCACAGTTCACAGCAATTCCTTGTTCTTTTGACAGCTCTAAGAGAAAACAGAGGAAATAAGGTATTCAATATTTATAAATAATTTTCCACATAATTCAGCTTTTGGGTCAGGTCCTGCTGGTTTTACATCTTGAAATTATCTGCGCTCACTCGGTTGTTTGGCCGGGGAAAGCTCCTGATGAGCCAGATGTGGTGTTTTTAGGGCTCCTCGGAGATGCCTTAAGTGGACTTGTGTTTATGGGCTCGATAAACCGATACGCTTTGCTTGGTCCTCGGAGCCATAAATTCAGTTTTGTCCCCACTGCTGACTGCTCTGGTTCTAGGGTTGAGATATCTGATGGGTGACAGTCCAAGAGCCACGTGGCGAGCGTTTAACATCACCCCAAACATCCAGCCTGTGGTGTTAGTGGCTGTTTCCCAAATCTGATGCCACTTCAATGCCCTGCTTTGGTACCACCTAATGCAAGCTCACTGAAGTGATAGGTCAGACCCCTTGAAGAAGCATGAGTTTGAACTGAAAACGATCATTTCTTGTGGTGAATAAGTTCTTGTGTCCCTGCAGTTTCCAGATCTTTAGGGTTCGAATTTGAATGGGTTTCGCCTCTCTCAAACAGGCTAAAAATTGCATTTAGGAAAACATAAGCTGATGCTTCTTTCTGGAATGACATCCCCCCAAGAGGCTTTGCAGAAATAGCAGTTGCAAAAATAAGCTGTTTTAGAACGACGCTCCTCAGCAGTTTCCCAACATAGACAAGCCCTTGGAGAACAGGGTTTTACCTAAATAGTTTGGGGAGGGGCAGAAACTGGCACGATGACAGGGATAAAAATCACGTGTTATCAGAGAACTGCCTCCACGTGAGAAAGCTCTGTGCTCAGAGCTGCTTTTAAGATCAATGTCAGGATGTCCCAGCGTCACCATCAGCCGTGTAGACCTCGGGTGACAGGAACAATATCCTCCATGTCAAAAGCTCTCCGAGGATCTGTGGGCGAGCCTCCTCTGCGGAGGGAACGACGATGCTGGGGGGGGAGAGATGATTTAATCCTGATGCTTAATGCAGATGTCGCTTTGTCACCTTCGCTCAGACACGATGGGGTTCCTCCAGCTTGAAGGGATCAGGCTGGAGGGTCCGGCTGAGCTCCTGACCACCCACGGGACAGCAGCTCGTTGCGGGTGTTGGACCACGGAGGCTTTTCTGGAGCTGAGAGTGGTGCTCAGCATCTTCCAGCTGGGCTGGCAAATAGTTTTTCCATGTGCCACAGAAAAGTGGTCTACCCTAGTGATTTGGGCCAAAAAAAGGCCAGATTTTGGCATTTGGGCAAAACTTAAAGCCAAAAGTAATTGATGGCTGCCAGGCTGGGGTGGGCTTTGGCTTGTGACACCTGGGTTAAGGTTGGCATGGGGAGGCTGGGCTGGCACTGCTGCGAGGGTGACAATTTTGGGGGAAGGTTTTATGCTGCCCAGCAACGTGGGGCACAGAGCTGCAGGTCTGAGCACATGGGGTGAATTTGGTGATACCACATGTCCCCACCAGATCCAGCACCTTTTGGGAACGCCACAGCATGTTCTCCACAACTAGCAAACAAGCGATTAGATTAGCTCAGTAGTAACACCTCCCCCCTAGGGCTGAAGACGATCGTTGGGGCTCTGATCCAGTCGGTGAAGAAGCTCTCGGATGTCATGATCCTCACCGTCTTCTGCCTGAGCGTGTTCGCCCTCGTCGGTCTCCAGCTCTTCATGGGGAACCTCCGGCAGAAGTGCGTGCGGTGGCCCCCCCTCAATGACACCCTGCTGGGGGACTTAGGGCTGGACAATGACACGTGGGCCAATGAAACGCTCTACAGCAATTTCACTGATGGCATCGCCAGCAACTTCACCAGCAACTTCACCAGCAACAGCACCTTTGATTTTGAGGCCTACATCAACGATGAAGGTAAGCGCCTGCGCACGCCCTTCTCCATTGACCCATCGCTCTGGTTTGCTCCTCCGTTTCTTTGGTCTTCCCTGTCAGACCAGCATGGTTTGCTTGCATGGATCTTCCTGTTGAGGTGCTTTGCAGGGAGAGATGTGGCCGGTGGGTGAAACAGGGGTTGTGCATACTCACAGGATGGACAGGTGGGATCAAATCCTCTTCACCAGGGACATGCAGTCCACCTGGGCGAGCTAAACTCCTCCAGAAAGGTTTCACCATGGTGGGGGGGCCTGGGCAAACCAGTGTCTCCATCTCGTCCCACTTGCTAGTGAGGGCACAATCTCCCCATCGTGCCGGGCAGTGGTGATCAGTTGCACCATCCGGCTGGTCGCAGCAGGGAGACCAAACCCTCCAGGAGCAGGTGGGACTTTGGGTGGAAAACCAGAGGGAAGGATGCAGGAATGACGCTTCTCACCCACTTTCACTGCTGCATCATAGCTGGGTCCTACCCCAAGTAACGCGGTGTCCAGTGAGAATTGCATGCAAGCACGCAACACTGCGACAGCCAAGAGGAGGGGAAGGAGGGAGAGATGGGAACAAGCACAGGTCCTCAGACAGGTCTCCAAGTTTGCTGCTTTCCAACCACTTCTTTGGAACACGTTTGGTCAAAAAAAGTGTGTGGTGGGTTTTTTGGTTTTTTTTTTTTTTGGTTTGGGGTTTTTTAAACCCCATGAGAATGTTAAAAATCTCAGAAAACCTGCCTGGCAGAGCTGCGCGGTGGCAGGATGCTCCACAGGGATGTTTCACGTCTCATTTAGGGCACTGGGCAGAGCTCAGCAGAAGGTCGGGTTACGTCTCGGCTGAGCTGCTTTGCCTGACTGTATGAGTAGCTCTGGCATTAATTACAGGAAGGTTTCTTGGTAGGGGTGCAAATTCAATATATAGGATCTAATGAGTGCAGTGCAAATAGCAACAGCACCCTGCGGCCATGCATTCAGGTTAGCAGCTATTGGGGCCAGGCCAAAAAAACATATCGCCTGAAGTTTCACAAGCAGGATATCTCCTCCACGAGCCCACGTCGCTTAAATAAAAGCCTGGTGGCAAGAAGCCAGGCGGAGCCCGGGGATGCTTTGAGGGAGCTCCAGAAATCCCTGTGTGGCTCCTGGAAGGGCTGTGATGCCCAGGGTGGGGTCCAGCTGCCCTGTGCCATGTCCCGGGGTGGGTGTCTCCAGGTGCTCGTCTGTGTGTCCCTGGGGGCAGGTGACTGGTGGTGGCACTTCTTGGCAGCTCCTGCGGCTCCAACTCTGTGCTCGAGCTGTAAGGAGGAGCTTTAAGGACCCCTGGTCTGTGAGTGGGGTGGATTTCCCCACCAGGTAGGGGCTGGTAGGGATGGGAGCAGCAGGAGGAAGGTGACGGCCACGGAGCGGCCGCAGACCATTTCCCCAGGCTTTTTTGGGAGCCCTGCAGTCCCCCATGCTCGGTGCTCCTTGAAAACGCCCCACTAATTTGTACATTTTCCCAGCAAAACAGACCAGCCCTGGTCCCTTGAGCAGATGTTAACCCACCTTCCCAGGACGCCTGACCCCGGCCAACCTGGCTCTTTCCAGAGCTCTTTATGGGCTTGGGAGCCATCTAGTCGGGCCGGTGAAACAAAGCCGTGAGCTCTCTGAGCTAGTGCCAAGTAGTTCAATGCAAATAGCAAAGTCAGCAGAGAGAAGATAACCCAGTGCCTGACGCGGGGATTCAGGGAATTTCCCTGATAGCGAGGAGCTGCCAAAAATTTTCAAATCAATGTTTGTATTTTGTTTGTGTGTTTGGTGTTTTGTTTTGTTTTTTTTTTTAATGTCTTGTTCTTTCGCCAACTGCAAAGCCAATTTCTACTTTCTGGAGGGAGCGCTCGACGCCCTGCTCTGCGGGAACAGCAGTGATGCCGGGTGAGTGCAGCTCACGCTGGCAGCCGAGGTCCCCTCTGGCACCGCGGGAGGGGACAAGGCAGCCAGCACAGCCTGTTGGGAACACTGATGCTTGGGTTGGGACAGGACCGGGGTTGGGAACGTGGCTGTGCAGGTGAATGGTCCAGGGATCCCGACTGTATCAGCTTGGAGGGGGTATCAGTCCAGGCATCAAACTGTATCATTTTGGTGGTGGGGGGGTATCAGTCTGGGCATCCAACCATATCAGCTTGGAGGGGGTATCAGTTCAGGCATCCGACTGTATCATTTTGGGGGGGGTATCAGTCCGGGCATCTGACTGTATCAGCTTTGGGGGTTGGTCCGGCTGAAGCATCTCAGCACCTCCAGGGATGGAGCATTTCACTGCGGGTGCAGGAGGGGGCTCACACCAGCTGCCCCCGTGGCTCCTTTGGTAGGAGGTGCCCTGAAGGGTACCAGTGCATGAAGGCGGGGAGGAACCCAAACTACGGCTACACCAGCTACGACACCTTCAGCTGGGCTTTCCTGGCCCTCTTCCGCCTCATGACGCAGGACTTCTGGGAGAACCTCTTCCAGCTGGTAGGTGCCCGTGGGACCCCCGTGGGTGGGCATGGGGCTCTGGTGCGAATTTTTATCCTTGTGCAAATACTCCTCTTGTTTTGATGCTGCCTCTGGCATAGGATATGGAAAAAGGCAGTTGAGTGGAAAGTCGTGGGACTTTGTCCCATGATGTATGACTCTAACCAGGATCAGCGGGCACGGTCCCATCTAGCTCCTCAACCTGAGCAGTACAGTGCACTTCCCAGGGCAAAGCACAGGTTTGCTTCAGCTGTGTCATGGAAATCGGGGATTTACAGGAGTATCTAGTACCTCTTCGGCTTGAGCTGAGGCAGAGGGGAAGGGGGGAAAGCTAAGTCACTTGTCCCCTGGATTGAGTCATCCTTTAGGCAGAAGTTGCAAACACCATGAAATCCCAGCGGGGTCCGGGGACTGCTTAGATAAAAGCGAGCTGATGTCTGAAGGCTACACACGTCCTCTGGAAATGATAACGCCCAGATCTGGAGTTAGAAAAGGACCGCTCTTGGCCCAAGGGTGAGGCCTATGAAGTTGGGGGCTGAGAGACATCAGCCCCTGCCACAGCAAAGGGAGTCTCTGGTGAGATACTGGTCCCATCTCCATACACGCTTGCAGCCCTTGGGCTAACAAATAGCACGCAGCAGCGTGGCTGGGTTTGCCGAGACTTCTGGCTGTTTCACACAAGACCTAACCCAATGCCATGGACTGCAGAAAGGTCAAGTGGGCAACGACCAGCCCTTGGGGAGGATGAGAGCAAAATATTGTATGCCTACCACAAACGGGGGGGTGCCCTGGTGCAAGACCTCTCATTTAAAGCATCGCCAAACTGATACTGTGTCGAGGTGGTGTGACAGCCCGTGCCTCCTCTTTCCACAGACACTACGTGCAGCAGGGAAAACCTACATGATCTTCTTTGTGGTGGTTATATTTCTTGGTTCCTTCTACCTCATCAACCTCATCCTCGCGGTGGTGGCCATGGCTTACGCAGAACAAAACGACGCCACGATGCTGGAGGAGCAGCAGAAGGAGGAGGAATTTCAGCAGCTCATGGAGCAGCTGAAGAAGCATCAGGAGGAGCAAGAGAGGACGGTTGGTGGAAATTGTGGAGGCCAAAACGAGGGACCTTAGGAACAGGGGGAGGAACCTAGGAACACCACCACAGTGACAAGAGTGGTGGTGCCTCTATTTATGTAAAATCCAGGAATAAGCCCCATTTGGTCCATAGTAAGCAAAGATGATAATTAGAATGATAGAATGGTAGAATCATCAAGGTTGGGAGGGACCTTTCAGATCATTGAGTCCGACCATCAACCTAACTCTGACAAAACCCACCACTGACCCATGTCCCTCAGTGCCACGTCTGCCCGACTTTTAAATACCCCCAGGGATGGCAACTCCACCACTGCCCTGGGCAGCCTCTTCCAATGCTTGACAACCCTTTCGGTGTAGGAACTTCTCCTAATATCCATCCTAAAACTCCCCTGGTGCAACTTGGGGCCGTTTCCTCTTGTCCTATCGCTTCTTATTTGGGAGAAGAGACTGCCCCCCCTTGCTACACCCTCCTTTCAGGGAGCTGTAGAGAGTAACTATTTTCGGGGTCTCAACTGAATCAAATTTTTGAGATATTAACCTGGGTAGGGGGGCGGGGGAAAAAAAAAAAAACACCAACAGCAAAAGCTGAAAAGATTTAACTTCCACATGCAAAATCCAGCACAGGGAGCACTGGGAGGCAGCAGAGAGGTGCAGCACCGAATTGTGGTATTGCTTGAACGGAGGAGGTGAGACACGAGGCATAAAAGCCCCCAGAACTAACAATATATCTTCCTGCGGCACGTCAAGAGCAGGAAACCTGGCGGAGAGCCCGCCCGGGCAGATTATGATCAGGGTTCAAAAGAAGCACTCAAGGAAGCTGGGGCAGTTGCAGCAAAGCTAAACGCGTTAGCAAACCATTTGCTTTTGGCCAAGGCTGGAAACAGAAGAGAGGGCTGGAGGGACCCCGCGTCTCCCCCGGAGAGGTGCTGGCGTCCTTGCAGGAGCTGAGGCTCAGCTCTCTGTGCCCCAGCACACGAGCAGATACACGTGCCTGACGCTGCCAGAGGGTTTGCACTGGTGTTTCTTCAAGCTGGAGTCTCTAAGCTGCCTGATTTCCACCCATTTTCTCCACTGCGGCCCCAAGGTGTTGCCTTGGTCCCTCTCCAGTCCTTAGGAGTCTCTTTTGAGCTCAAAATGCCTATAAAACTGCGAGTGAAAGCTGCTGTGATGTCTGATACTGCAGCCCAGCCGTTTTCCATCTCTACTCATCATTTTGGCCAGCGTCTGCAGGAGACATCCCTGCAAACCTCACTGTTAGTCTGGGCAAAAGACCAGCTTCCTCGCGTGTAGAGACAGACACAAAACAGTGTTTTCCTCTCTCTAGAGCCTCTGTCTCTCACTGCTTATCTGTGCCGAGCCGCAACATCCTCCGAGGAAGTGGCTTTGCCCTTATCTGGCTGCTGCTGTTTGCAGGATGGGTCTCAGCAGGTCCTGCCCAAGGGATGGAGACCCCCAGGGCCAGGCATAAAGCTGATGCCATGGCCCGTTCCCCAAACAAATTAACCACTGAGTTGCCCAAAGGCTCTATTATTCGTTTATTGTCACCTAGAGAAATGGAGAAGACGGGAGTAAGGCTGAGAGGGAGGGCAAAGAGCCTATGAGGAAGGGGTGCCCGGATCCATTTAATATCCAGCACCCAAGCGTGGAAACCGCGCTCCATCCCAGTGATGTGCAGTGGGAACAGAGACATTCCCACTCATCTGTGGCATCCTTAGTGCTACCAGAGGGCATAGTAAACTTCAAATATTAATACCACTTTTTGGAAAGTGAGGAAAAAAAAAAAGAATTGCACGTGCAAATTAAAACCTAATAAAACAACATTTGGAAAAAAAAAAATTAAATTTTGACACAAACATTCACAAATTAGGTGCAAGTCTAAAAATCTTGGACGTTCCATTTCAGCAAGAGCCTTGAAGATTTTGCTGCTTTTCCATTTGGGATGAAAGCATGTTTCAAAGATCAAAATTTCCTGCAAGACAGAAGTCGGGGGGGGCGCCATAACTTTGTATTTCTGCGTTATTCACCCTGGCCAAACGGTGAAGCAAGCGAAAAGGGAAAGCTTGCAGCCTCAGGCACGTGCTTAGCTGCTGTAAATTGTTATCCCTCCTCATTGCTCATGAGGATCCGCATTTGCTGATGAGCTTCACCTCTGCCTGGCTCCTGCGGCAGCGGACTTTGGGGTCACAAAGTCCTGCCCAGGATGGTCCTGGGGCTCAATTTGCCCCCCTCTTAGCCTGGTGGCCCGTAGTGATTGTGGGAAGCTCCTGAAGGCTGCGGACACGCGGGTGATGGAGACGTGGGTTGCTGCAGTTGCAGGAGCGGCGATCCAGCAGCGGTTCCCTGCCCAGCAGCGTGGCCGAGAAGGAGCGCGACTCGGACCTGAACAGTGACCAGGACAAGGCAAAGGACTGCAACGGGCAAGTGGTCCCCAAGGTCGTGCTGGAGCGGTCCGCCACGGTGATCGATGTACGTGCTGGGCTCTGTCTCTGCCATCCCTTGAGGGTGCCCACCCCAATAAACCCCAGTGGAGGGACAGGCCTGTGCCCAGCTTGTGGGTCCTACGAGCCCTTCTGCAGCCCACCTGCAGCTCCCACGTTGCACCCCAAGGTCTCTCCAGACCATACCCCTTTTTTTCTGCCTGCTCTATCTTTAAGTGCATTAAATACCATGCTCTGCGTTCACTCTCTGCGGCCTCCTCTCCTTCTAGTTCAACCCAACCCATGAGCCAGAGAAATCGGACCACAACCACCTCGCCGTGGGTGACCAAGATGGGCCAGGCCTCGAGAAGAGAGTGGGGAGCGCCATCAGTGTCATCTCCAACGCTGTGGAAGGTACGTCCTTCTCCAGCCTGGGCGAGGGCTGTGTGCGCCGGCTGTTTTAGCCCAACCATTGTGTGTTGGTGGGCTTGGGGTGCTCAGCACGCACCAGTGATAGCAGCTGTCCCACACCTCCAGCCCCATCTGAGGGATGACTCTGGACCTGGGGTCTCCAAATGTGGTGAGGGCACTGCAGTGATGCTTAAGCATGGCTTTTCATCCCGGCAGCATCCTAGAGTCATCCCGGAGGCAATCAAGAGCTGTTGAGTGGCTTCCCAAGAGCCATTGTCTCAATTTCAGCAAAAAGCACAGAGTCAGCAATAACTGGCTTCTCAGCCCTGCCCTCCCTGGGAATGGGCACCGAGCCCTCCAGCCACACCGGAGCAGTTCCCTTGGGTGGTCTGGCCACCTCAGCACAGCAGGGACACCTCAAATCCTGCCTGGGTGCTGAAAGCAGGATCGTATCCACAGTTCCCTGCCTGATCTGCCTTTCCGTCCCCCTCTGGTTTGGAGGGTGAGGTCTGCAACATCGCTGCCTGGGCATGGGAAGGCTCCTCCTTTTAGCCCCCATATGAAACTCATAGATGGTCTAGGGCTGGTTCAGGACCTCAGAAGAGGTCCCTTCTTAGGGGGTTACCATTTGTCCCACTCAAGGGAGGACAGGAGAAGCCTACACTGATGTCATTTTCCTTCTTGCCCTCAGAGCTGGAGGAAGCTCACCAGAAGTGCCCGCCCTGGTGGTACAAATTTGCCCATACGTTCCTGGTTTGGAACTGCTGTCCTCCTTGGGTGAAGCTGAAGGAGTTTGTGAAGATGGTGGTGATGGACCCCTTCGTGGACTTGGGCATCACCATCTGCATTGTGCTTAACACAGTCTTCATGGCCATGGAGCACTACCCCATGACAGAGGAGTTCGAGAACGTGCTGACCGTGGGAAACCTGGTAGGCAGCTATGGATGTCCTGACTTTCCCTGTTTAGAGCCACAGCAGCCACACCATCCACCCTGGTGGGAAGATCCCCTCTGCTGCCACTGTGTCACCAGAAAGCTGGAGAGGGACTTTTTATAAGGGCATGGAGTGATAGGACGAGGGGGAATGGCTTCAAACTGGAAGAGGGGAGATTTAGATGAGATCTCAGGAAGAAATTGTTTGCTGTGAGGGGGGTGAGCCCCTGGCCCAGGTTGCCCAGAGAAGCTGTGGCTGCCCCATCCCTGGAGGGGTTCAAGGCCAGGTTGGATGGGGCTTGGAGCAACCTGGGCTGGTGGGAGGTGTCCCTGCCCCGGGCAGGGGGTGGCACTGGGTGGGCTTTAAGGTCCCTTCCCACCCAAACCAGTCTGTGATTCTGTGCATGCCTGGAAACACTTCCCAGCTGCTGAGAAAGTGCTCTGGCTGGGGGGGAGGAGGTGTGTGTCTGATCCCAGCATCCCTGTGATGGGTCGGGCTCCGGGATGGCTCAGATCAAGGGAAGTGATGTAGGAGTGGGATCCATCACCCCCTGCTCCACCATCTGCTGCAGCTTCTGTCTCACTTGGTGCATCTCGGCGATGCCAGTGTGTCCATGGCCTTGCAGAGCTGCCCTGAGCCCTCTTCCACGTTGCAACCCAGGGTTGGGCGTGAGCTGCTGCCCACCCTGGCTGACACCACCGTGTCCTCAACGATGCCGGGTGGCCACGTGGCAGAGCAGGGGCAATTCAGATGGTGGGAACAAAGAGGTCCCCACGCAGCAGGAGGGAGGCAGCAGTGACAAATAACAACAACCAGGACTTTTCCCAGTGAAACCGCTGCAAATCTGGGCTGTCCTGACTTCATGGGCACGTTTAGCCACCAGTTGTGGCTGCTCCTGCTTGGAGCTCGGGGTAAAGGCCTTTCAGCTGGATGCAAGCTGCTGGTGGGACAGGTCCAGGAGGCCCTTGGTGGCTTTGGGAAATGGAGCTGAGGGGTGGGAGAGCTCGCCGTCTCCTCTCCTGCCACCTTGCCCTGCGCCAGCACCCGCCCGGGCCTCTCCGTGCACAGGCGCTGGAGTGGCACATGCCGGTGCCCGAGCACCGGGGAGGGGAAGGATGACGCTCGGCACATAGCTGCTTTGTCTCTGGTTTCATTCAGGAAATACAAGGGAATTAATTGGCTGTTGCTCGAAGCACGGTCGGGCTGCAAAGACGAGCCCCAAGCTTTTCCTTCGGGCCAGCAGCGGTTTCTGGCTGCGCGTACACCCCTGTGCCAGTGGGGATGGGGATGGTCTGCTGGGGAAGGGCCAGGGAGGGGTGGGAGCAGGACAAGCAGCTCTCACTGAGCCACGGTCTCCCCTCGCATCGCCCACCTGTGATGGGGATGAAAATAGAAGCGCCTGCTGCCCATCTCGCCGCTGGCAGAGAGATAACCAAGCTATAAGTAAAGAGAGCAGGGAAGAAGAAAAGGGGACGTTTTGGGGCTGGCGGGCAAAGGGGAATGTCGGGGAGCATCCCTCGGGATGCTGCTGTAGAAGCCTTTCTGCAAAGTGGAGGCAAGGACCTGCACATCCCAACCCCATCCACATCCAAAAACTTGTCAGCGGGGCCCCTCCGCACACGCCGTGTCAGGAAATTGTGTCAAGGATACTAATTGCCACGTTGCTGATCCCGCTCCGGAGTAATGTGATAATGCACCGCGCCGTTGTAGTCCCGGGAAAAGCATAATGTGTAAAAGCCGGATCAGCTTTCGCAGGGCTCGGGGAGGGGCAGGGGCATCCCAGTAGCAGCCCAGTTCCCGTGCTGGGAATCCCTGCGATTCAGCAGCCATTTGAAGGGGGTCCCTTTGCCCATGAGGATTTCATTTTTAATTTCCACCTGCCGACACGCACCTTTACTAAGTCTCTCCGGTAGCAATCGGTCCCCAGTACTCCCAGCCTGGCTCCACAAGCCACACTGGGCAGCAGCTGGGGAGCTCATTCTCAACCAGGGCTGGATCCAGCGGGATGAAACACTTTGGGAATACCCCCGAAACGGAGAGGTTCTACCCACCCCATGCCTAGGACTGGCTTTCAAGCAAGCTGACGGGGTGCTGTTTCCCACAGGTCTTTACCGGGATCTTCACAGCGGAGATGGTCCTGAAGCTCATTGCTTTGGACCCCTACGAGTATTTCCAGCAGGGCTGGAATATCTTTGACAGCATCATCGTCACCCTGAGCCTGGTGGAGCTGGGCCTGGCCAACGTGCAAGGGCTCTCCGTGCTCCGCTCCTTCCGCTTGGTACGTACCGTGGGGATGAGCTGGGCTGGAGGGTTTTGGATGCATTTGCCACCAGGGTGGAGAATGGCTTGTTCAACCTCCTTTATGGCGGTCACCAGCTTGTTCCCTGTTAAAGATAATGCTGACAGTTGAGCTAAATATTTAGGGAAGTCGGAATCTGTGCTCTTTGCAAAGCAGTTGGGTGTTTAATCTCTCCTGCCTTAATAAAACTGCCACATGGAGGTCTAATCCCAGCTTCACAGCCTTGCTGACACCTTGTGGCAACGAAAGCCCCAGACAAATCAACGCCTTGTTTCCTTGCTCCTTGTAGCTGAGGGTTTTCAAGCTCGCCAAGTCCTGGCCCACCCTCAACATGCTCATCAAGATCATCGGTAACTCGGTGGGCGCCCTGGGGAACCTCACGCTGGTGCTGGCCATCATCGTCTTCATCTTTGCCGTGGTGGGGATGCAGCTCTTTGGGAAGAGCTACATAGAATGCGTGTGCAAGATCTCCCTCGACTGCACGCTGCCCCGCTGGCACATGAACGACTTCTTCCACTCCTTCCTCATCGTCTTCCGCATCCTCTGCGGGGAGTGGATCGAGACCATGTGGGACTGCATGGAGGTGGCCGGCCAGACCATGTGCCTCATCGTCTTCATGATGGTCATGGTCATTGGGAACCTCGTGGTGAGTGTTGGAGCTGGGGTGGACCCTCAGTGAGAGTGGGGGGTGAAGATGGAGGGTGTTATGGGGTGGGGACACCTCTGCCCCTCGCTCTCTGGCCAATGCTGTCCAGCTCAGCTCATCTACAGGGCTACGCCTCCAGGCATGGTCTTGTTGGAGCTGTACAGGAGCACAGGCGAAGGGCTTGTCCTCCCTCCTGGAGACCTGGAGGGGGTGTGCTGTGCGCTCAGCTCTGCGTAAAGCAGGGTAAGGAGCAATTTCTGAGGGACCTTCAGCTGAAACCAGCTCAGGAAGGAACAGAAGGGGAAACCGAGGCAGGGAAAATCTAAGAAGGGGCTTTAGGCAGATGCGGGAGCAACTCTGGGACAAAAGAGAGCTCATCTTCGAGCTGTCCTTTCTTCATGTGGCTTTTCAGGCTTTCCTCCCGTTTCCCTCTCTCCTGCGATGAGGAATGGAGACAGTGTTATATCCAGCTCGCCCCAGGTCCGGCCCTTTGCTCCTGGGTGGTTTTAGGAGCAGACCCCTCCAGAAGGCTTTTGCAGACCCCCAGCATCCCCAATCCTCCCCGCGGTCCAGGTGGCATCCCGGGGATACACGACCCCTCTGCAGCAGTGAATCCCTGGTCACCGTCGCCCTCCTCCCTCCCTGCCCCGTGCCCTCCCTGCTAACCCGAGCTGCTCGCTGCCCGCGCTGCAGGTCTGCAAGTTCCAGGCGAGCGTGAAATCCTTTCTAAACTTGGTAACCCTCTCGCTGGCGGCTTTGAAGCTTGTTTTCCAGGCTGTGTGGGCCCTTCTTAAGGAGCAAGGCAGGGGAGGGAAGCGCGGTGGCTTGCCGAATCGCTCCTATTACTTGCCGGGGTTGTGTAAGCCCTTTGGAATTTGCTTTGAAAAACTATCTGCCCGGGGAGCTGCTGACGCTTCTCGGGTAGCTGCTCCAGGCCTGGGCTGGCACAACCCTCCAGTGGGGTGAAGGCAGCCCCATGGGGAAACCCAGCCCCCCGCATGGCTCGGGTGAGGGGTAGGGCAGCTTAGAGTGTCCCACTTCGAGGGTAGAAAGTTGGGATTTGGGTGCTACTTGGCTTCTCTGGCTCACGCCAGGTATTTGGGGCTTTGAACTGGCCCCCCATAGCAGCACGGAGAGCTGCGCTGGCTGCAGACCTCACCCTGGGGTCTCCCGGGGTCTGGGCAGACGTGGGGGCATCACCTCACGGTGGGGAGCAGCAGGACGTCCCCCCCCGGGCTGCCCGTCACCCAGCAGTCACCGACGGCTTGGAATGCTGCTGTCCAAGGGGGAAGATGCTCATTTGAATTGCAATGCTGAACCGGGCTGAAAATCACCCGTAAGCAGCAGGAGCATCGCCGGGACAGTCTGCAGAGGATGCAGGAGCTTAGAGACTGGGAATCGCAGCTGGGGATCCCTGGAGACCCTCCCCAAAAGGGGTCCTGGAGAGTTTTCCTCTTCCAGAGCCAGTTTTTGGAGTAGGACAGCCCATCCACCCCTCCAGGAGACTTTCCTGGAGACGATATGGGGGCGGCACGATTTTCAGCTGGTGGGGTCAGAGGCAGCCCTCCCAGAGGCGAAGCCCTCCCTGAGATTGCACCCCGGCTTTCCGGGCAAGCTTTGCAGCTCCTGCCGTGCCCTGTGCTGCTGCATGGGGTTCATTGGAAGATAAGTAGAGAAACAGGGCGCACAACCACCTACAGAGCCATCTCTGCCCTCTTCATCCCCTCTGCCAGCCTCTCCTGGCCGTGTCTCTGGTATTTCCGAGTGCTGGAGCCTGTCCCGCACAACCTCCCGAGCATCCTGGCTGCAGGGAGGTGTGTGTTTCTCCCCACTCCCCCTGCCCGAGGAATAAGGCGACGGCTCATCGTCCTTTACTGTTAATGACACTTTGAGCATTTCCTTTGGGGGTTATTAAGGGAAAAGGGAGGAAGTCAGTCGGGTGGCAAGGTAACGGACGCCTCTCCAAAAAAGCCAGAGCCAACAGCAACTATTAGCTGTAATTGGTGCTTAACGTAAGTATTAAACTGATGGGATAGTAGGGATTTATTTAAAGATGCGATTTAAGTCATATGGTATGAGCCATGTGAAAACAGCAGCGACCTTGGATAGCAGCTAATTCCCGTCTCAGATACGCTGCTGGCACAAAAAGGCACAAACATCAACAGCTGTGGGCTTGGCCCATCGGCCGCTCCACACAGCGAGAGCGTGTCTGTGTGCTGCCGATGCTCCCCTACCCCGGGGAGAGCCCATCCCGCTCCTCTCCTCGTGAGCTGCTCCAGCTTTCTGGCATGCGGTGAGTCCACCCGTGCCAGGCGAGGCTGTGGTGGGGTCCAGTCACGTTTTGGGCACGGTGAAGTAGGAGAGACCTGGGGGAGGCAGAGGAGAGCCCGTGCTTGGAGATACATAGAGCATTTGCATCCCGTGAGCTGACTTGTGATGAGATGAAATAGCGCTTTCCGTGGAACAGAGTGGTCTCTGGTAGAAAGGCATGAGGTTATGGCTGTGGCTCAGGCTCCTACGTGGCTCCAGGGTGTTGGAGACCCTCAGGACCTTGCCGGGTATCTGAGCTACCAGAGTCAGCAAAGAGGAGAGGAAGAATTGCAGCTGGGAGGACAATAAGCAGATTTCTCCCTGGGAAGAGAAGGGATGGAGCTGAGTTGCATCCCTACAGGTGGTGGGGAGAAGCACCATAGGCTTGGGGAGTCCCATGTGGGGACCAGCCAGGCCAAGCTCTCCAAAAGACCAAAGGGAGGGAATTGTTGATGCACCCACGGGGGAGGTGGCTTGAGAGGGGCTGAAGCGATGACTGGCATCACTTGCAAATGGACCATCAGGACCCAAGCAGTTGGAGGTGACAGTGAGGGCATCACAGCCCAGGGAGGAGTGAGGAGGACCATGTCTGCGTCCTCCAGGAGATGTGGTTGCCATCTCTGCAGTCCCCAAAGCTGGGTGATGGGAGGAGGGAGTCCCACAACACGGTCAACGAAGGGGTCTTCTCCATGGCCATGACTGGTCCACCCTGCTCCAGCCTACAGGGATGATGTTGGTGCTGACTATCAGCGCTGGTATTTGCTTTTGTTCCCTCCAGGTGCTGAACCTGTTCTTAGCTTTGCTGCTGAGCTCCTTCAGTGCCGATAGCCTGGCGGCGTCCGACGATGACGGAGAGATGAACAATTTGCAGATCGCTATTGGCAGGATCACCAAGGGGATCGACTTTGTAAAGACCTCTCTCCTGATGCTGCTCCGCAGGCTGTGGAAGGGGAAGAAGGTGGCCCCAGAGGAAGAGCAAGAGCACAGTAAGAAGGACAACTCGGTGCTAAACCACGTGGACACTGGCCAGGACCTCAAGTTGGAGTACTTGGACGGAGTCGCTGGCAAAGAGCACTTTTTCATGGATGAACTGGACCACATGAATTTCATTAACAACCCCAACCTGACGGTGCAAGTCCCCATCGCCTCGGAGGAGTCTGACCTCTACGAGGAGACGAGCACCCAGTCCGACACCGAAGATATCAAGGTAAGAAGGGCGGGTGGAAGGGTTTCAACCCAAAAACCGGGACGGACCCGTTCTTGCTGTGCTGCCCCAAGAATGATGCTGGGTTTGGTTATTTCCAGCTTTTCCACAATGTGTGGCATGGGCCGAACTTGGGGTTTTTCAACCTGGCATTTCCCAGTGTAAGCTGGATGGCGGGGGGGCGGTCCAAGCAGGGGGTTAGCCTGGTTTGGGTCAGTCTATGGGGTTATTGCTAGTGCCAAGGGGACCCACAGCACCACAGGGCTGGTGCAAGGGTCAAAGCGCTCAATTTGGGGTTAAAGACGTTCCAGAGGAATTTGATGCCAGGAAATCTGCTGATGGCACTAACATCGGATCCACTGCTAATGCCTCAGAAAACATCATCGGGGTGGGGTGGGGGTGGGGGAGTATGAAACCAGATGGAGGAGCTTAGCACAAGTGAACATGAAGCAATGCATTTTGGATCCAAAGCTGACGAGATATCTGGTGTTTGCACCGCTGTGCTGAGGTGCGGAGAGGACTGTCAGGGCTCGTGGGACACCGATCGCCTCGGTGCTCAGGGAGACGTGAGACGAGAAACTCGGGAAGACCTGAGCGGGCACAAAAAGGAGGGTGACGGTCTGGGGGGAAATTGCTGTTCATAATGTGGTCGCACCGAGGTCCTGGGGAAACGCAGGGCAGGGTGGACGCTGTGGTGGAGAGGTGCAGCTGCAGCAATCTGGAAAGGGGTTTTGTATGAATAATAGGACAGCTCTGACCTGGGGGTTTGTCATCACTATCGACGGCAAACGTGTCTGCTCAAGGAGCTGAGGAGCCTTTGGGAAGCTCCGTCCCAGCTGGCCCCGCTCGGGGTGACACGCTGGGGCAGAAGGCAGGGGCGCAGTTTGGGTGCGATCACAAGCGCTGCCGAGTGCCTGGCTGTGATTGCCCAGGGACGCCAATGCAGGGCTGGAAACTGAACCAGGACCCCCAAAACCCCAGAGCCATCCACCTCCCTCCCCATGTGCGGGCTCCTTGCAGCTCCGCACAGCGCCAAGGACCCGGCGTCGCTTGGGGCACGGTGCAAGAAGAGGGGACAATCCTGATTATCTATTTATTTTTGTTTGTTTTTAGCTGGGAAAACGGGGCATTCGTGGCACTTAGGGCCGCAGGGGGAAGATGGCAGGAGCGGCCGTGGTTGGCTGTGACCCGTTGGAAGCGTACTGCTTGCTGTGCTCAGAAGGGACAAACTTGCCTGGAGGACCTTGGGCGAGGGACGGGGCGAGGGCAGTTGCTGTTGTCGTTCCCCACAGCGTTGCCAGCAGGAGGGCTGAGAGTTGGCATTTTTCCCAAAATTTTTCCTACTACGAGTCCAGTCCAGCAGCACTAATCCCAAGTACACCCAGGCCGTGCCATAGCACACCGGGTGTGCAGTTGCACCGATCATAGAATCACAGAGTGGTTTGGGTGGGAAGGGACCTCAAAGCCCACCCAGTGCCACCCCCTGCCCTGGGCAGGGACATCTCCCACCAGCCCAGGCTGCTCCAAGCCCCGTCCAACCTGGCCTTGGATGCTAATGCCAACCCGGCCACTGCAGGGACACACATCCAGCCCGGTCTGTGGGGTCCCCACGGACCTTGATTCCCCACCACCGTGATGTCCTTCCTGGCAGATGGGGGAAAACCTCATCATGAGACTGTGGGACATGTCCCGACGTGGCTCCAGCGCCATGGGGCTGTGTTCAGCTGACATCTAGCGGCACCTACTCCAAAACCCTCCATGGAGATCATATTTTGCGAGCCATCCGTGGCTGCTCAGCACGTGCAGGGGGCAAACAGCGTCCCTCAACCACTAAACACCAGTTCACCCCATCATCACTGCTGGTTTTGGTGGCTAAATTCAGTCGAACGTTGATGAAGGTGCCAAGCGGGGAGGGGGTGCATTAACAACCCGGCGATGGCCTGGGTGGGCAGAGGGCTGGCGGTCATCGCGTGAAGAAATAATTAGAAACCAGGTGCTAATTGGTGGGAGCCCTGAGCTGGTCCTCGGGGAGGATTGCTGCTCGCTTGCTGTGCTCACATGCCGTCGATTATCTCCAGATGGAGCCAGAGCCCGGCACACCACCTCGCGCCGGGGACGCGGGCCACCGGTGACGATGGCAAACTGGGGTTTTTTTCTCCGGATGGGGCTGCTCAGAAAACGCTGATAAGCGCTCTCCCCCTTCCAGAGCAGCTCCTTTCCCAGGCAAAGACGTTTTTCAGGGCAAAATAATAGCCGCAGGGGGATGGCAGCAGCGCGGCCGCTCTCCTCGAGCGCTTTTGCGTCTTACGGTTGATTCGTGTTTCGCACTGTGAAGCAGCGAGGAGGTGACGGGAACGGCCGGGAAAAGAGTCCGAGCTGTGGCTCAGGGCTCTTCCTGGGGGCTTTTTGCCTCAGATCCCCCTGCTGCCGGGCAGGGTGATGGCACCTGAGATGCTCTGGGCTGTGCGCGCCACAGGAGTATCATCAAGCACTGTGAATTTTGGGGTCACAGGGTGAGTGTGGGTGTGCAGAGCCTGAATGCCGGTGCCGGCAAGGATGGGGAAAGCCCTGGATTTGGGTGGGAAAATCCCAGCCAGGCTGGAGGTGCCGTAGCAGGTGTGTGATGGAAATTGCCCTGCAAAGCTGCTGGTCGCGGGTGCGTGGGGGCTCAGAAGCCCCCAGAGATGGGGTTTGGGGACAATGCAGTGGGACCAGCACAGTTATCCCTGTCCCCCCCCCCCTCAAGACGACCTGCCCTGGACACCTTCCCCCTGTTCTCCGGCGCAGCTGGGCTGGTTCGTCCCCACCTCGTGCCTTTGCAAGTCTTGTCCTGGAGACAGATGGTTTCTGTGTGTCCTTCCCCGGGGTCACAGCTTGCCTGGCTCCATGCTGAGGTCTCCTAATCCCTCCGTCCCTCCTGTCCCCCCGCCCTCAGCCCCGGTGCAGGGTGGCCCCAATGCTCCTGCAGAGCCGCCAGCCGACGGCTTGTGCCACCGCTACCGCTGTGTCCTTCTCTGCGTGGCAATGTCCCCCCAGCGTGCGGTAGCGTGGCTGCAAGGCTCCCCCAAAGCAATGTCTTCTACTGACATGGCTGTGGCCCCTGAAGCTGCAGGCAATGACGGTGCCTCAAACTACCCCAGGGGGTCTCCGCTGGCTTGTTGGAGGTTGGAGAAGCTGCTTTATTCAGTACTGAAAGCACTAGCAACCCTGGGGAAGGATTGGACGTTGGAGGTGTCCCAAGATCTTCAGGTTCCCACTTGAGATGTCCAGGTCCACCCAAGATCCACCCAAGATCTTCAGGTTCCCACTTGCTCCCAGGTAGGACAGGCAGGTTTGGGGATCTGCTCTTTCCTCAAGTGCCATAGAAAGTCTTCTCAGAAAGCCAAAAAAAAAATAAAAAAAAAAAATGGGGGAGGAGAAAAAAATTCCAAAGGCCTTGCCAAGGTTTTCTCTCGTTATCAGCCCCTCCGGGCCTCGCTGAGTGGTGTCTGGGAAGCCAGCCAAGCTGAGCTGTGGCGCGGGATGGAGCCGGTGAGAGATATTTGGGATGCAGGTTTTGAACTTGGGTGAACCTCAGCTTAAAAGCCCTTCGGCACAAGCCCAAGCCAGTGGGAATTGAGAGACATGCTGTGGTGGCCACCCAGCTTTCCGCAGGTCTCCTTGTACCAAAGGGTGTTTGGCAGGGAATTTCTTAGACAGAGGAGGAGGAGGAGGTGAGAAAATCAGCCTGAGGTGATGGTACAAGTGGATGGGAGAACGACTTGCTGTGCTGGGAGGAATCACAGAGTGGTTTGGGTGGGAAGGGACCTTGAAGACCACCCAGTGCCACCCCCTGCCCTGGGCAGGGACACCTCCCACCAGACCAGGCTGCTCCAAGCCCCGTCCAACGTGGCCTTGAACCCCTCCAGGGATGGGGCAGCCACAGCTTCTCTGGGCAACCTGGGCCAGGGTCTCACCACCCAAGGAAGGCTGGGGTCACGGGACCTTTTTCTTCTCTGAACCTGGATGAAAAGTAAAGCTTGTGCAAGCTCGTGTACCAACGATGCTTCAAGGTTTGCAGCCTTGGACAACTCAAAAGATTCACTCTGGGCTGCATTTTCATAGGCAAGGGACTCAGAGCGGCCTTCAAGCGAGGGCGTCCCACCAGCTGGCTCCCACAGTGGGGGCAGGAGGACCTGGAGTATGGCTGGAGGCAGCCACAGCCCAGGAGCACCCCTTCCACGGGGCAGCCCGGCCTGAATCCTCCTCTCCCTTTGCAGAAACCCCTCCCCAGCGACAACGCCTCCTCCCTGTGCAGCACCGTGGATTACAAGCCCCCACAGCCGGAGGAGGAGGAGGTGGCAGAAGAGGCTGAGGACAGCAACGAGCCCGAGGAGTGCTTCACCGAAGGTGAGGGACCAAGCGGGGCGGGGGACCCCGTGGAGAGGGGGAGGTGGGTATGGAGGGGCCACTGCCAACTAATCCTTGCAGCATAACGACCCCCAGGCTCACTTAGCTCAGCCCAAACTCCAAATCCTCCTCTACTACTAGGGAGATGGTCCCCATGGGGTCCCCTCTTGCGCGCACACCCTCAAACCCAGCGGGATCCTGCTCCATCCCTCATCTAGGAGGGTTTGAAAAGACAATGAAAGCACAAATAGTCTCATGTGGGTGGAAACGCCCAGGCCAGGAGGTGACCCACAGCTCTTTGTCCCATCCCCAGCCTGCGTGAAGAGGTTTCCCTGCCTCTACGTGGACATCACCAGCGACAGAGGGAAGGTGTGGTGGAACCTCCGGAAAACCTGCTTCCGCATCGTGGAGCATGACTGGTTCGAGACCTTCATCGTCTTCATGATCCTCCTCAGCAGTGGGGCGCTGGTAGGTCCCACCTTTTGCCCTGTCCCGTTTGCTCTGCGGCAGCTCCCCAGCTTGGTGGGAGCCCAGGAAGGCGGGCGGAGCCCAGGCAGCAGCACCAAAGGCTCTGGGCATCGCCTGGTTGTTTCCTGTGCGAAATAACACAGCTGTGGGCAGGTGTTTGATTTAAAACCCTGTTTGGCTCAGGTCTGCCCCATGTACAGCCTTGCAAGGGGATCAAAACATCCTCCCCTTGCCCTCCACGAGCCCTGCATTGGTTCAGTCATCCTTGTACAACCCTCCCCAGCCCTCCATCGTGGGCTGCAGTCCATGGGCTCAAGGAGATGCAACCTCCTCCAGCCTCCCCTCCCACTCTCAGTGTCATAGAATCGCAGAATCATAGAATTGCTGAGGTTGGAAGGGACCTTCAAGATCATCAAGTCCAACCATTAACCTACCCTGACAAAAACCACTTCTAAACCATGTCCCCAAGTACCACATCTACCCTTTTTTTTAAACTCCTCCAGGGATGGTGAACCCACCACCTCCCTGGGCAGCCTCTTCCAATGTTTAATAACCCTTTCAGGGAAAAAATGTTTCCTAATATCCAATCTAAACCTGCCCTGACATAACTGGAACCCGTTCCTCTTGTCCTATCACTTGTCACCAGGGAGAAGAGGTCAGCCCCCATCTCTCTACACCCTCCTTTCAGGGAGTTGTAGAGGGTGATGAGGTCTCCCCTCAGCCTCCTCTTCTCCAGGCTGAACAACCCCAGCTCCCTCAGTCGTTCCTCATGAGGTTTGTCCTCCAGACCCCTCCCCAGCTTTGTAGCCCTTCTCTGGACACGCTCCAACACCTCAACGTCCTTCTTGTAGTGAGGGGCCCAAAACTGAACGCAGCCCTCGAGGTGGGGCCTCCCCAGTGCCGAGTCCAGGGGGATGATCCCTTCCCTAGTCCGGCTCACCACGCTATTCCTGATACAGGCCAGGATGCTGTTGGCCTTCTTGGCCACCTGGGCACACTGCTGGCTCATAGTCAGCCGGCTGTCCACCAACACCCATGAACTGTCTGCACCATCTCTTTAGCTTCACGTGGATGGTTCCTCATTTCACGGCCTCCATAGCTGGCTGTCGGGAGGTGCTTTTCGAATAATTCATGGTTATCATTTTGCTGTTCAAGCGCTTCCAGCCGCTGATGGGTGCACCCTCCCAGGACCTGGGCGGCCATTTACATCAAGCTCATTAATAAGCTGTGTGTCAGCCTGTTGGTCCTCTCCGAGTATTTGGGCTGGGTATAACTCAGCTGCACCTGTAAATACACAGAGCTAATGGGGAGACAAGCTTCCCCGCAAGTTCAGGGGGTAAAAAGAGAGGGAATGAGGATAGAGGGACTGAACTGGTTCTCAGACATACTTTATGTGTCTTCATCGTGCTCTGCAGTGCAGTTTGGGGATGTCTGAGGTTGTAGCTAGTGCCGGAATCGAAAGTTGTGCTAAAACAGCTGTGCAACACCTGGTCACCATGCCCGTAACTCTGATTGTTTGTTTTACATGCCATGAGAACGTATCAGTAACTCTAAGCGCTCCTAAGAGCGTTTTCAAAACTACCAGGGCATCCAGAGGTGCAAAGTTGGTGTCCTGGCTTTTGGCTTGTGCTCAGCCCAGTGGGAATGAGATGCAGATGGACATTTGCTGCAGCGAAGCTTTGCTTTGGGACAAACACTGCTCTACACAGCCAACAGGAGCTTACAAACAGGAGTTAGACCCCGCGTTGATCAGGTGCGTCAGTGAATGTCACCTGTAGCTAGGCTCTCAACTTTTCAAGCTGCCCCAAGCCCAAGGAAACGCAGGCGTGGATGCGGCTGCACCGAGCCGTGCAGCGGGTCTAATGGAAGAATGACTGTCACGTAGCTCCATGCCTCTTCCAGGCTTTTGAGGACATCTACATCGAACAACGAAAGGTGATACGCACCATCCTGGAGTACGCCGACAAGGTCTTCTCCTACATCTTCGTCATCGAGATGTTGCTCAAGTGGGTGGCCTACGGCTTCAAGGTGTACTTCACCAACGCGTGGTGCTGGCTGGATTTCCTCATCGTCGATGTAAGTGTTGTCTGATGAGCACCTCTGGAGCCGTAGTTAGCCAAGGGATTTGGGAGCATTAGGGGATTGCAGCAGGCTGTTGGAAATGAGCCCACATTGTATTTTAAAGGACAATGGGGTGGCTGTGGAATGAGGGCTTAGACCATTGCTTAAAATAACGGTCCCCCACAGGAAGGGCCATTTCTTTCTGTTTTACGCTCAAGCCGAGAACAAGCCCGTGCTGTGCTACCAGACCCCAGTAGAGATGGGAAGGGATATAGGGTCTCCCAAATGCTCCGTGGCACAGCAGGCCATTCCACCTGGCAATATTTCTGTGTCCCTTGTCACCTCCACCCTAACACCCAAGAAGCAGGGACGTCCTCCAGGTGGTTGGTCACCAGGAACCCAAGGACTCAATGCAAGTCCCTGTGTCCCAAGACAATGTCCACTGGCCTGAGGGCATGCTGGGGAGGGAGGGAAGCGCAGGATCTGTGGGGACGTGATTCAGTTGTGTTTCCATCTCAACCCTTCCAGGTTTCCCTTATCAGCCTGACAGCGAACTGGCTGGGATACTCCGAGCTGGGAGCCATCAAGTCCCTGCGGACGCTGAGGGCTCTGAGACCACTGCGTGCCCTGTCCAGATTTGAAGGCATGAGGGTAGGTGCCTCTCCTGTGTGCTGCTCACTCTGACACGGCCATGCAACATGGTACCGTTCAGCAGTCACCTACACCAGGGACCCATCCCAGTTGGTTTTCAGGGGACTCCAGATCGGTGGGATCAATACTAAGGTATCTTTGATCCAGTTTGAGCCCACTTGGTGCTGCTGGGGAGGGTAAGGCTGGGGCACAGGAACATGAAGGTCATCATTGGTAGCCTGGTTTCCTAGCCAGGTCCTCCAAAGTCTTTTCTCCCCGTGCAGGTGGTGGTGAACGCCTTGTTGGGCGCCATCCCCTCCATCATGAATGTCCTGTTGGTCTGCCTCATCTTCTGGCTGATATTCAGCATTATGGGGGTGAATCTCTTTGCGGGGAAGTACTACCGATGCGTCAACACCACCACAGGGGAGCTCTTCGACATCAGCGTGGTGAACAACAAGAGCGACTGCATGGCCCTCCTCCACACCAACGAGGTCCGATGGGTCAACGTCAAGGTCAACTTCGACAACGTTGGCTTGGGATACCTCTCCTTGCTGCAGGTGGTACGTAACGAAAGCAGCTGACATCCCTCCAAGACATGCATCATTGTAGCAGGGCAGCCCAATTAGAATCATAGAATCATTTAGGTTGGAAAGGACCTTTCAGATCATCGAGTCCCACCATCAACCCAACACTGCCAAACCCACCACTAACCCATGTCCCTCAGCACCACGTCTGCCTGGCTTTTAAATCCCTCCAGGGATGGTGACTCCACCACTGCCCTGGGCAGCCTGTTCCAATGCTTGACAGCCCTTTTGATGAAGAAATTTTCCCCAATATCCATCCTAAACCTCCCCTGGCACAACTTGAGGCTGTTTCCTCTCATCCCATTGCCTGTTCCTTGGGAGAAGAGACCAACCCCCCCCCAGCTACACCCTCCTTTCAGGGAGCTGTAGCGAGTGAGAAGGTCTCCCCTCAGCCTCCTTCTCTCCAGGCTGAACACCCCCAGCTCCCTCAGCCGCTCCTCACAAGGCTTGTGCTCCAGACCCCTCACCAGCTCCGTTGCCCAACTCTGGACACGCTCCAGCACCTTAATGTCTTTTTTGTGGTGAGGAGACCTAACTGGACACAGCACTTGAGGTGGGGCCTCACCAGTGCTGAGTACAGGGGACGGTCACTGCCCCAGTTGAATTAGCATGAGGACTGAAGAAGTTCTTTCCCCTGAGGGTGGTGAGACACTGGCCCAGGTTGCCCAGAGAGGGGGTGGAGGCCCCATCCCTGGACACATCCAAGGCCAGGCTGGATGAGGCTCTGAGCGACCTGATCTAGTTACAGATGTCCCTGCTCACTGCAGGGGGTGGGACTAGATGGCCTTTAGAGGTCCCTTCCAACCCAACATGTTCTATGGTTCTACGATGCCCAGATGGGGCACCTTACTTGCTCCGTAGCTCCAAAATTGGTATTTAACACAAAAAAAAACCCTCAGAGCCAAGAAGGAAAGGGAGAGGGTAGAAGATGGGAGGGGAAAGTGTCACCAGGGAACCGCTGCGGATGAGCGTGGGTAGCACCGAGCCTGGGGCTGCGAGAAGGCCTCCGCAGAGCACAGGATGCGGGAGCGTTTCCCCCGACCCCTTTGAAAAGTCCGGTCTGCTGCCAGTCTCAGGCTGCAAGAGTTTTGCATGGGGAAGATGACGACTGGAAAAAGAGTGCGTGTGTCCGCTGCAGGGCGGTGGGCGAACACAGCCGTGCTTCCACCGAACCCACCGCAGCTGAGCCAGGCAAGCAGAAGAGGAACTGCTCACCCCTCGTTTCAGTAAAAATATAGGTGTGGGCTCCGTTATGGGGTGTGCTGGGGTTACTCCCAGCAGATCCAGGGGAACTGGCGGTTGCAGAGTCGGAGCGCGACACAAATTGATCGACCAGCTTTAAATTCAGCTTCCTCTTCAGACCTGTTGTTCCATCAGATTCAGGAAACAAGATGTTCAGGCTTTTTGCTTAACAAATCAGCAGCAAAGACCTGTAAAAGATGCCGTGTGACCCCACCAGGATCGGGATCCAGGTAGCAGAGGCAGCGACGCAGAAGTTGGGGCTACGGAGGTGGCAGAGGTTGGGAGCGGGAGGGAGGCAGCCGGCTCCGGCACAGCTTTGCCACGGGGAAAATCCACTTTGGTTTTTTTGGGGAGGAAAGAGTCAATTGCTTCTTGTCCCAGCCTGGTTCGCAGCAGTGTTTTGGGAAGTCCTTGGTAACCTCAGCCACAGAATGGAGCCTGTGTGTGCACACACACGTGTAAATCTCTGGTTTTCTGTATCAGGGCCTTTTCCTCATGGATTCAACTCACAGTCCCTCTCCTGCGATTCCCACAGAGAAGCTGTAACTGCAGTAACATCAGCCCAGAGCTGAACCCCCAAACTAAACCCCAAACACGCACCCGTCGCCTTCCCCTCCCTCCCTCGCCCCAAATACCTCCCAGCGAATCTGTTCTTCTCTGCTGTCCCTGCAGGCGACCTTCAAAGGCTGGATGGACATCATGTATGCTGCCGTGGACTCACGCGAGGTGAGGGGACAAGCAGGGATGTCTCACAACCGGCACCAAGGATGACTTGTACCACCGGGCTGCTTCCCTCGGCAGGCTGGGAGCAGAGTCCTGGGGCTGAGGAGATGCTCAGCACGGGCTGGGGCTGGATCCCTCGGCCGCAGTGTCCCCCCTGGCTCTGCCCATCAGGGCTCCCTGCATCCCACCCTTGGTTTCAGCTAGGACATGGGCTAAAGAGTGCAGAAACCTCCAAAACATCCCCCCTGCTGAAGTGCACAGCCCCAAAAAGGGCAGCCAGTTGTGTCCCTGTGCCACTCGTGTCATTGCCACCTGCACCACAGCCACCATCCCAGCTGCACCCTGGCCCCCACACCGGGCTCCCACCTCACCCAGGCTACAGCTGGTGCTGAGCCCGTTCCTCTCGGCTTCAGCTTCATGGTCCGAAATCCCAGCTCTGCCCCCACATCTCCAGCCTGGAGGGCTCATCCTTCACCCTGCGGTGACACAATGCCCTCCATGTGCCCCTCCAGCTGGAAGAGCTTATCCCATCCTGGATAAAGTGTCTGGCTTGACTTGAGAAATAATCACAGAATCACAGAATGGTTCGGGTTGGAAGGGACTTTAAAGCCCACCCAGTGCCACCCCCTGCCCTGGGCAGGGACACCTCCCACCAGCCCAGGTTGCTCCAAGCCCCGTCCAACCTGGCCTTGAACCCCTCCAGGGATGGGGCAGCCACAGCTTCTCTGGACAGCCTGGGCCAGGGGCTCACCACCATCACAGCCAAGTATTTCTTCCTCACATCCCATCTAAATCTCCCCTCTTCCAGTTTGAAGCCATTACTCCTCATCCTATCACTCCATGCCCTTGTAAAAAGTCCCCTCCCATCTTCCTTGTAGGCCCCCTAAATGGGTTACTTATGTAGGGCCCCTAATAAATGGTTATTAAAACAGCAGCCAGCATTTAACCTTTGGGTTAAATGGGTAATAAAAAAAAATAACGTTTTGAAGGGTCTTATGCAGGGGCCGTTTCTACTGGTATCCACCCCAAAAAGTGTCCCCAGGCCAGCCCATGTGTGCACGCGCTGCCACAAGCCAGTGCAGAAGGGACTTCCTACCTTTCTCTGACTGCGCCGTCCTGCCGGTGCCCCGCTGAGGGGGTCAGCCCCGCACACCCACGGGCCTGAACGTATTGTTTTCGTTGCCTTTTTTTAGCATCAGAAACAGCCGCTCTGCTCGCCCCGGCTGCAGCTGCTGGGGCTCAGCGGAGGAGCTGCTTCCAGCTCCCTCTGAAAACGGCCTGGGCTCCTGCCTCCCCGGAAACCTGGGGCAAAGCTGTTCTGGGAGGAAAAACTGCTCCCTTCTGCCAAGAGCTATCCTGGAAATGAGAGGGGCTGGTTGTGACACCTTGGGATGTCTCCAGTCAAACATAGAGCAGAATTAAGTGGTGTTCCATGACGAAGAGTGTTTTCCCAGGCTGTGCCACCCCGGTGCGCTGGCGTGGCATGAATTAAGCCACTTCTCCTTTCCCCTCTTGGCTATATTTCAGCCCTTGGAAAGCTGATTATTGGGAAGAAACTCAAGTTTGCTCATTGATGTCGCTGCACCGGGGCATCCTTTCCTACTCCCCAGCCCATGCCATGGGATCAGGGGTCACCCAGCTGGTGTCACCTGGATGTCCCTTCCCGTGGCTGCTCCCATGGGGACCACTCAGCCCATGCAGCATCTGCCAAAGGTTTTGGAGCAGCGACCCCACAGCTGTGTCTGGATAGAGCGATCCCTTGTCCGGGGGTTTGGGGACATGCTTTCAGGAGACGGTTAGTCTCACGTTTCCCATCTCTCCCGGTCAGATTGAAGAGCAGCCGGTGTACGAGATCAACCTCTACATGTACATCTACTTCGTCATCTTCATCATCTTTGGCGCCTTCTTCACCCTGAACCTCTTCATTGGCGTCATCATTGATAACTTCAACCAGCAGAAGAAAAAGATAAGTATTTTCTGGGTGCTGCAGCCACTGTTGCCTGCTGGGGCCCTGGTCCAGGACAGAACCACAGAATGGTTGGGGTTGGAGGGGACCTTTGGAGATCATCCAGTCCAACCCCCTGCCAAAACAGGACAGAGGGGACCAGCGCAGTTGTGTAGTGAGGAGACCAGGGCTTACATGGACCCCAGGGTCCTTCTGCAACCTGAATTGCTGTTATCCTTTAGTGAACAAGGAGTGCCGGGCAAATGGTAGCCAGGGATTTGTGTCCTGGCCGCAGTGTTTATAGATTTCATTTATGGATGCAGAGGGAGGAGGTGAGGGGGGGGGCTGTGTTTTCACTTGCCTATGCCCCAGCAGGCACGGCTGTACGCCGACGCTGTCACTTTTAGTTTCTTTTCCCACCCCGTGACCCTTTCTCACCATTTTTCCATGCATCAAGGAAAGACTCAACTTCTGCTTTCAAGCCAGCAGCACGGGACTGATGCCCCGGGGCTGCCGGACGGGGGAGCAGGTGGAGGGTGGGTAACACGGAGCACGTTGTTTGCGCCGAGCACGCTCTGAAGCGCACCGAGATGCTGCCAGCGGGATCCAGCCAGCACGTAGGGGGTGAACCCCAGCAGGGCAGGGGGTGCCGCAGTCCCTGCAGCATCTCACCTCTGCAGGAGGAAACCACAGCGCTGGGGTGAGCACCCATGGGTGCTGTGAGCTCGGGGAAGCAGCGTAGAAAAGGGCAAGCAGGGAGGAAGCAGGCTTCACCGAGTCAGTGCAATGAGTAATGCCTGGTAGGAGCTTGGCTGAGATGCTGGTGGGAAGGAGCATGGCCAGAGATACTCGGTAGAAAGAGACGAGTCCCCCAAGACTAACAGAGGCGATTCCCTTTATACTTTGGAGGCAAAGACATCTTCATGACGGAAGAGCAGAAGAAGTACTATAACGCCATGAAGAAGCTCGGCTCCAAGAAACCCCAGAAGCCCATCCCCAGGCCATCGGTTATGTTGGGTTAATCACCCTGGAGTGCGGCAGGGAGGGAGCACTTCAAGCCACCAGCTGTCCCAAAGTGAATCAGAAGGGTCTAGGGAAGACCATTTGCCAGGGCAAGGAGCCAAATCCTGGCTCCCTGTCGCCGCTCTTCAGACAGGACCCTGTTAAGAGATGGGGCTCCAGGAGAGGTTCACATCAGGCGACATCCTTTGGGTCTGCTCTTCAGCCCTGGGGCTGGTGGCAAGGGCCAGATGGGGGTTCACTTTTGTAGGGATTAGGGTTTTCTCCTATCTCAGCTCCCAGCTCCTCTCCCCAAGGGGGTTAGACTCTAGGAAAGCTCAGCTTCCAGCACTCCTAGAAGGGACGCTGGCCCAGCCAATACATACACACTTGTGACTTGGGTTTGGTTTTGATAGATCTGCTCAAGTGAGGCCTTTCCATGTGTTTATTTTTGCCCTGATGCATTAGCTGTGGATATAATTAGAAAACAACTGTCCCCTGTGCCCACACCTCCTGTCACCAGATGGGCTTCATCCTGAAAGGTGCTGGGTGTCCTCCTCCCACAGCTTTTGGGGCCATGAGACCTGTGTACTGGCCACAGCCCTGAGGTTTTTTACACTCTTTTAAATACAGTTCCTTCTTCTCTTTCTGTTGGTCTTTTGGTTTTGTGTGTGTCTGTCCCATGTTCCCACTTCACCTCTGGTTCCCCATCATCACCCCACATGGCTCTCACGACAGAACAAGTTTCAAGGGATGGTGTTTGACTTTGTTACCAAGCAAGTGTTTGACCATAACCATCATGAATCCTGATTTGTCTTAACATGGGTGACCATGATGGTCGAAACAGATGATCAAAGTGAACTCAAAACATCTGTCCTCTACAAGATAAACCTGGTCTTCATTGTCATCTTCACTGGAGAGTGTGGTGCTCAAAATGTTTGCCTTGCGTTACTACTACTTCACTATCGGCTGGAACATCTTGACTTTGTGGTGGTCATTCTCTCCATCTTAGGTGAGTCCTGCTGTTTCCACCAGTTCCTCAGGGCTCCCACTGGATAATGAAGAGTGGAAATGATCCAGCTGATCCACAGCCACCAAGCAGCCACTGGCTACCCCCTTACACCCACCCTTGAGCAAGTCCAAGCCAACAGGACCCTGAGACAAGAGGGATGTGAGGCCACCCCATGCCACCAGGCTGGATGATGGGCTGGGGATGTGTCTCGCCTCCTCCTTGGTCTTGGGTTCCCCTTGTCGCTCAAACAGAGGCATCCAGCATTTAACCTTTGAGTCTGTGTTCAGAGTTCATTTTTTAATATGTTCCCTTTGCCACAGAGGAGCAGAGAGCTGAGTGCCATCGGGGGTGGCCTCATCTCCCTCTATCTGCCCACTCTGGCAGATGGAGTAGCTCCATATCACCTCCTCGTGTTGGCTGCAGAGCATGCAAACTCACCTCTTCTCATCCCTTCTCAGGTATCGTCCTCTCAGACATCATAGAGAAGTACTTCGTATCACCCACGCTCTTCAGGGTCATCAGGCTGGCAAGGATTGGCCGTGTCCTCCGGCTGATCCGAGGGGCGAAAGGCATCCGGACTCTCCTCTTTGCTCTGATGATGTCGCTGCCTGCCCTGTTCAACATTGGCCTCCTGCTTTTCCTCGTCATGTTCATCTACTCCATCTTCGGGATGTCCAACTTTGCCTATGTAAAGAAGGAGGCGGGGATCGATGACATCTTCAACTTTGAAACTTTTGGGAACAGCATCATCTGCCTCTTCCAGATCACCACGTCAGCGGGATGGGATGGCCTCCTCAGCCCCATCCTGAACAAGCGGCCCCCCGACTGTGACCCCAACCTGGAAAACCCTGGCAGTTCAGTAAAAGGGGACTGTGGAAACCCCTCCATCGGCATCTTCTTCTTCTGCAGCTACATCATCATTTCCTTTCTCATCGTGGTGAACATGTACATTGCCATCATCCTGGAGAATTTCAATGTGGCCACAGAGGAGAGCAGCGAACCCCTCTGCGAAGATGATTTTGAAATGTTTTATGAACTTGGAGAAGTTTGACCCGGACGCCACCCAGTTCATCGCGTACAGCACCTTATCTGATTTTGTAGACACCTTACAGGAGCCACTCAAAATTCCCAAGCCGAACAAGATCAAGCTAATCACCATGGATCTACCAATGGTTTGCTGGGGACAAAATCCACTGCCTGGATATCCTCTTTGCCCTGACTAAGGAAGTGTTGGGAGACTCAGGGAGATGGATGCTGTAAGGCCACCATGGAGGAGAAGTTCCATGGCTGCGAATCCCTCGAAGGTTTCCTATGAGCCCATCACCACCACTCTGAAAAGGAAACACGAGGGAAGTCTGTGCTACAAAACTCCAGAGGGCTTTCCGGACGGTACCTCCTGAGGCGCTCGGTGAAGCAGGCATCCTACATGTACAGGCCAGTAAGGACGAGGAGGCCCTGAAGAGGACGCACCTGAGAAGGAAGGTCTGATCGCCACCAAAATGCACGAGATGTACGGGAACGGTGGGACAGACGTGGGAGACAAGCCCCTGCCTTTGATCTTGCACCCGTTCCCCAGCTCAGAGACTCGAGCTGCTCCTGGCGAAGCGGAAGTGTGGGATAAGGAATGTGTGCTGAAGGAGTCACTGGTATAACAGAAGGAGGTTTCCACTCTCGCCCAGCCTGAAAAGACTTCATTTTGTATCTCCTTTTCAAGAGCTCTTCCATAGACAGATCACTAGATCTTAGATATTGAGCTACTTTCAGATATTCAAGTAGACACTGAACTTTCGAAACAGGATTTCTTACCGATCCTGTTTTTTACAGCTCACTGCACTTGCAAAGGGTTTAATATTTTTATTATGAGAATGAATGTGACAATCTATCATTGGTGAAGAGAACACTTCGGTTTTTGAATGATGTCATCACGGTAACGATGTTTTTCAGACATTAACCCAATGAGGATGACTGTCCTTTTACTTAAAGTAATTATTTATTAATGTTATTTCACAATTAAGAGATTTTCTTGTACACTATCCTTCCAGAGTGCAGCCAAGCAGCCAGTGAAAGATGAGCCAAGTGAAATAATATTAAGGATAATTACAGAAAAAAGAAGGTCTTCTGAACAAAAATCTCCAATGTCTTAAAGTAGCACCTTTCTTTTTGAATATTTGAATAAGCTTTATGGATTATTTTTTTTTTGTTATATACAGAGAAAGTGCAATTAATGTCTTAAAGATTTGTTTGCATAGCTAAAACCAAAGCATCTGCAGATATGTTCTCAGGGTTAAATATCAGGTTTTAAAGGTCTCTGAATATGCGTTGAAATCATAAATCATTCAGGTCTCCGCGGTACGAATGTAAATGGTATTTATATTCATGTTTCTTCACCGTTTTCCCCTTTCGTCCAGATTTTGTGGCAGGAAAGCAATGGACAAAGGTCGGGTTTGGAGAACCTTCTCCGAGAACCCCCGGTCCCTGTAACAAAACCCTCGAGGGTTTCTTCAAGCCCCGTAGCGAATGGAAATGTCCTGCCGGAGCGCTCCTGATTAGCGTTAATTAATGAGACGCATCCCCGGGGGATTGGAGCAGGTCTTTGAACGGTCGTTGCAATGAGCTGCTTCAACGGGGTCCCTTAAATCCCATCGTCCATGAGGGGGCCTTAACGCAGTGAATGCTCCCACCGGGGTGTAAATCCCAAAATACTGGGGCAGAGCATCCTTCCCTTGGCCAGGGCTCTGGAGATGAGCCAGCAGGACATGCTGGGGCCAGGCAGGTCCTCACCAGGAACCCTCCCGGCAGAGGAAGGTTTTCCCAGGGAGAGGGGAAGGGTTTACTGCTCTTTACACAGGTGGGGAAAAGAAATTCAAGAGAAATGAGCAAAAGGCCCTGTTCACCTCTGGACCGCCTTCTGCTTTTAAAAGGGGGAAAAAAAAAAACCCTCTTGAGATCAACCCAAACACGAAACCAAAACCTCTTCCAGTTAAAACAAGGGCTGCTTCTTGAAGCCAAATGGTCTGTCTTTTTATTATTATTATTATTATTATTATTATTATTATATTATTATATTATATATTTTTTTTTCTTGGGCTGATGTTGGCGCTGAGCCGTTATGGATGCCCCATGTTCAGGCGGGCCAGGAGCGGTGCTGAGCTTGCTTGGCGTCCACGTCGCTGTCGGCCAGGCGGCAGAGCCAGGTGGTCGCTCTTGCTCATCCCGTAGCGTTGTGCTTTCGTCCCGTCTCGCGTAGGGTGATGCTCCCTGGAACTGGAGCCTGAGCTACTTCGATGGCGTCTTGCCTGGGAAGCATCCGTGGCACGGCTGGTTTCCAGCCCAGATTGTGGTTCACAATCGATGCTGCTTGTACGTACGTGTTGTCGGTGATGGAAAAATGCCAAAGAGCAGGATTCGTGTGTGCTAAAGGCATTTTCCTTTGTACATTTCTTAAATAAACAACCATAAATGGTCTATTATTACGATATTAAATGCCTTGGGTGTGTGTTAGGGTTGCTGTGAGGGGTGGTGAGCCCCTGGCCCAGGTTGCCCAGAGAAGCTGTGGCTGCCCCATCCCTGGAGGGGTTCAAGGCCACGTTGGACGGGGCTTGGAGCAACCTGGGCTGGTGGGAGGTGTCCCTGCCCCGGGCAGGGGGTGGCACTGGGTGGGCTTTAAGGTCCCTTCCAACCCAAACCATTCTGTGATTCTATGTTAGAAGGAGAAATGTTTACCCTGCCCCCGGGAGGGGGCCTCCTCCCTTTGCTCCAGGGTAGATATGGGGAGCCCTTTTGCATGGCTTTGGGTGGACCTGCCATCCTCAGCAGGACCTGGTGGTCCCATTCTACACAAGAGCCCCCCTGGGCTGCCTCCCCCTGGTGCCTCCAACCCAACCCAGACCCCAGAGCTTCTGCTCTGCTCATGAACAAGTCCCCTGGAGCCCTTGGTGCCTCGCAGCAATGAACCCCAACTCTAGGAGCTACAGGAGATGCTGCTGCAGGTTCAACCAAGGAGAGAGGTGGGCTTGGAGGAGGCACAGACCCCCATGCCAGGCTCTGTGGGGCCAAACCTGCCCCACTGGCCACATGGGAGCAGTTCAGCATCATGGGGAGAAAGCAGCGGTGGGTGAAGGAGGTTTCTGCACCGATGTGTGGTTGGAGGAGGAGCCACCTCCGGGACCCGCTGACGTCCCCAAGGGCCACGGCATGGCCTCACCACTGTGTTTTTGCTCTGTTGTGAACAGCTTGTCCCAAGGCTGGCGTAATTCAAGTTGAGCATCGTGGTACCCAGGCAGGCAGGGGGCTGGAGGGAGGAGGTGGTGTGACCCACTGTCCACGTCAGTGTGAAAGGACAGTGGTGAAACCCAAACCCTGATGAATAGGAATGGGTTGGGGAAGGGCACAGCTGCCTGGCAGCGGCTCTGCTCTGCCCACAGGGCATGGTCTGGCCATGAGCTGCGGGGGGGAGCCAGGGTAGCCCAGGGAAGAGATGCTGGGGAGGACCCGCCCGTGAGACCTCCAGGTCTCCCTACATCCCATGCCATGGGGTACTGCAAGCGCAAGGCACTTCAAGGGTTGACCAAGCCCTCTGGATGAGGTCTGTGTCTGTTTGACAGAGCCTGCAGGCAACGCAGTGGGGCAATTTGGCCACCGTCGCTGCAAACCCTCTTTGGTTGTGTGCCCTGCTCCTGGTTTTGCCCCTGGGGCTTTTGCAGGCACCTCCAGCACCGCTGCCTCGCTCATCGCAGATCCCACCTCCAACCCCGGGGCTTGATGACAATCCCTCCATGCCTGACGAGCACAAGGGCATTTCCCCATCGCTTTTGCCTTGCCGGGATGTCACATCCAGGCTGTGCTTTTTCAGCAAGACCAGGGGTGCCAAGCAGTATGGGACTCATCAGCACAGCCCCAGTGCACAGCCACCGTGCACGGCACAACCGCCTGCTCTGCAGGAGAAGACACCTCTCCCATCACCTCTCTCTTCTCCTCCTGGTACCAGCCTGTCTCTGGTCCCTTGGTTTCTCCTTTTTCTTGCTTCACATCCCCTCGCATACAAGGTGAGGCTCAGTTTGGGTCCCAACAGCCGCCGGGATGCTCAGAACCAGCAAAAAACCCCCACCAAACCTGCAGAAGGTGAAGGTTTGGGGGCCCAGGCAGAGCCACCGGGGCTCTGGGGACCAACACAACTGGCAAAAGCACCCGAGGTGTTTTCATATGGATCTACAGTTTCAGTGCTCGCCCGCAGCTGGTAAAGCGCAGCTGCGGAGGGCACGGCATGGAGGGAAACCATATTTCTGCATCAGAGCATAGGTGGGACAGAGCTCACCTTGGGGTGCCACCCTTGTGCTTCCCCAGGGAGTGGTTGTCTCCAAAGGACTCATGGAGAAGGGTTTTCAGGGGAATCAGGGTGGGCAAGGCTGGCACCCAGGGAGGTGACACCTCGCTTTGGTCCTCCCTCTCCTCTTCTAGAATTCACCCTTCCCTGGAAGGGCGGCTGCGGGGGCTCTCGGGGATGGGAACTGGAGGACAGACCCCACTGCACCCTTCAAGGAGCAGAGATGAGAAGCCCCACAAACACTCCTTCGTCCCAGCTTGTTCCTGGCCCAACTCTTGCAACTGGGCCAACATCAGCCCCTGCACCCATCACCTGCAGGACGAAACTGGGGAGGGGATCTACGAACTCCTTCTTAGGAAGAAGTTCTAAGAAGTTCTTTACCCTGAGGGTGGCGAGACACTGGCCGAGGTTGCCCAGAGAGGGGGTGGAGGCCCCATCCCTGGAGACATCCAAGCCAGGCTGGATGAGGCTCTGAGCGAACCTGATCTAGTTTAAGATGTCCCTGCTCACTGCAGGGGGTGGGACTTGGATGGCCTTTAGAGGTCCCTTCCCACCCAACACATTCTATGATTCTACGATCTGCCCACACTGCTGTGGAACTGGGCTACAACCCTGGGGGTGACCCCCATCCTCTGCCCCCCTGCCCAGGGATGTGACAGTGCCACCGGTCCACATCCACTCCCTGGGCACATCCCCTGTGCTCAGCCCGGGTTTTGAAGCCCCCGAGTGCTTTGCGGGTGGGCTCATCTCCGGCTCTGGTGTAGACCCACACCAGTCGTGGCCACCTCCGTCAAAGGCGGCCACCACAACGAGTAGAGCCTGGGGACACGAGGCTTGGACGGTGCCCAGGGCGCAGGCACCGGCCGCCCCAGCGTCTGTGCCGCATTCAAAACCAGCCCTGAGGGGAAAGTCCCCGTGGGGAGGATTTACATGAGCAGGAAAGGGGCCGTCTCACGTAGCGGCAGCTTTGCCATTTTTAGGTTCGGAGACCAAGCCGGTGGGAGAGGCCGCTGTGTTCTGCAGACGGGAGGGCCGGCCAACTGGATGTTTCCCCGCCGTTTGGTGTGAAAGATGGCTGATTTTTGCACAAGGCTCTGGGTGCTCCAGGCCAACCTCTGGCTGATGGCCCTGGTCACAGGTAGGCGTCAAACGTGGGCTTTGCACCTCGGAGCAAGGGACCGCGCAGCCAGGCGATGCGCCCCGGCTCGGTGCAACGAGGGGCTTCGCCCAGGGCTGGCTTTCAATGAGCTGGTTTTAAGCTCTGCAATCGTTGCTCCACGTTGCTCGGAGCCCGGATGGACCCACGGGGGCTCAGGGATCAACATCTGCCTCGGGTTTCGGGTTTTGCTTCCCATTGGGGCACGGGGATGGGACGCGACTGTCTTGCCCCCCACCACAGGAGCTTTCTGGGGCGGCCAAGGGGGTGCCGAGCCTGCCCAGCTGCGGTTGCAGGTGTCAGGAAGAAGGGGTTGGGTTTTTTTTTTACCATTTATTGCTCTCGGAGGCCTAAGGATGGGGCTGGCACATTGCTGAGGCCATGGCCGAGCCACGTCCCTTTGCTCTGCGGGGTTCAGTGCGCAGGAGCAGAGGAGAAATGGCAGGAAAAAGGGTTTAGGGGGTGATCTGGGGGCCCTGTGTGAACACCTCGGTGCTGGTCCCCTTTGCATCCCCGTGGAGAAGCAGCAGCTAAACCCGGGACCCAGGTCCTGTCCCCTTCCAATTCCTCTTGCTCGGTGCAGGGACACCCACAAAATCCTGCAGCAGATCCCACCCTCAGATGGAGAAACTTGTGACCTCAGGGGAACGGGCATTTAAAGGGGTTTTGTTGGGTGGCCACCCAAGTCCAGCACGTATTGGGCAATTAAAAGGTTCCTGTTGGGTGGCCACCAACATGGATTCCTGGTCGCAAGGTTTCGTCCTGGCTCTCCTGGGTGGCTTCGAGGGAGGACAGGGGAAGCTCAGCCCACCCGTGGTTGCGATGGAAATCTTGGCTTTGAGGGGTGTGAGGTCTTTCAGGGTGAGGAACCAGCCTGGCCTTCGTTTAGAAACACCAACAAGACACGGAGAGCAAAGCCCCGTGTCCCGCCTGGCCGGCAGGACCGCAGGTGGCAGGGAGACGTACCCAAACGCACAGCCCGGACAAGGCGCATCTCCCCATCTCAAAAAAAATAACGAAATGAGGATGGAGGGGGGAGTTTGCCTGAGGAGATGTAGGTGCTGGAGGTGAAGAGGGCAGCACGGACCTGGAAGAGGCTCTGGGGCAGGGAGGGGACCCCATGGCGAAGGTCTGCAGCTGGGTGGCAAGGCAGCAAAACTCAGGCTGGGGAACTGAACCTTCTTTCTTCTTCTTCTTCTTTCTTCTTCTTCTTCTTCTTCTTCTTCTTGGAGGGGGAGGCAGGGGGGAGTTTTGCAGCTGCCCCAACGTGCTGGGAGGTGGTGCAGCCCCCACCTCCGTGCCAGCTTCCCCGCGGTGGGGTTTGGCGAATATTGATCGAGCGGATGGAGCCGGGCACTGAAGCGATGCGGTAAACAGGGCTGGTGCTTCCTGCCCAGCTGCAGCAAGAGGAACCAAGGCACAGGAGCAACGGAGCTGTGGGCAGGGGCACCCACGGCTGTTGGGGGTCCCTGTCTTGCTCCCTTCCTGCACGGGATTGTAGGTCGCATGGCTCCATCCAGCTCTTGTCCCGGGGGGGTGCTGCATGGTCCCAAGGTCTGAGATCCTGCCCTGGCCATCACGGCGCTCCGAGCCCAGGGAAGCCCCGGCAGGGAAAGTGTTTCTGGTTGATTCAGAAAACAGAGAGTGTAAATAAAGAGGCGTGAGCCTGTCTGAAAGGCTGCCAGCCTGGGGGAACGGTAATGGCACAGGCAGGTTTCACTGGGCTGTCAACCAGAGAGCAGCTTAGAGAAAATTCAGGAGATGGGTCGGAAATGGAAGGGTCTGAATCCAGATCTCCACTGCTCTGTGTCCTCTGAGTGGGGGCCTGGTTGATGCTCCCAAGCACTCCATCCCACATGGAGTGGGCACGAAGGACCCATGGGATGTGTCATCCCATGTGGGACAACCTACATGGGCTTGTCCTACACGGGCTTGTCCTACCTGAGCTCTTGGCCACTGTTTGAGGGCCCTTCTGTCTTGCAGGTGGGATCCCAGCAGACAAGAACAGCACCACCAGCAGCACAGGTAACCTCCCAGACCCATCGGGCTCTTCCCTACCTGTGTCCCCAGGGTCCCTCCCGTCCCCGCTGGCTATGCCACGAAGGTGCTGCTCCCCTGCGGAGCTGGAGATGTCCCATCACCCACCACCCTTCCCCATCACAGAGGCGATTCCCAGGCTGCCACCTCCTCCACGGCATTTCCCCAGCCTTGCACCTTGCTCTCCCTCCGCAAGGCTGAACCCATTTTGTCTTTCCAAAGGCCACAGGCGTTTTTTTGCTCTGCGTTGCAGAGCACTGTGTGTGAACAAGCCGTGCCTTGGGACCGGGCACTTGCGCCTTTCCCACCCACGGGGTATCAGGCATCAACTCTGCAACCCAAAGGAGCCCTCAAACTCACCAGCTCTGGGGCCAAAACACAGGCAAAAATACAAAATGCGGCAAAATACAAAAAATGTGGAAAGCATGAAGAAGCCAGCTGGGGAGATGGGGCCGTCCTAGCAAAGGCTCTGTGGTGTGTGTCAACGCAGGGTGTTATTTTGGAGCTGGGACTAACGAGATGTACAAAGAGAGGGGTGGGAGCAGCAAAAAAGTATTCGAGTGAAGCCATTCCCACACCGCAGAAAATCAGAGTTTCCATTAAAAGCACATTTTCACCAAAAGTCCCTGATTTCTGTCCCCGGACGATGATGGCTGACCAAAACAAAGCTGAATCCCAGAATCCCAGACTGGCCGGGGCTGGAAGGGCCCTCTGGAGATCATCCCATCCCACCCCCGGCCAGAGCAGGGTCACCCACAGCAGGTGGCACAGGAACGCGTCCAGGCGGGGTTGGAATGTCTCCAGAGACGGAGACTCCCCCCACCTCTCTGGGCAGCCTGGCCAGGGCTCTGCCACCCTCACAGCAAAGAAGTTCCTCCTCGTGTTGAGATGGAACTTCCCATGGTCAAGTTTGTGCCCGTTACCCCTTGTCCTGTCCCCGGGCACCACTGAGAAGAGCCTGGCCCCATGCTCAAAAGCAGTATAATCCATGAAAAGGGAAAGCTCTTGATTTGGGAGACGCTGGGCGGGGTAGTCTCATGAAGTGGCTTTTTCTCTGAGGCTCCCCGGGTGCCGGGTCCTTGCTGGCCATGACCACCTTTGTCCCCTGGCAGGCGGCGGGTGCCCCATGGTGCAGCAGCACCCGCGGTACGTGGCGGCCAAGAAGAACATGCCCGTCCACTTCATCTGCTCCTCCAAGGACCCCGACAGCATGCAGTGGTACAAAATGGTGGAGGACAGTCATGACATGTACGAGCTGCACAACAGCTCCCGCCACAACATCAAGAGGGAAGGCAAATTCATCAACTTCACCATCTTCAGGATCACCTACGAGGACAACGGCATCTACGTGTGTGACAGCAAGAACCTCATGGCGGAGAAGAAGCGGCCGCACCTGTGCGGGACGGAGCTCAGAGTGATGGGTGAGTGGGAGATCCCCACCCTCCACGCGCCCCGGGAGATGCTCTTTCTTCTTCTCTCACCCTTTCCCCCTCCATGCGAATCCCATATCACGCTCCTGTGCACCCACCCCACGCTGGTGGGACCCCTTCAGATACAACTGTAGAAGCACCACAGAGGTTTCTTTGCTCATTGCCAGCCACGAAGCAGCAGGATACACCTCCCCCCCCCGGTTTTCCCTGGCACATCCATCCCACAGCAACACATCCCAGGGACTGCATTCCCATAATAAATCAGGGTTTTCCTGGTCCTGGCTAGTGGTGGGTTCTGCCCAAGATGTCTCATCCCAGAGCTGGTCCCTGATGACAACCCTGGGGGCAGTTTGCAATGCTCTGGTCTCTCCCGAGGGGGAGGGCATGTCACCTTGGACCCCCGCATCCGCTCTGCTGACACACGAACCTGTGGCCATGCCGAGCTCATCCCCATTCCCCAGGATCCTGGCATGGAGATGGGACTTAGGGCTCTCTCTGTGCTCCTGCTCCCAGGTCACAGCAACATCCAGCAGATCCAGAGCAGGAACACCCTGAAAGATGCCATCATCATCATCCAGTCCATCCTGCTGGTCGTCTTCATCAGCGTCCCCATGCTCCTCTTCCTAGATAAAGTAAGTGACGGCATCTCCAGCCCATCATCAGATGCATCTCCAGGCACCAGCCTGGGATGTCCCCAGGGGCAGGACACTGCTAGGGATGGCTATGGGCAGGCACTGGGTTTGGGGCTGTTGCATACGGGAAATAAGCATCTAAAATGGGGGGGGACGGGGGACAGGACTGCCTGGATTTGCATTTGGAAGCCATTAGACCTGGCCTGGGGGGAGGAGGCTGGGACAGGGGACAGAGGATTCCAGTGGGTGCTGGTGACACCCAACCTGTGACTCTCCTCTCCACAGGGTGAAGGCAAGGAAAGCCCGGAGGAGGACCACACCTACGAGGTAATGCTGCATTAATTATAGAAATGCCTCTGTAATATCAACCTGAGCCTTGAAACGGAGGGTTGTGCCCTTGCTGGGTGTCTCCTGGGCACCACCAGCCCTTGCAGGGCATCTTCCTCCCAAGTGCTTCTTGCACATCAGCTGTAAAGAGCTGCTTGGAAGATCAAGCCAAGCTCTGAGCACATCCAGCCACCTATTTCCACCTTCTCCCCTCTCAGAGGCTGCCCCGATCTCCAGGGGAACAGCCTAGAGATGGGTCTCTTCTTGAGGGTCCCAAGAGGGGACGCGCTGTGGCCAAGGCCATGGTCCCCTTCCCGTGTCTCAACCCCCTTCTTCTTGGCACAGGGCCTGGAGGTGGAGCAGATGGCCACCTACGAGGACATCACTCCTTTCCGGGACGTGAAGGCCAAGTGGACGGTTGGGGAGCACCCGGGTGAAGAGTGAGGGGTCCTGCGCCCACCGCCAGGCCGGCACCGGTGGCATGGCTCCCTGCCAGCATGCTGCCGGCGCCCGCGGGGACAGGCCACCAGTTCCTACCCTGGACCACGGCTCTGATGGGTGCCCGGATCCCGGGCTGCAAACCATCTCCAGCAGCCTTGCACGGAATTCGGGTCCTGCTGCCCGCCAAAGGCTGCCCTGTCGCTCTCACCGCCCCGCTGATGAACCCCTAAAGCCTATGTAGAAATTAGGAGCTACCTGCAGTCCTCCTGGTAGCGAACTGGCCCCAAACCCCGGGCAGCCCCACACCACGGCGCTGAGCTCCTGCATGGTTAATGCAGTGGAAGTCACCAGGGTGGGTGGTGGGTCTCCTCCAGCCCCACCATCCCTGGGAAGGAGAGGACCGGGCATGATCCCTCTCCGTGCTGCAAGGACCCTCCTGGGCTGTGAGACCCTGCTGCAGCCCTGGCAGAGGAGCCGAGGTGAGCAGTACCATGTGGGTTTTACAAGAAGCGGATTTTGGGCCACTGTTTAGCTCTCAAGCCACGGACGTGTCCAGCAGGCCAAGCTGGCAGTTGTCTAAGATGGAGGATCCTCCAAAAGAACCTCTTTCTGCCCAAAGACTACAGGAAAAGCTGGGCAGACAGCTGTCACCCAAAGGCTCTTGCGCAAGTCTTGTTCCTCTCCAGGCAAGAGCTGGCCCGTATCCCAAAGACGTCCCTTTGGTGAAGGACATGTCCAATCTCAGAACCTATGGGAAGGATGTAAATTGTGGGACACAAATGTCCATCTGCTTTTTCAAGCCCTAATAAAGAGAACGGGTAAATTCACATCCTGCTCCATCCTGCCATGCCCGGTCAGGGGGTGTCCCATAACCCTGGTGCCAGGGTTGGTAGGACGGATGCTCTGGGAATAAGGAGCAGCTTTTCATGGGTCCAACTTAGGTAGAAACCAAACTTCACCTCCTCAGGGCTCCGAGCGCCGGCAGGGATGGAAAGCCGAGAGCAGCCGCGGGGCTCTCCTGGAAGCTCTTGCTGAGCACATGCCGGGGGACCTTTGTAGTCCCAAGATGCCAGCTGGGGATGAGGGACAAAGACCATCACCAGGAACCGAAGCCCAGGGCCAGAAATTCCGCTCCCAGCTACATCTGGTCTTGCAAGAGAAGCTAAAAAACATCTGGAGAGGAACAGAGCGGCGCTAATTGGTTTTGTTAATAAAAAACTATCTTGGCACAGAAGCAGCTGTGTGGGTGCTGGGGCTCGGGGCCGGCTGGGCATCCAACAGCAGGGCTCGGGGGGTTCGGAGAGACACGGTGGGTTTGGCTGGACGAGGCAGGACAAGGGGGTGATGAGGACTGTGGGGCTGAAAGTCTGTCCCCCCTCGGAGAGCCCGGGGCCCCTGCATCCCTGTGGCTCGTGACATTTCGGGCCCCGAGGAGAAGACGGGACCGCTCCACTTCCCAGCCAGCAGAAAAGGGAGGGTAAAATCCTGAGCAAACAGGGCTTTTCAGCAGGGAACAGGATGGTTCTTGTTTAGTAGTAAACCACCTTCATGGAAAACTGGAATTCAATCTAAATAGCACAAAACCGGCATTTTAAGGTTGATTTTTACTAATTAAATAAAACTACCCCAAATTAGTTGCACGCACATGTATATAAATGTTACTTAAACATGTTTTACTTATAAAACGGATTAATTAAAGAAAGGAACATTCACAGCGAGAGAAGTGAACCGGCTGTTCCCGGTTTCCATGTTTGCCAAGGTTTTAGGACTAGCAGAGCTCATCCCTCCATCCCTTGTTTTCAGTTACGAAATGGAAGAGGAAGGCGAATCCTCTGGCCTTCCCAGCTCCCAACCGCTTTCTCAGCTCTGCGTAAACAACTCGCTCAGCCGCCTTAACCGAATCATATGAAAATTAAGGAGAATCTGCTGTTTGCACCTGAAGAGGAAGCCACCGATGTCAAAAAGCAGTTTCGGCGACCCCAGTTCCGCTCTGCCGCTTGGCTACACTCTTAGCCCAGGGCTTTGGCTTCCTTTAACATGCCAGAAGCAAATAAATATTTCTGTAGCGTTAGCGGTTTATTTTAAGTGCTTAGACTAGTTTCTAGGGAGCCCAGAGACAGGGTTTGTTGTCATTTGATACTGAGATGGGTTTGTATTTAAAACGCATTTCATGTATATAAATGTATTTCAGTATATACAGTGTTTTGCCCTGATTTGTATCCCGAGATCAGCAGGAATCTCGTGCAGACAGACTGGGTTGCAGTCCTGGACCTCTCCAGCCTCATCTTTAGAAAGGGGTTCGGCGAAACCGAGCCGTTCCAGTAAATAAAACCCACCAATTCAACCTGAAAAGGAATATTTACCCTCCAAGTAGCGAGCTAGCGGAGGCAGTCAACCGTCACTTAAAAGCTCTGTCAACCACGTCGTCGCCCACCGAAGTGCAGCGGCGGGGCTGTGGGCCAGCAGCTGGCTGCTGGGTCAGGATTCACTGGTCACAGCTCACCCATCGGCCGGGGAAGGTCTTCTCCACACAACCATGGCAAGGCTGGGGGGCAGGAAGGGCCAGGAAAGTTGCTTCACTTGTTGAGATGCTGCTGGTGATGCTCAGGGTAAGGCGGGTGGACACGGGACCACCCTGAAGAAAACCGAGGGGTTTTGTGGTTTTTTTTCTCTTTTTAAAAAGAAAATGAACTCGGAAATTACACAGTCTCACGCTGCTTGACGAGATGCCACTTTGGGTCGCAAAGGCAGGCATTCGAAAGCTAGAAAAATGCCAAGCTGATCTTTGAGAGCGGCTTACGCAACGGCAATTCTGCCGGTGGCGTGTGCATGCCCAGCCCAGCACTCGGCAGTCACGCACCGCCTTCGCCGCGGTGCTTCTGCCTCAGAGATGATGGGGGACAAACCAAGCCTCAGGGCCACCGCACAGTCTGGATCATCCCGGCATCCCCGTGCCTGGCTGCAACATAAAATAAAATACATTGACTTAGCACCGTGCTTTTACTAACAGAGCTCCAGAGGCAAGCGATGGGCAGGACTTGGGTACAAGGTGGTAGAGCATCATCATTACCAGGCAGCAGAGCCTGTGCTGGGCTGGGGTGTCTGTCGCTCTGCTCATTTCTGACAAATATTGACATATTTAAACATGATCTGGAGTAGAAAAACACACCCAGATGTTGCCGGCTATTGGGTGACGGGATACCTGATAGCTGCAGGACCCACTGTTCCCTCTTCTCTAGGGACTGACATTTACTCTGCGACACCGCCACATTTCCAGCGAGCAAACACCCGGGGGCTTCTCGGAACAGACCGCGTTCTCCCCAGCATGTTTATTAACCAGCTCTCGCACCCTCTGCTCCAGCCGCCCCGCTGACGATGCTGCCTCTCGGAAACCGGAGCCACACCACGGGGACACGGCAAACCCAGGGCCCGGGGCAGCCAAATCACCACCCCTGGCCAGGGAGCAGTCCCTGAACCCCCGACAAAGGGCTAAAACAGGGTGGTTTGGAGCAATCAGTGCCTTACGGGGGGTAAAAGTCCTTTAAGCCCCCCCAGAAGTTGCCTATCCCTGTCTTGTTTTGCTCAAAAGCAGGGATAGGTGTGCTGCAACTCCTCCTCTTCCCCATCTCCTCTTCGTCATCCCAAATACCTCCTTTCCACACCAGCCTTCTGCTTCATCCAGAGATATTTCACATTTGTAGCTCAGGCAAGAGCAGGAAGATGCTGATAACCAGATTTTCCCATGATTTTGTCCAACTGAGGATGTGAGAAACCTCCCAGAGCGCTGGCATCTGGGATTTGCGGTGGGCAGGCTGGTATCTGAACAAGCAGCCAGGTGTGACAGCTCTTCGTCACACCGATGCCAAACCAGCTCACCGAAACTATTGGCTGAACTTTGGAAATGTTGGTGGCGTGAAAGAAATGACTTGTCACCTGACAACATCCATCCAGCTCTGTCACCGCTAACGACGAAGGGGGAAAACATCCCACTTGCTTCAAGTCAGAAGTCTCCCAAACTGGTCGGTCTGCCCTGTTAACTGTGTGGCCAAGGATGTAGAGCCAGGCAGGAAAACCAGGTGGATTTTCGACCCTCTGTGGCAAATTCCACCATGTAAAAGCACCGATCTGATTTGGGATGGGTCTTCCGACGACAATAAAGCCCCTATTTGCAATAAAGAGCAGAATATGGCGAAATTATTCAGCGCTGATTTCATCCCCAGGCAAACAACCTCCCCAACCTTTACATCTATGTATAAATGACTACGATTAGGTAGCACCATTGCGAACACTTGTGCATTTATGCACGGAGAAGATATAGAGATGTTGTTGTGATCATGAACACACATATACATTTTAAACAGACCCCCTGCTATATAAGGGGTGGCTCGACAGTTACCTTTACCAGCCTAGATGAAAGGAGGAAACATTCACTCTCAAGCAACACCTGAGCAACACAGCGGGCAGAAATGGCTCCAGGTACTTTTCTTTTATTTCAGTTTTAAAGGATTGCCAGCGCTGCTGCAGGCGTAGGGTGATGATGGGGTGGGACTGCGGTGGGCTGCACACACTCAGTGCCAGCCCTAAATTAAAATGGGGCAACTTCTAAATCAATGGAAAAGAATACCTTTCCGTATGGTGGGACTTAACTTACGTAGTTGTTAGCCTAAACTGGGCAAGGAGAGGGTGGAGAACACAAAGAACAAGGTCAAGCCACTGTTATAACAGTTATTATTAACATAAATGTTGGCAGGGATATTAAAAATCATATTCCAAGCTTAAGACGGGGATCAGGGTGATGTCTAATGCATACATCTAAGTCCTACAGGCTCCAGGGCATTCCTCCACTGAAAGGTGAGATTTATCTGAGATTAACTTTGTGGTCTCTGTAAGCACAGATGGACACTTGTGTGAGTTAGATGTCATGGGTAGAAAACCTTTAGGCTTGACAAAGATCACCAAATTCTACAGGTACGTCCCAGAAAGAAAAAGTAGCTGGTGAGAGCACAGGTAATGTCACCAGTGAAGGCAGACAGGTGGTTTCACCTCAGCAGCATGGAGTAAACCAAGGCTGACGTGAGCTGCTCCCAGACCCTCACCTGGTGCTCACCATCCCCTGCTTGCTCACACCATGCGCTCTCCTCACGAGGGCAAGGCCTACGGAAAAACATGAGCGTGTTAGGGAAAAACACAGGGACACACTCTAGTTTCCATGGAGGAACAATGACTCTTCAGCCAGGAAGACACCGCTGGTAACACTGAGAGCAGTACGAGCCTCGAGGGCAGGTCTAGTGACAGGGGATGAGGTTCCATTTGATTTTGGGGAGGGTTAAACTCACTCACGGAGCCAAACAAGATGGTCAGGAAGGTGGGCTCTCAGCCAGCACGGAGAGAAGAGGCTGGGAATTCATTCTCAGGTGCCACCCCGCTCCTCAGCACGGTCACTGAAGCACTGCCAACACCTTTCCTCTCCGCTTTGCTGCAGGGTCGTGGTTTTCTCCTCTCTTCATTGCTGTGATCACTCTGGGACTGCAGTGGCCACAGGAAGCTGCCACCTTCCCGGCCATGCCCCTTTCCAACCTGTTTGCCAACGCCGTGCTGAGGGCTCAGCACCTTCACCTCCTGGCTGCCGAGACATACAAAGAGTTCGTAAGTGTTGCATCCTCTGGGCATCTCCTCCACATTAGTTTGATGGTTTCAGGGCCGTGCCACAGCTTCCCACCCAGTATAACTTCCTAGAAACAGAGACTTTTCAACTATTAGTGTCATCTTTCACAGCTCTTGATGAGGCGAAATGGTTTTAATAGGATAGGACAGGCTATGTCCCATCAGCTTGGGCCCTGTCTCCTCCTCTCAGCTCTCTCCATCCCGCTCCGATCCTGCACAGTCCCCTCCTCAGGGCCATTGCTGCCCGTGTCCAAACCCACCACACAGGGTCAGCTGTCCCAAAGAGAAACCTGGCTCTGAAAGCAGTGGGAGACGGCACAGATATTTTGCAAGGCTTTCCTGTGACCGTCACCCACAGCCCTGGCTAATTCCGAGTGCTTAAAACTACCCAGTCTCTGCTGCTGCCAGGAGCTGGCATGAGCTGTCACTTTGGCAAGAACTGTCCTTGAGGGTCACCTACTTCTAGTCCCAATGTGTTTTGCATTCAATTTAGCACTTTGGCTTAGTGAGAAGAAGACCTTTAGGTCCAGAAGCTACCGTGCCAACACACAAACTCCTGTTCCCACCTGCCAGCCCTGTACAGAGACACCTCATGTCTCGCATTTATCTCTTGCAAAGAGTGACTGTTCAGGACAGCTCGGGGAAAGTGTCTGTGGTCTTCTCCCAGTACGTGGGCAACAGATCTCAGCGTATTTGGGATGTCTCCACAGGAACGCACCTATATCCCAGAGGACCAGAGACACGCCAACAAAAATTCTCAGGCAGCATTTTGTTACTCAGAAACCATCCCTGCTCCCACGGGGAAGGATGATGCCCAGCAGAAATCGGTAAGTTCGCTCCACCGGGCAAGCACAGACCTGTTCGAAAAGCCCAGCCGTGCTTCATTACAGAAACAGAGGGTTTCCCGAGGTATCATTCCTCCCCTCCCTTCTTTAGTATTTGAACCCTGCATGAACAAAGAAAGACTCTTCTGGGTTAGACTATAAATCATATTCCCACCCCAAGGAGGAGAAAAACTATTGTCTCCACGGGACATACGGCCGGGTGCTGCTCCTCAGCTTGCAAACTTCTCTGTATCTGCTGAAGCTGCAGGAGCAGATGCACATCTCTGGGTCACCCCCAGGCTGTTTCAGAGGGAGTAAGACCCACAGGTAACTCTACCAAATATCTCACCTGCACAGCTTTGACCGTTTCATTTTTTTTAATTTCAGGATATGGAGCTTCTTCGGTTTTCACTGATTCTCATCCAGTCCTGGCTGACCCCGGTGCAATACCTAAGCAAGGTGTTCACAAACAATCTGGTTTTCGGCACCTCAGACAGAGTGTATGAAAAACTAAAGGACCTGGAAGAAGGGATCCAGGCTCTCATGAGGGTAAGTTGGAGCATGATTACAGAATAACAGAGATCTCCTAGAGACAGGGCACTCAGCTCCCAGGGTCTTCCATGGGATCCAAAGACCACGGGAAATCTCCCCACCTTCCACTCTGAAGGCCAGTGGCATCCCTTGGACTCTGCTTACTTTAAGATAATGAGATCATGACACCCCATTGCATATGTTTCATCACTGGGGAGTATAAAAAAACCACGTAATAAATGTGAATAGCACTGCCATAACCACTCAGATAGCAGCGCAGACCAGGAAAATCACAACAGTCCGGACTCAAAGTCTTTCCAAACCCAGCACCAAAGAGTATTCAATCAGTTAAATCTGTACAAACAGCAACGGAAGGATGTTTGCTCTATCTCCATGCAAAATATTTCAAAGGGGAGTAAATTTTACGAAGTTTGCAAACTGGCTTTAAGGTCTTCCAACGTTTTATAAAAACAGGGCGTACAAGTCTGTGTGCAGATGGAAGCCTATACCCTTACATTAATACAGCACCCAGACAGCTGAGAGATGGAGAGTGATCTTCTGCGAGGGTCACTCTTAATCTTTGCTTTATTATTTTAAATGAAATTGCTTATTATCTGCCAGGACACCTTTTCAGTTATGCTTACTCTATAACTAAGTATAAACTTTATAAACTTATATAAACTTTGCCAGCATCACCATATAGCTAGAGCTCCGAGACCTGTGCCTGTGAGAAATGAGTCTGCACAATTATTTACATCTTCTGGCATCTAAATAACTCCGAAAGTCAGGCCCTGAGAGTAAACAGAGATCTTCTCTCCTGGCACTCCAGCTGGAGTAAGTAGGTATATAAGTATCAGTACCATTTCCAGATTTTGCTCTGTGTATGGTAGGTGCTTGGGCGTTGGGAAGCGGTACACAAACTAGACAAATAATCACATTTCATCCATTTACGACACTGTTTACTTAACCAAAACTGTCTTGTTTACTGTGTCAGCTGGTGAGCAAGGGAAGGCAGGAGGAATAGCAGACTGCCAGTCTCTCAGCTCCAGATGCACACGCCTTGGGACTGGGTTACAGCTTTGCCCACTGGGAAAGCAGGAGAAAAGAGAAAAGTGGGAGAAAATTACCCAGTTCCCCATCTCCTTGGCTAGAGTAGCTATGGAGAGACCCTGCAATCTTCCCCTTATTTTAAGACCCCAAAGGACACACTCCTCCTTCCCCGCAGCCTTGTGCCCAGCTCACTTCTCGCTGGCAGCAATTTGTGTAGCATCCCCCCTGCATAACTGCCCTTCCTGTAAACACATACACTCAAAAATACATTTGAAATATGATTAAGGGGGGGAAAAACCACCCCAACCTCCTCTAAAGCTAGACGTGAGTCTCGGCGATGGGCCCCTTGGAGGATGCTCATCCCCAGGATCTCTCCATCCTCTCCCAGGAGCTGGAGGACCGGAGCCCGCGGGGTCCCCAGATCCTCAAACCCACCTACGACAAATTCGACATCCACCTGCGCAACGAGGACGCCCTGCTGAAGAACTACGGCTTGCTCTCCTGCTTCAAGAAGGACCTGCACAAGGTGGAGACCTACCTGAAGGTGATGAAGTGCCGGCGCTACGGTGAGGGAAACTGCACCATTTGACGCCAGGGACGGCTCCCCAACCACCCCAGCCCCTCGCCGGCCACGGCTGCCCTGCTCCTTGTAAAGAAAATCAGAGAATAAACCTGCAACCCACAACATGTCTCTGGCTTTTGGGGGGCTGCGGGGACAGGCCGCCATGGGGGGCCTGGGAGGGACGAGCCGCAGCCTGGGCAAGGGGGTGTGGGGCTGGGGGGGGTGGATTTGTGGCTGGAAGGGGGGATTTGGGGGTCTTTTCCCCCGCACTCGCGGCTCAGGCCCGCAGCCCCGGCCGTGTCTCCCGGCCGAGATGGGGGCGGGCCGGAGGCCGGGCGGCGGCGGGGCGGGCAGGCGGCTGCCCCGGCATGGCGGAGGTGGTGGAGTTCCGGGTGCCCGCGGGGAGCCACCAGACGCTGCTGGTCTGGGGGTTGGAGCCGGAGCCGGGGCTGGAGGTGAGGCACCGGGCCGGGGGAGAGGGGCCTGGCACCCCCCCGAGGCTGGGGAGCGGGGCCTGGATCCCCCCCGGGGCGGGGAGCCCCCTGGGGCCGGGGAGCGGGGCCCTGGATTCTCCCCGGGTGTGGGGAGCAGGGCCTGGATCCCCCCCCAGTGACGGGGGGGGGGCCTGGATCCCCCCCGGGCCTGGGGAGTGGGGGCTGGATCCCCCCTAGTGATAGGGAGCAGGGCGCTGGATCCCCCCTAGTGATAGGGAGCAGGGCCCTGGATCCCCCCTAGTGATAGGGAGCAGGGCGCTGGATCCCCCCTAGTGATAGGGAGCAGGGCCCTGGATCCCCCCTAGTGATAGGGAGCAGGGCGCTGGATCCCCCCTAGTGATAGGGAGCAGGGCACTGGATCCCCCCTAGTGATAGGGAGCAGGGCCCTGGATCCCCCCTAGTGATAGGGAGCAGGGCGCTGGATCCCCCCCGAGGGTGGGGAGCAGGGCCTAGGAGCCCCCTGGGGCCGGGGAGCGGGGCCCTGGATCCCCCCCCCAGTGACAGGGAGCGGGGCCTGGATACTGCCCCCCCACCCCGAGGCCAGGGAGCAGGGCCTGGCTCCTCTTGGGACTGGGGAGCAGGGCCCTGGATCCCCTCTAGTGATAGGGCCCAGACCCCCCCAGGGCTGGGGAGCGGTGCCTGGACCCCTCCGGCTCTGGGGAGCAGGACCCTGGATCCCCCCCGGCACCGGGGAGCAGGGCCTGAAACCCCCCAGGGCTGGGGAGCGGGGACCGGGACCCCCCACCATCCCTCTCCCCCTCTGGAGCTAAGGCCCCTGTCCCTTCCCCCTCACCTGTACTCCTGGCTTCACCTCTGTGCTAATAATATATTTTTAAATCCCTACCTTTTTTTATTTGTTTGTTTTTAATCATTCTTTAGTTTCTTTCTCTCCCTGAGGTGTGCTGGGCACGGGGCACCCCCAAGGGGGTGTCAGGCTTCACCCCAGGGTGATTTCTGCCCCTGTGCCACGCAGCCGGTTCTGCACAGCAAAACTACAAAGACACCAGCACAAGTTGGAAGAGCTGGAACAAAACCCCGTTACTCTGCCCATAAAATATCGGGCTAATTTTTTCACTGCAAACTTCCACAAAGAGTGCGCTCACACAAGGCGGGATGGCAGAGAGCAAGAGCCGGTCGGGGATGAGGGTGACGGGGGACAGAGAATCCCGCATCTGCCTTCGCTCTCCTCCCAGTGCAAGGGCTGGATGATAAGGGAGATGAGACGTCCTCGGGGCAGAGATCCAGCCAGGTTGAGCTTATTTTTATGGAGGGATACCCATCTTCAGTCTCGCCACTTATTCCAGGGCTTATTGCCGTTAAATGGTACTAAAAACTTTCCTCGTTTTCTAGGTAATTAGGTCTTGGGAGTAGTCCCCTCTCTGCCACTGTTGCCCAGCCCTTGGAGCATTCATAGATATTTCAAAAGACCCTTTTTTACTCTTCTTTTTCCTCAGCGTTCCCTGTTTTCAGCGTTTTCCAAGTTTGGGCCTCTCTATTCGGTGCGAGCGCACAGAAATGCTGCCGTGGCAGGGCCGGGGTATTATGCCATCATCAAGTTTTACTCCGCTGGAGATGCCAGGAGAGCCCAGCAGGCGTGCAACGGGCAGAGGCTGTTTCAGGAATCTCCCTTGAAGGTACGCAGAGCCGCCCCGGGTGTGGAAGGTGCAAGACCCAGCACCGTGCCCTCCAGCAGCAGGGCAGAATCACATTCAGTACTTGTTGATCTCAGCGATGCTTCCTCTGCAAAAAGTTTACTGACTTGTGGCTGGGCGCTACCACTGCGGTGACACAGAATCACAGAATGGTTTGGGTTGGAAGAGACCATAAAGATCCTCTCATTCCACACCCTGCCCGGGGCAGGGACACCTCCCACCAGCCCAGGTTGCTCCAAGCCCCGTCCAACCTGGCCTTGAACCCCTCCAGGGATGGGGCAGCCACAGCTTCTCTGGGCAACCTGGGCCAGGGGCTCACCACCCTCACAGCAAACAATTTCTGCCTCACATCTCATCTAAATCTCCCCTCTTCCAGTTTGAGGCCATTCCCCCTCGTCCCATGGCTCCCCTCCCTGATCCAGAGTCCCTCCCCAGCTTTCCTGGAGCCCCTTTAGGGACTGGAAGGGGCTGGAAGGTCTCCGTGGAGCCTTCTCTTCTCCAGGCTGAACCCCCCCAGCTCTCTCAGCCTGTCCCCACAGCAGAGGGGCTCCAGCCCTCCCAGCATCTCCGGGGCCTCCTCTGGCCCCGCTCCAACAGCTCCGTGTCCTTCTGCTGTTGGTGCCCCAGAGCTGGAGACAGCGCTGCAGGGGGGTCTCCCCTGAGTGGAGCAGAGGGGCAGAATCCCCCCCCGGCCCTGCTGCCCACGCTGCTGGGGATGCAGCCCAGGCTGCGGGGGGGTTTCTGGGCTGCCAGCGCACGTTGCTGGGGTGTGTTGAGCTACTCACCAACCAACACCCTCAAGTCCTCCTCAGGGCTGCTCTCCAGCCATTCTCTGCCCAGCCTGGATTTGTGCTTGGGATTGCCCTGACCCACGTGCAGGACCGTGCACTTGGCCTGTTTGAACTTCATGAGGTTTGCATGGGCCCACCATCTGCTGGCTGCCAGGTATATTTAAGCAGAAAAATGGCAGCATCCCTCCTCTGGAATAATTTGCAGGGCCCATTCCTGGGAAAAAACATTTAACACGGAAGCAGGCATGCGGTCAGGGAGTAGGTTACCTTTGAGTGACTGTGCCAGAGCCATCAATGGTGTGTCTGTAGCCGGAACCCTGCAAGCAGAGCCTAGCTAACCAGAGTTCTTCTTTCCTGGACAGGTTTGCGTTTGCACCAAGCAGAACGGCTTTCAGCAGCAAGTTCTTGCTCTCACCAGCAACAAGTGCCAGGAGTTGGCCAACCACTACCTTGGCTTTAACGGCTGGTCCAGTCGCATCATCACAGTAAGGGGCCCTTTATATTCATCCATCATCCTTCCTCTCATCCTCTTCTTCAGTAGAGTGGTTGATGGAATAAGAATTGTCCTCAAATCAGCAAATAATAGACAGCTCCAGGAGCTGTGGTTAGGACACAAGTGAGGATATTTTGAAAGCCTGGGGGGAGAATATTGCTATGGGTGAAGGCGCTGGCTGGGCTTCTGTTAATAAAAATGGGGTTGGCTGTGATGAAAGCAGTGCCAGGGCTTGACCGTAGTCTTTGTGTGCTGAAGGTGTCCAAGATGACTGAGACTCGGAGGATGGGGACTATGAAGTATTTCTAAAATAGGGTCAAAAGAGTAAATATCCCTGCTCTGCCTCCACCGTGTGCTTCTGCCTTGGAGTCACACGCTGTGCAGAGAAGGTGTGTGGTATGCAGGCGTAGGCCTAAGTGATCATAACATCCCCTTCCTCTTTGGTCGAAATCAATGGTCTGTGGTCTTCCCAACAGCTGCAGAACGTATCTGGCTTTGATGGTGAGAATGAGGAACTGGGAGAGACGTTACAGAAGCGATCCGTGAAATACCTGTGTGCTGTAGAGGTGACACTGCCCCACCATGGGGTACGCACCAGGGGAGTTGCCCTCGGCGAGGCAGACGTAGAAAACAGCGGAGGTAAGTTTTGGGTGCAGCTGGATGTCTCTCTTAGCATCTGGCACAGGCACTGATCAGTCTTGCTTTTGCAGTTTGTGGCTCCGATAAAGTATCTGAATTTAGCTGGAGGCAAGGATCTGTGCAGGGCCTTGTGAGCTCCTGTGCTACACAGCAAGGGATCCTGAGCACGCCTCTTCCCTCCCTGCTTCATACCAGCATCGCTTTCCTAGAATTATAGAATCATAGAATTGCCCAGGTCGGAAGGAACCTTTCAGATCATCGAGTCCCACCATCAACATAACTCTGACAAAAACCACCACTGACCCATGTGCCTCAGCACCACGTCTGCCCGGCTTTTAAATACCTCCAGGGACGGTGACTCCACCACTTCCCTGGGCAGCTTTTTCCGATGTTTGGCAAGCCTTTTGGTGAGGAAGTTTTTCCTAATATCCATCCTAAACCTCCCTAAACTTGAGGCCGTTTCCTCTTGTCCTATCGCCTGTTCCTTGGGAGAAAAGACCGACCCCCCCTGGCTGCACCCTCCTTTCAGGGAGCTGCAGAGAGCGAGAAGGTCTCCCCTCAGTCTCCTTTTCTCCAGGCTGAACACCCCCAGCTCCCTCAGCCGCTCCTCACAAGACTTGTGCTCCAGACCCCTCACCAGCTCCGTTGCCCTTCTCTGGACACGCTCCAGCCCCTCAATGTCTTTTTTGTGCTGAGGGGCCCAAAACCGGACACAGCACTCGAGGTGGGGCCTCACCAGTGCCCAATACAGGGGGAAAAGTACCCTCTGTTCTCTCCCTCTCGCCTGCAGCATTATTCATTCCCCATCGCAGCCACTTCTGGTGTTAACATGGCTTGGGATTCTTCATACTGTCTCTGTGGCACAGCTCCGGTGCCAGCGGGGTTCTGCACTGCCCACTGCCCTGACAGAGGGCTGAGGGTCACATGCTGCTGGGGGTTGGCAACAAAACCCCCTTTGAGGGTGCTGCCATGCTGCCGGCGGCTCCCGAAACATAAGCAGCTTTCTTATCAGCTCCGTAAGGTTACGTTTCCTAGCACAAGGCAGCGGATGTGCTTTGTATGCAGAGTGTCGTCTTGATATCAATAACACGCTGCTTGTTGTGTTCAGATCCTCTCGAGTTCGTCACGGCCTCAAGGAGAGCTCAGAAGGTTGCAGTCGGGAAGGCTTTGTCTTGCGCCTTTCAGAAGATACTCCTCATAGTCTTAGGTGAGGCCAATTTTTGTATTAAACACGAGGCTGTTTGGGCTAATGATATTATATCTTTCATGATAATGGATATGAATTCTTCTTCTCTGAACCTTTCTTGGGATTCATTGGGGCTATGGGGGTCTGGGGCAAAATTCAACTTGTGTTGTGGTCTGTAATGATTTAACAGAGCGATTCCACCCTATGAGCTATGTGAGTGAAAGGAAAATCCGATGGGAGCTCAGATTTTTTTTATGATAAAGAAATCATTGAGACTCCAAATTCCAAAATTGCAGCACTACATGTGCATACCGAATAGGGATGTGGGGAAGTTCTGGTTCCAGGGAGAGCATGAACTGAATTGCAGCACTTGGCACATTCCTGTCCTGGTTCTGAGCCAGCCAGGTGCCACCAAAGGTCCATGCCCCACTGTGGCATTCCGTGTTGCTTCATTGGGGCTACTACTCCTTTGAGTTTTTAATCTCAGCAGCTGGCTCGGTGCATGTCCAGGAACTGTTGGATCTGCTTTCTCTGGGTTCCAGGTCTTGTGCTCTCTGGGCTTTTAGGTGACGCCTGTTTATGTGGTATCTGAGTACTTCAGTTTTTTATGCTTATCAGGACAGATCCCTATGGGATCAGGTCAGTGCCACCATCCTCATTTTAGAGAGAAGGGCCTTTCATCTGCCAGGCTCCTCCCCTGGACTCTTTAAGGTGTTTTTTCCAAAGGTGGCTTTCTGGATTCAGATGTTTTGCAGTCCTTCCTGCCTTCTGGTCCATCACGTACATGGAGACGAGCAATTAACACGTTCCGTCTTCTCCATAGATTTCTGCTTCCTCAATTTCAGTTTCCACTCCATTTAGTAAGAGCCATTTCGTTTTCTGCAGAGAAGAGAGGCCAGAGAAAGAAGCACATTCCTTCAGACCAACCAGCCGGTTGCTCTGAAAGCTGTTATGAAGCAGGATTGTCCCATTTGGAGTTTAGGGTAGGTTTGTTGGCATTAGACACCGTAGTAATTAACCGTGTTTATTCTCTGGCTGTTTATTCTGTTTCAGAGAATGGGAAAGTGGCCGTGGAGTACAATCCCACCCAAGAGGAGCTCACAGACTCCTTAACAGAAGAGGAACTGAAGGGGCTTGTTCAGGTAAAACCGGTGGATATTTAGCTTTTGCACAGGACCTTTATGTTACATCTAGGGATTGGGGATAGAGCTGTTAACTCTGACAGCCTCTGACACCCTCCTTTTATGCAGCAGCGATTACCTTGACTTAAATCCCAGGAAGCAGTTACATCTTGAAATTATGCAGCACGCCAAGGTTTTAAAAACCTTACTTTTTTGGGTATCTTTGTGCAGAAATGCATGTATATTTTAGACAGCACAGGGAAGCGCGCAGTTAGGGTACGAGGACTGTTACGGTGCAAGATGACAAGTCTGACACATGACAGTGTCCAGGACTGCTCTTCGTAGAATCCGTAAGAGTGAAAACCCCCGTAAAGTCACAGTAGGTTAAATCAAATGATTTTTTAATAAGTTCTTAAATAAATCAAACTCCCCATCTAGAAATGCACTTCGTAAACTTATCCTTACCCCAGAGGGAATGATTGTTAAAAGCTTTGGTGAAATAAAAGCTTTGGTGGAATCCCTGCAGGTAATTGTTAGCGTGCACCGAACAAAAATACCCAGGTACAAACAGTAAAACTTTAATTATCGTGCTCAGTGAGATGAGTTCTGCGTGCCGGCTTTTGCTCGCAGCCGGTCCTGAGCAGAGGGCTGAAAACACTGCTGCTTACCAGGGGAGATGACGGAAAGGGCAGGTTTTTGAAAGCGGGCATCACTCTCACATGATGCATCAGCGCCGCGCTGCGCAGCGCCTAACTCCTCCTGCAGTTTGCATGGAGGAAGCGTCTAACGAACCTTGTGATACTTTATTCCGTTTGATGACGCTGAGTCACCTAGCGTCCACAGGCAGGACTATCTTCCTTTCTTACTGAAGAGCAGCAGTAAAATAGGAGGTATTTTTGTGTGTAAAGTAACTAACGCCCACCAGATTATTTTTTTTTTTATCAGTTGAGAAGATGAAATCTCTGCTGGTTTGTTCTCTCTCTGCATTTTCCTCCGTACAGCCCCCTCCACCTGACTTCTCTGAAACCCACAGAGAGCTGACCTCATGTGAAATGACCATAAGAGAAGTGAGCAGCGAAGTCAAACAGAAAGCCTGCTGCTTCTCAAACCTCCATTTTACCCAAGGAGCCATCCCTCCCCTCCCCTGCCCTCTCACTTCCCTTCTGATGGTGTGTGGGAGGTTAATTCAGTGCTCTCTCCGCAAGGCACCTTCCAGCCTGATAGGAAGAGGAACAGGGAGGAATTCAGAAGGACTTGTTCGGGAAGAGAGCTGCTGGGTGTCCTGTGGGTTCATTGCCTTGTGATGTCCGTCAGTCTTTCCGAAACAGAAACATTCCTGAGTTGGTAAATTCCATGGAGGCTGTCTCTTGTATGTGGTAAAAATATATAGTTTCCAGGTGCAGAGGGATGAACCGAAAGTACATTGGAGAGAAAGAAATTTACTCCTGATTTCTCTTCCCAGGTCAGTGAATTGTCCTTGGAACAGTTTGATCTGGAAGAAGAAGAAGTTTTGTCTGATGTCAGTTTTGACGATGAGCTCCCTAGCCGGGAGATGCTGTCTCATTAGCGCAGCTCTGTCTTCACATCGTTTCCAAAAGTTCTGCAGCGTTTGATTCGGAATGAAAGTCTAGCGCTGTGAAATGACATGTGCGTCATAGCCACTGTTTTCTTTTTCTCCAGATACGTAACAGCGCAAGAAATGGGCAGTAAACCTAGTGTTACTAAAATTAAGCCCAAAAATATATGCTGGTTTTGGAGAGGAAGTGTTTTCCTGTCAACTTATCCAGGTCAGCTATATATGGAAGCCAGCTTAGCTGCACAATTATTATTTAGACAGCATAACAGATGTGCGTGGCACTTAGAGAAAAATAAAAGGAACGAGCCCGCCCTTCCGAGAGCCTTCAGTTCAGGTTAGCTCCGATCCGCCGGAGAAAGCCGGAGATGGCAGAAGGAGACGTCTTACCAGCAGGAGTAGCTGTGGTACTTACACACGCCTGCACAGGCACAGGGAAAATACCGCTCTAAGTGAAATTTCTTTTAAAGAAATAAGCGTTAAGTCTTCTAATAATGTGTTGAGCCACATGGGTTGAGCCCCAAGTACAAGGAGTTGGGACGTTGTCACCATGTAAAGCAAAGATTCTTTTTAAGAGGTTTTGCATTAAATTAAGTAAAATTTTGTAACTCTGTGTGGTGAATGAATCTCAGAGGCAATGGGAAGTGGCATCAAGTTCCCCGAATCATGAGGGTACGCAGAATGGGGGGGAATGCTTATTTGATAACAGACCCCTGCGCATGTTTTTTGACCTCTGTCTTTGGAAGAAAAAGATGATTGTAAAATGGGAGAGCTCAGGGAAGAGCCACAGGAATGATTTGATTTCTCACTTGAAATGAGAGGAGTGTGGCCTGTTTAATTTAACTAGAAAGAGAGGGAAGAGGTGATTTGCCCCAGGAGAAGACGCCTGATACCATGTGAACTTTTTAAATGAGAAGGTGAAACAAAATCCAGCGGCAAGATGTTGAATTTAGAGAAATCCAAATGGGGAAGAGAGAGGCAGCGTTTCACAAGGGGCGATACTGGAGGGAGGGCCCAGCCGTCCACGGGGTGCGGTGAATCCTCTACTGGGGCAAGTTCTCAGGTGGAGATTGTAATTTTATTTTATATTTTATGGTGGAGAGGCCCAAACTGTCAGTCCCAGCTCTGGGCCGTGAGGCCTGTGCCCAGGCCTGCAGCCCCCCCGTTGCCTGGCGACCCCCGTCTGGGCCTGCTCCGCCATGGGCCTGCCTGGGCCCGGCTGCCTGCTCCTGCTGCTGGCACTGCTGCTGGCGGCGGCCCCCTGCCCTGGGGGGCCCTGCCCGCCCCCCTGCCGCTGCCGAGGGCGGCTGCTGGACTGCCGCCATGCCGCCCTGGACGGCGTGCCCCCCGCCACACACCATCGGGCCCTCTCCTTCCTGTGAGTACTGGCGGCCAGACCCCCTCCATCTTGGCGACACCAAGCTGGGCGGGAATGTTGATCTGCTGGAGGGCAGGATGGCTGCACAGAGGGGTCTGGACAGGCTGGATCGATGGGCCGAGGCCAACGGTGTGAGGTTCAACAAGGCCAAGTGCCGGGTCCTGCACTTGGGTCACAACAACCCCATGAACGCCTCAGGCTGGGGCAGAGCGGCTGGAGAGCTGCCCAGCGGAAAAGGACCTGGGGGTGTTGGTGGACTGAATATGAGCCAGCAGTGTGTCCAGGTGGCCAAGAAGCCACCAGCACCCTGGCCTGTATCAGGAACAGTGTGGCCCGTAGGACTGGGGCAGCGACTGTCCCCCTGTACTCAGCACTGGTGAGGCCCCACCTCGAGTGCTGTGTCCGGTTTTGGGCCCCTCACCACAAAAAAAGACATTGAGGGGCTGGAGCGTGTCCAGAGATGGGCAACGGAGCTGGTGAGGGGTCTGGAGCACAAGCCTTGTGAGGAGCGGCTGAGGGAGCTGGGGGGGTTCAGCCTGGAGAGAAGGAGGCTGAGGGGAGACCTTCTCGCTCTCTGCAGCTCCCTGAAAGGAGGGTGCAGCCAGGGGGGGTCGGTCTCTTCTCCCAAGGAACAGGTGATGGGACAAGAGGAAACAGTCTCAAGTTGTGCCAGGGGAGATTTAGGATGGATATTGGGGAAAATTTCTTCACCAAAAGGCTTGCCAAACATTGGAACAGGCTGCCCAGGGCAGTGGTGGAGTCGCCATTCCTGGAGGTATTTAAAAGCCGGGCAGACGTGGTGCTGAGGGACATGGGTTAGTGGTGGGTTTGGCAGTGGTGGGTTGATGGTGGGACTCCATGATCTTAAAGATCCCTTCCAACCTGAACGATTCTGTGATTCTGTAATTCTATCTTCCCCTCCTCTGCTTCTTATTCCTGGTAACCACTCCCGAGACACCCAGGAGAGTCACCGGCAGGAGACAGCTTTGTTCTGGGGGCTCCTGCTGCGGTGCCGAGGGGTGAAGCCAGGCTGGACGGGCTGTTGCATCTCCAGGCAGACTCCGCTTCCACCTCAGCAGCCAGATTTGCAGGGGAAAGGGTTTTACTGAGGGGTGACAGCGTCAATCATTTCTTTACAGAGATTTCACTGGCAACTCAATTTCTTCCATTGAAAAACAAGCATGGAGGGAATACCCATGGGCTGAGTCCTTGTAAGTATCCTCTAGCATTTAAAGCGTCAGGAGCTCAGGTATTTTCAATCCTTTCATCTGGTTTTTCAGCCAAGGTTATGATAAGCACAAGCACCCACACAAACTGTTTCCATCTCAACTCAAAGCTGGGCTGCTCAGCGAGGAGGGGTGTGAATCCCCAGGGCTTCCTAGGACGGCAAAAAATGCCGTGAGCTGTGTCCCTTCCATCCTATGGGACCATCCCTGTGCCTATTTAATCAATGATCAGGCTACACTTATCTTCAGCAGCCCATGAGCAAGTGCCTGCTCCTGTGATGAGTGGTGAGGATGCCTGTAGTGACTCAAAGAGATGTTTTAGTAAAGCTTCCACGGGATATTTTCCCCTGAAAATTCCACTTCCTCCTGGAGAGCAGCTGGTTTTACAGTAAATGTCCATTTGTCTCATTCCAGGGTCCTCCAGGACAACGTTCTGCGGGCAGTGGAGAGGCATTCACTGGAGGGTCTGCTCCTGCTGAAGCACCTGTAGGTACCATCCCCTGTCCACCATGGTGGGCTACTGCCTCCCCCTCCCTTGGACCCCTACTGCTCGATGCACCCCCCCAGTGCCCATCTGCCTTATTCCTCCTGGATTTCAAGCTGCAGCCAGAGCAGGGCAGGGTGTCTTGGTCCTGCCATAGCGCCTGGTGGGAGGATTCCCGCAAGGCCATAGCGCAGCTTTCATTTCCCTAAATCCAACCAAGAGGAGGAGGCTGCTGCCCTTTCCCACAGAGACTGGGTGACTTGTAGTCAACCCCACGCTAACAGTGACCACTCCCCACACCCTGGGAGATTGCCCCTGGCTCTGTTTATCCGAGGACTGACATTTTTGGGGTGAGAACCACCTAGAACAAGGCAAAACCCATGCATGCCTTGCTTCTGCTAGGGTCTGGGGGGAAAGACCTCGGTTGCGTTGACAACAGAGCTCGGTATTGCTGACCACTCTTGGGATAGCCCCTGTGGTGGCTATCTGAGGTGGCAAGAGAGAAGCCTGCACTGCCCCTTCCTCTGCTGAAATCCCAGATGGACCGGGGTTGGCAGGTCTCTGCTTCAACCCCCAGCTCCAAGCAGGACTAACCTCACAGCTAGCACAGGGGTTTTCTATTAAACATCAATGAGGTTGCTCAGGGCCTTATCCAGCTGAGACCCCCCCTCTACTTGGAGGAGAAACAAATGTGCATCTACAGATGTCATATGAAATGTCATATTAAATGGCAACAAGTGCTCTGTCTCTTCCACTCCCTGAAAAGGAGCGGAAAAGCATTAAGGTTTTGGTTTTTCTCTCGTTGAAGTTCAGTTTTTTACATGTTTTGGGGTTTCCTGTGCGGTGCAGGCAAAGGAAGTGTGAAACAAGAATGGCAAAATCTTGCCCTGTTCTCTGTCCTCTCCTTGGCCACTGTCACGCTGTTGTCTTCTTATCCTAAAGGCTAAGCAGCAGAAATAAATCCCCCCGTGGAGGCTCAGAGCTTTAGTGCCCAGATCCCACATTACCTGAGCCTCAGAGGAGACGCAGCCACACTCATTTCTCAACACAAACCTCATGTCAAAGATAAAAATACTACCATGCAAAAAAGCTGAGAGCCAAGGAAGCATTGGCTTGGAGTTGGCTCGTGAGGGTCGTGTTTTGAGTCCCGTTCCTCCGTTATTAGAGCAGCTGAAATGAGGACACGGAGATGTGTCCCCAAATCCCGTCTGTTGTAGTTCATTGCAAGTATCTCAGCTCCATCCCCGTTTGCATTTGTAGCGTCGTTTGTTGGGTGCGACCCTTACATGCTTGCATTTTTCCCAGGAAAAGGGAGGTTTTGTATTTTCTAGTCCTCGTGTTGGCTTGGAAGGAGCCAAATCCAGGGTGGTCTTGGCCTTTCTGGAGCTGCTCCTGCGGTGAGCCAGCCCTAGGGCGGCATCTAAGCCTTGTCTCAGTGCTGGGGAATGGTGGAAAACAAGGTAGTGCCAGTGCTGGGGCCCGCTGCCCACACCAGCTCCCCCTCCCCATGGCTTTTTAGCAGGTACGTGTGCCCTACGTTGTAGAAAAGAAGGATCCAAGAACTTAAAAGCAGGAAGCGTGTTCTGCGGGATGTGGGTTGCAGGCTAAACGAGTCCGTTTGGGAAGAAACATGCTGCCAGCCGCGCTCCCCTTCCACGAGGCTGAAAACTGAACTCTCCAAAGCACTTCTGAGATCGCACGTGCAAAGATCTTCCTCCCACCGCCTGGCTGCCGCCCTGGGAGGTCCAGACCCCGCAGGCGAGAGCTGCGGTCGCTCCCCAACGCTCTCCCTCAACACCCTCTCCAGCAGCCAGGCCATCTCCTACAGAAGAAACCTTGTGCGTTCATCTCCTCTAATTTTAGATGCCTAATAATTGCCTAGGATTAGGCTAATTGTTCAGGCTCTCTTTATCCTCCATGGAGAGGAACAGGCACTTCCCATTCATCCAAACCATCTTGGGAACCTGGCAGAGGAGGGGCTGAATCACTCCCCAGATGTATTTCTCTCGCGCTGTTTGCCACAGAACAAGCCCAGGCAGCGAATTCAGGCTGAGACAAGGAACCTTTTGATTTCTAAGGCTAGGCCAGGTGAATCCCGCAGCTGCTGAGTATCTACAGACATCTCCCAGCAGAGCTGTGCAGGAAAGAGGAGTTTAAGTTACCCCTTCATTCTGCCCTTTCCAGACTTCCACGTTCTTGATTTTGCATCTTTAATAGGGTTGCTTTAACATAACTTTTTCACCAAAAAGGGATTAAGAGAAAAATCATAGAATCATAGAATGTGTTGTGTTGGAAGGGACCTCTAAAGGCCATCTAGTCCCACCCCCCTGCAGTGAGCAGGGACATCTTCAACTAGATCAGGTCGCTCAGAGCCTCATCCAGCCTGGCCTTGGATGTCTCCAGGGATGGGGCCTCCACCCCCTCTCTGGGCAACCTGGGCCAGTGTCTCACCACCCTCAGGGTAAGGAACTTCTTCCCAATGTCTGATCTAAACCTGCCCTGCTCTAGTTTAAACCATTGCCCCTCGTCCTGTCGCTACGTGCCCTTGCAAACAGCCCTCCCCAGCTTTCCTGGAGCCCCTTTAGGGACTGGAAGGGGCTGGAAGGTCTCCCCGGAGCCTTCTCTTCTCCAGGCTGAACCCCCCCAGCTCTCTCAGCCTGTCCTCACAGCAGAGGGGCTCCAGCCCTCGGATCATCAAAAATAACCATTTTTGTCACACAGGTGGTTACCAACCCATCCCTGAGCCCTCACACTAGAGGTTCTGTTCCAGCTTTTCTGGCTGACTTCAGCAAGCAAAGCACTGGTGGCACTGGGGAAAGGCAGGTTCCATCCCCGTGGCACATCCAGGAGGTGCCAAATCGGTGTGGTCCCTGCAAACGCATCCTCAGCTGCTAAACCGGGCCTGCGTAAAGCATCTTTTCTGTTATCAGAGAGGAAAATGGCACCCTAAAATAATTCTAGTGGGATCAGAGCTAGGAAAAAAAATCACGGAGACGATAGCCACCTCCGGTCAGGAGGGTTATCACAGGTTACACACCACTGCAAGCTAATATCAGATAAAAACACCGCGGGAAACCGGAGCCGTGTAACATATATGCTGCCAGTGTCAAAGCAAAGGAAAGTAAACATGACAGCGCAAACGTAATTAACATTTCGTGTTCTAATTTTAACAGGGATTTATCTTTCAATAAAATCCTGTCGCTTGAGGAACATGCTTTTGAGCCACTTCCTTTTTTGCAGCTCATGTGAGTTATAAAAGTTTCTTTCTAGTGTATTTAGCGAAGTCTGTTTGCATTTATGACCCTCCTTATGCTAGAAAACGTGCCTGTTATTTTTAGCACAATGACTAAGTTTCTCCCGCTAAAAAGACTAACCGAGCTGTAGAGATCAATGCAGATGGCTGGGTGACCCGCAACAGGATGAGAGATCACAGCGTGGTTGTCCAAACGCAGCCATAATAGAAGCCATTTCGTGAAGGCTTGCTGTATCCTGGGGCAGAAATAGATTAAGCACATGTGCACTTCATTTCCTCTCCTTGACAGGTTAAGAAAAAAACGAGAAAATGGCAGTTTCCTCCCTATTCTACCTTGGATTTGCATATTTCCTACAAATCAATACTCCTTTTGGCTGCAGCTTCCTGTAGGACAGGCTCATTTTCTTTCTGTGATCTCCTTTTTCCCCAGAAACCTTAGTGGAAATCTCATCACGCAGATCCAGAACGGCACTTTCCAGGCATGGCACGGGATGCGGTTTTTACAGAAGCTGTAAGTGGAACAAGGACCAAAGGTAGATGAGAGCGGGACTCCACGGCCACAGCGGGGAAGAGCAGATTTGCTCTCTGCGAAGAACTGAATCCTACCACAGATGTCATCCAGGGTCCACCAAGAGTCTGCAGCCTGAAAGCCGCTTTCTCCCGGGCTGCCCATCTTCTCCATGGCTTCCTTGAACCAGGACCGGGTTCAAACTGCAGTGGAGAGAGGCCACGGGGACGGATAAGAAATGCTGCGGGAAGGGGGAAGAGGCAGGGTGATGAAGGGTACGGGATGTGACCCAGATTTCTAGCCAGAAATTTCACTTTGCGTATTTGCATTTAAAAGCAAAAGGTCTCAAAAAACATCCACAAAAAGGAAACTTTGTTCTTTGGGTATGTGGAGAAAATGTGACTTAATCCATAGCGGGTTCTACCAAGAAGCCTTTCCAGGGATAGGATCACCGTTTCCATCTGGACCTGAAGTAAGTGGGAGGCCAGGGCGTTTTTCCCACCGAGGTTTCATAGACGTAAGGAAAAGCCCACAGTCTCCCTGCGCTCCTGAATAGTGCCATACTTCTCACGTGATACACCAAGTAAGGTGGGATAATAAATTAGGAATGACAATCCCCATCGGACTAGGCCACAGCTTTGCCTGGCTGGATGCGGTAATAGAGTAAAAGTTTATGGACAGTGGAAATGGAAGAAAATATGGAAAGTTAGAGTCCAAAATAACATCAAAGTGCTGGTCAAGGGAAGCAAAGAGAAGGTGTGAGCTGAGGAGGAAAGAAAGAGATGTTGTGTTTTCCAGAAGCAGCACTTCTGGGCTTTTGCTCTTTGGGCTGGAGATAATCAGGACCCGATGTATTTTGTGAATCAGCCCATCAGCATCTGTTCCTGCCTCTAGCCTTCATCCCAGCCCCTTCCTCACACGCCTAGCGCCGAGCCAATTTTTTATCTTCGGGCTGAAATTTCCTATGTTTGTTCTCCACTTGAAAGGAAATTCTTTGGGGAGGTTTGAGTAAAAATTGTTCAGCCAAATCCACATCTGCCATCCATAAAAGCGGGCTGGATCCTTCCCAACCATAAGCCTCTTTACACCACTCGCACAGCAGAGAGGAGCCTGGAAAGCGGATTTCAGTGTAATTCCGCATCAGATCCAACAGGCACAACTCTCTCTGGGCCCCTCTGCTATTCAAAGGGTAGAAATGTGAAGCCTGGCAAAGAGGGAAAACTCCTTGATCACAGAAATATTTTGCAATGATCTAGTGGAAATTCACTTTGATTTCGCTGTGTTTGTACAATTCAGGAACCACTGGGGTTTTTTTTTTGACTCTACAGTAAGTGTTTTAACCATCTCCCATTTCTCTAGTGCCTGCTGATCTTGGCTTTCCAGACTCGTGGGTAAGAGGACATGGGGACATGCTGTCCCCACGTCCCCCTACCCACCCAGCTCCCATCCTTCCCATCACCCACTCACAGCGGTGCATTGTGTTTTTCAGGACCCTAAGCCATAACCCCCTGTCCGTTATTGCTGACACATCGTTCTTCAAGCTGCCTTCCATGAAATATCTGTAAGTATTGACTCATTTTTACCAGATTAATACGGATTGTTGTCTCTATCGAGTGCCCTGTTGTCAGGGAAGCAGAGATCCAGCAGCAAATCTCACTTTTCTCCCCGCTTTATTCTGCTAGAGGCACAAATAACCCCAGCACTGGCAGAGCAAGGCAAAGGCCAAGTGGTCCTGGTGTGTTCCCAGCTGCAAAGCAACCAAGGAGCTGGGACACACAGACGCCAAGGTTTGGGGCTGTGGGGTGGCCTAAAGGGTGTGGGAATGCCCCTCGCTCCTGCTTGGGCGCTGAGAAGCTGGGATCCTGGTCTTTGGGGTGCTCAGGCCAGCAATCCTGGGCTCCTCCGCACCCCACATCCCCGCCCCGCTGCCTTGACACAGCTCAGGGCAGGGGATGTCTGTGTTCATCACAATTCATAGCGTCCGATGGCTCCTGCTCGCGTCTGTGTGGTTCCTCAGGGAGGAAGACGTGCAGGGTTTTTGCAGAGGTCCTTCCTGCTGGCAGCCCTGCTACCCCACAGATACCCTTTGCCTTCTGCTCAGCACGTTTTCTCTTTTCACTGTTATAATCTCTCTTCCCACGATCACAGTGGATTCATCCTCTTGGGAAAGAAGCATCTCCCTTCAAGGGCTGGAGCTGCACTCATGGAGAGCAGGAGGAGGGTTTTGAGCCAGGGAATCCTTTCTGTTCACATTTATCTCCCACGAGAGCTGCAGGACACCCTCCTGAATCAGACCCCACGGTTAGGAACAGGTCAAAGCAGAAAGACAATAGGGTTTTGAGTCATTTCTGTTTGATTAGGCAGAAGTGGATCCCCCTGCGACCACCACCACAATCACCAGGGACCTCTTCTTGTTCTCAGAGCAGAGTTCTGGTAACGCGGCCTGAAAAATTAATGTGGTTTTTCAAATCCTTTCAGAGACCTGGGTGCGACACAAGTGACCCAGCAGACATTGCTCACGCTCCTCCTGACAACAGTCCGCTTGGAAACACTGTGAGTACGCAGGGACTCGGTCCTGGCTGCCAGCAGATCGTAATTGCTGAAACAAGGGGTCTGCCTGGGAGACAAACCAGCTCACCACTGAATCAGAATAACCCCAGTGAGCCTAAGGTTTGCTATTTACTTTTGAGAACCTCCCAAACTCACCTGCTACAAAACAGAATTTCCCCTTTTAGATCACGTTTTCCAGGTTTTTCGAAGGGAAGCTTTAAATCAAGTTGGGGCGTGTTTCTGTTTCAAACAGCGTTTTGGCATTGGTTCCATTTTCAAAGGTAAAATCAACATTCTGATGCCACCGGAGAAGCCTATTTTCTATTTGAATCCTCTCTTAGAAATCTGGAGAACATCTTTGTCCATCGGAACTGTGGGGTGGGAAGTTTTCCAGAGCTGTAGAAGAAATCCAAGGAAAACTGTGATCTGTGTGTTCCCTGAGTTGGACTCAGAGACATGGATTGAGATGCTGGGTTTTTCTCCAGTAACCTCTTATCTTTAGCAAACTGCCCGGTGACATGGCCTGCTGCTTCTGCCAGGAGAAACCCACCACCGAAACTCCCTGCAGGACCATCAAGTTCCACTGCGAGAACCTGTGCTCCACCAGCGCTCCCCAGTGCGGTAGGCTTCCCCATGATGTAGACTCCTCAAATCTGCCTCGTTTCCTCTAGCTTTAGTAGCATGGCCCCATTTTGTGTGGTTTCCCAGGCAGCGTTGGTCACTTTGATGTCATCAGTCCAGCCCGGTGGCCCCTGGCCAGTTCCAGGGACACTACATCTGAGCAGATTTAATGAGCTGAGCACAGATTTAGTGAGCTGAGCACAGCTAGAGGAGCTCCGTCCATGCGAGGCCTTTAAATCAGCCAGTGCAGGGAGCTCAGGTGAGACCTGGGAGGCCCCTTACTCTGCTCCCGGAGCCACAGGCACAAAAAGCTCCCCCTTGAGCCTACGACTTGGAAAAAACAAGGGTTGAAAAGTTACTAGCGATTGCACATATCTTCTGTGTCAAATACTATCTTGAGAAGAAATAGCTTGCTGGGCTAAACAAACACACGAGCTTCCAATCCACACAGCGCATCTAGCCAAGGCAATCATGCACTCCCAGTACCCTTCCCAAGTGCTGGAAGGCACCGTCTGCTCATAAGGCCCCCAGATTCCCCCTGACAACCTCCCGAGCCTTTCCAGTGCCACCATACCTTGGCTAGTCACAGCTCAGCGGCGAGAGGGGTCCCAGACACAGCACAGACGTGGCCAAAGGGCCCGGTGAGGTTTGCATTGCTGTGGTACGGTGCTGAGCTGCACCTCAAACCTGCCACCCACACTGGAAACCCTCAAAACTGAGCATGGATGCCCCATGGCAGGCTCTATAGAACCCTCCTGTAATGTTAGAGCATGTTGGAGGGGGGCTGGGATATACAGGTACCAAAACTTGCCTGGGTGACCCCAGGAAATTGCCTGGTCTCTCTGTCACCCTGCTCCCCATGGACAGCAGAGAGGACAGGAACCCCGGTCCCCTTCGCAGGGCATTAGGGGAACACCAAGCATCGTTATTCTCTCGTTAGCCTGGGCAGCAGGAGCAATGCACTGGCCCGCTCAATCTTTGCAAGGGGTAAACATCATCCTGTTCAAAGCAGAGACAAGCTGGACTTCTGCAAATAGGTACAGGAAGGGTTCCAAGGTCCCCGAGTAACTCATTTTCAAACTGGAGCTGGACAAGTGAGCCTAACCTCGAAAAGGCTCCGAGGAGACCTTGGAGCCCCTTCCAGTCCCTAAAGGGGGCCTACAGGAAGGATGGGGAGGGACTCTGGATCAGGGAGTGCGATGATAGGACACAGGGTAACAGCCTCAAACTGAAAGAGGGAAATTTAGATTGGATCTCAGGAAGAAATTCTTTACTGTAAGGGTGGTGAGCCCCTGGCCCAGGTTGCCCAGAGAAGCTGTGGCTGCCCCATCCCTGGAGGGGTTCAAGGCCAGGTTGGACGGGGCTTGGAGCAACCTGGGCTGGTGGGAGGTGTCCCTGCCCAGGGCAGGGGGTGGCACTGGGTGGGCTTTAAGGTCCCTTCCAGCCCGACCCGTTCTGTGATGCTGTGAAAACAGGCTGCTAAGCCATTTAGGGCTAGGTACCTCAAAGGTATTTATGCGTCCAATTTCCTATCATTTTAACAGGAAAAGAAAAGGCCTAAATACCTTCGCAATCTGTAAATATTCTTGACGGTGTCACCCTGCCTCTGGCACGAAGCTATCTGCAAAGCAGGCTTAGAGATAAGGTTGTGTTTGCAGCCTTGGTGTGGGACTCTTCAGGACTTATCCTGGCCCTGCAGACTCAGCGGGTGCCCTCCTGGGCCGTTTGCATGGCTCTGGGTCAAATCCCCAACGTTTTCCACTTCTTCTAGGCCAGGGTGATGGGAGCTGCACCCACCAGCAGCGAAACAGCTCCCCGTTATCGGGGGCTCACTCTGACTGCAGATTGTGGCAGACAGCAATATTTTAATACGAAATATCCCAGGTTTTCCTGACCGCAGGGAGAAGGGCTGGGAGAATAACTGCTCAGGGACAAACACCGTGTCTCCGGGTATTCTGCTTTCCAGGCTCGCTCCGAGTTTAAAAGCTTTATGGTGATTTTAGCAACTCAACACTGGCTCGTCTCGAGCTGTGGGAAACTCTCCGACAGCAAACCCATTCCCCCAGGATGCTTCCCATCAATCCAAAGAGAGCCCTGGGAGAGACCAGAAAAAGAAACATCTATCTGTTCTGCCCCACGAGATAATCTGATTGATGTAACAAGATTTTTTCCCATCTGTAACACATCCACCCTTCAGGTCACACACTTCCTTGCCGTAAAGCCGAGCGCCTGCTGCTTGGGGTAAACCTTTGACCCTGTGTTTTGGCAGAAAGCTTCTTGTGATGCCGAGTCACGGATCTGCTCTCTTGGTGTTTTACAGCTCACGCCGACCCTCTGGCAGAGACACAAGGAGAAATAACAGAAGCGGTACAATCCAGGAAACTGAGCGCCAGCACGGTGTTGAACCTCGAGCCCAAGGAGCCTTCGCTTGGAGAGCACGAAACCGTAACGCTTGCGGTTGTCCTGAGCCTGACCAGCACTGACGGTGATCTCAGTAACCCCCACGATCACATTTCCAGAACAAATTCATATTCCCCTCAGCAGCTATCCAGGCAGGAACGTAAAACCAGTAAGGAGCTGATGCTGATGCTGCACAGCGCTCAGCGCATGGGCTGGACCAGTGAAACTGATATGAGGAAACTCTGTTTTCTAGAAAAGGCGCTAGTGGCCAAGCTGAAGAAGAAGCTGCACAAGGCTAAAATCGTCATGACGGTGAAAAACGTCGTCTCACCCCTGCCAGCGCCTGGCACGCAGAAGCAGGAGGTGCAGGAGATCCTGGCAGCGGAAGGAGAGACAACCAGGGGCTGGGTAAAAATGCAGCGTGACGTAGGTTTGAACCGCGCAGCTTCGAACCCCTGGGAAGCAGCTGGCAGGTTAAACCCCACTGACAACCTCTCTGTCTTCAGACAACGCAAAATATCCACACCTCCTTCAAAACATTCCCTTTCCCACTCCCCAGCTGAGGCCCCTCATTTATCTGGGTCTTGTAACATTCAGAATTATTCCGATACTGTGGAACAGACCGAGAAAACTCCTGGGATGGAGGAAGTGGAGGATGTAGAAGATGCAGAGGAGGCACCATCTCCAAGGCAGGACTATGTTTGGACTTACAGAAAGCACAAGCAGGAGGACAGCCCCTATCTGCATAAAAGCAATCAGCTTTTCTCCAAGACGTTTGGCAACGTGAATCCAGAGGAAGAGCCCACAGCGACAGAAAGTAAAGCAGAGCAGAGACTAAACACAAAACAGCATCTTTTTGATAAGCTGTTGGTTAAGGACAGCCCCCCCGCTGCAAGCAGCGTGCTAGAGGACACTGCTGAAGAAGAGGGGTCCTCTCTAGGTGGGCATTTACCAGCCGTCCCTCAAACCACAAAAACACATTGGAAGCAACAAAAGGAAGGATCCAGTTTCCTCAATAAACCAGGTAGCTCCGATAGCCTGGATGACGTGCTGGTTCAAGGAGACCTCTTTGAAACCAAGGTCAACCATGACCTGCGCTTGCTCGTCCCCAGCGAAGCGCTGCGGACGTTCATCGCCCAGGTGGCACGAGCCCTGAGGATGGACTGCCGCTGGCCCGAGCTCCAGCTGGCCTGTGCAAAGATGGTCTCGAAGACGGGGCTGCTCTTAAAGCTGCTCAGCGAGGGGCAAGATGACCAGGGAGCCTCTGCTCTCATGGGCCAGTGTCTCCTGGAAGGGAAGGTTTCCAATGGCACAGCCAAGGAAACAGGCAGGAAATTCACAGGGAAGGTAGGAGAGGTACTGGGCATTGCTGGACGTGTCCTTCTGGACAACGGGGAACGAAAGGAGCAACTCTCTCTCCCCTCCTGATTTTCTCTCCTTTGCTCCCAGTTGAAAGCAGAGTACACCTCGGGTGACGGGTTCATGTTATCGATGTCGGTGTCCATCATGATCATGATTATTCTCACGGTGATTTGTCTTCTCGAGGTAAGCCGGTAACTTGTTTGACAGACAGCTGTCAGTCAAGCCTTGTAGCTGGAGTGCACCGGGGCAGGGTGGTGCCTCCCCACACGGATTCTGAGCCCCGGGGTGCCGATGCGAATGCCTGTGGGTAGCAAAGGAGATGTTTTCCCAACCTTGGAGCTGGTCACGGCATCCATGCAGCTCCGTGCGGGTTCAGGCCTGCTTGGAGGGGATTGTCTTGGCATCTACATGATCTTTAAGGTTCCTTCCAACCCAAACCATTCTATGATTCTGTGATCTGTAGCTCTGCTCTGCAGTTTTCCGAACAGCTTCCTTGAGTGGGGCTACAGCTCGTTCCCAACCCAGCCTCTCCCATCAGTCCTTCCCTGAGTTTTATCCTGCAATCCCAGCCCTACAGAGTCACCTCCCAGGCTCTTCTCCTAACCCTGGTCTGCTCTCCTGCCATTGCTTTCAGCCATGCAGCGATTCCCCTGCTGCCTTCCCTCTTGCCAAAATCACAGAATAGAATCACAGAATTGAATCACACCTCCCACCAGCCCAGGTCGCTCCAAGCCCCATCCAGCCTGGCCTTGAACCCCTCCAGGGATGGGGCAGCCACAGCTTCTCTGGGCAACCTGGGCCAGGGGCTCACCACCCTCACAGCAAACAATTTCTTCCCAATGTCTCATCTAAATCGCCCCTCTTCCAGCTTAAAACCATTCCCCCTCGTCCCATCGCTCCATGCCCTTGTAAAAAGTCCCTCCTCTGCTTTCTTGTAGGGGCTATTCAGGTACTGGAAAGCTGCTCTAAGGTCTCCCCGGAGCCTTCTCCTCTCCAGGCTGAACACCCCCAGCTCTCCCAGCCTGTCCTCTGGAAGGACAAAATCAAGTCCTTCTGCAAGGCGTGATGGCTCCGCGTGGGTCAGGGCAGTGGGACAGGCAGGGGGGAGGACCCAGGGTGCCCACAGGCTTTCAGCCCCCATTTGGAGCCCTTCTCGGGAAAACAAAACAGAACAAAACAAAACAAAACAGCTTTTATTTCTTTAAAACCCGATTTACGTGTTTCAGGCTGGGGTTAAATAGGAGGGGAGCACCCTGCAAAACGCCGCGCAGATAAGCAAGGCAGACATAAACACTGCTGAGATTAGGAGAACTCTGGGAGTTCGGGTCATTCCGGAGGCAGGGAAAAGCAGGGAGTTGGGAAGGGAGGATGGGCTCTTCCTAAACTCGTGGCTGCTGGTACAGGCTTGCACGTGTATATAACGGGCTCGGTTGGAGGAAGAACCTTTTGGCCTCACTTGTTTTTGCAGAGTGCGACAAGAAAATCCTGATGTTACAAGTCTCTCTCCCCCTCTCTCCTTCACCAGGCTTGCTCCCAAAAAAATGCAGCTGCTTCCCAACCCCGAAGTACCACTAAATCACAACCGAGAAGGTAATGAACCCCTGCGCCATGCCACTGCTGTGTCACGAATGATCTTTACTCCAAACAGCACCTAATCCCTGAACAACCCCGGGCATGTGGGCACCGAAGACTCACCAGTCGAGGTTAAAAACACGGAGCTTTTTTAAGACACCCAGAGAAGGGACCCCAAAGCTGTGAGCTCACATCTCAGCCAGCTGCGCTCTGGAGGTGGTGGATGTCTTTGGCCCTGGGGTCCCACGTGGTCCCACATCCTTGTGACCACACTGCCCAGTGCCGAGGAAACACCTCTCTGCTCTAGTTCCCATCAAAGCTCTTCTCTGGTGCCAGCTCAGCCCTATTTCATAGCACCATAGAGTCATAGACTGGTTTGGGTGGGAAGGAACCTTGAAGACCACCCAGTGCCACCCCCTGCCCTGGGCAGGGACACCTCCCACCAGCCCAGGTTGCTCCAAGCCCCGTCCAACCTGGCCTTGAACCCCTCCAGGGATGGGGCAGCCACAGCTTCCCTGGGCAACCTGGGCCAGGGGCTCACCACCCTCACAGCAAAGAATTTCTGCCTGAGAGCTCATCTAAATCTCCCCTCTTCCAGCTTAAAACCGTTCCCCCTCATCCCATGGCTCCCCTCCCTGATCCAGAGTCCCTCCCCAGCTTTCCTGGAGCCCCTTTAGGGACTGGAAGGGGCTGGAAGGTCTCCCCGGAGCCTTCCCTTCTCCAGGCTGAACCCCCCCAGCTCTCTCAGCCTGTCCCCACAGCAGAGGGGCTCCAGCCCTCCCAGCATCTCCGGGGCCTCCTCTGGCCCCGCTCCAACAGCTCCGTGTCCTTCTGCTGTTGGTGCCCCAGAGCTGGAGGCAGCGCTGCAGGGGGGTCTCCCCCAAGCGGAGCAGAGGGGCAGAATCACCTCTCTGGATCTGCTGGCCGCAGTTCTTTTGATGCTCTGGAGTCCTCAGCACAAGAAGGACATGGACCTGTTGGAGCAGGGCCAGAGGAGGCCCCGGAGATGCTGGGAGGGCTGGAGCCCCTCTGCTGTGAGGACAGGCTGAGAGAGCTGGGGGGGTTCAGCCTGGAGAAGAGAAGGCTCCGGGGAGACCTTCTAGACCCTTCCAGTCCCTGAAGGGGCTCCAGGAAAGCTGGGGAGGGCTGTTTGCAAGGGCACGTAGCGATGGGACGAGGGGCAATGGTTTAAACTCGAGCAGGGCAGGTTTAGATGAGACATTGGGAAGAAGTTCTTTACCCTGAGGGTGGTGAGACACTGGCCCAGGTTGCCCAGAGAGGGGGTGGAGGCCCCATCCCTGGAGACATCCAAGGCCAGGCTGGATGAGGCTCTGAGCGACCTGATCTAGTTGAAGATGTCCCTGCTCACTGCAGGGGGTGGGACTGGGTGGCCTTTAGAGGTCCCTTCCAACCCAACACAGTCTGTCATTCCACGATTTTGCAGCGCTGTAGATGCCACCCATCCCGCAGTAGCTGCATCCCCGGCAGCACAACCTTCCTGCTGGTAACTGCCCCCACTTTTAATCCTTCTTTTCGTCTTTTTTTCCCCCCAGACTCTTTCAAAAACTCCTGCCCTGGGGATGGAGCGAGAAGAAGGACGGCATCAGAGCGCAGGTAAGGGCAGGGGGCGGGTCTGGCCGCTGCCCGCGCCGCCGGCCGCTCCGCAGCCTCCCCACGACCTTCCCTCCCCGGTGTCCCCGGTGTCCCCAGGGCTGGCGCCAGCCCCGGGGCAGTCCCGAGGGGAGCCCCCCCCGGCGCCGGGGTGGCTGCGGGACCTGCACCAGCTCCTCACCTCCCAGCAGGAACGGGCCCTGGCCCAGCTGCGCCACTGGAACGTCCCGGAGGAGGAGGAGGAGGAGGAGGAGGAGGAGATCTTCAACAGGGCCCAGCGACGCTAAGGGGGACGGAGACTGGGACGGGGACGGCGGGCGGCTGCTGTGCGGCCCTGGCGCGGGGACTGCTGAGCCCACCCGGCGCCGCCATTCCCTGGGTGTTAGTTCCTTGGTTATTTCCTCAAATGGTATTTCCTCGGCGTTCTTTTCTCACCTGTTATCTCCTTAGTTATTTCCTTGGCTGTTATTCCCTTGCCATTATTTCCTTGGCTGTTATGGCCTTGGCTATTTCCCCGGCTATTTCCTCGGATGTTATTTCCTTGTTGTTATTTCCTTGGCTGATATTTCCTTGCCGTTGTTTCCTGGTTATTTCCTTGGATGTTATTTCCTCGGATGTTATTTCCTCGGCTTCTATTTCCTTGCCGTTATTTCCTTGGCCATTATTTCCTTGGTGTTATTTCCTTGGATGTTATTTCCTTGGTGTTATTTCCTTGGTGTTATTTCCTTGGATGTTATTTCCTTGGCTACTTCCTCGGATATTATTTCCTTGCTTTTATTTCCTTGGCAGTCATTTCTTCGGCCATTATTTCCTTGGTTATTTCCTCGGATGTTATTGCCTTGCTGTTATTTCCCTGACCATTATTTCCTTGGCTGTTTCCTCAGACGTTATTTCCTTGCTGTTATTTCCTTGGTTATTTCCTTGGATGTTATTTCCTTGGCCATTATTTCCTTGGCTATTTCCTCAGATTTATCTCCTTGCTGTTATTTCCTTGGCTATTTCCTTGGCTGTTATTCCCTTGGATATTATTTCCTTGCTGTTATTTCCTCGGATGTCATTTCCATGGGTGTTATTTCCTCGGATGTTATTTGCTCACTGTAACTTCCTCATCATTTCCTTGGCTGTTATTTCCTTCACCGCTATTTCCTTGACTATTTCCTTGGCTGTTTGTTATTTCCCGGGATGGCCTTTCCTTGCCGGGACCGCAACCGATGCCGGCAGCGCCCGGAGCAGCTGCACAGGGGGACACAGGCCACCCCCCGCCCCGACACCCCGTGGCTCCGCTGCACCCCGCGACTGACGGTCCGTCCCCCTGCACGGAGGGGCACACGGGGGACGCTGCGGGCGCCGTGTGCTCGGGACCCCCAGAGCTCACCCCGGCACGGGCTGGGGGGGACCAGGGGGCTGCGGGGATTCCCGACACGCGTGGGACACACGGAGGGACGTCCCCACGGGGTGGCGTGGGGTGTGCGAGGCCGTCACGGTTGTCGGAGGACAGGGAAGCGCTGCTGAAGTCACGGTGAAAACGGGAGGGTTTTCACCCAAAGCGTCCTGCGAGCGGGGGGAAGCACACACGCGTGTGTCCAGGCCTGCACACGCATGCACACGCGTGTGTCGCAGCCGTGAATGGATGGTGGGGAGGTGGCTCTGCCCGGGGGGAGCACCAAGCCCGGCCTGTGACACCCATGTGCACACATGAGCAGGCATGTGCAGGTGTGTGCAGGTGTGTTCAGGCATGTGCAGGCATGTGTGAGTACATGTGTGGAGGCATGTGTGAGTACACGTGTGGGCGCAGCTCTGGGTGAGCCTGCCTGTGCACGTCTATCCACGTGTGTGCAGACGTGTGCCCGCTTGTGCATGTGTCTGTGCACGTGTGCCTGCCACGTGTGTGCTCATGTGTCTGCTTGTGTGTGTGCTCACGTGACTGCATGTGTATATGCATGTGTGCGTGCATGTGTGTGCTCATACATCTGCTTGTGTGTACATGTGTGCACATGTGTTTGCACGTGTGTATGAGCATGAGTGTGAGCGTGTGTGCGTATTGGCACAGGTGTATGAGCATGTGTGCATTTGCACATGTGTGTGCACGTGTGTTTGCATGTGTCTATGAGCATGTGTGTGTGCATGTGTGCACGTGTGCATGTGTGTGCGTATTTCCATGTGTACGAGCATGTGTGCATTTGCAAATGTGTGTGCATGTGTGCATGTGTGTTTGCATGTGTGCATCTGTGTTTGCGCATGTGTATGAGCATGTATGTGTGTGTATGCATGCATGCACGTATTTTGGATGTATGTGCATGTGTGCATTTGTGTACATGTGTGTGTGCACATATGTATTTCCACATGTGTATAAGCGTGTGTGCATGTATGAGTGTGTGTGCATGCATGCACATGTGTTTGGATGAAGATGTGTGTGCATGTGTGTACGTGTTTGCATGTGAGTTTGCACGTGTGTTTGCACGTATAAGCATGTATGTGTGTGTGCATGTGTGCATGTGTTTGCATGTATGAATGTGTGTGCACGTGTGTACATGTTTGCATGTGTGTTTACAGGTATGAGCATGTATGTGTATCTGTGTATACATGTGTGCACGTGTTTGCATGTATGTGCATGTGTGCATTTGTGCACATGCATGTATTTCCACGTGTATGAGCATTTATGCATTTGTGCATGTGTGCATGTGTGCACGTGTGTTTGCATGTATGTGCTTGTGTGCATTTTGCACGTGCGTGCATGTGTGTGTGCATATGTATTTCCACATGTGTATGAGCATGTGTGTTTGCATGTATGAGCATGCGTGTGCATGTGTGCACGTGTTTGCATGTATGAATGTGTGTGCATGTGTATACGTGTTGGCTCATGTGTTTGCATGTATGAGCATGTATGTGTATGTGCGTATGCGTGTGTGCATGTTTGCATGTATGAGCATCTGTGCATTTGTGCACATGCATGTGTGCGTATTTCCATGTGTATGAGCATTTGTGCATGTGTGTGCATGTGTGCACGTGTGTTTGCATGAATGAACATGTGTGCCTGTGTGTATGTTTGCACATGTGTTTGCACGTATGTGCATGTGTGCATTTGTGCATGTGTGTGCATATTTCCACATGTGTATGAGCATGTGTGCATTTGCAAATGTGTGTGCATGTGTGCACGTGTGTTTGGATGTATGAGGATGTGTGTGCATGTGTGTGTGCATGTGCGCACGTGTGTTTGCATGTATGTACTTGTGTGCATTTTGCACGTGTGTGCATGTGTGTGTGCATATGTATTCCCACATGTGTATGAGCATGTGTGCATTTCCAAATGTGTGTGTGTGCATGTGTGTTTGCATGTATGAGCATGTATGTGTGTGTGTGCACGTGTGTTTGCATGTATGAATGTGTGTGCATGTGTGTACGTGTTTGCACATTTGTATGAGCATGTATGTGTATCTGTGTATGCGTGTGTGCATGTGTTTGCATATGTGTATGCGCATGTATGTGTATCTGTGTATGCATGTGTGCATGTGTTTGCATGTGTGTATGCACATGTATGTGTGTATGCATGCATGCATGCGTTTGCATGTACGTGCACGTGCATTTGTGCACGTGTGCATGTGTGTGTGCGTATTTCCACGCATGAGCATGTGTGCATTTGCACGAGAGTGCATGCGTGTATGTGTTTGCATGTATGTGCACAGGTGTGCACGCGTGTGCCTGTGTATATATGTGCACGTGCATGAGCATGTGTGCATTTGCACATGACAGTGCGTGTGTGCACGTGTGTTTGCATGTGTGCGCATTTGCACGCGTGTGTGCACGTGTGTGCATGTGTAGGAGCCCGTGAGTGCGCGTGCGTGCACGTGTGCGCATCTATGTACGTGTGCGCGTCTGCACACGCGCGTGCCCGTCCGCGCGCGCCCCCGCAGCCCCGCCCCCTGCCCGGTGGGGTGGTGGGCGTGGCCCCGCCTCCCCGCCCCGCTGCGCGCTGACGTCAGGAAGGGGGCGTGGCCTGCGCGCTCCCGGCAAGGCCGGCACTTCCGGGTTCCCCGGCCGGAGGCTAGGAGCCGGTGAGCCGGGGGGGGGGCAGGGGGTGGGGGTGTTCAGAAAAGGGGGGGGGGGGGGGCAGAAAGGGTGCATGGGGGGAGGTGTCAGAGGGTGCGGGAGAGTCCAGGGTGGGGAGGGGTCAAAAAGGGGGCGCAGGGAGCGGATCAGGGGGTGCAGAGGGGTCAAATGGGTGGGAGGGGGGTCAGGCAGGGGCGCAGGGTGACGGGGGTGCGGACGGGGGGTCAGTGGTGCAAGCAAGGGGTTCCCCCCCCCCCCCCCCCCCAGCACCCCACGGCTGCTGCCCCTTCCCCAGGCCGGGAGGGTGGGCAGGGCCCCAATCCGTCCCCACCCCCCGGCTGCCCCCCACAGCGACCGGCCCCCCCCAGGCCGGGCCCTGGTGGCCTTGGCCCCGAGCTGAGCCCCGCCATGGCCTCCCCCATGGCTTGGGGGGCCCCATGCTGTGGGTCAGATGCTGCTTTGGGGTCCTGGGGGGGTGTGTGTGCTGGTGTCAGGTCCCTCCGGCGCTGACACCCCAAAGCTCTGGGCCTGTAACCCCCCCCCAACGCGGATCCCAGCACCTGTGGGACCTTTACACCTTTCCCTGATTTATTGTGCGTTGTATTCTCTAGAAATGACATTTTTCTCACTTAAAACGAGCGGTTGCAAGTGAGCGCTGGGTAATTTTTGCATCCAGCAGAAAACGCAGAGTTTAAAAAGCCTGTTTCTTGCCTCATTTCCAGCGACCCTCAGTACCCCCCCGGCACGGGATGCGAGCTGCCTGCCCTGTCAGATGGCCACCGAATCAACCGGGGAACTCCAGCGCCAGGAATCCGAAGCCACCCAAAAATCAGGAGTATAAATACGGGAAAATCTTGCCACAACGCTCTGGGGGTTTCACAACCTTGCGTGGCGGCTCCATCAGCTGCGACGCTGGGGAAAATCAGCCCCGGCTTCACCTGCGGCTCCGGCAAATTGCAGCCTGGGACAGGAGCGGGCAACAGGCTAAAAGAAATTCTCCTTTTTGAGTGTTTGAGAAACACAATTTCACCATCGAGGGCAGCGCTGGGAGTTCAGCGGCCGCTTTGCCTCCCCCGGCTGCTCCGGGGCGTCCTCCTCAGTGCCGCGGGGGCAGAAATTGGAGGGGTTCAGCAGTGGCGACTCTTCTCCCACCCTGTCAGGTTTGTCAGCTGCGAGGAGGACGTTTCCGCAGGGAAGAGGGTGGCGTGAGGACAGGGAACTGCTGGAGAGGGGACAGCAAAGGGCTCCCGAGATGCTGAGGGGATGGAACACCTCTCTGATGGAGAAAGGCTGAGGGATTTGGGTCCCTTCAGTCTGGAAAAAAGACGACTGAGGGGGGATCTTATCAACGCTTATAAATACTGAAAGGGGGGTGTCAGGAGGATGGGGCCAGGCTCTTCTCAGTGGTGCCCGGGGACAGGACAAGGGGTAACGGGCACAAACTTGACCATGGGAAGTTCCATCTCAACACGAGGAGGAACTTCTTTGCTGTGAGGGTGGCAGAGCCCTGGCCCAGGCTGCCCAGAGAGGTGGGGGAGTCTCCATCTCTGGAGACATTCCAACCCCGCCTGGACGCGTTCCTGTGCCACCTGCTGTGGGTGACCCTGCTCCGGCAGGGGGTGGGACGGGATGATCTCCAGAGGGCCCTTCCAGTCTGGGATTCTGTGATTCTGTGTTGGTCCCCATCCCTTACGCGATGCCCATGGGGATTGTGGTGGTGCCGAATAGTGCCGGGCTGGGCACAGAGAAGGAGCTGAAGTCGGACCGTGAGGGTCCTGCAGCTGCTGCGAGCCGGGGCTGGGCTCTAACCCTGCCCTGACCCTTGTTTATTATTTCCGAGGGGTTTTATCCTGCAACATGCCCCGGGCTGTGCCAGCTGGCTTTCCTGCTCCTGGCCTGCCTCTGCTTGGCCTCGGCTTGTATTTTAAGCGTGGCTGGGTGAGCAGGGGCTCTGGGTGGAAGGCAGGAGCTGCGCAGGAGGAGAGGGCTGTCCCCACACCAGCCCTTGGACCCACGGGTCCATCAAAGCCCTCATTTCCCCAGGGTGGAGGGTGACTGGTTGCAGCACTCGTGCTTGGAAAATGACTGGCTCCGCGTCCAGGCCTTGAGTCACCGGTTCACGCCGTCGTTGTGGGCTGTTGTTTTCCGTTCGCGAAGCACGAGCAGTGACCTGCTGTTTATTTATAACTCGGGGAGCGTCGCTTCTTGGAAGACCAAAGAGCCGAGCTCTGGGAGGGGGGTCTCTGCCTCTCCTGGCACAAGGCTTGATTCGAGCGAGTCGTTCCCAAAGAATTTGGCTGTTTTGCAGCAGTTTGGTAAATAAACAGCTCTGCTCTCACACCGGCGACTCTCTTCCTCGGTAGGTTTGACCACGCCAGCTCGCTGGCGGTTTTTATTTCTCACTTGTCTTATTTTCTTTGTTTTACTCAACTTGTTGTGCTCTGCCTGCGTGGCCTCCGGGGTGGTGACTGCTGGGAAACCGTGTGGGGGTTTTTTTTTCTGCTGTAGTCGTGCTTGTCTCTGTGTTTGCACATCCGTCACATCTCTTAGCCTTTCAAGATCACAGGGAACAGCCATGGATTTCCAGGATCTGCCCGGTCGTGCTCCGGTGCCCTCCGGTTCCTCCTAGAGTCGGCTAGCCAGGGCTGCCGGTCCGATTTCCCCGTGTTTCACCCAAGACTTGCATTAGGTGAAATCCGCCTCGGAGCTGGTGCATCGCACTCGTTATTCAGGAAAATGCTGTCCCAACAGAAGCGGTGCGGTGTGGATTCGCGGCGCTGGAACAAACTGGTTGGACTGGTCGTGGTGGGAGTGGAGAGTCCCATGGCGAAGGCGGCGGGTGTCCTCCTCGGCGCCTCGCCTCCTGCAAGACGCTGGGAGAGGTGGTGCCAGCGAAGGAGCGTGTGTTTTGGGGGAATACCACTGATTTAGTAAAATCTGGACGAGGTCTTTGCAAAGACACTGCTGTCACCCCCTCCCCTGTCACCGGCTGGGGACGCCGGGGGGGCTGACACCGAGAGCACGGACAGGGGGTGCAGTCCTGGAGCTGAAACACCCAACGCTGCCTCTTCGGGCGTTAGAGATGCCACCCTGTGCCCACGGCTGGCTTCTCCCGCCCTTGGAGCTCTGCCCCCAGCTCTTCCACCTTGAATTTGGTGGAATTTGGTCTTGGGTGGGATTTGTGGCTGGTTTGCGGGGTGGATGCAGGAGGTGGCAGGGAAAAAGGAAGAGGCTGCCCGGCCTTGAGGAGCCCGACGCTGGCCGAGCCTCCCATGTGGAGGGTAGAGATGGGGACACAATTTGCATCCTCGTCAACCACTGCTGTCACTTTGGTGTCCCCTCGCTCCCCCCAAAACCCCCCAGCAGCGCCTCGAGCCTCTGAGCCGGAGGTTAATGTTCCCGTAATCACTGCGCTCCCCCATCGCTGTGTTGCAACCCGAAGAGAGGAAATCTTATGACAAGCCGTGGCGAAAACAGTTTCCTTTTCGATGAAATTCTCTGTGAACTCTGGAAACACTGAGGATCGATCCCGGCTTTGTCCCCAAAGAGCTCTTGAACCGCTGCTCCCAGCAGGACCGGCTGGTGCGGTACATGCATGGGCTACTCCATATCAGGGATGCTCCGGATTTATGATGCTCCAGGTGTGGGATTCTCCAGATTCAGGCTCCTCCAGCTCTGGGATGCTCCAGATTCGGGCTGCTTTAGGTCTGGGGTGCTCCGGATTTGGGCTGCTGGAGCTCTGGGGTGCTCCAGATTTGGACTGCTGGAGCTCTGGGATGCTCTGGATTTGGGCTTCTGGAGCTCCGGGATGCTCTGGATTCGGGCTGCTACAGGACTGGGATGCTCTGGATTCAGACTACTTCAGGTCTGGGATGCTCCAGATTTGGGCTGCTCGAGCTCTGGGATGCTCTGGATTTGGGCTGCTCGAGCTCTGGGATGCTCCAGATTCGGGCTACTTCAGGTCTGGGGTGCTCTGGATTCAGGCTGCTACAGCTCTGGGATGCTCTGGATTCGAGCTGCTACAGGACTCAGATGCTCTGGATTCAGGCTGATTCAGGTCTGGGATGCTCCGGATTTGGGCTGCTGGAGCTCCGGGATGCTCTGGATTCGGGCTGCTACAGGACTGGGATGCTCAGGATTCAGACTACTTCAGGTCTGGGATGCTCCAGATTTGGGCTGCTCGAGCTCTGGGATGCTCTGGATTTGGGCTGCTCGAGCTCTGGGATGCTCCAGATTCGGGCTACTTCAGGTCTGGGGTGCTCTGGATTCAGGCTGCTACAGCTCTGGGATGCTCTGGATTCGAGCTGCTTCAGCTCTGGGATGCTCTGGATTTGGGCTGCTACAGGACTCAGATGCTCTGGATTCAGGCTGATTCAGGTCTGGGATGCTCCGGATTTGGGCTGCTGGAACTCCGGGATGCTCTGGATTCAGGCTGCTACAGGACTGGGATGCTCTGGATTCAGACTACTTCAGCTCTGGGATGCTCCGCATTCGGGCTGCTCGAGCTCTGGGATGCTCCAGATTCGGGCTGCTCTGGATTCCTGCCACCACTGCCTTCAGGACCGGCCGTGACCGTGTAGGAGCTGGTCTGCAAACCATGCTTCTGCCCTGGTCTGGGGGCTCACGGTGCAGGGAGAGGGACAGGTTGAAGCTGTCAGTTCTGCTGGGGAAAATTGTGGGGGTTTTGTGTTGGCTTGGAAATAAAATGGGAAGTATCGATGCCGTAGCAAGCTCGTTGTCTGCCGTGGACATGCCCAAACCCTGCTGGGCTCTGTCCTTCTCCTCTCGGATGGCAAAGCCACCGCAAGCGCTTCCAACTCAAGGGAGTGAATTGCTTCTTCGACCTCTTCCATCCGTGGAAAGCTTTACGGTGGTAGGTGGTGCTGGAGCGGCTCTCAGACCCTTTTCAGCACCAAAACACGCCGTGTTTGAGGAGGGAAGCAGCCGTGCGATGGGCGTCTCGCTGACAGCCACTGGCTTTGCTCCCGGAGCCTCCAGGCACAGCTTGGTCCCGGCGGACGGCTCCGAAGAACAGGGCAGGAGGCCAGAAGTCAAAGGTCCCTTGTTTGCGAACACCCTGCAGTTGCGGATGACCCCGGCGAGGCAGCCGCCGCCTGCTCCGCTCTGGTTTTGCCAGGGTTCCCTGTAGCGGGAGGGCACCGATTTTTTTTTTCCCCTCTCTCCCACCAAAACAGAGCAGCCCCGCCATCCGCGCCCCCGGGAGCAGGGAGATCCTGGGGTTCAGCTGAATGGAGAGGATGGAGAACCTGATGAAGAACCCGCATCCTTCCTTCCCAGCTTCCCAGGCCATTGTGACGAGTTCCTGGGCACCTCCGAGAGGGTCTGTCCCGGCCGGGTTTGGCAGCAGCATCGCTCCTCCGGCGAGTAGTGGAGGGATGAGCTGCTGTCACCTCTGCCCAGGGTCTGCTGGGGGGGTGACACCCCTCTGTCTGGGCCACCTTAAGGCCGTTCGCCTGTTTTTTGGGTGCTGTGGTTCAGGCTCACTCGGTAAATGCCTGTTTTGATGCCCTTGCTGGCACCTGGGCATTGCAGCGATGTAGAAACAGGAGGGGAGCAGTCCCTGGCCCGGCGTGCATCGCTGCGGGCCTGCCCGGCCCGGCGTCTCACCCAGGTATGGGGCTGGCTGGGGGCAGCTTGCAGGAGTTAATTACTCCCTCTTGCAAGTGTTAATTAGTCCTTCTCGGTCTCTTGGCCGTGCTGTGTTTTGCCTGAAACTCTCTTGGTCCGCGGGAAGCGTGGCGTCTTTCGATGCGGCCGTGGGTTGGTCCCAGCTTGACCCCGGCAGCGGTCTGGCCGCGAGCGCTTGCGAAACGCCTGGGTGCGCGACCCGCGGCTCTCGCGTGGCGCCGGGTGCCCTTCAGCCTGGCGGGTAAGTTAGATGGAAACCGCGTGGGTGCTCAGACGCGCTCCTCCTCCTTGTCCCACAGGTGACATGTGAAGGCAGCGCGGGGAGCGGCAGCAGCTGAGATGCATTCGAGCCACGGCGATGACCCCAAGGAAGCCATACAGGTGAGCGAGACGCCCCGAGCCTCCCCGCATCGCTCCAGTTGACTCCCCAGTGCAACTCCAGTCACACTGGGGACGTGGTGGGACTTGTCGGTGCTGCCAGCTGGGATTGGGGTGGTTTATACGGGTGAAACGTGGCTTGGGCTTTGCAGCAGAGAGGATCCTTGATGGGGTTTTTTTTTGGGGGGGGAGGGGGTTAAAATAGGTTAAAATGAATTAAATCACCCTCTCTCGTGGGGAGACCCAGCATGGGGCAGGGGAAGGCGCCGAGCCCTGGCAGCTGGGCGAAGGGGGAGCTTTGCTGCTCTGGATATTTGGGGTTTCTTTACGCAGCTTTTGGGAGTCTAAACCTGTTTCGTGAGCAAAGTTCAACCCGGGTGTTTAATTCATCCCGCAGCAGAATTAATTCATGCATAACAGATAAAATCATTTGCACTCTTTAATCCTGTTAGCCAGCTGCTGGCGGGGGTGGGGGGGGGGTGTTGCTTGCGTTAGCAAATCCGTGGGGCAGCTGGAAAACGGCTCCTGCTGCAAGGGCTATGGGGCAGGGAAAAGGTGCGCGTTCCCCTGGCCGTCTTCCTTGAACTCCAGCTCCTGGAAATCTTTAGATGATGGGGAAAAAAAACCATCCCAGGAAATTTAATAGGGGTTTGTGGCAGCCAAGCCGAGCTGCAGCCAAAATCGGCCCTGCCCCTGTGGCAGGGGCCGGTGGGGTTCAGCGTTCGCCTCGGATGCTGCGGGATCGGTGCCCCAACGGGAATTGTTTGGTGGGGTGCCGGCCGAATTTGCAGCGTTCGCCAAATGCCTGCTGAGGAGCACAACTTTCATTTCAAATGAGGTTGATTGAGACATCCGGGCTCAGCTGCGCTATGGAAAAAAAAAAAAAAATTAAAAAATCCTCTCCACCAGTGTAAAATTGTTAAATTCACTGAACTGGCTGCTTTTCGACTGGTGGGAGAAAGAGGGAGGCAAAGCTGCTGGGAGGTAAAATTCCCATGTTCCTGCTTCACAGCCCAGCTGTGAATGTCCAGTGATGTGACTCCAGTGATGGATCAGTAACAGAAATCACATCACAGACTTCCATGTACGGATTTGGCATAATGGGAATTCAAGCAGACTTCTCAGAGAACGTAAGGATGCTTACCTCAAAATAATCACTGATTTTATGTCCTCTAGGAGTGCCTTTTCCTAAAAAGCAAAACAAAGGATGAAAATAAGAGTTCGTATTTTTAAGAGCAGAAGCTATGATGCCATTCTAAAAGAAAAGCCTATTCCTCTATTTTGACACTCCTTTCACTGCAGAGAGGTACAACACCTATCGCAGCAAAAGCTGCTGCACAACAAAAGGCCGCCCCAGGGTTACGGCTCTTGTGCTGTTGTTGGGAGGGTTTACAGTTGACAATTCAATTAACTCTCAACTCCAAACACGTCAAATCCAATCAAACAGCATTTGCACTGGCTGAAGTACTTAGGAAACACTAAACATCATATTCCTGATACTGGCCTGTATCAGGAACAGTGTGGTGAGCCGGACTAGGGAAGGGATCATCCCCCTGGACTCGGCACTGGGGAGGCCCCACCTCGAGGGCTGCCTTCAGTTTTGGGCCCCTCACTACAAGAGGGACATTGAGGTGTTGGAGCGTGTCCAGAGAAGGGCTACAAAGCTGGGGAGGGGTCTGGAGGACAAACCTTGTGAGGAACAACTGAGGGAACTGGGGTTGTTCAGCCTGGAGAAGGGGAGGCTGAGGGGAGACCTCATCACCCTCTACAACTACCTGAAAGGAGGGTGCAGAGAGATGGGGGCTGACCTCTTCTCCCTGGGGACAAGTGATGGGACAAGAGGAAACGGGTTCAAGTTATGTCAGGGCAGGTTTAGGTTGGATATTAGGAAACATTTTTTCCCTGAAAGGGTTATTAAACATTGGAAGAGGCTGCCCAGGGAGGTGGTGGATTCACCGTCCCTGGAGGTGTTTAAAAAAAGGGTAGATGTGGTACTTAGGGACATGGTTTAGAAGTGGTTTTTGTCAGGGCAGGTTAATGGTTGGACTTGATGATCTTGAAGGTCCCTTCCAGCCTCAGCGATTCTATGATTCTATGAATGTTGCATGGGTTCTGCAGAATTTCCTTCAAGGTAAGGACAGAGCAAAGTGTGCTTTTAGTCCTCCACCTTCAGGTAAATTACGGCGTATTAGATCTCTCTCTAGCATTGCTGTAAGAGTTAGAGAGATAATTAGCGGTGGCTTAATACCAGCTCATTAAAACTTAGCCCTTTTCTCTTATTTTAATATATTATCAAAGCAGTTCTGTCAACACAGTCCCTCGATGAAGAACAAAGGAAACAGAAATCTGCCCCTGTGCCCATTTGCTAGAAACTTGGACACGCTTTTTCTTTTGTGCGGCGAGGCAGCACTGCCGGCTTCGTACTTGAGCATGGCAGCTCCTCCGAAAGCAGCCGCTGAGCCCCAGCTGTCCTCCCGAAAGCATCTTTTTTGGGGGGGGGGGGGGGGGGAGGAGGGGAACCCATCCTGTGAGAAATAAGTTCTGGTCCAAATGAAATAGGCTCAGGCAGAATCCTCTGTGAAGCACATTTTTATTCACGTTCTTGCAAGAGCGGGTGCCCTAGCATGTAGGCACCCCTTCAGTTCTTGAAACACACCTTTTTATTTCCTAATCCCGGCCGAATTTTTCCCTCCCCTGTTTCCCATTGGTTGGGTACTCCAGGGTTCACAGTCTGTCCGAGGCACCTCAAATTCTTCCCGGATGTCTTCCCTCTGTTCACTTCTCTTTATGCTACACCTAAAGGGATTATCTGACTAGTTTAGTTCTTTCCTTTTTGGTAAAAAAAAAATTGCTCAATGTCATTAGCCCTGGTTAAATGTTTGACTCAAATGTTTGTTCAATATATTCATTAATGACCCGGATGAGGGGACAGAGTGTACCCTCAGCGAGTTCGCCGATGATCCCAAACCGGGAGGGGTGGCTGACACCCCAGAGGGCCGCGCTGCCATCCAGCGCGATCTGGCCAGGCTGGAGAGCCGGGCGGAGAAGAACCTCATGAGGTTCAACAAAAGCAAGTGCAAGGTCCTGCACCTGGGGAGGAAGAATGTCAGGCACCAGTATAGGTTAGGGGGGGACCTGCTGGGAAGTAGTTCCGAGGACAAGGATCTGGGGGTCCTGGTAGACAGTAAATTATCCATGAGCCAACAATGTGCCCTGGTCGCCAAAAAGGCCAATGGAATCCTGGGCTGCGTAGGGAAGAGTGTGGCCAGTAGGTCGAGGGAGGTCATTCTCCCCCTCTGCTCGGCGCCGGTGAGGCCACAACTGGAATCCTGTGTCCAGTTTTGGGCTCCCCAGTTCAAGAGGGACGGGGAACTGCTGGAGCAAGTCCAGCGAAGGGCAACTGAGATGATGGAGCGATTGGAGCATCTCCCTTATGAGGAAAGGCTGAGGGAGCTGGGACTCTTTAGCCTGGAGAAGAGAAGGCCGAGGGGAGACCTTATTATGGCACACAAGTATCTAAAGGGTGGGTTGAAGGAGGATGGAGCCAGACTCTTTTCAATGGTTCCCAATGACAGGACGAGGGGCAATGGGCACAAGTTGAAACATGGGAAGCTCCGTTCAAATACATGGAAAAACTTCTTTCCGGTGAGGGTGACAGAGCCCTGGAACAGGCTGCCCAGGGAGGGTGTGGGGTCCCTTCTCTGGAGACTTTCAAGACCCGCCTGGATGCAGCCCTGAGTGATGTGCTCTGGGCAATCCTGCTTTAGCAGGGGAGTGGGACTGGATGATCTCTAGAGGTCCCTTCCAGCTCTGAAGATTCTGTGACTCCCCTTCTGGACACTAATCCGGGATGAATCAGTTTGTCCTTTTGTCTGTGCGATAATAGATGTTCTACAAGCCTTTGCTGGAGCCTCTTTGTTTTAGTCATTCCCTTATCACGTCACCTCTGATGGAAACGGCTTTTCTCCTCTGCAAAAGCAACACCTGCCTTTCTTACAATCCCCAGCAGCGCCCCTGGGTTAATCAGCACGGCCGGGCTGCTGGGAGGAAGCCGTCGGGGAGATCGATGGCTTTGATTTCTGCTGGCGGGACTCGTTAGCGCGTCACGCGCTGCTCGGGCTGATCCGCGTGAGCCCGAGTGGTACGGCAGCCCTCATGGCGGGTTACCTCCTTCGCGTCTCTCGTTTCTCGCCCGTGCTTGTTTAATCTCCGCGTTTCCCCCGAGCAAACGCTTGAAAAAAGCCGGGTTTTTTTTTTTTTTTCCCTCCCCATCCTCTTAAGCAATTTGGTGCCTGAGGAGGAAGCGCCACGTGCTCTAAAGGCAGCCCCAGCAAGCTGGTGGGCCCCGAAACGCCAGCTAAAATTGCACAAGTTACTCATTTAAAATAACAAAAAGCCTGATGAGCTGTGATGCCGAGAGCGTGAGTCCCCAGTGTGACCAGTTTGGCTGTAGGTGCTCCCTAAAAGCCGCCGTGAAGCAAACGGCTGAAGCAGGAGTCGCGTGGCGCTTCGCTCTGCGCGGGCCGTGCAGGTTTTTGAGCCGTTTTATATGAAATCTTTCCTAACGGTCATTTATTTATTTATTTTTTATAATCCAAGCATGTCCCTCCTGTCTTGCAGCTGATCAAGAAGCAGCTGGTGAACGCCATCAAGGCATTGCAGAAGCAGTACGTGACCTCGGACGCCGTCGTCACCAGCGACGATGGGAACGCCAACACCCTCTGCAGCGCCCTGGAGGCCGTCTTCGTGCACGGGCTGAAGGCGAAGCACATCAAGGCGGAGAGCGGGGGGAAAGGGAAGAAAGCAGGGGGCCGGGGACCGCTTCCCCAGCCCGTCTTCTGGGGTCTGCTGAAGAGCATCACCCACCGGTGAGTGCCTGTCCCTGCCAAAAGGTGTTTGCACGCTCAGGTTTATCCCTTCTTTTCCGTGTGAAAGCCACAGGAATGGGGAACAGGAGGATGGCTTGATGGAAAGATACGTCTCTACCGCGTCCTGTGCGCCCAGTTCCTTTAGTCGGAGGGAGGGATGCTCTCCCGGGGGGACTGGGGCTGTCCGGGACCGCTGGGAGACGTAGGTGGGAGAGCAAAGCCCCTGCGATGCCAAGGGCTGCACCCAGTGCACTCCTTTCTTATTTATTTTTTGGGTGCCGGGCTGTATGTGGGGACACCGTGTCCCCGGTGGGACCACACTCGTGTACGGCAGCGGTGGGTTATGGGATGCATGGCGCCAGGGTCGGATCTCTCTTCTCACAGACCGGCCGGGGCTGGAAGGGACCCCTAGAGATCATCCCGTCCCACCCCCTGCCAGAGCAGGGTCACCCACAGCAGGGGGCACAGGAACGCGTCCAGGCGGGGTTGGAATGTCTCCAGAGACGGAGACTCCCCCACCTCTCTGGGCAGCCTGGGCCAGGGCTCTGCCACCCTCACAGCAAAGAAGTTCCTCCTCGTGTTGAGGTGGAACTTCCCATGGTCAAGTTTGTGCCCGTTACCCCTTGTCCTGTCCCTGGGCACCACTGAGAAGAGCCTGGCCCCATCCTCCTGACACCCCCCTTTCAGTATTTATAAGCGTTGATAAGATCCCCCTCAGCCGTCTTTTTTCCAGACTGAAGGGACCCAAATCCCTCAGCCTTTCTTCATAAGAGAGGTGTTCCATCCCCTCAGCATCTCGGGAGCCCTTTGCTGTCCCCTCTCCAGCAGTTCCCCGTCCTTCTGGAACCGGGGAGCCCAGCACTGGCCCCAGTGCTCCAGCTGTGGCCTCCCCAGGGCAGAGCAGAGGGGGAGGATGAACCTCCCTCCACCTGCTGGCCACGCTCTTCTTGATGCCCCCCAGGATGCCTGTCCTGGGGATGTTTAACCTCCATTTCCCAGTGTCCCCCCCAGTACAAACACCGCTGCCCCGACCCGTGAGCTTTGGGGGGGCCTCGCCTGGGTAACTCTCGGTATTCGCTGGGGTTTTTCTGAGCCGCTCCCTAAGCAGCGTCCTCCCACACTAAATAACAGCCCACACAGGCAAATAGTTTTGAAAGCTTTATCCAGCCCCGTCGCCGACTCTTAAATTATTAAAGAGCGGATGAAAATAACTCTTTCACATGCGACGGGGGATATTTTTGTGCCCTTTGAAGGTGTTTTCTTCTTCTTTCTTGAGAGATAGATTAAAAAAACACAAACCCTTACAAAACTTTTGCTGTGGGAGATTTTTTGGGGTTTTTTTTTTGTAGCATCTGCAGCACCGACGTGAGCTGGGGCCGGGGAGGATTAGGGAGCGTGGTGTCGCTCTTGGATTTTGGGGGAGAATGGGCGAAGGCAGGAAGCTGAGATTGCTTGAGGAGCTCAACCTGACCCAGTTTTCTTTTTGGGGGGGGGGGGGCGCTGCTGCAGCACTTTTCGCTGTGTTTGGGCTGATTTTAAATTTGAAGCCGGGATTTAGACATGCCGTTGTCACCAAGGAGTGTACGGCCTGCGTGTGTCCCACCGCCCCGCAGGGACAGCAGGAATGTCCCCTTTGCATCCTTGCTCCAGGGCGAGCGGTGCATGGGAGATGCCTCCAGCCAGAGAGAGGAGCAGCACCCAGGGACGCTTGGGGTCATTACCAATATATTTAGCTTTGGGGAGTTCAGGAGGTCTTTTTTCTCCATGGGAAACCATGTTTTCCATAGAGGAAAGATTTTTCCACAGCTTTTTTTGACCCAGCTCCCTGCAGCGGAGCAGGTTGGGAGGATCTACCCCTCCGTTACCCTGTGATGGACCGAAAATGGAGACGCTCACATCCCATTCTGCTTTTTTTTTTTTTTTTTTTTATTTTTTTCCTCCCTTTCCCTAGAAATATCGTCTCGGAGCTGGAACAACTTATCTTTATCAATACGGACGTCGGCCGCTGCCGAGCCTGGCTACGGCTGGCTTTGAACGATGGCCTCGTGGAATGTTACTTGCAGCTGCTCCTGCGGGAGAGATCCCGGCTGCCCGAATACTACCAGGCGACCGCTCTGCTCTTAGACACCGAAGAGTGCGAATTTCTCCTTAGCTACTTGCAAGGCTTAACGTCCTTAACCTTCGAGCTTTCCTACAAATCGGCGGTTTTGAACGAGTGGACTATCACGCCTCTGTCCCTGTCGGGTCTGTGTCCTGTTTCGGAGCTGCTGGAACCCCTCCCGTCCTCGACATCCGAACCCCGCAGAAAAGCATCGCTGGGTTCGATCTCTCAGTCGTCGGGGTCGGATGAGATCGAGATCCAACCCTCCGTCCTACCCATCGGCAAAGCCGGCAGCAAAACCAAGCTCACATCATCCTCGTTGAGCCTTAACACCACCAGCTCGTCCCAGCTCTCCTCCAGCCTGGGCTCCGACAGCGTCCTCCCCAGCGCCCGCAGTCCCGAGCGGAGCGAGGAGCCGCTCTCCTGCGACTCCGACCTGGGGACGGCCACCGCGGAGGACCTGGACAGGTCACTGCAAGAGTGAGTTTTTTTCCCTACCTCTCCTCTTCAAAGGGATTTTTGACCCTCTCCTGGGCTCTTAGTTTCTTGCTAGGGGTTTCTCCCCTCATTTTAACGAGCTGATTTTTTTTTTTTCCCCCTGGAAAGAGCCTGAATGGTAAAAAGAAACACTCGGCACAGCTTGCTGGGATCCTGCTGCCACAGCAAATGAGCTCCTGACCGCTGAAGTGTGTGTCTGTCCTCTTTACCGGGGCACAAACGTCAGAAAAATGCTGCTCCACGGTTTCAGGAATGTCCCGTCTCCCTGGCGTACGCCGGGGGATGCTCCGGGGCTTTCTGCGGGGAGAAATAAATGAGCTCGGTCACAGAAAAGGGTTATAATTTGCAGCTTGGGCTGATCATTTAGAGGAGGGAGGTTTGTTAGTTTGTCATCCTCGTGATTTATTTCTGCCAAACGCCCGGCACAAAGATTTCCAGCGGGTTATATAAGCTGTGAGTAATCAGGAAATATTTTCTCTGCCACCTTTAAAACCTGGCTCTGGAGGAGCCTGGCCTCGGGGTGCTGCGCGGCAGAGGCACCCCCTTCCCTGTAAGGGTCTTGGAGGGGGTTTAGAGCTACCCATCGGTAACGGCGGCGTTACCTACTTGTAGGATTTTACATCTTACGAGGATCCTGGAAGAACATGCCTTGATTGGATTAAACCCGTGATGGAAAGCCGTCCTTTTGAATTTTTAATCTTGAGCTGGTTTAATTCGCCCTCGCCGGTGGCGACGCAGGGGCATGGGAACGGCGTCTTGTCTGCCTGGGCTCCGCTCATAATTGCTCATTAACAGTTATGAAAACATTGGAACTTTGGCACGCGCTCCGCGGTTGGATGTGTGTCCGGGAGCCGAACGCGGGGCTGGGGCTGTGGGGAGCACCCAGCGCTCTCCCTGCGTTACGAGGTGTCCGTCGGAAGGAAATTAAACCCCGTTAAGAGGCGTGGGAGGGAGCACATCCTCCGCAGGCGGGGTCCTTGGGGGCAGGGGGGTCGACTGCCGCTCTGTAGGGCACAAATCACACATTTTTCTCTTAGCAGGACTGGGGCCACGGGGGTTTTTTTGCAGCCGTGCCGTGCTGCCAGCCCACAGGAGGCGAGCGGTGATGCTGAGCCCTTGTTTTGGGTGCTTATAATTTGCAATAACTGTGGGGGTTTTTTTATATAGGTTCTGGTTTAACGTAGCTACAACCAAACTGGTCGCTTTTCTGTTCCCAGGGTGTTGTCTGAGTTCAGCAAAGCCAAGCCAAGCCTGGAAGCCCCGGAGCGGGAGCTGGTCCCCAGCGTGCTGGGCTGCTCCCCACGGCCGCCCCCCTGCCCCCCGGCACCGTCCTGCGCCGCTCGCCCCCCACCGCCTCCCGACACCGACGGGCCACGCTCCGCTCGGACGGGCCGCGCCGTGACCGCCAGTGATGGGGATGGAGATGCAGCACCGCAAGGCGGTGTCGCGGCCGGCGTTCCGGCCACGCGGCGTGGTGGTCCGAGCGGAGGAGAGACAGGCAGAAGCGGCACGGTCAGCAGCGGCGAGACAAGCCAGGCCGTCCGCAGCCCCACGGCCGACTACCTCCTTTCTCCGCTGCTGGGTTGCCCGGTAGGTGTTACAGCTCTCTTGCTGTCCATCTCCTTGTTTTTATGCTCCCTGACCAGCAACACCTAATGGAAAAAGAAAATAAAACCGGTGACAGCTTCCAAACTCCCATCTCCCATGCTGCTTCCAGCCTCCCGACAGCATGTTGGGTGTAAGTGATGCTCCCAGCTCCGTGAGCATCTTCCTGGACCCCGTGGAGCTGTGTCCATGCAGCCACCCTGGGAGAAATTGGGTGGAAATCAATATTCCCTAGTAAAAGAAACACGGAAGGTTTTGAAAGCCTGCCTGGCCTGCCAGTTATTCCGCACCAAGAGCGGCTGCAACAGGAAGTTTTTTGGGTTTTGTTAACGATCTCTGGAGAGCGATGAGCTCTCGCACAGATCTGGCCGTGGGCTGTGTGCGAGCTGATAAAAGAGCCTGAGAGCCGAGCTTCTCCTGGGGACTTTTCTTTGTTCATGGTCTGCGTGAGAGGAGGGAAAAGGCTTGACTGGGTGGGAAAACAAGTTTTCCAGTGGAAAAATCTTCAGGCAGCACATCTGTTCCAGGCGCAGGATGGCATTCCCTGGTGCTCAGGCTGGTTTAAACAGCGGCGGATTTCCTCCGCTGCCACCGAGGAGACAATCCACTTGCTTTTGCTTTTAGGAAACGCTTTGAACAGCCCTGCCTTCTGTCTCGTTTGCGACTGACTTTTCCATCCTGGTTCCCATCGTTTCCGTCCTGGTTCCCATTGTTTCCACCCCGGTGATGTTAGGATTGACTTCACAACCCCCAGACGCTTTCTCTTTTTGGTCCCCTGCTCCTTTCAGCTCCCTCCCAGTTATCCCGTTTCCGCTGCTTCCTCGTGGCGCTGGGCCAGTTTGACCTAATCTATGTATAACATACGGTGTCAACAGGAAATTCCCCCCTGCTTTCGGATGACTCATGGAACGACCTGCGTTCCTGCGCCCGGAGTAAGCCCGGCCTGCCTATACCTTGGGAGCTGCGCCACAAGCCGCTCGTGATCCTCGCTGCAGGGCGGTGATGGCGTTTCTGCTGTCCTTTAGTGGGTTATTCAGAATAAAAGGCTCTTGGAAAGCAGGGGAGGGTTGTTGAGAGGGCGTTCCTGCCGGGACGCAGCCCTGGAAGGGATGCGCTGGGTCCAGGGAAGCCGCTCCCTTTTGCCAGAGCACTGAACTGCGTCGTGTTTTGCTCCTGGTGTGTGTTTGGGGACCTTGTCCCAAAACCTCGCTCCGTTCTTGTAGCCAGAAAAACTCCAGGAGAAGTTAACGGCCCTGTTTTCTTTCAGCTTAACGAGTTTTCTTCTGCTTGTGGGTCTCATCCCCTCCCCACACACACAGACAAAGGTTTCCTCTGCCTTACTTTTTGCCTGTACCGATCAGGTCTGGTGTTTGTAGCATCTCTTTGTAAGCCGTGGGTCTCTATTTCATCCTGGACATCTTCTCTGTACCTCTTCCTGACTCTGTTCTTCCTGGAACAGGGATGTTGCTGCTGATCCTTCCACGGCAGGGCTGGATTCTCACCCCTTGTCGGAAATCCCAAATATCCTCTGTACGGTTACGGCAGGGATTGTACTCTCCCCCTGAGCCCCTCGATGGTTTTAGGGGGAGTGAATCGATCCATTTTGGACTTCATAATCCCACCAGTATATAATCCCAATATTTGCCAGCTGCTGACACAGTCCCATGGAGCGTTCCCTGACCGGAGGGACCAGTCCGCGTGGGGATGGCCAGCATCGCTGCGTGGGATTCGGTCTGCGCGGGAGCAGCCCCCATGGAGGGCTCACTGTGGGCCACGTGTGTTTGAGGGGCACAGGATGTTCCCTAAGTTTATAAATTAATATATTTATCCTTTTTTTTTTTTTTTTTCCTTAACAGAAAAGAAAGAGCTGGATCTCGGAAGATGATTTCTACAGACCTTCTCCGGGAGACAGCAGCGAAAGCACGGCCGACACCAATGGCTTTGGGCCGGAGGGAGCTGGCGAGGCTCCGGCCCCGGGACTCATTAGTGCTCTTGATTTGGAAAGGCTTTCGGTGCCGTCCTCGGAGAGCGGGAAGCCCAAAATGTTGCCTGAACGGGAACAAAAGGGTTTCAGCGTTGTGCACCGCAGGCAGATGGGTACGTGCCGCCCTCCCTCCTCCCGCTTTCATCAGGCGCCTTCGCTGGGCAGGGGCTGGGGGGGGAATTTCGGTTGTTTGGGAAGCACAGTTTGCCATCACTGAGCTTGTGGCAGCGCTAAAAGCTCCAGAAGTCGATCGGGCAGCTTCCCTTGGCATTGCTGTGCCCGCTGTGGCTCCGCTGGGAAGCGGTTTAGGAGGAGAGGAGGTACGCTGGCTGTCTCTGCCCACCCCGTGGGACACGTTTCCTTTACGCCATCCCACTCATTCTCAGCCTCAGAACCCAAATGCATGCGGACAGGTCATGGAGACGGAGCGAGGAGGTCCTGTGACCTCCTGCCCCATCCCACCGTCCATCGGGAGCAGCTCTCGAAGCTGTGATGCCTCTGGTTGCTCACCAGGAGCCACCCATTGGCTTTTCTCTCTCCACCAGCTTCCCCTTTTCCAGTTCAACTGAGGCGTCTGCTTTTGCCCCAGGTCTTTCCAACCCTTTCCGAGGGCTGCTGAAGCTGGGCAGCCTGGAGCGGAGAGGAGCCATGGGGATATGGAAGGAGTTTTCCTGCGAGCTGTCGCCGCTGGAGCTCCGGCTGTTCCTGGACCACGAGGACCGCATCTGCGTCGAGAGCTATTCCCTGCTGCGGTGCGAGTCGCTGGCGCTGACGCACTCGGACGGCCGTTTCGAGCTGGTTTTCCTGGGGAAAAAACTCTACCTCCGAGCCCCTTCTCGAGACGAGGCTGAGGACTGGTTGGACAGGATCCGCGAGGCTCTGCAGAAGTGCCGGCCTCAGCTGGAGGAGGAGGAGTGGGAGACGCTGGAGTATCCAGAAGACAGCGGCGAAGGCCAGCCCGGCCAGAGCGACTCCTCTGCTCTTCTCCAGTACAGCAACGTGCCTGGGAACAGCTTTGACTGGACTCTGGCTCACGAACCGGAGCTGGATGCCATAAAAGAGGCTGTTCTGTACGTGGACGTAGACAAAACTTGGGTCCCTTTTATTTTTTCCCTGTCTCTAGAAACTTTAAAGTGCTTTAAAGTCAGAAACAACGATAAAATTTTAAGCAACAGTTACGGTATAGAGACCATCCAGGACATCCTTCCGGACACGAGCCTTGGGGGACCCGCGTTCTTCAAGGTGATCACCTCCAAAGCTGTCCTGAAGCTGCAGGCTGAGAACGCAGACGAAGCGGCCTCGTGGAGGGAGCTGGTCCGGGGGGTGCTCATGTCCTACCTGGAGAGCGCCGAGGAGGCGCTGACGCTGGGTGGCAGCTTGGACGGACACTCCCAGGTCGTCCTGAAGAACATCGTGAAGGAGAACGGCTTCTTGTTGCAATACCTGGTGGCCATCCCCATGGAGAAGGGCCTGGACTCGCAGAGCTTCATCTGTGCAGGTATCCCTCGGCTTGTCCAAAAGCCCAGCTCCGTCTTGGAGGATGATGTTGCGTTCGTTAAGGTTAATGAGGTGACATCAAATTAAAGAGGTGCCCTGAGTCCTGCCAACCCATGGCAGGCCAGCTGCTGGTTTCCCCACCCAAACCAGCTGCTGGTTTCCTTTCACATCCCAAATCCGTGACAGTTTTAGAGTTCTGTGTGCGCAGGGTGCGTCCCCCCACGCTGAGCCCCCATCCCACCCCAGCACAGGTCCAACTGGGCTGCTACTGGGCTCCTCTTTAAGGTGCTTATGGTATAGACAGTGGCAGATCTTGGCTTGAAGGCTACCTTAGATGGACCGAGAGGCCCAGGAAGAGTCTCTTCCCGGGGATTTTATGGCCTCAACCTGCAGGGAAAGTGCAATCAAGAGCAAATGCCGTTTTTCCGGTAATGCAGCACGGGAGGGAGTGTTGCGATGGGTGTGACAGGCTGATTTTGCGAAACATTCATTGAACCTTCCACTGCCGCCTCTCGGCACGCGGGGCGACGCTGCTCGGGTAGGGTGACACCCGCTGACCTCCATGGGAGGTGTAATTTGCTCTTTACCTCGCGAAGTTAATTAAACTTCAGATTTCTCTCCTCCTTCAATTATATTTCTTGTACCCTCCAGCAGGTTGGTTTTTTTTTTCCTTTTAATCACTCTTCTTCTATTCATATATATATTTTTGCCATTCGGTTTGGTCTCTGCCTTCCCCTTCAGGCTCTGTCCTGTCTCTTCCACTGACCAACGGTTGGAAGCAGCAAGCCGAAAAGACAAATTCCCAGTTTTTATTTTTTTAGGTTTTCTTAGGGAGCTGCTTGCCCCACTTTCGCCTCCCTCCCAGCCAGACACCCGAGCCTGGCGCAGAAGGCGTTTCTTTACGTGTCAGGGCGTAAGGAGCGATAAAAGCTGCTTTTTTTTTTTTATTAATTCAAAGAGGGGCAACACCCGACCTTCGTGAATTTTTTTTTTTATGGGATGCGCTCCAGCTACCCCCAAAGCGTGAAGGATGGGGTGGTAAAGCCTTCCCCGAGGATGGCAGAGGTTTGCTTACGCTCAGTGAGCTATTTTAGAGAACTGAACCCATTAAAAATAGCCCAAAGGGTTTTCCTGCCTTCCCGACCCCAGATGAGATGCACTCGCTTTTCAGGTGGCTATAAAAACCCCGCAGATTTCCCCCGGCCGGGCTCCTCCTGGGTTACCCACTGCTATTTTTGGCTTGTTTTGGCTTAATCCATCCCGACCTCATCCCTCGCAGACGGGGTTTTGGTACCCTGCAGTGGCAGCAGGAAAGAGAAGGGCTGAGTGACGGCAAAATGGGGCACAGCGACGGGAGGAGGCGATGGGGCAGGCAGGGGGGATTTAGGTCCTTTCCTAAACCACTGGGATGTTTCCAGAAGTCACTTTTCCTAAAAAAAAAAAAAAACCCAAACAATTGTATGGATGGATATAAGTAAATGCGTTCGGGGATAGTCCAGGCTCCTTTTTTACAGAGGAAAAAGTGAAGCGGATGCTGTTGGACCGTTGTGGTCTTAAATCCGCCGGGAAGGGGCTGCGGACCTCTCGCCAAACGTCCTACGACTGCTTTAGCTGATCTCCAACCCTTCCGGAAACTTTCTTGCTCCATTCCCCCCTCCCAAAAGATTTTCCCCCTGTCCTGGCAGTGATGGGAACAGGCTCTTGGGGCAGCGCGGGTCCCCTCTCAGCTCCTGGTCCCTTATCCCTGCAGGCTGCTCCAGGCAGATCGGCTTCTCCTTCGCCAAGCCCAAGCTCTGCGCCTTCTCCGGTCTCTACTACTGCGACAGCTGCCACCGGGACGAGGAGACGGTCATTCCCTCGCGCCTCATCCACAACTGGGATCTGACGAAACGAGGGGTAAGTCTGGGCTGGATCGGCGCAGGGATGCAGGGAAAGGCTCCTGCATCTGCCTACGCTTTCCGAAGGTCCATCTGAACGTTTCCACCATCATCAGAGGCGGGAATGTCCACCCTGCACCTCCCTCTGAGCTTCCGGAGCCGCTCCTCGGTCCGTACCCACCTCTTGCCTCTCTCTGCCCCAGGTTTGCCGCCAGGCTTTGAAGTTCCTCACCCAGATCCGTAACCAACCCCTGATCGACCTGAAGCTGGTCAACGAGAGCCTCTACGACCACGTGGAGAGGATGGGACGGATCCGCCGGAGCAGGGAACAGCTGAAGCTACTGGGAGATTATCTCATCATGTGCCGCAGCGGTGCCCTGAAGGAGCTGAGCAAGCGGTGAGGACCCTCTCTGGGTGACGTTACCCCTGCCATCCCCCTCTTTGCACCCCCGATGGTCTCCTGGTCCCTCTCATCGCTCGCCCTTCAAGCCGGGAGCGATGCTGCTGAGGCTTGGGCCGGTTTTTAGCTCCATGTCATCTGCTGTAAGGAGTTATCCATCTGTTGGCTGGTTGAGATGTGACTCAGGAAACACCTTCCTGACCGAGGAGCTTCTGGTCGGACAGGAAACACCTGGGAAAATAGAGGAGAGATTTATTTTCTTTTTTCCCTTGCTTTGAAAAACGTTCTCACACCGATTTCCCCCGGCGGGATTTGGGATGTGGGGCGCGATGCAAAAAAATGAAGTTCACGGTGATTTTCTTCAGGAGTCTGCACCAGCCAGGCTCCTCTTTGCTCCAAATCTTGGGGTGGGAGTGGGGAAATCATCTACCACCTCCCTCTCTGTGCTTCTTTGCAGGCTTGACCACAGGCACTACCTCCTGGAGTGTCCCCACAAGTACAGCGTCGCTGATCTGAGGCAGGTGAGAGCTTTGCGTGGGCGTAGGGGGTTTTGCTGGCGAAAACATCCCCGGTTCTGTCAAGCGTGGCCCTTTGCCGTAGCTTTCAAACAGCTTCGCTTTCCTCTTGCCTTGCTCCCATCCGTCGCGTGCGCTCTGCAAGCTTGCCCATCCGCTTAAAGGCGAATTACCGCCTTTATTTTAATTTTTCCAAAATAATTGGCGCAAGGCTGTATCCTCCGAGAGCTACGGAGGTCACGCAAGAGAAATTGCTTCACCTCTGTTAAAGCCAGCGTTGCTCCTGCGGTGTCTCCGTACGAACTTGTATCTATTGCGAATAACGTCGGAGGTGACGGGCAGTTGGATTTCGCAGAGCCCGTCCCGGGCAGCGGTGGGTGCTGCTGCCGGTGCTCCCTGGGCTCCCCGTGCGACCCAGGCACGTGGGGGGTGGGTTGTTTTTGGAGGACAGCCTTGTCTTCACGAAGCGTGGGTCTAACGTGGATTTTGCCCAGTGCAAACCCGGCGGCAGGCGGCTTTTGCTCCTGCCTGACGTAGCTCTGCCCCACAGATAGCCGACGGCGTCTTTGAGACCTTCCTGCAGTCGCTGCTCCAGTTTGCTTCCCATCACGTCTACAACTGCGACCTCTGCACCCAGCGCGGCTTCATCTGCCAGATCTGCAACAGCAACGACATCATTTTTCCCTTCGAGTTTGACACTACCACCAGGTGAGCGACGTCCCCGCCGCCTCCCGCTGCTGGCGAGGCCGCCCGAGCTCATGGCCTCGCTTTTCCCAGGAGCTCCGACTGTCCCCGAGGTCCCTCTCTGGGGCTCTCTGCTTTGCAGACACGTAGCCCCGGGGGGGCCTGGAGATAGCTCTGAGCTGCTTGTGCATCCTCATGGTACCCATGTCCTTATAGTACCCCTGTCCTCGTGGTACCCGTGTCCTCATGGTACCCATGTCCTCATGGTACCCCTGTCCTCGTGGTACCCCTGTCCTCATGGTACCCATGTCCTTGTGGTACCTGTGTCCTCGTGGTACCCATGTTCTCATGGTACCCGTGTCCTCATAGTACCCGTGTCCTCATGGTACCCGTGTCCTTGTGGTACCCATGTCCTCATGGTACCCATGTCCTCATGGTACCCGTGTCCTCGTGGTACCTGTGTCCTCGTGGTACCCATGTCCTCATGGTACCCGTGTCCTCATGGTACCCGTGTCCTTGTGTTACCCATGTCCTCATAGTACCCATGTCCTTGTGGTACCCGTGTCCTCATAGTACCCGTGTCCTTGTGTTACCCATGTCCTTGTGGTACCCGTGTCCTTGTGTTACCCATGTTCTCATAGTACCCGTGTCCTTGTAGTACCCCTGTCCTCGTGGTACCCATGTTCTCATAGTACCCCTGTCCTCATGGTACCCGTGTCCTCGTGGTACCTGTGTCCTCGTGGTACCCATGTTCTCATGGTACCTGTGTCCTCATGGTACCCATGTCCTTGTGGTACCCCTGTCCTCATGGTACCCGTGTCCTTGTGTTACCCATGTTCTCATAGTACCCGTGTCCTCATAGTACCCGTGTCCTCGTGGTACCCATGTTCTCATAGTACCCCTGTCCTCATGGTACCCGTGTCCTCATAGTACCCGTGTCCTTGTGGTACCCATGTCCTTGTGGTACCCATGTCCTCGTGGTACCCGTGTCCTTGTGTTACCCATGTTCTCATAGTACCCGTGTCCTCATAGTACCCATGTCCTCGTGGTACCCATGTCCTCGTGGTACCCGTGTCCTGTGGTATCCATGTCTTCATGGTCCCCATCAGCTCCAAGGTGTTTCCAACCCAAACTGGGCTGTTTGGGGCAGGTGAGGCCCATCCTGGCAGAGCCGAGGTGTCACCAAGCCAGGTGGCTTTGCAGCCGTCCAGCACCTTGCTGTCAGCCTGAAAAAGCCTCGCTGGGTCCCAGGGCAGCGCAGGGGCCGTGGGGAGGAGGAGGAGGAGGATGAAGGTGCTGCATGCCCCTGCCTCGCTCCCCTGGCCAACGCATCTCCCATTCAAATTCAGTCCAGCCCCTTCCCAGGGGTCGCAGGAGGGAAGGAGAAGCAGCAGTGGGGCTGTTCGTACAACCAAGGAGGGGAGGAAGGACACACGGACACGGATTTGGGGATAGATGGTGGCCAGGGGACGTGCAGGGGAGAGGCTGGGGACATTCCCAGCAGGACAGCGGGGACCCTGGCTCTCATCTAGGATTTTTCAGGGTTTTGCCCAGAGAAGCTGTGGCTGCCCCATCCCTGGAGGGGTTCAAGGCCAGGTTGGACGGGGCTTGGAGCAACCTGGGCTGGTGGGAGGTGTCCCTGCCCAGGGCAGGGGGTGGCACTGGATGGGCTTTAAGGTCCCTTCCCACCCAAACCACTCCGTGATCCTGTGATTCTCCTGCCTGCAGAGCTCGCACCCTTTGCCGGCAGGGTCCTTGCCCGCAGTGGGGTGAGCTGTTGCACAGGGTTCAGACGTTGGAATCTCATGGGTGTGTTAGAATGGGGGGTGTTTATCCTCCCCATCAGGGCCAGGAGCCTGGTCCGTCCATCGTAGGTGGAGAGAGACCCACATCTCCATGGTTATTTGGTAACGAGAATAATCCTGGCAGCGAAGTTTAACAGGCTGATGGTCTGCGGGGTCTTGCTTTGCCTGGCAGTCCCTAAAAGCCAGCAGCGACCTCCAGAAGCTACAGACAATGCCGACAAGACCGGGATCCTCGGGTACCCCGTGCGTTACGTGGTTACAAATATTTCCAGGGCGGCTGAGCGGGATTGCTCGCTCTCCCTCCTCGCCGCAGGGACGGCATTGTGCTTGTTATCGAGGACAACATCCCCAGGGGACTGATTTTTTTTCCCTCGAGAAAGAGCATCCAGGCTCTGGAAAGAGCGGACGCGTGGGGCTGAGCTCCGCTGGCGGCCGGCTGGAGGTCTCCTGTCCTGCAAAGCCGGGCTCGGAAGTTTGTTGACCTCCTTTATTATTATTGTTTTGGTTTTTTTTTTTTTTTTCTTCATCCTGGCGGAGGAGGTCGTGCAGCAGGAAAGCGGCTCCACCAACATCCTCGCCAAGCTCCAGCCGGTTTCCTGCCCCTCTGCCCGTGCCGGGGGGACAACCAGCTGCCGGGGGTCACGCTGTCGCTCGCCGCAGGATGCGTCTGAAACGCCTCCTGACAATAAACCCAGCCGGGGGCTCCGCGTTCTCCTTCTCACAGCGGCGGCGGCCGCTTCCTGCAGCCGCTGCTCCGGCAGGTGGAGGCAGGAGCTGCCGCTTTTCGGCTGCCGCTCGCTCAGAAACAGGCAGAGTAAAAAACACCCCGGGTAAAAAAACACCCCGGGTAAAAAAACACCCCGGGTAAAAAAACACACACCCCCGGCATTGCGAATCCTCCCATGCTCGGGGAGGAGCCGCTGCCGCTAATCCAGAGAAGCCGCATGGAAATATATTCCGCTGGGAAAATGCACGGCGCCAGGCGGCACCCCCCATCGCCTCCATCCATGCACGAGCTTTTGCCGTATCCCGAGTATCTCGGGGGTTCGCAGCCGCCTGCCAGCAGCGGGATTTGACCCAGGCTGCGGTATTTCATGGCGCCTCGGGGGACGCGCTGTGGGGCGTTTCTCCGCTCCCTTCCTCACTTCTCCTTTGGGAAACCTCATGAGGTTCACCAAGGGCCAGTGCAGGTGCTGCACCCGGGGGGGAATAACCCCCCGCACCAGGACAGGTTGGGGCTGACCTGCTGGAGAGCAGCTCTGTGGGAAGAGACCTGGGAGTCCTGGGGGCAACAGGGTGACCATGAGCCAGTGATGGGACCTGGTGGCCAGGAAGGCCAATGGCGTCCTGGGGGGCATCAAGAGCGTGGCCAGCAGGTGGAGGGAGGTTCATCCTCCCCCTCTGCTCTGCCCTGGGGAGGCCACAGCTGGAGCACTGGGGCCAGTGCTGGGCTCCCCGGTTCCAGAAGGACGGGGAACTGCTGGAGAGGGGACAGCAAAGGGCTCCCGAGATGCTGAGGGGATGGAACACCTCTCTGATGGAGAAAGGCTGAGGGATTTGGGTCTCTTCAGTCTGGAAAAAAGACGGCTGAGGGGGGATCTTATCAACGCTTATAAATACTGAAAGGGGGGGTGTCAGGAGGATGGGGCCAGGCTCTTCTCAGTGGTGCCCGGGGACAGGACAAGGGGCAACGGGCACAAACTTGACCAGTGGGAAGCTTCCATCTCAAGCACGAGGAGGAACTTCTTTGCTGTGAGGGTGGCAGAGCCCTGGCCCAGGCTGCCCAGAGAGGTGGGGGAGTCTCCGTCTCTGGAGACATTCCAACCCCGCCTGGACGCGTTCCTGTGCCCCCTGCTGTGGGTGACCCTGCTCTGGCCGGGGGTGGGACGGGATGATCTCCAGAGGGCCCTGCCAGTCTGGGATTCTGTGAAATGAAGGTGTTCGGTGACATTCACAGCTTGATTGCGCATTGGGTATTTGCACTCGAGGGCATTTGACAAACCCACACTCCACCTGAGCCGCTGGCATGTGGATGGGCTGCATTTTGCCGCTGCCGGCGCGGTGGAGGATCGGCCCAGGGGGAGAAGCGAGCTCAGCCTTCGGAGGACGGACTTTTCTTCCGTCGGCTCAAGATTAAATCGTGAACGCCCCACGCAGAGCTGGGTGTCTCCTCCCTGCGCCAGGCAGCGTTTCTGCCTGTTTACATTCCTGCCGCCGCGCTGAGCCCCAGCGGGGAGGTCCCGGCCGGCTCCGAGGCGGCACCATCCCCGCTCCGCTGTCCCCAAGTGCTGTCCCTGCCCCGTGACGGGGTTGGGGGTCTCCCGGCTCCCCCGGCGAGCAGAGGGTCCGCGCGGTGGCACCCACCGCATCCCGTCCCCTCGGCGCCCTGCCCCGCCGCGGGGTTTGGTGTCGCCGCCGGGGAGGCGACCTGCAGCCCTCGCTCTTTCGGCTGCACAAAACCAAGCCGGCAGCGCGCTGGCAGCTGCCCGCAAACCCTCTTTCCGGGCGAGCTGCCGCTTTCGCTCCGAGCTCGCAGGAGGTGGGTCTTTTCGCTCGAGTAGTTTCTGCTCCCGCGAGGGAGGATCGACTCCGGCCCCTTCGCCGGGGCCAGGGCTTCGTGCTCAGCCGGTTCTTGGAGGAGACGGAGGCGGCGAAGCGTCCCCCGGTCTGCTTTGGTGGGGAGAAGTTCCACCTTCGATGTTACCGACAGCGTGGTGTATTTATATTTATTTATTATTTTTTCGTTTTTTTTTCCTCTCCCAGGTGCAGCAAATGCAAAACCGTCTTCCACCGGGACTGCCAGGCCCGTGCCAAGTCGTGCCCGCGCTGCGAGCGCCGGCAGAGGTACCGGCGAAAGCTGGAGGTGGAGGCCGGCGTGGAGGCCAGCCTTTAGCGCCCGGGGCCCGACGGTGACGCTGCCCTCGGCTCCTCGAGCAGCCGCGCGAGTGCCAAAGGGAAGGGGCCGAAAAGAGACACCCCCTCCCCCTGCCCAGGAGCCCATCCTGGGCCACGCGGGTGCTCCTGCCCCACGGAGGGACCCTCTGCCCGGCCAGGGCTGAGCAAGGGGGGGGGGCTGGAGAGGCGCGTGTCCCCCCCACACTAACCCGGTGCTGCTGGGGGACGCTCCCGGTCGCCCTCCTGGTGCCAAACTGGTCCATCCCCTCCCGGTGGAAGCCCGGCGGCGCCTTTCCAAGGTGTAAAATCAGGATTTCCAATCAAGGGCGTGGATAACTGACACTGATTAAAACTCTAGTTTTTTAGGATGTTCGATACTGAAAAAAACAGTATTTTTTTACGTGGGGGTTTTGCACAAGCTGGCCTGCTCCGGGGAGGCGACGGCGGCCGCGCGGGGAGGGGGCGAAGTGACACTTGTGCCTTTAGGGACCGCGGGCACCGGCCGAGCGTCTCCCGTTGGGAAGCCCACCCATCCCCAGGGAGAGAAGAGCTGGGCTGCTCCCCCCCCGCCTCCTGCCGCCTGCTGCTTTTAATCCTCGGAAGAAATTTTATTTTTCCTGTCACCCCTTCCCCATGCAAAAAAATAATTAAAGTTTATTTAACAATGAGCGAAGCCGTCTTGGGGGTTTGTTTCTCCACGGCGGGTGTTGAATCCCGGGTCCGGCCCGATGCCGGGAAGAGGGTTGGGGACGGGGATGCTGTCCCCGTCCTCTGTCCTCCCTGTCCCTCCTCCCGTGTTTTTCAGGGTGGTTTGGGGACCTTTCCCCGTTTTCCCTGCCCTATTTTCCTTCCCATCTGCTCCCCGCCGTCTCCGGTTGTTCTTTTCCCCGTTCCCGGTGCCGGGAGGGTTTGGGGGTGCACCCACCAGCATGGGGACCCCAACGGGACTCCTGGGGAGAGGGGAGGGGACAAAAGCCAGGGCAGCTCCCAGGACACCCCGCTCTGTGGGGGTCCCATCCCCCTGCCCGGGGAGGCCGTGCCGGATCCGGCGGCGGCGCAGATCCCTGCTCAGCGGCGGGGCAGGGCCCTTCCTGCGGCAGGAACCTCCCGAAGAGCCGTTTCCTCGCCCAGCGGGTCCCCACCGCCATCGTCCCTTCCCTCCCACCCCGAGGGGAGGAAACGGGCCGGGTCCCCGCTGCCCCTCTCCCCCCGGCCTGGCGGGGGACGGGCACCCAACGTCGGCGCGGAGCCCGGCCCCGTCCTTCGGCGAGGCGCTGGCAGGAAACCAGGGCGAGTCGAGACCAGCCCGGCGCGGGCACGAGCGGGACCTGCCGCGCGCCCCACCACCCCCGCCCGCACCCCGACGCCGGCCCCAGGTGAGATCTGGGCACAGGGGGGGGCTTTGGGGACTTGGGGACATGGGACTCGGTGGCTTCGGAGGGTTTGGGGATGGCGGCGGTGACCCTTGGGGCTGGTTGGGGTGGGTTGGGGTGGGTTGGGGAGCGCCCGCATGGGCTTGGGGCTCGATGGGGACCCCCAAGGTCGGCTCCCCCGGGCTCCCCGCGCACCCCGAGGGGTTGGGAGCCGCCATCAGCCGCTTCCCCATCCCGTCTGCCGCAGGCGGAGGCGCCGGGGCGGCCATGGAGGCGGCGGTGCCGGCGGAGGAGGCGTTGGTGCTGGTGGAGTACGGCTTCGAGTACCGAGCCAAGGACGGGACCTTGGTCTCCATCAAGCCCAACGAGCGCTACGTCCTCCTGAAACGCACCAACCACCACTGGTGGCACGTCAAGAGGAGCGGGGACGCCCGGCCCTTCTACATCCCTGCCCAGTACGTGAAGGAGCTGCCCCCCATCGCCGCCCCGGCCCCGCTCGACCCTCCGCCGCCGGGGCACGCCGGGACGCAGCCGGCCACGCTCGGCCCCCAGCAGCCACCAGCCTACGAGTATCGCTTCGTCGGTGCCGCCGCGACGGAGGAGCCGGCCGGAGGATGCTCCGTGCCCCGGAGGGACTCGGTGGCCCGGAGGGACTCGGTGCCCCAGAGGGACTCGCTGCCAGCGCTCAGCTCTTTCCGGGTGCCCCCCAGGCTGACCCCCCACCCCGCCGAGCCCGTGCGCCCCTCGCATTCCCTGGATGACCTGGCACGGGTGACGCCGGCACCACGCAGCGCCAGCACCGTGGGGTGGCGTGGGGACCCCCCGGGACACCCTCGCCCGCTTGGCAAGAGCCGCTCCGAGACCCTCTACGCCCCCGGCAAGGACAGGGACGTGGCCAGGAGGTGGCCGGGATCCGGCCACGAGGCTCAGGTACAGTGACATCCCCAGTGCTGTCCCCAAAGGCAGCACTGGGGGGACTGGGGGGGGGGGGAGGCAGGACGCTGGCGTCCCTCGGCTGATTCAATGTCCCATGTCCCCCCCCCGCGGCACAACGCCACGTCCCCCGGCACAGGGTGGGTGGCACCCAGGGACTTCCTGCCACCGCTGTGTCCCCACACCGAGCCGGGGGCAGCCTGCGGGCCAACCCCCCCCAGACAGGTTTACCGGTAATTACGGTCTTGGGGGGGGTGAGCGACCCCCCCACTGAGCACCCACCCCAAGCGCTTTCCCAGCTTGGCCCCTCCCCGTACCGTGCCTCAGTTTCCCCACCCTCATGGCCGCCCCTGGGCTCTCCCAGCCCCCCCCCCCCGCAGCAGCGTCCCACGGGGTGCAGGGCCCAGCGGTGCTCGCGGTCCCGGGGGGGGTGTCAGTGCCACCCAGGGTCCCTCGGGGGGGTCCCGCGCCCCGTCCCGGCGGCGTCCCCGGGGCGGGAGGAGGCAGAAAGGGGTTAACAGGGCAGCGCGGGGGCTCCTCCCTGCGGGGCGGGTGTCTCACCTGGGCGCAGCACCCGGAGGTGGGTGCTGGCAGCACCCCGAGGGCGGGCACCCCCCCACCCCAAAACACGCGCTCGCCCCACGCCAGTAAGTAGCGAAGGGGCCCTTCCCACCCCACCCCCCCCGGGGCTTCCCCGCTGCACCCCATTTAGGGGGGGCACCCAAGGGTGGGGGGTGCCCCCCCCGCCTGCCACCCACAGTGGCTGGGGCGCAGCGGGTCGAGAGGGCGATGGCAGAGGGGGGGGGTCCTGTGTCCTTTCCCCGCCCCCCCCCCCCCAAACCCACCACCTCCCTTTGGCACCCACAGCACCCCCAGCCCCGGTGTCCCCCACTTCGAGGGTGGCTCGGGGGGGGGGTGTCACCCCGGGGTGGGGGGGGACATTGGCAGAGGAAAGGGGGTGTTGGGGGGGGGGGGCTGGGTTTTACACCCCATTTTACCATTTTACACCCCATTTTACACCCTGTGACCTTGGCCGTGTGGATCAACACACCCCCCCCCACCCCCGGTGCTCTTTGCCCCCCTCAAAGCCACCCCCAGCGTTGTCCCCATCCCGCTGCCGTGGCCGGAACCTTCCCCTTCCCCTGTCCCGACCCAACGGGGGCCACCAAACCCAAGCGCCGTCGGCAGCGCCGGGGCGGTGGCGGCTTCGGCACGGCCGCCATGTGCTCCCAGCGCCCCGGCTGCCGGGACACGGCCACCCCGGCCTCGGGGGGACACCTTCCCCCGCCCCGGTTTGTCCCCCACCCGGTTCCTCCCCGGCGTCGCGGCACGATGCCGGTTGGGGCCAAGATAAAAATTCCGGGGGGTCATTTTTTTCCACACACACACACACACACACACCCCCCGCCATCTCCACCACGGCGGCGTCGCCCCGGGTGCGATTCCCGGCTGGGTGGGCCTGGGCTTTGCCGGGTGGCGGGTGACGGGTGACAAGGTGACAACAACCCCCAAAAAAAGCCAATTCCGCCCCCGGGGGCCAAACGCTGTCGGAGGCGGCTCTTCCGCTCCCCGAACCCCAGCAGGAAGCGCGGCCGGCGCAGGGCCCGGCACAGGGCGCCATCGGCGTCGCCGGAGCCTCTGGGTGTCCCCCCCACACCCCACGGCTGTCACCCACACCCCACCCCCCCCCCCCGGTGCCCCCCAGGATGGGCGAGCGGGTGTCGGGGGCCCTGCAGCGCTCCCGCAGCCGGGTGTCGCGGCTGCTGCACCTGGGGAAGGTAGGCAGCACCCATGGGTGCACCCAGACAAGGGGGGTGGGGGGGTGTTTTGGGGTCACCCCCCCCCACACACCCCCAAGCTCGCTCCCGGATTCCCCCGGGGTGTTCACGCCGCGGAGGTGGCACCGGGCACCGCGCGGGTGACAAATGGCCGTCCCAAAGCGCCGAGGGGCACCCAGCCCCCCCGCCGTGGGGGGTAGAGACCCCCGGGGCAGCCCCCATGGGAGGGAGGGAGGTGCTGGGGGGGTCTTGGTGCCAGGCGTCCCCCATCGTCAACCCCATGTCCCTTGTCCCCCAGAGGACGGTGGCCTCTCGCACTGGGTTTCCGGCCCCGCTCGCCATGGCAGGGAGGGGGGGTTGGCGGGGGGGAGGGTGATGGGGTGTCCCTGGGGACGCTCGGTCCGCTGTCCCCCTCCGCTCCAGGGTGTCCCCAAGGACACGCCACCCACCGTGTCCCCCCCACACCCCGGGGTGACAGGAAGGGCCGGGGCTGGGAAACTTTGTCCCCGCGGGCGTCGATGGAGGCCCAGGGGCCGTAAAGCTGCGGGAGATCAAAGGGTGACAGGAGGGTGGTGACAGCCACCCGCCTGCCGCCACCGCCCCCCAGGGGACCTGTCCCCCACCCCGAGCAGCCCCACCGAGGGGGGGCAGCCAGGGAGATGTCTTAGGGGTGCTCGGGGCCTGATTTGGGGAGGTGGGGATGGGGCTGTCGGTCTCAGCAGCTGGTGGGGTGCGGGGGCTGGGGCTGGGGGTGCAGGCGATGTGGGGGCTGGAGGTGTCCCAGGGTGCTGGCCATGTGGCTGATGATGATGGGGGTGCTGATGATGGGGGTGCTGATTTTGGGGGTGCTGATGATGTGGGTGCTGATGTTGGGGGTGTTCATGATAGGGGTGTTGATGATGGGGGTTTGATGATGGGCATGTTGATGTTGGGGGTGTTGATGATGCGGGTGCTGATTTTGGGGGTGCTGATGATGCGGGTGCTGATGCTGGGGGTGTTCATGATGGGGGTGTTGATGATGGGGGTGTTGGTGTTGGGGGTGCTGATATTGGGGGTGTTGATGATGCGGGTGCTGATGTTGGGGGTGCTGATATTGGGGGTGTTGATGCGGGTGCTGATGCTGGGGGCATTGATGATGTGGGTGCTGATGTTGGGGGCGCTGATGTTGGGGGTGTTGATGATGTGGGTGTTGATGAAGCGGGTGCTGATGTTGGGGGTGTTGATGATGGGGGTGTTGATGCGGGTGTTGGTGTTGGTGGTGCTGATATTGGGGGTGCTGATGCTGGGGGTGTTGGTGTTGGAGGTGTTGATGATGCGGGTGCTGATGATGGGTGTGCTGATGTTGGGGGTGTTGGTGTTGGGGGTGCTGATGTTGGGGGTGCTGATGATGCGGGTGCTGATGTTGGGGGTGTTGATGATGTGGGTGTTGATGATGCGGGTGTTGATGATGTGGGTGCTGATTTTGGGGGTGCCGGTGCGCGGGTGCAGGCGGTGTGGGTGTGGGTGCCAGTGCTGGGGGTGCCCACGCCAGTGATGTGGGTGCAGGGGCCGGGGGTGCGGGTGACGGGCGGTGTTTGGGCTGCAGATGTTGGCGCAGATGTCAGGGGTGTCCATGGTTTGGGTGCCAATGGTGGGGGTGCAAGTGCTGGGACACTGGTGCCAGTGGTGGGGTGCCGAAGATGCGGGTGCGAGCTCTGGGGTGCTGATGCCGATGATGTGGGTGCCAATGATGCAGGTACGAGTTCTGGGGTGCTGGTGCCAATGATGTGGGTGTCGATGGTGTGGGTATGAATTCTGGGGTGCTGATGCCGATGGTTGGGGTGCCGATGATGCGGGTACGAGTTCTGGGGTGCTGGTGCTCATGGTTGGGGTGCCGATGATGTGGGTATGAATTCTGGGGTGCTGTTGCCGATGTTGGTGTGCCGAAGATGCGGGTGCGAGTTCTGGGGTGCTGGTGCTCATGGTTGGGGTGCCGATGATGTGGGTATGAATTCTGGGGTGCTGATGCCGATGATGTGGGTGCCGAAGATGCGGGTGCGAGTTCTGGGGTGCTGATGCCGATGATGTGGGTGCCGAAGATGCGGGTATGAATTCTGGGGTGCTGATGCCAATGGTTGGGGTGCCGATGATGTGGGTACAAGTTCTGGGTGCGGATGCCGATGGTTGGGGTGCCGATGATACAGGTATGAATTCTGGGGTGCTGGTGCCAAAGATGTGGGTGCCGATGATGTGGGTATGAATTCTGGGGTGCTGATGCCGATGATGTGGGTGCTGTCGATGTGGGTGCGAGCTCTGGGGTGCAGGTGCCCATGCCCCCGGCGCAGGGGGTGACGTGGGTACCGGTGATGCGGGTGCTGGTGCTGCGGATGCCCACGATGCCCCAAGCCCAAATCCTCCCCACGTGCTCAGGCTGGACCCCCATCCCCTGCCGGCTCCCTGCCCTGCTGTGGGTGCTGTGGGTGCTGTGGGTGCTCTCCTCCACCACCCACCCATCGCAGCTCCTGCCCCGTGCGAGGGGGTGTCTCGGGGGGAGGGACACCCCAGCAGGTGGGGCAGGGCAGGACGCATCTCCTCGTCCCCCTCACCCAGCCCGGGTACCGCGGTGGGGACACCCCAGGATCGACGTCCCCAGCATCCCCCCTCCATGGCCACCCATGGCCAACCGCAGCACCCGAGTCACCCGTCCATGTCCCCCCCCTCCAGGTGCGCAAGGAGACAGAGGAGTCGCCCGCCCCCATCTACCTCAACATCCAGGAGCTGCGGGAAGAAGCCGCAGCCGCCGGCTCAGCCCCGGAGGAAACCGGTAGCTCCGTGTCGGACTGGGAAACCCACACGGATACGGACAGTGGACGTTTGTTTTATTATAACCCGGTGACGGGCGAGACCACGTGGGATTGTCCCTTTGGGCAGGCAGAAGATGGAGTGAGTCCCGCCGCCTCTCCCGCCTCCTCGCTCGCCCACAGCCCGGACTTTTCCGAGTGGGAACAGTACACGGACGAAGCCAGCGGACAGGCTTTTTTCTATAATTCGGTAACAGGTGAGACGTCGTGGGACCCCCCCCATGCAGGAGACAGAAGGAGCTCCCAGGATATGTACCCTGGGGTGACGCGGTACGGGCCCATGGAGCAGAGGGTGAGCACCCAGCAAGGCGTGGGGATGATGGGGATGGAGATGGAGACGGAGATGGAGATGGAAATGGGGATGGAGATGGAGATGGAAATGGAGATGGAGATGGAAATGGAGATGGAGATAAGGATGAGGATGGAGATGGAGATGAGATGGAGATGGGGATGGAGGTGGAGATAGGGATGGGGATAGAAATAGAAATAGAGATGGAGATGGAGATGGAGACAGGGATGAGGATGGAGATGGAGGTGGAGATGGAGATGGAGATGGACGTGGACATGGACATGGATATGGAGACAGGGATGAGGATGGAGATGGAGATGGACGTGGACACGGACATGGAGATAGGGATGAGGATGGAGATGGAGATGAGATGGAGATGGGGATGGAGGTGGAGATAGGGATGGGGATAGAAATAGAAATAGAGATGGAGATGGAGATGGAGACAGGGATGAGGATGGAGATGGAGATGGAGATGGACGTGGACATGGACATGGACATGGAGACAGGGATGAGGATGGAGATGGAGATGGACGTGGACACGGACATGGAGATAGGGATGAGGATGGAGATGGAGATGAGATGGAGACAGGGATGGGGATGGAGATGGGGATGGAGGTGGAGATAGGGATGGGGATAGAAATAGAAATAGAGATGGAGATGGAGATGGAGACAGGGATGAGGATGGAGATGGAGATGGAGATGGAGATGGAGATGGACGTGGACATGGACATGGACATGGAGACAGGGATGAGGATGGAGATGGAGATGGACGTGGACACGGACATGGAGATAGGGATGAGGATGGAGATGGAGATGAGATGGAGACAGGGATGGGGATGGAGATGGGGATGGAGATGGAGATAGGGATAGAGATGGAGATGGAGACAGGGATGAGGATGGAGATGGGGATGGAGATGGAGACAGAGATAGGGATGGGGATGAGGATAGGGATAGAAATAGAGATGGAGATGAAAAGGAGATAGGGATGGGGATAGAAATGGAGATGGAGGCAGAGATGGGGATGGATATAGGGAAGGAAATGGAGATGGGGATGGAGTCGGGGATGGAGTCAGGGATGGAGACAGAGACGGAGATGGAGATGGAAATGGAGACCAAGTTGGAGATGGAGATGGGGATGGACACAGGGATGGGAATGAAGATGGAGATGGAGATGAGCAGCCCTGAGGAGAAGGACTTGATGGTGTTGGTGGGTGAGAAGCTCAACATACCCCGGCAACATGCGCTGGCAGCCCAGAAACCCCCCGCAGCCTGGGCTGCATCCCCAGCAGCGTGGGCAGCAGGGCCAGGGGGGGATTCTGCCCCTCTGCTCCGCTCGGGGGAGACCCCCCTGCAGCGCTGCCTCCAGCTCTGGGGCACCAACAGCAGAAGGACACGGAGCTGTTGGAGCGGGGCCAGAGGAGGCCCCGGAGATGCTGAGAGGGCTGGAGCCCCTCTGCTGTGGGGACAGGCTGAGAGAGCTGGGGGGGTTCAGCCTGGAGAAGGGAAGGCTCCGCGGAGACCTTCCAGCCCCTTCCAGTCCCTAAAGGGGCTCCAGGAAAGCTGGGGAGGGACTCTGGATCAGGGAGGGGATCCATGGGACGAGGGGGAATGGTTTTAAGCTGGAAGAGGGGAGATTTAGATGAGATGTGAGGAAGAAATTGTTTGCTGTGAGGGTGGTGAGCCCCTGGCCCAGGTTGCCCAGAGAAGCTGTGGCTGCCCCATCCCTGGAGGGGTTCAAGGCCAGGTTGGACGGGGCTTGGAGCAACCTGGGCTGGTGGGAGGTGTCCCTGCCCAGGGCAGGGGGTGGCACTGGGTGGGCTTTAAGGTCCCTTCCAACCCAAATCACTCTGTGATTTGATGGGGATGGAGATGGAGATGATGATGATGGAGATGGAGTTGGGGCAGCCCCCACCTGGGCTGGCCATGGCTTGGGGATATGGATGCTCTTGATGGGGCACAAGTTCTTGACCTGGTTCTTCTCTACAGCCCCCAACTCCGGAAACAGACTATCCCGACCTGTCTCCAGATGAGCTGGAGGGTTATCCCGAGGAGGACTACTCGCCCATGGGCTCCTACGAGCAGGGGGCTGCTTTCTGTCTGTCCCCGAGGCGCCCCGAGGAGCTGGGCTCACCCCCAGCATGGTACGGGCACGGCCACCCCGAGGGAGCCCTGCTCAGCCCCGAGCACTTCACCTCCGACATGGTACGGGGGCAGGATGGGGATGGGGATGGGGATGGGGACGGCGATGGGGATGGGGACGGCGATGGGGATGGGGACAGGGATGGGAATAGGAACAGTGATGGGGACGGGGATGGGGACGGGGACGGGGATGAGGATGGGGACAAGGATGGGGACAGGGGTGGGAATAGGGACAGGGATGGGGATGGGGATGGGGATGGGGATGGGGATGGGGACGGGGGTGGGGACGGGGATGAGGATGGGGACAAGGATGGGGATGGGGGTGGGAATAGGGACAGGGACAGGGATGGGGATGGAGATGAGGATGAGGATAGGGATGAGGATGATGATGGGGACAGGGATGGGGATGAGGACTGGGATGTAGATGGGGATAGGGACAGGGATGGGGACAGAGGTGGGATATGAACAGGGACAGAGATGGGGATGGGGACAGGGATAGGGAGAAAGACGGTGACAGGGGTGTCTGCCTGGGGATGAGCACCCTCACAGGGCCACAAAAGCGGAGGGCAGGGACTCCGGGGTGCAGGGGGCGCGAAACCCTCCGGCACAGGCACCTCGGGCATCACCCACTCCCTCCCTCCCTCCCTCCCTCCCAGGTGCTGGCCAGTGGCCGCCACCACCGGGCCAGCAGCAGCTCCAGCCAGGACAGCGGGCACTTTGCCTGGCACGGCACCGTGTCACCGGCGCTGGGGCCCAAGGAGGAGAAGGTGAGCACCCATCTGCCCTTCCCCACCCCGGCACCGGGGAGGGCAGGGGGCAAACCTAACCCCCAACCACCCCCCTTCCACCCTTTGCCTTCCAGTTTAAAAGCCTCGAAAAAGCCGGGGTGCTCAACCGGACCAAGACGGTGGATAGAGGGAAGCGGCTCCGGTAAGTTCATCCCGCTGTCCCCCGCCACCAGAGGAGGGACCCACCGGGAAGCGGAGGGGACAGGGGCTGTGCTATCCCCCGGCGTGACCCCCCCTCTGCTCCCCAGGAAGAACTGGAGCTCCTCCTGGACAGTGCTGGAAGGGGGGATCCTCACCTTCTTCAAGGACTCCAAGCACTCGGCTGCCGGTGCCTTGGTAAGAGCCCCAACAGCCTCGGTGCGGCCAGTACCCATGGGATGGGGCCACCACCCACGGGATGGGGCCAGCACCTGTGATATGGGACCAGCACCCATGGGACGGGGCCAACACCCACAGGATGGGGCCAGCACCTGTGATATGGGACCAGCACCCATGGGATGGGGCCAGCACCTGTGATATGGGACCAGCACCCATGGGATGGGGCCACCACCCACGGGATGGATCTAACACCCGTGATATGAGACCAGCACCTGTAGGATGAGGCCAGCACTTGTAGAATGGGGCTAGCATTTGTAGGATGGGGCCAGCACCCATGGGATGGGGCTAGCACCCTTGAAATGGGACCAGCACCCACAGGACAGGTCCAGCACCCACAGGATGGGGCTAGCACCTGTGAGACAGGGCCAGCAAGTGCCGGACGGGGTCATCACCCATGACATGGGGCCAGCACCCATGGGAGAGGGCTTGTACCCATGGGACGAAGCCAGCATCCACGCGATGGGGCCAGCACCTGTGATATGGGACCAACACCCATGGGACATGGCCAGCACCCATATGATGGGGCCGGCAGTTATAGGATGGAGCCAGCACCCATGGGATGGATCCACCACCCATGAGATGGGGCCAGCACCCATGGGAGAGGGCTTGTACCCATGGGATGGAGCCAGCATCCACATGATGGTGTCAGCACCCATGGGATGAGGCCAGCACTTGTAGGATGGGGCCAGCACCCATGAAATGGGGCCAGCACCCACAGGATGGGGCTAGCACCTGTGAGGCGGGGCCAGCAAGTGCTGGATGGGGTCAGCACCCATGGGATGGAGCCAGCAGTTGTAGGATGGGGCCAGCACCTGTGGTACGGAGCTAGCACCTGCGGTATGGGGCTAGCACCTGCGAAATGGGTCTAGCACCCACAGGACAGGTCCAGCACCCACAGGATGGGGGCTAGCACCTCTGAAATGGGGCCAGCAAGTGCCAGATGGGGTCATCACCTATGAGATGGGGTCAGCATTCATGGAATGGGGATAGCACCCATGAAATGGGACCAGCACCCATGGAATGGGGCTAGCACCCCTGGGACAGGGCCAGCAAGTGCAGGATGGGGCAAGAACCCATGGAATAGTGTCATCACCCATAGGACAAGGCCATCACACATAAGTCAGGGCCAGCACCCACAGGATGGGGCCAGCACCGTGACATGGGGCCAGTACCCGTGGGAGAGGGCTCGTACCCATGGGACAGAGCCAGCACCCATGGGAAGAGGTCGGCATCCATGGAATGGAGCCAGGAGCCATGGGATGGAGTCAGAACCCATGAGATGGGGCCAGCACCCGTGAGATGGGGCCAGCACCCATGGGAGAGGGCTTGTACCCATGGGACGGAGCCAGCATCCATGTGACGGTGTCAGCACCCATGGGATGGGGCCGGCACCCATGGGAAGGAGCCAGGAGCCATGTGATGGGGCCAACACCTGCAGGACAGGGCCAGCACCCACAGGACAGACCCAGTCCCCCCCCCCCGGCACCCAGCTTCCCCCCCCCCGGCACCCGCCGCCCGGATGCAGAAGCTGCCATGGGTCTTGCAACACCCTGCGGTGACCGCGGCAGGGGAAGGAGAGGGGACGGACCCACACCCGGGGGTGACACGACACACGCGGTGCTGGCCCCACCACTGGGACGTGGGTGCAGGGCTCTGTCCGGGGGCATCCCTTCTGGAAAACGGGGATGGAGAGGGGATGGAGGGAGTGTGGCCAGAACACCCCAAAACCCAGGCCGTGGGGACAACAGGGGGGGTCTGATGCTCTTCCCCTATGGGAACCCCAAGGGACAGTCCCCTCCCTGGGGACAGCCACCCGGCCACCTTTCCCCATGGAACGCTGCCCCTGCACGGCGCTGTCACCAAGAGGGACCCCAAAGCTGAAGACCCCCGGGGTCCCCAGGCAGAGCTGGGGATGTCCCACAGGGTGGCGGTGGCTGTAGGGCTCAGCTGTCCCCAGGCTGGTGGCCACGACACCCACCCCACGGCAGCAGCACCATGTCCTGGTCCTGCAGAGACACCATGGGAGGGGACAGAGAGGTCCCACAGGGGACATTTGCCACTCCTGCCTGTCTGGAGGAGGAAAGCCCACAGGCCCCCAACTCAGAGCAGGACCCTGGTGTCCCTGTCCCCTCTGGGTGGGCGCCAGCGGTGCCACCCTCGTCCCCTTGCTCCCGCAGCGGCACCCCGGCACCCTGACCACCCCTGAGCACACGGTGGAGCTGCGCGGGGCCACCCTCGCCTGGGCCAGCAAGGACAAGTCCAGCAAGAAGCATGTCCTGGAGGTGAGCCTGGTGACAGCGGCGGGGGGACGACATCGGTCACCCGTCAGGGTCCACACGTGGCAATGCCAGCACCTGCCCGGTTCATCCCACCGGCGGTGAAGGGGATGTGCTGGGGTTGGTGGTGGTGGGGACAATGGGGGACATCCCGGGGCTGGGAGCAAAGGGACACGCTGCGCTGCTGGCCACTGTCCCTTTCCTATGGGACAAGTCACCAAGGGACATCCCCGCTCCTGGAGGGGTTTTTCCTTTTGGGCTTTGCTCGGAGAGAAGGTTTCCAGCCGCCCTGGCTCGCCGGCAAACAGCAATACTTGGGGTCATCTGTGTAATGAGTTGGCCCCTGTTCTCAGCCACAACCTGGCACCCAAAGCCGGGTGGTTGTGGCCACCCCGTGGGCAGCCCGGTGGCCCTCCCCTGACCGCTGCCGCCTGCTCCCGCAGCTGAAGACGCGGGAGGGCTCGGAGTTCCTCATCCAGCATGACTCGGAGCAGATCATCGCCGCCTGGCAGAAGGCGATCGCCGAAAGCATTGGCAGGCTGGTGAGCGGGCGCCCGCCGCCCCCCCCCCCCCCCCGCCCCGCCACCCTGGGGACGGGCACGGGGGTCTCACGCTGCCCCTTCCCTAGGGCACCGACCTCCCCGGCGAGGAGGATGCCGAGAGCGGGGCTGAATTCGGCTCCCGGGAGAAGCTGGGGGGCGGCGAGGAGAAGAGGGCAGGTGAGCTTGGACATCCCAGCACGGTGACCGGCATGGGGGTGGCACCGGCAAACCCATCCACCGGGCAGGGGGGTGGCCACCCTGCGGTGTCCCCATCACCCTGTGGTGGTGGGACATGCCAGGAGCACCCTGGTCCCTCGGGATGATGGTGACCTGTGCCCTGTCCCCACCAGTGGCCGGACAGGCGATGGGCAGTGCCGGCGGCGAGAGCGACTCCAGCAGAGTCCGGAACAAGCTCCGCAAGTTCCTGCAGAGGCGGCCGACGCTGCAGTCCCTGCGCGAGCGGGGCTACATCAAGGGTGGGTGCCAAGGAGGGGGCTACATCAAGGGTGGGTTCTCCATGGTGGGGCTTCATCAAGGGTGGGTGTTGGGATGGGGCTACATCAAGGGTGGGTGCTCAGGATGGGGCTACACCAAGGGTGGGTGCTCAGGGTGGGGCTACATCAAGGGTGCATTCCCTGGGATGGGCCTACATCAAGGGGGGGTGCTCAAGGTGGGGCTGCATCAAGGGTGGGTTCCCCACGGTGGGGCTACATCTAGGGTGGGTTCTCCATGGTGGGGCTACATCAAGGGTGGGTTCCCCACAGTGGGGCTACATCAAGGGTGGGTTCCCCAGCATGGGGCTGCATCAAGGCTGGGTGCTGAGGGTGGGGCTGAGCCCCCTCAGGGTGTCCCCAGGCTGGGAGGTGGGTGGGGACAGCTGGCAATGGAGCTGGGACAGAAGGTTGCGGGACCAAGCCCTACCCTGGACTCAACATTGGGGTGATGGGTTTGAGCATGTCCCATCACCTCCGGCCACCCTTTATGGGGAGGGGCCCTCCCGCCATGTCCCCAGCCCTGTCCCCCACCCCGGACCCGCCACAGTGTCCCCCAGCCGTGCTCAAGTCCCCGTTGGTTCTTCCAGACCAGATTTTCGGCTGCTCCCTGCAAGCGCTGTGCGAGCGGGAGCGGGGGACGGTGCCACGCTTCGTCCTGCAGTGCATCCAGACCGTGGAGAGGAGAGGTACCACCTGGGGACAGGGACAACCCGGGGGACACCGGGATGGGGACAGCTCTGGGGAAAGCCTAAATGTGATGGTTGGGTTTTCCCTGGAAGCCCGGTGCTGGCTGCTGCAGGCACCAGCGTGGCCATACCGGTCGCTGTCACCACGTGCCACCCGGCTGTGGGCATCTCCCAGGGGACAGCGGGGATATGTTGGGAACCTGGAGCTCCACGGTGGTGGCTGGTGTCACATCCCGGGGCAGGTTGTGGTGAACCAGGAGCTTCCCCCCCACAACCCACCCATCTCCATTGTCCTCTGCCAGGTCTGGACATCGACGGGCTGTACCGGGTCAGCGGCAACCTGGCCACCATCCAGAAACTGCGCTACAAAGTGGAGCACGGTAAGGTGACCGGCGGTGACAAATGGGACATAACCCCCCCCCCACCCCCATCCCGACAAGGGCAGGGTGACAGGGGTCTGGCTGGGGAGGGAGGGACGGGGACCCCCGCCCGTCCCCGGGGCTCTGGGACCCGCCTGAGGTGCTGCCTGGCCCCGCAGACGAGCACCTGGACCTGGATGACGGGCGCTGGGAGGACATCCACGTTGTCACCGGGGCCCTGAAGCTCTTCTTCAGGGAGCTGCCGGAGCCGCTCGTCCCCTTCGGCCACTTCGACAAGTTCATCGCTGCCATCAGTGAGGCCTGGGGACAGGGACGGGGATGGGGACAGGGATGGGGATGGACGGGGATGGGGATGGGAATGGGATAGGATGGGCACAGGGATGGGGATGGGATGGTGGCAGGATGGGGATGGGGACGGGGATGGGGACGGGGATGGGGATGGCAATGAGATGGCATGGGCACAGGGATAGGGATGGGATGGGAATGGGATGGGCACAGGGATGGGATGATGGCAGGATGGGGATGGAGACAGGGATGAGATGGGATGGGGATGGGATGATGGCAGGACGGGCATGGGATGGTGGCAGGATGGGGATTGGGATGGGATGGGATGGGGATGGCAATGGGATGGGCACAGGGATGGGATGGGATGGCACAGTGGCAGGATTGGGATGGGATAGGGATGGGATGGGATGGGATGGGATGGGATGGTGGCAGGATGGGGATGGGGACAGGGATGGGGATGGGAATAGGATGGGATGGGCACAGGGATGGGGATGGCAATGGGATGGGCACAGGGATGGGGATAGGATGATGGCAGGATGGAGATGGGATGGGATGGGATACAAATGGGATGGGATGGGCACAGGAATGGGGATTGGGATGGGATGGGGATGGCAATGGGATGGGCACTGGGATGGGATGGGAATGGGATGGGATGGGCACAGGGATGGGGATGGCAATGGGCTGGGCACAGGGATGGGATGGGATGGTGTCAGGATGGGGATGGGATGGGATGGTGGCAGGATGGGGATGGGCACAGGGATGGGGATGGGAATAGGATGGGATGGGCACAGGGATAGGGATGGGATGGGAATCGGATGGGATGGGCACAGGGATGGGGATGGGGGTGGCAATGGGATGGGCACAGGGATGGGATGGGATGGGATGGGATGGGATGGGATGGTGGCAGGATGGGGATTGGGATGGAATGGGGATGGGATGGGATGGGGATGGCAATGGGATACGAATGGGATGGGATACGAATGGGATGGGATACGAATGGGATGGGATGGGCACAGGGATGGGATGGGATGGAGGTGGGAGGGGGATGGGATGGTGGCAGGATGGGGACGGGGATGGGGTGGGATGAGGATGAGGATGGGATGGTGGTAGGATGGGGCTGGGGCTGGGGATAGGATGGGCACAGGGATGGGGATGGGATGGGAATGGGATAGGGATGGACGTCCCAGCTTCTGGCGCCGGCATCCCATCATGTCTTCCCTCCCCTTGCAGAGATGCAGGACCCGACCAGGCGGAGCCGGTGCATCCGTGACCTGGTGTTCTCCCTCCCGCCCGCCCACCACGACACCATGAAGGTCCTTTTCCGCCACCTCTCCAGGTGACACCTGCCTCGGTCCCCCCAAACCCAACCCGCTGGCAGGAAGGGGGGCAGCGCCTGGGGTTGGGGACATGCCGGCTGACACCGTCCCTCATCCCCGCAGGGTGATCGAGTACAAGGAGGAGAACCGCATGTCGGTGCAGAGCATCGCCATCGTCTTCGGCCCCACGCTGCTGCGGCCGGCGAGCGAGGAGGGCAACATGGCCATGCACATGGTCTTCCAGAACCAGGTGGTGGAGCACATCCTCAACCAGTACGGCTACATCTTCCCCGACGGCTAAAAACCCCTCGGGGACATGCGCGGGGACAAGCCCGGCAGCGGGGACATGAAGGAGCAGCATCTCAGGGGAAGGACTCGGCCGCGTGTCACCTCGGACCGTGGGCGGTGGCAACGGCGGGTTCCATGAAGGGCGGCGCGGTGACCCGGCTCGCTCGGGACGCGGCTCGAGGGCCGGCCGCCAGAGCTGGGGACAGCCCGAGCACCCCGTCCTCCGCTGCCACCCGCTCCCGCCGGGGTTGAGCCCCAGGGGGTGCGTGGGGTTTGGGGGGGGACGATGGAACCCCGCGGTCCCCGGCGGGGCCAGCGGCGGAGGTGGCAGCCGGGCAGTGCCCGCGGGGACGGTGCCACCGGCGGGGCCGGCAGGGAGAAGCCGGGCTGTGCCATGGCCGGAGCCGGCGTCCGGCACGAGCCGCCGTATTCCCGAATAAAGAGCCCGTTCAGCCGCGAGGATGAGGCGTCGGTGGCACATCATGGGGACATCCCCAGGGGCACCATCAGTACAGCAGGGGCTCGATGCCCCTTGGCTCCTGGTGGCCCTTGGGGACAAAATGTGGCCCCCCAAGGAGGAGGGGGCGGCAGCGTCCCCAGAGGGGTGAGACTACAGGCCACCGCGGTGACCGTGTCCCCTGGGCTTTGGGACACCTTTCCTGGATGTCACCGCCACCCCTATGTCACTGCAGGTGTCACCGCGGGCGTCACCACAGACAGCAGGGACGGGCGCTGAGAGCGGCAGGGGGGGACCGGGTGGCAGTGGGACATGAGGCCCCGTCACCCAGAGTCACCTCTCTGGGGTGGGGACACTTTGGGTCACGATGGAGACAATTTGGGACACAGGTGGGACAGTTATGGGGCTCAAACGGGACAGTAAGGGACACAACTGAAACGCTTGGGGACATAACGGGGACACTAACGGGAATGGCAGGGACGTGAGGATGCTTTGGGACGCGGTGACGATGCTTTGGGACACAACGAGGGCAGATCACCATGGGACAGGGGTTTGGGACAGGGTGGGGGTGGCTGGGATGTAGAGGGGACACTTTGGGATGCAGGGGGGACACTTTGGGATGCCGTGGGGAGATTTGGGGACACAAGGGGGTGCCCTTGGGGACAAGAGGATGCTTGGAGGGTGTGCAGCAGGGGCACCTGGGGACATGAGGACACGAGGGGACACAATGGGGACACTTCAGGGTGCAGTGGGGACATTTTGGGGCACAAAGGGACACGTTGGGCTGCAGTGGGGACATTTTGGGGCACAAGGGGACACTTTAGGGTGCAAGGAGGTGCAGCAGGGGTACTTTGGGACGCGAAGGGACACAACAGGGACACGTTGGGCTGCAGTCGGGACATCTTGGGGCACAAGGGGATGCTTCAGGGGTGCAGAGGGGACACTTTGGGACAGGAGGGGACATTAGGGGGACACTTTGGGCTGCAGCAGGGACATTTTGGGGCACAAAGGGATGCTTCGGGGCTGCGGTGGTGACAGTTTGGGACACGAGGGGACACTTCGGGGCAGAAGGGAACACTTTAGGGCGCAAGGGGGTGCAGCAGGGGTACTTTGGGACATGGGGGGACGTGATGGGGACACCGGGCTGCAGCGGGGACATTTTGGGGCACAAAGGGATGCTTCAGGGATGTGGTGGTGACAGTTTGGGACACGAGGGGTCACAACGGGGACACTTTGTGCTGCAGCAGGGACATTTTGGGGCACAAAGGGGACACTTTGGGACACAAAGGGATGCTTCACGGGTGCAGAAGGGACACTTTGGGACAGGAGGGGACATTAGGGGGACACTTTGTGCTGCAGCAGGGACATTTTGGGGCACAAAGGGATGCTTCAGGGGTGCAGAGGGGACACTTTGGGACAGGAGGGGACATTAGGGGGACACTTTGGGCTGCAGCGGGGACATTTTGGGGCACAAAGGGGACACTTCGGGACACAACGGGATGCTTCAGGGGTGCAGAGGGGACACTTTGGGGCACGAGGAGACTCGAGGGGCCACTTTGGGCCACTTTGGGCCACTTCCCTCCCCCCGGGGGCCGGGCGGGGCGGGCCGGGGGCGGGGCCGGGGCCGGGGGGGGCAGAGCCCGGGCAGAGCCCCCGCTGCCGGCCCCGCTCCGCGCCCCCTCCCCGGCTCCATCTTGTGCTCGGCCGGCGCCGAGCGGCTCCAGGTGCGGGGGGGGCGGTGGCGGGGGGGGGGGGGGGGCGGGAGCGGGGAAGGGGGGGACTGCGACCCCCCGTCCTGGGACCCCCGGAGTCATTCCCCCCCCACCTGGGGCCATGCGGGACCCCCACAACGATCCCCCCCCTCCCAGCCCCTTGGGACCCCCTGGAGCGCCCCCCCCCCCCTCCCCGCAGCCCTACGGGCCCCCCCTGGGCTGTAAGGGACCCCTTGGACCGATGTCCCCCCCTAGAGTCGTGCAGGACCCCCCCAGAGAGACACCCCCCCCGTCTTGGGACCCCCCCGAGGGCCATGCGGGACCCCCATCACCCCCGTGTCCCGTCCCCCCCCCCCGCAGCCGGGGCTGTGCAGGAGCGGGGGCCCCGTCGAACCACCCCCGAGCCTCAGAGGGACCCCCCCCCCCCAGGAGCAAACACACACCCCCGACCGTCAGAGGGACCCCACGGAATCCCCCCCCCAGCAGCAAAACACCCCCCAGACCCTCACAGGGCCCCTACGGACCCCCCAGCAGCGAACCCCCCCCCCCCCCGCCCCGAGCCTCACGGGGACCCCCCCGGTTCCTCCCTGCACCCATCCCCTCCAGCCTCACAGGGCCCCCCCAGACCCCCCCCAGCAACAACTCCCCCCCCCCCGAGCCTCACAGGGCCCCCCAGACCCCCCCCCCCAGCAGCACCACACACACACCCCCCCCCGAGCCTCACAGGGACCCCCCAGAACCCCCCCCAGCAACGACTCCCCCCTGAGAGCCTCATTTGGCCCCCACAGACCCCCCCCAGCAGCAGCAAAACACACCCCAGACCCTCACAGGGCCCCTCAGCACCACCCCCCCCAGCAGCAATCCCCTCCTCCAGACCCTCACAGGGCCCCCCTGGAGCCCCCCCCAGCAACAACTGCCCCCCCAGATCCTCACAGGGACCCCCCCCGAACCCCCCCCAGCAACAACTGCCCCCCGGAGAGCCTCACAGGGCTCCCATGGACTGCCCCCGCAGCAGCAAAACACACCCCAGACCCTCACAGGCCCCCCCCAGACCCCCCCCAGCAACAACTCCCCCTCCCAGATCCTCACAGGGCCCCCCCCCCAGACCCCCCCAGCAGCAAACCCTCCCCCTCGCTGAGCCTCACAGTGACACCCCCAGACCCCTCCCCAGCAGCAAAGCCCCCCCCCCGACCCTCCCAGGGTCCCCCCCAGACCCCCCCCAAAAACGACCCCCCTCTCTCAGGGCCCCCCCGCCCCCCCCCCCACTACTTCCCCATGCTGCCAATAACCCCCCCATCGCTCGGTGCTGCACAGGTGGGATCCAACTCCAACCCCAACCCAACCGTCGGCAGGGACCCCCCCCACGGGGCCGGGGGGCAGGGGAACCCCCCCCCAGAGGCAGGAGGTGGGGACCCCCCCGGGGCTGTCACATCCCCCTCCCCCCCCCCAGGACCAGGCACCAAGGGGTTACGGCGCAGAATGGGCTTTGGTGGCCAAAATCCCTCTTAAGGCATTAATCACAGTGGGAAAGGGATGCGGGGGGGGGGGGGGCAGACAGAGCCACCATGTCCCCCCCCCACGATGTCCCCAGCCTTTGCGGGGGGGGGGGCGGGGACAAGCGCAAATTTAAGCCAAATCACTAAACCTGGCTTAAAATTCAATGGGATTTAGGGGGAAAAGAAAGGAGGGGGGGATGCGCTGGGGGGCTGGAGGGGTTGGGGGGGCACCTCTGGCACACCTCCCCCGTGGGGGGGGGGGGGGGGGCGGGGGGGGGGCAGGCATTAGTCAGGGTGTAAAGGTCGGGAGCCGGCGGCGTTCGCACGCCCGGTGTGCGGAAGTGGCAGCGTCCCCGTGTCCCCGGCGGTGGCAGCAGGTAGGGAGGGCAGGGCTGGGTGCCCCCCGCCCCGGCAGCACGGGGGGTGTCGTGTGTGTGTGTCCCCCCCTGCGCCCCGGCCCAGGGTGGGCACCCGCTGTCTGTCCCGTGCGGTGGCACAGGGGGGGTCTCGGCCGGCTCAGCCCCGGGCTGGTGGCCCCTGGGCCTGGCATGGCTGCGTGTCTTGCGGGGGGGGGGGACGGGGGCTCGGGGCACCGCTGGGATGGCGCTGGGGGTCCCCAGAGGGACCAGGCTCTGGGGGTCCCTACAGCCCTATAGACACCGGGCTCTGAGGGTCCCCACAGCTCCATAGGGACCAGGCTCTGGGGGTCCTATAGAGAGCGACTCTGGGGGTCCCTGTAGCCCCATAGGGACTGGGCTCTGGGGGTCCCTACAGCCCTATAGACACCAGGCTCTGGGGGTCCCCATAGCCTATAGGGACCAGGCTCTTGGGGTCCCATAGGGACTGGGCTCTGGGGGTCCCTACAGCCCCATAGGGACCAGGCTCCGGGGGTCCCCACGGCCCTATAGACACCAGGCTCTGGGGGTCCCCATAGCCTATAGGGACCAGGCTCTTGGGGTCCCATAGGGACTGGGCTCTGGGGGTCCCTACAGCCCCATAGGGACCAGGCTCCGGGGGTCCCCACGGCCCTATAGACACCAGGCTCTGGGGGTCCCCATAGCCTATAGGGACCAGGCTCTTGGGGTCCCATAGGGACTGGGCTCTGGGCGTCCCTACAGCCCCATAGGGATCAGGTTCTGGGGGTCCCCATGGGCCTATAGACACCAGGCTCTGGGGGTCCCCATAGCCCCATAGGGACCAGGCTCCTGGGGTCCCCACGGCCCTATAGGGACCAGGCTCTGGGGGTCCCCATAGCCCCATAGGGACCAGGCTCCGGGGGTCCCCACGGCCCTATAGACACCAGGCTCCGGGGGTCCCCATAGCCCCATAGGGACCAGGCTCCGGGGGTCCCCATGGCCCTATAGGGACCAGGCTCTGGGGGTCCCCATAGCCCCATAGGGACCAGGCTGTGAGTCCTTACGGCCCCATAGACAGCGGGCTGTTGGGGTCCCACAGAGACTGGCTGTGGGGGTCCCTATAGCCCACAGGGACTGGGCTCTGGTGGTCCCTACAGCCCCATAGAGGCCGGGCTCTGAGGGTCCCCAGAGCCCCACAGGGACTGGGCTCTGGGGGGTCCCCATGGCTCTACAGGGACAGGGCTCTGGGGGTCCCAATAGGGAGCGGGCTCTGGGCGTTCCTGTAGCCCCATAGGGAGCAGGTTCTGGGGGTCTCCATGGCCCCATAGAGACTGGCTGTGGGGGTCCCCATAGCCCATAGGGACCAAGCTCTGAAGGTCCCTGCAGCCCCATGGGGACTGGGTTCTGGGGTCCCCATGGCCCTGTGGGGCAGGGCTTTTGGAGTTCCCCCGCTGTCCCCCCCAGGTGACACCACCTCTGAAGTCCCCCCAGTGTCGTTCCCCCCCACTGTCCCCCCCAGGTGACACCGACTCTGGAGTCCCCCCAGTGTGTCCCCCCCACTGTCCCCCCCCAGGTGACACCACCTCTGGAGTCCCCCCCTGCTGTCCCCCCCCCAGGTGACACCACCTCTAGAGTCCTCCCAGTGTCCTCCCCCCAGGTGACACCACCTCTGGAGTCCCCCCAGTGTCCCCCCCAGGTGACACCGCCTCTGGAGTCCCCCCACAGTACCCCCTGCCCGGTGACACCACCTCTGGAGTACCCCCGGTGTCCCCCCCCGGCAGTGCAGTGTTCCCCCCCAGGTGACACCAACTCTGGAGTCCCCCCAGTGTCCCCCCCCAGGTGACACCGCCTCTGGAGTCCCCCCAGTGTCCCCCCCCCCCACTGTCCCCCCCAGCTGACACCACCTCCGAAGTCCCCCCAGTGTCGTTCCCCCCTGGTGTCCCCCCCAGGTGACACTGCCTCTGGAGTCCCCCCAGTGTGTCCCCCCCACTGTCCCCCCCCAGGTGACACCACCTCTGGAGTCCCCCCAGTGTGTGCCCCCCCGTGTTCCCCCCAGGTGACACCGCCTCTGGAGTCCCCCCAGTGTCCCCCCCCCCCTCTGTCCCCCCCAGGTGACACCAACTCTGGAGTCCCCCCCTGCTGCCCCCCCCCCCAGGTGACACCACCTCTAGAGTCCCCCCAGTGTTCCCCCCAGGTGACACTGCCTCTGGAGTCCCCCCACAGTACCCCCCCCCCCCCCGTTGACACCACCTCTGGAGTACCCCCGGTGTCCCCCCCCCAGTGTTCCCCCCCAGGTGACACCAACTCTGGAGTCCCCCCCTGCTGCCCCCCCCCAGGTGACACCACCTCTAGAGTCCCCCCAGTGTCCCCCCCAGGTGACACCGCCTCTGGAGTCCCCCCCTGCTGTCCCCCCCCCCCGGTGACACCGCTTCTGGAGTCCCCCCAGTGTCGTCCCCCCCCCAGGTGACACCACCTCTGGAGTCTGTCTGTGGGTGACACGGGGTCTTGGCCGGGCATTTTGGGGTACGGGGTGGTGGGGGGGGTTTAGAGCATCGACGGGGTTCCCGACCCCTCCCTTGTCCCCTTGTCCCCTTGTCCCCGCAGAGCCCGCCGTGCCGTGATGGCGCTGGCCGCCTGAGCTCCCCCCCCCCCCCCCCCGCGGCGGTGGGGACCAGCCATGGAGACCGTCGTCATCGTGGCCATCGGGGTGCTGGCCACCATCTTCCTGGCGTCCTTGGTGGCGCTGGTGGTGGTGTGCCGGCAGCGGTACTGCCACCCCAAGGACCTGCGGCACCACTACGACACCAAGTGAGTCACCCCCCGGGGGTGGCAGCGTCCCCGTCCCCACCAGGAGACCGGGGGGGTGGGGGCGTGGGGAGGGACCCCAAACCCCATGGGCAATGGTGGGGACAATGTCCACCATCATCAAGGGGACGGTGAAGGGGACGCATCCAGCATCATCAGGGTACTGGGAAGGGGGGGGAAGCCCGAGGAGGTGACCCGAGGAGGTGACCCGAGGAGGAGGACCCCCTCCCCCTCCCAGGGATGTCCCCATTGTCCCTCCAACAGACCCATCGTGGACCTGATGGGGAGCACGGAGCCGCCCTCGGAGCCCTCGGAGCTGGAGCTGGATGACGTGGTCATCACCAACCCCCACATCGAGGCCATCCTGGAGAACGAGGACTGGGTGGAGGACGCCTCGTAAGCCCGTGTCCCCATCCCCGCCCCCCCCCAGAAGTGTCCCCCGTGTCCCCCACCATCCCTCCTGGGGACCCCCATGCAGCGCCAACCCCCCCGGCGTGGGACGCAGGGGGCAGAGATGTGGGGGTCACCAAGGCGTGGTGCCAAGAGGAGACGGTCCTCAAGCTGGGAATGTCCCCAAGGGGGTGGGGGACGTGGGGGACAAGGACAGGAGGGTCCACCTGGGTTCACACCCTCCTCCTTCTCCACAGGGGTCTGGTGTCCCACTGCATCGCCATCCTCAAGGTAAGGCACTGGTGGCACTGGTGGCATTGGTGGCAATGTTGGCACTGGTGGGACTGGTGGTACTTGGTGGCGCTAGTGGTACCAATGGCACTGGTGGCACTGGTGGTACTGGTGGTGCTGGTGTCAACGTTGACACTGGTGGTACCGGTGGCGCTGGTTGCACTGGTGGCACTGGTGGCAATGGTGGTACTGGTGACACTGGTTACATTGGTGCCACTGGTGGTACCAGTGGTGCTGGTGGCAATGTTGACACTGGTGGTACCGGTGGCGCTGGTTGCACTGGTGGCAATGGTGGTACTGGTGACACTGGTTACATTGGTGCCACTGGTGGCAATGTTGGCGTTGGTGGTACTGGTGCACTGGTTGAATTGGTGGCACTGGTGGTACTGGTGGCAATGATGGTACTGGTGGCACTGGTGGTGCTGGTGGCAATGATGGCATTGGTGGTACTTGTGGCACTGGTTGCATTGGTGGCAATGTTGGCACTGGTGGTACCAGTGGTGCTAGTGGTACTGGTGGCACTGGTGGTACTGGTGGGTGGTGCTGGTTGCATTGGTGGCAATGTTGGCACTGGTGGTACCAGTGGTGCTAGTGGTACTGGTGGCACTGGTGGTACTGGTGGGTGGTGCTGGTTGCATTGGTGGCAATGTTGGCACTGGTGGTACCATTGGTGCTGGGGGCACTGGTGGTACTGGTGGTGCTGGTGGCAATGTTGGCACTGGTGGTGCTGGTGGCAGTGGTGGCACTGGTTGCGTTGGTGGCACTGGTTGCATTGGTACTGGTGGCGCTGGTGGCACGGGTGGTACCAGTGGCACTGGTGGTACTGGTGGCAATGTGGCATTGGTGGCTCTGGTGACACTGGTTGCATTGGTGGCACTGGTGATACTGGTGGGACTGGTGGCGCTAGTGGTACTGATGGCGCTGGTGGCAATGTTGGCACTGGTAGTACCATTGGTGCTGGTGGCATTGGTGGCACTGGTGGTACTGCTGGCACTGGTGGCAGTGTTGGCCCTGGTGGTGCTGGTGGTGCTGGTGGCAATGATGGCACTGGTGGCACCAGACACCCCCCCCCGGCCCCACTCCTGTTGTCCCCCCCCCCCCCCAGATCTGCCACACGCTGACGGAGAAGCTGGTGGCCA